>JAUPFT010000021.1:24354941-25794941 GCA_036936625.1 Parnassius smintheus behrii
GAGAACATCCAAATCAATCGAACTGCTCGCGGGTGTGCGAAGGCGCCTGAGTCAGATGAAGCTGTAAGAGCCGTAAGCTGTAAGATACGCTAACAGCGCTAAAATGACTGAATAAAGATGAACGGCGGTGACTCGCGTGTTAAGATACAAATTACCTTTTTTATATAGAACGGTTTGAGCTATAAAAAGGATCTAATTGGCAAACTATTTATCTTGAAAAAAAAATGAACAATGAAAAATGATTTATTGATTTACAATGATACATTTTAAACCAGTTGCAAGGGCCCCTGTACTAGGTTGCGAACCTGTATTACTGGGTACCCCGCTCATCCATCAAGACAATATAATGTTAATCAATAAATAACAAAAGGCAAGGCAAGATCTAGCATTAGGGAGTAAATAAAATTTGGAATAATATACTTGAAATAATTACTTACATGATAAGCATGCACGCGTTTGTGTGTGTGTGTGTGTGTGTGTGTGTGTGTGTGTGTGTTTGTGTGTGTGTGTGTGTGTGTGTGTGTGTGTGTGTGTGTGTGTGTGTGTGTGTGTGTGTGTGTGTTTTGTGGTGTGTGAGTAGTGCTTTAACAATTGGTGTGGCTGTTTGAAGTATAAATTGTTCAGTTTCCTCATAGTTTAGTATTAATAATAATTGTGTTTCTACACATTTCACTTTAGTCCACGTCAAAAGGTAAATATTCAATCTGCTACTGATTTTTTTGTTAATAGATATACATTGGAATACGTATTACTTTTGAAATTCCCATGTGGATTTCAAGAGTTTCTGCTGACTTTTTATTGCTATCTTGATAGAGTTACGCAGCATCCCATTCAAAATCTTCGCAACAGCGTTACCGAGTCAAATATACCAAGGGAAAAATTAAAACACATTTCATAAAAACGTAAAAATATTTTATTTTCACCTTCTACAAGAATAAACAAACAACAAATTTTACATTCTGTTACAAACATATCAATAGTGAATTAATAATTTATAGACCTCTTTATTAACGTATGTATATTACAGCCACCATATAAATCATCGCAATTTATCAAACGAGTAAAACTATTCGTTTTATTTGAATAGATAAAAAATAATATTTCGATAAAATAGACGGCTACAGACGCGTTGTCGATTCTCTCAGAACTTAGCTGGCGCACACACTTTCTACTTTCTAAGTTCTAATAATATCGGTTGTCTTACCCTTCGTATAGTAAAACAGCAGTTGGTACACTACCGATAAGAGCACCAATAAATAAAATAGTGGTGCTCAACAAGTGAAACTTTTAGGCAGAATTTGGTTCTACCATCTTGTACCAACAATAATAAACAAGATTATTTTAGAATAATCTTTCACATTTTACGATTATAATCTCTATTTACACATATATATATATATATATATATATATATATATATATATATATATATATATATATATATAATATGTAACGTAATTAACGCACACCCTCAGACACCCCAATTAGTATATTATGTTATAATCATAATACATACACCGAATTTTTATTTAAACATTTTTATGCACTGATTATTTATCAAATTAGTTATATACTAATTCCGGAAGAATGTTGTGGTCACAGTACAAATCCACGAACGCAAAGACTTTAACCTGCTTGAAATAAAGTCCATTTTTCTTTATTTTTATTGAATGACAGAATTAGTAATAATACAAATAAAACTGCAATCTTGAAGTCTTATTGCCTTAAGTTACGGTCCATTTCAGTTTTTTTTTGGCTGTACAGATTTAGTGTGACTGTAATTTACGCAGTTTTAATTATTTTTGGCATAAAAAATTACCTATATTAAATATGATAGGAATCGATTCAGTAAACGATTCTGAACAAACTACTTTCTCAAAGTGCGTTAATTATGTTACATGTTGTATATATATAATAGCTTCATTGATGTTTGAGTTATTATTATATAATCAACTAGCTAACAAATACCCAGCGTGTGCTACTAAGTTAAAAAAGAGAAATACATATTGTTTATTTGTTGGAAAAAAAAAAGAAATTTTGTTTATTAATTAACTTTTTAATATAGCGTCTAATGCATTGTTTTAGTGATCTAAAACCGTCTTCGCATTATTGTCTTTCTAATTAAACCGGTTTGAGGCACATCGGTTGCATGGTTTCTACGTCTATAACTGACATACGAGTAGATAGAAACAGTATTTGTGTTTTATACAGATAGATTGACACTATTAAAAATGTAAACGAAAATGTACACATTATCATTATTTTACGTCGTAAAATTGTTAAAAAGGCGCAGTTAAATAAAATATAATATATATCAACATTTATCTTTTAATAGTCAATATAATAATTCTGTAATGGGTCTATCGCGGTAACATTCTCAGCCTCAATGGACCGTCGGGTGCATACATGAACGTGACCGCGTACTCCAGGGGCTCGTGGTGGTATTCCAGGCGATAGCGGCGAAGCAACTGTAATACGAAATATATTATTAATACTACAATAAATGTTTTATATGGCTACTGCGGCCCATATACACCGAAAACCAACTTCGAAATAGTTAGTTTATTGGCTCGCAATAATGGTCATTATTTTTTTTAATTTTTATAGCATAGGGTGATAATCGAGAACACAGTCTAGTAGTAAGTGATTGCTGTGGCCCATAAACATATATATCTGTCCTCAAATACGAATCAAAATGCAGATGCGTTGTCACCCGTGAGGACTAAGATGGAATGCTTCATTTTCAGCAAAATGGGTCTCCGGTTCTCTACACTCACCATACGAAACACAGTAGCGTTAAGCTGCTATTTTGCGCTGGTGTTCTGTGAGAGTGTGGCCCTTCCCCGGTCAAGCGGGCCCAAGCCCATTCCTGATACAACTATACTACTAATATAATAGTATCGCTAAAAGTGTGATCTCTTCCAAACAACCTTAAAGTTCATTATACGTATATTTTTTTGTATTCGGTACTCGACCATGTTTTAATTGATGTGTATTGTAATACCTTTGCTAACAAAACTTGTATTTCCAAATCAGCGAATCTTCGACCGAGACAGATCCTCGCCCCGAAGCCATACGGCAATGATGCAAAGGAGTGCAGTCTTCCTTCGTTTTGCAGCCATCTCTCCGGCTTGAACTCATCCGGATCAGATACAAACTGTTCCATATTGCCGGTCACTATCGTTGGGAACACCACTTGAACCTAGAATACAATAATACAATATTATGTTGACGGTCTGTTATGACTACCTCATTGGTAGTTGGTTGGTCCAAGGTTAAACTCCCGGTTCAAAATCACTTGATTTTTGTGTTGAAAAAAAAGGAATATATATATTGTTAAATTTTTTCCTGAATAAAGAAATTATTATTATTATTTCTTTTTTATCTCCCGTTTTGAGGGATAAAGAAAGATATATTCAGCGGGCTTTACACCAAGCTAAAATGATATATCTTATGTGTATAGAAGCTGTAAATAAATAAAAATGTGTTCTTACTTCTTACCTATCATAGGACAAAAATTTACGCACAATCCTACAGGTATTTAAAATAACAGCTTTCTGTAATTCTACATATATTGAAGAGTGTAACTGAAGTAATTTTAGACTATTATGTAAGAATTTTGGTACTACTTCAGTAGCCGAAATGACAATAGGAACCACTTTTACGTCTTTGGCGTGCCATTGACTTTTTATTTCCATTGTCAAATCGAAGTATTTTGTAATCTTTTCAGTGTATGTTTGACTTAGATTGTGGGGGTTTGGTATAGCTATATCAATAAGGTAAACAGATTTGTTACTTTTATCAAATAAAGTTAAGTCCGGTCTATTATAGTGAACAGTGTTATCAGTTATTATGGTTCGATCCCAGTACAATCTAAAATTAGCGGATTCTAAAATTACTTCAGGTATGTATTTATAATAAGCAACTCCGTGTTTAAGTAGTTTGTGATAATACGCTAATGATTGATGTATAATCGATGCAAGCTATTATTATTGGGGTATCTATATAATTTTCTCACCTGGTTGGGTTATATAAATATATAATTAAAAATTAAAATGAAAAGATAAATATACATAAATATCAATAAAATAAAATAAAAGCAAAAACTACATAAATAAATAAGATCCAACCAGGTGGGAGCCCTCGGCAGGGGAGACCAAACGGCCGAGGGTTAGGGGGAAAGGGAAGAAACCGGTGGACGATGCGGGCGGTATCGAGGAGCACCGCCTTCTGCATTTGAGCCCGGAGCGGTCCGTCACGGAGTCCCAGTCGCCTCAGATGACCCGAGAGGCCGACTGGGATTAGCCCATTCGCAGAGACGACTACAGGAATAATTTCGGTCGGCCGACCTCCCCACATGTCGGTCACCTAGTGAGCCAGGTCCAGATATATTGTTCGCTCATCTGTTTCGGCTTTCAAGAGGTTCTCGTCATACGGAATGGTAATGTCGACCAAAAATATCCTTGACTGTGCCCGGTCCATCAGCACAATATCAGGCTTATTCAACCTATTATTATTATTGTGGGGGTATCAATATAGTTTTCTCATCTGGTTGGGTTCTATAAATATATAATTATAAATGGAAATGAAAAGATAAATATACATAAATATCAATAACATAAACTAAATATAAAAATACATATATAAATAAAAGCCCAACCAGATGGAGGCCCTCGGCAGGGGAGACCAAACGGCCGAGGGTTAGGGGGAAAGGGAAAGAAACCGGCGGACGATGCGGGCGGTATCGAGGAGCACCGCATTCTGCATTTGAGCCTGGAGCGGTCCGCCACGTAGTCCCAGCCGCCTCAGATGACCCGAGAGGCTGACTGGGATTAGCCCGTTTGCAGAGACGACTACAGGTTATTATTATTATTATTATTACTTATATTGGGTATTCAGTCAAGAAATTCTCAGTAGCTGCCCAGAGTCGGGATGTCGGCGGTGTTGCCCCTCGTACCTCGGAAAGTATACGAAGCCGTTCTGCATCTAATCTCTCTCCGTACGTGTCTTTCTATTCTTTAATTCTTTTTTATTCTTATTTTTTGTAAGTGAGAATAGAAAGACACATGGTGCGGTGTACATTCTATTCTCTTATAATAATAATAATAATGTTTCTTATAATCCTACCCTGCGCGGATGTTTAGAAGAACGAATATCGGTATGGCGGACAGTAGCAGCATGTTGTAAAATTATGAATATGAAAAGTTTGCCGTGTGGTGGCGGCCACATCAGAGACGTATGTAACATTATGCATCGTATAGTATACTCATGACCGTTACACCGTTACAGTTACACCATTACCGTTACAGCCTATCAAAAATCTACTGCTGAACACGGGCCCCAATAGATTTCCTTCTTTCTTTTTTATTATTTTAAAGAATAATGGGTTTTTCAACAAGAACTTTATTTTTCAATTGGGGCAACACCAACAACATGACAGTTTTGTAATTTAGTTTTTTGACCTATTCGTAGTAGATGCTTTGGCAATTGCTACAATGAATTCAACTTCGCTCGAAAATCGCATTAAAATAATTAAAATCCACTATGAAAATGGTGGTTCTGTTAAAGTTACGTTTCGTAAAATTTGTGATATTTTCGTACAACATAATCGTCTTTCTGAGACCGCTATTAAGAATATGGTCGCTAAATTTAAATCGACAGGCTCCGTACAAAATGTGCCAACACCAACGCGTGTTCGACCGGGGCGTTCAACCGAAAACATCGCAGCCGTGAGCCACAGTGTTGAAGAAGATCGAAATTTGTCAATTCCTCGACGTTCTCAACAATTGGGCTTATCCAAAACCACCACATGGCGAATTTTGCATAAGGATTTGGCTTTGAAGCCTTACAAGGTTCAGCTGGTGCAGGAGTTGAAGCTGACCGACCATTCACATCGCGGTAGATTCGCTCAATTCATTCAGGAACAGCCCGCTGGCTTTTCTGAAAAAATCATTTTTTCAGACGAAGCCCATTTTCACTTGTCAGGGTACGTCAACAAGCAAAATTGCCGCATTGGGGCTTCTGAAAATCCTAAAGCGATTATTGAGAAGCCTTTGCATGCTCAACGTGTCACTGTATGGTGCGCTATGTGGTCTGGAGGCGTGATTGGGCCGTTTTTTTTCCTGGCTAGGAAAGAAAAACTGGAAATGCGGTAACGGTCAATGGATCACGCTGTCGCGAGATGTTAACAACTCAATTTTGGCCTATTATTGATGACATCGATATCACAAACATGTGGTTTCACCAGGACGTTGCCACATGTCACACAGCCAACGAAACGATCAATTTATTGCAAACCAAATTTCCCGATCGTATAATTTCACGAAATTCAGCTGTTAAATGGCCAGCCAGATCGTGTGATTTAACACCACTTGATTATTTTTTGTGGGGCTATGTTAAGGACAGAGTCTATACGGAGCCAATCGAATCGATCGCGGCCTTAAAACTCAAAATCCGTGATGTGATTAACGAAATAGACCCGCCATTTTGCCAAAAAGTGATTAAAAACTTTGATGAAAGAATCGACATCTGTCAGCGTGGTCGTGGTGGACATTTGCCAGGTATCATTTTTCATTCATAATTGCCAAACTTTTCTCTTCGTAATACAATATAAATTTGAATCATCTTCATCTAAACTCTTTGTTTTATTTTGTTTTAGAAAACAAAGTTCTTGTTGAAAAACCCTTTATTTACAATGCTATAAACATTACTAATATTACCCTTAACCACTCGTGGTAAGCTTAAAATGCTTGTCACGCCAGTAGTCGAATGGCGGATTCGAACCCACGACCTTTTCGAGTTCGCGGTCCGCGCCCTGCCATTAGGCTACTGTCGCTTCTAGAGAGGGCATAGGCCACAGTTGCCACGCTAAGCAGACGTGTTGAGAGACTCAATTTTTTTTTACCCGTTACAAAAAAGACGCCACTGCCCATATCCTGTCTTGTCCCCTATTTGTTCCGTTCTGTTGCCTCTTAGGATTTTGGATATTCTTACACTGCCTTATGCCCTGTCTTACGCTCAACTGTCATATGTTTATTTAATAAAAAATATCCTTACTCCTTTAGGAATGTGGTAACCACAAATAACGTCATCTTCTTGTAATGTTCTTCCATTGCCGATAACGGTTGAGTACATTCTGTAAGCAGAAAAGATACGTACAATTGGTCTAACGTTCAAATTTAACAGAAATTGAAAATAAATGAATTTTATAATATATTTTAATAGGCATCAACCGATTTAGGTTCGGGCTTATGATGCCTAGGCCTAGGACATAAAACATTGAGGGGTGACATAATTTTACTATACTGCTTGATCGATTGATTATTCGGTCTTCTATAAGAAAAAATATTTAGTTTTCTTTTTGTGATTTTTATACTTCAAGAGTATTTTATATTTTTTTTATAGAATAAGGGTGACACACGAGCACACAGTCCACCTGATGGTAAGTGGATATTGTGGTCCATAGACATCTATCTACATTTATATTAAATTAAAAATCAAGATGTGGATGCGTTGCCAGCCCTGAGGATCTTTTGTCTTCAAGATGTCCATCTGGACAGCCACCTCTCACTACTACTTCTGCTATTAAGCAGTAGGCCATCTTCTGTTGTGTTCCGGTTTGCCACTACATAGTTGCGTTTTTAAGTGCACTTGTAATATAACATAAAAATACTACGCTATTGATAGCGTCTAAAAATGGCTAAAGTTTTATCGTTCAGGAGAACATCAACGTCATCTACCAGCATCATACTATAACTTACCTAAACACTTCTCTGACAAAAGCTTTAGTATAATGTAGTTTATCCAAATCCGAATATGTGAGCGGTTGATTTGGATCCGGCAGCACTCTTCTAATTTCTTCCGCCATTTTCTCTTGCTGTTTCAGTCTTGTTGCCGCTTGGTACAGGATTGAACATACCGCCATTGAAATCTGGATGATTACAAAATTTCTGTTTTAGAATTTCTTATTTAAGCGTCCAAGTATCCATTATAATCAAAGATTATTCATTACTGCCCATCACAAGTCTATTGCTGAACATAGGGCTACCCCAAGAAATACCACACCTGCATCTACTGGATGCCTGCATTTCTTACACGGTCGTCACTTCATCTTGTGCGGAGCCGCCAGTAGCGAGGTTTAAATTGTTTTCTTATTGTTAAATAAAAGACAGGCAAGTATGAGTGTCACACTCGTTTTTGCCTGTCTTTTATTTAACAATAAGAAAACAATGTTACTATAAAAGACGTTTTTGAAAACTAGTGGCATAATTGTTTAATATCAACGTATCGTATCGCTTGAGTATCATTTGTGATAGAGCCAAGCTGCAGTTATATTATGGTTGTAGCACGAATGGGTCGGCTCTACCGGGGTAAGACCACGCTCTCACAGAATACCAACGTAAAATATCAACTTAATGCTGCTCGGTTTCATATGGTGAGTGCAGAGAACCGGAGAGTCTTTTTACTGGAAACGAGGCATTCCATCTTAGTCCTCAGGGTTGACAACGCATCTGCAGTTCCTAATCGAAGATAAATGTAGACGTCTATGGGCTACAGCATCCACTTGTGATCAGGTGGATTGTGTGATCGTTTGTCACCCTTATTCTATAAAAAAAAATAAGTGGTGGCACAAACTAGCCTAGAGTATTGGAAATATTATTTTAAATTAATATGTGAACATCGATAATTGTCGTACATTTTTTATTATTCATTATAAAATGAGGGGAATAACCCTTATATAATTCAAAATTACTGTGACATAGATGAGCTGAAAAAAAAATGTTGCCGTTAAAGCAAGTAAAATAAAGTGAACACACACATGATTTTCCACACAAAACCTTTATACTCATAAAATTGTAGAATTGCGGCCAGACACGATACCAGTTTATATAAGTACTTCAATAAAAGACCTCTTTATGTGAATCAACAGGATTTGTGTTACGAACCGTATCAATCCCGACAAGAATAAGGTCCAGCGCCATGATGGTCGCAATCTTCGGATCTCCTTCACTCCGCAGCACACGTTCTAGCAAAGAGAGATCATTTTCTGATGTCACCTTCTTAGTTTTAAGTCGCTCGAGGGCTTCATTAATATAGCGGCTGCATAAACTGCAATGATTAAAGATATATAATTAAAGTATGTTCCCACGCAAAGGGATTAAATATAATATAACGTTTTGGTTTATGTTCTAAAATTAAAAAATGCTTTTTAATTTTAGAACATAAATTATATAATAATAAAATTATACAGAATGGTCACACAAAATGCAAAATATAGGTGGGCCAAGTTAGTCATTCTTGTCAACTGAAAAATAACGTTTTTTATGTTGAAATCGCAATAGACTAAAGTAAATGTCCTGTTTTAATAATTTGCTTTAAACATCAATCTAAACCTCCATGAGTATAGTCATACAAATGCAAATAACATTATAGAAAGTGGATTAGATGCGCCTCGTAAAAAATAAAGTCTAATGTATTTTGTAACATTTCCTTTTTAGATGAAACTCAGCGCAAAGCTGCTGCTGCAACTATACGGAAGAAATAAGAGGCCTTTAGAAATACCTATCTTCGGCAGTAGACCGCTTTAAGTTTTGTATTTATAATAATGTTGATATCCCTACCAAAAAAACCTATGTTTTAAAACTTGATATTTTTTTACTTTTTATTGATTGTTTTCTATATTAAGACTAAAGTGTCTCTTAAGTCAAGTCAAGTCAAAACATATTGGTACTGCGGCAAACCAGTATTTAATGTTCGCAGGTTTCTGTTCAGTTTCTAAAATGATTATTATTTTTGACCGGACGATGATAGTATTTTATAAAAGGTTAGACATTAAGGGTATTATTTAAAAAAAAAATGGTGAAAACTTAAAATACTTACTCAATAAAGAAATTCATATTATTCACGTATTTGGTCCAGAGGGGTGTAGGAAAGTAGCGCCAATATGGCGCCTTCAGCTCCAATACGGCAACATTCCGTAGCGCAAATTTTGCCGCGTCAATTATACGCTGCGGCTCTGAATCTTTTGTTAATTTGGGCGATAGGCATCCCAGCCTAACGTCTAAAGCTACGCGACCAATACCTGGAAACAATAAAAAATAAAAAATATTATAAAATATTCCGAGAACTTTGTTCAGCAGTAGACTTTTATAATAGTTATAATAGGTTGTAATGGATAGATGAATGCATTCCGAGAACTTGTGATTTTCGCCAGACAACAAGCACTGAAGCGGCGCAGCGTAGCGAAAAGAGAACACCTGTACTCTGTTGTGGAACGTATGTAGCCCAAATATTTACTTTTAACCATCATTAAATTCATTTAAAATAGCAGAGAATTTATTGGCTAATATGATAAAAATTTTAAATTGCTTATTTTGTACAATAAATACGTCGTAATGCAATATTATAAGGTTTGGCCCTGACTGCGGAAGAAAAGCGTAGATCTTCCTCCGGACAAGGTGTTCATAATACGTATACGAGATTGATTAAGGCATTTATGCTTGTGGTGCGACGATAGGGCCGCAACAAAGATAAATTTATAAGATTTAATGAAATCTATCGCAGCTCTTTTTAGGCAACACGGCCATGTTATCATTTGTTTCTTCCGTTGTTAATAAAAATCGTCATTAGGCTGTCTCCTGTCCCTTTAAGATGAGTCTTGTTTGCAGAGCCAATATTTGTTCAAAAACTTTTTGTGTCTGCTTGTGTTATGATTGTGCTCGTTTTAAAACACTGCATTGAGGGCTGATATTGTTGTAACGGCACAAGCATTAAATTAACCGCCACCCACAAAACGTGTGAATTTAGAAAAATTACTACCTCAAAGGTTGCCATAGCACTTTTAAGACGGGGCTATTGCTGTGCAATTGAAACTTTCCAAAAATATTCAGATAAAAAAAATATTTTTAAAGAAACTCACAACAATTGTACAAATTCTTTACTCATACAATATAATAAAAATAGGGAAGTACAAGTACAAATTAGGAATGAAACGTGAGGCGATAAAAGGAATGGAGCCAAAAGGAGGGGATTAAAATAACAGGTGCCTATAGTACGAACTGAAAAAAGGGGAGAAAGGAAGGGGAGTGACGTTGTGACGAACAGGTTCACGGTGGACGATATTTTATGTTGTTTATCTTGAATTTCGTCTTTGATAAAAAACATATAATAATGAATTTAGTCAGAACTGACTTTATTTCAAGACCTCGTACCATATCACCTATTTTGCAGGAAAGTAACGAAATATTACATTTTCATATATATTATTACACAATATATAAGCCATTATATAGAATAAAGAAATAAATAAAAAGAAATAAAATATAGGATCCACAAAATCTTATTCGTGAGATACGAGAAAGTTGTAGGTAATATGTAATTCAGTGTTATCCATGTTTATGTCGCCCATACTGACGCCTGATATATGTATAAAAAGCTCCACTACATAGTGGATAACACGTGTTTTGGTCTATCAGTTACTGTGTGTATCAATACTACACATTGAATGAAACTAATTAGTAGCACTGGAGGACACACGTGGCTATGGGTCCTGTAAATGTAAAGCACTCGATTAGTTGAGAATTTCTCTGTGACGATGTGTGCTATATAGTATTAAAAATGTCAGAAATTATTAAAATAAGTAAATTAAATTCTATAAATCTTTTATTTTTTAAATTGTATTTCTTTTATATTTTATTCTATAAAATGTAAAAATTGATGACAAACGACTGTATGTCAGCTAAGTTTGGAAAACAAAAGAGCGACGCACCGACAATGTTTATATTTCACAATAACCATTTCGAGTCAATTTCTAACCTCAAAAAAGAATCTCTTGAGAATCTCGAATTTCATGAATAAACCTGTTAGAAGTTTCTTGAATTGTAATGTCTGAAAAATATCTAACATTAAAGTATTATCACACACTGACTCACTCATCAAAAACTTGACCACTTCTAAACTACTCGAAACTTCATCATTCATTAGACGTATACAGTAAAAATCGGAAAACAACAAAATCGATATTTGGTGTCGACAAATATTAACATATTTATTTGCGCGCTTAATAGTATAGTTAGTATCAATTGCTTGTATGAATGTACTTACAACGTTCTTGAAACTGATACAAACCTTGGCACCAGTTCAAATCACAACTCTTTTATCGACATAGGTGACAACCCTAACGTCATTTGTACTGAAACTGGTTCCATTTTCACATTTTATATATTTTGGTGATATGTTTATCATGAGTAGTAAAATTATAATTACTAGTGGTCGCCTAGTGGTCGAAATTCATTAAATTTTTAAGATTTTTGAATTTTTAAGCAAGCTATATTTAAATTTATAAACAGACTACCTATATATTAAAAATACAGATATATATTACGCAAATTATAAAACTAACGGTTTTTTGCCTTGACATACTTCCAACACACTATTGAAAATGAAACATTTGAAATCACACAAAATTCACAGCTTATTCAGTTTATTTGTCGGTAATTATTTGTTGGCAGCATTTTAAAATTCTTTGGCCACAATCTCTACTCTTTATGACTGTTTGACCAAAGGCTACTAAGTGCTTGACCTAAGTTACGTGTTTGCCTTGAAGTTATAACATACGTAATAATATGCTTGTACTAAGTATGAGACATTGGCGGTATGAACGTCGACAATGTACGTTTTATTTTACTTAATTTAATATATTTGTAACCCATATTATAAATAAATTTTTGCTTTATCCACTGCTTCACTATATAAACTCTTATTATGTCAAATTTCACTCTCCTCCATGCGCGCAATAAGCTTAAAAATTGGTACAAAGTTTTCCCTTCGCGTATTAATATACAAATAACCGAAGTCAAATCTGCCAAAACAAATCATACATTAAAGATGTAATTGGTTCTTTTAAACTCTGAAAATAAAGGAAGATTTAAATTATTAAAATAAATTTTTAACGTTGTTTCAACAAAAAGCAACAACTTAAGAGATAACAAAGAACGTAATCACGTGAACACTGGATGTTGCGAATTTGCTCTGAAGCAATTGCTTAATTTTTTGTTAAACGTTTGTGTTTAAACAGCGAACCTAAAAACTTGTTCGTGGCTTAAAACAACGATCTCTTCCAAAATGAAAGTATAAGCTTAAAGTTCACCTGCCCTTTCTGACGAGAGTTTGCGCCCAACGGTGTCGTTCGGCCCATATACATCTCTCGTCAGAGAGTATATATCCTTGATTCACAAAAATAAAGATCGAAACATAGCGCACTACATCGGGGTAGGTATATGACAACCAGTTTCACGGGTAATATTTACAATACGCTGTCCAATAAAAAAGTTTACGCAGATGTTTTTATTTAAAAATAGTCCAACATCATTATCGGATATGAGATTTGAATCTCATTTGAACACACGCAATATAGCATTCATAGATTTAAGGAATGGCTTTGGATTGAAGACGAATTTCAATACGGGTTAGAGCCATGCAGCATCTATATTATGGTGGCAGCACGAATAGGCCGCGGCGGGATCGACCAGGGCAAGACCACGCTCTCACATAATACCAGCGTAAAATAGCAGCTGCGGTGATTCGTATGGTGAGTGTTGTGAACCGGACACCCTTTTTATCGGATACGAGGCATTCCACCTTAGTCCTCAGGAGTGACAACGCATCTGAATTTGTATCCACTTACAGTCAGGTGCACAGTGTGCTCGTATATCATACTTATTAGATTCCATAAATAAAATCATAAATTTTAAAAAACTAAGAACGTGCGTTTGAACATTTTTGGTGGTTTCGTGTCCGTGAGGTGAACGTATTTACACGACACGCCACCGCACCGCTTACGAGTACGGTTACACGGCAACGTGTCCGTCCTCATGTGAAAAAGGACCTTTCAACTACACTATACGTAGCTTTGGAACACTTTTACCAGGGCTTATAGACTAGCTCATCGTGGTTCCGCACATACCTTACAGATCGTAACACTACTACCAAGGTTTATTTGAATTGTTTTTTCTAATACAGTAGAAAAAACCATTCAAATAAACCGTATACGTTTAAAAATCTAAAGCCTTCACATTTATTCATTTTATGAGTCAGTCTTCTGATTCAGTAAAACAGCAGACATTTTGTGAAATAATTTGCTGAAAATTTTCAAATAAAAATTAACGACGATGTTGCGAACAGGGTTACTTTAACTTTCACTAACTATATATGTAAAATCGAGTAGGTTAAAACGAATTAACGCCTTTGTTAGCGTTAGCATCCACAGAAACAGAAACAGAAACTTTTTTATTCAATGAATGAATGATTATACAAAACGTATTGAAAGTCACTTTTTTCACCTTCATTTACCTACCACCGGTTCGCAAAAAAAAACCTATGTCCTGGGAAGAACCAGCAAGAAACCCAGCGGGACTATTTTTTTTTTCCAATAATAGCTTACAATCATGTTTACATTTAACAACACAAGACAAATTAGAAATAGCTTGGTAGCGATCACCCTTCCCAGGGGTTATTATTATCCATAAATTCCTTAATATTATAATAACCCTTTTTATACAAACTTAGTTTAGTAACATTTTTGAACTTTGTGTATGACAAATTTTGTATATTTTCTGGGATTTTGTTGTAAAATCGTATACATCGCCCCAAGAATGAATTACTGACTCGGTGGATTTGAGTAACTAGTACTACTAGCTTGTGTCTGCTCCTAGTATTTACAGAATGAATATCACTTATTTTCGCAAAACTACTTTTATTTTTGTGTACGTACATTACATTTTCATAAATGTATTGAGAGGCCAGAGTTAATATATTAATTTGCTTAAATTTTTGTCTCAGTGACTCTTTTGGTTTTAAATTATATGTTGCTCTAATGGCCCTTTCTGTAAAATAAATATAATTTCAGTGTCAGTCGCGTGTCCCCATAGCAAAATACCATACGACACTTCTCGCAGAGTCCATGCGTTGTCGAACTCTGCCACAAGAAGGTTCTAGTCCCATACTATGGTACACCTTTACCTAAACATTATAAAGAGAAAAGTACCTAAAACTTACACTCAAGAGACCATCGATGGATGTCATTGTCAAATTCATGCGGCAGATCGCCGTTCTCATCACGAGCGTCTTCCATATATTTAATGAAGTCTTCAGTGACCAGTTCAATCGGTGCAACGTACTTTTTGACAGTTTGCGGCTGGAGGATCGGTCGCTGTACCTTCGAGCGGAATCTTCGCCATTGCTCGCCGTGTCTGTAACATACAATTTAAAGAAAATTGTTATATTTATTAGTATATATATATTTATAGTTATTTATACGTGGTAGAGCCATGCTGCAGTTATATTAGTAGTTTAGTTGTAGCACGAATGGGTCGGCTCGACCGGGGAAGGACCACGCTCTCACAGAATACCAGCGTGAAATAGTAGCTTAATGCTGCTGTATTTCGTATGGTGAGTGTAGAGAACCGAAGACCCTTTTTACTGTAAACGAGGCATTCCATCTTAGTCCTCACGGGTGACAACGCATCTGCATTTTGATTCGTAATCGAGGATAGATGTAGATGCTTATGGGCCACAGCAACCACTTACCATCAGGTGGACTGTGTGCTCGTTTGTCACCCTATCCTATAAAAAAAATATTTTACACACACATTATGAAAATATAATAAAGTAATATTATGTTGCAGCACGAATGGGTCGGCTCGACCGGGGAAGGACCACGCTCTCATAGAATACCAGCGTATTATAGCAGCTTAATACTACTATGTTTCGTATGGTGAGAGTAGAGAAGAAGAGACTATTTCTACTGTATACAGGGCATTCCATTCCAGGAGTATCAATCTGCATTTTGATTCTTAATCGAGGGTAAAAGTAGATGCTTATGGGCCAAAACATCCACTTACCATCGGATAGACTGTGTGTTCGTTTGTCAACCTTATTTTATAAATAAAAAATAAGAATGCGATTGAGTTTATTTCCAAACGTCATTTAGGCACTGCCAGCAAAAAAATTACGTGATGTAAAATGTTAAATCTGTATCTGTCTGTTATTTCGTCTGAGACGTGGTTCTTCATTGCTGGCCGTATGAGGACGCTCAAGGTCGCTCAGAGAACTATAAAGAGGCCTATGCTCAGCTGATAATGATGAAGATTAAAAGTGAGTTACAGCTTATCTTAACGATGGGCATCGGCCTCCTCTCATTTCTGACAAGGTTTAAATCAGTAAGACCATCGCGTTGCTACAGTGCGTGTTGGACAGTTATTTTTTCTAAGGAAATAAAATCAAGCTACTACCAATAAACAACAAATACGTCATATAAACACGTACGTGACTTTCAAGAAATCGTTTCTAGAATAACAAATGTGCATACAAGACCCGTGATTGGCTGTCTATATAGCGTGAGACTATGCGAAGAATCAGAACAGATACACAATCACGACACGAAAGTTGTGTTAAATAGTATATAAATTACTCTGTGTTTAAAATGATAGAAGAAATAGTTTAAGAACTCCAATTTACTTTAATTTACTTTAAAGCAAAAAAAATGTATTACAACATAAACAATAAATTGTTTTAAAGTTATAAAACTAGTAAAATTAACGTAAATAATTCCTAATTTTTAAAAAGTACTTAATACTTAACCAATTAATATCAAAATACTAATTAAAATTCAATTAAATAATAAGTCTTTGCTATGATTGACGACATATTAATTATTTTAGAATAGTACCTATTAAATTGTCTACATTATGTCATAAAAGACACAATGTGTACGGCTTTAACGCAATTAATAGCTTTTACGACTTTGAACACTATAAAACTCCTTCAGATATCTAAACATAATCATATTTAAAACTAATTAATTAATGAGCAAGTAAAATAAATGTTATACTTATAATGTATTTGACAAGAAGATTTATTAAAAAATAAATTAAAAAATCTCTTAATTTTTCTCTTTTAAATGAAACCCAAAAAATTTAAATAAAAATTTGTAATTTTATTCTTGATTCATACAATATATTATGCGATTCGATAGTGCAATGGCTAAAAGCATTCGACGGCAACGTTGCGGGCCGCGGCGCGGGTTCGATTCCCACACAAAAGAAGTATAATTATAGGTTACCTCATTGTTTCGGGAACATGTCTAACATAAATGAAATCATAAAACAAGGCAAATTCCTAATTATTATTAATCACATCATACCAAAAGATAAGCTATATTCAAAACAATGTACCGTATTCTGAAGTTGGCTAACATTCAAAACACAGCCTTAAGTTCTCTCAATTATGTTACGACCGATTTTAAAGTGATAATAAAAGGAATTACCTGTCTTTAACTTAAGGTGAAATGAGCGCCAAAAACAGATTTTTCACGCTTTAAGGGTGCGCAGAAAATCAATTTTTTTGGCATTAAAAACTATGAATTCAACTTTTTTTAAACATTATGATATTTAAAGGTTTTTCTTGGTGAATTATGATGGCCAAAACACGATTGACGCATTTTGGCTCGATACAAAAGATCGCAGAATTTCGTCAAAATCTACAATGAATATGGAGTTTCATTCATATTCAAAGTGTAGTTAAATCAATTTCAATCAAATTCTGTCTATGTGTTCACCCGTTAAAAAGTTATTACATGGAGGGATTATGGATTTAATTTCTAATAAAAGAGTAAGTAAATTTAATTTTAAAAAGAAATCTCAAATAAATATCGCGCAATAAAATTGCGTGCGGATCGGCCTAAGAGGAGCATATCGCCACCCCTCACTCGTGACCAGGATACTACTTCGCCTTAATTATAAATAATAATAATAATAATAATCTTTATTTGCAAGAATATGGTTGTACAATGGTGATTGAGTTTAATTCATTAATAATAACTAGTTGAGAGAAAAATATTAACAGGATTTGAACTTCAAATCGATGACTCAGCAGGTTAGCCTCTGTGGCCGTGGAAGGAATAGGGAAGATCTCCCGGGGTCAGATCAGATAGGTCAGATCTCCGTTCTTCAGACGTCCGTCCGGAGCGGCCAAAGCTCCGTGTGATTCGAGAGATCAAAGCTCAGTGAGTTTTTTTTTTTTTTTTTTTTTTTTGCGCCCGAAGCAAATATGGGCAACCCTCCGGAAAGCGGGGGAGGGAGGTGGTGAATGCTCATAGCATACCACGCAGCCGGCTGCGTGGTTATGTGGCGACTTTTACCCACTAAACACCACCTTTTAGGAAATGGCTTAACGATCTGACTGGAGATCTCTAAGCCGTATACGAACGCGACCCTCCTTGGCAGAAGGGAGGGCGCTCAGTGAGTTCGAAGCTATTCTATATATACTTGTTTCTACTTTGGAACTTTGATAGCGCGATTTAGGCTTCAATGTGTTTCGCTTGTGGAGCGATGACAGCGCCGCCACAGCACATTGTACGTAAAGGGAAAAGCTACATTTCTTTCATGTTAACTCACACGAATTTTTCTACCTATCCACCCATTTATCCATTACAGCCTACAAAAGTCCACTGCAGAACATAGACCTAGAGGACCTAGACCATCGCCATAGATTGCCTCACGTAGAGATTTTACCGTAGTTGCAAAGTTTGACAGGCGGATTAACAGGTGCAGTTAGTTTTTTTGAACATGATGTGGGTGACAAACGAGCACAGAGTCCACCTGTTGGTAAGTAGATGCTGTGGCCCATAGACATCTACATATACCCTCGATTAAGAATTAAGATGCAGATGTGTTGCCAGCCTTAAGGACTAAGATAAAATGCCTCGTTTCCAGTAAAAAGGGTCTTCGGTTCTCGGCACTCACCATACCAAACACATCATTGAACCGCTATTTTACGCTGGTATTCTGTGAGAGCGTAGTCCTTCCCCGGTCGAGCCAACCCATTCATACTACAAGCGTAATATAGCTGCAGCATGGCTCTACCACGTATACAAATGTGTTGTTTATTATTTTGAGTTATCAGAAAGATTCTGCTGCCTATCACCTCTTCTAATTTCTATGTCGCCTCTTACAGCACCAACGAGACGTTATTCTATATTTTGTGTATTTATAGCATACTATCCAAACAAGGATTACGTGAAACTAACATGTGTATGCTATGAGCTAACAATTGCTATTCTGAGACTGTTTGCATTACTTTTTGGCACCGCGAGAGCGTTTAAACAACCTCGTTGACACTTCCCGTGTTCAAGGTCATCCACAGGCAAAGATCAAAAAAGCCTACTACAGGCCTAACACCTAAGGTAAAAAATATAAGTATGTATTTGACTCTACATATGAAATACGGTAGAGTCGTGATAGAGTTTATTAGCTGTTTTTCCCGCACATAGTAAATAAATATGAAAAACGTAAAATATCTGTTAAAAAAATTAGTAGACTTGTATAGCTATAGGGTTTACCTTACTTAAAGATTAGATTTTTATACAAGTAAGGTTAACAAACGAACATAAAGTCAACTTGCCATCAAGTGGATGGTGATCATGTGAAATAAGAAGGAATGCCTAATTGCCAATAAAAAGGTTCTCCAGTTCTAGTCACTCCCAAATCAAAGTAGTATTTTCTGCCATTTAACGCTGGTATATATTAGTATTATACTTCGCTGAATCCGGATCCTCTATTGGATATTCTGATAAACCAGTTTTATAACTTAGTTTTTGTTCTATTAAACGTTAGTTTTTTTAACACTAGGATTTTCTCCTATATCGTGGAGGCAGTTTACAAACATAAATTGCACAAGGACAAACAAACAATACAGAAACAATTATTTGTAGACCATAAAAATACTTGTTCCGTGCGGGATTCGAACCCACGGCCCCAGTGCAGCAACTCATTGCTAAGCCACTGCGCCACGGAGCCGTCAACAATACTAAAATTAATCATCTACGTGAAACGCTATCAGAGAATAACCTCTTTGTTTTATATTAATAAAAGCACTACGACTGAAAACGCATACAGTATAAACTTTTTACTTTCGTGCTACCTATAAGGATAATTTAAATTTGGTTAGGCATTACCGCATAATGACGGCGTAAGAGAATTCACTACCTCTCGTGGGTATCATAAAACACGATAGAGAGAAATCAAACAGAAGGTATACATCAGTATGTTACTGCTAATTACTCAAAATAAAAGCCATCGGTTGTGAACCCGCTTGCGATGTGTCGCAACTATAGCAAAAACCCCTGTGGCAACTAAAACAAATGGGGAACGCCTACGTTCAGCAGTAGACATAAACGAATGAATGAATACTGATATAAAAAGAAAGATTCAAAAGAGACCTCTTTTATTTCGAATACATCCGTGATTCATTCTGATATTAAAGGCCTCTTTATAAAGGTTACATGTTACCGGTTTATAAAAGATAATATGCCTTTGTTATATCTTAAAATTTTGTGGTTAATATAGTTTACAGATTCGGTTTTTAAGGATAGATATATTCTTATTACTTTAAAATGACAGAGAAATGTAACACAATCTTAATTTGGCTTAGTTACTAAAAAAGTCAAGGAATCTTCAAATAGAGAAAAATAATTGATTTATTTCTAAAAAGTCAAAAAATTTTGCAATATTACTTTAGGTTTCTGTCCAGGTCATTGTACATGATTTGTTCACTTTACTCATATCAACATTATTATTACAAGCACTCTCTAGTCTACTGCAGCATAGGCTTGTCTCTTAAATCATCTTTTTAAGGCATATTCGTCTATCCACTCCCCATGTTTCTTCAAAAGATCATCATTTCCTAAAGTAGCTACGATTGCCGATTCAAAACGACACTGGATAACATTTCTCCTTCCCAGTGGTTAGTGATTTTAAGCACAAAATCGCCAGCCCATTGTCGTTTAGAAAAATGGGATCTTTTACTATTCCTATACCTATATTCATATTCTTTCTTATTTAATTATCAAACCTTAACAGTTCACTGAAAGAGACTTGGGCTTCATCCCAATGTTTATAATAATTGCTCCGCTTGGTAAGCGGCTGTACGAACGCAGTACTAATTAATATGCTGCTTCCTTTCGCCGGTCTGGTGTTTGGCATTTTACATCTGATATACCCAACACCTATATCAAAGGTCATAAGATCTTTTTTTGCATTTCCTCACCTCTTTTGACACCCACGGGAAAATACGGTGTAATAGATTTTGTCCATCCTACATACACTTTATATTTATTTATTACTTTACGAGTACCCACTTAAACGTTATGTTAATAGCAATGCATGATCCAAACTACCTGTGAAACTACGGGTCATTTCTAATATTTTAATAGAGTTTATGAAAATATTTTTAATCTATTTTTGACTGCTGTCATCTAGAATACGACAATAGTTCATAAAAGCTTAAAGTAAAAGTAAAGTAAAGTTACAGCCTATATAGGCACAGGCCTCTTCTCATTTCTGAGAAAGTTTTAGGGCAAGGATATGTCCGCCGCGCTACCCCAATGCGTGCTTGCGTCTTCGAAATATTTTTTTCTTATTCCTCAGACATGCAGGTTTCTTCCTGTTTTCCTTCACCGCCGAGCACGTGGTAAATCAGCACTTAAAATTGCAATTGACAATTTCATTGGTGCCGGCGGTGATCGAACCCGGGTTACTCGCGTTCTGCTTAAAACCTTAAATGTATGTAACTACTCTAAGCTTAAAACGTTTAACTATTTTAACACGCCACAGCTTAGGTACTTCACAAGAACGCATACGTAAGTGAAGCAGAAAAGATTACTCTGAGAAAGGCTAAATAAATCAGCGCTTAGTCAATAAAATAGCAAAACCGTTGCACAAAATCAATACTGTCCGTGTCTAAACCTTTTGCAATTTTTTTTTTTTGGGTTTTGTTGAAAACAAAATGATATTCGAGATCGAGATTCGAGATACTCGAAAGATCATTGACATCGTATCGATTAGGTATCTATTCCTTCAGATGTTATAGAGAAACGAGATCGTACAGTGTACAATAAATATCTAGAATGCTTATTCTGTGCAATGCTTTCTGTCTTAAATCTTAATGTGTATTTGTTCGTATCAGATAAATAATCATAATTTTATCATATTCCAATACTTAATTGAATCCCTAACTCGTTAGTTGAAATCCGGTATTCAGCCAAATACCTAACATTTTACTCAAATTGCAATGGCGCAAGCAAATAGGCTGGTAAGTCTTTTTATGGCAGTATCCATAAAAGTCGCCAACGCCACACCTTTAAACTTAGTTCTTACTTCTTAGTAATTTAATATACTTAGATAACATAATAATAAGATCTATACATCTATGTCGTTCTCAGAACACAAATGATACATTTAATTCATTTGGTTCATCCTTTAGTTTATTTGGTCCACCAATCAGAGAATAAAATTGTTTACCCGTTTTTACATTCACAGACCGACGCTTTGTGAAAAAATAGTACCTAATCTATCACCACATACACAATAAGATGATATCACTATGGAAGAAGACAAAAATGTCTTACGCACCGCACTTAGTTTGATTCTGTTTCACCGAATAAATAATAATAATTAAACAAAAAACACTCCTTTAGGTTTTGTATCTAAGGTCACAGTTGTTTAACTCATGGAGATACCACTGCATAAGCTAAACATTAAGCAGAATAAGTAGCAAAAATTATGCAACATAAATCCATCGCGGTGTCACTATTCATTCGTTTCAACAAAAGCGTCGATAATTACGGTATAATCATTACGTTTAATTGCAGATATAAAACCTCCATAGACCTTTCATGCTCATCACAAATGCACTTATTAGTAGCGGAATTTTCCGATACGTCGGCCCGTGTTCCTTTATGAATGGAATGTTACGGATTACCAATATATATATATAAGAATATAGAATAAAACAAATTTTCATAAAATGATAATGAAGGGCATATGAAAAGTATCGTTATCGAGAGCCATCTCTAACTGGAAAACGTCGGTTGATGTTGATCGTGTCAATAAAAGGGACAGACATGGCTCAGAAATATGACTTGGGAGAGCCCTATACAGAAATGCGAATGAAGGGTCGCAATGATAACGATTATATGAGTATAGTGAAGGTACAAAATTCTTATAATTAACAGCATTTTCTGAATGCCCCCTTTGATAGTCATGATCGTTACAATGCAAAACATCTTTCGAATACATTTTTTTAAATCTGGGTAATAATTTTAATGGTTAAAATTTAGCGAAAATTTCAGCATATGCGATATAGATCCTGGAGTTCTCAGTACTTAATTATTTTTGATTAATATTTCAAATATTTCGAAAAAAAAAAAGAGACGTAGTGCTTACAAAAAAATTAATTGCCCATTTCGTTCCGTGAGTGCCGTAAGTGTCGATTATGGGATATGCCAAAAAATCTTTGTTGTTTTCGATAAATGGCAGTAAAAATAAACATCATCGGGCAGCTGAATGATAGGTTAGGTTAGGACTTCTGGTGCTTCTATCGTCAAAGCGCCTTCTAAATGTGACGATTTAGGCAAGTCCTTTCAAATCCAATCCGAATTCAGGCAAATCTTTCAAAGGGTTCATGTCCAGTCTATCTTTTTATTCATATATTTGGAACATGTACCTCAATTCACATTTCATTTTAATGCACACCATAATTTATACAAATATAAAATGTGGATCCAAAAAAACATCCATCCTAAAACAACGCATTGGCAAACGATGTAGCGTTGCTTTCTTTTCGCCCTGGTTCCCAAGTAGGCCATGTACCATGGTTACCAACTACAATGTTAGCGACCAAAATAAATACGTACAGTGTATTGTGTTAAATACATTAAAGATTCAAGGTAAAAAAATGGATTTACTACTGTTGTTCTACAAAGTGATATATTTATTATTTTGTGGATTAAAATATTTTTCAGCTCTAAGAATTAAAACTTTTATATTATTACTAATAACTAAATATTTGAATTCCTTTGTTGTGCACTATCCAGGGTTATTTTTCAAAGAGTAACTAAATTTTAAACTTATGTTCAAATATAAAAAAAATTATATACCGTTATTGCAATTTTTGAAAATACGACTAAATAAGGCTTTTACTTTTATTTGAAATTATACCAAATTGAATGTGATTTATGAGCAACAACGTTTTTCCGATCGGCTCTTACAAATGTATGCGTGCGCTGTAAAATCAGTTAAAAAATGCATTACCCTGCATTTTGAATTTAAAAGATATAAAGGACGGAATACTTGAGATTTTTTTAATTAATATTTCTTTACTAAATACTTATATTACTACATATATATCATTTATATATCACTCCGATACCTAAAACAAGCAATAAGACCTTGGTTGAAGAGTATCGTCCTATCGCAGTATTATCGTGCGCAGCAAAACTTTTTGAGAATATTGCTCACAAAGAAATATACGCGCAGGTAAATACGCGGCTTTGTGAAGAGCAGCATGGCTTCCGACCGGGTCGATCTGTAGAGACTAACTTGTTATCCCTCGTTGACTATATATCTCACCACATGGATAAAGGTCACAACAAGATATACAGCATGGGTTTTACCCCAAAACTTCTAAAATTTTTTGCTGATTACCTTTCAAATAGAAAATAGTACGTTAGCCATAATCCTTTATTTCAAAGTCATATCATACGCGCTCAGGTGTAAGCCAGGGTTCAGTTTTAGGCCCCCTTCTCTTTCTCATTATATACGCTGACGATTTGAAATTAGTCAAAGATATTGATAAGGATGTAACTCCCGAACACCTTCAAAGTGACATCGACCGTATCCATAAGTGGAGTATAGATAATAAAATGATGTTTAATGCCGGTAAATGTTACGTCATGACCTTTAGCCGCAAGTTACAACCTACACATGCCACCTATACCTTAGCAGATGTTGAAATAAAGCGCGTGTCAACTATTAGAGATCTTGGCGTGACATTTGACTGCGGATTGACTTTCCATGCACACATGTCTGCCCTAGCTTCAGAATCTTACAGACGCCTAGGTTTTGTCCTACGCAATGCCCGTGATTTCAATAATCCTACTGTCAAATTATTATTTAACTGTCTAGTTAGAAGTTAGAATTTGCTGCAGCCGTCTGGAATCCCCACGAATCCACATATGAATTGTTGATTGAAAAGGTTCAGAAAGCCTTTCTGCGTTTTTTATATAAGAAGATTTACGGATATTATCCATTTATGTATCCCGCTCTTTTCTTGCTGGGAATGTTAGGATATAATTCCCTTTCAGTGCGTAAAGCCAGAGATCAGATCCTAATAGACATAAAAAAATTTCAGAGCTGCACAATACTTTGTGTACACTTTATGTGCCTAACAACTACCTGCGTCATAGGCCTGCTCGACGACACCGGCTGTTCGCCACATCACTTTGCCGCACTGTGTCACGCGCGCAATCCCCGTTGTGTCGCATGCATGGTGCTTTAAACTCCTTAATGGAGACAGTCCCGGAATGTGACATCTTTAATGACACACTCAAGGTGATCATGTCAAACTGTCTCATGTTATGTGAAAGCCATGTTTGTTAGGTAAATAAGTTGTATGTTGTTATCACTTTATTCTGTTTTATATTATTTTATTTCCTCTAGTTATTGTTAGGTATGTTCTATCTCTGACTTATTATTTGTTTTTGAATTATGTTATATGTTTAGTTTTACCTATTAATTACTGTCATTGGCGAAAGCCGTTGTAATTAATTATGAATAAATAAATAAATATTACTTATTCAGAACATTCGTTGCAAATGTAGTTGGTTATTGCAAAGAAACCCTGTATATTTATTTTCTCATAGTCTCAGACAGTCTCACGACCTTCTTTCTTGCATTCTGGGGCTTGGGGTTGAAACACCACCACTTCCAACGCCGCGCGCCGGGCTGCGACTGAGAGTTTCTTGATTCAAAACCAAATTACTGATTTTGGCCCGATCGGGATTCGAACTCGGGGCCACATTATCAGTAGTAGTGCTTACGACCACTAGACCAACGATGCAGTGAAGTACTACATTTAAAAGTGTTAAAAAGTCCTTAGTTCTGTATAGGATTGTACAAAGCAAAATTATTTGTTTTTAGGTTTATTTTTAACTCAAAACAGCTTTCTCACAATTTTTCTCGATCAAAAATTTTTACCACAGATTAGTAAGTATCATTGTACAAATACGTACATAATTAAAATTTTTGAACCCTACTTAATAGTATTAAAGTAGTAATTTTTGAATCCTACTTAATGGAGAATTTGAAACCGCTACTCTCTCCGGCTCAAGGCAACCGACCACACTTCCATCACAAAACCAGTCCTGCAAACCAGTTTTTAATACAGCCGTGACAACAACTCGTTTATGGCCGTATGACAATGCTCCAATGAAACGTAAACTATCGTAGACTTCAAAGCAGGACTAGAGACTAAGAAGTTTGCGTTATGTCATTCATGCCGACCTTGTTTTAATGTTAGAACAAGGTAGTAAATATACAGCATTTCACATCTCACTATTAACTGTCATTGTCTGATGTTTAGCATCTTTAACACTGTGTTAAATGATGAAAAATTTACATTGAAATGACGAGTTTACGTATAGTGCACATTAAAAACTCTCGTGACAATGAATCCTTGAATAAGATTTAAAATGCAGAGGCATTGTCACCCCCGAGAACTAAAATGGAATGCCTCGTTTCCAGAAAAATGGGTCTCCGTTTCTCTACACCCGCCACACGAAAAGCAGCATTGAGCTGCTATTTTACGCTGGTATTTTGTGAGAGCTTGGTTCTTCCCCGGTCGAGTCGACTCATTCGTGCTACAACCATATTGTAGCTGTAGCATGGCTCTACCAAGTGAATGTCGGCAAGCATTTAAATCGTTAAGTATTTAGGTAAATTGAATACGTTAAAATGTGTAAAATAAATTTTATTCTTTGTGTTGTTTTAGATTATTAATTTATAGCAAATGTAATGATAATGGCATCTTCACCTATCTTAAATAGGATAACTTCAGAATTCTATCAAAAGCTATCAATTGTGCAGAAGATATTACAGCAAGTGTAATATCTTCTGTACAATATACTCGAATATAACCAAACACAAAAAGAATCACAATATACCCGATCTTGTGGTACCAGGTGAGACCGAGGATCGTAGGATAATTCTCTTTATTTCGACCCATGATATAGACTCGACTTGGCGACTATGAGAATTGCCGAATATACGAGTAGCGGTATAACATCTTAGCCAGATCACTGACCGCAAGGAATGTCAAAGTTGCGTGACTTCTTTTATTAAGGCTGTCGATTCGCCTGCCAAAAGTGTGACGGTTAAGTTTGTTAATGGGAGAGGCTGCCTTTAGCCTGCAATAGCAAGAGCAAGGAGATGCATGTGCAATTCGACAAACGGGGCTCTGGTGATTGAATAACGGCTTATTATACACCTGAAGATTCATCAGCAGTAACATCATCACTGTCAACAGTGCGAGGGCATTTATTGTAGATTCACAAACTCTCCTACACACCGTATTATATACTCATATTTTCTATAATCTAATTTGTATTCTTATTTCCTTCTGTGACCGCATGCAACTACTTTTAAAACATATCAATGCGTGCGTGCGAAACGAACGTTCGTATAAGTTCGTTTCCGTTACTTAATGGAAATGATTCATTCGTTTTTTCTTTGCATACAAATACATCAAGAATGTTGACTGAATCAAACGATAATGTTAGAAAACGCAAACAGCCGACGTGTCACAATAACAACGCCTTTTTTATAGGATAGGGTGGCAAAAGAGGACACAGTCCACCTGATGATAAGTGGATGCTGTGGCCCATAGACATCTACATCTATTCTCGATTACGAATCAAAATGCAGATGCGTTGTCACCCGTGAGGACTAAGATGGAATGCCTCGTTTACAGTAAAAAGGGTCTCCGGTTCTTTACACTCACCATACGAAACAAAGCAGCATTAAGTTATAATTTAAATTCGCGATTGTTGTCACTTAGTGCAACTCCAGCTTCGTTTTTGTGATTTGGATAAACAATTTCACACACACACACACACGCACGCACGCACGCACGCACGCACGCACCTACGCACGCACGCACGCACGCACGCACGCACGCACGCACTAGTTTCACAATGTTTATTTTAAATTATTAATATACCTCGTAATTATTAAAACCCACTGGCTGGTCTCACGGCATCAACAGGGTGCATTAGAATAACGAACTTAATTAAATCCCACCAAAAAAAAAATGTGAAAGGAGGGCCAAATTCGATACAAACGACGTCCGAGGCTGTCGACTTCGCCGGTTAAATACTTAGTCGAAATCTGAATGGACGCCAAGATGGTTTCAGCTCTCTCTCAGCAAGCTAAAGAGAGGACTATGTTCAGTATGCGCAGTACAAAGATGTTTTATAGGTACAGATACCGTGTACGCGCGCCTAAAACGCTTCCATTTAAAAGGCGCCAATATTGGCGTATTCGTTCGATCGTTCCGCCATTACGCCAGCGACGTTCACTGCGAACGTACATCACGCACCAGTGTTTTTAATTTCATAAAATGACTGTTTGTGCTGTGAAATCATGTAAAAATTACTCTTGGAAAAAAGATAAGGATAAGAACATCACTTTTCATAAGTAAATATACAATTTTCTGGTGTATTTCTTGATAAAATAATACGAAAGCTGAATGTCAATGCAAGTAATAATACTGCGCAATAATATTCGAGTGTTGCCTACCGTATGAAATGTTTTTCCCTATTTTAATGTCATTAATAGATGTAAAGCAACTGTTGACAACGGATATTTATCCAAAGCAGCCGATACGTAACCGTTGTGAACCGGTTGTTTAACCGGTTACTTGATCTAGTCATCAAACTGGATCGATATATGAATTTAAAAAAAAAACATTTGCTATCTCTTGGCCGAAGTTAACTTTTTACGGTTACACTTAACCAAACTTACTTTTGTACGTCATTTTACTTAAGATTAAAAAATAATTAATGTCTTCGTAAAAAGCGACAATATTTTGGGTTCTAAGGTACGAAAGTGTAGTACTCTATACATATTAATAATAGATTAGTTCAATATATGTTAGATACATAAATATCTACTGTGATTTTTTATTTATCTTTAACTGTTACATTATTATATCTAGGTTTTATTACTTATCTTCACTATTTTAGTGCGATTTTCGTACCTACATAAAACACATATAACCACTCATATCCCTTCTGTGTGTATATCCCCATTCACATACGGACACAAATGCATACGCCTCGCACACACTCAGGTATGTCAATATGAATGAAATATAAAATCTCCCAAATTTTTGCTCAATCGATTCGCACTATTATTACCGAAGTCACGCACACTAATACAGGCATGGTACGTAAGATATGCGCGTCACGTGGTACTCACGCACACATGAATCAAAGACTTGCGTCACTGTGCACGGTGCGATGTGTTAGCAACACGGTATCTGTACCTATAAAACATCTTTGGCGCAGTAGAACTAGAGTGAACGGCTTAGCCCAACGGATCAGTAGGCTGAAGAGCATTTTCAGTGTGCTGGCCATATCGCTCAAAGAATCAACAACCGATAATGATTTCTCCAAGTTACGTGAACACTCCACATTGATTAAAACTACTTTTACGATTTTTCTCGCAATTAATTTCTTTTATTTTTAATACCCGATGTTTCGGGTGCCTTCCAGCACCCATGGTCACGGGAGACTGAAGTGACTTAGGTCCCGATGTCAGTGTAAACTCGGAGTACCTTCAGCTTTTTAATTCTTATTTATAGTCCAATCTACGCAGAATGAACTGAATGAACTTATTGTTGCTTGAAGTCTTGCAGTGGTACGCTTGGGTTTAATTTAAATTTTATTATTTACAGGGTTCCAAGCAGGTGGTAGTACCCAGCCTCCTTCTCTATTGAAATTAGAATGTTTATTTTAATTTCAATAGCCTCACGTATCATCCTTTTTTAGAAATTGATGTTCTTTCGCGAGAATTTGTGGTCTATCAAATTGAAATTCGAAAACATTGGCATAAGGGACACAACCTTGATATTGTTTAAGAATTACTTATTAAACCGTATACAAAAAGTTAAAATACATCAGTTTATTAGTCAGGACACATACACCACTTATGGCGTACCACGAGGTAGTATTTTAGGCCCAACGTTGCTTCTAATTTATAATAAATGATCTTTGTAATCTGAAAATGAATGGTTCCCGTATGTTCACATATGCCGATGACACAGCTGTAGTTTTTCCTGAAGCATCATGGGATGACATGATGAAAATACAGAATCTGGCCTTACTCAAATTGCAAACTGGCTTCAATCTAATTGTCTAACGATTAATGCACTTAAAACTAATTATAGTTGTTTAACTATTAAAAAATGGGCTCAACTAGGATATAACTTTAACATAAAGATTCACACTTGCAACATTCACTTGCAACGTTTAATTTGGCATGAACATATCGAAGTAATAACATGTAGATTTAGAAATTAGCCTGGAATTTTATAACACTTAGACATATTACTTCAGACACGCCATTAACAAATTAAGTAGCATTAGCTCGATCGTTAATAACTTACTGCCTTCCGATATGGGGTGGAGCAAGAAAAACAAAATTGTTGCAATTAGAAAGAGCTCAACGTGCCTTTGTAAAGACAATGTACTTTTTGCCTTATAAATTTCCAGCTAAAAGCCTGTGTTCAAAATATGATGTACTAAGTATACTTTACAATATATTTTACACACAATATTACATAAAAGCATAACGGTTTGATATTTGACCCAATTATTTTGACCAAAAGAAGAAAAGACATTGTACTTAACTAATTTTGTGTTAAAGCTGCATTCGCTAGACGTCAGTTCATAATTGATTCTATCTATCTGTATAATTTTGTCAAAAAAGCTTAATATTTACACAAACACACCAACCCCCACCCACACACACACACACAAACGCTCGCGCGCACGCCCCCCCCCCCCCCCGGACACACGCGCGCGCACTCTTACACACACATACGCACACCCACAAACATACACACACCCAAACACAATATTACACACACGCACAATCACACACACACACACACACACGCACACGCCACATATATATTATTTTTGTATAATTTAAAACTTTTATATATATTATGTTATCTCATGTTTCTAGAATGTTTTGTATTGCTATGGAAGAGCGGGAGTATCTGAAACAAGTGCCTTAAGGTACTTAAAAGCTGCTCCCAACCCTATACAAATTGTAAAATCCCAAATATTTTAAAATTAAAATTTTCTCTTTATATATATACTCGTAGATATATGAATAAAAATATATTAAAATAAAAATTTAGCTCTACAATATTAATTATACAATTATAATACCCTTTATCAAAAAGAGGCGGTTGGACAAGTTAGTTCAACCAAAACTTAATGGTAAAGAGGTACCATTTTCCACGGAAGTTAAGTACTTGGGCGTAACAATCGACCAAAAACTAACGTGGAACTCTCACCTTAGCAACGTATGCCATAAGGCGAAAATTGCTTTAGGTACGTGCAGTCGTTTGGTCGGGAACAACTGAGACTTGCGTTCCAGTATGGTCCTATGGCAGTACAGCAGCATAGTAAGGCCAATTCTCACCTACGCCTCTATTGTCTGGTGTAACGAAGCCAACCAAAAGACGACTGCGGACAGACTAAATAGTCTACAAAGGACTGCCTGCTTAATGGCCACTGGAGCTATGCGATCATCGCCTGGAGCGGCTCTTTATGCACATCTATGCCTAACGCCCCTTGATCTCTATCTAGAAAAGGAGTCGAGGGCTAGTTTGGATAGGATTAACGCCCAGGGCGGTCTGAGGTTGTTCTCCTACAGATTGAGATCCATGCTAGACTCAATTAAGGAATCACCGGTCTTATGCATGATCTCAAATATCATGCGTCCACTACACCCTTTTGATAAAAAGTATATAGTGGAATTACCCTCCAGAGAAGACTGGCTGAATGGCCAGGTTATCTGTGAGGTCGGTAGCCTCATATGGTATACCGATGGGTCTAAAATGGGCCTCGACGAAGGCTTTGGAATTTACGGGGAACGCCCCAAATTCAAACTTAGCATGAATTTGGGTAGATACGCTATATCTTCCAGGCAGAAATTTTCGCCATACTTCGGTGTGCGGAAATCAATCCGCAAAAACACTACGTCAACCATATAATTTACATAAACTCTGATAGTCAAGCAGCACTGCTAGCGCTGAGGTCAAACTTAGTGAACTCGATGCTAGTTGGAGACTGCGTGAACCGTTTATACGTCCTGGGATGTAACAACAGGGTCGTTTTAAGATGGGTTCCGGGTCACGAGGGTATTGTAGGCAACGAATTTGCCGACAAACTTGCACGGGAGGGTTCAAAGTGCACACAATTTGGACCTGAGCCATTTTGTAGAATCTCAAGAAACCTAGCCCGATTGACCTTTGAAACTCTTTATCACAATAAATCACTTAAGATCTGGTTTGACACACCAGGCTTAAAACATTCTAAAACCTTAATCCGGGCTTTTAATCGTAAATTCGCCTCAGAAGCCCTAATATTAAGTAAAAATAAATTGCGCATTCTGGCAAGAGCTCTAACTGGACACTTGTCTTAAAAAGCACATGTCCATCCGGGGACTAAGCAACTCAAGGATGTGTCGGTTCTGTACTATAACGGAAGAAACGTCTATACACATCCTAACTGATTGCGGACCCTTAATGTGCAAACGTAACACTCATCTGGGAAACTATCTACTCCGCCCAGAAGAAGTGAAATTGCTCACGGCTAAGCAACTCCTCTATTCATTGAAAACATAGGGCTTAGCCGTGAACTATAGCCATAGCAGCGATCACAATAGATCTTCTAGGTCTCTTTCCCCAGACCTGCATAGCTGATCGCACATAATAAAAAAATAAACCTACATTCATTTACTTATGTATTTACAATGAACGGTCCATCCGCTGTCAATCAACCTTGGGATAATAAGAAAAGTGATGACAGTGCAGACTTTGATAAATAAAAAAGGAAAAGTTAAATACTTAGGTAAACATTACATAAAAATGAAATAAAATATTATTATTCTTTTCTCACTCACTCACTAACTCACCAACTCATTGCTAAGCTACTGCGCCACGCCGTCAAACAGTTTGATGCTGCTAGGCATTCGGCTTTTTCGAGCTCGCCCTTGACGATCTCGAAAAAGCCGAATGCCTAGCAGACAGTCTAGAGTACCAGTGCACGCCATCCACCGCACCAATAGATCCCGCTCACCTATTAGAGGTAGAAACGGAAGTAGAACGTAGGTCTGCGCTGCCACCAGCGGGTGAACCTCTCGATCCGGTGACAGTAGATGAAGTCACCGAAACCATTAAAAGTCTTAAAAATAGATCAGCCCCTGGGCCAGACGGCATCAGCAACAAGGTTATTAAGTCCCTTTCGGCGCCACTTATTTGCCTCCTTGTAGGAATATTTAACACCTTTCTCACGAACTGCTCTTTCCCGGACATCTGGAAAGAAGCAGACGTAATAGGAATCCCAAAACCGGGTAAACCGCGTAATCGTCCCTCTAGTTACAGACCCATTAGCCTGCTCAACACATTGGGTAAACTATACGAGCGCATTATTCACAAGCGTCTCCGTCATTACACCGAAGCTAACGGACTCCTCCCAGACGAACAGTTCGGCTTTAGAGCCAATCACTCATGCACTCACCAGATTCATCGCCTAACAGAGTACATCCTGTCTGGCTTCAGTCAAAACCCGTTAAAGAAAAAGTCTCGAAACACGGGAGCCCTCTTCTTCGATGTCGCGAAGGCGTTCGACAAGGTCTGGCACGACGGCATGATTTACAAGCTGTACAAACTAAACGTGCCCGATAGGCTCGTGCACATCATACGAGCTTTCCTTTCGAACCGCACTTTTCGATATCGAGTGGAGGGAAAGTATATAGTGGAATTACCCTCCAGAGAAGACTGGCTGAATGGCCAGGTTATCTGTGAGGTCGGTAGCCTCATATGGTATACCGATGGGTCTAAAATGGGCCTCGACGAAGGCTTTGGAATTTACGGGGAACGCCCCAAATTCAAACTTAGCATGAATTTGGGTAGATACGCTATATCTTCCAGGCAGAAATTTTCGCCATACTTCGGTGTGCGGAAATCAATCCGCAAAAACACTACGTCAACCATATAATTTACATAAACTCTGATAGTCAAGCAGCACTGCTAGCGCTGAGGTCAAACTTAGTGAACTCGATGCTAGTTGGAGACTGCGTGAACCGTTTATACGTCCTGGGATGTAACAACAGGGTCGTTTTAAGATGGGTTCCGGGTCACGAGGGTATTGTAGGCAACGAATTTGCCGACAAACTTGCACGGGAGGGTTCAAAGTGCACACAATTTGGACCTGAGCCATTTTGTAGAATCTCAAGAAACCTAGCCCGATTGACCTTTGAAACTCTTTATCACAATAAATCACTTAAGATCTGGTTTGACACACCAGGCTTAAAACATTCTAAAACCTTAATCCGGGCTTTTAATCGTAAATTCGCCTCAGAAGCCCTAATATTAAGTAAAAATAAATTGCGCATTCTGGCAAGAGCTCTAACTGGACACTTGTCTTAAAAAGCACATGTCCATCCGGGGACTAAGCAACTCAAGGATGTGTCGGTTCTGTACTATAACGGAAGAAACGTCTATACACATCCTAACTGATTGCGGACCCTTAATGTGCAAACGTATCACTCATCTGGGAAACTATCTACTCCGCCCAGAAGAAGTGAAATTGCTCACGGCTAAGCAACTCCTCTATTCATTGAAAACATAGGGCTTAGCCGTGAACTATAGCCATAGCAGCGATCACAATAGATCTTCTAGGTCTCTTTCCCCAGACCTGCATAGCTGATCGCACATAATAAAAAAATAAACCTACATTCATTTACTTATGTATTTACAATGAACGGTCCATCCGCTGTCAATCAACCTTGGGATAATAAGAAAAGTGATGACAGTGCAGACTTTGATAAATAAAAAAGGAAAAGTTAAATACTTAGGTAAACATTACATAAAAATGAAATAAAATATTATTATTCTTTTCTCACTCACTCACTAACTCACCAACTCATTGCTAAGCTACTGCGCCACGCCGTCAAACAGTTTGATGCTGCTAGGCATTCGGCTTTTTCGAGCTCGCCCTTGACGATCTCGAAAAAGCCGAATGCCTAGCAGACAGTCTAGAGTACCAGTGCACGCCATCCACCGCACCAATAGATCCCGCTCACCTATTAGAGGTAGAAACGGAAGTAGAACGTAGGTCTGCGCTGCCACCAGCGGGTGAACCTCTCGATCCGGTGACAGTAGATGAAGTCACCGAAACCATTAAAAGTCTTAAAAATAGATCAGCCCCTGGGCCAGACGGCATCAGCAACAAGGTTATTAAGTCCCTTTCGGCGCCACTTATTTGCCTCCTTGTAGGAATATTTAACACCTTTCTCACGAACTGCTCTTTCCCGGACATCTGGAAAGAAGCAGACGTAATAGGAATCCCAAAACCGGGTAAACCGCGTAATCGTCCCTCTAGTTACAGACCCATTAGCCTGCTCAACACATTGGGTAAACTATACGAGCGCATTATTCACAAGCGTCTCCGTCATTACACCGAAGCTAACGGACTCCTCCCAGACGAACAGTTCGGCTTTAGAGCCAATCACTCATGCACTCACCAGATTCATCGCCTAACAGAGTACATCCTGTCTGGCTTCAGTCAAAACCCGTTAAAGAAAAAGTCTCGAAACACGGGAGCCCTCTTCTTCGATGTCGCGAAGGCGTTCGACAAGGTCTGGCACGACGGCATGATTTACAAGCTGTACAAACTAAACGTGCCCGATAGGCTCGTGCACATCATACGAGCTTTCCTTTCGAACCGCACTTTTCGATATCGAGTGGAGGGAACTCGTTCTTCGAAACGTTTCCTCAAGGCCGGGGTTCCACAGGGCTCCGTACTATCTCCACTCCTTTTCACACTTTTCACAAGTGATATCCCAAAAGACCCCGTAGTGAACACCGCTCTCTTTGCCGACGATACGGCACTCTTTGTGTCAGAGCCCAACAAAAATAGACTAGCTATAAAACTCCAAAAAGCTACCAATCGCCTTGGTGAATGGTTTCGCCTATGGAGAATTGACGTGAATCCCGAAAAAAGTGTAGCAGTATACTTTCAACGGAATTCTACAGGAGGTTCTAATCCCAAAACAATCTCTCTATACGACCGCCCAATCCCTTGGGAAAAATCGGCCAAATATCTAGGCGCCACTTTCGACTCCCGCATGAGTTTCAAGACGCACATAAGTGTAGTACGCAACAGAGCCAAGTCAATAATTGGCCGTCTACACCCCCTCGTTAACAGTAAGAGCAAACTGTCACTAAGACACAAACTCCGGCTGTACAAAACTTGCATTAGACCGGTTATGTCCTATGCAAGTGTAGCCTTCGCCCATACATATAAGACCCATATTTCAAAACTCCAAAAAATACAAAATTATTTCATCCGGAAAGCCACCGGCGCACGGTGGTATCAACGGAACTCCGACTTACACAACGATTGTGAACTACCATCTATCTCTGAATATTTTAAGGAGATGTCCCAACGCTACTTTGATAAGATAGAAACCCACCCTAACCCGCTAGTGACAAACGCAGCTAACTACGTTCCGATAGCAAACGCCGCGACCTATCTCCGTAGACCGCGAAATATTTTATTAGAACCACCTCTATCGCTCGATCCAGTCGACCCAAGCGTCGCAGGCACATCACACAACGACACTACACCCACATTAAATGGTACAAACACAAATAGGACTACGAATGGGACGCGTCGCACCCGCAGACGGGCACGACGCGTTCCAGCTCACACCGCGTACACACCGTACACCCGCGTTCCTGGACGGTTCTCACCGCCCAGACCATCGACCGACACGAGCTGAGCAGTCAGAGACGGGGGTCCGCACACCCCCCCTCGGACTGCAGTTAGATAGCTCAAAGAAAAACGCCTAAAAGGCGATATGATGATTGGTAACAATATCAAATCATAAACCATCTCATCATCATCCTCACCTCATTGCCTTTCCCTTTTTAATTAGCTCGCGGCCTTGCAGGCCGCGAGCCCTGAGACAAGATGAAGCTGTAAGAGACGCATAGTCTAACAGCACCAACATCAAGATAATAGACCGAATAGTTTGATGCGCATATATGCAATATACTATAATGAGCATGACAATTTTACTAAAACTGCCCATGTTCACCATTGAACTTTGCTAATGAGTGAGTACCTAACCGAATTTCACGCGGATAAAGTTTCCGTGCGATCTGCTGGTTTATCTTTACCTACAATATTTAAAAATAAATGTTTCTTTTTTTGTCTCCTATGCCACAGAATAAAAAATAGCACCCAATACTTCCATGCGTTTTTTTACAGTAATCCGATTACTATATAACTTTGGAGGGTTGATCATCGTGCGTATGCAAATGTTTCTTACTGAAAAGGCATTGTAACGGATGACACAAAATCTTACTTGTGTAATTTTTATAATTTCTACTGTAGAGACGGTTACAAAACTTTCCCATTTCAACTATCGTACTAAAACGTTAAAGTGTTTATTATTCTGAGTACGTTGTGGCATTCAATAGACAAAGTATTGCATTGCAACACAGTTCATACTTTGATCTAAGTAGACGTCGGATTAAACTGACGTGAGGGTAATGCTGAATGGTGCGAGGTTAATTATCGGATATGCTCACCTACAACCGACTTCAATTTCGAGATTTGTAATTCGACTGTATGTTCTATTTAATACGTAACATACATACACTGTATCTTTCATTACACTGTATATTCAATTTTGAACCGATTATGATGATTCTTTATTTATAAAATAGTCCAAATATTTTATTTATTAGATACGTGAAATGTAGTCCCATATAAATTTAAAAAAAAAATCGACCAATAAGCGAGGCAAAATAGGGGATGAAATTTTTAATAAAATTATTTAGACGACATGACAAATTGAAAAAAAATCACTGTAATAAAAAATGAAAGCTAACTTCAAAGATAACATAATTTCACAATCTGAAGTTGGAGTTCTAATTTTTGCACACACTGCTTTTTTTATATAGTACCTTACTGTAAATACAAGTTCTGGTTCTTAATTCCGCTTCAAAGTCGCATTAAACCGATCTTATTAAGCTTAAGCGTTACGACACGGGCATAGTATTAATATAATGTTATGTTCGGACAAAGGATTGTCTTTTTGAAAGGAAACGAGCACTACTTTCAAATTAATCTAACAAGGAAGAAATAAATGGTTAAAATTATAAATAATATGATATAACTATTCGTATAATTAAATATAATTATTACAATGTAAAATGAACATTATATTAGTTCATGCACTATGCCGTTTTATTATAATTGCAAAAAATAAACTATGTACATACGATATATTTACCAACTAAAATTAATGTTCGTTTTGTTTAAATGTTAATAATGTTAATTTTCGGCATAATGTTTATTATATTAATATTTTTTTATCTTTAGCCGAATAATTAAATATATAAATGTAGTATGTAACCATATAGCCTAGATAAATTTAGTTTTAGGTTTACCAATACATAAATCGTACACTTAAAACCCTTTCATTGCCCATGTATTACATATATATATATATATATATATATATATATATATATATTATTTCTGTTGTCCTACTATAGTCTCTGAAAATTGTTAATTTGTTAATGTTTATTATATACAATAAACAATTCAAATCATGTTTCTTCTTTTTTTTTCTCCATTTCGTTTGCTTAGAGAAATTTATAGCTGATATGCGATTAAAATTAATGTTAGACAGCTTAGTATGAAAAAGATACAGTAGCTTTGGCTCAAAACTAAAGCTAAATATAGCTAGCTAATTTTAAATTTATTATGTGAACATTAGTTATTACAAGGTATTATAATTTTGTCGTTGCTTGCATGCAGTCCAAAAATATTAAACCACATTTCACAGATCAATAATCAAGATTAGCATTACTAGAGAGATGGTATCAGCTTTGCGCTCATCATGCCGCCTATTCAGCGTCTTACTTACTTTGCCCGATATTTAGACACAATACAATAGCAATGCACTATATCTATTACATGGACCAGTGAAAGGGTTAAGTATCGTATTTATATTACTATTGTTGATCATCACCAGTTTTTAAGCTCAATGCCATACGTAGATTTTTTTAGGAATAATATGACATCAAATTTTCTTGAAAAGCTGTTCACCACGCTAATCTAACCGCTACTTAATGCAAATAAGTTCTAATAACTGAATGCATAAATATGAATAATAATACTAATGCCTGCTCATAAAGAAAGATCTCTTGAACGACTTGTAACGATAGCACTCCCCTCTTCTTCTTTCTTATTATTATTTATTATATTATATATGATATTATTTCCGTTTTTATATAAAATGATTAATAATGTCCTACAAACCGAATTACGCCCACGGCAGCTTGCCTCAACGGAGGCTAGCTATCGGCGCAGGACAGGATTATAGTGCCCAAGTGTATGCGCAAGCACAGGTGCACTCTCTATTCCCTCACTCTCGTAATCCGATGGGACGGTAAACCGACACGACCGGGAGAGAGATAAAGCACAGGACCAACGGCTTTACGTGCTTTCCTAGGCACGGGGGTGAGACACCGCCAACTTCCTGACTCCGGGCAGCTACTGAGAATTTCATGACAGAAAAACTTAATAATTGATTTTTTGGCCCGACCCGGGGGATTCGAACCCAGGACTTCATGATCAGCAGTCGCATTACTACAATCACTAGACCAACGAGGCAGTCGAAATAAGTCGAATAAAATGAATACTATATATGTGACCAGGATAAATACTCGTAAATATGTTTTGATTTTTATATATTATTTAAAGCTTTTTATTGTTTAATACATTTCTTCTAAGATTTATTTTCGACATGTTTGTGCTGTTAGGCTATGCGGTTCTTACAGCTTCATCTGACTATTTCTTCTAACATAAATTTTGAAGGGTTTATATAGAAATTAATTATTAGTTATTAATGGTAATAATGGGCCGTTACAGTCTCATTGTCCTGGTGATGGATAACGTTAACGTTTCTAAAGTCATATTGTTGACGAACGTTCAAATTACGAGCTCATCGCTAATAATGCATGATACTCCGAAAACTTAATGGTAGAAACGTATGTTTAATGGCAGCCTGTTTACGAGCTAATGAAGATATGGTCACCACGATTGGTAATGAGAAATTAATATATTTAAAAGCACTTTCGTAATACTGACGTGCTAAATCATTAAAAAGCTTACCTTATTATTACACCTCGTAATATTATTTAACTATATAGCTACAATTTCAAGTCAACATAGAAAATAATGCACAGTTTTATACGTGGCGGTTATTATGGTTTTAGCATGAATGGGTCGATTCGACCGGGGAAGGACCACGTTCTCACAGAAAACCAGCGTAAAATAGCAGCTTAATGCTGCTGTGTTTCGTATAGTAAGTGTAGAGAACCGGAGACCCGTTTTACTGGAATCGAGGCATTCAATCTTAGTCCTCAATGGGTGACAACGCATCTGCATTTTGATTCTTAATCGATATTAAATGTAGATGTCTATGGGCCACAGTATCCACTTACTATCAGGTGGACTGTGTACTCGTTTGTCGCCCTTATCCTATAAAAAAAAGTTTTTTTAACGTGGTAGAGCTACGTTGCAGCTCTATACTATGTATATAAACCACGATCTCACAAAATACTAGCATAAAATAGCACCTGCTGTGTTTCGTATAATGAGTGGAAAGAACCAAAGAACCTTTATACTGCAAATGTGGCATTCATAGGTAAGCTCATAGCGACACTTCACATTAGTCCTCAGGAGTTACTTCTGAGCATAACGCAAGTGCATTTTGATTTTTAATCGAAGATAAATGTATTAATATGGCCATGGGTCACAGTATTTACCTACCATCAGGTGAACAGTGTTCTCGTTTCTCATCCTTATTCTAAAAAATACTTAAAAGCGTGAAGGTAAAAAATGGTTACCGGATAAACAAAACGTAGTAAAATCTTAGCTGACTATAAATCAAATCTATTTTTATGAGCTACGGCGAGTTGGATTCACACCCTGAAAGTCCTGTAATAACCCTAATTATCAATATCAACGTCAAAACTACTATAGAATATAAGACTCACGTATATCAGTCGAAATTATAGGCGATGCTCCAACTGCAAATGTAAGCTGGTAATCGCAAAAAAATAGATAAATAAAAACGATATTAAGATTTTTTCCTTCACTTGAACTGCGACACCTTGCTTCTTACCAAATGTTCTAAGTGTTCTCAAAATTCTAGGTCAACGGAAATCACCTTATATCAAAATAATGTGTGACATAAATGGCCGTATATTTTAAAGTATTATTTTCATGCTTAGAAACTTAAATTTTTTACGCCTCCAAGGAACCGTAGGCCTTAGTCATCCATTAAAGCCTATAAAAGTCTACTGCTAAACACAGGCCTCCCCCATAGATTATCTCATAGGGGGAATTTTGTCATAGTTGCCACGCTTGGCAGGCCGATTGGCAACCACGGTTTTTTATAATTTTGAGTTGGTATCAGAAAGATGCTGCTGCCCATATTCCGGTTCAATTACCCTCTGTCGCTTCTTCATCACTTCCACATCCATAGTATTTGTTATTAATTTCAAATTAAAACCTCTATCCGTTTTAATGAAAGATGGTCCTTACAGTCCATACGGAAAAAAAGTGATCCTTTAAGAGTTCCCTTTTTTCCTTTTTACGTAAAGAATCCCAAAAAAGACAAAGTAAAAAAGGAAAGAAAAGAAAAGTATAGATATATACATTACTAGTTCAGCACGATGACACGTTTAAAATGAAGGAAACTACCTACATATTTCTCCACAACTAACTTTCGTCAAGGGCTTGTTCGTACTACTTGTTTTACTTTGCAAGATATACTTATTAGTTATTAGTATATTTAATCTACTTAGTGACATAAATACTTAACTTAAGTACCTATATGTTTTCAAAAAGCTTAAATGTAATTTTAATGTAACTCAGAAAACAATACAAAATATTATACTGTATTTTATAATCTGAATATATAAGTATTTTGAAGCAGACTGAGAGTTTTAGCCAAGGTTTATATTACTGTTATATTTACCTTGTAGATATCTTTTTACTCCATGTTCTAACAACAAATATTAAACATTTTAAACGATAAGCCATTAACATTAATCAAGGCTACATATTTTTTAAATATTTATATTAAAATAAGTAGAATGAGCCACGTACTAAAATGGTAAAGCCTTTTAATCCACCTATTATCGAGAATATTGATAATTTAAAGGAGAAAATGTGAACGTTTTCTTCAACTTTTAACCACACGATATCTAGTCTACGCGGGTCGTTCAACTAGTCTAGCATTGCATAGTCCGAGTCCATCGTGACATACTTAATTGGATGCTTTTGCTTTGAATTAATGTAAAAGCTAATTTTGGCGTGATGTACGAGGGTAATCTTTTTAATTTTAACACTTAACTGGTCGAGGCTTTCTAAGACTTTAATTAAGACTGTCGCATTGTAATTTATTTCCTTTTCTGCAATAAAAAAACTGTGATATAAAAATTAACAAAAAACGGACATGTGCGAATAGGACTCGCATCCTGATTGGTCTTCATTTCATTAATCTGGGTCGGCTCATGTACTATATAATTTACGAAGAGCTCGTAGCCCCAGATCCACCACAGCTTACTTTGCGTGTGGGATTAAAAAGTACTAAATCATTTGTGTTTTGTATGATAATGTGAATCGTAAGATATGATTACCTATAACTTATTTTGCTTCACAGCAGGAGCATTTTAATATACAGTTGCGTGGTCAAAAATATTTAACTTTCAAGGTTCTTACGAAACTAGACAATCAAGTGGAACGGCCACGGAACATTTGCTATCATGGTTGAGAAATTGATCCGTTTCTATGTTAGTACATATACTAACTATAATTTTATTGCGAACAATATAGAAGTTATTTAGCATTTCGATAATCATGTATTTGAAACTTAGATACAAAGCAGAAAATGTTAATGTCTTACCACTTTGTCGACTGAACACTAATCTGAATATTTGAAAAATAAATAGATCGTGAAAGTGCCAATGTTTTCATAGATATTCTAATCTGTTTGATTGTTGATTACCGATTATCGTTATAGAAGGATATCTATAAAGAGAAAAGTGAAAGCTAATACTTAATTATAGTGCCGTGAGCAAATGTTATTTTAATAAAGAAAGAAATAGTTTCGATAATCGACTATACTTCAAATGCATTTTAATTTCAATTGTCATAAGCTCAAAGTAAAATATTTCAAGCTTTACCTGAATGAAACAGATATATTATAAGTATCTTTATGAGAGTAAAGAAGAAAAAATACTGTCTATAACAAGGAGGGCGACATTTCGTGTTTTATGCCGTTCACCGTCTTTCACTATTCAACACTCACGCATTTGCATTACACTGCTACTTTATAATATACTAAAATGTACTTACACTCCAACAACACCTGGCAGCTCACCAAAGAAATCTTTCCGTACTTCAGATTTGTATTTAACGAGGCAAGGCATAGCTGGTCTGAATGGTGTTGGCCCTTCACGTCTGTACATTCTTTCAATTTCATCTGCATCGTAAACAAAAAGGAGATCGGGCCGTCCGATCAAACCCCCCAGTCTGACAATCCTACCATACTGCTCGAGAAACATTTTAGTCACTTTCGCGAACTCTGAAATATCGAACTGTCCAATTATTGGTACCATTCGCCAAGTATTGCCCAAAATTGGAATCGGTTTGGGTCCGGGCACCTCGGAGTAAGGTTTCGCATTAGCGAAAATTTCATCATTAAGGGCGGCCGTTGGTGCTATTTGGGAGCGTTGGCGGTTAGAAAACGGGCAACCTGTGGTCGCATATCTACAGTTCGGATTAATCAAAGGGCGCGCGTACGCGGTAAAACAGTATAGCGTTCGACCCATGGCGGTTAAGGCCGCGGCAACGACTGAGCGACCGGCGACTGCCGACGTTGCGGTGAGCTCGATACTGCAGATAACTGATTTACCGTTGCCCGCCAAGCACCTGTTTCTCTACCAGAGAGCGGAATTAAAGCGCGGCTCTTTTTCTATGCGTTTTTTATTACCTTAACAGTACACAGAAAAAGAAAATTTTAATATATATATATATATATATATATATATATATATATATATATATATATATATATATATATATATATATATATATATAGCTCAGATGTTTAAGGTTAACGCTCGCTGTAAACATAACAGAACGCGAGTAACCCCGGTTCGATCCCCGCCGGCACCAATAAAATTGTAAATTGCAATTTTAAGTGCTGATTTACCACGTGCTCTGCGGTGAGGGAAAACATCGTGAGGAAACCTGCATGTCTGAGGATTAAGGTAAAAAATATATTTCGAAGACTTGTGATGTTCGCCAACACGCATCGCATCGCACGCAGCGCGGCGGACACTTCCTTGCCCTAAAACCAAACCCTCTCATGAATGAGGGGAGGCCTGTGCCCAGCAGTGGGACGTATATAGGCAGTAACTTTAATTTTTTTACTTTACATATATATAAGAGAGGATGTCCTGAGTGACTGACTCATCTATCAATAGACAGCCCAAACCACTTGCCGTAGAAATCAATAGATGTTTTTTAAGACGTAGGCGTTGAGTAAGAAAGGAACTCCTAAGAGTAAATAGGGTGTTACAGTATGTATGAAACTTTTTATTGAATTAACACGATTGACTTAAACTTACAGAAAATACTCTGTGAATAAAATAAATTTACTGTTTGCGATTTTTCAAAACAACCTCTTAGCTAGCTCTAGAGAAGCCAGTGTGTTCAAATTTGTATGAGAAGAAAGTAATGAATGTTTTTTTTTTATTGTCAGAACGGTGCAAATACACTTAAATTAAAATACATTTTTTATATATTACAACAATAAGAAAATATATAAAAGTATAAGGGTTTTGAAACAAGGTTGCAAACTTTATATTAAGAATATTGTATTAATATGAATAGCCCACCGCTGGACATAGAAGCGTAGAAATTAGGGCAATATATGTTGCTTTATAAGTCGTAAGCATCCACTAAAAAGAACTTTAGGAATATTCAACCCCTAAGAGAGCGTAATAGGTTATGAGAATTTTTTTATTTTGAGGGGCGATTGACTCGAGACTTACTGAAATTATTCTGTAATTAAAGTAAATTAATATTTATTTTGCGATTTTCCAAAACGATCCCTTACTAGGTGAGGGCAGTTCGATATTTCGAAGTTCGAAGCTTTGATTGAGTGTACGAATCTCTCACTGCAGACAGTCTCCGAATGGGGCGATGCTAATCTCGTAAGATTCAACGCCTCTAAAACACAAGCATCACATTTCACCGCTAAAAGAAACCCGATCACCCTGGCGACTACTTTCCGAAATGTATCCTTGGAGTACACTGACCACCTTCAGTTGTTAGGGGCTAAGATTTATCTGAAAGAAACTAAATGTCCTTGCAAGGAAGAGTGCGATGGTACTTCACTATATAAAGCGCAAGTCCAGTCATGCATGGAGTACTGGTTTCACGTACGGGCTGATGCTGCAAAATGCCTTTTGGAGCCAGCTTTGGCCTCAGTAGAGAGACGTGCTAAGAGGCTTAATAGTAACCTTGATTTGGTTGAAATCTATCTTCTCAGCTTCCAACACAGGCGCAGAGTAGCCAGCCTCTCTGTATTCTATAAGATGCATTTCGCAGGGTGTGCGCAGGAGTTAATCCCTTAATTCCTCTCTCTCCTTATCACTGTCGGACAACCAGGCGTCGGCAGGTCTTCACCCTTTTGTTGTCGATATTCCACATTAAAACTAAACAATTTGCTTCGTCTTTTGAAATGCGTACAGCAAATGAAAGGAATAATTTGCCGGCTAGGCGTCTTCAAGGCAAGAGTGAATAGGTTTTTGTTACGCTAAGACAATGCGGTATACCATCCAGGAATTCATCACCACTTACCACGAAGTGGAATTATGGTCAAGCACTGGCTAATAATAAGTAAATATATGGAATAGGCGCTCTTATCGCTCTGACAGCGATTTCTTACAAACAACCTCACAGAATTGTTTGAAACGAATGGCTATTAGAGAGATGGTAGAATATAGAATTAAATTTAAAAAATGTACAAATCATCGATATATATGTACGCTAGTAATATATAAGTCAATGTATATATGTACTATGCACTAGATATGGCATTCCGAACACTCACTATGTTCAACTGAACTGTATTGCAATCCGTACACCTGTCATTGTGGCTTCGATATTCATGCAGTGCAGAGCGGCGCTAATAATTTTTATACAAAATTAGCACATATGCAAAATAAACGAAAATTAAAAAAATGTACTCGATTAACAATACAATCTAAATAAACAATAATGATTTATTACGACGATTTTCACGCGTTTATATCAACTGCGCATGCGCGACTCAACTTTTTCCCGATATCCGATGATGATTTCATCATGTACATACTTACGTCCATATCTTAATAAATTGGACATATTAAGAATGTCATTCAGGAGAGATCTACATCTAGCTACGTTTCTGTTCATCATCATCATTACAGCCCTTCATAAGTCCACTGCTGAACATAGGCCTCCCCCAAGTAATGCCACAAAGCACGGTCCTGAGCCACCTGCATCCATCGAATTCCTGCATGTCTTACCAAGTCGTCACTCCATCTAGTGGGGGGTCGCCCTACACTACGCCTACGGGTACGAGTCTGCCACTCGAGAACCTTTCTTCTCCATCGGTTATCGGTTCTTCGAGCTATATGGCCGGCCCATTGCCACTTCAGCTTACTAATCCGTTGGGCTATGTTGGTCGCTCTGGTTTTACTGCGGATATCCTCATTTCTGAGTCTATCACGCAGAGAAACTCCGAGCCTCGAGCCCTCTCCATAGCTCGCTGAGTGACCTAGAGCGTCCTCAAACGGCCAGCAGTGAAGAACCACGTCTCTGATCCGTAAGTCATCACTGGCAACACGCACTGGTTGTACACTATAGTTTTCAGAGTTTGAGGTATACCTGACGAGAAGATGTGTCGTAATTTCCCGAACGCTGCCCAGCCGAGTTGAATCCGTCGATTGACCTCTCGGTCGAAGTTGGACTTACCTAGGCGGACTATTTGTCCCAGATAAACGTACTCGTCTACAACTTCGAGCATAGTACTCCCCACAACTACCGGTATAGGTGAGACATGGACATTAAACATGATCTTTGTTTTGTCCATGTTCATCTTAAGACCTATCCGTTGGGAGACACCATTGAGGTCATAGAGCATAGTGCTAAGGTCCTCCAGCGATTCTGCCAATAGGACTATATCGTCGGCAAATCGAAGGTGAGTGATGTACTCGCCATTGATGTTAATACCGTATCCTTTCCAGTCAAGTAGCTCGAAAACGTCTTCCAACGCAGCGGTGAAGAGTTTCGGGGATATAACGTCACCCTGTCTTACACCTCTCTGCAGTTGGATAGGTTTCGAGCTCTGATTCTGTACTCGGATAGCCATCGTAGCCCTACTGTACAAACACTTCAGCACTTCGATATACCGACAGTCAACTTGGCACCGATGAAGGGACTGTAGCACCGCCCAAATTTCGACGGAATAAAAGGCTTTCTCATAGTCCACATACGCCAGGCAAAGTGGCATATTGTACTCTTCGGTCTTCTGTACAATCTGCCGCAGGGTATGTATGTGGTCTATGGTACTGAAGCCTTTTCGGAAACCGGCTTGTTCGGGAGGCTGGAAGTCGTCGAGTCTGTGTGCGAGACGATTCGTAATGACTCTCGAAAACAGCACTTAGACGCGGCTCGGAAGGGAAATCGGTCAGTAGTTCCTCAAGAGAGCGTCGTCGCCTTTCTTAAAGAACAAGACCACGCCTCCGGAGTAGTGCCACCATGGAGGACGGAATTGAAGAGCTTCTGCAGGACTTCATGTACCGGTGTTCCACCCTCTTTCCACACACAGCAACCACTTACCATCAGGTGGACTGTGTGCTCGTTTGTCACCCAATCCTATAAAAAAAACGATTTATTACCATCTTGTTTCTTGTGTTTTTATGTTCTTATTTACTTCTAAATTTATATTTTGTGAGTGTATTGATGCCACAGATTACCTCCTAATAGATTCCGCATACAGGACCACAAACGCGCGCAACACATACTTGCTGTAGCTAGCATATGAAGTGACGCTAAGAATCACGATATCATTGTCGACCAAGTTTGTGACCCGTAGGCACGACCGAGTTTTTGAAAATTTAAAAATAATTTTGGTATCCAAAATACATTACAAATGGCTTCCTATGGTGCCATTTGTAATGAAATGGTGTGGCAAGTCAGCTAAGACATCCAGTTATCAAAAAGATGGCATAATATTTCATCGGTAAGTAAATTTTATTCTTACCTATCTCGTTAACCTATTTCAAATGCACCGGATTCCAACTTACACTGGATATTAAATGTTGCAAAGTGATATCATTTGAGCACCCGTTGATGTCTTTTTGAAATGTCCCTTCTGTCGCCTCTACACGTTGGCCAACACAGTGGCGAATGGAGTGGCGAATATATTGGCCGAGATTTGGTGACGGCGTCCACACGTTGGAAGGTCGTTCAGTTTACTTCGGTTCGGGCCAATGTGCGGACGAATTTATAAGCATCGTGGCGCAGTGGCTCAGCAATGAGTGGCTGCGCCGAGTGCCGCGGGTTTGATCCCGCACGGAACAAGTATTTGTATGTCCTACAAATAATTGTTTCGGGTCTGGATGTGTGTTCTTGTGCAATTTATGTTTGTAAACTGCCTGCGCGATACGGGAGAAAATCCTAGTGTGGGGTTAACGTTTTTATAAAAGAATTATAAAATAATAGTGGTTATTAATGGGGCTGTAAATAGATATACGATATACAATTAGCTTTATTTATTTTTTACATGCATCATAAACTGGAATAAATACCATTAATAAGAACTTAACTTATTTTAAAGTTAAAGGAGTTATAATCGATTAGTCTATGTTTTAAAATTGGGTTTTGATTTTAAAGTTTAGCAAAACGTGTACTTGGTTTCATCAGAGTTCATTTCAGGTTTCATCAGACATTTGATATATATTAGATAAATAAACCTTATAATTTATTTGACAAAAATATAGAAGACAAAAACAATAGCAATAAATATAATTAACACTGACTTAATAATAGGTACTAATTATAACTTAGAACATAAATGAAAAACTCATGACGAGCAAAGTGGCTCAGGAGCATGCTTTGCGGCAGTCTGTGGAGGATGATGTTCATTAGTGGACTTGTGAACAGCTGTAATGATGATAATGCTTCGAAAACTTGCACGATTAAATTATAAGAAATCGACGTTTTTTATAGGATAGGGTGACAAACGAGCACACAGTTCACCTGATGGTAAGTGGTTACTGTGGCCCACAGACATCTACATCTATCCTCGATTACGAATCAAAATGCAGATGCGTTGTCACCCGTGAGGACTAAGATAAAATGCCTCGTTTCCTTTAAAAAGGGTCTCTGGTTCCCTACACTCACTATACAAAAAACAGCATCAGTAAGCTACTACTTTACGCTGATATTCTGTGAGAGTGTGGCCCTTCCCCGGTCGAGCCGACCTTCGTGCTGCAACAATACTTCTAATATAATTGCATGGTTCTACCACGTATAAACGACGTGCTTCATTTTTTTTTCATTTTAAAATTGTTCTCGCAATAATCTGATTGTAAAAAAACGTTAATTTTTTTGATAAATAGCTTGTTGATTAAAACAAATGTTTAATAATAATTAAATCGCGCTAATTAAAGTATTAGGAATGTTTAAAGTTTAAATTGGCACTAAAAGGCCGGTAATTGGGGCATCCACCCTACAAAGCTAGAATATAAAATTTAAATCAGATGCGTGTAATCACTCTGGGAGCTTGTAGCAAACTAAATGCGCGGCCAACGTGTGGACGCGGCGACCAAACTCTGCCAACAATCCTTTGATCTTTTGTAAAAAACCGACACCACACGGATCTCGCGCCAACTTGCGGGCCATCGTTCCAATACATACCAATGAAGCCCAAACACCCCGTCTACACGTTGGCCAATGCTATGGGCCACTACATTCGCCACTGTGTTGGCCAACGTGTAGAGGCGCCGTTCCACTCATTACGTAAATTAAAATAGTTGTCTTTGTCTAACGACAGCACGTGTATCGATAGTGTTGTGATTTATAAGTCGATATTTGTTTGGTCATCGTTTACTTTTCTTTTGTAGTCATTATTTTATACCAATAGTGGCGTATAATTGTGATACCTATATGTTATAGGTTTCCTAAATGCCCCGAAAGGAAAAGATGTGGATCGACGCTACATGTCGAGGGGATCAATGGTTGCCCACCAAAAATAGTGTGCTATTCTTAAGACACTTCACAGAAGACAATCTTCATATTATGAAAAAGCGTAGAAGGCTGTTGGATTTCGCTATACTATCACTATACTTGCCAGTTCTAGTATGGAATTTTACATTTTTTTAAAAGTATAATATCAATGGTGAAAATTACACAATAAGTAATAGCATTAAGTGGTTATTCTTATGGTGGATATTCTTATATTTAATGAATTTACTGTTACTGTGAATTGAATGTTACACGTCGAAATTAAACTATTTTTAACGGATTTATAAACCATAAAACAAGTGAAAGTTATAATGTGATTAATGTTATTCTAGTGTTGCATGAACTTCAGTAATATCCTATTATTATTATTATTAAGTACATGCAAATTTGAAACATGTACCTTATGGTTTTTTAATTAATAATACTACTTTAAGGTGCAATACTAAGGAAAATACTGTCACCACCGAAAGGACATATCAGAACACACACAAAGGATTCACACCATTTTGTTAGTGAGATAAAAGACATACATCTCGCTGGCAATAAAACTATGGTCAGTTTTGGTGGTCAGTCACTATTCATTTGCCTACTTATTGAAAACTGCTTCTCATTGTAACTAGGAAGCTATAAGATAACAACATGCTTGCATAATATGCAGTATTACTCAAACACTGCTTCACATCTGACTATCTATTGTAGAAGGAAGAGTTCTACAAGCAAGTTGATGGTGTAACGATGGGCTCACCTGTATTTCCTATAGTCGCCGACGTATATCATGGAGGATTTTGAGGAGAAACCCTTCTTACTGCTCCTATAAATCCAAGATTCTACAAGCGGTACGTAGACGACACTTTCAAAATTTTACCGTCTGACAAAGCAACTGCAGTTTTAGACCACCTTAACTCCATAAGCTACAAAATACAAATCACGATGGAGTTAGAAGCAAATAATACTTTAGCTTTCCTAGATGTTTTAGTCATCCGAAATCCTGATAACATTATTGGTCATACTATGTATAGGAAAAAGGCCTATACCAACCGATATTTAAATGGCGAATCTCACCATCATTCTTCATAGTTTGCTACTGCGGGTAAATATTTGTTTCAGAGAGCACAAGGGATATGTGATAGAATACATCTGGCTGCCGAGCTTCAGCATGTCAATCAAGTATTGCAAGACAACGAGCTTTGGGTCCCAAGCCTACGTCACAGCGACCGAGTGAAGCCGGCCACAGTCGGTGGATGGGTGCTGCCATCTGCTTAGTATCCTATAATTAACAAAATCTATCCAAAACCAAGCATACCACTGCAAGACTTCAAGATACTGTAAGCTCGTTTTATGTAGATCGGGACCAAAAATCAATATTCAAAAAGTGCAGATAGCCGAACTTACTATGATATTGAGATGTCAAACATTTAAGTCCCCCCTCCCCTGTGACCATAAATTAATTAAACGCGATAAAATCTATATAATTATACAGTTGTATTCAATGTGTAGTGTTCGCGTATATTTTAGAAATCATTAGATTATATATATATATATATATATATATATATATATATATATATATATATATATATATATATATACTGTTTTATTTTTTAATAAATTTCAAATAAAAATTGATCAATTTATTTATTTATCAATAATCAATAAATCCCAAATTTATCGATCAACGTCCCAACCCTGTCCCATCACTATGGTTCGAAGCATTCTAAGTTCAACCTTGAATTATCCAATCACAGCGCATTTGACACGTATCCCGCAACCCGAAATTTGGCGAAATCGAAACAGAACAAATATTCCATGATGCGGTATCTATTAGGAGGTAATCTGTGATTGATGCTAATAAAACCTATGTTTTCTATTCTTCTGACCCTATCTCCTTTTCTCTCCTTGATCTATTGGATCTTAACTTGAGCATTCTCAATGATGGTTCTGTAAATCGCAGTACATCTCCTACCCACAATATTAGCATTCCAGATCTCATACTAGCGTCACCTCATTTAATTTAACTACTTTCCTGCTCTGTTCCTCAGAACTAACTAGTGATCGCTTACCTATTGTAATATCTCTACTCCATTCCTCTCCCCCTTCATTCCCTTCTAAAATATAGATTATCTAAGACAAAGTGGGATAAATACTTCACAACACTGGAGCATAAGTCTGTTCATTTTTTTCTGTTAATGACCGCAAATTTCTCAAAGTTTATTACTTATACATTTCATGCATACATTTAGCACCAGATGAATGTATCCCTCAAATAAAATGTAGAGAGAAAGCCACACCTTCCCCAACATGGTGAGATGCTGAATGCTCTGATAATGTTAAATAATAAATAAGAGACAATCCGCTTGCACAAGATTACTTTCAAAAAAAATCTCTGGGTTGATCAGTTTTGTGAATCAATATCATCTTGTACTCTCTCCCGTAAAATGGAAAAAAATAAAGGCTTTTTGCTATGTTTCCACTGACTCTAATCCCTCTTGAAAAGATCCTAGTTTGTAGCTGAAAAATTTCATTGACAAGCTAGCTCCTCCATTTGTCCCTAATGCTGATTTAACATCAATATCTCAGCCAGACGACTGAATGCACACTTTATTATGAAGAATCAGAAAATGTCAAAAAAGACACGTATGGTAATTCATAGTGCTGTGTTAATCCTTACTTTAATGTATGGTAGTGAACGTTGGGTGTAGCAGAATAAGCACGAAAGTAGATTAAATGCTGTAGAAATGCGGTCTTTAAGGAGTGTGTTAGAGCTGAATCTGAATGACAGGGTGAGAAATTGCGTGACAAGAGAAAAATGTGGTGCGCAAGATGATGTTGTGACCAGGATTAAGAAAGGAATACTTTGGTTGTGAGTGAGAAAGCAAATTAATATTGCAGATGTGAACGGCAGAGTCGGGAAGGGACGCCCTAGAAGAGGTTCATCAACAAAATTCGCGATATTTTGAAAACGGGCCACATTAGGAGTGCCCTTAACGAAGAGCGTGTATACGTTGATGCATGGATGTAAAGGATGCGAGAGAGGTATGTCAGGATCATGCCATGGTTAGCTACCTTTTATGGACTCCACTGTCCTACTGTCCAAATTTTAGATTTCTACTTCAAGCTGTTTAGGTTGAGCTTGTGCACTGGTATCTATGACTCAGTATATAAAGAGTATATTATAGTAGATACACAGCGAACAGTGACTTTTTTCGGTAAATGGCGAAACTAACTGTTAACTATTCTGTTGAGGCAATCAATGGGAAGGCCTATGTTCAGCAGTAGACTTTAAAATGCTGTAACGTTTATTGGATAAAAGGAAGATACTTAGATTTGCTGGTCCAATACAAATCTTGCGTTGAACGCAGCAAACAAAGTGATTATTTACACATTTCGTATTATGTATATATTCCTTCATATCTCATTTATAATTAGTACCCGGTTGACCGAGCTTTGCTCGGTATTTTTCGCTCGATTTTTTTAATTCGTGTGTTTTGGAAATTATATTTAGATACAAATTACATACTGATGAATTATAAATAATATTTTTTGATCTTAGCGACATAACAGAAAAAACTGAACTGGTTATTTGAATAAAAAATCATGAGTGCAATTATTTTTATTTAAATTTTCGTGTTTTTAAAAAATACTAAAAAAAGGGCTCGAAAAAAATATATTTTCTCAAAAAAGAAAGAAACTTGAAAAAAAAATAAAAAAGTCGGTCGGTCGGTCTGGGCTCGAACCGGGGTTTTACGATTTTGTGACCGCCCATTATACCAATAAGCTATTTATAATCAGTACCCGGTTGACCGAGCTTTGCTCGGTATTTTTCGCTCGATTTTTTTAATTCGTGTGTTTTGGAAATTATATTTAGATACAAATTACATACTGATGAATTACAAATAATATTTTTTGATCTTAGCGACATAACAGAAAAAACTGAACTGGTTATTTGAATAAAAAATCATGAGTGCAATTATTTTTATTTAAATTTTCGTGTTTTTAAAAAATACTAAAAAAAGGGCTCGAAAAAAATATATTTTCTCAAAAAAGAAAGAAACTTGAAAAAAAAAATAAAAAAGTCGGTCGGTCGGTCTGGGCTCGAACCGGGGTTTTACGATTTTGTGACCGCCCATTATACCAATAAGCTATTTATAATCATTGCCAAACTGTCAAAATTTACCTTCTTATTCTAACTATATTGTAGCAGTTTTTAATTGCCTAAAAACACGGACAAAAAGACATTTTCTAAAAATAAATCTTAGCTAGATCGATTTATTATCCCCGAAACTCCCTGGACACTAAATTTTATGAAAATCGTTGGAGCCGTTTCCGAGATCCCGATTATATATATATATATACATATATACAAGAATTGCTCGTTTAATTTATAATCATTACCAAACTGTCAAAATTTACCTTCTTATTCTAACTATATTGTAGCAGTTTTTAATTGCCTAAAAACACGGACAAAAAGACATTTTCTAAAAATAAATCTTAGCTAGATCGATTTATTATCCCCGAAACTCCCTGGACACTAAATTTTATGAAAATCGTTGGAGCCGTTTCCGAGATCCCGATTATATATATATATATATATATATATATATATATATATACATATATACAAGAATTGCTCGTTTAATATCTCAAATTTATAATTATACCTTATGGTGCTTAAAATACTTGTAGCGCCATCTATATATAATTATAGTAGTTAATTTATTATTACAGTAAAATAAAAATTATATGACATTTAGAAAAGAATGGGTAGGTATAATATAAGGTAAACTCAAAACCAGGTAACGTAATTTTTCAATTTCACGACAATGTAAAATAAATTTTAAAACTTTTGGAAAGTAGAGAAATAAGAAAGTAGGAAGTATAATATGTTTACTGCCAAGCGTCTATGATCCTTGCCGAACCCAAAGAAATTGTTAATAGCTCTTTCAAAATTTGATTTACCATGTTGTAAGTACCATACTCGGCGGTTAAGAAAAAAATTATAAGCACATCTTAAAATTTAATAGATAATTTGCACAACACCATCTATCGATGACTTGACTAACTATTGTACTTTTATAACTAAGATATAAGTAAGGATTTATATATTTATTATACGTTATTCTTTATTATTTTTGTTTACTGCGTTTAGATACAATTATATCATTATAGAACACTATTTTACATTATTTAATTACAAAAATGTCCTTGATTACTCAACGCCAACATTGAACAAATTCGTACCCATACTTTAGAATATAAATCATAACTTTTGATAGGATGAATCGATTTTAATGAAACAAAGACTAAAAAAACGAAGGTACGCTTCACAATTTTGATAACGATTATTTTGCTATAAATCAGTACCTACTTTATTAATGACTCGTTAACAAACGAACTGACAGACAGACAGACAGAACGACAGACAGACAATTCTAAAAATGTATTCAGTTACTTATTTTAAGTCCCTCTAAAACCTTTAGAATATCTAGAAACAAGTACATTGCTGTCTGAAAATTAATTTGGTTTCGGGAAATTTAAATCTACACAAAAACAGTAAGATTGTTTGTGAATTTCGTTGCTTTAAACCTAGACTACCATTCAAGTCTTAACTATATTTTCGAATCTTTCAAAAGCGTTTGATACAGTTTACGTTCTCCACACTTTACGCAATTGCAGAGAAATTAGTCATCAAAGGTACCTGACCCCCTAGGCGACTACTTACACAATCGCACTCAGTACACCATTTGATGATATTTTAAGCTATGATTGCTGTATTACACGCGGGATTGCCCAAGGCAGCGTTCTAGGCCCTACCCTCTTTTAATGCTGTATTAATAACCTCTCAAATTAATATTCTTAATTGTAAGGTTATGTGTTAAGCTGATGACACCGCGCTTACCTTTTACGGTCTATCTTGGGAAGAAGTTTCTGTTGCCCAAACTGGTCTTAGAACAGTCCGATAATAGCTTGATACACATTAGCTATCTATAAATGCAACTAAAACTCAATACATTCCCTTTTGTATTAGCCACCAGCATTAAAAGGCCAAGAGATCTTTACTGCTCATGATTGCTGTATACCACCGTAAAGCTCCTGCACGTGTCGCGTTCTTGAAAAGGCCAAGAACACAAAATACTTAGGTATATTATAACACCTACTCTCTTTCGAAGAGCATATAAACCACATTACTTCCAGTTTGTACAATTATATATGGTTGCGCGGAAAAAACCATTGGATTATTATATTTGACGGTAGAGGTGCCAAGCCGCTTGTTCCTTTCCGACAAACGATATCATTCATACCCTCCTCGATCCTCCATCGACACATCGGGGTGGTGGGGTGGGAGGGGCAAGAAGATGATTCTAGAATGTCACGTAATCATCGGGGCCGAGGACATATAAGGCACGCGCGACCGTTGCGCGGCCTCTTTCCACCGCAGTCGTCGCTGAAACCACAACGCTTCTCTCCCGACGCACCCCTGGGGCCCCAGAGTGTCTGTCTAGAAGAAGTTCCCTCACATCGTGTGAGATATAGTCGCGCACCGCCTCTCTCCGGAGTGTTCCAGAAGAAGTTCCAGAAGTTGCAGCTATAGTACTCAACAGGATAGAAGAAACCCCGGTGAGTCAACACTCCTTTAATTAGTCCCTGCCTTATATAGTTTAACCCGCTCCAATTTTGTTGTTCTCCTAATAAGGCAGGATTCCTTTTCAGCGATTTGGCACCATAATAGTTTAGTTTTAGGGAAGAGCGAGTGCATTATACCGCATGCTATAGTAGTCGCTTTTACGTAAGCGTAGAAGCAACCGCATATACAGTCCACTTTAGTTAATATCTCGCGTAATAGGTTTAAGGTTCGACCGGGGAACTAGACTTCGGCAGCCTTAAACACGTGGCTCCACCATTTTATGGTCACTTCGAGCAGGATTTTGGTCGAATTGTTGAATTAATTAATTAGATAATGCACTCCAATTTATAGAATAGACTTAAATAGTGTTCGTTTAAATTTAAAATTTGATTAGGTACTCGCAAACAGAATTATTCGTTTTATAGCGCTCGTATTTGATTAAATTTAAAGCCTATTAAATAATTGAAACAGTGTAATAGGAACCGTTTGATACGCTTACCCACAATCTTGATAAAATTATTGAGTCTAGCAAATGACGCGTCACCTCGACTCGCTGCGCAGGTGTTCGATTTAATTACGTAATACGGCATACCGAGTGTCCATCCTTTATTGTTTGTGCGTTGTGAGATTAATTGTGATTGATATAACTTTATTATAATAGTTTAAAATGGCAGTTAGTGGAAGTGAAATCAAAATTAAAACGCTTTATGCTAAGAGGGACATACTCTTTTCGCGTATGCAGAATATAAGTGATTATATAAAGAACATTCATATAGAAGCAGTGCGGGAAACTTTTTTGACCGAAATCGAAACGATAGATTCTTTACGAATAGATTACGAAAAAATATTAGACCAAATTAATCATTTGGAATTACAAATCGACCCGAAATACATAGTGAACTACCAACCGCTGCTGGCATTCGAAGATATGTTGTGTCGCGTGAAAAGAATTGCGAGATCCCTATCTCAAAACGAAGCAAAGCCGGAAAAACAGGTACGTCCAAGCGACTCGATTAGGTTGCCGCCAATAGATATTCCGGTATTTAATGGTGATATTAAGACGTGGCCCTTCTTCTTCAGTAGTTTTCAAAACAATATATACAATAACCCATCGTTATCGGACGCCGAAAAATTATATTACTTAATCAGTAAACTTAGAGGCAGGGCACAGTCGATCTGCTCTGGTTTTACACCTACAGCAAACAATTACTTATTAATATTCGAAACGCTTAAAACTAAATATGAAGATAGGAGAATGTTAGCTTCCGAATATTTGAACCAGATATTCGATCTTAAACCTATATCATCCGCGAACATCAACGGCTTAGAGCAATTTCTAGATAAATTTGTGGCATCGGTGGCTGCACTTAAGAATTTGAAATTTAATGATCTTATGGACGTGGTGTTTCTCCATATTGCACTGAAGAAGTTGGACCCCGACACCGTGCGTGCGTTTGAAATGGAGCATCGTAGCTCGGAGATGCCTTCCTTTCATTCATTAGCATCGTTCGTGCGAGATCAAATAAAGGTGATGCAGCGCTCTCCGAACGTTAAACAGGACAATAAAAGGTGCGTCGACCGTGGACAGACTCAACCATCTAGAATAGCAGGGTCGTTAACTTACGTAACCGCTACGCCAACATCACTCCAGCATACTTGTTTAGTATGTAAAGATAGACACGGTAATTTATATATTTGTGCGACTTTTCGTAAATATTCACCAAGCGAGCGTTATAAATTAGTAAAGACAAACAACCTATGTTTGAACTGCTTAAGCGATAAGCATTTAGTTGCAAAATGCAATTCGAGTTCCGTATGTAGCAAGTGCGCCAGGAAACATCACACGCTATTACATTTTGAAAATAGCAATATAGCGGCGTCAAGTAAAGCGGATAAGGAATTCGCCCCTACTAAGGTCAACGATTCTAGCGGTCGACCTGGTGATGTCGCTCTGTGCTCATTGGCAAATATGGGAGCACAACCTCCTTCAACCGTGTTACTGGGTACGGCACGTATTTTGGTTAGGGATTCGCGTGGAAACGAACAAAGCGTCCGTGCACTGCTGGACAGCGGAGCCCAAAATAGCTTTATAACGCGACAATGTTGTCGGCGCTTAGGCTTAGTAATAAATAGGTCACTTTCATGTCCTGTAATTAAAGGCATCGGAGGCACTAGTAAATCAACACAGGGATATATAAATTTAAAAATTTATTCTCGGATAGATCGTAATGTTAACTTTGATATAAATGCACTAGTAGTAGATAGGGTCACTGAACGGTTGCCAACCGTTTCGGTTGACACCTCGGCAATGATTGAATTTAAGAATTTGACTCTGGCGGACGACACTTACGCCGTTCCTGGAAACATAGACATGCTCATTGGAGCATCGCTTTTCCCTTATCTTTTGTTAAACAATAAGGTCAGGGGCAACTCTTCGCATACCGCGCCTTACGCACTGGAAACCGTATTGGGCTATGTGATCCTTGGCTCCGCCCCCATCATAGATAGTATTTCGGCAACCTCTTATTGTGGTATGGCTGTCGAACCGCTCGAGTCGTTAGTCCGCAAATTTTGGGAGATGGAGGAGGTGAACGTCCCACCCATAGCTAGCTCAGATGACAGGTTATGCGAGGAAATTTACGTCCGCACGACCATTCGTGATCGCGACGGTAGATATAGTGTAGCGCTACCCTTTAAAGGAGATGTTTTATCTCTCGGCGATTCGCGTCAAATGGCGGAAAAACGTTTCTACAGCTTGGAGCGTAGGATGCTCGCTTCACCCCAGTTAAAGGAAGCTTACGACGGCGTCATTAACGAATACATAAAAGAAGGTTACATATCACTTGTGGCTTCGAAATTAGATAACTACGAAGACACACCGTCGTATTTCATACCACACCACGGAGTCATTAGAGAGGACAAACTTACATCTAAGTTACGTGTAGTGCTCGACGCTAGTGCTAAAACTAGCACTCACCTGTCGCTTAACGATATCCTCTATAGTGGGCAAAATTTACAGGGCAGTTTATTTAATATAATAGTCAATTTTCGTTTGTTTAGTATAGCACTATCCGCCGATATTCGTCAAATGTTTCTTTGCATAGGGGTCCGTGAATGCGACCGTAGATTCCAACGCATTTTATATCGTTTCAACCCAAAGGAACCTCTAATGGTGTTTGAATTTAACCGCTTGTCCTCTTGGTCGAAATTATTGCGTAGCGTAATTTACGTTTGTCGATTCGCGAAGCTGTTACCGCGACGTTCGTATGTCTTAGCATCCGATTACAACTATGCCGAGTCGCTAGTATTGCGTGAACTTCAACGTGCGCACTTCTCTGAAGAAATTAGATTACAATCGAATAGAGCTTGTAGTCGCACCTTTCAACGCCTTAAGCCATTTTTACAGGATGGGATTGTAAGGGTAGGTGGACGCTTGTCCAACTCGCAATTGAGTTTCGACCAACGGCACCCTATTGTTTTACCGCGTAAAGACCATATCATGAACTTATTAGTCGATTACCATCATAAATTGAACTCGCACGCTGGCCCCGACTTGTTGATGTCGATTTTGCGTCAGAATTATTGGATTCTTTCTGCACGTAGTTTAATACGCAATCGGGTGCACAGATGTATAGCTTGCTTTCGGGCACGCCCCAAGCGATGGAAATGGCGGAACTTAGATCTTGTAGAGTAATACAATCAGTAAAGCCCTTCACGCACACCGGGTCTGATTTCGCTGGTCCGTTTAAGGTCACGCTCACTCGCGGGCGTGGTATAAGATCCACAAAGGCTTACGTCTGCATTTTCGTATGTCTAACTACTCGAGCGGTGCATATAGAACTCGTTGGTGATCTAAGCACAGCAGGCTTTATGGGTGCATTTAAAAGATTTCTTTCCCGCCGTGGCCCTGTAAGTAGATTGTATTCGGATAACGGTACGAACTACGTCGGTGCAAAACGTATTCTATCGGAACTACATGAGCTCTTAGCTAGCAAATATTATAATTCGGAGTTCGCTCACATTCTAGCCGAGAACCGCATTGAGTGGTCTCTGAACGTCCCAGCCGCGAGCCATTTTGGGGGCAATTGGGAGACTAATATCAAGAGTCTAAAGAGTCATTTATACCGAGTAATAGGAGAACAAATTTTGTCCTTCGAAGAGCTAAGTACGGTGCTCGCTCAAATTGAATGCGTAATGAATAGTCGCCCACTTTGTCGTACGTTGTCTAGTGACCCCTCGGAACCGCTGGCTCTAACTCCAGCACATTTTTTGAATTTAACGCCTTTAAAGTATTTGCCAGCCGCAGATATGGATGAGAACAGACTTAGCATTTCCGCACGCCACAAATTATTAGATCGGTTAGTGCAATCGTTTTGGAAACGATGGAGGATGGAATACTTGCATACTTTGCAGTCTCGGCAAAAATGGAACACAGCAACTGAGCCTTTAGCTGTAGGAACTGTAGTTGTGCTCACCAAAGAGAATACGCCGCCTCTCCACTGGCCGTTAGGAATTGTCGAAGAGGTCTTTCCCGGTTCCGACGGAGTAGTTAGGATAGCTCGCGTTAAGACCACGGTTGGGTCTTACTTGCGTCCGGTTGTCCGTTTGTGCCCCCTGCCTCTTCCATAATTTAAATTAGCTTTCTAGATTAAATTGTAGTTGAATTTAAGTAATCTTAGCGTTAGTTAGTTATTTTGTTAGTTGATCTTAGCTCTAGTTGTATTAGTTAATTTTGAAGGAAATCCTTCAAGGGCGGGGGAGATGGTTGCGCGGAAAAAACCATTGGATTATTATATTTGACGGTAGAGGTGCCAAGCCGCTTGTTCCTTTCCGACAAACGATATCATTCATACCCTCCTCGATCCTCCATCGACACATCGGGGTGGTGGGGTGGGAGGGGCAAGAAGATGATTCTAGAATGTCACGTAATCATCGGGGCCGAGGACATATAAGGCACGCGCGACCGTTGCGCGGCCTCTTTCCACCGCAGTCGTCGCTGAAACCACAACGCTTCTCTCCCGACGCACCCCTGGGGCCCCAGAGTGTCTGTCTAGAAGAAGTTCCCTCACATCGTGTGAGATATAGTCGCGCACCGCCTCTCTCCGGAGTGTTCCAGAAGAAGTTCCAGAAGTTGCAGCTATAGTACTCAACAGGATAGAAGAAACCCCGGTGAGTCAACACTCCTTTAATTAGTCCCTGCCTTATATAGTTTAACCCGCTCCAATTTTGTTGTTCTCCTAATAAGGCAGGATTCCTTTTCAGCGATTTGGCACCATAATAGTTTAGTTTTAGGGAAGAGCGAGTGCATTATACCGCATGCTATAGTAGTCGCTTTTACGTAAGCGTAGAAGCAACCGCATATACAGTCCACTTTAGTTAATATCTCGCGTAATAGGTTTAAGGTTCGACCGGGGAACTAGACTTCGGCAGCCTTAAACACGTGGCTCCACCAATATACATTGTTAAGGCGCTTCGTCACCTAGCTGATACCAGGATTATAAAATTTGTTTATACTGCCTTATGTTAATCTATTATTAACTTTAGCGTAACCTTTTGGGGTGGTGCAGCAAAAACCTACATGATTAGGTTAGAGAAACGACTTTACAGATTCTGTCTTGCTCACTGTACGTCAGCACTATACTCTAAAAACAGAATAATGGCTTAAATCATTAGACCACGAACAAACAGAAAAGTTACTCGCGCAACTTCCTTGTGGAACTGAATACCACCAGAGATTTTTCGGACCGATACGACCTAGGGACCTTCAAGAAAAGAGCCTACTCCTTTTTAAAAGGCCAGAAACGCATCTACGATTCCCCCGGTGTCGCAATTTTTCATGGGCGGCGGTAATCACTTACCACGAGGTGAGCCGATGCTTGTTTACCCTCTCCTATAAAAAAAAACTATTTGAACTTACTGTTTAAATATATATTACACGCTTATATATTACACACCACACACATACACACACTACAGGAAATTAAATTTTAATATTTAATACTTTTCTTTTTTGTACTCATATACTTACTAAATACTACTTAATAAAATATTATATACCTAATAATTTTTACACGGTTTCTTCAAACTATTTAGTTAGTTAATATTTATAGTTGTTATTTAGTTGTATAGTTCATTGTTATTTAGTTTATTGTAATGTATTGATCAATGATCATAATATGTGGGGTGAAATAAATACCAAAATATTTAATTACTTATTAATAAACTTAACATAATAATGTACTAAGACACCCAACAAGCGATTCGAAATTCCTTCGTTTGTTGCAATTGCTTGCAATTGAGCATTGCAAGGCACATCTCGCCGCGTACCTCGCGCTGGCAATCATTGAGTTCGTGAGGCGCCTATATGATAAGCTTTTTTGCCAATTAGACAGAAATGAACCAATATTAATAATATTAATATTAATAATAATAATAATAATAATAATAATAATAATAATAATAATAATAAATAATAAATAATAAATAATAAATGATGATTAAAAATAATAAATGGCGTAGGGAAGTGACGACCCCATCGCCCGCTGACGTAACAGTTATGTGACAAAACTGCTACGTCGGCCAGTCAGTCAGCATCCTGCCAAGAGGTGTGAGCGCCGTGCCTAGGCAAAATTGTAGGTGCAAAGGTCCGTTTGTGCATATGACCCAACCACGAAACGGTGCCGGGTTTGGGCGTCTCCCGTTATTTGGCGCCCATAAAATGGATGATGGCACAAAGAGGAACGCGCATAGGGCCGCTGCCTGGGGGTCGCCGGGGCGCGTCTGGAGCTGGCGCTGGACGCGGCAGCATGCGGGCCGCCAGCCGAGCGCGAGGAGCTGCACGATCACCTAGCAGCCCCTCGCATCCATCATCCCCACCAGAAGGCTTGGTGTCGGCTGGGTCTTCTCGGACTCAGCAAGCGGCACCCGCCGCTGGTGGAGCACGTCGCATGCGTTGGACAAAATCTATGAATGAAAACGCATTGCGGGCGTACTATAGGGCGAAAGGGGAAGAAACTGTGGGAATAGCGTATAGGTCTCGGATGCATTGCTTTTTTGCTGAGCTGGAGCCTTCTATCCCCGTCACGGAACAAAACCTGGCAGACCGAGTTCGGTACATCATGCGCTCGAAAATATTTGATGATGCCGAACTCGAACGACTACGACGTGAGGCTATTTCGTCGTCGAATGAATCGGCTATGGCTGGAGATGCAGCTCCACATACGACAGACCAGCATCCACACGTGGAAGCCGCCATGGATCTTCCAGTTGTGGTTGATTCGAACGACGATGTAATAGTCTCCCACGAACTAGAGAAAATGAGGAGTATATTGGAAGAGGCGATTTTGGAAACGCGCAGCACCCCTATCGAAAATCGACCGCGACTTCCCCGCATACCCCTAAGCAAGCGAAATCGGGCTGTCGTGAGGGCTCTTAACCCAATGCTGGTGACCTATTTGGAAGCCAGCCGGGACCTTTGCGAGACGGACTCAATTCTCTTTGGCGCCGCAGTGGCAGTTTGCCGTATTATTGGCGCCAAACTTCCCATGGCTGGACGCGCTACTACACAAAGTAGCGCCATCCCAGCCTGGAGAAAAAGAATCGAGGACCGTATCGCAAAGGCAAGGGCCCTTATCGCCAGACTGACAAGCTTCAGGTCGGGTAATAATAGACCGAGGATTATGCGCACCGTTAGGATGGCGTTTGCTGGGACAAATATCAGTTTGTCCCAGCCGGATATCACGCAGAAACTAACGGAGCGCATAGACGACCTGAAGCAAAAGATCGCTGCTTGGGGGAAGCGGATTCGACGATTTACCGAGGGGTCAAGGCGGTTCAACCAGAATCGTCTCTTCCAGAGTGATCAGAAGAGGCTCTATAAATCATTGGAGCGACCAAAGCTATGTGGAGCGGGCCAAGGACCGGATCAGGCTGACATTATCGCATTCTGGCGTGGCCTGTGGTCAGAGCCCGTAAACCACAGCGAGGGCCCTTGGATGGAAGTTGTGGCGAGCCAGGGTGCGAGTGTTACGCCTATGGACCCCATCACCGTAACGCCGGAAGACGTGGCTGAGGCGGTCCGTAGGGCCCCGAACTGGAAAAGTCCGGGGCTTGACGGGCTGCATCATTACTGGCTGAAGGGGTTCATAGTGTGTCACGCTGTGCTCGCCCGACAGTTTCAAGAGGCTCTCGACCAGAAGTCGCTCCCGAGCCTCTTCACTATTGGGATCACTCACTTGGTTCCTAAAGATCAGGATACCACAGACCGGAGCAAATACCGCCCCATCACGTGTCTACCCACCATATATAAGACACTGACATCCATTTTGAGCGCGAGAATCACTCGGCACCTGGAGCTAAACCAGGTGATGTCACGCGCTCAAAATGGATGTCGGGGCGGTGGTCGTGGAACCAAGGAACCACTCTTCATTGACGCGGTCATAGGCAAAGTGGTGAAACGCAACCGTCGGAACTTCTCTGCCGCCTGGATAGACTATAGAAAGGCGTTCGACTCGGTGCCCCATACATGGCTAAAGAGGGTCCTCGAGCTGTACAAGATTGACTGTACAGTTAAAGACTTCCTCGAGCAGTGTATGGGGCAGTGGAGTACGATCCTTTGTCATCTGGGCGAGCGGATGATGGCTGCGGAGAACCACATAAGGATAAGAAGGGGTATCTTCCAGGGCGATTGTCTGAGTCCAATCTGGTTCTGCCTCTCTCTGAACCCTCTCAGTACCTTACTGGAGGGCTCCGGGAGGGGATTTCAGCTACGGAGAGGAGGGACAAAAGTGACCCACCTTTTCTATATGGATGACCTCAAGTTATTCGCCTCCAGTCGCTCCCATCTTATGGAACTGCTAAACATCACTTGTGAATTTAGCAGTTCCATTGGAATGGAGCTGGGGACGGATAAGTGCGCGGTCCTCCATGTTGAGAGGGGAAGGGTTGCTAACTCTGAGGGCATAGACTTGTCTATGCCCGTCAACTTAAGGACCCTTTCCAAGGCTGAAACATACCGATACCTGGGTATGTTACAGAACATCGGTATCGATGAGGCTGGTATGAAACAGTCAGCTTGCGACGTGTTTTATGCACGCTTGACCAAAGTGCTTAACAGCCTTTTGTCTGGTGTGAATAAGTCACACGCATATACATACATGAGGACAGGCATGCCTGTCCTCATGTATACCTTTGGCATACTCAGGTGGACTCAGACTGAGCTTAACGCCCTGGATAGAAAAGTCCGCACTACCATGACGTCGCTTAGGATGCATCATCCGAGATCGTCGGTAATGAGGCTGTACTTGCCGCGAAAGCATGGTGGGCGTGGCTTTCTGAGCGCACTCACCATGCATAATCGCGAAGTGTGCAGTCTCCGTCAATACTTCTTGACGAGATCGGATGATCCATTCTATAATGGCGTCATTTCTAGTGATAAAGGGCTTACCCCTCTATCCTTAGCCAACGAGCAATGGCAGGACCCGGCAGTGCTTAGCATTTCTGACCGGGAGACCGTATGGAAGGAGGAGCTCCACGGGAGGTACTACAAGGCTCTACATGAGCCCTTCGTAGATACAGTCGCCTCCCTCAACTGGCTACGTTTCGGTGACCTTTTCGGGGAAACCGAGGGTTTTGTCTGTGCAATACAAGATCAGGTTATTAAGACCAACAACTATCGGAGATACATCCTAAAGGATGGCACCGTCGACGTCTGTCGAGCTTGTCGCCATCCCGGTGAGTCACTTAGGCATGTCATCTCCGGTTGTTCGGCGCTTTCTAACTCTGAGTACTTGCACAGGCACAACCTAGTAGCCAGAATTCTACACCAGGAGCTCGCTCTGAAATACGGTCTCGTGGACCGGAAAGTGCCGTACTACAAGTACTTGCCGGAAGCCGTGCTCGAAAATGACCGCGCCAGGCTCTACTGGGACCGGGCCATCATCACAGACAGGACTATTCTTGCGAATAAGCCTGATATTGTGCTGATGGACCGGGCACAGTCAAGGATATTTTTGGTCGATATTACCATCCCTTATGACGAGAACCTCGTGAAAGCCGAAACAGATAAGCAATCAAAGTATCTGGACCTGGCTCACGAGGTGAGCGACATGTGGGGTGGTGTGCCGACCGAAATTATTCCTGTAGTCGTCTCTGCAAACGGGCTAATCCCAGTCAGCCTCTCGGGTCATCTGAGGCGGCTGGGTCTACGTGGCGGACCGCTCCAGGCTCAGATGCAGAAGGCGGTGCTCCTCGATACCGCCCGCATCGTCCGCCGGTTTCTTTCCCTTTCCCCCTAACCCTCGGCCGTTTGGTCTCCCCTGCCGAGGGCCTCCATCTGGTTGGGCTTTTATTTATATATGTATTTTTATATTTTGTTTATGTTATTGATATTTATGTATATTTATCTTTTCATTTCCATTTATAATTATATATTTATAGAACCCAACCAGATGAGAAAACTATATTGATAGCCCACATAATAATAATAATAACTGAAAAAATTAGTAAGTACGCAGAACTTAAAGACGAAGTGACTAGAATCTGGAAACAAGAAAAAGTATATGTGGTCCCTATAGTCCTCTCCACAACAGGTGTCATCCCAAATCATCTCCTCCGTAGCTTAAAATTATTACAACTAAAAGAAACTCTATATATTACACTTCAAAAAGCAGCTATATTAAATACATGCAGAATAGTTCGGAAATTCATGCAGATAGAAGAAAACGAAATAGGACCTCATCAAATCACATGAACTACACTACACACAACACGCTGCATTTGCTTTGGCTTCGGCCCGTAAATGTAGTTGAAATCCAGCCTAGAGCTGAGAAGTGAAAACACTTACCGTAAAAATAATAATAATAATAATAATAATATTCCACAGCTATCACACAACGCCATCTAGTCCCAAGCTAAGCAGAGCTTGTGTTATGGGTACTAGACAACTGATAAACATACTTATATATTTCTAAATACATAAATATTATAGATAAATTACACCCAGACACAGAACAAATGATCGTGCTCATCACACAAACATTTGTCCTGGGTGGGAATCGAACCCACGACCTCCGGCATAGCAGTCAGGGTCACTAATCAATAACAGGTGGTGCGTTCGTTTGTAGTATTCGCTCCGTAAATGTCGTTGATGTTTGTGCCGCGTTGCTGCCACGACGGTACTCTTATTTTTTTTTCCATAACTACTCGAATTTTAACGTATCACTAATAACGAAAAAGATTTAAATGCGATGAAAACTATGACTAATTTAAAAAAAAAGAGTTTTATGTTTTAAAAATAAAATTAATTTGAAATTAGAAATTTTAGCCAAACAAAATTTGAAATGGCGACAACTACAGAACTGAATTTTCATACGTAAAGACCTATTAATTATAAACTGAAGATAGCCGCGGTTAACTATGACCATGACGACTATGATGATATAACTATGACCATGGAGTACTCGAAACGTCGGGAATATAAATATAAAATAAGTTAATAAAACGCGATAAAATCCGCAAACTAGTTTTATTCAATACTATTTAACATGTTAAGAGGACGTCGTAGTACTTTTTAACTTTTTTAAACTTCTGTAAATCCGCAAAAACAAAATAATCCTATGACTTTTTAGCGTGCATAGCCGTGCTGCAGCTATATTATGGTTGTACCACGAATAGGTCGGCTCCAATTACCTACTATATTAGGATTTATTCAAGAATCCTTTTTTAACTTATTAATTAATTTATTAATAGTCCTTGTGGAAGGAAGAATGAATATTCTTCGTAAAAATCTGTAGCTTTTTTGGCTTTGTTTCATAATAGCAAGTGCAAAAACTTTTTCCTCGTCAGAGAATCTCCGCCCCTTTGACTTTTTTTTACTTTGCGTTATTTGCATCCATAGCATTTTTTTCGCAAGGGGTTTCAGGTTTTTAGTCAATCTCTCAAAGTTTTCCTTTTCGGAAAACTTCCTAGCCGTTTTCGCTCTTTTAGCAATACTTAATTGTTTTTTAGGTTCTTTAAACTCATTCGTTATTCTCAGATAGGTTGGTGAAAATGTTTTATTTCTTGTAGTATTCTTCCGGGTGCAGTTTTTACGTGTCACTTCATCACTACAGTGTGGAAAATCTGCACAACAAAAAATTTATATTAACCGATAAATCCCCTAGCGGTCTCATGAGACCGCGGCCATATTCCGTCAAATCCCTAGCGGTCTCATGAGATCGCACCCACCCACAGCACTATAACACATAAAAACTTATATTTAAAGACTACTTTTCTATGAAGAAGTTTGGCATTATAGAATCGATATGAAATTTTCTATCCTCTAGTTGAATAAAAATTCAGTTAGTCTATAGATATTCATTATAATCTACATTAAAAGTGCGTTATTTTCGAGTGTTCGTTGTAGTACATTGTTGCGTTGATTTTTGGATTTTTCTAAGTTAAGAACAGTTTTTTATATTACAAAATTGTTATGAGCTTTTGTGTGAATATAATTCATCTTTTTACGTAAATAATTTCGAGTAATATATAGCAATAATAGTAATTTTTACGCTACCGACATCCGATTGGCATGTAGTTATCAAAATAAAGTTTTGTAATGATTAATCCATTGAATAACTGACTTTTGTTTAAACTATAGAATAGAAAACAGTAGCTAACAGTGGTAGAGCCACGCGGCAGCTTTGCTGTTGCACGTATGGGCCGGCTCAATCCGGGGTCTCTCTCTATCCACGACCTCACAGAATGCCGGCGTGAAGTGGAAGCTCTGCTTCCGCGTTTCGTCTGGTGAGTGCAGGTGGGCGGAGGCCCAAATCCCCCCCCCCCATCAACATGGTAGCGGAATTAAATAATGATAGACTACCCCAGGAGGGTACCAGCACCCCTAGAGAATCCCTCGCTGAGCATCCACGACCATGTTTCTCCACTTCTGAGCGTGGGTGCTCAGGCTGCCCCGCGTATGCTGGGGGGGGGGGGCAAAATTACGCTCAAGACAACAACTGCTCGGGGCAAACGGAGCAACAAGACCATGGCGACCCCTGCCACACTGTCCGTGAATTTCTGCAATATCAGGGGACTTCACTCTAACCTAAACGCCGTCCACTACCATCTCGAGACGGCGAGGCCGGCTCTGCTCTTTCTGACCGAGACGCAGGTGTCCTCTCCGGCTGATGTCTCGTATCTCTCCTACCCGGGGTACAAACTGGAACACTCCCTTGTGCCTCGGGCTGGAGTTTGCGTTTACGTCAGAGAGGACATCTGTTCTCGACGCCTCGGCAAACTTGAAGGTTCGGACCTGTCCATCCTTTGGCTACGCGTAGACAGCGACGACCATCCGCGCGTCTACGGGTGCCTCTATAGGTCTCATAGCGGTAATGCCGAAACAGACCGACTCTTCGACCACGTCCAAATGGCTACAGATTCGTTGCTACAGCAGATCCCCTTCGCAGAGATCGTGATCCTCGGCGACTTTAACGCCCATCACGCCGAATGGTTTGGTTCACGTTTAACCGATCATGCGGGGAGATCTGTTCATGATTTTGCCTTGACATGTGGTCTGACTCAACTGGTTACTTCGCCTACGCGGATTCCTGATGTGGAGGATCATGCACCTTCCATGTTGGACCTTCTGCTGACCTCTCACTCGGACGGATATCAGATTTCCGTCGACGCCCCTTTAGGCTCCTCGAACCATTGTCTTGTTCGGAGTGTGGTGCCACTCACGCTGAAATCGCAGTTGCATTCTGCAGGCTGCGCCGTGTTTGGCACTATAGGTCAGCCGATTGGGATGGGATGCGGTCTTTCTTTGCATCCTACCCTTGGGGACGGGTTTGCTTCTCGCCGGACGATCCCAACGTTGTTGCGGATTCTGTCGCTGATGTGGTGCTTCAGGGTATGGAACTTTTTATTCCTTCCTCTGTGGTGCTCATTGGAGGCAAATCTCAGCCATGGTTTGGTCGCTCCCGAAAAATAGCATCATACTATAAGCAGGAGTGCTACCAAGCCTGGGCTGACGCATCAGCGTCCCGGGATGTAAGCACCAGCGCTCTAAAAAAGAAGTATAATTCCGCCTCTAGGTCCTTCAAAAGAGTTATTGCCAAGGCAATGTGCTCTGATAGGCAGAATTGGCGAGAAACTAGTTCGCCTTCCTTCTGGAACCCGTGCATTCTGGTCTCTCGCCAAGGCTGTCCAGGGGAATTTCTGTCAGCCATCTCTTCCATCTCTGCACAGGAAGGACGACTCACTGGCCCATACCGCGAAGGAGAAAGCCGATCTGCTAGGCTCTTTCTTTGCGTCCAACTCGACTCTCGATGACGGGGGGAGTACTCCGCCGACCATCCCGCAGTGTGAGTGCTCCATGCCTGAAGTGCAGTTCACACAGCGCTCGGTTCGCAAAGCACTCCTCTCCCTGGACATCCACAAGTCGAGTAGGCCTGACGGAATCCCCCCAATGGTGCTGAGGACGTGTGCTCCAGAGTTGGCACCGGTTTTAACGCGTCTTTTCCGGTACTAGGAGTACTCCCTAGGCGTAGTTCCAAAATCATTGAAGACGGCTTTCGTCCACCCGATCCCTAAAAAAGGCGACCGCTCAGACCTGTCCAACTACCGGCCTATCGCCATCACCTCCTTGTTCTCCAAAACAATGGAGTCCATTGTAAACTGCCAGCTCATGAGATACCTTGAGGATCACCAGCTGATTAGTGACCGCCAATACGGTTTTCGCCGTGGTCGGTCAGCTGGTGATCTTCTGGTCTACCTAACTCACAGATGGGCGGAGGCAGTAGAGTCCAAGGGGGAGGCATTGGTCGTTAGTATGGATATTGCGAAGGCCTTCGATCGGGTTTGGTACAAAGCGCTTCTTTCGAAGCTCCCTTCCTATGGGCTTCCCGAGAAATTGTGCAATTGGATCACCAGCTTTCTTGCAGATCGGAGCATCAAGGTCGTTGTAGACGGTGCAAGCTCCGATTACAAGCCTATTAATGCTGGTGTTCCACAAGGCTGCGTGCTATCGCCAACGTTGTTTCTTCTGCATATCAATGATGTGTTGCAAACCTGTAACATTCATTGCTATGCAGATGACAACACTTGTGATGCTCTGTACACCGGCCGTGCCAATATTTCTCGGGAAAACGTCTCCGAGTGCCGGGACAATCTTGTGTCTGAAGTCGAGTCTTTGCTGAACAGAGTCTCAGATTGGGGGCGGCTAAATCTAGTCCAGTTTAACCCCCAGAAGACACAAGATTGCGCGTTAGCCGCTAAAAAGAACCCCTTTGTCGTATCTCCTCAGTTTCAAGGCACTCCCCTTGTTGTCTCAGCCAGTATCGGAATCCTCGGCGTCGACATATCGAGTGACGTGCAGTTTCGTGATAATTTGAAAGAGAAGGCCAAATTGGCCTCTAAAAAGCTTGGCGTGCTCAGCAGAGCGGGACAGTATTTCATACCGGCACACCGCCTGCAACTTTACAAGGCGCAGGTTCGGCCGCACATGGAATACTGTTCCCATCTCTGGGCTGGGGCTCCCCAGTACCAGCTCCTTCCACTTGACCGCATCCAGCGCAGAGCGGCTCGAATCGCCGACGACCGAGTGCTTTCCGATCGGCTCGATTCACTGGCACTTCGAAGAGATGTTGCATCGCTTTGCATTTTCTTTCGCATATACCATAGAGAGTGCTCTGAGGAATTGTTTGGATTAATCCCAGCCGCCAAATTTCGTGAACGCACTACGTGGCAAACGTCCCGATACCATCCACACCATCTGGATGCTTGGCGGTCCACCACTGTACGTTTCAAGAGGAGTTTTCTTCCGCGTACAACCTCTCTGTGGAATAGTTTACCACCAGCGATTTTTCCGGACCGATACGACCTGGGGACCTTCAAGAAAAGAGCTTACTCTTTTCTAAAGGGCCGGCAACGCACCTGCAATTCCCCTGGTGTTGCGGTTGATCATGGGCGGCGGTAGTCACTTAACATCAGGTGAGCCGCATGCTCGTTTGCCCCCTCTTCTATAAAAAAAAAAACTTCTTTATGGAAAAGTAGTCTTTACGAAATTCTATATTCTATAGTCTAAACAAAAGGTTAAAACATTATTATAATATATAATAATAATACAAAAAGCTTACGCGGTGTAACTTGAGGGTTGGAGCATCGGTGGCTGGACCTCAGTAACTATCAATTTAAACCCCCCCCCCCTCCTCTTTATGTAATGCGATATTCAGTGCAGTGGTTCATTTGGACTAGTAAAATTTTTGTCAAAACTCACGATGATGTGGCATAGCCACATAAATATATGTCAAAAATTAAAAAGATAGTTCTGACTGACAACTGTCATAAGCGCTATTCACTTCGTTTCTTTAAATATAAAATGTAGTTGCTAAATGAGTAAAAGCCTAAATTCTTACAAAAATTGTGTTAGCCTTCTGCTTAAAAATTGTGTGTTGTTATGAACTGTATTGTGATAGTAAATGTACTGTTAGGGTGAACTTTAAAAGCGTTTGTATTCTGTCCGAAATCTGTGTATTCTTTCTCTTGTTATTCTCAATTTGTGAACATTTATTATGGTTGCCCCGAAAACAATTCGTATTTTAATTTTATTCGAGGGTATGCTTGCCAAGCGTTGTCCTTTCCTTAACCTATCGTCCCTCCGTACACACCGGGGTGGTGGGGTGGGAGGGGAAATAAGAGATTCTAGAATGTTGCGTGATTGCCGCCCAACCATATTATTATAATAAATAAACTCTAATTTGTGTATATTGTGAATTGTTCAGACGTATACAAGTGAAATAAACACAATGATTTCAAAAGGAAGGATAAGCCCATCTAAATATTTTACTCATAACTTTTTCATACAAGAAAAAGTAGCGCATCTGTCATAATACAAACATCATGTCAAAACACGACGTAACCAGGGTCGGATTTCGTAGTGTAATTATCTTAATTGTACCATTATTTCATAGTTTTTAGTACATAATATCGTAATAATACTAAGCGAAAATACCATAATTTTAACTAGAGGTCGACTTGTATTATTATTAGGTCCTTTTACATTTTAATATTACCCCTACGATATCGATAATTTCAGTAGTGTACATGAGTACCGTGTCTTTTTTTAAATAAAATTAGAATTAGCTCCCTTTCTGGTCAATCGATGCTCGATCGATGCATTTAAGTTGCATCCTTGATACAACTATGATGAGGGGCTACCACGATAAAAACTATATGCTCCAGAAGCAATCGGTTTGAAAACAGAATTTCAAAATATTTTATGGATCAGATTTTCAGATTCAATTACATGGTTATAACAAATAAACATGGACACAAAACAAATAGACATGGTTTCGTTTGTACTCTTTTAGATTTACCCTTATTGAATATAAAATATATTAGGTACCAATATTCAAAATTTAATTTACACTAAGTTCTTTAGACATAAATTAAACAGAAATAAAAATAAAACCGTTAAAAAACGAAACATATAGATAAACTAGACGCGTGACGCCAAAATCCATGCTCATGTGAAAAAAGAAACATGAAACGTAAAACGTGATATATTTTTTTTAAAATAGTATAATTTTATTTTCCATGTACAATAGTTTTGAGGGTCTGAATCCAGCCCTGTCCTAATCTTGGTAACGTAACTAAGCTAACTGTAAAATAAAAGTTCAAAAATGCGTTTATATAATAATTTAATTGTAACAAAATGAATATAAGGTTATTTACCGATGATACGATATCCTAGGTTTTTTTTAAATATTTGTATCGTATTTTTTGCGTTCTTTTACCACGCAACTAGACAAATTTGTGACAAACAAATTTGTCCTGCGCGCGCACCACTGTCGACCGATTCGCGTTGGCCCTAAACTGTAATTCTAGGGCCAGCGCACTGATCCGTTTTAGTTGTTCGGTCGGCCCGGTCCTTACGCTAGTAATATATAAGTCAAAACATTATAACAGTGAACAGCGAGTATAATTTTATTACCAATTTCACGACAATACCATCCATACCATTTGGATGACCAGTGGTCCACCACCGTGCGATTTAAAAGAAGTTTTCTTCCTCGCACAACTTCCTTGTGGAATCGACTACCACCAGAGATTTTTCCGGACCGATACGACTTAGGGACCTTCAAGAAAAGAGCCTACTCCTATTCAAAAGGCCGGCAACGCATCTGCAATTCCCCAGGTGTTGCAGTTGTTCATGGGCGGCGGTAATCACTTACCATCAGGTGAGCCGCATGCTCGTTTGCTCCTCTCTTATTAAAAAAAAATCAGATTTTGGCCTAAACTTCGCAATTGCAGCCAAACTATTAGGTCAGCAACCAACTTTTTTTTTCTTCAAACAAGATAAACAGACCCTCTGTTTTGTACCTTTAAACAAAACAGTGGCTTAAATTTATAAAAATCTTAATTAAAAAATTATAGTATTTTTTTCAAAATCTAATGTTTACGTTAACTTTTATGGTTCTGAAACAAATATTTCACAATTTATTTTTTTATACAACCTATCTTAAGAACTACTGGCTTTCGTGCAGAATTAACTTCACTTGGCTAGTGCTAGGGCATCATGTTGAAAAATGTACTTTAATTGTCCTAGTACCAAAAATCCCTGATTTTATAACGCCTAAAACTATTTAATAGCTAAATAAAAACATAATGTCTCGCTCTTGCACTGCTGTGGTTGGCTGATTAGGTGGTTGGGTATTTTTATGGCCATTGGTTTTTTAGGACTTGTTGTTTTTTGAATAAGGGGTAAGACTATTGTAAGTTCCTGTGCTACGTTTCTATCTGGTGTTTTAATTTCATCCTCAAAATTCGGGTTGCTTATCAGAATTCGATACTCTCTATGTGATTTGGATTGTTGTTACCCCGGAACGAGGTTTACGTGATTATTGGACTTTGATACTCTCTATGTGATTTATAAGACTGTACGTTTCTTGGACGTTTATTAAGTAGATCTGTGTGAATTTTGTCCATCATGCCTTATTCTCCACGCGAATATGCAGAAATATACTATTGTTACGGCGCAGCCCGAGAAAACACCCCAACGGTTAAAGTAAAGTTACAGCCTATATACGTCCCAATGTTGGGCACAGGCCTCTCCTCATTTCTGAGAGGGTTTTAGGGCAAGGAAATGTCCGCTGCGCAGCCCTAATGCGTGTTGACGAACTTCACATGTCTTCGAAATATTTTTTTCTTATTCCTCAGACATGAAGGTTTCCTCACAATGTTTTCCTTCACCGCCTAGCACGTGGTAAATCAGCACTTAAAATCGCAATTAACAATTTCATTGGTGCCGGTGGGGATTGAACCCGGGTTACTCGCGTTCTGTTATATTTACAGCGAGCGTTAACCATCTGAGCTACCACGGCCCCAACGGTTGATAGGATGTAAAGTGAGCAACTGATTAGAAGAGGTGGTGCTCAACCTTAGGTATACCCTGACTACCACGTTTTTTTTACGTGTCTAGAACGCGTTCATGGAAGGTCGCATACACAGTACTTCTCGGCCCGAAGTTCTGAGAATCGACCCAGATCAAACTAACAAATCTTGGAAGGAGTGCAAAGATTCGTCAACAAGTACGAGAGCAATTAGCCGTCGCACAGGCCTCCTATCTCACATTTCTGTGCATAGAATTCTGCATGCGGACGAAATGCACCCATACTACGTGAAAGAAGTCCAAGATTTACTACATGCGGACTATACACGACGAGCGCCTTTTGTCAGGACATGATAATTAGATGCGACGATGATGAGTTTTTTTTTTTTTTGACAACACAATATGGACAGTTGAGTCAAACTTTAGCCGCAGTGGAAAATTTAATATGCACAATTACCATTCATGGAGTTTTGAAAACGTACACGCGTTTCGCCACCACAATTTTCAACACCAGTTTAGTGTTAATTTATAGACAGGAGTGTTCAACAAACAGCTGATCGGACCCTCCGAGTTACCAGTCAGAATAAACGGTAATGCATACTTGGAATTTTTTGCAATTTCTACAAAATAACTTGCCTGACATTTTGGAAGAAGTCTACTTGGCTGTACGGAGCGACATGTATTTTCAATGCGATGGAACGCCATGCCACTTCGCACTGAATGTAAAGAAATATTTTAATCAAATTTTTCACGTAGATGGATAGGCCGTGGTGGGCCAATAGCCTGCCCTCTAAGGCTGCAGACCTCAAACACGCAGATTTTTTATTTTGGGGTTATTATAAAGAGCTGGTGTTAAAGTTATAGCATATTATTAGTGTCCAGGGAGTTTCGGGGGCAATAAATCGATCTAGCTACGATTTATTTTTAGAAAATGTCCTTTTATCCGTGTTTTCAGGAAATAAAAAACTGCTACAATATAAGAAGGTAAATTTTGACAGACTACTAACGATCGTAATAGCTCAGGTGGGATGTCGGTCGGGCGTGATATTGGAGTTCCGTGGTTCGCGTCCCGTCTTGGGTCCGACTTTTTTTTCCTTTTTTATTTCAAATTCCCTTCTTTTGTGAGAAAATCTATTATTTCGAGCCCTTTTTTAGTAATTTTTAAAAATAAGAAAATTTTTAATTAAACTAATTGCACTCATGATTATCATTCCAATAACTATTTCAGTTTTTTCTATTATGTCAATAAGATCAAAAAATGTCATGTAATTTGTATCTAAATGTAACTTAAAAAAAAACGAGCAAAGCTCGGTCGTCCGGGTACTATTATTAAATCAGATGAGCCCCTAATTTTTGAGAGGGTTTTAGGGAAAAGAAGTGTTTACCGCGCTGCCCCAATTTGTGTTGGTGAACTTCAAAGACATGCAGGTTTCTTCACGATGTTTTCCTTCACCGCCGAGCACGTGGTAAAATTAGCACTTAAAATTGTAAATGCAATTAGCAATTTCATTGGTGGAGGCGGGGATCGGACACGGTTTGCTCGCGTACTATGAAATTTACAGCGAGCGATAACCATCTGGCTACCACCACCCTTCAAGAGCTGGTGTAAATAAGCAAATACACCTCTATGGAACCATCATGGCTGAAACTGAACCAGGCCCAAATGAAGATTAAGGGAAAAGAAGAATAATTCCGCAGGCTCAAAAGAAATTTTAAATAAAAATTTTGAAATGTTCAAAATGAGCTCCATTATAGGCGACATATATACTTTAAATAAGCGTGTCAAAACATTAAATATATTAACGGTATATGTTGTCATGTGTTTTATTGGACCCATTCCTGTCTTTTCGTACTGTTTAAGACGACACATCGAAAACGCTATCGCCGTACTGATCCGAGTGAATACGTAATTTCTATAAAAACTTGAAGAAACGCCGTCAGAAGGTCTAAAATTCCGTAGCGCCCGCGACGATTAAAAGCGCTTAGAAATTGTCAGAATCCTAAAATATTTTTAAACAAATTATTGATTTAGTTTATCAAAATAATGACCAAGTAAATTATGAATATTGATGTTATGAATATATTTGAGTGATTCCCAAGCATACAGATCAAATGATTTCGTTGTAATTTCAAGTATAGTGATTTTAGAGGTGTTTTCGCAAATAATTATGATCCAGTCAAAATTATACAATCGTGTTTTTGAGCAATCAAATTCAAGATAAAGACATGAATTTACCTATATCAAAATCCCACTTTCGTTAGTGGTGTCATAGTCCTATACTATTCGATGAAAGGAGGTGCATTTTTTCACGGTGTCGCCGTACATTTTTCAACATGATGCCCCAGTACAGCCAAATGAAATTGTCAGGGTTAATTCTTCATGAAACCTAGTTGTTTTTAAGATAGGTTGTAAAAATAATAATATGTGAAATATTTGTTTTAGAATCATAGAATGTTAATGCAAACATTAGATTTTGAAAAAAAATTACTATATTTTTTTTTATTTAGATTTTTATAAATCCTAGCCTCTGTTGGGTTCAGTAGGCTTACTCTTGAAAACAATTCCGATCGATCGGGATTGGAATTATGCCGTTTGGTACTCTTGAAAGCGACTCTAGTTAGTTTAGTATTGCGTGGTGATTGTGTGAACTAATTAGGATTGGAATTGAAATTGTCCGAGCGAAATCGGTACTCCCGACGCAATTTTGACAGTTAGTTGACAGCAGCGTATTGTGTTTGATATTGTGTTGGAGTTGGAATTAAGGCAATAGCAAAACAGTAACGTTTTAGGAATTGTGTTCATATTAATCTTTTTTTTCCGGCAATTATCTTATTGTTTTCGATAAAATAATAACATGTTTAGCTCTTGTGTCTATTATTCTACGCCGTAATAGTGCATTGCAATTAAAAAAATGACGAAATGAGCTTCAAATTATGCGTTTTAAGCACTTAAGTTTTTTTCTATGAGTGATGATGATTATGGAGCTAATAATTGTATTATTAAGGACTTTAGTGAGAAAATAGTGCATGAATAAAAACCTAAATATGACCCTCCGTAGAGAATATATTTTACATCATATTGTTACAGCCTTTATTTTAAATTCGTTTTAAAGTGGTTGTTTTGTAGAAGAAATATGTTCAATAGTTAGGTGGCGCAAAGGTTTAAAGAGGATTGTTTAGATATCTCAAGTATGATCTAAAGCATCCCACTGCTGGGCAGAGGTCTCTTATCATGTCTGAGAGGTTTATTGGCGGGTTTCACACGTAAAAGAAATATTAATATAATAAATGTATAATTTTATAAGAATTAAAAATAAAATTATATAGCTAACGTAATTTTAATAACACATAACTTAACACAACATAAACACTCATGCCTGTCACTCGAGGGGTGGGCAAAGACTACAGACTTCCATTTGGCACAATCCTGACACACCTCTCTTGCCTCCTCCACATCATTATACTAGTACCCTTAATTTGGCCCATTTTCAATATATCGCCAATTTTGTCGGTATTCTTCCGCCTAGAACATCCCTTTCCAACTCTGCCACTCACTTCTGCAACATAAATTTGCTTTGTCACTTGTTCCTCATTAATTTTTTGTATATGACCATACCACCGAAGCATTCCTTTCTTAATACTGGTCACATCATCTTGTAAACCACACTCTTATCACGCAATTTCTCACCCTTTCACTCACATTCATACCTACCATACTCCTTAATGACTGCATTTCTACTGCGTTTATTCTACTTTCGTGCTTCTTCTGCCACATCCAACTTCCACTACCATATGTTAAAAAAGGGACTAACAGCCATAATATGTCCCTTTTTTGACACATTCTGACTTCTCGATAGAGTTTATAGCCCCATTTACTTTAAAAGGATTTGTTAATAAAATTCTGATACAAATTTGATCATTTATTTAATATAATGCAAACATATTTTTATCAACCTATTACTATTAGTATATATTCTTACCTAGATACTAAATCTACATTAAATCTATTTTTCATATTTGAAATTTGATAATATAGCTTAACATATGTAATCAAAAACATATTGATTATATATCAAATGATAACACTATGAAATTAAAATCTTAAAATTATATCTTCAGTGAACCAAAAATCAGTTTCTTTTACAAAAGTAATTAAAAGAAAACAAATAAATTTAAAATAACATTAAAACATTTATAAAATTAAATGAAAGTCTTATTTTAAATTACAGGATTGTTATTGTTGTTGTACTCTGTTTGGAAAATTTAAAACAATAATATTAAACCCCTCAATTGTCCTGGCTATTTTGGACATTGCATTTGATTATAACTTTATTTTCGGATGCTCCATATATTGATCATTTCTTGTTGGTAGAGTGTTGTTGCTTGGGGAATGTGGTATGGAATTAAGTTGTGATTCTAAAATGAAAATAAATATTTGATAACATCTCATCTCTGTAGAGTAATGTTTAATAGTTGTTAATTATAAATCAATGACAAAATTAAGGTGGAATATTTGAATTAGAAGTTTTAATCCACCACAAACCATTTAAAAAGATGTTTAAGATTTATTGAAACATCTATATTTTCTACACAAAGAGATAACACATATGAGGTCAATTTATGTAAATTATTGCAATCAAAAAATGATGGATTACCTTTTTACCACTTGAGTGTAAGACATACATATTGCAAGTTCCTTATTTTTATCAAACTGTAGGTAGGGGCTCGACCAAGTCCAATTTCCATATCTAGAATATAAAGTTCATCATAAAGAGTCTCTTTTCTCCATGAAATTAACCAGCTGTTGGCCCATTTGGTGCCGTGGCCCTAGCCTATCCATTAGATATTCCTAGAAAAATAAAATAATATTAAAATGTTTGTCTTTAAAAGTGAGTAAAAAAATAGTTATTCTTATTAGATGCCACACAAATATATTGAGAACTTAACGAATCAACACTGTTATTTGTAATAACTAAGTAGTGAGAAAGGTTAATTGTAAGTAGAGTTTTCAAAAGCAACACTTGACCATCTGTGACTGCTATCAATCCCTAGTTTAATATTGTTCAACAGGCTAGAAATTGCTTTTTTTCTGTACCCAAATTAAAAAACATATCTACCTATAAAATTTTTAAAAAACATTGTTATACTTACTTTAGCCTATCCTTGACCATTATTATTTATTTTGTTCGTCCTAATTAGCTAACAGTGCCCATTTCGTCTGTTTCATATGATGCTTAATTGTGTTAATGCTATAATGAACTATTTCAAACTGTTTATAGTTGTACCCAAATTGAAAGGTCTATTATTAATTCACTCTACACATACTTAAAAAGCACTTCACTTTTAAACTTAAAAAGAGTTCTTCGAAAGTTGATATTTGTTGTTTCATGATCGTCGTGATAACAATTTTTTTCTGACAACAAAAAAATGAGGCAAAGACACGCTCCTATACAGCCTTATAATTAATTAAAACTCGCAAATATAGCGTTTTTTTATAAGAACTGTATGAAAAGATGTTATGTTTGACGAATTACACCATTTATTAAGTATTTTTACTACTTAAACGCTCGTTTATGAAAGTTACAAAGGGTTTATTATGACTTTACCGGTTTAACGATAAATAAAACATGCCTGTTGCTAAGAGTAACACAGCTAACTTCATGTGGTACAACAAAATTTTTGGCCAATCCGAGCGCAACTCCGATTTCAATCCAATATTGTCAAAATTGTTTTCAAGAGTACGCTAATTTGTCAGCATTGGATTGAAATTGAGATTGGATTGAAATTGTTATTGGATTCAAGAGTAAGCTTGCAGGGCATGCAATTCGGATATCCGGATATCCAAATTATTCGGATATTCGCCTCGTTTATTATTCGAATAGTAAATGTAAAATTATTCGGTTTTTACGAATGTTTCGAATACTATCTTATTTTGATTTGTTTAAAATATCCGAACGTAAACCTACTAAGTTACGTGAAAAACATGCGTGGATCCGATTGTGGGTGATCATTCATCACGTAGCCAAAGCCGAAAATATGAAAAAAAAAAAACTACTTAGCATGTATTGTATGCATAGTGCGAACGGTTTCACATTTCGTATCTTTGCGATATTGTTGTGAGTTGTGACGAATTTCAACAACAAATAATAGTATTTGGTTTGATCGAAATACCCAAGTTAAACTTAGATGATAGGTAGGTAATCTACATTAACAATTACATTGCGCCGCTTTTTATTATTGATATTCCAATTGGACGATGCTTAATTCTACCTCTAATTTATAGGTTATGTTATGCATATGTAGCAGTTTATTTGTTTTGCAATTCCTATTGGCACACTTTTGTTTTAAATACTTACTTTATAAAATGCTTTTTTCTGTCATATTTTTTTAACGATAGATAAACATAATTCCAGCTTTACTAAGCACGTGAAATAAACGGCTGTTAATTTGGAATGTGCTGTTTTTGTGATTTACCATTTTTGATCTCGTTTCGGTGTTTTTCTTTGTAGTTGCGTTATCGTATAAAGCTTAAGCTGGGTTGGTACAGTGGCTTTTGTTCAAAGTTCAAAATATTTTATTGTTAATCCAGATAAATAAGGTGTTACAATTAGATAGGTACAGTATCGCTGAATTTTGCAGACAATTGTGTACAGCGTGCAATAATTACAATTCTTAAACTGTAATAACAATAACATAAACCAAAAACAAATTCTAAATTGGTTCTAAATTCTAAAGCAGTTCCAAATATTTATATATCTCTGAAGAAACTTATTAACAAATATATTTGGTGTTGTGTTTTCTCTCTCCACAGATTAAAGATGGATGAAAAAAATAAACATAAATTTAAAGAATATACTCGCTGTGCTGCAGATAAGTCTTCTGTTTGGCAACATTTTTTGCGGACATCAGATGGCCTTCATGCTCAATGCAAGATGTGTAAAAAAGTATTTAAAACCTCTGGAACAACTTCAAGCCTGCATAATCATCTTAGACTTGTTCATTCTATCCAGTTAGCTAAAAAAACATCTAACTATTCACTTCCGTCAACATCTCAAAAAGATATGTCATTAGATTCCGATGTCATAATTTCGCCAGCAACAAAAAAGGCTAAAACAATAAATGACTTTTTTCATGTGAAGGAAGAAGATGACTTAGAGACTATACTTGCGAAAATGACAGCAGTAGATGGTGTACCATTTAAAATATTCTGTTCTTCGGAATCAACGAGAAAGCTATTTGGAAAAGCTGCTTACAAAGATTTGCCTAAATCACCAAATACAATAAAGAAAAAGGTTCTGAATAAAAGTGAGCTACTGAAAAAAGAAGTAAAAAAGGAGCTTAATGATATTAAGACAGCAGGAAAACAATTGGCTGTAAGCCTAGATGAATGGACAAGTGCACGTAATCGCAGATATGTGAACGTAAATGTTCATTCACCAGAACTTTTTGAAGGTTTTAGAAACTTGGGACTGACGAAAATAAGGGGCCGTGGAACAGCAGAGAACTGTTATAATATATTGAACGAAAAATTGGTATATTACGGCTTGTCAATACAAAACGATATCTCGTGCATAATCTCTGACGGTGCAAGCGTAATGTGCGCACTAGGGAGAATGGTTCCCTCTTATCATCAATTATGCTTGGCCCATGGTATTCAGTGCGCTGTCCTGGACGTGCTATACAAAGCTGATAACACAGAAGGTAACACCCGCATCACTGTTAACAGACCTTGCGATATCGTTTTGTCATCGAAGCTGACCCCAGTGGGGTCATTGCCAAGGTGGTTTATAAAGAATTGATAACTAAAGTCCGGAAAATAGTAAAATTTCTCAAAGGTTCGCCTACTCGCATGGATATACTCAATTCTTACCTGGAGTCCAAATCTAAAGACACGACACTGATCCTCGATTGCAAGACTCGTTGATATGATAGCAAGCAGCCTTGCTGATATGATAGCAAGATTTCTAGAATTCAAAGACGCAATTCAAAAGACATTAATTGATCTCAAAGAGAAGACTACCTTTTCAGATACTGAAATATTAATTTTGAAAGATATGTCTAGTTCTCTCAATTTCATAAAGGCCACAGTTGAAGAAATTTGCGAGCGAAAATCAAACTTACTAACCGCAGAAATTGCACTTCAATTCATGATGGAGAAATTGGCGATGAATCCAGACGTTATTAGTGGCCAGCTTAAAGAAGCTTTAAATAGAAGAATCTTGCAGAGGAGAAACGCTACACTGGTAAGTACGTTACAGTACTTACATAATCCTACAAAATATTATGACGAAAGGAATACTCCTCATGCATTTTCAAAGGCATCCCATGCGGAAATAATAGCCTTAATTGTAAAAATCAATGAGACTTATTTTTGCAAAGATAAAGCTGAAGATGGCCTGCCTTTAAGAGAAATACAAAGACAGCAGCGCCTTGAAGATGACAGGGAACAGGAGACAGCCAAGACATTCAAGGAACAGTTAAAGACAAAAGTTAATGAATCCTTGCACAATACTGCTGAGGTATCAACAAAACATTTGTCCGAAAACGATGACTTGGAAACGTCTGTCAGGGTGGAAATGGCGCTATTAGATCGAAGTGGCCCTAAAAGCATTCATCTACAACGTGTTTACGATTTTTTACTTACCATCCCACCTACAAGCGTTGAAGCAGAACGTGTATTTTTGGCTAATAGATACTTTTGCAATCATTTGAGATGTTCATTCAATGACGATACGTTAGACGCCCTCAGTTTCCTGCGGTCATACTTTATGAACACAAGAAAGTAATTTTTTGTATTTTTAAGTAAGTGTGGATGATTAAAAAAGTTCCTAATTAAAATGTTTAAGTAATAATAATGTTTCTTTTCATAAACTTAAGCACTATTCGTAAAATTCGTATTATTCGAAGTATTCGGATATTTTTTATTCGGTTATTCGGAAAATCCGAATACCTTTTTTGGACGAATAATGCATGCCCTGGTTGGGTTTAAAGGTACAAAAGACCCTCTTTCTTGTTTGAAAAAGATATCACAGTTGCAGACCGAATAGTTTGGCTGCAATTACGAAGTTGAGGTTATAATGTGATTTTGACAAATTTTAGACTAAAGTTCAAATAACACATGAACCACTGAACATCGCATTACACACAAGGGGGTTAAATCGATAGATCCTGAGGTCCTCCATTCCCCCGCGACTGATGATCCACCCATCAAGTTACACAGTGTATAAATAATCTGGTTAAGTTACCTGGTACTATTGCTTGTTGACTGGTTTGGTCATTAGCAGTTTCTTTTAAGTCTTTGCTAGTGATTGACATATTGGCTACAATGTAAGAAAATTTTAACTTATAATATGGTCAATAGCATGACAATTGAAATATTATAAGTTAAAAACAATTAAGCCAAAACTTTTGAAAAATTATTAACGTTGTTTAAGAAGATGATTTTTTATGATTTTTACAATTATATTTACCAGTTTTATCATGATGTATATACACTGCTGTTTGTTCTGTCACTTGAAAATGTTTATAGACGGATGGTTGCATTAATTTTTTGACATCAAAATCATTGTGAAATATTTGTTTTAGAACTATAGAAAGTAAATAAATGCAATCATCAGATTTTGAAAACAATAGCTATAATTTTTTTTATAAATTTAAGCCTCTGTTTGGTTAAAAGGTACAAAAGACCCTCTATTTAACTTGTTTTAAAAAAATAACAGTAGCAGCCCCAATAGTTTGGCTGCAATTGCTAAGTTTAGGCTAAAATGTAATTTTGACAATTTTTTTTACTAAAGTCAAATAACTTTTGAACTACTGAACATCACATTACATACAGGGAGCTTAAATCAATAGATACTGAGTTCCTCCACCTCCCAGCCACTGATGATCCACCCCTCAATTTACACAGTGTATAAATAATCTAGTTAAGTTACCTGGTATTATCGGTTGTCGATTGGTTTGGTCATTAACAGTTTCTTCTAAGTCCTTGCTAGTGATTGGCATATTGGCTAAAACATAAGAAAATTTTAACTCAAAGTATATTAAGCCAAACTTCTTTAAAAAAATTATTACTGTCGTTTTAGAACATGTTTTTTTAAAGATTTTTACAATGATATTTACCAGTTTTATCATGATGTAGACACACTGTTGTTTGTGGTACATTGTAATCTAGAAACAAATATTTTTTTTTATAGTGAATGGTGAACAGTAGGCCAATTGCATTAATTTTTTGACATCAAAATCATTGTGAAATATATGTTTTAGAATCAGAGAAAGTAAATGTGAACATCAGATTTAAAAAAATTTGCTATAATTTTTTATTTGAATTTTTAGAGATCTAAGCCTGTGTCTGGTTTAAAGGTACAAAAGACCCTCTACTTATCTTGTTTGCAAAAAAAAAAACAGTTCGGCTGCAAATGCAAAGTTTAGACTAAAATGTGATCTGGTATTATAGTGTTACCTGATATTATCGGTTGTCGATTGGTTTGGTCATTAGCAGTTTCTTCTAAGTCCTTGCTAGTGATTGGCATATTGGCTAAAACATAAGAAAATTTTAACTCAAAGTATATTAAGCCAAATTTCTTTAAAAAATTATTACTGTTGTTTAGGAACATGTTTTTTAATGATTTTTACAATGTTATTTACCAGTTTTGTCATGATGTAGACACACCGTTGTTTGTTCTGTCATTGTAAAATGTTTATAGATGGTGGTGCATTGTAATCCGGAAAATTATTTTTATAGTTAATGGTGAACAGCAGGCCAATTACTTAAATTTATTGACTACAAAATGATAGTCACTTTGTAGTACATTATCCGGTATACCATATTATAGCTGTTTTTATAAGAGCAACCACAGCTTTGATTTAAAAGATACATGTACTCAAAGTTAATGTAATGGACCAGCAAAAGTTGCTGTGATCTTAATTATTGGTTTAAATTTTTAAAATTAATTTAAATATTTCAAAAATGGTTATTTACCAATAAATATGAACAGTTTTATATTGTTATTCTCGGCTGCAATAATGATCTCTTTCACCTAAACCATTAAAAAGCATTCATGCAAAACAACCGTTCAGCTGAGTGTAATAAGACAGAGAAATAAATACCTTGTGATTTTAAAGGTTGTGTTTTGAAGTAGGAATGATCTTCATGGTGTGTTTTTTTGACTGGTTTATAATCACGAATATAAGAAACATTTTGGTATTCTGAAATGAAAAGGATTTGAATAAAACAAACCATTATAGAAACATTCATTAATTCCTTAATTACAGCCCAATAAAGACACATAAGTGTGTATCGTCTCAAGGTTGTTGTAAGAGTCAACAAAGGGAAAATGAAACAAGAGATGAGCAGTAGCATCTTTCTTATAACAGCTTCAAATAATAAAAAATACTGCAGCTGCCAACCTGCTTACCAAGTGTGGCAACTATGGCATATATATATATATAAGGTAGGCCTATGTTCAACAATAGACTTATAGCCTGTAGATATGGATGGAATAGAAAGACACATAAGCATTGTAAAATAAGAGTCAAATATTATCTTGAAATAAGTAAATTATAAAATAATAGTTATTTTATAAAAAAAAATTGATAATTTTTTATTCAAAAAACAATGTTGATGTAAAGGAGTAACTAACAATAAGACTAACAAAAATTAGTTGATAATGTGTTGTGTTGAAAATGATTTAAATATCAGAAAATTACAAATCTGCTCAACTATTGCTTTTTGTAATACGAAGACTTAGGTGATACTTATAGAACTTGTTCAATCTGTGTAGTCCTAGTGATCAACATTGGTCTCTCAAATGCCATATTCTTAGACCCCTCAGAACAATTCTTTTTTAAATGTTATTTATAAGAATTATACAAGTAAACTCCTAAAAATTTTATTAGAACTAGTCTCGTTACTAAATTAACCTTCTATAAATTAAGGGAATTTACTTAAAATGACAACTATGTCGTCACATGTCAGAGAACTATTTCGGTTTTACAGGTCTATGTAGTACTTGACAAACTGTATAAATGGCGCTGCTACAAAATTATTTCATTTTTGAGATTTGTTTTACCACATTTCTAAGTACCATAAATTTGCAAAGTTAATAAAAACTACTAATTACTGTTGCTTTAATCAAGTATTTGCAGATCTAAACAACAGATATTATTAAAGGCTTTTGTAGCTTTTTCTTTATGTCAGTTTGTACAGCTCCCAGTATGTTAAACGCCATCTATACAACAATTTTTCCAAAAACTCAGAAATTTCCCATAAGATCGGAAGAAAATCTTGAATAATAGTAAAAAAACAACAAAGTTTTAAATTAATAAGTGAATACTCCTACTTTAAATGTTTTCAAATAACTTGGAAGCTTTAAGGTAGAAACCTGGTAAAACAAATATAATAAAATAATTCCGTAACAGCGCCATCTACACGGTTTGTCAAATACTAAATCGACCTGCAAAACTAATGCAGTTTATTAAATGACGCCATTATTAGTGCCACATAAGTTCCACACATTGGGTGCGTTTGGCAGAAAAAAGCGCTTGTAAACAATATGGCGAAACTAAACAGTTTTTGGCCAGGACATGTTTGCTAACTTCAGTAGCGCTGACACAATCCGCCATTTTGCTTATTTAATTTGTTTGTTTTGAAGTAGAGTTTATAAGTTGTTTTGTGCAATATTAGTTTTAAGTAATATAATGACATGAATAGACATATATACATGTTATTAAAAATTAATGATTGGTAAGTTTTTAATATGAATACTTTACAAACATATATTTAAATTAGGCTAGGTTCCCCGGTTAAAACTAACTTCGTCTCCTAGAGGAAAATAGCTACTTACAATTTGACAGCGCTTACCGCTTACGATCGCCATTTTGCTTACAAGCGCTTTTTTTTTTGCCAAACGCACACAATAGTTGTCAGAACCAAAAAGAAATTACTATAGACCTTGGTCTGGCTTGACCATAAGTCAGACAGATTTGGTTTGAAGCAATGTCAGGATCTGATCTGATCTGATTAATAAATAATATGACTATATAAAACATTTTGTAACAGTGACTTTACATGGAGGTTAAGTTCATAGGTCCTGAGGTCCTCTACCTCCCAGTCACCGATGATCCACCCATCAAGTTACACTGTGTATTAATAATCTGGTTGAGTTACCTGGTATTATCAGTTGTTGATCGATTTGGTCATTAGCAGTTTTTTTTAAGTCCTTGCTAGTGATTAGCGAATTATCTAAAACATAAAAAAAATTACTTAAAGTATGGTCAATAGCATGACAATTGTAATATTATGAGAGAAAAAACAATTAAGCCAAATTTCTTTTAAAACTTTACTGTTGTTATAGAAGATGCTTTTTTTATGATTTTTACAACTATATTTACCAGTTTTGTCAAGATGTAGACATACCGTTGTTTGTTCTGTCATTTTAAAATGTTTATAGACGGATGGTGGTGCATTGTAATCTGGAAAATTATTTTTATAGTTAATGGTGAACAGCAGGCCAATTACTTAAATTTATTGACTTCAAAATGATAGTCACTTTGTAGTACATTGTCCGGTATACCATATTATAGCTGTTTTTATAAGAGCAACCACAGCTTTGATTTAAAAGATACATGTACTCAAAGTTAATGTAATGGGCCAGCAAAAGTTGTTGTGATCTTAATTATTGGTTTAAATTTTTAAATTTAATTTAAATATTTCAAAAATGGTTATTTACCAATAAATATGAACAGTTTTATATTGTTATTCTAGGCTGCAATAATGATCTCTTTCACCTAAACCATTAAAAAGCATCCATGCAAAACAACCATTCCGCTGAGTATAAGACAGAGAAATAAATACCTTGTGATTTTAAAGGTTGTGTTTTGAAGTAGGAATGATCTTCATGGTGTGTTTTTTTGACTGGTTTATAATCACGAATATAAGAAACATTTTGGTATTCTGAAATGAAAAGGATTTGAATAAAACAAACCATTATAGAAACATTCATTAATTCCTAAATTACAGCCTAACAAAGACACATAAGTGTGTATCGTCTCAAGGTTGTTGTAAGAGTCAACAAAGGAAAAATGAAACAAGAGATGGGCAGTAGCATCTTTCTTATAACAGCTCCAAATAATAAAAAATACTGCAGCTGCCAACCTGCTTACCAAGTGTGGCAACTATGGCATATATATGAGGTAGGCCTATGTTCAACAATAGACTTATAGCCTGTAGACATGGATGGAATAGAAAGACACATAAGCATTGTAAAATAGAGTCAAATATTATCTTGAAATAAGTAAATTATAAAATAATAAAGTTATTTTATAAAAAAATTTAGATAACTTTTTAATCAAAAAACAATGTTGATGTAAAGGAGTAACTAACAATAAGACTAACAAAAATTAGTTGATAATGTGATGTGTTGAAAATGATTTAAATATCAGAAAATTACAAATCTGCTCAACTATTGCTTTTTGTAATACGAAGACTTAGGTGATACTTATAGAACTTGTTTAATCTGTGTAGTCCTAGTGATCAACATTGGTCTCTCAAATGCCAGATTTTAGACCCCTCAGAACAATTCTTTTTTAAATGTTATTTATAAGAATTGTACAAGTAAACACCTAAACATTTTATTAGAACTAGTCTTGTTACTAAATTAACCTTTTATAAATTAAGGGAATTTACTTTAAATGACAACTATGTCGTCATATGTCAGAGAACTATGTCAGTTTTACAGGTCTATGTAGTACTTGACATACCGTATAAATGGCGCTGCTACAAAATTATTTCATTTTTGAGATTTGTTTTACCACATTTCTAAGTACCATAAATTTGCAAAGTTAATAAAAACTACTAATTACTGTTGCTTTAATCAAGTATTTGCAGATCTAAACAACAGATATTTTTAAAGGCTTTTGTAGTTTTTTCTTTATGCCAGTTTGTACAGCTCCCAGTATGTTAAGCGCCATCTATACAACAATTTTTCCAAAAACTTTGAAATTTCCCATAAAATCGGAAGAAAAGTTTAGTTTAGTTTGCGACGGGCTGTTTTCCGCAACTCCACGTCTATGCGCGTATTTTGCGTGTGGGCAGGAATAATGTGATTATTCAAGCCATGAGATCTCCCCGAAGAAGCTCAACAGTCCTTTGATGTTGCATGCAACTTCAGGGAGTGATCCCGGCGTGCCGAGATGTTTAGCCCTGTTCGTAGCGACCTCCGGACATTTCAGTAGCACGTGTGCCGCCGTTTCTTCCTCCCCCATACATGCCCTGCACAGGGGACTATCTGTAACACCTATAGTAAATAAATGTTTGTTAAAGGTGCCGTGTCCTGTGATAGCACTTGTTACTATCCTGATCTGCGGCTTGTTCAGTCTCATTAAAACTTTGGTTAAGCAACTGTTTATTTCAGGTAGGGCCTCCCTAGCTTGTCTACAGTCTACTAGATTTTTCCAAAGCTGAGCGTGTTGATTAGTGAAGTGTCTACGTACCAGTGAACGAACGTTACCAAAGGGGATTGGTATGATTGGTTCCGGCCCTATAGTGGCCAGAGCCGATCCTCTTCCGGCCAGTTCGTCCGCTGCATCGTTGCCTCTGGATCCACTGTGCCCCTTTATCCATTGCAGAGTCACATTGTTGTTTTTACATACCTCATTTAATCATTGATGGCATTCATATATTAGTCCCAAGTTCACCCCATTGCAACTCAGAGCTTGTAGTACCGCCCTACTGTCGGTCAGTATTCTGATGGGGAAGTCATTAACCTTCCTAGCATCTATTGCTATGGCCGCTTGAATGATACCCATACATTCCGCCTGAAAGACCGTGTTATACTTACCCAGCGGTGTGCATATGTGAATATTGAGGTCTTCAGAGAAAGCTCCAGAACCTACACCTTCATTTGTTTTAGAACCATCGGTGAAAACTCTAGGCTCTTTTGGGCTTAATCCTTCCGGCTGGCTGTTTTCATTTAATTGTATCTTGTATTTCTTATCGAAAACAAATTGTTTAGGAATCCTATCATATTTGGCTTGTAGGATAGGAATTTCTGAGTAAATTCTATCAATTATGCCTGTATGAGGGACACTATTCTTACTCCAAAGATTTAGGGCCTTGAGTCTGATGGCAGCTAAAGTCGCTTCTTGGTGTATATGTAGATGTAGCGGAGTTAGCTCCAGCATCGCTTCCAAGGCTGCTGTTGGCGTAGTTCTTATGCAGCCTGTGGCAGCCATACATGCAACAACAGAGATGCTAACCATACTGACGATTGCCAGGCGAGCTAAGGGAGTGCGGGGGCTAGCGGGCGGGGCCTCGCATTCCAGCGATGCGTCAAATTAATGTGACCGCAATATACACTTAAATGTAATGATGTAATAATATCTATTGAAGCAGTTTAGGGTTAATATTTCCAATATGAACCATCGATTTCAAAGCCCATATTTTTTTTGTAGATAGTACTCACTAAAAGAAAGCGTTTTGCAAAGTTTTGTAAGAAGCCGGGAAATTGTGCTCCAGCGCTCCGTGGCAGCTCCGGCGCTGCGGGATGAGCAGTGCCTCCGCCCTAGCGTAGGGAAGAACAGGCACCTGGGCTCGCCTTCACAGCTTCGGCTTTTTGACCAGCCTCAGCCGCTACGGCGATCTCGGTGCCTGCCCTTTCCTACTGCGGGCGGGCACTGCTCTCCCTCCGCGCCTTCAGGCTCTTATATACACTCTAGGGGTAGGGCAGACAAGACCACGTGGATAGTGGGGTGCTCTGATTCGGTTTTGGGTACTTTTTGAATATTAAATAAGTAAGTCAGTAAACACTTTATTGTAGTAGGAATTAGATAATACAGAAAGTTGCAAACAATAAAATAAAAGTACAAAAGCTGTACTAATTAAGATATACAAACAAGTTGCAAACAATGAAATACAAGTACTAAAGGTGGAACTTAAATAGAGTAAACTTTATTCTACTTTATATACATCTATAATTGCACTTATCAGCTCTTCCTATGCATCTAATTGGTTTGTCATAATTTTTCGTCTCCAAAATTAACGAAATGTACTCGATACCAAGTAGTACTGATACTTTTGATACGATACTTGGTATCGAGTACGTATCGATACTTTCAAAATATTCGGAACCCTACACTAACTGACGTTTAACATCAATCATTTGTCAAATTTATTTTGTAATTGCGTGTTATTTACCAATTTGTATGAAAAGTTTAAAAAAATATATCTCATGAACCTTAAGTTTCCGCAACCTAAAACTTTGCAAAACGCTTTCTTTTAGTGAGTACTATCTACAAAAAAAATATGGGCTTTGAAATCGATGGTCCATATTGGAAATATTAGCCCAGTTTAGCTATAATGGTCACTCATTCCAATCATTTCGACAGATTATTCTGCAAGAACCTTAGAATTGTTATGAAGTTATGTTGAATTATACTAAAAATACAAGATCAAACAAGGCATCCCTCATAAAAAAAATAAGTAGTTTACCATAGTTCTCCATTCCCATATCAGGTATTCCAGTATTTATTTCGCTAGCCGTAAATAATGTGGGATAAGCAACCTGGCGAAGACGCAAACTGCCGGTAACAAATCTCGCCTCGAAGTGCTTATGACATACAAAGAACTTAGATAGCTCTTCTGAACTAAGGTGTCTCAATTTTTCACAATTTATATTTTCCACCCACTTGAATCCTATCTCAGCCTTTGGAAAACGATGTAATTTAACATTACTACGCCTGCTTTCGCAATGCGGAACACAACAAGTATTCTTCATTATATAAACTTCTATAAAAATTTTGAATGTGAGTGTGAGGCTGAGAGTGAGAGGATAAGCACGGAGTTTAACACTTTAAGGTAACCAAACTTAACTTCACGCAATCAAATCCAAACACAGAACACTAATACCCTTAGGCGGGAATTGAATCCAAAACTGTAGTCCAGACTTTACAGTTTAGCTTTAGTATAAATTAATTAGTAAGAAGAAAGAATTTGGAACCTATTTTCGACTTTCTAGCCTAGGTAGGTACTTTAGAATTTGACATTTCTTATTACTACAGACTACAATACGGCCGACGTATCTTGGCGAGTCTGATAATAGGCTCTGCGAAGTTTAGCGCATGAACACTCGTGAAGAAAACTGTTATTGTCATTTTTTTATATATACCAATGTACAAATAAAATTTCCCTAATACAGTGACCAAAAATATCAAAACACTTTGGAGACATTATAAATTAAAGATTCAATTTTGATACCTCACCTTTCGATAGGGGCAGATTTTATCACAAACACATACAATATTATTTACATTTAATACTTTTTATTTATTTACACTTATTATTATTTAATCACTGTCGCTGAGGGGGGAAATTCCTAACATAAAGTCGTCGGCCCCTTGTGTACCATGTGAGGTACTTGGCATAGGTTCATCTTCGTAATCGTCGCTCTCACTTTCAGACTCACTTTCTGAATCTGAAGCTGTATTAATGATGAATAATTGATCCGTCATTTCGTCAATAATATGGTCGCTCTTCCTATAGTCATGTTCGACCTCTTGCACTTTTCTGCATAAAGCACTCCATTCATTTTGACCCATTAAATTTACTTTTTCTTGTATGAGCTCCATTGTCCGGGTTACGTTCCAGTCGACGTTTTTAGCGGCTACGTGCCCTTTAATGGCAGCCCACACCATCTCGATGGGGTTTAAATCGGGATGATATGGGGGTAAACGAAGGACATCGTGGTTGTTTTGTTTAAACATTTCATCTATTACGTATTTTTTATTCACGTCTTTGTTTTTTTTTATTAGATCGTAAAGTTGTGGTTTACGCATGTCCTTTTCATATGGTATACCCTTTTCTAATAACCACGATTCCATTTTTGCCTTCTTGTCATTAGATGTAGGGGCAGGATCCATTAATTTGTTGTGGTACGGAGCATTATCGATAACCACCACCGAGTTAGGGCTCAAATTTGGAATCAGTTGGGTCCGTAACCATTTCTCATAATTTTTGAAATTCATGTCAACATGATAGTCTCCGGTTTTGCTGCCAGATTTGAACATTAGTAGCGCGTTCGGAACAAACCCTGCTTCTGACCCAGCGTGTACCATCACTATCCGCTGACCTTTTGATATCGGGCGCTTTAGTCCTTGAGCGGAACCATCTGACCACGCCTTACCTTTTGTATGTGATGAGTGGGCATACGACTCGTCAGTGAATACAATTGGTCGCCCTTCGTCCCTGTATTTTTTCATTGCCTTCAAGTACAAGATCCTTTTCAGGCGAATGTCGGTCTTCTCTATAAGAACCATTCTATTGGTTTCGGTCTTTCGCCACTTGAAACCCAAGTTTTTGATAATTGTCTTTAAGCTCGTTTTACCACCTTGAAAATTTATATCCCGTTTGAGTTTCGCTAGTAATTTGTTTATCGTCGGCATTTCTTTTTCAGTTTTGTGGAAGTTGTGTATGCATCTTTTTACTACTCCCTGGTCAAAATTATCCATATCAGTAATAGGTTTTGATCTAGACCTTTTTTTACCAGGCGTGCGAAATACTGAAAGTAAGCCCGAAATATTGCCTTCAGTTGCGATCCGCTGTACTGTGCGTTGGGACACACCAGTTGCGTTAGCAACTCTTAAATAAACTTTATCGACATCTTTTACGCCTTCTTCTTTTTCTTTTTTCATATATTGCGTTAAATCGTAAATAATTTTTCTCGCCTGGCGATTTAACACACTGTTATGTTTTGGTGGCATGTTTGGCGAATAATATAAAAGCTAACTGACACTTGCAAATAAAACAAATAAAACAAACAAAACAAACTTAACACTATTAATAAAAACAAACAACAATAACAACGAAAACTTTTGTAACCGACTGTGCTCAAGACAGAGATAGCGACACGAACACGACACCAATGCTAACGTGTGACTGAGAAATATTACCGTGTACCGAGCATTGCCGAATAAGCACGAAGCTTTACGAAGTAACCAGAAAGGGATGTCCAACACGCGTGCCTGAGGGTGTTGTTTAATCGATTTTTATTCAAATCGATTAAAATTAAGACATAAAAATATATTTATTTGCAATTTATAAGGAGGTTCTAAATTTTCTCAAATAGTCGTTACTCAAGAAGACGTTAATAGATAATTGATATTTAAGTACATTATGTCTTTCAGCTGAGAAAATAATATGTTTTTAGTTTTTTTTTTTTATTTAAGTCGAAATCTTGTTTATTATCAACAAAATTCACTATATTTGTAAATCTATTTCGTTTAATATCTTATATAAACAAAAATCAATAACTTCTAAATAAAACTAATCGATTGCGATATTTTATGACTAAAGGGTCGATTGTGTTTACTTATGGTCAATCTCTAGCCTAGACCACCGCCCCCCGTACGTCGCCTCATGCCACCATTTTGTTCCTTAAAAAAGCTATTGCGCAACCTTCTGCGCGAAGGTCGGACTCGCCAAGATACGTCGGCCGTATTATACATACTTTAATTTTTACCATGGAGGTTAGAGAACAGGAGAACGATAGCTGTAAAAAATAGTGTCCCAGAAATATGGACAAAATAGGTAAGGCGCTGTGATCGCTAACTTGTCTCAATAAAAGCGGACTGTTGTGCGCTATTTTGAAATGAAAAAATAACGAAATTATTATTGTTAATTATTAATAAAGAAATTATAAATTATGTTTTTTATAAATTTAATTAGTATAAATGTTATAAATTATTACAAATATAAATTATGAATTATTAATGATTTATTATTATTATTATTTTTAATAACATTTCACCATTTCGTAATGTTTCTTTTTGATAAAAATTAAAAAATTACTTCGCAGGCACTACTTACCAATGGCAGCGCGGCTATTAATTCTACAAATTTTAAGAGACAAGCGGGCAACGCTTTAGCACGTAGCGATCGTTCTCCTGTTATCTAACCTCCATGATTATCACTATGGACATAGATGACTATGGAAGTTGCCACAGAGTACTTTCTATATGCCTGAAAGAAATTGCACTACTATAAGGCCAACCAGCAGTGATACTTTTCGTATCATCAATTACCTCACAAGCGACTGTGGAGTTGACAATCTATTATCTATCTCTTTCCATCTTGTCTATTTGCTGTAATGTCTCGTTTTCCCGGCAAAAACACAGACAGGGTCGAGACGGGATCGCACACATTCAGGAAACAATTTTAGTAATTGTTGTTTATTTAATTATTGTTATTTTGTTTTGTGGATAATTGTTTTTTATTAAGAGTGGTTAATGATGGAGCCACAACCAAGAACGTTGAGAGATAAATCAACAGATATTACTTCTCTGAAAAAGAAACGTCCGTTCTTTCTATAAATGTAATTAATTTTATTCTTATTTTATTATAGTTTTTTTACTAATATAGTTTATATAAATTACTAACAAAAATGTGTATGGATATGTATATCTGAAATAAACATTATTACTATTATTAAAACTATATTGTCTGGATTAAAACTACTATTACGGATTTTAACGAGTTAAATTTGAAATATTTTTAATTCCCGACGTTTCAGGTGCTTTCCAGCACCCATGGTCACGGGGGACTGAGGTGACTGACATCCCTATGTCAATGTTAATCAGGAGTACCTTCAGCTTTTTAAATTATTGTTTATGGTCCGATCTATACAGAATGAACTTACTAGGTCTTCAAGTCTTGCAATGTTATGCTTGGGTTTTTTTTATTATGTGCGAGCAGCTATACAGGTCTAGGGAAAGAGACCAGTATCACCGCAATCTAAAAGATCTATTGTGATCGCTGCTATGGCTGTAGTTCACTGCTAAGCCCTATGTCTTCAAGGAAAAGACAAGTTGCTTAGCCGTGAGCAATTTCACTTCTTCTGAGCGGAGTTCATAGTTTCCCAGATGAGTGTTACGTTTGCGCATTAACGGTCCGCAATCAGTTAGGACGTTCAGAGGCGTTTCTTCCGCTATGGAACGGAACAAACATTCATTCAGAATCATTGAGTTGTTTAGATTCAGGATGGACGTGTGCTTTTTAAGACAACAGTGTCCAGTTGGAGCTCTTACCAGAATGCGCAATTTATTTTTACTTAATCCCAGGGCTTCTGAAGCGGATTTACGATCAAAAGCCCCGATCAAGTTTTTAGAATATTTTAAGCCTGGTGTGTCAGACCAGATCTTAAGTGATTTATTGTGATAGAGTTTTAAGAGTCAATTGGGCTAGGCTTCTTGAGATTCCACAAAATGGCTCAGGTCCAAATTTTGTGCACTTTGAGCCCTCCGTGCAAGTTTGTCGGCAAATTCGTTGCCTACAATACCCGCGTGACCCGGAACCCATCGTAAGATGATCCTGTTGTTACATCCCAAGGCGTTTAAACGGTTCACGCAGTCTCCAACTAGCTTCGAGTTCACTAAATTTGACCTAAGTGCTAGCAGTGCTGTTTGACTATCAGAGTTTATATAAATTATATAGTTGACGTAGTTATTTTGCAGATTGATTTCTGCACACTGAAGTATGCCACAAATGTCTGCCTGGACGATTGAGGTGAATCTACCCAAATTCATACTAAGTTTGAATTTGGGGCGTTCCACGTAAATTCCAAAGCCTACGTCGAGGCCCATTTTAGACCAATCGGTATACTATATGAGGCTACCGACCTCACAGATAACCTGGCCATTCAACTAGTTTTCTTTGGAGGGTAATTCCACTATACACTTTTTATCAAAAGTGCGTAGTAGACGCATATCTGAGATCATGCATAAGACCGGTGTTTCCTTATTTGGGTCGAGCATGGATCTCAATCTGTGGGAGAGTAAGTTCAGACCGCTCTGGGCATTAATCCTATACAAACTAACCCTCGCCTCCTTTTCTAGATATAGATCAAGGGACGTTAGGCATAGAAGTGATCAAAGCTAATCGTTTTGCTTTTAGGAAACGTTTCCAAATTCCTCCTTAGGCTATCTCTGTAGATATCCCAGGAGGTCGCTTTTGGATCCCTGAACGCAACGGTTTCATAGGTTGGTGATGCTCCAATCACAAACTTAATGTGTTTATGATCAGACATCAAGTTTTCGCTACTAACATGCCAGTCGTTTATCCGCCTGGATATGTTATTAGTAGCAAAGGTTATGTCTAACACTTCTTGCCTAGCACGCGTAACAAAGGTTGGTGTACAGCATAAGTAGCTCACCTCTTTCGTTGATGTTAGTGCTCCCCCAGGCTGTGTGGTGAGCATTAGCATCACAACCCACCACAAGTTCAGCGTTGTGTTTCCGGGCAAACTCCGTTACTCGCTGTAACTTGATGGTAGGATCTGAGTTCTCTCCGGGAAAATAGGCTGAGCTAATGGTTACTCTAGCCCCTATGCACCCCTTGAGATTTATGAAGGCTGTAACCAGGTAATCATTGCAGTACTCTGGAACAGCTAAAAGTTCAATACTTTTGTAAATTATACAAGCTCTGGATCTACTGCCTTATGCTTCAGTTTAGTTTTAATTTTATTAATTACAGGGTCCCAAGCAGGAGGTAGTACCCAGCCTCCTTTTCTATTGAAATTGGGGTGTTTTTTTTTAATTTCAATAGTCTCACGTATCATCCTTGGTAGAAATCGATGTTTTCTGGCGAGGATTTGTGGTCTATAAAATCTGATGTAATGGTTGGGTCCACCTAGGATATGTTCACAAACTGCAGACTTCCCGGAACGTTGATGCTTCACGCCAGCTATATGTTCTTTTACGAGGGTTTTAATAAATCTTTTTGTTCGCCCTATGTATGAGAGACCACATTCACAATCAAGCTTGTACACTTCTGCATCCTGTAGAGGAATGTGACACTTGACAGATGGTAAGAACTGACTAATCTTCTTCGGCGGCTTGTAGAATATTTTAATAGAAGCTCGCTTCAAAATGTAGCCAATCTTGTCTGTGACACATCTGACATATGCTAATACAGCAGGCACACGCTCAACTGTGGCCGGCTTCACTCGGTCACTGTGATGTAGGTGCGGGCCCCGAAGCTTCTTGTCGTGCAGAACTTGCTTGACGTGCTGAAGCTCGGCAGCCAGGTATTCTCTGTCACAGATACCTCGTGCTCTCTGTAACAAACATTTGCCCACGGTAGCTAACTGTGAAGGATGGTGGTGAGATTCACCGTTTAAATATCGGTTTGTATGGGTCTTTTTTCTAAACACAGTGTGACCTAGGTGTGGTTAGGATTAAAAAATAAGTAATATTGTGTATGGTTTATTATTAATGAAATAAAACTAATTAATAAAAAATAGTATCAAACAGTGATTAAAAAGATGGGAAGAAGTTAACAAATATCTAGTTATTTATTATATGTTTTGCCGATGATGATGAATTTTATTATATTGACTATTGATCTTTTTCTCTAACCACCATGTATGTACATATTTACGACTATTTCGATCAGGCTCGGAAGGGCTAGAACCCAAAGTCGTAAAGCCAGTTAATAAAAAAATTATTTTGATTTCACATTATTTAAAAAACCAAAGTTAAAAACATAGATTACTGTATATATACTAGAGAGTTAAAAAGTAAAAACTTATAATTACAACAATCAAATCTACTTATTATTATCAATACCATATGGAAATCATGATTGAGGAGTTTGCTAAAGAAAAAGTTTTTTGGACGAGAAAAATGAATCTAAAACTTGTGTACTTTATTCAAAGAAAACCAAATATTTGGAATCCTAAACATCCAAAATATACATCAATGGAAGACAGAGATCAAACTTATGCTGAATTTGCGGCACAGTATGGTGATAAATTTACAGGCCAGGCTGTTAAAAATCGGTGGACAAATATCAGATCGACTTTTGCTAATTATTTAAGGAAATTAAATGCCAGCCGTGCAAGAGGCGAGGTTTGTGTCTTTACTATTTTAAGAGCTATACTTACCACTTTTTTGAGTCATTTGAAGAAACTATTTTTTATAGAATAAGGGTGATAAATAAACAGAGCCCATATTTTTATATAGAATAAGAGTGACAAACGAGCACACAGTAAACCACATGATAAGTGGATGCTGTGGCCTACAGACATCTATAAGACTGTCACAATTAGAGGTAAGCGATGCAAACCGTATACTGATACGAAATCTATATATTGGTACAATATCTAAAAACCACTTACTGGTTCGTTCCAAAACTATGTATTACTTACCTAAACTATGTATGATATTTGCGTACCGCCGTGATGCTTATATCACTTCGAATTGGTCGCTTGCTAGATTCGTTCCATAACTATATATTATACATAATCTGATATACCACCGTGTACCTATATCGCTTTCACATCTGTCGGTCGCTAGATTCGTTCCATAACTATATATTATACAAAATCTGATATACCGCAGCAATACCTATATCGCACCGCATCGGTCGGTGGCTAGATTCGCCGTGTGCGACAGTGCGCGAGTATATGGGTATTAGATTAGAAGTTCGGAAAATTAAAATCTTATATTTGTACACTACACTAAATAATAAAAACATAATTTCACTAAATCTTAATTAACTTCCCTAGTATTTATTTTTCCAACTATTTAAATATATCTCTTAAAATATTTTGATAAAAATGTAAAATAAATAATATTAAACTGACACGCTTCGTCAAGCAAACAATAGTACAAAGTACAAATGTTTAACATCAACCACTAATGAATTAAGTCGTTTTCAACACTTCAAAAGATTTAACGGCAAATGATTTATTTTTATGATAATTTTCAACCACAAGTTCAGTATTAAATATTGCATGTTATAAGTTTAACCTTAAGTATAGCAAATAAGTGTACAATCCTTATTTTTAGACATGTGAAACCTAAATTTTAATGAAATAAATCAAAAGAATACATGGTTGTATTGATGTTTTAAAAAAATAATTTCTTTGGAAGACTGATTTGTAAATCGCCAACTACTCCATTCTAAAGTCATTTTATCGAACGAAAATTGATTAGCTCTAAATGTGTGTAAAGATGACGCTTGATGGCATAAATACTGCTAAGTAAGAAGTCGATCGTGGATGATCTTGAATAACAAATTTATATACGATTTCATCAGCGTATCGGAGTAGAAAATAGCATAAATGCATACTCAGAATATATAGATATTGAAATATATAGTTTTGGCGTCAGATATTGAAATTCGAAATCTGATATAGATTCGATTCTCAGAAAATGCGATACGACCCAGGCCTAGTCACAATATCTCTGCACCTCGCTAGAATGCGATGCCCCTCTGGCGTCCCCCTCACCACTCCGCGCTCGCCCTTATCGCGTCAGTATTAAAGATGTGCCAACTCGGAAAAAAGACAACTCGAGTTGAAATTCATGCCACTCGAGTAAGCAAGACGTAACAGAATAAATAAATTGCTACATATTACTTTTTATAAATTTGTTTTTCTATCTAACTCTATGTTGGGTTGGGAAAACTATCATTACTTAACTAAGTAGGTAGGATTGAAATAAATAATTTAGTATACAGGGTGTTAGTGTAAACACCGTTGTCCTTGAAACCAGTGGTTTGGTTTCTAGGCAAGTAGGGATATACCTACAGAATTCACAACAAAAAACTCAACATATCGTAGGTAGCGGCAGCGATTCGCGGTCAAGGCCAATGTCACTGTGTCAGTGTGTCAGTCTCTCGCATCGGTCGGGAATGTACGTGTTAATTTGATCGTCGCCGCGCGCCGTGACGACATTCTACGTCGCTTTAGGTTGTAGTTTTGGTGCGAGTGTAGGTATTTTAGTTTGTAATTATGTCCTACATAAACGTGCAGTGGAAATGTGCCTCTTCGTTCACTGAGAAACCTCTACTACCAACATGACGATTTTCAGCTGCAAATCAGGGCTATGCTGGTTGAAGAGTTTCCTGGGCGATGAACCGACCTTACCCCGCTGGACTTTTATCTTTGGGGAGAAGTGAAGCGCCGAGTGTATGCAACTAAGTTCCGTAATACGTCCGAACTCAAAAGGCGAATTCTTAGTGTATTTAGAGAAATGTGTTGTTGTGCTTCTAGCTTTTACGATTAATGTAAAAGCTGATCAAAATGGAATTTATTTACGAGGATTTTATTTAATAGGTAAGTGTAAATAACCAATCAATCAAGCTGCACATCAAGCTATACAAATCCTTTGTCTTGGCCTCGCTTTGTATGATCTTTCCGTAAAATGAACGGTCAGCTTATGCTTCAAATGCCCTTTGCGTTCCAGGGCCGCGGTATGGTATACGGTAAATACGCCAAAAATCCTACCTAATGATTTACTATTTACTATTATTAATGTTTAATTTTCTTTGTTGTTAAATCTAACTTACATTAATTTGGACTCGTCATGCAACACAAAGGGTAGGAATTTTTATCTGTCCTAAGCAAGTGTGAAAGTATGAAGGAAAAGTTTCATGATAGGTTATGTGTACCATTGTGTTTATATTGAAATGTTGTGTAGGTAGCAAGGGCGGGCGGTGATCTTTACAGTGATTACGTCACTCGAGCGCATAGGGTATCCATGAATTTACGGACGGTGTCGGACAGAAACTTTTTTAATTTTGTAAAAGAAAATAGCGTTTTTTTTTAAAAAATCGGATAAATATTTTTATATTAAAGCCAACCACCTATGGTTTCAGTGACAACGGCTTTTACACTTACACACTTTATATCACTTACTTATTTATTTATTTTTTAGTCTTAGTTATAGTAATCACCTATATTTAACGGTAAAACTAGCTATATAGCAGTCTTCACAGAACAATATCAGTCTAGATTTAAGATGTAGGTACATAAGCTATTAATATTTTAACCTTTTGAGCGTCAAAGTCACCTATACTTGACCAGCACTGACAGCTCTGAGCGCCAACGACGTCTATAGTTGACAAAAAACCCGGCCCACAAAAATATGAAATATAGATATTCGAAAATTATTATTGGTATTTTAATTATACACTCCTCAAAAAAGAATAACCCAGCAACATGTTAGTATAAAAAACAAGTCTCCTAGAGCCACAAGTACTAAAAAACATTGAACTAAAAGAAATGGATTTTTATCTAAGCAAATACTATTGCCAGCACGCCAAAGTCGTCTATGTTTGACCGCTAGTGTTGTAATAAGTTAGGCTTAGATTTATTGAAAACTATTCAAAATTAAACGCAAACATGTTATTTTTTAAATTATTATTGATATTTGAATAAAACAAAAGGTAAGAAACATAAAACTATCATCAGCTACATAAGTAAAAGAAAATTTCATCAAATCAACTTTGCACAATAAATCTAATATCTCAACTCTGGCGCATCCTTAGCGCGTCATCGATTATCAGTTCGTTGGGCGCCGTGGTCAAGGATAGACGACACCCTGATGACGTCATAAACGAATAGTGGTAAAAGTAGTGCAGTACAACATGAAAGATTCCTCAGAACTCATTCGCATTTTGGAAAGCGTCAATGATGATGAATTTTTTATTTTAATAATATAAAATTACAAATAATAAATGTTTATTTTTATTCTTACGGTATGAAGAGCAATTTTACATTTTGTGTTGTGCGATTTTCTTTCTCAATCTAGGGTATTGACTGAAACCTCTATTATATTTGCTGATGATATTTCCATTCTTATTCCGCATACAAAAGACTAGAATTTAAATAATAAATTGAATCAAGTAGTGAACCAGGTTACAAATTGGCTGACACATCACAACCTACAGATTTTAATAAAACCAAAATTATGCAATTCCGACCAGTTCAAAAATCACCACTAAATATTGCTTTTACTTATAATAATATACCTATAGGAACTGTTGAAAACTTCAACTTGTTAGGCCTGGAAATCGACTGCCATATAAACTGGAAAGCCACTTCATCAAATCAAAATTCACTTACGTATTATGAGAAATAAAGAAAACCACAAATGTTCCCAGCGCTCTGTCAGCATATTATGCATACACATCTTCGTGGCTGTCATACAGTGTCATGTTGTAGGGAAATAGTAAAGATGCACAACAATTATTTATAATGCAAAAAAAATGATAAGAATCTTGGCATACAAAAATTCCAGAAAGTTGTAAGCCCCACTTCAAACAGTTTAAAATTTTGACTTTGACGTCTATTTATATTTGGGAAACATATTTAATTGAAAAATGTTTATATAATTTAAATGAATATTTTGATACAAATATTATTTAATTTGTGTGGACAACTTTGGCCTGTGCCTATCCAATTTAATTTAATTTTTTTATTCAATTATTATTTTTACTTAATTTAATTTTTATTTATAATAATAATAATTATTTTTTACTTTGCATTGTGATAATTAATTTAATTAAATTTACAAAATTTTAAAATAATATAATATAATATAATTTATTAAAGAAATTTAATATTGTAGTTTAAAAATAATATTTAATATTTTTATAATTGCTACGCCCAAACTGGGTTCAAATGCGAGCTATTTTTTTTAAAACATCACATCTATTGTTACCATTTGATTGCAATAAAGATTATAATTATGATTATCTCAAAATCATCTGGTAGCATCAGCATCATATCAAACCCCCATTGTCATGATAAGAGGTAAGACTTTTCTTCTGTGCTTCACTTGGCCTACGCCTCCCCTGACACATAAAATATTTTGAGTCAATCTCTGTATATTTTGGTTAGATCGATTTCGAAATCAATAGACAATGTGCGATGTTTTATACGTGGTAGAGCCATGCTGCAGTTATATTAGTAGTATAGTTGTAGCACGAATGGGTCGGCTCGGGGAAGGACCACGCTCTCACAGAATACCAGCGTGAAATAGTAGCTTAATGCTGCTGTATTTCGTATGGTGAGTGTAGAGAACCGGAGACCCTTTTTACTGGAAACGAGGCATTCCATCTTAGTCCTCACGGGTGACAACGCATCTGCATTTTGATTCGTAATCGAGGATAGATGTAGATGTCTATGGGCCACAGCAACCACCTACCATCAGGTGGACTGTGTGCTCGTTTGTTACCCTATCCTATAAAAAAAAATACGGCTATATCTCTAAGAAAGTTTCTAAAAGGAAGGTCAGCTACGCCGTTGTCGTCCATTCGTGACAGTGACGTCATCACGATGAAGAGTAGTGTTGTAGTTTACTATTATTTTATTGTTATTGTTTGTTTTTATTTATGTACAAAGTACATATATAAAAAGAGTGGAAGATAGCACAAGATTAAATAAAACGTACCAGATCGATAGAAGAGTCATTTATTGCATAAAAAACCAACAAAATCAAGTTATTTTGTGTTATCGATATATCAACTCTTGGAAACACTATTTTTTTCGTAGGTATTTTTGTTTAATTTTCGCTTTGGCGTACAGGACACGGTAATGCGTTTTTGGCATGGCGCTCAAAAGGTTAATGATCACTGTTAAAATATTCTTAGTTGTTATAAAATGCTATATAAGTAATTATATTTTGGTTGTAGGTAATACTCTTTGTTCAATTTCTCCATTTATTGTCTTCGGTTGATTAATTACCTATTTTTTTATAGCATTGGTCGAAAATGAGCACACAGTGCACCTGATGGTAAGTGGATGCTGTGGCTCATAGACATTTATCCTGAACTAATGATTAAAATGCAAATGCGTTGTCACCCCTGAAGACTAAGATGGAATGCCTTGACTCCAGTAAAAAGAGTCGCCGGTTATGTACACTCACCATATGAAACATAGCAGCATTACGTTGCTGTTTTACGCTGGTATTCTTTGAGAGCGTAGTCCTGCTCCGGTTGAGCGAAATCAATCGTGCTACAACTATAATATAGCTGCAGCATGGCAATACCGCATAAAAAAGAATAAAATATATAAAATTAAGATATAGGACCACTGAGTTAAAAAGTTTTTCGATCAAGTATTATCTGAATAAATAAAAGAAAAATAATACTCAAAAACTAAAAAGAAGGCAAGAAACCTGATGGTATGACATTGGTCTCTTGGTAGAGAGGTATTGGATGCTACTTGCGGAGGCACTTTGACAGCCTCTTATCTCAGGGGATCCTCGTTTAAAGCAGGGGGGATATCTCAGAGGCAGCTGATTTAAATAAGTGGCGCAAATATGTGTCTCTGAGAAATGACTACATATTTGTGTCACTCACTATAGAGACTATCGGTCCGTGGGGTCCACATGCGGTAAAATTTCTAAAGGAAATCTATCCGCGATTGCTCGTTGCTGCTGGTGATAAGAGCTCTTTCCTTAATTCCCTCTTTAAACCCTCTTTCCTTAATGGCGATACTTAGCGGAAGCTAAGTATCGCCATTGAGCGAGGAAACGCAGTCAGCGTTTGTGACACGATACCACGGAAAGTTTTCTAATAAAGACTATCTATGCTTCTATGCACACAACGAACGAATCGGCCTCTTACTCTTTCGCTTTCGCTCGCTCGTTTGATTCGTTCATGTGCAGCCAGCCCAAACTCGAGTTAACTCAAGTTGCGCGAACTCGAGTTGACTCATCGCTAGTCAGTATGGTTAGCATCTTGTTGTTTATAATGATTAATGACTAGTATATTACTAGTAATTATCACATATATAATTGGTAATTAATAATTGCACTTTTATTATCATCATCATCACTGTCACTTATGTCGCTAAATAATAAATAATTTAGTAATAATGTAAGCAAATGATTTTAAGAAAAATGATGTTTTTTGAATTCAATACTGTTTTATTAATTTTCCATCACCAAAACCAAAACCATATATAGGATCTAATCTTGTATTATTTATTAATATTCATTTTATTAATTAATAAATATATATTCAATCACAAAATCCTTCAATCTAAACTTCATACATTTACACACGACAGTCTGGTAAAAAATATAATATTTCTAGATGCTTATTTCGGTTTAAAGAACTTTATTTCTCATTAAGACAATAAGTCACTTACATGAGAACAATAACATCTATATTATAATTCTAGCGCGTGTGGGTAGTAAAAAATAAATAAAAATTATACCGGTCGATCGTTAACCAAGAAGCGAGTTCATTGTGTTCTTATCAGCTATAAGGCGGTGGTCCAAGTATAATTTTAATGCATAGTTTCATCATTATAAATATATTCAAATAATCTTCTTTTAAAAATATTGATTGAAGTCGCTTCTTTCACATGTTTTGGAAGTTGATTGTATAACTGTGCTCCCCCAAATGTTTTTCCATAGTTTGTTCTTACGGCAGGTAACACAAAATTGCTGGCTCGGCGGGTTATATATTTGTTTATTTGACTTTTTGTTGTGAATGTTATGTGTGAGTGAATAAGCTTGTGAGTTATCTTGTAGATAAGTAGACATGTATTATACGTAAAAAGTTGTTTAATATTTAAAATTTTTGTGTTTTTGTAAATCGTTTTCGATGGTGTTAAGAAGTCATAGTTGTAAGATTGTAAGATTTTAATTATTTTATTTTGTAATATTTGTATTGGTTTTAAATTACTTTTAGCTGCAGTGCCCCATATTTCGATTCGATACAGTAAGTGAGACTTTACCAACGTATTATATATTAAAAGTCGAGCATGTTTCGGTATACATCGAACTATTTTATGCAGTGCGCCCACAAGTGAGGAGAGTTTGTTGTGAATGTATTGCAAGTGAGCTTTCCATGTAATGTTTTTGTCCAGTGTTAAGCCTAGGTATTTTTCTTGGTTAACTTGTTGTAATACTTCACCGTTAATGCTAAGTTTAGGTCGATCAGGTATTTTTCTATTTTTGGAACTAAATATTATGTATGAAGTTTTAGAAATATTAATTGTTAATAGATTGTATTGGAGCCAACAGTGAAGTATGTTTAGATCCTCTTGTGCGCGCATCGTTATTTCTTTGATATTGCTCCCGAAATAAAATAAGCTTGTATCATCTGCGTAGAGAGCAAGGCGACCCTGTAGTCCCGCTTGGTGAATGTTGTTTACGTAGATCAGAAACAGCAATGGGCCAAGAATTGAGCCTTGTGGTACGCCACATGTTAGAGGCTTGCGACTACTCTCCAATTTTTACAATCTGATACCGATCATCCAGATAAGACTTTAGCATTTTGTACACGTTTCCAGTAATGCCAATACGTTCCAATTTTTTTAGTAGTATGGAATGGCTGACCGTGTCGAAAGCCTTTTTTAAATCAACAAAAACACCTAAAGCAAACTGTTTTTGATCAATTTTGGTTTTAATAGTGGTTACTAAATCTATAGTTGCGCCAAGGGTGTTAGATTTGGGCCGAAAGCCATATTGTTGGTTATACAAAAAGTTAATTTTAGTAAGGTAGTCGTCCAATCTCGTGTAAATAATTTTTTCAAGAATTTTGGAGAGTATTGGCAGAACTGAAACTGGTCGATAGTTTCCGGGATTTGTTTTTGTATCGGACTTGTGCACTGGTGTGACTTTAGCAATTTCTGGGAAGACTCCTTCATTTAAAAGTTTGTTAAGGCAATCAGTCAGATTATGAATTATATAATTTTTTATACACTACGACTTTAGTACTTATACCATCAATACCTGTGCTCGTATTTGAATCCAAGTCATCTATGATTTTAGATACTTCATTAGCTGTGCATGGGGAAAATCGGGATAGCTCATGATGAGCAGTTGTTTGGTGTAGATTAGGTAACGTGTATGTATCATTGTTATGAAACTTGTCTGGTATTTCATTTACTAGTTGTATACCTATGTTAGCGAAGAAACGATTAAAGGTTTCACATGCCTCTATGGGGTCCGTGGTCACTATTCCGTTTTCATCTGTAAGGTTTGGGGGAACACAATTACTTAAAATTTTGTTATTTGCTTTTAGATTATTAATTAATTTCCACATTTTCTTGGGGTTTTTTGTACATTTCATGAATTCTCCGTAGAAATACTTCTGTTTTGTATTCTTAATCGTTTGTGCCAGCGTGTCTCTCTTAAATTTAAAATCTAGCTCAAGGTTATTATTTTTAGGATTTTGTTTAAATTTATTCCATGATATATTCCTTTCATTAATCCGAGCTATTATGTTGCTATTAATCCATTCTTTTTGAGGTTGGTTCAATATTTTATATTTTTTTGTTTTACTTTCGGCAGTTATTTTTATGATATGTTCTTCTAGAATATTAAAATTACAGGAAATATTTTTAAATTTTGATAATTCTATAATTTTATTTAATTTACTATAATCAGTCGCTTCATACACTATTTTTTGTTTTGGTGGAGGCATTACTCTTTTTATTTCTAAGTACATGTTTTTATGATCCGATAGGGCTGATTCAATAATAGCCAAATGAAAATTTTTACATTTCAAGTTAGTAGAAACATGATCAATAATTGTTTTTGTAGTTGTTGTTTCCCGAGTACAGTACTCAGGGTTTATTTTGTTTATAATTTTGTATCCAGATTCCGTAAGCATAGTTTTATAACGTTTTGTCATACTGTCAGTACATAATAGATCTATATTCGTGTCTCCAAAGATTAAAGTCCTCTTTTTTTAGCAGAAGCTGTTTTTCGAAGTTACATAAAAAATCATTAAAGTTTGAATGTCCGGGCTTGTACACAACCCCAACATTAAGTGCATGCTTATAAATATATATATACTTAGATAGTTGTTACCTCCAGTATAGGATGCTGTTGACAGCTTATGTTTCAAATCATCATGGACATATATCGATACACCCCCACCGACTTTACCAGGCCTGATGTTATAGTAGTGTGAATAATTTTGTATGCGAAATTGTTGAGCTTGTTCTTCAGATTTTATCCACGTTTCAGTCAGTAGTACAACGTGTATACATTTTTTGATGGAGTGTAGGATACACTTAAGTTCGTCAAATTTACCTGATCTGCAGATGCTTCAGATGTTAGCATAGAAAAATTAAGACTAGATTTATTTGAAGAAATATTCTGATAGTTATTAAGTACTTGGTAAGTTATATTTTCTTGATCATCTATGAAAGGACGTTTGGTGTTAAGAAGCGATTGAAAATTTAGTTTTTTGGGTCTTTGTTTAAAACTATTTTTGGCAATCCTTTTATATATTTTATTGTAATGTCTTTTTCTCCATTTGCTTTTCTCTGTGCTAACTCTTTTTTAAGATTTTTCATATAAGTATGTTGGGCCGGTGTTTGATCTGAATAGATCATAATGCCACCTTGAAGTTTATCTCTATTACGAAGCAGCATTTTTGCAGTTTGTGCAGATTCAAAGCATACTTTAATGTTGCGATCCTTTGTGGGTTGATATTTACCAAGACGAAATACTCGAGAAGGTTTCGGGCACTCTTGTATCAAGCTGTTTATAGTTTTCGAGACTTCACTAAAGTCATAGGCGCGGCCTTCATCAATTTTTGTTGTTTTGCATTCACGTATGCCTACCACTATTATATTTTTTTCCCTAGTAACCCTTTCTTGTAATTCTTGGATAACATTTTCATCAGAATTTGACATCGTCGTACTGAATGCCATATTATTTTTTAAAGTAACGATTTCTGCCTCAAGAGATTGAATTTTATTATCCGCCGCTGTTGCCTTTGTAGTTATGTCTGATATTTGGGCCTTCATTGATATCTGGTCTTTATTCAGAGTGTCGGTAGCCACTTTAATGTTGTTCACCTGTGTTTTCATTTCTGTAATATTGTCACGAATGAAGTTCATTGTAGCTTCCTGGGTGTTTGTGAATTTTTGTAACATTGACGTAACATCTTTGCGGAAATCTTGAAGTTCTTGTGCACAGTTGCAGTTGCAACTATGCTCTGGTTGCTTACGTTTTCTCTGGGTATTTTGGTGCTCCATACTAAACTCATTATTCGATGTTCCTAAATCTGTTAATGATCCACTTAGTCGGGGTGGTGAGCGCATTAAGTTCATGACTTATACCACACAACTTTGTCGTCACTATTGAGTTAATGTATGCATTAACCTTTGCAGAAATTTAGAACTTATTTACTACTGTTTAATGCTTATTTTAGTGGAAAACTGTAATTGTATTTTAAGGACAACAAAATACACGTCTGTTTCATATAATCACCACTCGCACACCAGTAGTTAGGCTGTACCAGTTCTGGCGCACTGAGTCAGTACTACTATACTAGTAGTTAGGTTGTACCAGTTCTGGCGCACTAAGTCAGTACTACTATACTAGTAGTTAGGTTGTACCAGTTCTGGCGCACTGAGTCAGTACTACTATACTAGTAGTTAGGTTGTACCAGTTCTGGCGCACTGAGTCAGAAGTGGTACAAGTATGACGTGACGTTCGTCGACTCACGATCCTAAAAAAAAAAAGGTTTTGGCATGCTCTGATCACGAATCTGCGGTCCATTTTTGCGTAGGATGCACGGTTCCGGAGATGTGCAGATCAATTAACTCTTATCTAATTGATATCCGGTGGATGCCTCAACCGTCATTAGCGCTCCATTGTCCTTATCTACTTATCTATTGTTCGTTCAATACCGTCATTATCTATTCTTCCTCAGCGTGGTGCTATTGTATTAAACTCCTTTGTTCCTATCTACACTAATCTGAATCATCAATAAAACACATTACCTAATTTTGTTAAAATTTTTATTTATAAAATACAAAATCTTATTACTTATTATCTATAAAATAGGAGCGAAACATCTCATCCACTAACATATCGTTGTACAATGTGTTCCCTGTAAATATACCCGTAAACCTATGCATTGAACATCCCTGAAACTTATATAGCAAATACATTAAACAATATTCGCCACAAACTGAACTCCACTCATTCTGAATCCTATCAACATTCCACTTCCATCTTTTACAATTCCTTTTTAAAAACTGTAGATGATATCATACAGGTGCTCGTCTGTATGAATCAAAATATTGAACGACGTCATTCGTATCGATATATAAAGCTACCCAACGTGACCCTGGTTTATCATCTGTACCCAAATTGCATATTACCTAGTCCGGTCATAAATTCTATCACATGCATAATATAAAATAATTGAAACAAGTTTATTCATTATGTAACCATTTATATACCAAAATGAACTTAACAAAACATAGATTCTTATGACACTATAATTTATTCAAAATGACCTCCGTGATTTTGAATACAGGCCTTCAATCTGCGCGGCCAGTCGTCTATCGCACAACGAACGAGGTCCATGTAAATATCGGCGGCTGCCTTAATTAAGGATGTCTTGAGTGACTCAAAATTGGGATGAGGCTTTGAGCACGCCTTTTCCTCCAAGTGTTGCCATATCTTGTAATCTAACGGATTCATATCTGGACTGGAGGAGGGCCAGTCTTCGTGTCGGATTAAGTCGATTTCACGCGCCGCCAGCCAGTCTTGTGTGCTCTTCGCTCTATGAGCTGACGCCGAATCTTGTTGGAAGAGGAGGGCCAGTCTTTGTGTCGGATGAAGTCGATTTCACGCGCTGCCAGCCAGTCTTGTGTGCTCTTCGCTCTATGAGCTGACGCCGAATCTTGTTGGAATACCCAGTGCCTGTTATTGAACATGGTATGAGAAACAGGTTACACAAGGTTCGGCAGGACTGTATTTTGATACACAACTGCATTCGTTTTTAACCTTTCTCACAAAAATGTACCTCTGTTAAGCCCCAATAAGAAACTCCCAACCATACCATGAGCGAGGATGGAAAATGACCCCGTTGGACACGCGGAATACGGTTGCTCGCTTCTTCCCTACTGTGTGCGTACACCTTATCATTTTGTTTGTTGTAGCTCTCTTCTACGGTAAAAATTTTTTCATCCGAAAAAAGAATTTCCCGATATTTTTTTCCCGCGTACCGCTTCAACAAAGCGCGGCATCTCTTCAGTCTCAGGTCCATTAGACGAGCATTCAAACGATGTTCTGTTTTCCTTCGATATGCCAGAAGCCCTAAGTCTTCAAACACCCTTTTAACCGTGGTTCTGCTTAACCCCATCTGAAGGGCCAACAGTTTCTGCCTACGTTTAGGATTTCTTTGAATTCGCGCCTTCACAGCTTTTATCACTGCTGGAGTCCTAACAGACCGAGGGCGACCACTTCATGACCTCATTGGACACGCGGAATACGGTTGCTCGCTTCTTCACTACCGTGTTCGTACACCTTATCATTTTGTTTGTTGTAGCTCTCTTCTACGGTAAAAAATTTTTCATCCGAAAAAAGAATGTCCCGATATTTTTTCCCGCGTACCACTTCAACAAAGCGCAGCATCTCTTCAGTCTCAGGTCCATTAGACGAGCATTCAAACGATGTTCTGTTTTCCTTCGATATGCCCGAAGCCCTAAGTCTTAATTTAACACCCTTTTCACCGTGGTTCTGCTTAACCCCATCTGAAGGGCCAACAGTTTCTGCTTATGTTTGGGATTTCTTTGAATTCGCGCCTTCACAGCTTTTATCACTGCTGGAGTCCTAACAGACCGAGGGCGACCACTTCATGACCTCGTTGGACACGCGGAATACGGTTGCTCGCTTCTTCACTACTGTGTTCGTACGCCTTATCATTTTGTTTGTTGTAGCTCTCTTCTACGGTAAAAAATTTTTCATCCGAAAAAAGAATGTCCCGATATTTTTTCCCACGTACCACTTCAACAAAGCGCAGCATCTCTTCAGTCTCAGGTCCATTAGACGAGCATTCAAACGGTGTCCTGTTTTTCTTCGATATGCGCGAAGCCCTAAGTCTTCATTTAACACCCTTTTCACCGTGGTTCTGCTTAACCCCATCTGAAGGGCCAACAGTTTCTGCTTACGTTTGGGATTTCTTTGAATTCGCGCCTTCACAGCTTTTATCACTGTTGGAGTCCTAACAGGCCGACGGTGACCACTTCTTGACCCGTCATCTACACTATGATTTAGTGTTAACAAATTATATTTAAATATTATTTGTGTATATGATTAAGCCGTGGTAGCTCAGATGGTTAGCGCAAGCTGTAAATTTCACAGTACGCGACCCGGGTTCGACCCCCGCCGGCACTACTTAAATTGTTAATTGCAATTTTAAGTGCTGATTTACCACGTGCTCGGCGGTGAAGGAAAACATCGTGAGGAAACCTGCATGTCTGAGAAAATTTCGAAGGCATGTGAAGTTCGCCAACACGCATTGAGACCGCGCCGCGGACATTTCCGAGCCATAAATAAAAAGACAATAGCGGAAAGTAAAAAGTTAAAAAATACTTTTTTAACAATGACAGTCATTAGTGATCATTAGTGAATGTGGTTCTGTTTACTTAAATTACAGGAAGACAAGAGCAGAAGGAAGAAATGGGATGATGGGAAGTAATGAAGAATGAATTGTTATGTGAAGTTTGTTGGAACAAACATATTTTAGTCGCGTGTAAATACTTTTAACATTTTGGTTCAAAATGACACAAAATCTAAAAAATATTAGATACATCATCGACATGGACGGATTTTACATTACATATCCTCATAAACATTTTCAATGTAGAGAAATGGCTATTCTAGACGTAAAACTATCTAATAAAAATGATTCGTTTATCGATCATTATTTGTTTCGGCCAAGTTATCCTTTCAATTATTTGTCGCCAAAAGACAAAAAAACTGTTCGTTATTATGAAATACACGTGCACGGCATTCCATATTTTGATGTGACCAAAGAATTAAAATGTGCCTACAAACAAGAGAACATCATTCCCATATTCAATTGGTATATTAGAAATTTGTGCAAAGACGAAGTGATCGCATACAAAATTTGTTCAACAGAAAAACGATTTTTAAAAATGTTGACGACGAATGATAGAATTTTTAATATTGAAGAATACAAATGTCCAAAATACAATGATTTGGTAAATGTCATAAATTTAAACAAACGTTATGTGTGTAATAATCATATATTTGCAAAAAATAATTACAAAATTTTACATTGTTCTTGTGATGAAGTGTGGGTTTTTTACTAGTGGTTATTGCTTGAAAATAAAATTTTAAATTAATCATAAATTGTGTTTGAATTGTTTACACCAACACTTTCATTTTTTATTTCACACCTTAGAACTTTAGAAGTGTGTAATGTTTCATTTTATACATCCGTTTACTGCTATTGTGGCAGGACCAAGTGGATGTGGGAAGTCAAATTTCTTAACAAATATCATAAAATCAGTTACTGAAATATGTAATTGTGATTTTAATCAGATCGCATGGTACTTTGATGAAATGCAACCTTTATATAATTTACCAAATGTAAACTATCATCAAGGAATTCCAAATCTTAATATGTTTGATGGTGAAACTCAACAAATAACCATCTTTTAATAATAGTGTATTTACATCAGCATATCATACTCATACACACATAACGTTTGTTTAAATTTATGACATTTACCAAATCATTGTATTTTGGACATTTGTATTCTTCAATATTAAAAATTCTATCATTCGTCGTCAACATTTTTAAAAATTGCTTTTCTGTTGAACCACCTTTGTATTATATAGTATACTATAACTAATGTTTTTGGAAAATCAAACAAAATTTATAACTAATTTAAAATTTTATTTTCAAGCAATAACCACTTGTAAAAAACCCACACTTCATCACAAGAACAATGTAAAATTTTGTAATTATTTTTTGCAAATATATGATTATTACACACATAACGTTTGTTTAAATTTATGACATTTACCAAATCATTGTATTTTGGACATTTGTGTTCTTCAATATTAAAAATTCTATCATTCGTCGTCAACATTTTTAAAAATTGTTTTTCTGTTGAACCACCTTTGTATTATATAGTATACTATAACTAATGTTTTTGGAAAATCAAACAAAATTTATGACTAATTTAAAATTTTATTTTCAAGCAATAACCACTTGTAAAAAACCCACACTTCATCACAAGAACAATGTAAAATTTTGTGATTATTTTTTGCAAATATATGATTATTACACACATAACGTTTGTTTAAATTTATGACATTTACCAAATCATTGTATTTTGGACATTTGTATTCTTCAATATTAAAAATTCTATCATTCGTCGTCAACATTTTTAAAAATTGTTTTTCTGTTGAACCAATTTTGTATTATATAGTATACTATAACTAATGTTTTTGGGAAATCAAACAAAATTTATGATTAATTAAAAATTTTATTTTCAAGCAATAACCACTTGTAAAAAACCCACACTTCGTCACAAGAACAATGTAATATTTTGTGATTATTTTTTGCAAATATATGATTATTACACACATAACGTTTGTTTAAATTTATGACATTTACCAAATCATTGTATTTGGGACATTTGTATTCTTCAATATTAAAAATTCTATCATTCGTCGTCAACATTTTTAAAAATTGTTTTTCTGTTGAACCAATTTTGTATTATATAGTATACTATAACTAATGTTTTTGAAAAATCAAACAAAATTTATGATTAATTTAAAATTTTATTTTCAAGCAATAACCACTTGTAAAAAACCCACACTTCATCACAAGAACAATGGAAAATTTTGTAATTATTTTTTGCAAATATATGATTATTACACACATAACGTTTGTTTAAATTTATGACATTTACCAAATCATTGTATTTTGGACATTTGTATTCTTCAATATTAAAAATTCTATCATTCGTCGTCAACATTTTTAAAAATTGTTTTTCTGTTGAACAAATTTTGTATGCGATCACTTCGTCTTTGCACAAATTTCTAATATACCAATTGAATATGGGAATGATGTTCTCTTGTTTGTAGGCACATTTTAATTCTTTGGTCACATCAAAATATGGAATGCCGTGCACGTGTATTTCATAATAACGAACAGTTTTTTTGTCTTTTGGCGACAAATAATTGAAAGGATAACTTGGCCGAAACAAATAATGATCGATAAACGAATCATTTTTATTAGATAGTTTTACGTCTAGAATAGCCATTTCTCTACATTGAAAATGTTTATGAGGATATGTAATGTAAAATCCGTCCATGTCGATGATGTATCTAATATTTTTTAGATTTTGTGTCATTTTGAACCAAAATGTTAAAAGTATTTACACGCGACTAAAATATGTTTGTTCCAACAAACTTCACATAACAATTCATTCTTCATTACTTCCCATCATCCCATTTCTTCCTTCTGCTCTTGTCTTCCTGTAATTTAAGTAAACAGAACCACATTCACTAATGATCACTAATGACTGTCATTGTTAAAAAAGTATTTTTTAACTTTTTACTTTCCGCTATTGTCTTTTTATTTATGGCTCGGAAATGTCCGCGGCGCGGTCTCAATGCGTGTTGGCGAACTTCACATGCCTTCGAAATTTTCTCAGACATGCAGGTTTCCTCACGATGTTTTCCTTCACCGCCGAGCACGTGGTAAATCAGCACTTAAAATTGCAATTAACAATTTAAGTAGTGCCGGCGGGGGTCGAACCCGGGTCGCGTACTGTGAAATTTACAGCTTGCGCTAACCATCTGAGCTACCACGGCTTAATCATATACACAAATAATATTTAAATATAATTTGTTAACACTAAATCATAGTGTAGATGACGGGTCAAGAAGTGGTCACCGTCGGCCTGTTAGGACTCCAACAGTGATAAAAGCTGTGAAGGCGCGAATTCAAAGAAATCCCAAACGTAAGCAGAAACTGTTGGCCCTTCAGATGGGGTTAAGCAGAACCACGGTGAAAAGGGTGTTAAATGAAGACTTAGGGCTTCGCGCATATCGAAGAAAAACAGGACACCGTTTGAATGCTCGTCTAATGGACCTGAGACTGAAGAGATGCTGCGCTTTGTTGAAGTGGTACGTGGGAAAAAATATCGGGACATTCTTTTTTCGGATGAAAAATTTTTTACCGTAGAAGAGAGCTACAACAAACAAAATGATAAGGCGTACGAACACAGTAGTGAAGAAGCGAGCAACCGTATTCCGCGTGTCCAACGAGGTCATGAAGTGGTCGCCCTCGGTCTGTTAGGACTCCAGCAGTGATAAAAGCTGTGAAGGCGCGAATTCAAAGAAATCCCAAACATAAGCAGAAACTGTTGGCCCTTCAGATGGGGTTAAGCAGAACCACGGTGAAAAGGGTGTTAAATTAAGACTTAGGGCTTCGGGCATATCGAAGGAAAACAGAACATCGTTTGAATGCTCGTCTAATGGACCTGAGACTGAAGAGATGCTGCGCTTTGTTGAAGTGGTACGCGGGAAAAAATATCGGGACATTCTTTTTTCGGATGAAAAATTTTTTACCGTAGAAGAGAGCTACAACAAACAAAATGATAAGGTGTACGAACACGGTAGTGAAGAAGCGAGCAACCGTATTCCGCGTGTCCAATGAGGTCATGAAGTGGTCGCCCTCGGTCTGTTAGGACTCCAGCAGTGATAAAAGCTGTGAAGGCGCGAATTCAAAGAAATCCTAAACGTAGGCAGAAACTGTTGGCCCTTCAGATGGGGTTAAGCAGAACCACGGTTAAAAGGGTGTTTGAAGACTTAGGGCTTCTGGCATATCGAAGGAAAACAGAACATCGTTTGAATGCTCGTCTAATGGACCTGAGACTGAAGAGATGCCGCGCTTTGTTGAAGCGGTACGCGGGAAAAAAATAGCACCTGTATGATATCATATACAGTTTTTAAAAAGGAATTGTAAAAGATGGAAGTGGAATGTTGATAGGATTCAGAATGAGTGGACTTCAGTTTGTGGCGAATATTGCTTAATGTATTTGCTATATAAGTTTCAAGGATGTTCAATGCATAGGTTTACGGGTATATTTACAGGGAACACATTGTACAACGATATGTTAGTGGATGAGATGTTTCGCTCCTATTTTATAGATAATAAGTAATAAGATTTTGTATTTTATTAATAAAAATTTTAACAAAATTAGGTAATGTGTTTTATTGATGATTCAGATTAGTGTAGATAGGAACAAAAGAGTTTAATACAATAGCACTACGCTGAGGAAGAATAGATAATGACGGTATTGAACGAACAATAGATAAGTAGATAAGGACAATGGAGCGCTAATGACGGTTGAGGCATCCACCGGATATCAATTAGATAAGAGTTAATTGATCTGCACATCTCCGGAACCGTGCATCTTGCGCAAAAATGGACCGCAGATTCGTGATCAGAGCATGCCAAAACCTTTTTTTTTTTAGGGTCGTGAGTCGACGGACGTCACGTCATACTTGTACCACTTCTGACTCAGTGCGCCAGAACTGGTACAACCTAACTACTAGTATAGTAGTACTGACTCAGTGCGCCAGAACTGGTACAACCTAACTACTAGTATAGTAGTACTGACTTAGTGCGCCAGAACTGGTACAACCTAACTACTAGTATAGTAGTACTGACTCAGTGCGCCAGAACTGGTACAACCTAACTACTCACACCATACCGTGAATGTTATGTCATCGAACAAGGTGCAGAGATAAATTGACTGAGTTGTACTTTTATTTTCGATTAAGAATCAAAATGCAGTTGCGTGGTCACTCCCTGAGGACTAATGTTGAAAGCCTTGTTTACAATAAAATACAGGAATTTATTTATTTATTCTGAACAATACAAATTGTGTTGAATAATTCATGCAAAAATACAATCGAAATGATTAACAACCAAATTTACAATTATTTATAATTACCATAAAAATATAAAACTGCAATTAATATAAAATACTACTAAATAATTATTTTTTTAATATTAATAAATCGGACCATAAATTAATATTCAAAAACTGAAGGTAGCCGGACTAACTATGACATTGGGACGTCAAACATCTCAGCCCCCCCCCCCCGTGACCACGGGTGCTGTAAAGCACCCGAAACGTCGGGATAATAAAAATTGATTAAAGTTGAATTAAACGCGATAAAATCCGTAAATAATAGTTTTATTCAAAACACCTCCTTGTTCTCCAAAACAATGGAGTCCATTTTAACTGCCAGCTCATGAGGTACCTTGAGCATCACCAGCTGATTAGTGATCGCCAATACGGTTTTCGCCGTGGTCGATCAGCTTATCAGGTTATCTTTTGATCTACCTAACTCATAGATGGGTGGAGGCAGTAGAGTCCAAGGGGGAGGCGTTGGCCGTTAGTTTGGACATTGCGAAGGCTTTCGATCAGGTTTGTCAAAAAGCGCTTCTTTCGAAGCTCCCTTCCTATGGGCTTCCCGAGAAATTGTGCAATTGGATCACCAGCTTTCTTGCAGATCGGAGCATCAAGGTCGTTGTAGACGGTGCAAGCTCCGATTACAAGCCTATTAATGCTGGTGTTCCACAAGGCTGCGTGCTATCGCCAACGTTGTTTCTTCTGCATATCAATGATGTGTTGCAAACCTGTAACATTCATTGCTATGCAGATGACAGCACTTGTGATGCTCCGTACACCGGCCGTGCCAATATTTCTCGGGAAAACGTCTCCGAGTACCGGGACAAACTTGTGTCTAAAGTCGTTTCTTTGCTGAACAAAGTCTCGGATTGGAGGCGACTAAATCTAGTCCAGTTTAACCCTCAGAAGACACAAGTTTGCGCGTTAACCGCTAAAAAGAACCCCTTTGTCGTATCTCCTCAGTTTCAAGGCACTCCCCTTGTTGCCTCAGCCAGTATCGGAATCCTCGGCGTCGACATATTGAGTTTCGTGGTCACTTGGAAGAGAAGGCCAAATTCGCCTTTAAAAAGCATGGCGTGCTCAGCAGAGTGAGACAGTATTTCATGTCGGCACACCGCCTGCAACTTTACAAGGTGCAGGTTCGGCCGCACATGGAATACTGTTCCCATCTCTGGGCTGGGGCTCCCCAGTACCAGCTCCTTCCACTTGACCGCATTCAGCGCAGAGCGGCTCGAATCGTCGACGAACGAGTGCTTTCCCATCGGCTCGATTCACTGGCACTGCGAAGAGATGTTGCATCTCTTTGCATTTTCTTTCGCATATACCACGGGAAGTGCTCTGAGGAATTGTCCGGATTAATCTACACTACGTGGCAAACGTCCCGATACCATCCACAACATCTAGATGCTTGGCGGTCCACCACTGTACGTTTCACAAGGAGTTTTCTTCCGCGTACGACCTCTCTGTGGAATAGCTTACCACCTTGCGATTTTTCCGGACCGATACGACCTAGGGACCTTCAAGAAAAGAGCTTACTCCTTTCTAAAGAGCCGGCAACGCACCTGCAATTCCCCTGGTGTTGCGGTTGATCATGGGCAGTGGTAGTCACTTAACATCAGGTGAGCCGCATGCTCGTTTGTTCCCTCTTCTATAAAAAAAAACATTTTTTAAAAAAAATCAATACGTAATCTAATAAATAAAAAAAGAAGTACTGATCGATATTTAAAACAATGTCTAGTCATGACCATACGGGGATGATTTTATTATGAGTCTTTTCTCCTAGTGTTTTCCCTAAAGGTTTTTTTTTCTCTATAGTTTCATATTCGCCAATAACTTTTGCAAATTACGTGAGTAAGACCAGTATATACAGGTAGGTAAGATTCCAAGCCTTTTGGAATGTTTGCGACATGATTCTTGTTGTTTTATCAGGACCATGGTTCTGATTGCTCTTTTTTGCATAACGAAGGCTTTGTGTTCATTATATTTAAACTCCACTAATTCGTAATAAACCAGTTTTAAATCTGTTTCATCCCATAAGCTTCTTAGTATGTAACAAGCTGAGCTTATTTTACTCTCAATCTCGTCTAATTCATGTTTCCACTTTAAAAGGATCTTCGAACTTTTGGTATAAAAATGAATGCATTAACTTTGATAGCAATGTTAATTGCTATCAAAGTTAATGCCAATATTTCTCGCAGGTATATTTCTTTTCAACCTGATAGACAGAGAACTTATTGACATCAGTTATTTAGCAAAATTACATGAAATATAACACATTGACCTCAACAAACTCATGCTATATGTATCAGTAATATTGGTTCTAGTTGGGATTTAGACCCAACGCCTGGGATAGTTGCCGGGTATTCTGACTATCCCACATGGTATTCCAGCACCAGAAGAAAATGTGTTATCAGGGGAGTGACTCTATTGGCAGAGTAGTGACAAATTAAAACAAGGAAGTGACAGGCCATTGCTTATCAGTCTCATCTGAGATATAAACGAATGAAGTATTTATCTAATATGAAATCAGACTACAGACTATATGCTGTTTGACAAATTTTAATTATAAAATGTTCAAAAACTTAAAGGCGATCTAAAAACAAAAAGATAAACGCTGGTTACAAAACAAAACATTAGTAATATCTAATTATACATCTATCAGTTTCGTGGCTATCGAAACAAATAGACTTAAAAATTATCAATATGCAGTATAAATAAAAAAGTCATGTTTTAACCGCCTTCAAAAAAGAGGTGGTACTAAACTAACACTCACGCCTGTCACCCAGAGGGGTAGGCAGAGACTACGGACTTCCATTTGGCACGATCCTGACATACCTCTTTCACCTCCTTTACATCCATATATCTACGCATACATGCTCGTCGGTTAAGGGTACTTCTAACGTGGTCCATTTTCAAAATATCGCCAATTTGGTCGATAAACTTTTTTTCTAGGGCGTCCCTTCCCGACTTTGCCATTCACATCTGCCATATAAATTTGCTTTGTCACTCTTTCCTCATTCATTCTTTCTACATGGCCAAACCACCGAAGCATTCCTTTCTTAATCCTGGTCACAACATCATCTTGCATACCACATTTATCATAAATTCGTTTGTATGTTTTTTTATGTACATTTTTCTGGGTGAAACGATTCATCATTAATGATCATATCATTAGTGCTCTTAATTTGTCCCTTTTCCTTTTTTTATATTTCTGCTTTTCTTTTAATTCAGAATTTAGCAGCAGAAAAGGGTAGCAGCAGGACTCTAAAAACTACCGTGGTATCCGCCTTCTTAACATTTTGGGAAAACTGCATGCTAAGGTACTAATTGAAAGGTTCATGAAAGAAACTGATAGAAAAATTTGGGATGTGCAAGCGGGATTTAGAAAGGGAATGGGATGTACAGATCAAGTCTTTTCCATGCGCATGATCGCGGAGAAGTTTTTGACCAAAAACCATAGTTTGTTGTGCATTCATTGACTTGGAAAAAGGTTATGACAGAGTGGACAGTGACGTGTTATGGCAAAGACTGAATTCATTTGGGTTGAGCGCTGGGTTGATACAGACATTAAAGTCTCTTTATAGGGACCCTAGTGCTCGTGTTAGTTTTCAACACGGTCTACTCAGACTGGTTTGGCGTCCATAAAGGTGTCAGACAGGGCTATGTGGCTTCCCCGTGGCTGTTCAACCTTTATGGACAGTTGTTTGGAAAATTTGAAAGTTGAAGAATGCGAATTAAGATTGGGTGAGCTAAGTGTCGATTGCCTTTTGTATGCCGATGATCAAGTTATTTTTGCGTCGTAGGCGGCCGAGTTTCAAATAATGGTTAAATTAATGAACATGTCTAAAAGAAAAGAGTATGTAAGTGAACGCAAGTAAGACGAAAGTTATGGTTTTTGAAAGAGAAGAAAATCAAACGATGTGTGGAATAAGGATAGAAGGGGAGTTGGTCGAGCAAGTAGATGGGATGTCTATTCAGCAGGGATGGAAGATATGATAAGCATATATAACGACGAGTGAATCCAGGAAATAAAGTAAATGGGGCTCTACACTCTATTTTGAAAAGTCAGAATGTGTCAAAAAAGACACGTATGGCAATTCACAATGCTGTGTTAGTCCCTACTTTAACGTATAGTAGTGAAAGTTGAGTGTGGTAGAAGAAACACGAGAGTAGTAGAAATGCGGTCGCTAAGAAGTATGTTAGGGCTGAATTTGAGTGACAGGGTGAGAAATTGTGTGATAAAAGAAGAGTGTGATTTGCAAGATGATGCTGTGACCAGGATTAAAAAAGGAATGCTTCGGTTCTTTGGTCTTGTAGAATGAATGAATGAGGAAAGAGTAACAAAGCAAATTTATGTAAGTGTTTTATGTAAATAAATAGTGTATGTAAGTAATTTATGTAAAGTGAATGGAAAAGTCGGAAAGGGACGTCCTAGGCGAAAGTTAATCTACCTAATTGGCGATATATTGAAAATGGGCCAAATGAGGAGTACCCTTAAACGACGAGCGTGTATGCGTAGGTATATGAATGTAGAGGAGGCGAGAGAGGTATGTCAAGATCATGCAAAATGAAAGTCTGTGGTCTCTGCATACCCCTCTGGGTGACAGGCGTGAGTGTTTATGTTATGTTATCTTTTTAATTCTTGGTACCGTAATATTTCATTTTTTCTAGTCTCTCCTTGTTTGCTTCCATTTAACATTCGCCATGATATCCGATTATGCTCGAGTACCTAGAACAAATGAAATGAAGCATTATAACATTAAATCAGTGATGCACAGACATATTAAGACTCGGGGCCACTCGGGCAAATTATGAACTGATGGCGGGCCGCCAGAAGTATAGGTAATTAGAGACAATAAAGAATTGATAATAATGTATTAAAATTGAAAAAGAATTTATTAATTTTAAGCGTGGCACTGCATAGTGCTTACAATCTTTTTTTATATTTGGCTCAAATTTACTTGTAGCAGTACGTAAAACTGCTTCCAAACTTTCATTTGCAAGGCGGTTTTGATTTTTTGTTTTATTATTATTTAGTATTGAATGTCGTTTAACTGCATTGACTCTGGCGCATTTTCAACTGAAATCGTGAAAGGATTGCTGAATATGTCCAACAGAGGTTTCACTTTTTTAAACTCCGAAAATCTGTCTTGAAAAGATTGAACCAAAATATTTAGCTTTTCTACATAACTGAAATTAATCGCAGTTTTGTTGAATTTTTCATTTTCTTATAATTCGGAAAATGATTTTAATTTCCAGAATTCAATTGTGATCTGGAAAGTGTCAGCTTGCATTGAAAGGATGATACATGAGCGTAGAGCTGGGATATCAGTTGATTTTTGCCTTGAAGCCGTGTGTTCAAGACATTCAAATGATTTGTAATATCAACTAAAAAAGCCAAATCACACAACCAATCAGGATTTTTAAGTTCCGGGACATCCCTTTGCGTTTCCGCCAGAAATATTCCAATTTCTTCTATTAAATTTAGAAATCGTTCCAATCGTGTCAATCCTCGACTTAGCCACTTTACTTCTGTATAATACAGTAAATCTCCATATTCTTTTTCGATGTCATCAAGGAATTGTTTGAATTGCCTGTGATTGAGTCCTCGTGATTTTATGAAATTTACAGTCGAAACTACCACTTTCATGACATTTTGAAATTCAATTTTTTTAGAACAGAGGGCATCTTGGTGTATAATGCAGAGAAACTGCATGAGATCATAATGATTTCTTATATTTACGCGAACACTACACATTGAAATAATACTAGTTTTTACGGAATTTATCGCATATATTTAACTTTTTAAATACCCGACGTATCGAACGCTTTACAGCACTCATGGTCACGGGCGGGACTGAGATGTTCAACGTCCATATGTCATAGTTAACCGCGGTTACCATAGATTAAAAAAAACAAAAGTTAAATTTTAATCTATGGTAACCGCGGTTAACTATGACATATGGACGTTGAACATCTTAGTCCCGCCCGTAACCATGAGTGCTGTAAAGCGTTCGAAACGTCGGGTATTTAAAAAGTTAAATATACGCGATAAATTCCGTAAATACTAGTATTATTTCAATGCATGAGATCAGATTTATGTTTTTTTCTTGCAAATGCTTTTTCAGCAAAGTAACTAGCCCAGAATTGACACCAATCATCGAAGGAGCACCGTCAGTCGCAACTCCCGATAATTTTGATAAGTCCAAATCAGTTTTTGAACACCCATCCAAAACTACATTGAGTATATCAACTCTTCTGGTTTGACTTCTAAGACTTCAAAATCTTGAGTAACACCTCGTATGAATATCAGAAGTTGAGCTGTGGAACTAATATCAGTGGATTCGTCGAGTGCTAATGAAAAAAATTCAATGATCTTAGTTTTTTCATTTAATTGTTCCGCAATATTACATGACAAAGACATAATTCGTCCTCGGATTCAGTTGAATTTTCTCAAACTTTTTTGCTGCTTCTGGACACATTTTCTTAGCGGCAATTTCTATGCATTCTTTTACAAAATCCCCATCATTGAAGGGGGGACTTCGCTTTGCTATCATTCGAGAAATTTCATAACTATCTTCTGTAGCTGTTTCTAAATCTTGAATGGGTTTTGTAAACATAGCTTACTGACCAATAAGCTCCCGTTTTAAAGACAACATTTTTCGCTTTCTTAATTCGCCTGTAAACTTGGTAAAAGTAGGATGCTGCGTTTCAGAGTGCTTTTTTACATTATATTCCTTTGCAATCGCAACAGAATTCTTGCAAATTAAATAAACGACTTTGTTATGCGGCCATACAAAAAAGTATTTCTCAGTCCAAATTTCTTGAAACTGCCGATTTTCATCTTTAACCTTACGTTTTTTACTGGGTCCTGGCTTGTCCATGTTGCGTTCTAATCCTGGCTAGGATTAACACAGCACCTGAAAACAATTACAGTACCTACTTAAATTACCCATTCTTTTTTAAATTACCAAAAATGATTGATTAAATATGTAGGGAAACACTTATTAATAACAGAATTTTACTTACGATTTCACAACACAATTATACACGGCACTTGATGGGAAATCTACGTTGAATGTGGATCAAAATATATGACACCGGCTAGTCGAATTAAAATCTACCCTAGAACTATTGACATTTCACTCAAATTAAAACCGAACTGTCGGTCGCTGCGGTTAGCGTGGCTTTTATACCGCGCGTATAGAGTCGAAAACTGGAGAAATCACGAAACCGACTCTGGAAGCTTCGTGTATCTATTTACGCGAGCAATCGGGAATTCGGGACTATTGCTATCTCGCTTGCTCTAACTATATAACCCGTGGATAAACCGCCACCGCGCTGCCGTCGTCGCCGCGCCGCCGGCCGCGGCGGTTCCTCATGAAAACGAATTTAACCGAGATCAGCATGAACATTACCGACCGTTGTTACCGACGCATACACGGCGCACCGATAAGCGCACTTAAGAGCGAGCGCGCGAGATTCAAATTACTTTTCGAACATATTTTTTTTTTGTTTTATTCTGGAATATAATTCAATATTTTTCGAATGTACGAGAGTATTATTTTTGCTGTCGGCGGCCACCAGTATTCGACCGGCGGGCCGCATGCGACCCGCGGTCTGTGCATCTACGCATTAAATGTTAGCGAAACGAAATTTTGTCACTTCCCTGGTCCGTAAGTATTTCCCCCGGTATGAAATATGCCAGGGACGTGACGTCAGGGAAGCGACAAAATCGCGCATAGCCCACAAAAACAACATTACTTGTTTCTGACCACAGTTTAACGTAATACATGACATCTACACACAATAAAAATTGTAAATTTACAATTTCGTAACGACAACATACAATAACATATACTTATCGAGGGAAACACTTCAACGACTGGCACAAACACGCTTTCTTTTTCTTTGATTGGAGTTTGGCTCAACGCCGTTAGCTTGCTTCCGACTTCACACGCGTAGTTCAAGGTAAAAAACATACTTTAGCGGTTTTATGTCAAATTTTAGTCTTTCAGTTACGCTAGTTGAGGTGACACAATTGTAACGTGACGTGAAAATAAGATGTTTTTATATTAATAAATATTTTTACCATAGACTTATTATGGGTCCTACTGCATATGGACCGGGTCATTGAACAAACAAAATAACACCGACTCATTGGTGCTAAAGGGTTTATGGTGCACCAACGCGGCAACGTCGCGTCCGTGCAGTGTTTCCACTTTTAGATATTTTACACTATTTTAGAGTAAATCTACTAATATAGGTAGGCCTTTAGGCGTTTCTTCAAGTTGACAGGATTTTGGATAATTTGGGTTAAAACCAAACTTAATATAGCCTTGATGTTTATTCCCACCCAATGTATTTTTTTAAAGATTTATGGAAGGGAATAGGGTCAAAACAGCTAGAAAAGTGTAGAATGAAAAGTTTTTCTTTAATAAATAATACTCAGTCAGGTCATAAGTTCTGTCAAAAACTTTTATTAATATTAATGATACACATTTTGATAATTATATATAAAAATGAAAGATAATTCAATTTAAAATACAATTTTATTTACATTATTCATAATGCCCTCCCCTATTTTGAATCAATGCCCTTAATCGACGCGGCCAATCATCAATCGCAGCACGAACCACACTCATATTTATTTCTGCCGCTGGTTTAGCCAAAGATGCTGGGAGAGTTTCCATACTCTAATGAGGTTTAGCGCAGACTTTCTCCTTCAAACGTTGCCATATCTTATAATCCAGTGGGCTTAAATCTGGACTAGAAGAGGGCCAGTCTTCATGTTCGATAAAGTCAATTCCATGGGCGGTCAACCAGTATTGTGTGCTTCGTGCCCTATGAGCGGATGCAAAATTCTGTTGGAATATCCAATGCCTGTTTTTGAACATTGTTTGAGAAAGAGGTTATGTCAGTACGGTATTTTGGTACACTTCGGCACTGGTTTTTACACATTTTTCACAGAAAGACACGTCAGTTAAGCCTGAATATGAGACTCAGCCAAACTATGAGGGACGAAGGATAATGTGCTCGTTGAACCCTCGGAATACGCGTGCTAACTTCTTCATGTTTGTTGTGGGCATACACCTTATCATTTTGTTTATTATAACTTTCTTCTATGTATCTATCTTCTAAAAAAAATTTTTATCCGAAAACAAAATTTCGCTGTAATTTTTCCCGCGTACCGCCGTAACAAAGCGCGGGATTTATCCAGCCTAATATTTTTTTAAACGCTCGTTCAAAAATGTCTTTTTTTATATAAAATAGGTTGACAAACGAGCACACAGTCCACCTGATGGTAAGTGGTTGCTGCGGCCCATAGACATCTATATGTATCCTCAAAAAAAAGAAAGAAAATGCAGATGCGTTGTCACCCGTGAGGACTAAGTTGGAATGCCTCATTTCGAGTAAAAAGGGTCTCCGGTTCTCTACACTCACCATACGAAATACAGCAGCTTTAAGCTACTATTTCACGCTGGTATTCTGTGAGAGCGTGGTCCTTCCCCGGTCGAGCCGACCCATTCGTGCTACAAGTATACTACTAATATAACTGCAGCATGTCTGGTCTTCTTACGATAAGCTCGTAGTCCTAGGTCTTCATTGATCATTCTTTTGATCGTGGTTCTGCTTAAGCCCATCTGAGGAGGATTTCGTTGGATTCGCGCCTTCACTGCTTTGATGATCGCGCGTGTCCTAACTGTACGAGGTCGGCTGGTCCTCTTACGATCTACGAAGCTTGAATCTTCAGTGAATCGTCTGATAGTGCGATAAACAAATCGTAGGGTCATTTTAAATTTTTATAGAATATTGAAAATTTCTTATATATTTCTTATGTATATCTGCAATGCGATAACCGCTACCTACTCTATCTTCTTTCGACGACCACTCCATATTTGAAAATGAATGAAAATAAATGTCTTTATTTTCGGCAAGCGCAAACGTTATATTTTTAAAATTGGTGAAGTTCATCTAGCCAGTGTTCAAAAATTTTAAATAATAAGGTTATAACAGAACTTATGACCCGACTAAGTATAATAAATAGAATAGAATAATGGTATATTTTTACTTAGTTAGGTACATATTCGTTATTCATATGAGACTAAGTATTGTTACGAGCTTGGGTTTTGTGACTACAAAAAACTGCCGATTGAATTACCAAAATTGGCACTTGAACACCAATTACAACTTAAAGCACACTAATAATTAATCACACGGATCACTTTAGTTCGCAGTTATATCGCTTTGCTAGTATTTCGCAGTTATATCGCCAGTTCAATACTCACTCGGTCGCGGTCCTTACCGGCCATATATAGTGTCTTTTCTACTAAAACATCTAAAATGTTCGAGCACTTACCGGTCCCGACCGACTAGGTGTAGAAAGTTCTAGTATGGAGTTCTCTAGAAGGATTATTTCTGCTACTCGAATTTAGATAGCGCTAGTGCCATGTACCAGGCATCCACTATGGCGCGCAACATTATTATTATAATTTGAAAATGAGAACGTTTATTTCTTCACAAAACTCAATATTTTTAATAGTAAAAATTCAAATCTGTTGTTTTTTTAGATATTGAAAATTAGGTGCAATAATTAAGGCTTTTTTGATTTTTTACGAGAATTTAGAGAGTAGGTATTTCTACAGGTTCTAAGGTACTACCAAAATCACAAGTGAAAACACTGGTTCTGTGATAGTTCAATGAGTATTTAAGTTATTTCGCTGATTTATTCTATGCTTAAACCGTGAAAAAATTTTGTTCGCACGGCCATATCTTGTCAATAATGTCAATGATTTGTACAATGTATTTTGATAAAATATGTTTAGATGTTTATTTAGGTATATGATCATATTAAAAGAAAACATAGTGGCATAATTACTTAAAGCATATGACCATAAAATTACACAATCTAGTAAATGGGCAGGCCTGGAGAGTATACATTCATAACTATTTTAAACTATTTTACGACGGTAGGAATTCATAAGACGAAGATTATATGAACTTTACCATGAAAGATGCATTGACTTATATATTACTAGCGTAATACAATTAAATTTTTCCGATACTTTTAGATAATATGTCAAAAATTATTCTAAAATGTCGTGTGCTCCACAGCCAAATCTTCTCTAAAATATTTGGCTGACCAAGACCGCTAAAAATAAAATCAAAATAACGTGGAGTATAATTAGGACTGAAACTGGAGTATAATTAATAGACAAACCTCGTAACACAAATTATCAATCGAAAATTAATAATAAACGGACTAGATCAAATCAAGAAGTTGCAGCGGTGTTTGAGAAATATTTCACTGACCTATTTTGACAACAAAGCCATTGAATAGTTCTTAAACTGTCGCCGATTCATTATTAAAACAGAATGTTAATACCCGTTTAAAAGAATTTAGATTTGAAAAAGTATTACGGCAAGATATTGTAAAATATTTCAAAACCCTTGATGTAAAGAAAACCGCAGATTTATGAAGGATGTCCGTTACAGTTGTTGCGTCCATAATAGTTTTAATTGCATCATGGTATTATTTTTAATACCAGTATCGAATTTGGTGTATTTCCTGATTAATTTAAATCTGATCAGATCAATTTTTAATTTTTTTAATAGAAATAAATTCTTCCATAAAAATCAATTTGGTTTCACAAAGAATCGTTCGAAGACTGACACAGGTGTCAAGCTTATGAAATGATGCCTTAGATATTTTTTGTGATATTTCCAAGGCTTTCGATTGTGTTCATCATGAGATATTAAGCAGAAAACTACAACATTACGGTATCAAAAAATTGTGCTTAGACTAATTATTTCATATTTAAATAACTCAAAAAGTCGTTATCAATGGTAAAAGTTCTTCAGGATCAGTAGTATCAATGGACGTTCCTCGAGCTTGAATTTTTTCCCATTCCTGTTCTTAGTCTATATTAATAACTTACCTTATCATGTAGGGGATCATCACGATAGAGTATTATTTGCTGATGATACCTCTTTAATTTTAAAACTCGAACGACAGTCAATTAATTTTGACAGTGTAAATAATGCTCTATCAAAATTAGTACAACGGTTTAACGCCAATAATTTGCTTTTAAACAGCAATAAGACAAAATGTATTAAATTTACAATACCTAAATGTCAAACATTCAAATACCAATGTGCTTTTAAATGGGGAAGAGTTGAGTCTTGTGAATACCCCTGTTTTTCTTGGTATTACTATTGACGCGAAGCTTCAATGGGTCACCCGTATATCTAAATTAGCAGGCAGACTTAGTGCTGCAGCATATGCTGTAAGAAAGATTAGAGGTCTCACCAATGTTTAGACAGCTAGATTACTTTATTTTACTTACTTTCATAGCGCCATGTCTTATGGAATCTTACTATGGGGTGATGCGACTGACATTGAAGTCATATTTGTTTTGCAAAATAGATCCGTACGGGCGATTTCTAAAATTGTAAAATGTCTCTTAAAGAAAAATTTAAAGAAATAAACATTAATTTTGGCAGCGCCGTTATATATTTATGAAAATGTAATATATGTACATAAAAACATAAATAGCTTTCATAAGAATAAAGATGTCCACACTTTCAACACTAGGAACAAACATAAGCTTGTAATACCAGTTACTAGACTCCACAGAATTAGTAATTCATTTATGGGAAAATGTATACGCTTTTACAACAAATCCCAAGAAATGTAATTTTTACTATTGTTTTTTTTTTATTGCTTTGAATATTTACTATTGTTGTGAATTGACTTTTTGGGTCAAATAAAAGACGATATTATGTATGACTTAAGCATACAGTAATTATTCTAAGGCAGTAACAATATATATATATATATATATATATATATATATATATATATATATATATATATATATATATATATATATATATATATATATATATATATATATATATATATATATATATATATATAAGTACAATAATATAATACGTTTAATATAAAATTTGTCTATAGAAAGTTGGAATTCAAAAAACATACTCGTATATTCATCCATTTACAATTCAATGTTGCTAGAAACCAAGTAAAACTCTTTGTCACTTGGTTTCAGACCAGCAATATTTCAGCAATGGATTCCTTTTATGAAATTGATGTTTACAATCATAAATATTTGTTTACATTGATATTGGTATTTGTTATAAAATAGTAAAGTTACGGCCAATTTGTTTCACACCTGAGCATTCCTCTCATTTCTAAGGGGTGAGGCAAGGGCGTGACCACTGATCATCATTCAATACTCAATAACTTTATTGCATTCCATAGGTTACAAAAGGTGTTACATAGTTTTATAGTATCTCTATAGACCCTATTTTGGCACAGCAATATTATGAAGGAGGAACATTTATTTTGTTTTATTATTATTATTCTTAAATAATTATTTAATATTAACGTTCATTATATTATATAAACATACACACATTGAATTTGAAATACGGCTATTATAATTGTTATTATTTATTAATTGATTTTGACATTTACTTATTATTATAGGTAGTATAATTAGCACAGTTGAATTTTTATTAAATTATTGTGAAATCTTCCAACATGCACAGCGTGCATGTTGGGAGATTTCACATTAAAGTAGTAAGAGGTGTGATCAAAAAGTAATGATAATGAAAATAAAACACGGTGATTAAAGTTAAAATAATAATTTATTTTTCTACGTTGTCTCCTAACAAATCAATACATTTAGTCCATCTGTTTTCTAAACCCAGGATTCCCTTTGAAAAAATTTTTTTGTCTTGACCCTCCCAAAACGCTTCAACAGCGGCCATTACTTGGCTATCGTCTTCGAATTTCTTGCCTCGGAGGCGTTCCTTGAGCCGAGGAAAGAGATAGAAGTCACTAGGAGCTACATCTGGCGAATAGGGAGGGTGTTCGAGCAGTTCGAATCCCGTTTCTTGAATGGCAGCCATCGCAACTGCGGCTTTGTGAGCAGGTGCGTTGTCTTGGTGAAACAGCACTCCAGCTCGCAGTTTGCCGCGTCTTTTTTCCTTAATGACCTCCCGTAATCTTCTTATTTGGTCTGCGTAGTAAGAGCCCGTACTAATGGCTCCCTTTTCCAAATATTCCACCATAATTATGCCTTGAGCGTCCCAAAAAACAGATGCCATAACCTTTCCAGCCGAACTTGAAACTTTGAATTTCTTTGGCGTCGGTGAGGAGGTTCGCTTCGAAGTCATCGATTGTTGTTTCTTTTCAGGATCAAAATGGTGGATCCAGGTCTCCTCCATATTCACAAAACGGAACAAATTTTTTTCTTGATCTGCTTGGAACTTTTCGAGATTGACCCTCGAAATGTCAACTCGATTTTTCTTTTGCTCGTTGCGGTTAACATTCTGGGTACCCACCACCCACTGTGTATGTATTTTGAAGACATTTTTTTTTCAAACAAAGGTACTTGATGACAGCTCTAGTTTCGTTTATCTCCAAGTTGATGTTATCTCTTTGACAGTTCGTATTCAAATGAATGTATCTCCCGGAAATCGTGATCTATTTTTATGATTTTTTTAGGCTGACGTAGTGAGTATATAAGCAAGCAAAAAATATTTTTTTTAGGATTTTTATGCGAACCTGAAGTAACCGATTATCATTACTTTTGGATCACCCCTCGTATACCTTATTAAATTTCAGACATGTAGGATTTCTCAAATACATTGCCGAACATGTGGGAAATTAGCACTTAAATTGACATTTACAATTGTAATGGTGCCCGGGTTGCTGAAAATTTTACAGCAGGCGCTTAGCCACTGACCAACCATGGCTCTATTGGTATATAAAGTTACAGTGAGTAAAGTTACAGCCTATATACGTCCCACTGCTGGGCGCAGGCCTCCCCTCATTTCTGAGAGGGTTTTAGGGCAAGGAAGTGTCCGCCGCGCAGCCCCAAAGCGTATTGGCGAACTTATTAGTATATTAAAATCATTGAGCTAATATTGTACCACGTACTAGAGGCGACACTGCATTCAGCTACTATGTTCCACTCAACTGCGGTGCATACACCGCACTATAATCAGTCACTCGTTAGGCGCTTGTAGAGATGTCACGTGTTGTATTGATATAAAAAACAATCTCTTGATAAAAATATGCCGTCGTGTGTACTTAGATATTGCACAAATAATTCAAGAAATGTCAGTAAAAACCAAGGAATTACGTTTTATCGGTTAATAAGATACTTAATCAATAAAAAAGTATTATAGATTAATAATAAAATAAATAATACCTAAGACACCATCTCGTGTCATGGAATATAGATTATGAAATTATTATGTTCAGATGCGACATTTCTTTGGGTACTTAAGTATAGGACGAATATATTATTATACACATTTTTTTGTAGAAACATATATAAGTTATTATAATTAGGCTAAATTTTTCATGTTTAAATCTGCTTATTAATCTTTTATTTTATATTTAGGTTTCCACTTCAAAGTCAAAGTGGTATAAATTCGCCTATTTTTAACTCTCGCGTACCCTGCATTTATGAACTACTCTTATTCTAATTTATATAAATATATTTGTAGTTTAAATGTTATGTTAATAAGTTTTCTTAAACATACATTTAGTATGTTTTTTTATATTTGACATAGATACCTTTTAAAATATTCAGATAAAAATATCATTGAAATGTAATTAAAATAATATACAAAATAAATGAGAAAATTTAAAAATTGTTCTCGATATAATTTACCTATTTAACAAAACAATCTACTATTACCTACGGATCGTTCTAAAATGTTTATTCTATGATAAAAAAACCAACCGCGCGAACACAGAGTAGCGCACATTTTTTGTTTGAGATAGCTGTTCTAGTACGTAAGTACATATTACTTCAATGATTAAAATACATTATTTCTATTTATAGGAATACAAAATTAACTGGCACTTATGGAAGCCTTGTCATTTTTTAATGAGAGTAAACAGGACAGTTAAGGACTCGACACAGAACTTCAAAGAAGAAAATGAAAATAATGTAAGCAATATTTTATTAATTCAGTACTTAAAACGATAGGTCGCCTTCCTCTTCCGATGCTGGCCTCCTGTGTTCGGGCCTCGAGTGGCTTCTTAATCCGGCAGTGAAGACCCTACCATAATGGACCTCTTAGACACTTGGGCATCTTGCGCCTCTTATCAGGGATCGACCAATACCACCACGCGTGTGACCTAGGGTCGTACCTACGTTTGACTCCGTACAAAGATCCCGCTTCTTAAAAGAAAGTGTTGACGACTAAGATTACAGGTCCTTAAGGAATGGTCCCAATTTAGACGTCAGGCATGTACCTAATAGACTGTATTTTCCCTTACTTCCCTACTCTTAGGATGAACACTGAAGTATCTTCAAATGAAACATAAATTGTTCGTAAATTCCCCTTGAAAATGCGATATTGAAACTCACTACTTTTATAACTTTCACTTCACTTTCCTAATTTCTTTTTCTTTTTTGCTTTAAAACTGGAAACTGTAGCTGGTCCCGAACGCCAGTGTTGTCATCTGCGAGGACCGCTTAGGTCCTGCAGGTCTCGGGCCTCGGGGTATGCCCCTATTACCCGGGCTATCCTCGCGGCCCACTACTATGGGCCGGTCCTGGGAGCCTTTTCAGGCTTTGTCGATATTAAGCGGATTTGTCCGTAGTTGGTAGAAACTTTTTCCGGTAAAAGTCAAGGTTGTCCTATCAGCGGCATTGTGGGTTGTTACTCGACTCTCTAATCTCAGAGAGGAGTTCTCTTGGATAGGGTCGCCCGTCCGGTGGGCGAGCGTGTAGCGGCGTTAAGTTGTTAAGGTGTGTGTGTGTGTGGCCCGTTATCTGTGCGGTCGAACAGTCCGCGTGCCAACCGGGCCACTAAGTCCTGAATAGTATCTATCTTGAGGTCGGCCGCTATGACGTCATTTCGGACGTAGCGACCCGCACCGACAATGGTTCTTAACGTCAAATTTTGCTGGGCCTGCAGTCGCCGCCTCAGAGGCTCGCTCAGAAGCACGTACCAGGCCGGAGCAACGTAGGTCTTATGTACATCTTATAGATCTTTATTTTTGTCTTAAGTGGTAGCTTGGATGCCAGGACTGGACGGAGCATCGCCCGCGCACATCTGCCTCTGCGGACGACGCTGCGCAGTCGTGCGCAGCGCCCGGTCGATCCGGCACCCAAGGTAGGTCACGGCCTTCTCGTACGCGATCTTTTGGCCATTGAGGGTTAGCGGAGGTGGTAGGTTTCTGAGGCGGCGAGTGAGCAGAGCGGTCGTCTTACCAACGTTGACGACCATCCTCCACTCATCTAGCCATGGTGGCAACAGGTCCAGCAGACAGTGGCAGTGGCAATGTGGGCTCTTCTGGACGAGTTGAAGTAGGCGCTATCGTCCGCGTATAACGCCAATTCCACGTCGTCCTCCCACTCTTGCAGCCTTCCTGCCAGTGTAGGGATATCATTAGTGTACGCCGCGTACAGGACTGGAGACAAACAGATGCCCTGTGGAACGCCGGCTCTGATGGTTCTTGTTGTGGACTCGACGTCCTCTACGCAGACGTAGAACTTCCTGTCTGCCAGGAAAGACGCCACTAGCCGCAACATAGCAGGAGGGACACTGGTCTGTTCTTCCAATTTATAAAGTAGTCCAGAATGCCACACCCTGTCGAACGCCTCCTCAATATCGAGAAAGACGCCCATCGATGTGCGGCCACGATTGGTGCAGCACTCTGGTTGCTGTTGAGTGATCCCTCCTGAATCCGTGCTGCTCCGCCCAAAATTGGATGCACGGACGGAGGCGTCTTAGCCACAATCTTTCTAGCAGTTTAGCTACGTGCGGTAGCAGCGTGATCGTGAGCGTAGCTGGCAGCTCTACGCCTGTCCTTCCCGGGTTTCGGCAAGATGATGACTTTGCCTTTCTTCCAGTTCTCCGGGAAGTGGGATGTCCGCAATATCCCATTGTAGAGTCGACCAAGCTCTACTAGGACTATGGGGCAGCTGTCGGAGTGCAGCGTTGGTAATCCCATCGTGCCCCGGCGCCTTCCTCGGTTGCAGGCGGGATACTGTCCTCCGCAGTTCAGCGGGGGAGATGAACCACTCTCCTGCAAGCGGTGGCGCGGGCGACGACAGGAACTCCTGTACGCGACTCTCCTTCTGAACTCCGCACTTGCTGGGTTCGGCATAAATTGCTCCTCGAAGTGCTCTACTAGGATATCCGCTCTACCCTTGGCATCGTAACGACGTTCGCCCGCGTTGTTGATCAGCGGGCAAACGGGAGGTTTGGCTTTAGTTAACTGTCGGTTCAGTTTGTAGAGCGACGCATCGTGGTCTTCCGCTTTCCATATACGTCGCTCCCAGGCCTCTCATTTCTGACTGCAACTGACAGTTCCTCCGACAGGGTGTTTAACTGCGTTTTGATTCTTGGGCAGCGAGTACGCGCCCAGAGCCTCCTCAACGCTCTTTTCCTCCTGATCTGCACGCTTATCTCTAGTGGCAGATCGTCTCTCATTGCAGATATCGGGACGATCGTAGAGGCAGCGGCCTCTACGTCCTCCGCTGTGCTTAAGGGGTGGTGTGCTGGAGGTCTCTCCTGCAGGTGTTGGTGGTAGAGCCTCCAGTCGACACGTGTCTTAATTGCTCTGGGCGGCGTAGTCGCCGCCTTTAGGCCAAGGGTAATCAAGATCGGGCGGTGCTGTGAATTAAGGTCGTACAGCACCTACCTCTACCACTATCGGGTAGTTGACGTTCCTAGAGAGCACGATGTCCAATACATCCGGACGTTTCCGTGGATTTGTCGGAACGTGCGTAGGTTCTTCGGGACCTAAGACGTCATACCTGTGTCTTTCAGCGTCTTCAAATGGTGCATGACCCGGCGGGTTGATCACTCCAGATCCCCAAGCCGGGTGTTTGGCGTTTAGGTACCCGGCGATGATGGTCGGTGTTTCGCCTTCCTTTACCGTCCGGATGTCTGAGGAGCAGAATGGAGTCCCTGGCGAGCGGTAAGCTGCGTAGATCCTTAGTTCCTCGCCCGCCGCCTCCATTTTTATGCCGATAGAGCGCATCGTTTGGTATTCCGGTAGATCGAGTTCTTGATGGACGATGTCCCTCCTCACTAGAACCGCCGTCCCTCTGTAGGCGGCCCCTTGAGAAGTGACCTCGACCCTCCTGTACATATGGTAATTGGGCAGCTTTACGCGCGTGTACGGGTTTGGTTTTGTCTCTCCCAGCAAGATGACTTGTATGTCTTGTTGCTGGGCGACTGTGCGGAGTTCATGCAGCTTCTGCTGTATGTATCCCATCCGGGTTCCAGTAGAGGAGGCGGAGGTAAGACTCCTCCGTATTGCTGTGCCAGGAGGTTTGCCAGCGCCTTCATCACTGCTGTAATAGGGTCCGTCCCGGCTCTAATATCGGCCAGGACCTGACTGCCGACTTCGATTGCTAAGCCAACCAAACGTTGGATGGCGTCAACAGTCTCGAAGCCGGCTGATGGTGTTCTTGGGGCCTGTGAAGGCGTTGGCACTGGTCTCGGGTGTTGGTGTACGTCTCTTTGTGTATGGGTAGAGCGCGCTCTATATGTAGAGCGGGCTCTATTTTCCGATAGAGCCCTTTCTGGCACTCTACCCATTCTGGCTGTCTTCTGTTCTTTGGTAACCTGCGCCTGAGCTATCGTTACCGCTGGGGTTGGGGTAGAGATTGCTGCCTGAGGAGGGGGCTGCACCTTCTGCTTCTTCTCTCTTCCCCGCTTGCTCTTTTGGAAGGTTTGACGCTCGATTGCGTCGTTAGCGGGGGGCTGGAGAGTCGCCCCGGTGGTTGCCTTGGATGTTGGTTTAACCGGCACCACCGTTTCCATAGGTGCCGTGACGGGTGGAGGGGGGGTCGGGTTGCCTAACCTTTCCTCTGATTGTAGTCCACTCGTCTTCCTTTACCACGGCCCTGGGACGACTCTGGGGGACCCTCTTGGGCTCTTCTGAGAGTAGGCCCGGCAGGGCGATCCCCTGCTTCCCTGCAATCCTCCTCAGGACTGGGCAGTGGCGATCATTGGCTGTGTGGTTTTTGGCGCAATTGGCGTATCGCGGTTCTTCATCTCTACCCCTTGGGCAGTTACTGGGGATGTGGTCCCCGGCGCAGCGAATACACTTCAATGGCCTGAAGCACTTCATGGATGGCCAAAGGCCTGGCAACGGTGGCATTGAGATGGGCCCGCTCTTCCTTCCAGGCCTTTATGACGACTCCTTTCATGTACAGGAGTTCACTTAGGCGCTCCAGGCTCAGGTGGTCCAGCTGCGCAAAGTAGGGGCACCCAGGTCTGCCTCTACGGGGGGGATCCCTTTCACATATTTGATTGGGAATCTTTTGGCCCTGATAGCCCCCTCTATTGCGGATGGATCCGTGCCCACTGGCAGTCCCCGTATGCCCGCTTTTGTGAGCTTGTCCTCCTCGGGTGTGTAGCAGTACCAGGACATGGTACTTTGTCGGTAATCTCTATGAGGTACTTCTGTACCGTCCGGAATTCTTCCGGACTTTGGGGTGTGAACCTAACCCCCTTCCCGAACGGACGAGCATTCAGTGGGTGACCCAACTTCTTGAGCAACTCAAAATGATTCGTTCAGTCCGGGAGGCACTCAGCCACTATGGGCGGGTATCTTTTCGATGTTTCTTCATCCGGTTTGGATTTTGGTGACTCAGCTATCCTGGTCCTTGTTACTGCTGGGGCAGCTGCCAGTTGGGCGTAGCTGGTCGAAGGCCTTTGACCATCGTCCGATGGCCGGCCTGACGGGTTGGTAGTTGACGCGGACAATGTGTGCCTGGCAGATGGCGCTGGGGTCGCATATTTGGTTGAACTCCACCCGTACGACCCTTCTCCTCCCTGCTCCAGATCAACAGCATCCATGCTGCTATGGTGATCCGGTGATCTGGGAGGGGTTGGATTTGGCGATGGCGATTTAGGTGGTGTTCTGCGGATCTTGGGCCTCTCCGGTTGTCGTCGATCGCTTTCCTCTTCGGATGTTGAATACTCCGAGGAGTAAGGAGATCCGACGCATTGCCTCTTCTCCTGGAGGGATGCAGCGGTCTCGGGTGGAGTATGCCTTCTTGGCGTTTTCTTTGCCCGCTGTTGTATGGGGGGCAACGGTTCACACCCAGTCGTACACTCAGGTACGATGGGCGAGAGCGCGGCCCTCGGTGCGGTCTCTTTACCCGGCGATGAAGGCTTTCGGGTCGGGATTTGAGAGTAGGAGGACACTACTCTAGTCCGTTCCGGGTTGAAAATATCCCTGTATGCGATTGGTCTCTCCAAAACGCCAGGACGATCCGGTGGTTTTCTAGTTTTGGGAGGGGGCTCCCCCTTGTCCTTATCAGACATGATGGTAAAAACCTACCTATCAAGTGAGTCAGGTAATCAACTAAGGCCATATCTAAATTACCAGCCGATCGGCAGCAGTTGGTGATGCGCGACGCGGATGGTAGGGATGGTAAACGTTGGCTTAATCTCTATGGACACTGCCTATCCCTTTTATACCAAAAGGGTTGGGGGAAGTGCGGTGGTGGCACTTCAAACACGCGACTAGGCACAGTAAGCACGGAGCGCTTTAAAGTGCCTAAGAATCTGCCTAGGGGCCGTTAATCTCGACGCCTCACGGAATCAGCGGACTCAACGATCGGCGGAGTATGTCGTACCGGCGGTTGTATGTGGCCACTGCTAACCACAAACAACGCACACCTAGGAGATCCTTGATCCCGAACGCAACGTTGTTTGTCGTCTTCATGCACCTAAGTGCATGCAGGTATCGGGCCTCGGGGTATACCCCATTGGGGCCGAGTGTGCAACGGCGCAAAGCCGTTGAGATGGTCGTGTGGCCTGTTGTCGGCACGGTCGAACATGCCGCGCGCTAGCCGGGCCACGAAGTCGGTGATACTCTCGACTTTCAGATCGGCCGCTATGACGTCGTTCCGGACGTAGCGACCTGCTCCGACAATCGTCCTTAATGACAGGTTCTGCTGAGCCTGCAGTCGCCGCCTCAGAGGGTCGCTTAGAAGCGCGTACCAGGCCGGAGCAGCGTAGGTGGTAATGGTCCGGATTTACATCTTGTATATCCGGAGCTTGGTCTTTATCGGCAGCTTGGATGCCAGGACCGGACGAAGCATCGCCCGCGCACATCTGGCTTTGCGGACGACGAAGTTGACGTGCGCAGTCATGCGCAGCGCCCGGTCGATCCGGCACCCGATGTATGTCACGGCCTTCTCGTACGCGATCTTCTGGCCGTCGAGAGTCAGCGGAGGTGGTAAATTTCTGAGACGGCTAGTGAGCAGAGCGGTCGTCTTACCAACGTTGACGACCATCCTCCACTCGTTCAGCCATGGTGGCAGCAGGTCCAGCAGACGCTGCATTTTGGCAGTGGCTATATGGGCTCTTCTGGACGAGGTGAAATAGGCGCTATCGTCCGCATATAGCGCCAGTTCAACATCGTCCTCCCATTCTTCTAGCCTGCCTGCCAGTGTTGGTATATCATTCGTGTATGCCGCGTACAGGACTGGAGACAAACAGCTGCCCTGTGGGACGCCGGCACTGATGGTTCTTGTTGCGGACTCGGCGTCCTCTACGCAGACGTAGAACTTCCTGTCTTCCAGGAAAGACGCCATTAACCGCAAAATAGCTGGGGGGACACTGGTCCGCTCGTGTAGTTTATATAGTAATCCTGAGTGCCACACCCGGTCGAACGCTTTCTCGATATCGAGAAAGACGACCAACGATATGCGGCCACGGTTGTACTCTGCCGCAAGCAGGTGCAGCACTCTAGTCAGCTGTGTGACTGTAGAGTGACCCCTCCTGAATCCGTGCTGCTCCGCCCGAAGTTGGATGCACGGACGGAGACGTCTCAGCAGCAATCTTTCGAACAGTTTAGCTGTGTGCGGTAATAGCGTAATCGGCCTGTAGCTGGCAGCTCTACGCCTGTCCTTCCCGGGTTTCGGCAAGACGATAATTTTGCCTTTCTTCCATTCCTCCGGGAAATGGGATGTCTGCAGTATCCCATTGTAGAGTCGACCAATCTCTACTAGGACTTTATAGGGCAGCTGTCGGAGTGCAGGGTTGGTAATCCCGTCGTGTCCGGGCGCCTTCCTCGGTTGCAGGCAGGTTACTGTCCTCCGCAGTTCAGCGGGGGAAATGAACAACTCTTCTGCAAGAGGCGGCGCAGGCGACGACAGGAACTCCTGTACGCGACTCTCCTTTATGGCATGAAGCTCCATGAATTCCGCACTTGCTGGATTCAGCATAAATTGCTCCTCGAAGGGCTCCTAGGATATTCGCTCTGCCCTTGGCATCATAGCAGCGTTCGCCCGCGCTGTTGGTCAGCGGGCAAACGGGAGGTCTGGTTTTGGTTAACTGCCGGTTCAGTTTGTAGAGCGACGCATTATGCTCATCCGCCTTCCATAGGCGCCGCTCCCAGGCCTTTCCTCTGTAGGCCTGGACTGCAACCGACAGTTCCTCCGATAAGGTGTTAAGCTGTGTCTTCAGTCTTGGGCAGCGAGTACGCGCCCAGAGCTTCCTTAGCGCTCTTTTGCGCCTGATCTGCACGCATATCTCTCGCGGCAGATCGTCACGCCTTTCTGTAATCGAAACGATCGTAGAGGCCGCGTGGAGGGCCTCCTGGATGTTTTTGGTGATTCTAGTAGCAGCGGCCTCTACGTCGTCCGCTGTACTTATAGGTTGGTGGACTGGAGGTCTCGCCTGCAGGTGTTGTGAGTAGAGCCTCCAGTCGATGCGTGTCTTAAATGCTCTGGGCGGTGTAGTCACTGCCTTAGTGCCAAGGGTTATCAGAATCGGGAGGTGCTGTGAGCTCAGGTCGTATAGCACCTCTACCACTACTGGGTAGTTGACGTTCCTGGAGAGCACGATGTCTAATACATCCGGATGTTGCCTCGGGTCTGTCTAAACGTTAGTTGGTTCTTCGGGACCTAAAACGTCGTAGTTGTTCTTCTCATCGTCTTCGTATAGTGCATGACCCGGCGGGGTGATCACTCTGGACTCCCACGTCGGGTGTTTGGTGTTTAGGTCCCCGGCGATGATAGTGGGTGTTTCGCCTTCCATCACCGTCCGGATGTCTGAGGAGCAGAATGGAGTCCCTGGCGGGCGGTATGCTGCGTAGATCCTTAGTTCCTCGCCCGCCGCCTCCATTCTTATGCCGATAGAGCGCATAGTCTGGTAAGGTGGTAGTTCCAGCTCTTGGTGGACGATGTCCCTCCTCACTAGAACCGCCGTCCCTCTGTAGGCGGCCCCTTGAGGGGTGACCTCGTCCCTTCTGTATAGGTGGTAATTTGGCAGCTTAATATGCGTCTTAGGGTTTAATTTTGTCTCTCCCAGCAATATGATGTGCAAGTCCTGTTGCTGGGCGACTGTGCGGAGTTCATGCAGCTTCTGCTGTATTCCGCCCGGGTTCCAATAGAGGAGGCGCAGATTACTCTCCTCCGTAATGCCGGGCTAGTAGATTTGCCAGCGCCTTCATAATCGCCGTCACTGGATCTGTCCCGGCTCTGATGTCGGCCAGGACTTGTGTGCCGACCTCGATGGCAATACCAACCAAACGTTGTATTGCGTCTGCTGTCTCGAGGCCGGCGGTAGGTGTTCTCCTATATGAAGGCTTTGCCAATGGTCTCGGGTGTTGATGGTCCTGGTCCTGCACTCTTGGCTTGTGGGTAGAGCGCGCTCTACCTGTAGAGCAGGCTCTATGTTCAGGTAGAGCCCTTTCTGGCACTCTACCCACGCTCTTGGTTGTCTCCCGAGTAATCTGCGCCTGTAAGGCTACTGGTCCAGATGGTGTCGGGGTAGAGGTGACAGCCTGAGGAGGCTGCGACTTCTTTCTGCTCCTCTCCCGCCTCCTCTTCTTGGAGGGTTGCCGTTCTGTGGCAGGGTTGGCGGGGGGCTGTAGAGTCGCCCCGGTGGTTGCCCTTGTCACTGTGGGTTCCACCGTTTACTTAGGTGTTACGGGTGGGGGGGAGGCTGGTTGCCTGCCCTTCCCTGTGATGGTAACCCACCCGTCTTGCTGAATGGTGACAGCTTTTAGGCGACACTGGGGGATCTTTTTAGGGTCCTCCGGGAGTAGCCCCGGCAAGGTAATCCCCTGCCTCCTAGCAGTCCTCCTCAGGACGGGGCAGCGGCGGTCGTTTGCCGTGTGGTTTTTGCCACAATTTGCACACTTGGGTTCTTCCTCTCTACCCCGAGGGCAAAGGCTCGCAATGTGCTCCCCGGCACAGCGCACACACCTCACTGGCCTGAAGCAGTTGGCGGAGGCGTGCCCGAAGGCCTGGCATCGGTGGCATTGAGCCGGTCCTGCTTTTCTCTCATAAAGAAGAGTTCGTCGACTTTGTATAAATCCTGGAGTTGCTCCAGGCTCAGGTCGGGTTGAGCAAAGTAGATGCAGCCAGCCAGGTGCTACGTGGTGGGATTGCCTTGACGTATTTAATGGGGAAGCCTTTTGCCCTTATAGCCTCCTCTATTGTCTTGGTGTCCGTGCCCATTGGTAGACCCCGGATGCCCACTTTAGTGGGCTTGTCCTCCTCCGGACAGTGTTGGTGTTTCCTTAGTTAGCTCCACCATATAGCGCTGAACTGTACGGAATTCATTGGCGCTTTGCGGTGTGAACCGTACGCCTTTCCCGAACGGACGGGCATTTAAAGAGTGGCCCAACATTCTGTTGAGCTCCTTAAAATTCCTCGTCCGATCCGATAGGCATTCAGCCACTATAGGTGGGTTATCTGGTTTTCTCCTGGTCGGCAGGCTTATCAGTAGGCACTGCTGCCGGTTGTGGTCGTGGTACTGCTGGTGCAGCTACCATATGGGCATAGCTGGTAGATGGTCGTTGACCATCATCCTGCGGGAGCCCGGACGGGTTTGATGTTGCCACCGGCAATGATCGGCCGGCGGATGCTGCGAGGGTTGCGTAGGTAGTTGACCCCAGCTGTAAGATTCCTCGCCCCCTGCTCATACTGGGCCGAATCTTGGCTTCGCCGTTCCGGTGATATGGAGCGATGGGGGGGGGGGGGGTTGTGGTAGAGAAGGTGACTTCGGTGGTGATCTGAGCACCTTCTTCGTCGTCACCACCTGGTGATATGCTTCATCTTCTGATGAGGATGGTGGTTCATCGGATGACAGCTGGGAGTCTATCCGTTGCCTCTTCTCATATAAGGAGGCTTCGGTTTCTGGTGGGGTGTGGCGTCTAGCGGTTTTCTTAGCCCGCTGCTGCTGGGTGACGGTTCGTGCCTGACCGTGTGCTCAGACACGGCCGGCGTGAGCGCGACGCCCGATGCAGGCTCCTTCCGCGGCGAGACGGGTTTCCTCATGGGAATCTGGGAGAACGCTGGCACCGTTCTGGTGCGCTCCGGGTTCGCCAGATCCCTGATAACTAGTGGTCTCTCCAATACTCCTTTCTTATCCGGTGGTACTCTTGACTTGGGGGGTTGTTCCCCCTTGTCCCTACCTGACATGATAAGGTCTAACCTAATACCGTCAGTTTTACTCTGAAGGCCCTATCTATGTATGATGGTGATAAATAGCAAACGGCTTTCCTCACTATGGGCACTGCCTACCCCTTTTGCAAACAAAAGGGTTGGGGGAAGTGCGGAGATGGTACTGTTACGTGCTTGAGGTTCGTCATGCTCGTCCCGAGCATTATCGGTCCCATAATAACGCGCCAAGCGATCCACATGGACGATCTTAGGAGTCCCTCTTGCGCCTTTCTGTGTCCGGTAGGTCACATCGTTGATCCTGGTTACAATACGGGCCGTCCCATTTAGCTTGAAGCTTAGGAGATTTCCCTTTGCTGCGGACTGGATTGTGCAACCACACTAATGAACCTTCGTTGAACCCTTTATTGTTCATTTTGCGGTCGTACCGGGTTTTCATTTTCTCACACATTTGCTGGCCTGATTGTCTGACGTGCTCATAAATGTCATTCATTTTGTTCCGCAAGTCATTTGCATAATCGGTTATACTGCGTGGGGCATCAGGTATCCCGGTGATCAGGTCCGCAGGCAGCCGTAATTCTCTTCCAAAGTTTGCGAAAGCTGGTGTCACTGCTGTACTTTCGTGAACAGAACTTCGATATGACAACAAAAACGGTTGTATGTGCTTGTCCCAATCTCGTTGCCGATTGTCTACAACTTTTGCTAGGTACCTCTCCAATGTCTGATTAAATCGTTCCACCATTCCATCAGATTGCGGGTGATAAGAAGTCGTTCTTGTTTTATGAGTACCCATAACTCGGCAAGTTTCCTGGAATATTTGAGACTCAAAATTCCTTCCTTGATCGCTGTGAATCTCTAAAGGTACTCCAAAACGACAGAAGACTTCATGAACTAGTTTATCTGCAACTGTTGAAGCTTCTTGATTTGGAATGGCGAAGACTTCTGGCCACTTAGTGAAGTAATCCATCACAACCATGAAATACTTGTTACCGCTTTCACTCTCCGGAAACGGCCCCGCCACGTCAATGGCTATTTTCTCCCATGGTGCACCCACATTGTACAACTTCAATGCACCTCTACTACGAGTCTGAGGTCCCTTTACAGCCGCACAACTTGTACATTTGCGACACCAGTCCTCGACATCGTTTCGACAGTAGACCCAGTAAAACCGTTCTCGGATCTTCAGTAGAGTTCGTTTAACTCCCAGATGGCCTCCTGAACAATCATTATGGTACAGCTGTAGAACATCCGGTACTTAACTTTAGGGACAACCATTTGCAAATGACAGCTGTCTCCCCGAACGTTTTCCCATTTACGACACAGAACTCCATCCTGAAGCAGCAAGCTGTCCCACTGGGCCCAGTAGCCTTTAGTGGTCGAACTCATCGCTGAGACGTCACTCCACTTGGGCTTGGGAGCACTGGCCTTTATCCATTCCAGAATCGGCTTTATGTCCGGATCTTCCTGCTGTGCATGTAGTAAGCTGTCCTTCCACTCGTTGCTGAGGTGGTCTGCCCTGAGCGTCCTCACGGATACCACTTCCTTACTCTCTTGCCTAGTACAATGTTTGCAATCTTCAGGACAAGGTCTTCTTGACAATGCATCTGCGTTGCCATGAGATTTCCCGCTACGATGTTCGATCTCAAAGTCGTATTCCTGCAGTAGTTCAATCCATCTCGCAACTTGTCCTTCTGGGTTTTTAAACTGCAATAGCCATTTTAGTGCAGCATGGTCAGTTCGTAAGTGAAACTTTCGTCCCAGAAGATATTTGCTAAAATGCTGCAACAACTTTACCACAGCGAGCAATTCGCGTCTTGTGACACAATAGTTCCTTTCCGGTTTTGACAACGACTTGCTGAAGTACGCTATCACGACCTCTTGGTCACCACTCCGTTGAGACAGCACACCGCCAAGTCCTATATCACTTGCGTCTGTGTCAACTATAAATTCTTTGCTTGCATCAGGGTATCCCAAAATAGGTCTTTTGCACAGACGGTCCTTGAGCTCCTGGAATGCGATATTGCAACTTTCATCCCAGCAGAAATGTCGCTTCTCCTCGGTTAGCTTGTGCAGAGGTTTGGCTATATCTGCAAAGTTCTTCACGAATCGCCGGTAATAGGAGCACAAACCCAAAAATGCTCTAACCTGCGTCTTGTCTTTTGGAACCGGCCAATCCTTGACAGCGGCGATTTTCTCTGGATCTGTGCGGATACCTTCTTCCGATACTACAAACCCCAAAAAGTTAACTTGCCGTTGGAATAGTGAACATTTCTTCGGGCTCAACTTGAGGTTGGCACTCTGAATCTTCATAAGCACGCGTTCCAGGTTTTGAAGGTGTTCCTCAAACGTACGGCCCACGATGATGATGTCATCCAAGTAGACCAGACAGGCATCGCCAATTAGCCCGGTAAGTACAAATTCCATCAGACTTTCAAACGTTGCTGGAGCATTGCACAACCCAAACGGCATTACTTTGAATTGCCACAGACCCTTTCCCGTCGAGAAAGCAGTTTTCTCCTTATCCTTAGGGTCAATTTCAACTTGCCAGTAGCCACTTTTTAGATCCAGCGTGCTAAACCATTTTATTCCTGTAAGCATGTCCAGCGTGTCATCAAATCTTGGAAAGGGATAGCTGTCCTTCTTTGTAACGTCGTTCAGACGGCGGTAATCAGCACAGAACCGCATGCTGCCATCCTTCTTTTTCACCAGCACCACTGGCGAACACCATGGACTAGAGGAAGGTTCAATAACACCATCCTTCACCATTCCTTCAATCATGGTTTCCACTTCCTTTTCACGTGCTACCGGCAATCGTCTTGGCCGCTGACGGATAGGCAACTCTTCACCTGTGTTTATTTTGTGTTGAACTAAACCAGTCTTTCCTATGTCAGCATCGTTTGATGAGAATACATCGGCGTACTCGAGTAACAACTTCTTCGCCTTGACCAATTCGTTCGGGGACAGAACACTGCGACAGTCTTCCAAAAGTGTGGTCACTCTCGTTTCTGCATCCTTGCTGGGGGTCCCACTCGATATGTATTGGCACCGAAGTAACCAATCCACTTCCTCACAAGTACCAATTAATGTGCCTTTTTCTATAATCTGGTCCCGGTCGCAAAGGTTCAGCACACGTACTCCTGAGATGTCAGTGGTCCTGACCAAGGTTCGAGCTACTTTCCATGGAAGGTCATTGTTTACCCTTTCCACAAGTACACAACGGTGAGCTTGCCCAGCGTTTCGGGGAAGACTAACCGGAACAATCGTTTCTGATCTCGGCGGAAGAACAATCTTCTTAATGCTGTACACGTTCCCTGGTAACGCACCTTCCATAAAAAGTTCCTCCTGTCCACATTTCAAAACACCTTGCTTTACGTCGATCTCACAACAATTATTCCTCATAAAGTCTAGGCCTAGGATGCAGTCGTCCATTATATCAGCCACGATGACATTATGCAGGTAGATCACGTTGCCTAGCTTCAACTCCATCTCCTTCTCTCCACGGACGGGTATACGCTGACCGGTGGCTGTTACCAAATTAATGCGTTCTCGGTTGTATGCGGAGTCCCCAAGGAACTGACTTATAAGTTGGGAACTAACAACCGTACGAGAGGCTCCAGTGTCTATGGTCAGTTTACACGGCATTCCGTTGACCTCACCCTTGATGATTAGACTGTTCCCATCATGGGTTTGTGAGATCGAGGTCCTTGGGGCTCTTTTAACATCAGCCAGCACCCGCCCCGCAGTTCTGGCTTTTACTCGTTTCCCTGCTGCTGCTGGGCGGTGCTGTTGGCCGCACTAACCTCCTGATCGTTCACCTTCCCTTTCTAGGGTTCGCTTAGGGCAGCTGGATCGAAGATGGCCCTTTTCCCCACAGCCATAGCACCTTGGGCTGTATCCTTTGTTGCGGTCGCGAACTGTAGCTGCTGCAACCTTCCTGACGCGATGGGAACGATGATCCTGCCGCACGGCTTCCACTTCCAGTGCATGGGCCAAGGCGTCCTTAAGCGTCTCGTGGTGCCCGAGCCTCACAGCAGCTCTGACTTCCAGGTCGCGGATGCCGTCGATGAATGTCTGCACTAGGTTCCCTTCAATGAGCGCAGGTACAGACCGGTTTGCTTTTCGCACCAGCTTCTCCACTTCTAGAGCCCACTGCTGCAGGTTTTCGTTGATGCGCTGTACACGATCTTTAAGCTGCGCACGAAAGACGTGTTCCAGGTGAGCGTCGCCATATCTCGCCTCCAATGCCTCAAGGAGTTGCTCATAAGTCACTTCCTCACCGAGAGCTTCCAGAACTGTTAAGGCCTGGTCACGCAGGCCTAGTGTGAGAGAAGTCATGGCCTGATTTTTATTCCAGCCGTTCGCCTTCATAACAGCCTCGAACTGGATTTTGTAGGCTGACCAGGAAGAAGTCCCGTCGAACGGTGGCACTTTGAACCCACGTAGCGAAGGTGTAGTAGCTACTACGGGAGCTGTAGTTCCATCACCCAGTTTGAGGTCGTCCAGCGTTTTCTTCACGTCAGCCACCACGTAATCAACCCGATTGTTCACTTGGTCGATTTGGGTTTTAGCTTCCTTGATTTGGGTTTCAGCTTCCGACAGGCGGTTGTCATGTTGAGCAACCCTATCCTTCACCTCCTTTATCTCTTTCCTAAAGGTAGCATGAAGGTCCTTAATGAGGAGCATCTGCTCTTCCGACCGACGGGCCTGTTCCTCCTGTCGGCGGCTCTGTTCGTCCTGTCCGCCCCGCAGCTGTTCTTCCAACCGACGGACCTGTTCCTCCTGTCGGTGGCTCTGTTCATCCTGTCCGCCCCGCAGCTGCTCTTCCAACCGACGGACCTGTTCCTCCTGTCGGCGAGCCTGCTCCTCCTGTCGACGAGCCTGCTCCTCCTGTCGACGAGCCTGCTCCTGCAGCATCACCATCAGAGCACCTAAGTCAGGTGCCACAGACGTAAAAGCTGCTGACGGACCGGCTTCCGTGGCCGGCGGCTGGCCCTCAGACATCTGCGGCGTTGCACCACCAAATCTCCTCTGGTCCGTCTCCTGCTGGCGTTGACTTCGGGTACGGACACCCTCCGTTTCCTCCTTAGGTAAAATCGGCATTATTTATCCCACTTCTGACACCAATTGTTACGAGCTTGAGGTTCGTGACAATAAAAATTGCCGATAGAATTACCTAAATTAACACTTTAATTTACTTTATACAAATTAAAGTTAAAAACACTAATAATTAAACACACTAATTCACTTAATTCCGCTCCGAAGCTTCGCTTGTGTCGCCGAGTTCAACTCTGTTTCGATCGCATCTTGCGCTACCTATTTATTTAAATTAGCAAAATATCCGGAATGTTCAAGTAAACACGCGTAAGGTACCGAGAGTTCGAGTATAGATTTTCTAGAAACTTAGTTCTTCGGGTGGCGCTGTCGGTCGAAAGATTTGTGATGTCATAAACTGCAACGCTCCCCTCGCTCTCGTTCCTGACACTAGATGGCGCTAGTTGTGTCGTCGACTGGAGCGCGTAACAGTACTTTAATGCGCGACTGGGCACGGAATGCACGGAACGCATAAAGTGCCAAGAATCACCTAGGGGCCGGTGACCTCGACGCCTCACGGAATCACGGGACTCAACGATCGGCGGAGTATGTCGTACCGGCGGTCATTTGCAGCCACTGCTAACTACAAATAACGCACACCTAGGAGATCCTTATGATATCCCGAACGCAAATTGAGCGATTTACCAACCTTCCCCGGAAGCTATACTGTTAGGAAAACCATGCGCTAAATGCTATTTCGATTCAAGCCAATCGATAATTTTCACTATCACATTTCCATTTATCACCTATATCTTTATTGCCCATACCAATGTCAAAAAAACAATTATATTGTAAAGAATAAATAAAATTTTAAACAAAATATCCCAATTTTACAGGTCTTTGTGTCACAAATCTTAAATGTCGAATACAAACTTTATTAATACAATTTCTAGCATTAGTCTTGTGTGCTATACACAATACAACAATTAAATTCATGAAATAAAACATATCATTATTAAAAAAACAGAAATTTTAATTCTTACCTCTATATACTATTAAAACGTCATCATATTAATAGAATTAAATGCTTTTGACACATTTCTACACCACTCTCAAGAACATATAGGAACCTGTTGCCATCCTTTTCTAATATTTATATCTATCATTGTCTAATATAAATACTGTTTCATTCTAACTTCTAGCTGTCTTTATCTAATTTATTATCATTATCTCTTATCAGTTATCACTTATCTTAACACAAGCTTTTAAATTAAATAAACATTAAATTCGTTATTCGTATTGCATAGCTGTTTGCTATGTAATGCATGATTCTAAAGTAAAAAAAATTATATCAATTTGCTTTTTCTTGTTTTCAGGTGATAGAAAAAGAAGCATACAGCAGCGACGATGAAATTCTTACTAATGATACATACTCTGGTTATTGCAAGAACATAGTTGAGAGTTTAGTTGAAATATTTAAAGGAATACAAAATGATCCCTTTGGTTTAGATAACACAAAATATAGCAGAATAGGTCAACTTGTGACAAAAAAATTATCACATATGAATTCATATGAAGCTTCAAAGGCCACCAAAAGAATAGCTGAGATTTTATTACTTTACGATGAAAGCAATCCATATAATCCAAATAACAATAACACTTAATAAAACAAATATAATACAAACTCTAGTGTCTGTATTCATTTAAATAATATTATAAAATGTAACTTCACTTTTTTAGGGTTCCGTAGTCAACTAGGAACCCTTATAGTTTCACCATGTCTGTCTGTCCGTCTGTCCGTCTTCGCTTAATCTCTGTGACCGTTAGCACTAGAAAGCTGAAAGGGCAATGCCCAGTCTTCATAGACACTTCGGCCATGAGTGCCCACATATAAAAGCATATAGATATGATAATATGCAATTAAAACAATGAAATGGTAAAGGAATTGCTTTAAAAAAAGTCGGGGTTTTGAAAATATTTGAAGTTTTTATTTTCACAAATGCAGTTTTTTTAACAACTATTTTTATCGATTTTATCGCGTTTTATTTCTTTGATTTTTAATTCCAGACGTTTCGGGTGCTTTCCAGCACCCATGGTTACGGCAGACTGAGGTGACCGACGTCCCAATGTCAGTGTTAACCCGGAGTACCTTCAGATTTTTAATTTTTATTTATGGTCCGATCTACAGGATGAACTTGAAGTCTTGAAGTCTTGCGTGGTATGCTTGGGTTTAGTTCTAATTTTATTAATTACAGGGTCCCAAACAGGTGGGAGTACCCAGCTTCCTTCTCTATTGAAATTAGAATGTTTTTAATTTCAATAGCCTCACATATCATCCTTGGCAGGAATCGATGTTCTTTCGCGAGGATTTGTGGTCTATCAAATCTGATATTATATTTATCTTCTTCAGCGGCTTGTAGAATGTTCTAATAGGAGCTCGCTTCAAGATGTAGCCAATCTTGTCCGTAACACCTCTGAAATATGGTAGTACAGCAGGCACATGCTCGACTGTGCCCGACTTCACTCGGTCACTGTGACATAGGTGCGGCACCCGAAGCTTGTTGTCGTGCAGAACTTGCTTGACGTGCTGAAGCTCGGCAGCCAGGTGTTTGCGCTCACAGATCCCTTGTGCTCTCTGTAACAAAGAGTTGCCCACGGTAGCTAACTGTGAAGGATGATGGTGAGATTCACCGTTTAAATATTGGTTTGTATGGGACTTTTTTCTATATACAGTGTAACCTATGGTGTTAATAGAATTTCGGATGACTAACACATCTGGGAATGCTAAGGAATTATTTGCCTCTAATATAATATCATAATCACTGAATGGAATTTAGCACAGAGTGGTAACAATGGATAAAATCCATTGGTTTTTTTTTTTTTTTTTTTGCGCCCGAAGCAATTGGAAAGGGCTACCCTTTATGAAGGGAGGCGGAAAATGCATTACGCATACCACGATAGCCGGTCTATCGTGATTATGAGGGACTCACTGCCTACCGGGGGAACCTAAGTGATACCCTCTAAAAACCGCCTTTGGGGACTGACAACTGGCTGTTTAAGCTTCTTATGCCGTATCGGAAGCGACCCTCTTTTGGGAAAAGAGGGCGCAGGAAAAATTCATAATTTCCTCCCCAATAAGCTAGCAGGACCTGTCAGCAGATTCCCAGCACTCCTACTGTGGTGGTGGGGGGAAGGCCTTAATAGGCAGACTTGTTGTCATAATGAGATGTGTTCCAAGGGTTTGGGTATGAAAGTGAAAGTCACATTCATACCCAAACCAGGTAGGAGTGTATACGCAAATCCTAAATCCTAGAGACCCATTAGCCTCACATCCTTTCTCCTAAACACTAATGTGTGTAAGGGAATTAAGGGGGTCGACGCAAATTAACTTAATTATTACTATATTATAGGAATCATACATAACTTTTTATTATTCCTTGCCTTTAATAATCACATTATTCCTGCCCACACGCAAAATACACGCATAGACGTGGAGTTGCGGAAAACAGCCAGTCGTAAACTAACTAACTAATATCATAATCAAGTTTTGATCAGATCTTTAATTTATTTTATGATTTTTTTATAGGATAGCGTGACAACCGAGCGCACAGTCCATCTGATGGTAAGTGGTTGCTGTGGCCCATAGACATCAACATCTATCCTCGATTACGAATCAAAATACAGATACGTTGCCACCCGTGAGGACTAGGATGGAATGCCTCGTTGCCAGGGTCTCTGGTTCTCTACACTCCCTATCCGAAACACAGCAGCAATAAGCTACTATTTTACGCCGGTACTCTGTGAGAGCGTGGTCCTTCCCTGGTAGAGCCGACCCATTCATGCTACAACTATAACTGCAGCATGACCCTACCACGTACGAAGAATCTTATATATACAATCTTATACAACATTTGTATCATACACAATCAATACATTATCCAGGAATTGAGCAGGAGGCGAAATATTAGACTGATGCCGTGCCCAACCCAAATACCAAATTACTGTCATAACATGGGCACAGCATCCTACCGTTCGACGGCCGACAATACAATTGCAACAATACTTTTTGATTGCACTTCTACCAGAATCATTGCCACTAATTAAAATATATATAAAATATACTTTACGACTGATGTGTCGACTTGCGATTCTAGCCCTAAGTAAAGAGCAGCTAGGGCTAAAGTTTATTCCTTCCGTAATGCTGCTCCTGTGGTTGTTACATAGTTCTATCCGATAGCAACCATTAAATCTAATATGCTCACCATAATAGGAGCGAGCTTGCTTTAATTGGTATGTGCCACAAGCAATGAATATTAAATCATTGTAAGTTAAAACAGGAAATTCCCTAACATTTTCAGAGTCTACATTTATATTCCTAAAGTCTGCCCTAGCTCTATTTAGATTTCGTTCCCTAACATACTCAGACAAATCATTATTTGTCTCCATATTTTGGTGAACTATTTCAAGTATTTGAGCCGCATCATCCCTGTCCCTTATTTTAGTGTGGAATTTATTAATTAGAGCAGCAGCCACAGCAAAGTCTATCATCAAATGTTTAGAAGCCCTGTTAAAATAATTTTGGCGAAATATTTTAAATTGAGTTTTAAAAATGCCATTCACCACCTCGACTACCCATCGACACATAGTCACAGCTCTGGACTTATTAGCTTCTCTAGTCGTTAACTGAGATTCACCATCGGGTGGAGACAAAGGTACATGAACCTGATAACCACAATGTTCTAAAAGAGGCAATGAATCCCTAAAGCCTCTATCTAGGATGAATACATCTCCAGATTCAAAATATTGCCTTAATGAACTGGATTCATTACCAAATTCATTTTTTATGATATCCGCATCTGAGGTTGTTGCAGGATAAGGAACTAAAACATCTATGATGTAACCATCACTACACACAAAAAGGAAAGGCTTTATAAGATTGCTATATTTGTGTAATGAGTAAGTTTTTTTCTGATATAAATAATTGGAACTTTTTTCTATGTATATATATGTACCATCGGCAATTATGACAGGCCTCCTATTTTCTCCCCCATAAAGTCCATTTGGAATGAGAAGATTTCTTTGAGCTATTTCTGCTCGGGATATATGATTTATGCCCAAATTCATAGGAACAAAATCCTGATTAATTATTTCGCGGGCCATATTTATAAGCCGCTCTAATGTGCTTCTTGGCACTTGCAATAATGCTGACATGCGTTCGTCACTATCTCCTATTCTTAACTTCATTAAATATGCAGCAAGTGCAAAACAACCCCTATGTTTACTTGACAGTCTAGGAACTACAGAGAGAATTTGTTGGTATTGTGCCTTTGATAAGCCTAGATAATAATGTACAATGTGCTCAGGCATAATGTCAATATTTTCAAAGTCTATATGATTATGCATATTATCTTTCAATAATGTAGCAAAATCTTCAATTTGTGCTGCACTAAATGTTTTAATAGGATTATATATTGATTCTAAAAGTAAATCCCAAGAGTTACTATTTAAATGGTAGTTACAGATTCTACATTCTGGAGGTACATAGTAATTGTAATCGCAAAAAAGACGTACCCGCAACGCTGTTGGAACAATGAGTCGATTGGAGTCGTTACAACCAGGAAAAAAACATTGATTTTGTGTTAGTGGTGCTCTTACATAATTAGGCAGCATTATACTATGTGATATATGATCTAAGCTTTGTTGATCTGGGTGCAATACATTACCGACTTCAGATTGCAACGAGGATGAACTAGATGATTCAGATGGTTCCCGTTCTGCAGTTGAATGTGATGCTGCTCTATCAAACCTTCGCCAACAATTATGACACACACGAGATGACGATGGCAACTGAAATAATATTAAATACAAAAGTGAAAAAGTGAACTAAATAAAAATCCGTCCTCGCTTAATCTCTGTGACCGTTAGCACTAGAAAGCTGAAATTTGGTACCAATATGTGTATCAATGACGCCGACAAAGTGGTAAAATAAAAATTGGAAAAAAATGTTTTATTAGGGTAGCCCCCCTACATGTAAAGTGGGAAGTGATTTTTTTTTAATTTCAACCCTAACGTGTGATATATTGTTGGAAAGGTATTTAAAAATGAATAGGGGTTTACTACAATCATTTTTGATAATGTCAATAATTTCGGAAATAATCGCTCCAAAATTAAAAAACAATGTGTCCCCCCCCCCCTCTAACTTTTGAACCAAAAGTTTAGAAAATATGAAAAAAATCTGAAAAGTAGAACTTTATAAGGACTTTCTAGGAAAATCATTTTGAACTTGGATGGAAACAACAGTACCCACTACCGGGAGCAGTTGCAGGAGCGCGGAGCGCTGCTGGAGCAAGAACATAATGGATACCCACTATAAACTCATAAGTGGGAACACTTATTGTGACGGACGGGAAACTACGGAACCCTACACTGAGCGTGGCCCGACACGCTCTTGGCCGGTTTTTTACATATTGCTTAATTTATTATGATAAGTGGTGGCTAAAAAGACACTATCACCCCATTTTCTCCGGTGGGGGTTGTAAGAAGGAACAAGGAGAATGAAACAGGAGATATTTAATGATAACAGCTCAAAATTATAAGGAAACGTGGTTGGCAACCCGCTTGCCAAGCACGGCAACTATGGCATATGAGGCCCCTATGATGGTTGTCGTAAGAGGCAAGTAAGAGAAATATTCAGAAACTGCGTGTAATGTTGGAATTGCAAGATATCAATTCGTTTTTTTTTTCTCACTACCTGATGCTTATCTCCGGGTTGCGCTATGCATCGATGTCGTTAATTCGACGATCATTTATTATTTCATTTCATTACTAGTAATCAGTACAGTGCCTAACTTACATGCTGCTGTGTAGATAATTACATTTAGTAAAATGCAAAATTCTTGTGGAAAAGATTTTCCACTAATCAATTTCTTCAATCGGTTGTAGGTACTGTTGTTTCAATAAATAAAATAACATTATACGTTCGATGCAAGGATTTTATCTAGGTTATCAAGGTGTGATGTATTAAAACATGTGCTTTTTTAAAGGGCTTTTTGAAGTGCAGCAGTTGTGAGTTCTTAAGACTTATTACTATTTTGAGAATAATATTATCCAGAAAGTTCAGAACCTGCAACGATGTTTGGACGAAACATTATTCGTTCATTTGTTCAGTCTAAACAATAATTATAAAACAAATTGCGCATTGTGTCAAAAAGATCTTTGTAACTAACAGTGGCGGCCCTAGCAAAATTTTTAGGTGGTGCGAAATCTCATAATGGCACCCCTCTATATATGATATATTTATATATACAAAATCTTAGTGTCTTTGTACTATGTGGTTACTTTTTTATGATTTTAAATAGTATTAGACCTATCAAATATCTACAGGTGTTTATGCGGGGCAAGCACAGTTGTGTCTGTCGCTCTTGCCATAGCAGTTGTTCTGTTTATTCGCGTTAAAGAAATGTCCATTCCGCTCGCACTACTCTGTTGCGCTCGACAACGCCATTATGCTTGCCTTGCTGCGGTGACTAGTTGTACAGATTATTTTTCATAATAAGAGTTAATAATCTTGTTTGACAATTTTTATTTAAACTGTTATTCTGCAGACAGTGTTAAAAAAGACTAAAGAACTACCAACAACAAACTTATAATAACGAAAAGCCTAGACGGCCAGCTTTCTGAAATTGCATTTTTTTTTATTAATTCGGAATAATTTAACTTCTGGGCAATAGAAATTTCTATGGAAAATATTCTAAAATATGATGAGTCTTAGACATAGTAGAAACGTAGGTAAATTATTAAATGTTTTAAAGTACTAAAACTTTATTTCCGTTTAGCGACAGTTATAGTACAGGTATAATCAGGCAAGATTCAAGGCAAGAAAATTTCTCACTATTTTTCAATTTTAAAGTTAAAACACAAATCTTATTCTCATCAGATACTAACCATTACAATCTGGCTTTCTGCTGTACAATAAGGCACAAATTTATGTTAAAAATAGTTCGTGTTCACACTCAACACTATCTTAGCAAAACGAACATAATACAATGCTCTTTTTTTAAATGAATAACACGACTCAAACAAATCATCTTATTATTTATTATCAAAATTGTAGAGGTATAAGGACCAAATTAAACACGCTTTACATGAATATCTTATCTAACAATTATGATGTTATTGTACTCACTGAGACTTGGCTGCTTCCGGACATTGGCAACTGCGAATTTATAGATCAGAGGTACGTGGTTTACAGATGTGACAGAGACCGCTTAGCTACCGACAAACAGGTTGGTGGTGGTGTTCTGGTGGCGGTGCTGCGTGGACTGAAACCTGCTATATTTAACACCTCAAACCCGGATAAATCTCTGTATTCTAAACATCTTGAATGTATACTGGTCGAAATTTTTAGTACAAGCCAAATTAGGAAACATGTAATTAGTGCAGTGTATATTCCGCCAAGCAGCTACCCGGATACATATGAAAAACACTTTGACCTGTTACTTGATTGCCTTAATGATCCTCTTAATGATAGCTTTTATGTGATTGGTGATTATAATGTTCCTGATATGACATGGGTTCCATCATCATCCGCCACTTCTGATTATTGTAACCAACCTTTATCGTAGAATGGATCTGGATCCACCTATACACATTCCCTATTGTTAAATTTTATGGCATTTCTAAATGCATCGCAATATAATGGAATCTTTAATTCTAATGATACACTACTGGACCTTTTCATCTCTAACACCTCATCTACTATTAGAGCCCCAACGGATCCACTATTTCTTCCTGATTCCCATCATCCACCATTCATTGCGATTACTGGTATGCATCAGACGTATAAACCAATGAAAAGGCGCCCTCTAACTAAGTATAACTTCCGTAAAGCAGATTTTGACCTCATTAATTCCAAGCTTGAAAAAACAAATTGGACGAAACTACTGCAAACGCTTCCATCTGAAACCTGCATTGAAACCTTTTATATGAGCATAGATGACATCATAAAACAACATGCACCACGTTCTAGTTCTCGGCCCGGAGGATTTCCTGTCTGGTTTTCACGTCCTCTGATTAAAACATTTAAATGTAAACAAAAAGCCTGAACTAAGTGGAAGAAATATAAAAACCCAAGTGACTACGTACAATTTTCCCAATACAGAAATACATTTAAGATCCAATGTAAACAATGCTATCGTAGGTATATGAACACTGTAGAGGAAAATATAACTAAAAATATAAAACACTTTTGGACCTATGTATCGAGTCTCAAAACTGAGACTAAAATTCCACTTTGCATTAACATAACCTTAAATCCAGCGACCCCGAGACGGTATGTAATATGTTCTCTGACTTCTTTCAATCAGTTGTTTGAACTCTCTCCCCCTTCTCTTTCGCATTGGCAGCCTCCATCTTGTACCTAAAGTCACGATATTTTAATTTCTAATATTTACTTCACTGACACTGAAATTCTAAATGAACTCAAAAATTTAGACACTTCCAAGGGTCCTGGTCCAGATGGCCTTCCTCCACTCTTTTTCAAACAAACTGCTGAAAATATTTATAAGCCTTTGCACATTATCTATAATAAGTGTTTGTCAGAGGGTGTTTTTCCTACGAGGTGGAAACATGCAAATATAACTCCGGTTGATAAAAGTGGGTCAAAACATGATGTTGAACATTATCGCCCCATCTCTATTCTCTCCGTCTTGTCGAAGGAAAAATTAATTAGTCCACAACCAAATTTACCCGATTCTACACAGGGCTATCATTGAAGAACAACATGATTTCGTTAAACATAGATCTACTACTAGTAATCTACTTACCTTTACGAATAATTTATTTGCAAGAGTTGATGACGGCTTTCAAGTAGATGCTGTATATACAGATTTTAAGAAAGCTTTCGACAAGGTGGGTCATGAGATTCTTCTTAACAAGATTGCATTCAATGGTATTCGTGGTAATTCGCTGCGCTGGTTTGCATCTTATATTCAAAACCGTTTCCAAAAAGTTGTAGTAAGTAGATATCAGTCAAGGGACGTTTTGGTTACATCGGGCGTTCCTCAAGGATCCATTCTTGGACCATTGTTATTTATTATTTTTGTTAATGATATAGATAAATGTTTTCTTAACTCCAATTTCCTATTATATGCCGACGACCTGAAAGCCTACAAAACTATTAAAAATATAGAAGACTGTATATCTTTCCAAAGCGACCTTGACAGATTGACAACATATTGCAACATTAATAAAGTACAATTGAGCATTTCAAAATGTCACTATATAAACTTTACAAAAAAGAAAAATATTGTCCGCTTTAATTACATCCTCTGTAAAAAGTCCTTGGCCAAAGTGACAGACGTAAGGGATTTGGGGATTCAGTTGGACTCTACAACTAAGCATCCATATTGATAAAATAGTCAAACAAGCTTCTAAAATGTACGGATTTGTTATGAGATCTTCTACTGACTTCAAACGAATACATACTTATACTTCTATAAAACTCTTGTTCGTTCCCAGCTTGAATATGCTGTACCTATATGGAATCCCTACCATAAAGTATACAAAGAAGCTATTGAGAAAGTCCAAAATAAGTTTTTGCGTGCCAAGTACTATAGATGCCATAAATCTTACTTGTCTCGTATCCCATTGCTGAGAGAGTTTGGTGTTTTGTCGCTTGAATGTAGACGTAAATATCTTGAAGCTATAACATTGTATAAAATAGTAAACAACAAATTTAGCAGTACTGAGTTAGTTTCCAATTTAAATTTCGTAGTTCCTAGAAGTGCTCATATACGTGCTGTGCGCGCTCGTAACTTGTTCGCCGTTTTTTTTTTTGCGCCCGAAGCAATTAAGGGGCTACCCTATACGTAGGGAGGCGGAAAATGCATTACGCATACCACGATAGCCGGTCTATCGTGGTTATGAGGGACTCACTGTCATACCGGGGACCCTAAGTGATACCCTCTAAAACCGCCTTTGGGGACAGGCAGCCGGCTGATTAAGCTGTATTGTGCCTTATCGTGAGCGACCCTCTTTTGGGAAAAGAGGGCGCAGGCGGCTACGAGCCGCTGAGGGAGTGCCTACGAAGGCAAATTAATATTAGTTAATATAATAATTTAATTTGCAATTACATGAACTTTGCAATTACACCTCGCAAATTACCGTACCAAGAAATTATCTGTAGTGTCGAGGACTGTTTATTTAAAAACAATATGCGGAAAGAAGATTTGGAGGCGATACGTCAAGACATTTCGTCTATGTTACGTCGATGTTCAGTGCCTAAACCGAATCTTCCCAAAGACGAATTTATAGCGTTAAAGAACCTACGCAATAAACCAGAACTGACGATTCTCCGCGCAGATAAGGGAAACGCCACGGTAGTCATGGATACGTCAGATTATAATTCTAAAATACAAGAACTTTTGTCGGATGTAAGTACTTATAAAAGGTTAAAAACGACCCAACAAATAGCACACTAAAAACAACTAGTGATCGCATAAAGAAACATTACGAAAAATTAAATCTGGACGTAAAATGGATAATACCTACGTGCGCCAAATCACCAAAATTGTATGGGTTACCAAAAATACACAAGCCCAATGCTCCATTACGTCCCATAGTGAGCCAAATCGATTCACCAACTTACAGATTGGCTCAACACTTAGCGAAAATACTCTCACCGCTCAGGGGACATACAAGAGCACACATAAAGGATTCGTACCATTTTGTCAGCGAGATTAAAGACCTACATCTGGCAGACAATTAAACTATGGTCAGTTTTGATGTGCAGTCATTGTTTACATGCTTACCTGTTGAAGACTACATCTCAATTCTAACTAGAAGGCTGGAAGAAAACAACATGCCCGTAGAATATGCAGTATTACTCAGACACTGCCTTACATCTGGCTACCTATTGTGGAAGGAGGAGTTCTACAAGCAAGTAGATGGTGTGGCGATGGGCTCACCTGTATCTCCCATTGTCGCCGACATATTCATGGAAGACTTTGAGGAGAAAGCCCTGCTTAGTTCTCCCATAAATCCAAGATTCTACAAGCGGTACGTAGACGACACTTTCACAATTCTACCTTTAGATAAAGTAACGGCATTTTTAGACCATCTTAACTCTATAAATTCTAAAATTCAGTTCACAATGGAGTTAGAGGCAAACAATTCCTTAGCTTTTCTAGATGTGTTAGTAATTCGGAATCCTGATAACTCCTTGAGCCATACTGTGTGTAGAAAAAAGACCCATACAGATAGATATTTAAACGGTGATTCTCACCACCATCCTTCACAGTTAGCTACCGTGGGTAAATCTTTGTTTCAGAGAGCACGAGGGATCTGTGACAGTAAACATCTGGCTGCAGAGCTCCACCATGTCAAGCAAGTTTTGCATGACAACAAGCTTCGAGTCCCGCGCCTACGTCACAGTGAACGAGTGAAGCCGGCCACAGTCGAGCGTGTACCTGCTGTACTGCCATATGTTAGAGGAGTCACTGACAAGATTGGCTACATCTTGAAGCGCGCTTCCATCAAAACATACTTCAAGCCGCTGAAGAAGATTGGTCAGTTTTTACCATCAGTCAAGTGTAATATCCCTCTGCAAGATGCAGGAGTGTACAAGCTTGATTGTGAATGTGGTCTCTCCTACATAGGACAAACTAAAAGATCAATAAAAACCCGCGTTAAAGAACATATAGCTGATGTGAAGAATCGACGCTCCGGGAAGTCTGCAGTCTGTGAACACGTACAGGATCGCCCCCGTCACTACATCAGATTTGATAGACTGCAAATCCTCGCTAAAGAACACCGATTCCTTCCAAGGATGATTCGCGAGGCTATTGAAATCAAAAAACATCCTAATTTCAATAGAGAAGATGGCTGGGTGCTACCATCTGCTTGGGATCCTATAATAAATAAAATTAAATCCCAACCCAAGCATACAACTGCAAGACTTCAAGATACCATAAGTTCATACTGCATAGATCGGAACAAAAGTTAAATTTTAATCTATGATAACCGCGGTTAACTATGACATATGGACGTTGAACATCTCAGTCCCGCCCGTGACCATGAGTGCTGTAAAGCGTTCGAAACGTCGGGTATTAAAAAGTTAAATATACGCGATAAATTCCGTAAAAACTAGTATTATTTCAATGTGTAGTGTTCGCGTAAATATAAGAAATCGTTAATTTAATTTAATTAGAGTTGGCTTGATAGCGAGAGGGGGGTGGGGCTGCATGAGTAGCTGCCTCACGAATTAAATAATTTGAGTGCGACTCTGAGGCTTTGAAGAAGTTCTCAGAGAGTTTTTGGAGAAATTGTTGGATTGTGGGGAGCTCTAGGTCCCGATGAAGGTCAGCATTACGGACGTACCAAGGTGCGTTCGCAGCTTGACGACAGAAAAGGTTTTGAACTATTTGGAGTTCATTAATACTTTATATTATATTATCTTTTTGTGTATTGATGTACAAGTTACCAATCTTTTAGAATACAAGTTAATAGAGTAGTAATAGAGTAGTAAGCAGTCGTAAGTAAGGTATTTCTTATCGTTACCGATTAACGCTGAGTAGCGGTTGGCATATGGACACGATCGGATTTAGAATTTATTCATTATATGTTGTTTTAGTTTGCTTTTAAAGATGTTAAAACTATTTAATATTTTTATTTCTTATGGTAGTTTATTATATATTTTAACCCCAATCAAAAAGTATACTCTGCATACCATAGTTTGTTCGTATCATAGGTATGTAAGTATTATTAGTGTTGCGAAGTACTTTCTTTCCTTTGTCTTTATTTGCTACAAATTTTAATTGTGTGTGTATTTTACTATCAATAATTTTCTTTAATAGAATACAGGTATTATAGCAATATGTTTGATAAATATTCATAATTTTACACTGTTTGTTTACAGTTTCACTGTACAGTTTGTCTGTAGGTGTAAAGAAGTTATATTTAAAATTTAAATATAACTTCTTAAATATATATAAAATATTAAAACTATTATTTAAATTTTAAATAATAGTTTTAATATTTTATTTTTGTTTATTTGTATTAGTAGTTTATAATTATTATATAAACGGAAAATACGCCACCACTAATATTTTTATAGTATTAGTTTTAGCGTATTTGCTGTAGGTCCCTTAATGTTGTTTTGTAGGTGCACCCCCAAATTTCAACTAGATAATCTAGATGTGGTTTGACTAAATAAATTGTACGGTGAACACTGCAAGGAAGGCATCGAATATAACCGTAAAGTGAACCCAGTATAGAAGATAGTTACGATCTTATTTTGCCTATATGACCCCTCCATGACAAGGTTTTATCCAGCACTAAGCCCAAATATTTCACTTCGGCTGACTTGTATATTGTAGAGTTGTCAATGGTGAGAGGGGAATAACTGCAAATGTTTTTGTCTTTGGATTTAAATATCATGTATGAGGTTTTTGATGTATTTATTGCTAGGAAATTGCATTGGAACTGTTTATGTACATTGTATATTTAGCATCCAAAGTAGAAAATACAGGTATCATCTGCATATAAAGAAATTTCGCCATTTAATTTAAGATCAGTTATGTTATTTATATAAATCAGGAAAATAAGTGGGCCCAATATTGAGCCTTGGGGAATACCGTACGAAATGGGTTGTGGGGAACTTTGATACAGACCAATCTTTACAAGTTGATAACTTTTGTTTAGATAACTTTCAAAAATTTTAAGGCATGGCCGTTAATACCTATATGAGAAAGTTTCTTTAATAGTAGTGAGTGACTTATTGAATCAAACGCCTTTTTTAAGTCAATAAAAATTCCAAGCTCTAAGTTTTTGCATCAATGTTTTTTTTTTATTTTGGTAATTAAATCTGTCGTCGCGGCTAAGAAGACTTAGGCCGGAAACCATACTGACAGTTTAAAATAAATTTGATTCATGTTAGGTTTTTATTTAAGTGGTTATATATTACTTTTTCAAAATTTTTGGAAACTACTGGCAAGACAGAGATAGGATGGTAGTTACTGGGATCACTCTTCGTACCTGATTTGTATATAGGTGTGACTTTAGCTGTTTTAAGTTCATCTGGAAATATTCCACTTTCAAGACAATCATTTATACAAGAAGTAAGCCTTGTAAGAATTAAGTCCTTAGTACACTTGACTACCTTTGTTTTAATGCCATCTATTCCCGAGCTCGTATTAGGGTCTAGTTGGTCAATTATTTTAGCCAATTCATATTCGTCACATTTTTAATTAATTGTATTTTTATGTTTGTTACTAAAAATGTATTAATTTTTTTACCTCCGAAAAAGTCAGTGGTATCTCGTTAGCTAAGACCGATACAATTTTTGCGAAAAATAAATTAAGTTCTTCACAAATACGATTTCCGTCTGTTATTTCTCCTAAACAAGTTTTTAGTTTTGGGGGAATATTATCCGTTTTTATTTTATTTCCTGTTAGGGTTTCAATAAGCATTCACATTTTTTAGGGTTATTTTTACAGATATTAAATGAATTATAGTAGTACTCACTTTTTGTTTTAGTTATGAGTCTTGTTATCTCATTTCTTGCTTTTTGATGTAGCTTTATTAGTTTTTCTTTTTCGTTATTCGAGTATTTTTTAAGTTTTTGCCTATGTTTATTTCTAGAACGTAGCATACGTGACATTTCTAGTGTCACAAAACTCTTCCTCACTATATTTGTATAAAAGATCATAATTAATAGCTTCATATTTTACTCGTTGTGGTAGAACTGGATTAAATTTCTTTATTCCTACAAAAATTTGTTTATGGTCCGATATTGACGATTCATGTATAGCTAAGTGAAAATTTCTGTCTCTGAGGTTTGAAATCACATGATCTAATTTAGTATTTGTGGTTGCTGTTGTCCGAGTAGCGTATTTTTTTCCACTTTGTTTAAAATAGTATAACCAGATTCACATATTACATTCATAAATCTCTTCGTTTTTTTGTCAACCCTTAGTAAATCTAGATTGAAATCACCGAACACAACAGCTCGCTTTCTGTGTAGTAATTGTGATTCAAAATCTTGTAGAAAATCATTAATATTAGAGTCCCCAGGTTTATATACATGTTCGACATCTATTTTAAGTTTGTTGAGTGTAATCCATAAGTAATTGTTATTGTGAGCATATTTATCCTCACTTAAGCTATGCTTTATATCGCTATTTGGAAACTCCACGTCCTCTGGTAGCTACTCTGTAGTTAAAGTAACGAGTATAGTTTGGTATTTGTATTCTGTTTGCTTCTTGTTCCGTTTTTGTCCATGTTTGAGTTAGTAAAATTAAGTGTTTCATTCATTCTAGTTCGTCGAGCTTACCAGGTCGAACAATGCTTCCAATGTTGGAGTAGAAAAAGTTCAGACAAGTACGTAGTGTTTTGATATTATCATATGTGTCCATTATTTCATACGTGTTATCTTGTTGAAAGAGTTATGAAAGAAACTGATGGGAAAATTTGGGAAGTGCAAGCGGGTTTTAGAAAGGGAATGGGGTGCACAGATCAAGTCTTTTCCATGCGCATGATTGCGGAGAAGTTTTTGGCCAAAAACCAGAAACATGGACTTGGAAAAGGCTTACGACAGAGTGGACAGGAATGTGTTATGGCAAACACTGAACTCATATGGGTTGAGTACTGGTTTGATACAGGCATTAAGGTCTCTTTATAGGGACTCTAGTGCTTGTGTCAGGATCAATGGGGTCAGGATGAATAGGTACCAGCGTAAATTACCAGCTTTAATACTGCTGTGCTTCGTATAGTGAGTGTAAAGATCCGGAGACCCTTTTTTACTGGGAACGAGAGATTCCATCTTAGTCCTCAGGCGTGACAACGCATCTGCGTTTTGATTCTTAGCGAGGATAAATGTAATTGTCTATGGGCCACAGCATCACCTTATTCTGTAGAAAATATTTTTATTTAATAACGGTAATCAATCTTTATCAGCTTATCACTTTAGTAGTTATTCCTTGTTTTTCAAAAGAAGCAATGATGATGATCAATTATTCTAGTTTGGTTTATAAATAGCATACAGATTTAATACAGACTTTAGCAGTTTCTAATACAGATAAAAGGTTCAAGGCATCTGGCAACACTGGTCTATGCTCTATGATGTTTGTAAGGTTTATAGTCTTCAAATTTAAATTCCTAACTGTAACTATTATTATCTTCTTTATAACCGAAACTTAGAAACTGTCGGATATAATTATATTTTCCTCTATGTTAGAAACGTTTTTTAGAAAGTAGACACCACATAGCACAAGTACTTTATTTGTTTCTTTAAAAAAATGTTTAAACTTCAAGATTTTCGCACATCAAGAAATGTATTGGACGATAAAAAATTGAATTTTCTAAACGTATACAAAATTAAATGGGACGAAATTCACAATAAATCTGATGTTTTTCGTTATAGAATCGATAATTTACGTGAAAGAATTGTAGACGGGAAATATTTACTGCAGGTAATTTAAGTTTTATTTTTTCTACTGCCTGACCTGCGTATGCATTTGATACAAATTTTGCTACTATTTATTTATCTATGTTACAAATGACGCACACATCTTTCAAAGTTCAAACCCGTTTAATTCTCTGCTAGAATGGTCGAATGGTTAACACGTACTTGTGAGTGCTTTTCGGTATTTGGTTAATTTTCCTTATTTTCTTCATTTTGTGGTGGTGGATTCCTCTGTTGTAAGTAGATTACGTTTATAAGATATAGTTATTTCGAACAATACACTCAATCATGGGTGACGAAACGGGGTCTCCCCGTGAGAAACCCCCTGACCCTCCTGATGTAGACATGTGCTTTGTATTAAGTGATAATAATGATTGTGATCGTGGTAAAAAAAGACATGCTGAGACTCGAACATATGATCCAATATTATATAAAAAGAATTCTGTAGTTGATTTAACAGCATCAATAAATACTATATATAAACATCCCTGCCTAGAACAAAATCTTAGAATGTATGGGCCAAATGATCAAGGCCCTTTCATTGTCCACATCTCCCGGTCTTCGTCAGACCCTAGATTAGGGCTATCTCTTCGACCTATTAAAATAGGTTTATGCTTGTCTAAAAATAATATAGGAAACATTAAAAAAGGAGGAGTCAAAAGTGTTGGTAGAAATCGCATCTCTATTGAATTCTGCTCAGCAGATGAGGCTAACAAATTCCTTAATAATTCAATGCTCGCAGAAGAAAAATTGATTGCAACTATTCCATCTTATAATGTTTCTCGAATGGGTGTCATTCGCGGTGTCCCTGTGGATAGGCAGAAATCTATCAAAGTTATGATGTCAGAACAAAATGTATCCTATATAGAAGCGTCAGCCAAAATCCCATCTATTCGTTTGAACAATCTTCAAAAATCATATTCTGAAGTGGCCTCTACTCAGCCTTCTCCTACTTCTCCTACCTCCTTCAACCTCCCCATCATGTCACAGGCATATAGAAAAACCGTTTTCCAATCTCCCCGCCCCATCCCTAGAATCCCCAAGGGATATGACCAACAAGCCCATCAAAGAATAGTTGCAGACTGCCCATCCTCTACTCCAAACGGATGTGCATTATCCAATACACTCAATCAAATATCTCTAAATGAAAATCTTGTTGAATGCCTAATTTCTCTCGAAAATGTCAGACTCACTACCGAACAACATTGCAGAAAAATTTTTTAATCTCGCTAGTTTAATAGACAATATAAATGACTCAATCCATCCTCTACAGTGGAACTGTAGAAGCTTGCACCCTAAAAAATCAGAACTCATCTTCCTAATAAATAATCATTCAATCTCGGTTGCTTCTATTTCTGAAACATGGTTCTTTCCTGGCTCCAAATTTCGCTTGCAAGGTTTTACCTGCCTCCGTGAAGATAGAAATGATGGTTATGGTGGTTGTTGCTTACTCATAAAAAAATCGCTACCTTTTTCTCAAATTACACTCCCTCCTCATAGCCAAAACATCAATGCTGTAGCTGCAAAAATTGCAGGAATCAACATTATTTCAATATATATCCCTCATCCAAATACTCACTTAATTCAAGAACTATCCTCTCTCTTTTCTTTGTTACCTCCCCCTTTTATTATTACCGGTGATTTTAATTCACATCATGTATCTTGGGGGTCACATTTTTGTGATGTACATTCTTCAGAACTTATTCAAATTTTTGAAGATATCAATGCTTGCATCATCAACAATGGTTCCCCTACTCATAGAGTATATCCAGGACTAGACTCTAGGTCTGCTGTTGACCTAACAGCTTGCTCTCCTAGTCTAGCCCCTCAGCTTTCTTGGAAAACTCTCAATCAAACATATGGAAGTGATCACTTTCCCATTCTTATTACCAAACCCTATGCGGTTATTCCTTTTCCATCCACTACGCCCCTCCTTAAATATAAGCTCCAAAATGCAGATTGGACTAATTTCACTAAATTCTTAGATTCTAAATTTACCCAAATGCAGGTTGACTCCTCAACCAACCCAATAACTTCTTACTCTTTATTGGTACAATATATAACTGAAGCAGCTGACTTATTTATCCCAATCAAAAAACCCTACAGTAAGAACCTTGCCTCCCCTCCATGGTGGGATGCTGAGTGCACCACTATGATTAAAAGGAGAAAAGCTGCAGAAAAACTTTACAACCACTGTATGACAACCGATAATTTTATATTATTTCAAAAAACCTCTGCTCAAACAAGGAGACTTCTTTCCAAAAAGAAAAAAAGTGGTCTCTTCCTTCTGATAGCAACATTTCTGATAACTTTCTATCATGGTTAGAAGCCTTCTCTGATATGCTAGCTCCTCCTTTTATTCCTAATGAAAATGCAATATGTCCACCGATTCCAGTCCCGTCTAGCATCAACAATAATGAGATAATCTTTTCATTGTCTGAACTACAGTCTGTGTTATCTGGCTTAAAATCCTCTGCTCCAGGAGAAGATGGCATACCATATGCATGTTTATGTAAATTAAGTCTTAAGGGAAAATTAATTCTTCTCCAAATCCTGAACAATATCTACATATCTTCTAATATTCCTCTGTCTTGGTCAAACCAAATTGTTATACTTATCCTTAAACACGGAAAAGATCCCAAAGAAGCCTCTTCATACCGCCCAATTGCTCTTTCATCTACTTTTTGTAAAATTTTAGAACATTTAATTAAAAACAGACTTGAATGGTTTTTGGAACATAATAACATCCTTGCTAAAAGTCAATTTGGTTTTCGAAAATGGAAAAGCACATTAGATAGTTTGAGTACAGATATTAGGTTGGCTTTTTCTAAAAATGAATACTTGGTGTGTTGTTTCCTTGATATATCATCTGCCTATGATAGTGTTCTCCTTCCGGTGCTCAGGCAGAAAATGCTCCATCTAAACATCCCTGCGAAGACACTGTGTTCACTTCATTTACAATCTATTCATGGGATGATCTATCAAAATTCGCAATAAAGGAATCTTAAACTCGCCCAGAACAATTTGGAAGGGTCTACCACAGGGTTCAGGTTTAAGCCCTATTCTTTACAATATTTACACATATGACCTGGAACATTCAATTTCGTCTTTCTGTGACATATTACAATATACAGATGATCTTGCTATCTATGTAACGGCTCCTGATATTCTAACTGCCTCCCATCATCTTAACAGAGTCTTATATTATCTTAATCAATGGCTTACTGACCATGGTCTCCCTCTTTCACCTTCTAAAAGCAAAATAATAACATTTAGTAGAAAATGTGTTATCCCCACCATTGATATCTCATATAATGGTGAATCTATTCCAGTTGTTAACAAAGTAAAATTTTTAGGTATTTACTTAGATTGTCATATGACCGGTACTGCTCACTTTAATTACATCAGTGACAAATGTGAAAAAGGTGTTAACATTCTTAGATCTCTCTCTGGCGTATGGTGGGGCTCTCACCCCATGTGTCAAAAAATCTTATACAATGCCTACATCCATAGTCACTTCGACTATGGTTCTTTTCTCCTGGAGCCCTGCAACAAATCGGCCCTTAGTAGTCTTGAAGCTATCCAAACAAGATGTTTACGTATTATCACAGGTGCAATGAAATCAACTCCTATAAATGCCTTACAAGTAGAATGTGTTGATCCCCCTCTCTCTTTACAAAGACAGTTTCTAGCTGATAGATTTATCTCAAAAACTCTACAACTAACATCTCACCCCTTACACTGTAAACTAGAATCCCTGCTACTATTAGTTGTAAACAACTCCTATTGGTCTAATAAAAGCTGGCCCCTATTCTTAAATCTCTTAATAGATTTAAAAATATTGAGTATCCTTGTGTTACATCCCCAATTCTACCTTATTTTGAAACCAGCTATGATGCTATATTACTAAATCCTAAAATCACTCTGAATTTAAACATTAATAAAAATTCTCCAACTGCCAACAGAACTTTCTATAACCTAGTGGCAAAAAAATGGACTGATTGGCTATATATTTTTACTGATGCTTCCAAATTGTCTTCATTCAAATGTGTCGGTTCTGCAGTCTGGATTCCCAAATATAAAATTGTCCTTAACTATAGATGCCCTCTTCAGGCTTCTGTTTTTACAGGGGAAGCTGTAGCCATATATGAGGCTATATCCTACATTTTTTCCCATAAAATTCCTAAATCAGTTTTATTTACTGATTCAAAAAGTTGCCTAATGTCATTACAGAGCAATATATCTAAAATGAAATCCATCTCCCCATTGATTCTGAAAATTAAAGAACTCATACTAAATTGTTATAGGAGTGGGCTTGAGGTAGAGATTGTATGGATTCCTAGTCATTGTGGCATAGAAGGAAATGAACAGGCTGACTCCTGGGCCAAAGGAGCGGTAGATACTGGCTGCCCTTCTCATTTAATGAATTACTCTCATGATATAATATCATTAGCTCAAATTGAATTAAAGAATTCTTGGGACAGAGATTGGAGCATATCCAGACATAGTAAATGTAGCTACTTTGGTAAAATTCAACCCCAAATTCCTCCAAAACCTTGGTTTTTCAAATTTAGGTTTCTGAACAAACAAATCACATCTACAATCTGCCGTTTAAGGCTTGGGCATGTCTGCACTCCTGTATTCCTAGCTAAAATTAGAATAAAAGATCATTCCCTCTGTGAATGTGGTCTGGATGAAGGTTCCCCAGACCACATTTTCTTCAGTTGTCAAAATCACCCAATTTCTTTATATGACATCCTCCCCAAAACAATCCCTCGACCAGTTAATATCAATTCCCTCTTAATTATCCCCGATTCCATATATGTCAATACAATCTCAAAATATATTCCAATGTATAATATTAAAGTATAATTACTGTGTACTAAATTTAGCTTAACCTAATTCTATATTCCCTGCCCAGGCGAATACCCTCCTATAACTAGATTTTTACTCTATATTGTGTGGTCCATAATTCATATATTTAGTTGCTTTGTTTTTATCCACATTCTCACCTAATAACCACTAACTCCTTTTCCACCGGAAGGCCTCAAGACAAGGTGTGTCAGACCGAAGACCGGACATTGGCAGAATTATTGTGACATTATCACAATACCAAGGGCCATATGGTACTTATTTAAAAAAAAAATCTCTGCTAGACAAACTAATAAGAGTACTAACTTAGTTAAATTTTACAATATAAACCCATGTAATTTTTAAGTAAGTAAATGTTTAGGCATGCTTATAACTTGTTGAAAAATAAATTTGATTTTAAACTACAATTTTGGCGAATCAAACAATATATCAAATGCCTGTTATTTTTGTATTATTTAGAATTAAATCTGTTATTTAATAATTGTAAATCAAATATCAATTGTTTTATTTTAACTTTGTATTTAAAATTGTACTTAACTTTTCAGACATTCTAAGATAATTTCCATAAAGGCTCGCTGATACTGATGTGTTCCTATATTATGTTAAAAATAGTTTTTATGTTACTTGAAATGTACGCAGCCCTTTCATTCTTTCTTTGTTGGTCAGAGGCTACTCCTATATCACTGAAAATCCTAATTATATCAGACTGAATAGGGTTATTGTCTAATTGTCTAAAAATATGTAGGGTGCATTGGGGTAATATTTGTAATGGGCCTAGACCGTAAATTTTCAAATTTCTGGTGAAGTATGCTATATTTTTAAATGCTAGCAATGTTTTCTTTTCCATTTTCCATTCCATTCTGCCTGACCCCAAGTTCCAGCCAGTCGCTCCGGGAAGTAGGGCATAGGGTAGTGTGCTGCATGGCATTTTATAAAATGGTAATTTTTGTATTTTTTTTGTCCATCATGTCTTTCTTTATCACTTCTATTTGCAATTATTAGCGAGAATATTGCTTCTTTTGTTATTAATTTGTCTGAATACTAAGTTTTATAAAGTTATAGCCAGATAACTGATCAAAACAAGGTTAAGATGTGGGCCTAGATCCAATTTTTCTCTGTGCGAGTGAAGATCGGATGAATTTTATCCTATGTTTACCCGTAACACATATGGCAGTGGCTGTCAAACTTTCTTTTGAAGATTGTTCAAGAGACTATGGCTCAGTATCACTATCAAATCAATTGTGCCTTAATGTACCTAATTGTGCTAAATTTTAGGATAGTTTTATTACTTTTAAATACACATTAAAAACATTCATAACCCTTCACATTTAGCTGCTAATATGCTGTTAACTTACATTTTATTTAAATATATTGCTTTGTTAAAGGTTACCACCATAGCTATTCATTAACTCAATGGCTTTCAACAACTGATAATAACAAACTTATTTAGCAACTAATCTTCGGAACATCAAAATCGCTACCTGCTTCGCCATATACCGCTTTGCTAAAATACTAACATTTTCCTCTACTCCTATATTGCCCCTAGGCATTTCATCAGTCCTTACTGTTACATTTTGTTTAAAAATCTAGATTTATTGAAATAAAATTTTCTTTCCATCTTATGTCATAACAAAGTTAGAGAACCACAAAATTACAATTTATTTATATCAGGGATAAGATTGGATGCCACGAAACAAAAACTCGGATAATTGTTTGGAACATTTATGTCTCTAGTAATTTACAGATCATATACCTACCTATAAATATTTTTGAGTGGTAAAGATAGGACAATTCCCTTTTATGAACTTTGTTCTCTAAGCAGTAGAAGTAGCTTTAAATTTACGTCCGGTCGGATCAAGGGGTAAGCCCTTGATGGCCAATTCTTCATCATGCATATCAAAAATTATGTCTTGTCTTCACACATGTTTTAAGCAGAAACCGTAGAGTTCAAAAGTAAAAATAAAAGCGTCTAATAGCTAAACTACATTTAACCATTAATGATTTGCGCCATGCTCCATAATCCTAGTTGAATAAGTGTTTAAGCCAAATTTTTTTTTAAATACTAGCTATGTTATTGACATTACTATTATTGTTGGAGTACATCATCGTTGGAGCCACACGCAAGTGTGAGTAACGATCCAAGAGCTAGTCTTATCCGACACTATTCCGATGATATCCCGGACGTCAGTCTAAGCGAGATTAGAATGGCTCTCCAGCACCTTAAAAACGGCAGGGCCCCAGGCGAGGATGGAATTACAGCGGAGCTTCTGAAAGCGGGTGGAACACCGGTACTTGTAGTCCTTCAGAAGCTCTTCAATTCCGTCCTCCATGGTGGCACTACTCCAGAGGCGTGGAGCAGAAGTGCGGTGGTCTTGTTCTTTAAGAAAGGCGACAACGCTCTCTTAAAGAACTACAGACCGATTTCCCTTCTGAGCCGCGTCTACGTGCTGTTTTCGAGAGTCATTACGAACCGTCTCGCACGCAGACTTGACGACTTCCAGCCTCCCGAACAAGCCGGTTTCCGAAAAGGCTTCAGTACCATAGACCACATACATACCCTGCGGCAGATTGTACAGAAGACTGAAGAGTACAATCTGCTACTTTGCCTGGCGTATGTGGACTATGAGAAAGCCTTTGATTCCGTCGAAATTTGGGCGGTGCTACAGTCCCTTCAGCGGTGCCAAGTTGACTGTCGGTATATCGAAGTGCTGAAGTGTTTGTACAGTAGGGCTACGATGGCTATCCGAGTACAGAACCAGAGCTCGAAACCTATCCAACTGCAGAGAGGTGTAAGACAGGGTGACGTTATATCCCCGAAACTCTTCACCGCTGCATTGGAAGACGTTTTCAAGCTACTGGACTGGAAAGGATACGGTATTGACATCAATGGCGAGTACATCACTCACCTTCGATTTGCCGACGATATAGTCCTTATGGCAGAATCGCTGGAGGACTTAAGCACTATGCTCAATGACCTCAATAGTGCCTCCCAACGGATAGGTCTTAAGATGAACATGGACAAAACAAAGATCATGTTCAATGTCCATGTCACACCTATGCCGGTAGTTGTTGGGAGCACTATACTCGAAGTTGTTGACGAGTACGTTTACCTGGGACAAATAGTCCGACTAGGTAAGTCCAACTTCGACCGAGAGGTCAATCGACGGATTCAACTCGGCTGGGCAGCGTTCGGGAAATTACGACATATCTTTTCGTCAGGTATACCTCAATCTCTAAAAACTAGATTGTACAACCAGTGCGTGTTGCCAGTGATGACTTATGGATCTGAGACGTGGTCCTTCACTGCTGGCCGTATGAGGACGCTTAAGGTCGCTCAGCGAGCTATGGAGAGGGCTATGCTCGGAGTTTCTCTGCGTGATAGACTCAGAAATGAGGATATCCGCAGTAAAACCAGAGTGACCGACATAACCCAACGGATTAGTAAGCTGAAGTGGCAATGGGCCGGCCATATAGCTCGAAGAACCGATAACCGATGGGGAAGAAAGGTTCTCGAGTGGCAGCCTCGTACCGGTAGGCGTAGTGTAGGGCGACCCCCCACTAGATGGAGTGACGACCTGGTAAGACATGCAGGAAGTCGATGGATGCAGGTGGCTCAGGACCGTGCTTTGTGGCATTACTTGGGGGAGGCCTATGTTCAGCAGTGGACTTGTGAAAGGCTGTAATGATGATGATGATGATATATATTGAGATTAGGTTATCACATTTTATAGCGCAGCAGTAAATGCGAGTTGATATAAGTCTGTTGAAATAATAAAATAAACAATAATAAAAAATATAAAAAAGTGCATTTTTTCAAACAAAATAAATAGCTTAAAATATTACACGAAATAAATCATCCTGGATAATATGAGTTTATTGACCTGAAGCACAGCGGTGACACTCCCTGTACGTGAGAGCTTAAGCGCCGGTGACCTTGAGTCGAAGCGTGTAACGCTAGGGTTGATATCGAACCGAAATGAAATATTATAGACTTGTACCAAAGAAGATACATAGTAGGTATGTGTTATATATTATGTAAACTTATGTATTTAGGTAGTGAAAGATACGTTCAATTTTAAATCAACTTTTATTAAATGAGGAATATTAAAACTTCCGACAAAACCAAATATGCACGGCAGTTAATGGTAATCTTAAAGAATTAACCAACATTTAGTATTTCAGTACGCAATAATCAGTATTACCTATTATCCTTTAAAAATAATTTACTCTTATATATTTTTGAATTTTTAGATTAATTTTTTGATTTTCGTTATTATTTCTAACAATTGCAAAAATTCGTAGTATGTATATTTTTTTTAGAAAATCCAAAGGTATGCAGGTTTCCTGGGACATAGCGGCCAACAAATTGTTCCCCATGTGTTGAGGAGATAAGTCATTTCTATTTCTAATGAAATAATCCATAAATACAACAATGAACAAATACAAAAACTCTTTATCTAATCTCTATCTAAAATTTCTTGACTCTCTAGTGGTATTTTTAATAGTGTAAATTTCAGTTAATGTAATATAATAAAATTATTGGCGATATATTAGTTTTATTGCCGTGGTATTTTCCCATAATTCTTGTTAAGATCATATTGACTTTCATTAAAATGAGTTCACATATTTTTAGGTATCATAAAACATTATTAAAAATTAAACTAACAAAACAAGGGCCCTTGTTTTGTGCAGTGGAATTTATTTTAATTGTAATCACTTAAAATCACATTCAGTTATACTTATACATATACTATAATATCATTTATTTAATAAAAGCAAAAATATTTATCAAAGCATATAAACCTAGCATACACGGCTATAAAAACTAATAATGTTACTTGGTAACATAAACTTAATACCTACATGAATAGAATAGTAATATGTTCATTAAGATATCGGTAATATTCATATATTAATTGAAATATTATATCACTTGACGAATATATTCATATTAACTAATACTGACAAATATCGGTATTACTACTAGCCCTGGACCAGGGCAGTCGGCGACTGCCCGTTCCACGCCCCGCGTGCCTCTCAAGGCCCCCGCACACATCCAGACACGCACACATAGCCGCAAGCGATTTTACGTGCACACATGCTTAAGTGTCGTTTCTTTTCGCGTAGTGTATATATTCTTTGCCTGAAGTGACCTGTAAAAACGGCAAAAGCGCAGCGATACCTACACTTGCCCATACATAGGGAATTAGGCACGCGTAGGGCGATGCTAATGTGATGTTATCAACAAATCATAAACTTTATGATATTGTTTTATCCAAATAATCACTCTAATCTTGTAATCACTAAGGTTTAATAACTACATCAAATCAAATTTAATAATTAAATGTTATGTAATGCTAGAGCCGCATTTTGGTGGCATTCTCCGTAAATCAAAATCATGTCTGTTTATTCCGACTAAAATAAACTTACGGACGTGAAATTGATACGAGGTATCTTAAAACTTAGAAAAAGTTAAAACGTTAAAAAAGTAAATGTCACACCACTTCACTAAGTTATTAAATATGATTTTTATCTAGCGTGTTATTAACGTGTCCCATCACAAACAAAAAAATACAAAACAATAAAAGTAAGTGTCCAATTTTGCATAAAATGGCACCACTTTATCACAACTATTATTATCCTATTAACGTGTCCTATCATATAAACAAATTGAGAAACTTATCAGCCCGCAGTCCCTTTGTTTTTAATTTGGCGCATAAGAATTAAGTCTTAAAATGTTAGACTTAAGTACATTTTTTGCTTGATGCTTTTTCTTTATTTGAGTTATTCGGATTGGCAATGTTTGAACTATAATTCGCCTTTGCCAGCCATCTCTGACCTTTTTGTCAGGAGATAAATATATGCATTTACATGATGTTGTTTAATATTAAATGGAAAAAAAAATTATTGGGCATAGGATGTTAATTGTTACATTTTTTTGATTATGTATGTTTAAAGAACGTTATTTAGGATAGTCTTTTCATTTAATGTGATATCTTCAACGTCACTGTATACAGGGTTATTTTTCAAATGGTAGTCAAATTATAAACTTAAGTACAAATATGTAAATAATAATATACCGTTCTTGCAGTTTTTCAAAATATGAGTAAATAAGGCTTCTCTTTTGTTTGACTTTATCCCAAATTGAATGTCGTTTATGGGCATTGACATTTTTGCCTATCGATTGACCCTTGCATATATGTGCATGCGCAGTAACATCAGTTAAAATAATGCAGGACCAGGCATTTTCAATTTAAAAGATAGAAAGGGCAGAATGTTTGAGATTGTTTTTCACCATATGCCTATATTACTTATTCTGAGCCTTCTCTGCAAATTAGGTCGGTTATTGCAGAATATATATATATATATATATATATATATATATATATATATATATATATATATATATATATTATATATATATATATATATATATATAGGACCGCGAGGCGACCTAAGGCGAGAGCGACCGGGAAGTCTGCAGTTTGCGATCATATTCTAGACGGCCCCATGTACGACATGTATGTGACGGGGGCGATCTTGTACATGTACAAGATCGCCCCCGTCAATACATCAGATTTGATAGACCACAAATCCTCGCGAAAGAACACCGATTCCTACCATGGATGATACGTGAGGCTATTGAAATTAAAAAACATCCTAATTTTAATAGAGAAGGAGGCTGGGTACTACCACCTGCTTGGGATCCTGTAATCAGTAAAATTAAAACTAAACCCAAGCATACCACTGCAAGACCTCAGGTCATAGTCAGTTCATTTTGCATAGTTCGGACCATAAACAATAATTAAAAAGATGAAGGTACTGGTTTAACAATGACATCGGGACGTCAGTCATCTCAGTCCCCCGTGACCATGGGTGCTGGAAAGCGCCCGAAACGTCGGGAATTAAAAATAATAGTAAAATAAACGCGATATAATCCGTAAAAGTAGTTTTAATCAATGTGTAGTGTTCGCGTAAATATAAGAAATCATTATATATATCTATATATACAACACGTACGAATTAACTTGAGACTCCGCTGGAATGCGACCCCCTTCCCGACTCCCCGCACCGCGTCCCGCGCTGGCCGTGCGCGCTCAGTACCGATAGCATTTTTGTTACGCATACGCGTCTCGACTCTAGTTCGATAGTTTGTGCTGTTCCGCTTATCCAAGATTGATTCACTTTCACCCTAGGGTTGCCTGGGAGAGATTGCTTTTTAGCAATAAGGTCGCCTGTTATGCTTTGTATTTTTATTGTGTACGAATCTGTAACACTTTTTATAGTGCAATAAAGTGTATAATAAATAAATTAATAATATTATAAATGAGAAAGTGTGTATGTTTATTTCTTTGTCCTTCCTTGACGCGTTAACTAAAAATAATATTATATATATTATAAAAAATAAATATTTAAAATATATAAAAATGGCAACAGTATATCACTTATTACTCACCCCTTGCCAGAACATTTTATTTTGTTTTTATTAATAGTCTCATGCAAATCTCAAAAATTTAAAATAAAAAAATATTACGACGCATTATTTTGCACACCGTACATTGACAATTACGTCATCGGCCCAGGTCTCAAGTTAATTCGTACGAGTTATATATATATATATATATATATATATATATATATATATATATATATATATATATATACACAAATATATGTATAAAATTAAAATTCTCCTGGGGGTAATTTAAGTGGGATGCTTTTGTTCAGCAGTGGACTTTTAGATAACATATTGTATGTTATTTTTACTTCTAGATATGCTTTACTGTACTATACCCCTGAGGACTCAGGTGGAATACCACTACCTGTATAAAGGGTCTCCACTGTCCAGTTCTCAACATTCAACATACAGTGCTGCTATTTTATTTGTATATTTTACACTGGTATTCTGTTAGAGTGTGATCTTTCAAGCCAATTAATCGAATTAACTTTATGTTTCATTTTGTACATAACAGTATTTTTAAATTTCAGTTAAATCCACACAGAAGTACAAAAAGACGCGCTCCGGAGCAAATACATGATATCTGGCAACCTTTTGATAAGAACAAGTTTAATTTCACAAAAGTATCTAGGGATGAAATAATTTTCACTTTTACAGAAAATGATGATGGTAAGGAATAGTTTAATTTCACAAAAGTATCTAGGGATGAAATAATTTTCACTTTTACAGAAAATGATGATGGTAAGGAATAATAATAATGTCCTCCAGACCGAATTTCGATCACGGCGGCCTGCCTCAACGGAGACTAGCCATCGGCGCAGGACAGGATTATAGTGCCCATGTGTATGCGCAAGCACAGGTGCACTCTCTATTCCCTCACTCTCATAATCCGATGGGACGGTAAACCGACTCGACCGGAGAGAGATCAGGCGTAGGACAAACTCAATAATTGATTTTTTGGCCCGACCCGGGATTCGAATCCAGGAACCTCATGATCAGCAGTCGCACTACGACAACCACTAGACCAACAAGGCAGTCAATATTTATTAATAATATTACAATCTGCTTCTAGAATCCTTGAATTCCATCAAATAAACTTTAAACAAAAGGACTTACAGTAAATAGCTGTTATTTCTACCCATAAACTGCTAAATGCCTTTTACTTTGATGTTATAAGCTTGACATTTTACCAGACATTTTTAGAGACTTATTGTATATATTAATAATTCAGTTATATAATGCATTACATCGTCTAGTTTTAGTATGGACATTCAGCTTTACTTGGTTTTTATTTAGTTGATTAGTATTTACACAATTTTTTTACCTAGTTTCGCAAGTTATTTACACAATTTAGTAAAAGATTTAAACCCCAGAAGATCTTGTAACTTACATTTTTATATTGAAAAAAGTCACTGACCTCTATAATGGACTGGCTATATGCCGTGACATAATGAGGCGATTTGATTTGCGTTATTTTGGCGCTGACAGCAGAAGTGAACGTCCACGGAACTAATAATAGAGATAATACTGTGACAACATATATCGACAAAAATTCTATACCTCACCTATACCTAAATAAATAGAATGGATATTATGGGTAGGCCTCTACACGTAAAATCCATTCAATTTGTGTATCATATTAATATAATGCCATCATCATTCATCATTATTACAGCCCCTCACAAGTCCACTGCCTAACAAAGGCCTTCTCCAGGGAATGCCACAAAGCATGGTCCCGAGCCACCTGCATCCATCAACTTCCTGCATGTCTTACCAGGTTGTCACTCCATCTAGCGGGGGGACGTCCTACACTTCGTCTGCCGGTGCAAGGCAGCCACTCGAGAAGCTTTCTTCCCCATTGGTTATCAGTTCTTCGAGCTTTATTGCCGGCCCATTGCCACCTCAGCTTACTAATTCGTTGGGCGATGTCGGTCACTCTGGTTCTACTACGGATATCCTCATTTCTAAGTTAATCACGCGGAGAAGTCCCGAGCATAGCCCTCTCCATATCTTGCTGAGCAACTTAAAGCTTCCTCATACGGCCACCAGTGAAGGACGACGTCTCAGTCACTCGCAACACGCACTGGTTGTACAATCTAGTTTTAAGGTATGCCTGACGAGAAGATGTGTCATAATCTTCCGAACGCTGCCCAGCCGAGTTGAAACCTCTCGGTCGAAGTTGGACTTACTAGTCGGACTATTTGTCCCAGGTAAACATATTCTTTAACAACTTCAAGGTAAGTGCTCCCAACAACCACTGGCGTCTTCTTCTTCTTCTTCTTCTTTCTTTTGTGGCGGTTTGATAAAATTCGCCAATGACGTATTGAGTAGAAAATGAAAGCTTATGAGTTTAATTAAAATAAGAGTCTGTGATAATACAAGGATTCAGTTTTCCTCCGAGAATTTTGACAAATCTATTTGTTGAGTTACCTAGAACAGATATGACAAACACAGGTGTTAGACTCTTACCCGTATGTTAAAAGTGACAAGGATTTAAAGTTTCATATTATTAGTATTAATAAAATCACATAAAATATACACAAAAGGAGTACTGGTATATGTTAAAAGAGAATTAAAATCTATAGGTCGAGGAATATAAGGAGGAAGGTAATCATAAAGGGAGGAGGATAATTTGGGACAGTTGAAAAAAATATGGTTTGTGGAACCTTCATCTAAGCCACATTCACACAATGAGCTATCCCTTACTCTGATTTTTGCCAGATGTGCATGTGTACAGGCGTGTCCAATTCTTAATCTACAAATGATTGAAGTTGCATGTTTATTCGCTTTGTTAAATTTAAAGAACCAAGGCTTGGGAGGAATAACCTCTTGGATGGCAGCATAGTGCTTACCTTTAACATTTTTGGAAACTTCCCATAATTTATTCCAATTTTCATTCAGTTTCCTTTTAGCTAGCAAAATTAGGTCATGTGAGTAAATTAAATTTTGTAGAATGCCATTAGCAATTGCATTTTTAGCGAGTACATCAGCTGTTTCGTTACCATGGATACCACTGTGGCCTGGAATCCAGGCCACTGAAACATGGATTCCTTTAAGATGGCATCTGAATAGGGTATTTCTTATTTTAAGAATTAGTGGAAATTTATGTTTGTTATGGAATTGATTGGACAAAATAGCTAACAAACAGCTTTTTGAATCTGTGAAAATAACTGTTTTATTAAGATTATGTGACTCTACATATAACAAAGCTTCACTGATTGCAGTTGCTTCACCGGTAAAAGTGGAGGATAGTGAGGGGCATTTAAAGTTAAGAATGATTTTGAACTTAGGAATCCAAACAGCAGCTCCAGTATAGTCTTCATCAGACTGTTTTGAAGCGTCTGTGTACATGACAAGCCAATCTTTAAAGGTGTTTTCTATAATTTCTTTTAATTTCAAATTTGCCATTGGAGAATCCTTTTCTATACCTAGATCTAGATGAATGTCGGGTTGGAAAACAATAGCCTCGTAAGGAACATCAAAGAGTGGATTTATTTTACATTGAAAGATTGGGTAAGGAAGCTGAAGAAAAATTACAAAACTTTTAAACAAGCAGGGAGAGTCCTTATGGGTCCAGTATCGGTCAGATGAGATATACTCTGAAAGAAGGTGCAATTTAGGAATTAGGGGATGATCTGAAAGCTGGCAGATCTTAAATAAGAATCTGTCTGAAAGGTATTGCCTTCTTAATCTTAAAGGAGGATCTACGCACTCAACCTGAAGAACATTTATTGGTGAGGATTTCATTGCCCCTGTAATAATGCGAAGGCATTTCGATTGAAGTTTGTATTTTTTGTGGATGGGCAGACTCGTTACTTACTTGGGCACGTTTACGGTTAATTAGTTCTACATTATCAATGTTAATGGGTAAGGAAAAGGAATGATTGCGACCCCTTCCGGGATCGGGAGGTTCGTCCTCCATTATACTACTACAACAAAAAATTACATAAAAACGGCACAACTACAAACACTTACTAATTTACAGATATTAAAACCTCCACCAAGACAGAAAAATTTACTATAGTAACTCAACAACACTTAATAAAATAATAAATTTTAAGCAAAAAAGGCACGACACTTGTATCTCTCACTTCCTCCTTCCTTTCCTCTCACAACCACTGGCATTGGTGTGACATGGAAATGACTTTTGTTTTGTCCATGTTCATCCTAAGACCAATCCTTTAGGTGTAGTATCCTTAAGGTGAGTGATATATGCGCTATTGACGTTATCATTTCCGGTCCAGTAGCTTGAAAACGTCTTCCAATGCAGCAGTTTCGGGGATATTACGTCACCCTGTCTTAAATGAGAAGAGAAGAAATAAAACGATTACTATTTTATTAGGTACTACGAGAAAATACTGTTGGTGCGTTTCTCATGTCTGTGAAATGTTTAGAACAAAGATGATGATTTTGTTTCTGACACCAATTCACTATATGCTTTTAAGCCGTAATTTTAGTCTTGGTTCAGTTAGAAACCTGTTAATTAATAAACATTTGATAATTACCTGTTGTCGGCGACTTTTGTTGTTAACAGATATGGGTAGGAAAGAACATCGATAAGTTTTATAGACAAGGAACTCGACAACAGTATTGAATTTTGTTTATCAAAACTCAGTATTAGAAAGCCAAACATGTTGGTAATTACCAATTACGATATTAATATTGTATGTTATAATTATATACCTATATTATTATCAAATAGTTTTAATTTGTTTAATATTAGCTGTAAATTCACTTACTTCTGGAATATTATATACCACTTACCTTTTGGTACTTAACGAGTTTTACATAATACGCACACTCATTACTATAAAAAATAATTCTTAATATGTAACTAAAATTATACACAATCTAACCACATAAAATACTTTCGTTTTTTAGTTTGAAAGTTCAAACTACAGAGATAAGATTTAAATAAGACAACAGACTTGCATTAATATGCAGGTCTGTTGTCTTATTTAAATCTTAAAAATTGACATAATTGTCAATTTTAGTTCCCGGTACGGAAAATGGTGGCGCTTCAAATCGGCATAGACATTTTGTATGGTATAGCCAGCCCAGCATACTTGTATATAATATAGAGGTCAGTGAAAAAGTTTACGTTTTAGTATCTAGGATAATTGGTCATATATTTTGTTTGTATTTGACTATGCTTAGAAGACTTAAGTAATTTATATGACAGTGCCATTTATTTGCTTAAAAGCCATTAAACACGTGATATTATATAAAACTTTTATCTAATTTAATAAGTAAGGAAAACTCTCATCATCTATCTATACAGGGTTATTTTGCAAAAACCGGCCAAATTTTCAGAGAAGGTCCAGAATAAGTAATATAGGCAAATGGTGAAGAAAAGTTAATTAAAAAAACTTCAAACATTCTGTCTTATTTTAACTGATTTTACTGCGTACGCACACATTCTTAAGTGTCGATCGGTAGGCAAAAATGTCGCCTATAAATAAAAATAAAAGTATAAGCCTAATAATTATAACCCCCAAATAACTGCAATAATGGTATACCATTATTTATATATTTTGACTTAAGATTCAAATTTGGCTTATTTTTTGTAAAATAACCCTGTATAAACCGTGTTAGCTCTCGCTGTAAGTTTCACAGTACGCCAGCAAAGGGGGTCGATCCCCGCCGTCACCAATGAAATTGTTAATTATAATTTTAAGTGCTGATCATGAAGGTTAGAGAACAGGAGAACGATCACTACGTACTGAAGCATAGCCCGCCTATCCTTGAAAATTGTACAATTTATAGCGGCGCTGACATCGGTGAGCGAAGTTAGCTGTTTATGAGTACAAGTAGATGAAGTTAGTTGAATAATGTAGAAATTTTCTCTGCGGCATTGGTGAGAAAATTTTATGCTCCGTAATTTTGTAATTTTTAACAAAAAGAAACATTAAAAAATGGAGAAATATTTTATTGTGCGTGGATGTGCAAGTGGTTTAGCATCTGATTGGAAAAATAGACTGAAAATAACTTTTATTGACCGAACTTAGCGATTGCAGCGCCTCACTTATGGTGTCCATATTTCTGGGACACTATTTTCTACGACGATCGTTCTCCTGTTCTCTAACCTTCGTGTTGCTGATATACCACGTGCTCGGCGGTGAAAGAAAATATCGTGAGGAAACCTGCATGTCTGAAAATAAGGCAAAAAAAATTCGGAGACATGTGAAGTTCGCCAACACGCATTAGGGCAGCACGGCGGACACATCCTTGCCTTAAACCCTCAGAAATGAGAGGAAGCTTGTGCCCAGCTGTGAGACCTGTATATAGGCTATTACTTTAACATTTTACGTGTATAAAACAAAAAATATTTCTACCTATGTCCGTTTATAGCCTTTAAAACCGTCCAACGGATTTAGATAAAATTTTTGTGTGTTTATACAACACGTAACATAATTAACGCACTTTGAGAAAGTAGTTTGTTCAGAATCGTTTACTGAATCGATTTCTATCATTTTTAATATAGGTAATTTTTTATCCCAAAAATAATTAAAACTACGTAAATTACAGTCACACTAAATCTGTATAGTCAAAACAAACTGAAATGGACCGTAACTTAAGGCAATAAGACTTTTAAGAGTGCAGTTTTATTTGTATTATTACTAATTCTGTTATTCAATAAAAATAAAGGAAAATGAACTTTATTTCAAGCACGTTAAAGTCTTTGCGTTCGTGGATTTGTACTGTGACCACAACATTCTTGCGGAATTAGTATAACTAATTTGATAAATAATCAGTGCATAAAAAACTAAAAATTCAGTGTATGTAATTAGTATATTATGTTATAATCATAATGATTATAACATAATATACTAATTAGTGTGTCTGAGGGTGTGCGTTAATTACGTTACATATTGTATATAAAAGCTAGTTTAGTTTTCCTGTGTGTAATTAAGGTTAAATATTTATTTCAGAAGAAAATGAACATGCTCTCTTGGTAAATGTTAGTCCTATATCACGTTATCATTCTTTGCTATGTCCCTTATTAAAAAGATGTTTACCACAAATTTTGACTGCAGATAGTTTACAGTTGGCAATTGATATTATTTTCCTAAGTGAAGATCGGTGAGTAAAGGCAAGTAGATGCTTTTGTCATTGTTATAGGTATTATATAACATTTTTTATTTATACTTTACTTTTTTATCCTTTTCAGATCTACAATCCACTGTTGAATGACGCATTTCTTAATAGGTTTTCTAATACCCTCATGAATAATACCTCATTATCATCAATATTACAGTACCAGGGCGTACATTTTGCTTACCTGAGGATGGAGAGTTTGGATGAGTTTCTGTTGTGTAACGCTTTGTAATAGGGTAGACCGGGCACGGTTGTGACAGTGATCATAAAGAGATAAAAGGAAAAAAAAACAAAGAAAAAAGAAAAGGAATCTTTACCATAAAAGACATCTTTCTGCCACAAAATTATCGGCGATCCATTGAAAATTGTCACAACCGTACCCGATCTACCCTACTCATAGTTACAGAAGTATGTAGATGTAAATGGTTATTTATTCTGTCACGAAAGTATTAAGTTGTTAATTTCTGGTACAATACTTACAATTATTATTAGAAAATTATCATTAGAAATTGTAATATCGATCCCGTTTAAGTCAAGAAACGTCGCGGTTCAGTTTGGAGCATGGCACGATCTGCACATTACTTTGTTCACGATGCACTAGGATATGTCTAAACGCGCATTTGAACATCATTCAACAGTGTCTCTTCAATTCACTTCCTCATATTGAAGAGCACCTTCAGGTCCTCGATGGAGAGTTTGGATGAGTTTTTGTTGTGTAACGCTTTGTAATAGGGTAGACCGGGCACGGTTGTGACAGTGGTCATAAAGAGATAAAAGGGAAAAAAACAAAGAAAAAAGAAAAGGAATCTTTACCATAAAAGACATCTTTCTGCCACAAAATTATCGGCGATCCATTGAAAATTGTCACAACCGTACCCAATCTACCCTACTCATAGTTACAGAAGTATGTAGATGTTAATGGTTATTTATTCTGTCACGAAAGTATTAAGTTGTTAATTTCTGGTACAATACTTACAATTATTATTAGAAAATTATCATTAGAAATTATAATATCGATCCCGTTTAAGTCAAGAAACGTCGCGGTTCAGTTTGGAGCATGGCACGGTCTGCACATTACTTTGTTCACGATGCACTAGGATATGTCTAAACGCGCATTTGAACATCATTCAACAGTGTCTTCAATTCACTTCCTCATATTGAAGAGCACCTTGAGGTCCTCGATGGAGAGTTTGGATGAGTTTTTGTTGTGTAACGCTTTGTAATAGGGTAGACAGACCAGGCACGGTTGTGACAGTGGTCATAAAGAGATAAAAGGGAAAAAAAAAGAAAAAAGAAAAGGAATCTTTACCATAAAAGACATCTTTCTGCCACAAAATTATCGCCGATCCATTGAAAATTGTCACAACCGTACCCTACTCATAGTTACAGAAGTATGTAGATGTTAATGGTTGTTTATTCTGTCCCGAAAGTATTAAGTTGTTAATTTCTGGTACAATACTTCCAATTATTATTAGAAAATTATCATTCGAAATTATAATATCGATCCCGTTTAAGTCAAGAAACGTCGCGGTTCAGTTTGGAGCATGACACGGTCTGCACATTACTTTGTTCACGATGCACTAGGATATGTCTAAACGCGCATTTGAACATCATTCAACAGTGTCTCTTCAATTCACTTCCTCATATTGAAGAACACCTTGAGGTCCTCGATGGAGAGTTTGGATGAGTTTTTGTTGTGTAACGCTTTGTAATAGGGTAGACCGGGCACGGTTGTGACAGTGGTCTTATAGAGATAAAAGGGAAAAAAACAAAGAAAAAAGAAAAGGAACCTTTACCATAAAAGACATCTTTCTGCCACAAAATTATCGGCGATCCATTGAAAATTGTCACAACCGTACCCAATCTACCCTACTCATAGTAACAGAAGTGTGTAGATGTAAATGGTTATTTATTCTGTCACGAAAGTATTAAGTTGTTTAATTTCTGGTACAATACTTACAATTATTATTAGAAAATTATCATTAGAAATTATAATATCGATCCCGTTTAAGTCAAGAAACGTCGCGGTTCAGTTTGGAGCATGACACGGTCTGCACATTACTTTGTTCACGATGCACTAGGATATGTGTAAATGCGCATTTGAACATCATTCAACAGTGTCTCTTCAATTCACTTCCTCATATTGAAGAGCACCTTGAGGTCGTCGATGGAGAGTTTGGATGAGTTTTTGTTGTGTTACGCTTTGTAATAGGGTAGACCGGGCACGGTTGTGACAGTGGTCATAAAGAGATAAAAGGGAAAAAAACAAAGAAAAAGGAAAAGGAATCTTTACCATAAAAGACATCTTTCTGCCACAAAATTATCGGCGATCCATTGAAAATTGTCACAACCGTATCCAATCTACCCTACTCATAATTACAGAAGTATGTAGATGTTAATGGTTATTTATTCGGTCACGAAAGTATTAAGTTGTTAATTTATGGTACAATACTTACAATTATTATTAGAAAATTATCATTCGAAATTATAATATCGATCCCGTTTAAGTCAAGAAACGTCGCGGTTCAGTTTGGAGCATGACACGGTCTGCACATTACTTTGTTTACGATGCACTATGATATGTGTAAACGCGCATTTGAACATCATTCAACAGTGTCTCTTCAATTCACTTCCTCATATTGAAGTGCACCTTGAGGTCCTCGATGGAGAGTTTGGATGAGTTTTTGTTGTGTAACGCTTTGTAATAGGGTAGACCGGGCACGGTTGTGACAGTGGTCATAAAGAGATAAAAGGGAAAAAAAACAAAGAAAAAAGAAAAGGAATCTTTACCATAAAAGACATCTTTCTGCCACAAAATTATCGGCGATCCATTGAAAATTGTCACAACCGTACCCAATCTACCCTACTCATAGTAACAGAAGTATGTAGATGTAAATGGTTATTTATTCTGTCACGAAAGTATTAAGTTGTTTAATTTCTGGTACAATATTTACAATTATTATTAGAAAATTATCATTAGAAATTATAATATCGATCCCGTTTAAGTCAAGAAACGTCGCGGTTCAGTTTGGAGCATGACACGGTCTGCACATTACTTTGTTCACGATGCACTAGGATATGTCTAAATGCGCATTTGAACATCATTCAACAGTGTCTCTTCAGTTCACTTCCTCATATTGAAGAGCACCTTGAGGTCCTCGATAGAGAGTTTGGATGAGTTTTTGTTGTGTGACGCTTTGTAATAGGGTAGACCGGGCACGGTTGTGACAGTGGTCATAAAGAGGTAAAAGGAAAAAAAAACAAAGAAAAAAGAAAAGGAATCTTTACCATAAAAGACATCTTTCTGCCACAAAATTATCGGCGATCCATTGAAAACTGTCACAACCGTACCCAATCTACCCTACTCATAGTTACAGAAGTATGTAGATGTTAATGGTTATTTATTCTGTCACGAAAGTATTAAGTTGTTAATTTCTGGTACAGTACTTACAATTATTATTAGAAAATTATCATTCAAAATTATAATATCGATCCCTTTTAAGTCAAGAAACGTCGCGGTTCAGTTTGGAGCATGACACGGTCTGCACATTACTTTGTTCACGATGCACTAGGATATGTCTAAACGCGCATTTGAACATCATTCAACAGTGTCTCTTCAATTCACTTCCTCATATTGAAGAGCACCTTGAGGTCCTCGATGGAGAGTTTGGATGAGTTTTTGTTGTGTAACGCTTTGTAATAGGGTAGACCGGGCATGGTTGTGACAGTGGTCGTATAGAGATAAAAGGGAAAAAAACAAAGAAAAAAGAAAAGGAACCTTTACCATAAAAGACATCTTTCTGCCACAAAATTATCGGCAATCCATTGAAAATTGTCACAACCGTACCCAATCTACCCTACTCATAATTACAGAAGTATGTAGATGTTAATGGCTATTTATTCTGTCACGAAAGTATTAAGTTGTTAATTTCTGGTACAATACTTAAATTTTTATTAGAAAATTAACATTCGAAATTATAATATCGATCCCGTTTACGTCAAGAAACGTCGCGGTTCAGTTTGGAGCATGACACGGTCTGCACATTACTTTGTTCACGATGCACTAGGATATGTCTAAATGCGCATTTGAACATCATTCAACAGTGTCTCTTCAATTCACTTCCTCATATTGAAGAGCACCTTGAGGTCGTCGATGGAGAGTTTGGATGAGTTTTTGTTGTGTAACGCTTTGTAATAGGGTAGACCGGGCATGGTTGTGACAGTGGTCGTATAGAGATAAAAGGGAAAAAAACAAAGAAAAAAGAAAAAGAACCTTTACCATAAAAGACATCTTTCTGCCACAAAATTATCGGCAATCCATTGAAAATTGTCACAACCGTACCCAATCTACCCTACTCATAATTACAGAATTATGTAGATGTTAATGGTTATTTATTCTGTCACGAAAGTATTAAGTTGTTAATTTCTGGTACAATACTTACAATTATTATTAGAAAATTATCATTCGAAATTATAATATCGATCCCGTTTAAGTCAAGAAACGTCGCGGTTCAGTTTGGAGCATGACACGGTCTGCACATTACTTTGTTCACGATGCACTAGGATATGTCTAAACGCGCATTTGAACACCATTCAACAGTGTCTCTTCAATTCGCTTCTTCATATTGAAGAGCACCTTGAGGTCCTCGATGGAGAGTTTGGATGAGTTTTTGTTGTGTTACGCTTTGTAATAGGGTAGACCGGGCACGGTTGTGATAGTGGTCATAAAGAGATAAAAGGGAAAAAAACAAAGAACAAAGAAAAGGAATCTTTACCATAAAAGACATCTTTCTGCCACAAAATTATCGGCGATCCATTGAAAATTGTCACAACCGTACCCAATCTACCCTACTCATAGTTACATAAGTATGTAGATGTAAATGGTTATTTATTCTGTCACGAAAGTATTAAGTTTTTTAATTTCTGGTACAATACTTACAATTATTATTAGAAAATTATCATTAGAAATTATAATATTGATCCCGTTTAAGTCAAGAAACGTCGCGGTTCAGTTTGGAGCATGACACGGTCTGCACATTACTTTGTTCACGATGCACTAGGATATGTCTAAACGCGCATTTGAACACCATTCAACAGTGTCTCTTCAATTCGCTTCTTCATATTGAAGAGCACCTTGAGGTCCTCGATGGGGAGTTTGGATGAGTTTTTGTTGTGTTACGCTTTGTAATAGGGTAGACCGGGCACGGTTGTGACAGTGGTCATAAAGAGATAAAAAGGAAAAAAAAAACAAAGAAAAAAGAAAAGCAATCTTTACCATAAAAGACATCTTTCTGCCACAAAATTATCGGCGATCCGTTGAAAATTGTCACAACCGTACCCAATCTACCCTACTCATAGTTACAGAAGTATGTAGATGTTAATGGTTATTTATTCTGTCACGAAAGTATTAAGTTGTTAATTTCTGGTACAGTACTTACAATTATTATTAGAAAATTATCATTAGAAATTATAATATTGATCCCGTTTAAGTCAAGAAACGTCGCGGTTCAGTTTGGAGCATGACACGGTCTGCACATTACTTTGTTCACGATGCACTAGGATATGTCTAAACGCGCATTTGAACACCATTCAACAGTGTCTCTTCAATTCGCTTCTTCATATTGAAGAGCACCTTGAGGTCCTCGATGGAGAGTTTGGATGAGTTTTTGTTGTGTTACGCTTTGTAATAGGGTAGACCGGGCACGGTTGTGACACTGGTCATAAAGAGATAAAAAGGAAAAAAAAACAAAGAAAAAAGAAAAGGAATCTTTACCATAAAAGACATCTTTCTGCCACAAAATTATCGGCGATCCGTTGAAAATTGTCACAACCGTACCCAATCTACCCTACTCATAGTTACAGAAGTATGTAGATGTTAATGGTTATTTATTCTGTCACGAAAGTATTAAGTTGTTAATTTCTGGTACAGTACTTACAATTATTATTAGAAAATTATCATTCGAAATTATAATATCGATCCCGTTTAAGTCAAGAAACGTCGCGGTTCAGTTTGGAGCATGACACGGTCTGCACATTACTTTGTTCACGATGCACTAGGATATGTCTAAACGCGCATTTGAACATCGTTCAACAGTGTCTCTTCAATTCACTTCCTCATATTGAAGAGCACCTTGAGGTCCTCGATGGAGAGTTTGGATGAGTTTTTGTTGTGTAACGCTTTGTAATAGGGTAGACCGGGCACGGTTGTGACAGTAGTCATATAGAGATAAAAGGAAAAAAAAACAAAGAAAAAAGAAAAGGTACCTTTACTATAAAAGACATCTTTCTGCCACAAAATTATCGGCGATCCATTGAAAATTGTCACAACCGTACCCAATCTACCCTACTCATAATTACAGAAGTATGTAGATGTTAATGGCTATTTATTCTGTCACGAAAGTATTAAGTTGTTAATTTCTGGTACAATACTTAAATTTTTATTAGAAAATTAACATTCGAAACTATAATATCGATCCCGTTTACGTCAAGAAACGTCGCGGTTCAGTTTGGAGCATGACACGGTCTGCACATTACTTTGTTCACGATGCACTAGGATATGTCTAAATGCGCATTTGAACATCATTCAACAGTGTCTCTTCAATTCACTTCCTCATATTGAAGAGCACCTTGAGGTCGTCGATGGAGAGTTTGGATGAGTTTTTGTTGTGTAACGCTTTGTAATAGGGTAGACCGGGCATGGTTGTGACAGTGGTCGTATAGAGATAAAAGGGAAAAAAACAAAGAAAAAAGAAAAAGAACCTTTACCATAAAAGACATCTTTCTGCCACAAAATTATCGGCAATCCATTGAAAATTGTCACAACCGTACCCAATCTACCCTACTCATAATTACAGAAGTATGTAGATGTTAATGGTTATTTATTCTGTCACGAAAGTATTAAGTTGTTAATTTCTGGTACAATACTTACAATTATTATTAGAAAATTATCATTCGAAATTATAATATCGATCCCGTTTAAGTCAAGAAACGTCGCGGTTCAGTTTGGAGCATGACACGGTCTGCACATTACTTTGTTTACGATGCACTATGATATGTGTAAACGCGCATTTGAACACCATTCAACAGTGTCTCTTCAATTCGCTTCTTCATATTGAAGAGCACCTTGAGGTCCTCGATGGAGAGTTTGGATGAGTTTTTGTTGTGTTACGCTTTGTAATAGGGTAGACCGGGCACGGTTGTGATAGTGGTCATAAAGAGATAAAAGGGAAAAAAACAAAGAACAAAGAAAAGGAATCTTTACCATAAAAGACATCTTTCTGCCACAAAATTATCGGCGATCCATTGAAAATTGTCACAACCGTACCCAATCTACCCTACTCATAGTTACATAAGTATGTAGATGTAAATGGTTATTTATTCTGTCACGAAAGTATTAAGTTTTTTAATTTCTGGTACAATACTTACAATTATTATTAGAAAATTATCATTAGAAATTATAATATTGATCCCGTTTAAGTCAAGAAACGTCGCGGTTCAGTTTGGAGCATGACACGGTCTGCACATTACTTTGTTCACGATGCACTAGGATATGTCTAAACGCGCATTTGAACATCGTTCAACAGTGTCTCTTCAATTCACTTCCTCATATTGAAGAGCACCTCGAGGTCCTCGATGGAGAGTTTGGATGAGTTTTTGTTGTGTAACGCTTTGTAATAGGGTAGACCGGGCACGGTTGTGACAGTAGTCATATAGAGATAAAAGGAAAAAAAAAACAAAGAAAAAAGAAAAGGTACCTTTACCATAAAAGACATCTTTCTGCCACAAAATTATCGGCGATCCATTGAAAATTGTCACAACCGTACCCAATCTGCCCTACTCATAGTTACAGAAGTATGTAGATGTTAATGGTTATTTATTCTGTCACGAAGGTATTAAGTAGTTAATTTCTGGTACAATACTTACAATTATTATTAGAAAATTATCATTAGAAATTATAGTATCGATCCCGTTTAAGTCAAGAAACCTCGCGGTTCAGTTTGGAGCATGACACGGTCTGCACATTACTTTGTTTACGATGCACTATGATATGTGTAAACGCGCATTTGAACATCATTCAACAGTGTCTCTTCAATTCACTTCCTCATATTGAAGAGCACCTTGAGGTCCTCGTTGGAGAGTTTGGATGAGTTTTTGTTGTGTAACGCTTTGTAATAGGGTAGACCGGGCACGGTTGTGACAGTGTTCATATAGAGATAAAAGGGAAAAAAACAAAGAAAAAAGGAAAGGAACCTTTACCATAAAAGTCATCTTTCTGCCACAAAATTATCGGCGATCCATTGAAAATTGTCACAACCGTACCCAATCTGCCCTACTCATATTGGTTATTTATTCTGTCACGAAAGTATTAAGTTGTTAATTTCTGGTACAATACTTACAATTATATATATTGTCTAGCCTATTACCGTTTCGGCTTTTTAACCGTTATATTGCATTTCATCAATTCTACTGCAGATATTCTCATTATAAATAATATCATACAGAGATACCTCAAGCATGGCTTTGTCTATAGTTTGCTGAGTAATCTTAAGCTTTTTCATACAGCTTTACATTAATCATACTTCATGAAGGAATATGTCTCATATTCATATCATCACTAGCAACTTAATGTTCATAGTTACTTAGTTAATTGTATCTATAATACTACTCGTGTACATGGATCTGAGCCTGATAACGTCACAACGGCGTGCTTGTGTAGTGTACAAAATAGTTTGCAATATTACCTCGTAAGGGAATCTAATAAGACTATTGAACGTCCCTCCCTGCACAAACAAAGACGCACGCAGTTGAACGGGCGAGAGTGTCATTCCACGCGAGTTTCATATTATTGTGCGCTCATTTTATGTATAATAATTAAAGTAAATTTCTATATTGTATTATGAAAGACTAAAACTAAGATGCTTTGTATGATATTTGCTGTTCTCTTGACAAATATAGTGCTATAGAACATGCTAGACGCATGTCATAGAAATGCATCTGATAAATGTGGACTTTTATTAAATAACAATAAAATTTTATTTCGTTTTAAAAAATCGCTTCCCAGCTTGCTTAATGTTTGTCCTCAATACATGTTTAAATATCAAATTAATAAAGGTTTGAGTCATTCAAGGATATGTTTTTCATAAATTTGTAATGTTTTAATATGAAGCACTTATGTTCTTTTAATAGTATGAGATAAAATGTTTAAATTTACAGTGACTTGAGGATTGGATTTAACAGTCTCTGTGGACTAGCTTCAGTTAATCATTTGCATTACCATCTGTTTATTAAAATAATGTTCTGCCTGTGGAAACAGTGGTAAGTAGATTGAAATCAGTGGACTTATCATTTTTCTCCGTGTGGTGAGAGTATTCGAAAGTCAATCATACAGTATGAGATGGGATATCTCGTGTGTATCGTGAGCGGCCTCTTAAGAAATATGCCCAGGTCTTATGGCTAGATAGAAAAATCGCATTTAACGTTGATTGAAAAAAGCAACACCGGCTACAGGATTCAGTATCAAGCATTGAAAAGGAACCAGACAAACGTTAAACTAAGAAACAGAAGGGGGGAATCGAGGCTTCTCTCGATCCGACCTCCTATAACGCCTACGTCGGGTTCGGGAACAACGTATGTGCTCTCCGCAACGGAGTAACACACAAGGGCGATAACCTCTTCCTTTTCAGAAAATAGGTTCAGGCGGGGATTACGGGTCTTCCGAAGTCGTCCCGGTCCCAACGCCTTAATTCTTCGATATGGACTGTATCACTTTAAGGGGAAAATTCCTTGGGAATAAAACAGCAATTATCTTCAAACCGTTCCGTGAGAGAGTAATTACTTTTCCCTATCACTTCCCTATACTTTTTCTTTCTTCTTCTTATTGACTGCTGGTCTTGCACTTTTCCCGAACATTTCCCGAAGTTTCTCCGAACTTCCCCGAACGATTTGCAACCGTTGATTGTCGTCTGCTATGGGACTACTTTTGTTCATCCCATGCAGGTTTCGGGCCTCGGGGAGTCCCCCATTACCCGGGTGATCCTCACCTCACCTCCTCACCTCATTGTCATGAGCCGGTCTTGGGAGCCGTACCAGTACGGCATTGTTGGTAGTTTTGGTTGGCGTATTGCGCGCCACCAGGTCGGTGCTACCGGAGGGTCGGCCGTCTCGAAGCCCCGCGGAGTCCTGAGGATGGGAGTCGACGCAGGGCCAATCTTGCCGACAGGAGGGCGTTCCAGCTGCTCCGGGCCTCCAGTGCTCCTTCCTGGCTCTAGTTGAAGGCCTGGCATTCCTAGGCAAAAGGTTGGCGTATCTCGCGCCTCTGGGAAGGGAATCTGCCGAAGGGTCAGCAACCTCAAGGTTCCGCGGAGAAGCATCTCGACGCGGAGCCGAAGTCACCAACAGGCGCGCGCACTTGGGCGCGCCGGGCCTTCGGAGTTCGCTTCCCAGCGTGTAGGTGAAACGCAGCGTTGGGTGATCTTCATCCCGGGTGGGGTCAGGGGCGTCCTCAAGGCTCCACCAAGCCGAGTTGGCCCCACAGCGCGCGCACCCACTGCGAAGCGACGCGCTGTACCTCTCCCACCCGGGCGGACCTGCGGACGTGACCGCTCATTGGCGCGGTCCGGACGAGACTCAACGATTTGCAAGACCATACGATGTCGTCTACAATGCCCCGGGGGACAATGCAGATATCGGGCCTCGGGGTAGCCCCCATTGCCCGGGTGTCCTCATATCCCATTACTATGGGACAGTCCTTTAGCCTATTTTAGGCTTGATAGCATAACACGGGTTTTTCCGTAGTGTAGTAATTATATTTTCCGTAGTTATCCAACTACGGAAAAGGAGGTTATCTGATTAAGTCAAAGTTGGCCTTTCTGCGGCATTGTGGGTTGTTACTCGACTCTCTAATCACATGTAGAGAGGAGTTCTCTTGGAAGAGGTGGCCGGGTATGTAACGGCGCAAAGCCGTTAAGGTGTTCATGTGGCCCGTTATCGGCACGGTCAAATATGCCGCGCGCTAACCGGGCCACGAAGTCGATGATATTCTCGATCTTCAAGTCCGCCGCTATTACGTCATTCCGGACGTAGCGACCTGCTCCGACGATCGTTCTTAATGTCAGATTCTGCTGGGCCTGCAGTCGCCGCCTCAGAGGGTCGCTCAGAAGTGCGTACCAGGCCGGTGCAGCGTAGGTGATGATGGTCCGGATATACATCTTGTATATCCGGAGCTTGGTTCGTATTGGCAGCTTGGATGCCAGGACCGGCAAGAGCGTCACCCGCGCACATCGGGCCCGGCGGACGACGAAGTCGACGTGCGCGGTCATGCGCAGCGTCCTGTCGATCCTGCACCCAAGGTAGGTTACAGCCTTCTGGTACGCAATCTCCTGGCCGTTGAGGGTCAGCGGAGGTGGAAAATTCCTGAGACGGCGAGTGAGCAGAGCGGTCGTCTTACCAACGTTGACGACCATCCTCCACTCATCCAGCCATGGTGGCAGCAGGTCCATCAGACGCTGCATCTTGGCAGTGGCTATGTGGGCTCTTCTGGACGAGGTGAAATAGGCGCTATCGTCCGCGAATAGCGCCAGCTCAACGTCTTCCTCCCACTCTTGAAGCCTGCCTGCCAGTGTAGGTATGTCGTTGGTGTAAGCCGCGTACAGGACTGGAGACAAACAGCTGCCCTGTGGGACGCCGCCTTTAATGGATCTTGTTGCGGATTCGGCGTCCTCTACGCAGACGTAAAACTTCCTGTCTTCCAGGAAAGACGCTATTAGCCGCAATATAGCAGGAGGGACACTGGTCTGTTGTTCCAGCTTATATAATAATCCTACGTGCCACACCCGGTCGAACGCCTTCTCGATATCGAGAAAGACGCCCAACGATATGCGGCCACGATTGTACTCTGCCGCAAGCAGGTGCAGCACTCTAGTCAGTTGTGTAACTGTGGAGTGACCCCTCCTGAATTCGTGCTGCTCCGCCCGAAGTTGGATGCACGGACGGAGACGTCTTAGCAGCAATCTTTCGAACAGTTTAGCTATATGTGGTAATAGCGTGATCGGCCTGTAGTTGGCAGCTCTACGCCTGTCCTTCCCGGGCTTCGGCAAGACGATGATTTTGCCTTTTTTCCAGTCCTCCGGGAAGTGGGATGTCCGCAATATCCCATTGTAGAGTCGACCAAGCTCTACTATGACTCTATTGGGCAGCTGTCGGAGTGCAGCGTTGGTAATCCCGTCGTGCCCCGGCGCCTTCCTCGGTTGCAGGCAGGTTACTGTCCTCCGCAATTCTGCGGGGGAGATGAACCAGTCTCCTGCAAGAGGTGGCGCGGGCGACGACAGGAACTCCTGTACGCAACTTTCCTTCCGGGCATGAAGCTCCATGAACTCCGCACTTGCTGTGTTCGGCATAAATTGCTCCTCGAAGTGCTCGACTAGGATATCCGCTCTGACCTTGGCATCGTAGCATCGTTTGCCCGTATTATCAGTCAGCGGGCAAACCGGAGGTTTGGATTTGGTCAACTGCCGGTTTAGTACGATTTGCAAGAAAAATCAATTTACTGAACTACCTCGAAGCTAAACGCGAAAGTGAGCCGCGCCATTTGTGCGCTTGCGCAACTCAATTACATCAATTTGTACTATCACTCTCTCACGGTTTGCTCAATAACTTTATTTGTATAAGACATACATTTATACAATTTACTTATAAAGATAGCACAAAAAATATCTATACTACGATATAGATTACATTTTCATATCACAAAAAACCTTTTATTTATTTAACAAAATATACTTATTTTACTCACATGTTCAAAGTTGGAATTTCTTAAATATTTAACATAGAAAGTTAAAACAATGTTTTCCACTTGAAATTATACATATCTCAACTAATACAATAGTTTAATTTACATTTTCTCTATACATTTCACTATTAAAACACTTTTAAATTTCTTATACAAAACTATCATTATTTCACTTATTCACGGGAATTTTCACATAAAAATAACACAGAATTTACCTCTTTTACACGTACAATCAATCTGAAATGTTTTACAAGTCATTTTTACATAAATTGCTGAAATTTGCTAATATTTAAATTTCTACATATTTGGCCTCTTAAGTACGCGGCTAGCGTGCGTCTATGAACTCACACAATTTGAACAACTAACTTTTGCACGGCTATCGACTATCAGTAAAAATGGAAAGTTTAGTATACACTAATATCAACATACTAGGTGAATAAATGATTCTACACAATTCTCAAACGTTGAAAACTATTTCTAATCAGATTCTTATCATTTATCATGTTTCTTATCAAACAATATAAGTGATTTTTTTCATAAATCAATCATAGAAAATAGGCATTTGTTTTCATACAAAACATATCAAACTCATATAAGACAATACTTATGCAATTAATTTCCATTAATTCTACTTATGCACAGCGATCATCTCGACCGGGGAACTAATCCTGGTCTCTAACTTTATTTTAATATTTCTTTAAATTAACGTTATTGGAAAGATGATTTCTCGATGAATTTATTAAGAGATATTACTAAGAAAACGATAAACTATTCCGGCCTGGGAGTCGAACCCAAGACCTTCCTATCATTAATTCGATATTTCTTTAAGATTCAACTAAGCATTTTCTTATCGAAATATTGTTGCTTGATAATTTGCTTTTTAGAAGCTATTCGTAATCGGTTAAGTAATAAATTAAAATATTCTTATAGGCGCGTCGCCAACAATCTCCCCCCCCGTGCATCAGCACCATCATTTGGGAGGCGTCGCGGGTACCAGGACTATTATTCTGGATGTAGGTCTCCTCAAGATACCTGTGCTAGTAATGACGTCAACCACTCTGGTGTGACCGTCTGGTCCCGGTAGCGTCCTACTAATCTTGCCTTTCGGCCACGTATTTCGTGGCAACGAATGATCTATTATCAAGACAATATCACCTTCTTTAGGCTCCATAAACTCTCCGTTATTACTTGTTCGAGGTATTAAAGTAGGCATGTATTCTTTTAGCCATCTTGTCCAAAAATGGTCGGCTAACCTCTGTGCTTCATTTCCAAACAAGATTTCCAATTGAGTTGACCCGTCAGATGTTGCTCTAAAAATAATCCAGGTGGTCGATCACCACATGAGCGTCCCAGAAGAAAATGATTGGGTGTCAAACCCTCTTCAGGACTATCTATACTGAATGTTACCAGAGGTCTGGAATTTACAGTATGCTCTGCTTCTAAAAGCAACGTATGCAGAACCTCCTCTCGCGGGCTCCTTTCTTTGAGCGTAGCGGTCAACGCAATTTTAATTGATCTTGCTAACCTCTCCCAGGAGCCACCCATGTGCGGTGCTCCCGGAGGTATAAATTTCCATTTAATATATTTTTTAACCTTTTGAGCGCCACGCCAAAAACTCACTACCGTGTCCTGTACGCCAAAGCGAAAAGTAAACAAAAATACCTACGAAAAAAACAGTGCTGCCAAGAGTTGATATATCGATAACACAAAATAACTTGTTTTTGTTGGTTTTTTATACAATAAATGAGTCTTTATAATCGGGTATGTTTTATTTAATCTTGTGCTGTCTTCCACTCTTTTTATATGTGTACTTTGTACATAAATAAAAAACAAACAATAACAATAAAATAGTAGTAAACCACAACACTACTCTCCGTCGTGATGACGTCACTGTCACGACTGGACGACAACGGCGTAGCTGACCTTTCTTTTTGAAACTTTCTTAGAGATGTAGCCGTGTCGCACGTTGTGTATCGATTTCAAAATCGATGTAACCAAAATATACAGACATCTATTCAAAATATTTTATGGCAAGGCGTAGGCCAAGTGAATCACAGAAGAAAAGTCTTACGCTCTTATGATAAAGGGGGTTTCATATGATACTGATGTTGCTAAATGATTTTGAGATTGAGAAAGAAAATAGCACAACACAAAATGAAAATTGCTCTTCATACCTTAAGTAAAGAAAACACATTTATTATTTGTAATTTTATATTATTAAAATAGAAAAGGTACGTAATTATTCACTAATCAACAACTGTATATAGGTAATTATTCGCACTAGAAAAATCAGTCTTATAATATTAAAATCTTGGTCATGGAATAAAAAAATCAGTACTTATTACAGAAATCAACAGAGGGTACATAATTATTCAACAATTGTAAATAATTATTTGCACTAGGTCTAGTCATAAAATATTAAAATCTTGGTCTTTAACTCAATCAGTACTTAATATAGAAAACAACAATTAAAAATAATTAATAAATTATAGGTAATATTAGTCTTAAAATAATAAAAATCTTATGGAATAATAAAACATAAATGTTTAGCTGTCCAAAGCAAATTTTCTAACGTGGTAGAGCCATGCTGCAGTTATATTACGGGAGAGTAGTTGTAGCACGAATGGGTCGGCTCAACCGGGGAAGAACCACGCTCTCACGGAATATCGGCATCAAATAGTAGCTTAATGCTGCTGTGTTTCGTATAGTAAGTGTAGAGAACCGGAGACCCTCTTTACTGGAAACGAGGCATTCCATCTAAGTCCTCACGGGTGAGAGCGTATCTGCATTTTGATTCGTAATCGAGGATAGATGTAAATGTCTATGGGCCACAGCAACCACTTACCATCAGGTGGACTGTGTGCTCGTTTATTACCCTATGCTATAAAAAAGAAATTAACCGTAAAAAGACTATAAAGTGTATTCCTACCTCACTGAGGTAGAGTTAATCGAAAACGAAAAACTTTGGTTTCACGATAATTTTAAATTTCCGAAAATTCATCATCGTCGACGCTTTCCAAAATCCGAATGAGTTCTGAGGAATCGTTCATGTTGCACTGCACTAATTTTCCCGCTAATCGCTTATGACGTCATCAGCGTGTCGTCTATACTTGACCACGGCGCCCAGTGAACTGATTTTCGATGTCGCGCTAAGGATGCGCCAGAGTTGAGATATTAGATTTATTATGCGAAGATAATTTGTTAATTTTTTTTTAATTCATGGAGCTAATTATAGTTTTATATTTCTAACTTTCTGTTTTATTTAAATATCAATAATAATAGAAAAAAATGACACGTTTGAGCTTAATTTTGAATAGTTTTCAATAAATTTATGGCTAACGCATTACAACACTAGCGGTCTAACATAGACGACTTTGGCGTGCTGGACATAGTATTTGCTTAGATAAAAATCCATTTTTTTAGTTTAATGTTTCTTTAGTCTTTGTGGCTCTAGGAGACTTGTTTTTTATACTCACATGTTGCTGGGTTATTCTTTTTTGAGGGGTGTAGAATTAAAATACCAGTAATAATTTTCCAATGTCTATATTTCATATTTTTGTGGGCCGGGTTTTTTGTCATCTATAGACGTCGTTGGCGCTCAGGGCACGCGGGTGCTGGTCACGTATAGACGACTTTGGCGCTCAAAAGGTTAAATGACTCATTTTTCATGCCTTCATAGCATTCTTCGCATGCTTTCAATAATTCTTTATTCGCAGCTTTGAAATTTGTCCCGTTATCGCTGTATATAACGGCTGGTTTGCCTCTTCTGGCGATAAATCGCCTCAATGCCATTATCATTGACGCTGGTGTCAATGAGGCTGCTAATTCTAGGTGTACTGCTCTGATGGTCAGACACGTGAATAAAACACCCCAACGTTTTTCGTGTCGCCTTCCTATAGTCACACTCATAGGGCCGAAATAATCCACGGCTGAGCATGTAAAAGGTGGTTCATAGTAAGCTATTCTCTCCAGAGGAATATTTCCTTGTGGCACGTTCTGCGGTTTTGACCTGTATGTCCTGCATCACTGACAATGATGTGACACACTTCGTACTACATTACGCAGGTTCAAGACATAAAATTTTTGGTTCACCTCATTCATCACCGTCTGGTGATTGGCATGTCCAAAATGATGATGAACTTCTCTAATCATCATTTTAACGATTTCGTGTTTACCGTCTAATACGACAGGTTTTCTACTTTCCTCGGTTAAATTAGACTTAAAAGGTAAACGCCCATTTAAACGGAGTAAGTTATCTTCTCCTATTTCCATAGATAATTTACATAAGCGTGAACTTCTTTCAACGCTTTTGCCTGCTTTCAAGCATTTTATTTCCAAATGAAAACACTCGTCTTGAACGAACTTCCAAATTAATAATTCAGCTTTTTTCAAGAGCGCTATGTTCAACGCGCTATCGGATCCTTCAACCGACTTTGCTAATACTTCGTTGGAACACATAACCGACTTTTCGGCTGCGTTTTCGGGTCCTTTAATCGACTTTCTTAAACTCTTGAATTTTTCTACCGCTTGTAAGGTTCGTGTAGTTGCCCCAAGGAATTTCTTAAAGCTGCTAAATCGTCCGTAGTCGGGTAGACTCAACGGCTCTTGCTTTCTTAGAGCGTTTACGCTTTTCGGCGATTTTCTTCACCTGTTTCTAAGCTATTTATGGTGTCCACTTGTTTGGGCCATAAATCAGAACTTTTCCTGAGGAATTCAGGTCCTTGAAATCAGCAATGTCTTACATCGAAGGTGGAAGGAAAATTTCTAGTGGCGTCGTCTGCCACGTTTTGTGACGTCATTCTATACTTTTCCGGTGGCGCGTCACGCTTGTGCCGCCATAAGAATCGAAGGCTATCCCTGTCTTCTTCCCGGATTTTCACTTGCAGGAACATTTCTTTAATGTCTGCCATCACTGCCACGCTTCCTTCTCTGAATCGTAGCAGAACTCCAAACAACGACTTCAATAAGTCCGGTCCGGTTAACAATGCATCATTGAGACAACGTCCGCCCGTCCTAGCGGCAGCGTCGAAAACTATTCTTATTTTCTTTTCCTGTGGGTGAGTCACTGCGAAGTGAGGAAGATACCACGTGCGTGGGGAAATGGAAATATGGTTCGCTTTCTCTGCGTAACCGTTAACGATGAGATTTTCAATTTGCTTCTCATATTCCTTTTTCAACTCGCTATTTTTGTCGAGCTTCTTTTCGATATTAAACAGGCGACTTTCAACCTGCGCTCTATTCGAAGGCATGCACTCATTATCTGTGCGCCATAAAAAAGCAGTCTCGTACCTATTATTAGGTATACGACGCACCGTTTTGCTCAAAATATTTAAAGCTCGTTCTTCTGGGTCGTTCGCGGGCTTTCGCGCAGACACTCCCAGAGATTCCAAACTAAAATAATCTTTGATCAACTTATCCATGTCTTCCTCCTTCTTCGTGGAAATATGGTTAACAATCTTGACTGGTTTAATGCCACCCGATATGTGACCATGTAAAACCCATCCAAGTTTAATGAGCGATGCTACAGGTAGGTTCTTACCTCCTGAAATTAATTCACGAGTAACTATGAGATGCCAATTGTCCTGGCCAATTAATATGGTAGGTCTGGACCTCTCATACATCAACTCGTCCTTAATCGGAGTCAAATGAGAACACCGTTGCAATAATTCTCGGCTCACTGACTGCGGAGAAAGGTTAAGTGACTTAATTGTTTGTACACTTATCTCCTCTAAGTCGTTCGAGTAAATGCCTTTTATCTTAACGTTTAAGCGATACGAACTGTCGTCGTTAATTCGCTTACCTCCCACGGCTTCAATACGTAATTCTTCTTTACGTCCGCGAGGCGCTAACTTCTGAGCCATCCACTCCTCTATGAGTGTCCTGGTCGATCCCTCATCCAGAAGAGCTGCTTTCTTGACCTTTCCTCTAGGTCCATACAACTCGACCGGTATAATCTTTAAGTATGCTCATGCCAGTGCATTCACTGTACTAACAGTTGTAATTTGAGCCTCTTTACCCCCCTCGTCCCCTTGCGGCGAGGTATTTTCATTGGGGTATCGGTGTAGCATTCGATGATGTGACATTCTACATCCCTTTACACCACATTTTTTCCTTTTGCACTCTAACCTCATGTGGTAAGATGACAAACATTGAAAACATACTTTCGCTTTTTTAACCACTTCCCATTTCTCGCGATTATTCATGTCCTTAAACTTGTAACAACTCACTATAGAGTGCTCCTTGTTACATATAACACACTTATGTGTTACCCGACTTACAGGCTTATCCTGGGTTATCATAACCACTTGTCGGTTGTGCCCTTTATTATTTCGGCGTTTTAGACGCTCGCTCGTTTTACTTCGGCGCTCATAGCGCTCGCTCTTGAAACGGTTGCGTACAGACCCTTTTGCGGTGTGTACAGTTTGCTTCCTGAATTCAGGACGCTTCCGTTTTTCAGGCACATTTTCATTGATTAAGGACGTTCCAAATTGTTCACTCAATAAATTTAAAACTTGGCCATCTTCTGTAACTCTGGCTCCAAAGGATGCTGAGCTTGATATTCAAACCATTTAAATTTGATCATAGTTCCGAGTTTCTCTACTATGCGGTTTACTAACTCCGCTGAGTATAAATACTGTGGTTGATTCAATGCTTGTATTGTGGCAACCACGTTCGTAATACGACTTGCAAAAGATCCTATATTCCGGCAATCTTCTGCCAATCTTGGCATACGTCTTACATTCTCGATTTCGGCTAAAATGAGCATCTCAACCCTACCGAATCTTCTTTCGAGAGCGTTCATTATTTCTTCAGGTTCACACAAAGTAAACAACAACGACTTAACCGCTTCCTTAGCGGTGCCCTTTAGTGCCCTCCTAAGGCGTGCGACATTCTGCACCCTTTAAAATTGGCTTCTCGTGTCTTCAAACACCGTTTTGAAAACTATCCATTCACCCGGGTCTCCATCGAACACCGGTAATTCCTGGAGGAAATGAAGCTGGGAAGACTTATCTTTTCCCGCTATCTTTATTGCACTCACAATCGCTTCGGTCAATTCTCACACCTCACTCGTGTGTGTTTTCTGTGCATTTCCTTGGTTGCGCTCGATCTCCGCCCCTTTGCGGCGTGATCCTTTACACGCTTCCTTATCAGTAATATTGGGTTGCGTTACACTAACCGGCGCGCTCATTATGGTCTGTTGAACCCAACTCCTTACGAAAGGTTCCACCTGAGTATTCCGCTCTTCATCGTCCTCACTCGAGTCGATCTCCTTTTCTCGGTTGAGACGTGCCAACTCCAATTGAGACTTGGCTAAGGCAGCAGCTGCCTGTGCTCGTTCGAGCTCCGAGCGTTCGAATTTAATCCGCGCCTCTAATTCAGCTTTCAGCCTCGCCAATCGCGATGACCTACTACCTCTCTGTGACCCTTTTTCACTAGTGTGCCCGATTACTGTCCTTGACGATGCCGCTTCTTCGGTCCTTTGACCTACATTTTCGACTACCGTTTCACTCCTGGATATAACGGATTGTTGTGCGGTGCTGGCCTGTGTACCCCTGGTGTCCGTCCTGTTGCTTGTCGTTGCCATGGACGCCCCTGAGTCCCACGTGCATGTGGACGTATCGGTGGTGGCTCCACTTGAAGGAGTTGCCCCACTCGAAACAGTAGCTGTGGTCGCTCCAGATGGTTCCGCCTCTTTAGCTTTTCTTGAGAGCACTGTTCTTGTCCTGCTTCCTTCGCTCCTCTATGTCTGGTCTTGTGCCTTCTTCATCTTGCAGGAAGGTGATTGTTGGCCTACTGTCCCTAACTGTCTCTACGGTCCCTACAATCCCTTACCTATAACCCTTCTACACCCCAACCTAACCCCACTACCCCTCCCCCCCTTTATCTCCCAACCCTACAACCTTACTACCACCCTAACAGCCCTATCAATCCTGAACGGGGCCTACCGAGGTGAGCCGTCCGGGGATGGAATGGAGGAAAGGTGTTTTGTCGCTTGAATGTAGACGTAAATATCTTGAAGCTATAACATTGTATAAAATAGTAAACAACAAATTTAGCAGTACTGAGTTAGTTTCCAATTTAAATTTCGTAGTTCCTAGAAGTGCTCATATACGTGCTGTGCGCGCTCGTAACTTGTTCTCCGTTTTTTTTTTGCGCCCGAAGCAATTAAAGGGCTACCCTATACGTAGGGAGGCGGAAAATGCATTACGCATACCACGATAGCCGGTCTATCGTGGTTATGAGGGACTCACTGTCCTACCGGGGACCCTGAGTGATACCCTCTAAAAACCGCCTTTGGGGACAGGCAGCCGGCTGATTAAGCTGTATTGTGCCTTATCGTGAGCGCAGGCGGCTACGAGCCGCTGAGGGAGTGCCTACGAAGGCAAATTAATATTAGTTAATATAATAATTTAATTTAATTAGAGTTGGCTTGAGCCGCCAGGAGGCAGTTCAGGTCGTTTGTTAGTTTATTAGGCGGGTCCGAGAGAGAGTTTCTCGGCCTGCGGACTCGATAGCGAGAGGGGGGTGGGGCTGCATAAGTAGCTGCCTCACGAATTAAATGATTTGAGTGCGACTCTGAGGCTTTGAAGAAGTTCTCAGAGAGTTTTTGGAGAAATTGTTGGATTGTGGGGAGCTCTAGGTCCCGATGAAGGTCAGCATTACGGACGTACCAAGGTGCGTTCGCAGCTCGACGACAGAAAAGGTTTTGAACTATTTGGAGTTCATTAATGATTTTAGGGTTGGCGTGGGCAAAAACGGGGCCCGCGTCAAACTGGTCGGGTAGTTGTTCGCCGTCAGTACATGTCGTACAAATACCGGCTCGCGCGCGACAGTTCGCCGCATGATGCATTCCTTTAACGAGTTTTTCAATGATGGTAACATAGATTTGTTTACACCGAATATTCTTGCTTTTAAAAGATCTATATTTGAAAACTAAAAATGTAAAAATAATATTATTTTGGCTCTTTGTTTTTTAGTTTTTAGTTATAAAGTTTTTATTCAGCGTCCGCGACAATTTAATTAACATTGTAAGTAATATGTGGATAGCGTTGTGGGCTACATTATTGTGAATACATCATGTTATTGTATTTTAGATATTACTGTATTTTGTAGCTGTTTGCTGTTCCTTAAAAAAAAAATAAAGATACGAGGGGCACACTGAAATGATCGGGAATAAGAAAAACCACAGGCACGGTATAGCTAAATTGTATTTTACAGTAGAACGTCGATTATCCGAACGTCGATTAACCGAACGACCGCTTAACTGAACTGTTACTTCGGCACTTCATTGGGATGCGATCACCTTCTTGCTTCTCCACGCAGTGTCCCGTGTTGGCCTACGTTCTGTAACGATAGCGCTATTATACGTTTATGTGTTAATTTTGCAATATTAGTTCACAATTTAAAATGCCTGAATGTAAACTTTCCATAAAAGATAAATACGACATTAACAAACGATTAGAGAAAGCCAAATCTGCAACTAAGTTATCTAAGAAGTACAAAATGGTTAAGTCGACAATTACTTACGGATATAAAAACTAAAAAGACAACAATATTATCCAATTCTATATCCAAACATGATTTTACCGATGGGTCGACAATTCGTAAAACTATGAAGCTCGCCACGAACACTAATCTCGATGATGCTGTTTACAAGTGATTTACACAAAAAAAACACATGGAGAACCTATTCTATGATGACGTTCTATGTGAAAAGGTAAAACATTAAATGAAAGACTTTGAGGGCCGTCGAACTTTCAAGCACGCACGTTAAGGCATTCGTGAGCTTCAAATACAAGGAGAAGAGCTATCTGCTGATTCTTAAGCAGCTGATTCTTTCCAAATCAAATTAAGCAACGTATTAAAACAAAAAAATTATGTTTTAGAAAACGTTTACAATCCTGACGAAACTGGACTCAATTGGAATGCTTTGCCACGAAAAACTCTTGCCTCGCGAGGTGAATTAGCGGCACCTTGTGCAAAGTAAATAATCGTATCAATGCTGGCTTGTATTACAACTGTAATAGATTAAATTCATATTACATATTATAAATATGTTTTTATTAGAATATTGTTCACACAATAATATAGTTCGATTACCCGAACAAACCGGTTTTCAGAACACCTATGTCCCCCCATTAATTCGAATAATCGACGCTCTATTGTATTGTTTTTTGAAGTATTCTCCGTTCAACTTAATGCACTTTTGCATTAGTGCAAAACCAATAATTAAAACAGTAATTCCAGTCTGAAGTTGATGTTGACAAAATGGCTGATTTGTATGCTTCCACAGCTGCTTCGGGGTCTTCAAACCGTTGACCACCGCGTATTAATCTTTCATTCTAGGGAATGTAAAGAAATTGTTTGGGCTCATGTCAGGACTGTACGGAGTATGGCTCATCAGCTCAACGTTTTCCTGTTTTAAAAAATCATTTGTCTTCCGAGCCGTATGGGAGCTCGCATTATCGTGATGTAAATTGATGCGCGACGTTTCGGGTTATTTTTTCGGAGTTCGGCTATCATTTCTGGCAAACAAACCGTAATACACCACTCAGCTGTAACCGTTCTGCGTTCCTGTAAAGGAATTGTAGCAACATGCCCATTTTTCGAGACAAACGTAGCGACCATTTTCTTTGACACGCTGCGGGAGCGAACCATTTTCGTTGGTTTGACCTCGTCTTCGGAGACCCAAACTGCTGACTGATGTTTTCTTTCAGGTTCGTATGAATAAGTCCATGATCCGTCACCTGAGACGATATTATAATCGGCATTTGTCTTCCCTCCGTTGAAGCGTTGCAGAGTATTCCCGCACCAATCTACACGAGCTGCCTTTTGCTCTTCGGACAAATTGTGGGGAACTCAGCGGGAAACTAGCTTTCTTACACACAGCTCATTATGTAATATCGACTGAATTGCAGTCATTTCGATACTGATAATAGCCAGAATCTGCTCGTATGTCAAGTGACGGTAATCTAATATAATATTTTGCGCAAATGCGATGTTTTCAGGCGTGACCGCTGTTCTTGGTCTACCTGCAGAAGAAACAGTACTGAGCGACACACGACAGTAGTTAGGTTATACCAGTTCTGGCGCACTTGTAGTTACGTTGTACCAGTTCTGGCGCACTGAGTCAGAAGGGGTACAAGTACGATGTTCGTCGACTCACGATCCTAAAAAAAAAAAAAAAAGGTTTTGCCATGCTCTGATCACGAATCTGCGGTCCATTTTTGCGTAGGATGCACGGTTTCGGAGATGTGCAGATCAATTAACTCTTATCTAATTAATATCCGGTGTAGCCTCAACCGTCATTAGCGCTCCATTGTCCTTATCTACTTATCTATTGTTGATTGACTACCGTCATTATCTATTATGTCAGCGTGTGGGTCGGCTTATGCTATTGTATTATACTCCTTTGTTCCTATCTACACTAATCTGACTCATTAATAAAACACATTACCCAATTTTGTTAAATTTTTTATTTATAAAATACAAAATCTTATTACTTATTATCTATAAAATAGGAGCGAAACATCTCATCCACTAAAATATCGTTGTACAATGTGTTCCCTGTAAATATACTCGTAAAACTATGCATTGAACATCCCTGAAACTTATATAGCAAATATATTAAGCAATATTCGCCACAAACTGAAGTCCACTCATTCTGAATCCTATCAACATTCCAGTTCCATCTTTTACAATTCTTTTTTAAAAACTCTGGATGATATCGTACGGGTGCTCGTCTGTATGAATCGAAATATTGACCGACGTCATTCGTATCGATATATAAAGCTACCCAATGTGACCCTGGTTTATCATCTGTACCCAAATTGCATATTACCTAGTCAGATCATAAATTCTATCACATGTTTAGTATAAAATAATTGAAACGAGTTTATTCATTATGTAACCATTTATATACCAAAATGAACTTAACAAAACATAGATTCTTATGACACTATAGTTTATTCAAAATGACCTCTGTAATTTTGAATACAGGCCTTCAAACTGCGCGGCCAGTCGTCTATCGCAGCCCGAACGAGGTCCATGTCATATCGGCGGCTGCCTTAATCAAGGATGTCTTGAGTGACTCCAAATTGGGATGAGGCTTTGAGCACGCCCTTTCCTCCAAGTGTTGCCATATCTTGTAATCTAACGGATTCAAATCTGGACTGGTCTTTGTGTCGGATGAAGTCGATTTCACGCGCCGCCAGCCAGTCTTTTTTTTGTTTTTAAAGAACGTTACCTCCACACTAGGTTTTTCTCCTGTATCGTGGGGGCAGTTTACAAACACAAATTTCACAAGGACAAACATCCAAACTCGGAACAATTACTTGTAGGTCGTACAAATACTTGTTCCGTGCGGGATTCGAACCCGCGACCCCCAAGCGCAGCCACTCATTGCTAAGCCACTACGCCACGGAGCTGTCAAAAGTCGTGTGTGCTCTTCGCTCTATGAGCTGACGCCGAATCTTGTTGGAATACCCAGTGCCTGTTATTGAACATGGTATGAGAAACAGGTTACACAAGGTTCGTCAGGACTGTATTTTGATACACAACTGCATTCGTTTTTAAACCTTTCTTACAAAAATGTACCTCTGTTAAGCCCCAATAAGAAACTCCCAACCACACCATGAGCGAGGATGGAAAATGACCCCGTTGGACACGCGGAATACGGTTGCTCGCTTCTTCACTACTGTGTGCGTACACCTTATCATTTTGTTTGTTGTAGCTCTCTTCTACGGTAAAAAATTTTTCATTCGAAAAAAGAATTTCCTGATATTTTTTCCCGCGTACCGCTTCAACAAAGCGCGGCATCTCTTCAGTCTCAGATCCATTAGACGAGCATTCAAACGATGTCCTGTTTTTCTTCGATATGCCCGAAGCCCTAAGTCTTCATTTAACGCCGTGGTTCTGCTTAACCCCATCTGAAGGGCCAACAGTTTCTGCTTACGTTTGGGATTTCTTTGAATTCGCACCTTTACAGCTTTTATCACTGCTGGAGTCCTAACAAATCGAGGGCGACCACTTCTTGACCTGTCATCTACACTAGAGTCTTCATTGTATCGTTTGATGGTACGATAAACGAATCTTTTGGTTATATTCAAATTTTTCAGTATACCAAAAAATTTAATTGGCGCGTAATCGCAACTGAAACACGGTCTTTTTTAAGCGTCCACTCCATATGTAAAAATGAGTAAAATTCTAAAAAGTATACAGTTTTATTTTCATGAATAATTCGAATTCAATAAACTTTTTTGTGGCCAGCATTCTAAAAGAAAAGTTTTTACTGTGTGACAATACTTATGACCTGACTAGGTATATACGTTGGTACGTGGGTGTACATGGACAGTCTGTTAGCAGCATAAACATTATTTTCTAGACTGGGGTGAATCTTTTTCAGATGTTGTTGTACATCTAGTGTATCCATGATATTACTGCTATTAGTAGATTACTACAGTACAATCTACTCAATGACTAACATAGGAATGATCAATTATGTGATTTCTAAATATTAAATTGCATTTTTTCTGTTATACAAAACCTATTTGAGTCATCAATACACTGAATAAGACGCAACACGAAGAATGTGAGATAAGGTTGTTGACGCATAAAGTTATTATCAATTCTACTGTAGAAATTCTTTAGATTAGAATTATTACTTACTGGTACTATATAAGACCAAGCAACTGCAGTCATGGAGTTAGTGTATGGTCGTTTGACATTGTGTTACTTCAACCCATCAAAGGCCATAGATGTAAGTGTTTAATCTATTGACAAACTTACCTTTCTTTCTGTTATTTTTTTACGTGTGTATGATTTTGAACGACAGGCCTGTTGGTCTAGTGGTTAGTGACCCTGACTGTTATGCCGGAGGTCGTGGGTTCGATTCCCACCCAGGACAAATGTTTGTGTGATGAGCACGATCATTTGTTCTGTGTCTGGGTGTAATTTATCTATAATATTTATGTATTTAGAAATATATAAGTATGTTTATCAGTTGTCTAGTACCCATAACACAAGCTCTGCTTAGCTTGGGACTAGATGGCGTTGTGTGATAGTTGTGGAATATTATTATTATTATTATTATTATTTAGTGTTAACAAATTATATTTAAATATTTTGTGTGTGTATATGATTAAGCCGTGGTAGCTCAGATGGTTAGCGCAAGCTGTAAATTTTACAGTACGTAACGCGGGTTCGATCCCCGCCGACACCAATTAAATTGTTAATTGCAATTTTAAGTGTTTATTCTATTGACACACTTACTTTTCTTTCTGTTATTTTCTTACGTGTGTATGATTTAGTGTTAACAAATTATATTTAAATATTGTGTGTGTATATGATTAAGCCGTGGTAGCTCAGATGGTTAGCGCAAGCTGTAAATTTCACAGTACGCGACCCAGGTTCGAACCCCGCCGACACCACTTAAATTGTTAATTGCAATTTTAAGTGCTGATTTACCACGTGCTCGGCGGTGAAGGAAAACATCGTGAGGAAACCTGCATGTCTGAGAAAATTTCGAAGGCATGTGAAGTTCGCCAACACGCATTGAGACCGCGCCGCGGACATTTCCTAGCCATAAATACAAAGACAATAGCAGAAAGTAAAAAGTTAAAAAATACTTTTTTAACAATGACAGTCATTAGTTGATCATTAGTGAATGTGATTCTGTTTTCTTAAATTACAGGAAGAAAAGAGCAGAAGGAAGAAATGGGATGATGGGAAGTAATGAAGAATGAATTGTTATGTGAAGTTTGTTGGAACAAACATATTTTAGTCACGTGTAAATACTTTTAACATTTTGGTTCAAAATGACACAAAATCTAAAAAATATTAGATACATCATCGACATGGACGGATTTTACATTACATATCCTCATAAACATTTTCAATGTAGAGAAATGGCTATTCTAGACGTAAAACTATCTAATAAAAATGATTCGCTTATCGATCATTATTTGCTTCGGCCAAGTTATCCTTTCAATTATTTGTAGCCAAAAGACAAAAAAACTGTTCGTTATTGTGAAATACACGTGCACGGCATTCCATATTTTGATGTGACCGAAGAATTAAAATGTGCCTACAAACAAGAGAACATCATTCCCATACTAAATTGGTATATTAGAAATTTGTGCAAAGACGAAGTGATCGCATACAAAGGTGGTTCAACAGAAAAACAATTTTTAAAAATGTTGACGACGAATGATAGAATTTTTAATATTGAAGAATACAAATGTCCAAAATACAATGATTTGGTAAATGTCATAAATTTAAACAAACGTTATGTGTGTAATAATAATATATTTGCAAAAAATAAACACAAAATTTTACATTGTTCTTGTGACGAAGTGTGGGTTTTTTACAAGTGGTTATTACTTGAAAATAAAATTTTAAATTAATCATAAATTTTGTTTGATTTCCCAAAAACATTAGTTATAGTATACTATATAATACAAAGGTGGTTCAACAGAAAAACAATTTTTAAAAATGTTGACGACGAATGATAGAATTTTTAATATTGAAGAATACAAATGTCCAAAATACAACGATTTGGTAAATGTCATAAATTTAAACAAACGTTATGTGTGTAATAATCATATATTTGCAAAAAATAATCACAAAATTTTACATTGTTCTTGTGACGAAGTGTGGGTTTTTTACAAGTGGTTATTACTTGAAAATAAAATTTTAAATTAATCATAAATTTTGTTTGATTTCCCAAAAACATTAGTTATAGTATACTATATAATACAAAATTGGTTCAACAGAAAAACAATTTTTAAAAATGTTGACGACGAATGATAGAATTTTTAATATTGAAGAATACAAATGTCCAAAATACAATGATTTGGTAAATGTCAAAAATTTAAACAAGCGTTATGTGTGTAATAATCATATATTTGCAAAAAAAATAAACACAAAATTTTACATTGTTCTTGTGACGAAGTGTGGGTTTTTTACAAGTGGTTATTACTTGAAAATAAAATTTTAAATTAATCATAAATTTTGTTTGATTTCCCAAAAACATTAGTTATAGTATACTATATAATACAAAATTGGTTCAACAGAAAAACAATTTTTAAAAATGTTGACGACGAATGATAGAATTTTTAATATTGAAGAATACAAATGTCCAAAATACAATGATTTGGTAAATGTCATAAATTTAAACAAACGTTATGTGTGTAATAATCATATATTTGCAAAAAATAATCACAAAATTTTACATTGTTCTTGTGACGAAGTGTGGGTTTTTTACAAGTGGTTATTACTTGAAAATAAAATTTTAAATTAATCATAAATTTTCTTTGATTTCCCAAAAACATTAGTTATAGTATACTATATAATACAAAATTGGTTCAACAGAAAAACAATTTTTAAAAATGTTGACGACGAACGATAGAATTTTTAATATTGAAGAATACAAATGTCCAAAATACAATGATTTGGTAAATGTCAAAAATTTAAACAAACGTTATGTGTGTAATAATCATATATTTGCAAAAAAAATAAACACAAAATTTTACATTGTTCTTGTGACGAAGTGTGGGTATTTTTGCAAGTGGTTATTGCTTGAAAATAAAATTTTAAATTAATCATAAATTTTCTTTGATTTCCCAAAAACATTAGTTATAGTATACTATATAATACATAATCGGTTCAACAGAAAAACAATTTTTAAAAATGTTGACGACGAATGATAGAATTTTTAATATTGAAGAATACAAATGTCCAAAATACAATGATTTGGTAAATGTCATAAATTTAAACAAACGTTATGTGTGTAATAATCATATATTTGCAAAAAATAATCACAAAATTTTACATTGTTCTTGTGACGAAGTGTGGGTTTCTTTACAAGTGTTTATTGCTTGAAAATAAAATTTTAAATTAATCATAAATTTTGTTTGATTTCCCAAAAACATTAGTTATAGTATACTATATAATACAAAATTGGTTCAACAGAAAACACAATTTTTAAAAATGTTGACGACGAATGATAGAATTTTTAATATTGAAGAATACAAATGTCCAAAACACAATGATTTGGTAAATGTCATAAATTTAAACAAACGTTATGTGTGTAATAATCATATATTTGCAAAAAAAAATCACAAAATTTTACATTGTTCTTGTGACGAAGTGTGGGTTTTTTTCAAGTGGTTATTGCTTGAAAATAAAATTTTAAATTAATCACACTATTACAAATGTTTTTGGGAAATCAAAGAAAATTTGTGATTAATTTAAAATGTTATTTTCAAGCAATAAACACTTGTAAAGAAACCCACGCTTCGTCACAAGAACAATGTAAAATTTTGTGTTTATTTTTTTTGCAAATATATGATTATTACACACATAACGTTTGTTTAAATTTTTGACATTTACCAAATCATTGTGTTTTGGACATTTGTATTCTTCAATATTAAAAATTCTATCATTCGTCGTCAACATTTTTAAAAATTGTGTTTTCTGTTGAACCAATTTTGTATTATATAGTATACTATAACTAATGTTTTTGGGAAATCAAACAAAATTTATGATTAATTTAAAATTTTATTTTCAAGCAATAAACACTTGTAAAGAAACCCACACTTCGTCACAAGAACAATGTAAAATTTTTTGATTATTTTTTGCAAATATATGATTATTACACACATAACGTTTGTTTAAATTTATGACATTTACCAAATCATTGTATTTTGGACATTTGTATTCTTCAATATTAAAAATTCTATCATTCGTCGTCACCATTTTTAAAAATTGTTTTTCTGTTGAACCACCTTTGTATTATATAGTATACTATAACTAATGTTTTTGGGAAATCAAACAAAATTTATGATTAATTTAAAATTTTATTTTCAAGCAATAAACACTTGTAAAGAAACCCACACTTCGTCACAAGAACAATGTAAAATTTTGTGATTATTTTTTGCAAATATATGATTATTACACACATAACGTTTGTTTAAATTTATGACATTTACCAAATCATTGTATTTTGGACATTTGTATTCTTCAATATTAAAAATTCTATCATTCGTCGTCAACATTTTTAAAAATTGTTTTTCTGTTGAATCACCTTTGTATTATATAGTATACTATAACTAATGTTTTTGGGAAATCAAACGAAATTTATGATTAATTTAAAATTTTATTTTCAAGCAGTAAACACTTGTAAAGAAACCCACACTTCGTCACAAGAACAATGTAAAATTTTGTGATTATTTTTTGCAAATATATGATTATTACACACATAACGTTTGTTTAAATTTATGACATTTACCAAATCATTGTATTTTGGACATTTGTATTCTTCAATATTAAAAATTCTATCTATCGTCGTCAACATTTTTAAAAATTGTTTTTCTGTTGAACCAATTTTGTATTATATAGTATACTATAACTAATGTTTTTGGGAAATCAAAGAAAATTTATGATTAATTTAAAATTTTATTTTCAAGCAATAACCACTTGTAAAAAAACCCACACTTCGTCACAAGAACAATGTAAAATTTTGTGTTTATTTTTTTTGCAAATATATGATTATTACACACATAACGTTTGTTTAAATTTTTGACATTTACCAAATCATTGTATTTTGGACATTTGTATTCTTCAATATTAAAAATTCTATCATTCGTCGTCAACATTTTTAAAAATTGTTTTTCTGTTGAACCAATTTTGTATTATATAGTATACTATAACTAATGTTTTTGGGAAATCAAACAAAATTTATGATTTATTTAAAATTTTATTTTCAAGTAATAACCACTTGTAAAAAAACCCACACTTCGTCACAAGAACAATGTAAAATTTTGTGATTATTTTTTGCAAATAATGATTATTACACACATAACGTTTGTTTAAATTTATGACATTTACCAAATCATTGTATTTTGGACATTTGTATTCTTCAATATTAAAAATTCTATCATTCGTCGTCAACATTTTTAAAAATTGTTTTTCTGTTGAATCACCTTTGTATTAAATAGTATACTATAACTAATGTTTTTGGGAAATCAAACAAAATTTATGATTAATTTAAAATTTTATTTTCAATCAATAAACACTTCTAAAGAAACCCACACTTCGTCACAAGAACAATGTAAAATTTTGTGATTATTTTTTGCAAATATATGATTATTACACACATAACGCTTGTTTAAATTTATGACATTTACCAAATCATTGTATTTTGGACATTTGTATTCTTCAATATTAAAAATTCTATCATTCGTCGTCAACATTTTTAAAAATTGTTTTTCTGTTGAACCAATTTTGTATTATATAGTATACTATAACTAATGTTTTTGGGAAATCAAACAAAATTTATGATTAATTTAAAATTTTATTTTCAATCAATAAACACTTTTAAAGAAACCCACACTTCGTCACAAGAACAATGTAAAATTTTGTGTTTATTTTTTTTGCAAATATATGATTATTACACACATAACGTTTGTTTAAATTTTTGACATTTACCAAATCATTGTATTTTGGACATTTGTATTCTTCAATATTAAAAATTCTATCATTCGTCGTCAACATTTTTAAAAATTGTTTTTCTGTTGAACCAATTTTGTATTATATAGTATACTATAACTAATGTTTTTGGGAAATCAAACAAAATTTATGATTTATTTAAAATTTTATTTTCAAGTAATAACCACTTGTAAAAAAACCCACACTTCGTCACAAGAACAATGTAAAATTTTGTGATTATTTTTTGCAAATATATGATTATTACACACATAACGTTTGTTTAAATTTATGACATTTACCAAATCATTGTATTTTGGACATTTGTATTCTTCAATATTAAAAATTCTATCGTTCGTCGTCAACATTTTTAAAAATTGTTTTTCTGTTGAACCACCTTTGTATGCGATCACTTCGTCTTTGCACAAATTTCTAATATACCAATTTAGTATGGGAATGATGTTCTCTTGTTTGTAGGCACATTTTAATTCTTCGGTCACATCAAAATATGGAATGCCGTGCACGTGTATTTCACAATAACGAACATTTTTTTGTCTTTTGGCTACAAATAATTGAAAGGATAACTTGGCCGAAACAAATAATGATCGATAAACGAATCATTTTTATTAGATAGTTTTACGTCTAGAATAGCCATTTCTCTACATTGAAAATGTTTATGAGGATATGTAATGTAAAATCCGTCCATGTCGATGATGTATCTAATATTTTTTAGATTTTGTGTCATTTTGAACCAAAATGTTAAAAGTATTTACACGTGACTAAAATATGTTTGTTCCAACAAACTTCACATAACAATTCATTCTTCATTACTTCCCATCATCCCATTTCTTCCTTCTGCTCTTTTCTTCCTGTAATTTAAGAAAACAGAATCACATTCACTAATGATCAACTAATGACTGTCATTGTTATAAAAGTATTTTTTAACTTTTTACTTTCTGCTATTGTCTTTGTATTTATGGCTAGGAAATGTCCGCGGCGCGGTCTCAATGCGTGTTGGCGAACTTCACATGCCTTCGAAATTTTCTCAGACATGCAGGTTTCCTCACGATGTTTTCCTTCACCGCCGAGCACGTGGTAAATCAGCACTTAAAATTGCAATTAACAATTTAAGTGGTGTCGGCGGGGTTCGAACCTGGGTCGCGTAATGTGAAATTTACAGCTTGCGCTAACCATCTGAGCTACCACGGCTTAATCATATACACACACAATATTTAAATATAATTTGTTAACACTAAATCATACACACGTAAGAAAATAACAGAAAGAAAAGTAAGTGTGTCAATAGAATAAACACTTAAAATTGCAATTAACAATTTAATTGGTGTCGGCGGGGATCGAACCCGCGTTACGTACTGTAAAATTTACAGCTTGCGCTAACCATCTGAGCTACCACGGCTTAATCATATACACACACAATATTTAAATATAATTTGTTAACACTAAATCATACACACGTAAGAAAATAACAGAAAGAAAAGTAAGTGTGTCAATAGAATAAACACTTAAAATTGCAATTAACAATTTAATTGGTGTCGGCGGGGATCGAACCCGCGTTACGTACTGTAAAATTTACAGCTTGCGCTAACCATCTGAGCTACCACGGCTTAATCATATACACACACAAAATATTTAAATATAATTTGTTAACACTAAATAATAATAATAATAATAATAATAATAAATCGTATCGATGTTTTGTGACATACCCAGGTATCGGTATGTTTCAGCCTCGGAAAGGGTCCTTAAGTTGACGGGCACAGATAAGTCTGCGCCCTCAGAGTTAGCAACCCTTCCCCTCTCAACATGGAGGACCGCACACTTATCCGTCCCAAGCTCCATTCCAATGGAATTGCTAAATTCACAAGTGATGTTTAGCAATTCCATAAGATGGGAGCGACTGGAGGCGAATAACTTGAGGTCATCCATATAGAAAAGGTGGGTCACTTTTGTCCCTCCTTTCCGTAGCTGAAATCCCCTCCCGGAGCCCTCCAGTAAGGTACTGAGAGGGTTCAGAGAGAGGCAGAACCAGATTGGACTCAGACAATCGCCCTGGAAGATACCCCTTCTTATCCTTATGTGGTTCTCCGCAGCCATCATTCGCTCACCCAGATGACAAAGGATCGTACTCCACTGCCCCATACACTGCTCGAGGAAGTCTCTAACTGTACAGTCTATCTTGTACAGCTCGAGGACTCTCTTTAGCCATGTATGGGGCACCGAGTCGAATGCCTTTCTGTAGTCTATCCAGGCGGCGGAGAAGTTCCGACGGTTGCGTTTCACCACTTTGCCAATGACCGCGTCAATGAGGAGTGGTTCCTTGGTTCCACGACCACCGCCCCGACATCCATTTTGAGCGCGCGACATCACCTGATTTGAGTCCAGGTGACAAGTGATTCTCGCGCTCAAAATGGATGTTAGTGTCTTGTATATTGTCGGTAGACAAGTGATGGGGCGGTATTTGCTCGGGTCTGTGGTACCCTGGTCTTTAGGAACCAAATGAGTGATCCCAGTAGTGAAGAGGCTTGGGAGCGACTTCTGGTTGAGAGCCTCTTGAAACTGTCGGGCGAGCACAGAGTGACACACCATGAACCCCTTCAGCCAGTAGTGATGCAGCCCGTCAAGCCCCGGACTTTTCCAGTTCGGGGCCCTACGGACCGCCTCAGCTACGTCATCCGGCGTTATGATGACGGGGTCCATGGGCGTAATACCCGCACACTGACTCGCCACTACTTCTGTCCAAGGGCCCTCGCTGTGGTTTACGGGCTCTGACCACAGGCCGCGCCAGAATGCTACACTGTCGGCCTGATTCGGTGCTGGACCCGTTCCACTTACCATTGGTCGCTCCAATGATTCATAGAGCCTCTTCTGATCACTCTGGAAGAGACGATTCTGGTTGAACCGTGTCGACCTCTCGGTATATCGCCGAATCCGCTTTCCCCAAGCAGCGATTCTCTGCTTCAGATCATCTATGCGCTCCGTCAGTTTTTGCGTTATATCCGGCTGGGACAAACTGACATTTGTCCCAGCAAACGCCATCCTGACGGTGCGCACAATTCTTGGCCTGTTGTTGCCTGATCTGAAGCATATCAGTCTGCCGATGAGAGCTCTAGCCCTTGCGATACGTTCCTCAACTCTTCTTCTCCATGCTGGGATAGCGCTACTATGGCCAGTAGCGCGTCCAGCCGTGGAAACCTTGGCGCCTATGATACGGCAGACTGCCAGCGCGGCGCCAAAAAGAATTGAGTCCGTCTCGCAAAGGTCCCGGCTGGCTTCCAAATAGGTAACCAGCATTGGGTTCAGAGCCCTCACGACAGCCCGATTCCGCTTGCTTAGGGCTATGCGGGGAAGTCGCGGTCGATTTTCGAGAGGCGTACTGCGCGTTTCCACAATCGCCTCTTCCAATATACTCCTCATATGCTCTAATTCCAGTTCCTGGGCGACTGTTCCATCATCGTTTGAATCAACCACAACTGGGGTATTCACGGCGGCATCCACGTTTGCGGATTGCTCTACCATTTGTGGCGCCGCATCCTCAGCCGTAGCATTCTCATCCGACGAGGGAACAGCCTCACGTCGTAGCCGTTCGAGTTCGGCGGCATCAAATATATTTGAGCGCAAGATATACCGAACTCGGTCTGCCAGGTTTTGCTCTGTGACGGTTAAAGATGGCTCCAGCTCAGCAAAAAGACGATGCATCCTAGCCCGATACGCCAAACATCCAGTTTCTTCCCCTTTTGCCCTAAAGTACGCCCGCAGTGCGTTTGCATTCATTTCTTGTGACCAACGCATGCGACGTGCTCCACCAGCGGCGGGTGCCGCTTGCTGAGTCCGAGAAGACCCAGCCGACACCAAGCCTTCTGGTGGGGATGATGGATGCGGAGGGCTGCTAGGTGACCGTGCAGCTCCTCGCGCTCGGCTGGCGACCCGCATGCTGCCGCGTCCAGCGCCAGCTCCAGACGCGCCCCGGCGACCCCCAGGCAGCGGCCCTTTGCGCACTATCTTCTTATCCATCATCCATTATTTGGGCGTCCATTAACGGGAGACGCCCAGGCCCGGCACCGTTTCGTGTGTAGCCATAAGCACAAACGGGCCTCTGCACCCTAAATTCTGCCGAGGCACGGCGCTCACACCTCTCGCAAGGCGCTGACTGACTGCGTTGACGTAGCAGTTTTGTCACTTAACTGTTACGTCAGCGGGCGATGGGGTCGTCAATTCCCTACGCCTTTTTATTTTTTTTTATACGTGTTTTATGCACGCTTGACCAAAGTGCTTAACAGCCTTTTGTCCGGTGTGAATAAGGCACACGCATATAACGGCTGGGTCATGCCTGTCCTCATGTATACCTTTGGCATACTCAGGTGGACTCAGACTGAACTTAACGCCCTGGATAGAAAAGTCCGCACTACCATGACGTCCCATAGGATGCATCATCCGAGATCGTCGGTAATGAGGCTGTACTTGCCGCGGAAGCATGGTGGTCGTGGCTTCTTGAGCGCGCTCACCATGCACAATCGCGAAGTGTGCAGCCTCCGTGATTACTTCCTGGCGAGATCGGATGATCCATTCTATAAGGACGTCATTTCTTGTGATAAAGGACTTACCCCTCTATCCTTAGCCAACGAGCAATGGCAAGACCCGGCAGTGCAGAGCATTTCCGACCGGGAGACCGTATGGAAGGAGAAGGAGCTCCACGGGAGGTTCTACAAGGCTCTACATGAGCCTTTCGTAGACACAGTAGCCTCCCTCCACTGGCTACGCTTTGGTGATCTCTTCGGGGAAACCGAGGGTTTTGTCTGTGCAATACAGGATCAGGTTATTAAGACCAACAACTATCGGAGATACATCCTAAAGGATGGCACCGTCGACATCTGTCGAGCTTGTCGCCGTCCCGGTGAGTCACTTAGGCATGTTATCTCCGGTTGTTCGGCGCTTTCTAACTCTGAGTACTTGCACAGGCACAACCTAGTAGCCAGAATTCTACACCAGGAGCTCGCTCTGAAATACGGTCTCGTGGATCGGAAATTGCCGTATTACAAGTACTTGCCGGAAGCCGTGCTCGAAAATGATCGCGCCAGGCTCTATTGGGACCGGGCCATCATCACAGACAGGACTATTCTTGCGAATAAGCCTGATATTGTGCTGATGGACCGGGCACAGTCAAGGATATTTTTGGTCGACATTACCATTCCGTATGACGAGAACCTCGTGAAAGCCGAAACAGACAAGCAAACAAAATATCTGGACCTGGCTCACGAGGTGACCGACATGTGGGGTGGTCTGCCGACCGAAATTATTCCTGTAGTCGTCTCTGCAAACGGGCTAATCCCAGTCAGCCTCTCGGGTCATCTGAGGCGGCTGGGACTACGTGGCGGGCCGCTCCAGGTTCAAATGCAGAAGGCGGTGCTCCTCGATACCGCCCGCATCGTCCGCCGGTTTCTTTCCCTTTCCCCCTAACCCTCGGCCGTTTGGTCTCCCCTGCCGAGGGCCTCCATCTGGTTGGGCTTTTATTTATTTATGTACTTTTATATTTATTTTATGTTATTGATATTTATGTATATTTATCTTTTCATTTTCATTTATAATTATATATTTATAGCACCCAACCAGATGAGAAAACTATATAGATACCCCACAATAATAATAATAATATTCCACAACTATCACACAACGCCATCTAGTCCCAAGCTAAGCAGAGCTTGTGTTATGGGTACTAGACAATTGATAAACATACTTATATATTTCTAAATACATAAATATTATAGATAAATTACACCCAGACACAGAACAGATGATCGTGCTCATCACACAAACATTTGTCCTGGGTGGGAATCGAACCCACGACCTCCGGCATAACAGTCAGGGTCACTAACCACTAGACCAACAGGCCTGTCGTTCAAAATCATACACACGTAAAAAAATAACAGAAAGAAAGGTAAGTTTGTCAATAGATTAAACACTTACATCTATGGCCTTTGATGCGTTGAAGTAACACAATGTCAAACGACCATACACTAACTCCATGACTGCAGTTGCTTGGTCTTATATAGTACCAGTAAGTAATAATTCTAATCTAAAGAATTTCTATAGTAGAATTGATAATAACTTTATGCGTCAACAACCTTATCTCACATTCTTCGTGTTGCGTCTTATTCAGTGTATTGATGACTCAAATAGGTTTTGTATAACAGAAAAAATGCAATTTAATATTTAGAAATCACATAATTGATCATTCCTATGTTAGTCATTGAGTAGATTGTACTGTAGTAATCTACTAATAGCAGTAATATCATGGATACACTAGATGTACAACAACATCTGAAAAAGATTCACCCCAGTCTAGAAAATAATGTTTATGCTGCTAACAGACTGTCCATGTACACCCACGTACCAACGTATATACCTAGTCAGGTCATAAGTATTGCCACACAGTAAAAACTTTTCTTTTAGAATGCTGGCCACAAAAAAGTTTATTGAATTCGAATTATTCATGAAAATAAAACTGTATACTTTTTAGAATTTTACTCATTTTTACATATGGAGTGGACGCTTAAAAAAGACCGTGTTGCAGTTGCGATTACGCGCCAATTAAATTTTTTGATATACTGAAAAATTTGAATATAACCAAAAGATTCGTTTATCGTACCATCAAACGATACAATGAAGACTCTAGTGTAGATGACAGGTCAAGAAGTGGTCGCCCTCGATTTGTTAGGACTCCAGCAGTGATAAAAGCTGTAAAGGTGCGAATTCAAAGAAATCCCAAACGTAAGCAGAAACTGTTGGCCCTTCAGATGGGGTTAAGCAGAACCACGGCGTTAAATGAAGACTTAGGGCTTCGGGCATATCGAAGAAAAACAGGACATCGTTTGAATGCTCGTCTAATGGATCTGAGACTGAAGAGATGCCGCGCTTTGTTGAAGCGGTACGCGGGAAAAAATATCGGGAAATTCTTTTTTCGAATGAAAAAATTTTTACCGTAGAAGAGAGCTACAACAAACAAAATGATAAGGTGTACGCACACAGTAGTGAAGAAGCGAGCAACCGTATTCCGCGTGTCCAACGGGGTCATTTTCCATCCTCGCTCATGGTGTGGTTGGGAGTTTCTTATTGGGGCTTAACAGAGGTACATTTTTGTAAGAAAGGTTTAAAAACGAATGCAGTTGTGTATCAAAATACAGTCCTGACGAACCTTGTGTAACCTGTTTCTCATACCATGTTCAATAACAGGCACTGGGTATTCCAACAAGATTCGGCGTCAGCTCATAGAGCGAAGAGCACACACGACTTTTGACAGCTCCGTGGCGTAGTGTCTTAGCAATGAGTGGCTGCGCTTGGGGGTCGCGGGTTCGAATCCCGCACGGAACAAGTATTTGTACGACCTACAAGTAATTGTTCCGAGTTTGGATGTTTGTCCTTGTGAAATTTGTGTTTGTAAACTGCCCCCACGATACAGGAGAAAAACCTAGTGTGGAGGTAACGTTCTTTAAAAACAAAAAAAAGACTGGCTGGCGGCGCGTGAAATCGACTTCATCCGACACAAAGACCAGTCCAGATTTGAATCCGTTAGATTACAAGATATGGCAACACTTGGAGGAAAGGGCGTGCTCAAAGCCTCATCCCAATTTGGAGTCACTCAAGACATCCTTGATTAAGGCAGCCGCTGATATGACATGGACCTCGTTCGGGCTGCGATAGACGACTGGCCGCGCAGTTTGAAGGCCTGTATTCAAAATTACAGAGGTCATTTTGAATAAACTATAGTGTCATAAGAATCTATGTTTTGTTAAGTTCATTTTGGTATATAAATGGTTACATAATGAATAAACTCGTTTCAATTATTTTATACTAAACATGTGATAGAATTTATGATCTGACTAGGTAATATGCAATTTGGGTACAGATGATAAACCAGGGTCACATTGGGTAGCTTTATATATCGATACGAATGACGTCGGTCAATATTTCGATTCATACAGACGAGCACCCGTACGATATCATCCAGAGTTTTTAAAAAAGAATTGTAAAAGATGGAACTGGAATGTTGATAGGATTCAGAATGAGTGGACTTCAGTTTGTGGCGAATATTGCTTAATATACATAAACACTCACGCCTGTCACCCAGAGGGGTAGGCAGAGACTACAGACTTCCATTTAGCACGATCCTGACATACCTTTCTCGCCTCTTCCACATTCATATACCTACGCACACATGCTCGTCGGTTAAGGGTACTCTTAATTTGGCCCATTTTCAGTATATCGCCAATTTGGTCGACAACTTCCGCCTAGGACGTCCCTTTCCGACTCTTCCATTCACAAATATTGCTTAATATATTTGCTATATAAGTTTCAGGGATGTTCAATGCATAGTTTTACGAGTATATTTACAGGGAACACATTGTACAACGATATTTTAGTGGATGAGATGTTTCGCTCCTATTTTATAGATAATAAGTAATAAGATTTTGTATTTTATAAATAAAAAATTTAACAAAATTGGGTAATGTGTTTTATTAATGAGTCAGATTAGTGTAGATAGGAACAAAGGAGTATAATACAATAGCATAAGCCCACCACCCACACGCTGACGAATAATAGATAATGACGGTAGTCAATCAACAATAGATAAGTAGATAAGGACAATGGAGCGCTAATGACGGTTGAGGCTACACCGGATATTAATTAGATAAGAGTTAATTGATCTGCACATCTCCGAAACCGTGCATCCTACGCAAAAATGGACCGCAGATTCGTGATCAGAGCATGCCAAAACCTTTTTTTTTTTTTTTTTAGGATCGTGAGTCGACGAACATCGTACTTGTACCCCTTCTGACTCAGTGCGCCAGAACTGGTACAACGTAACTACAAGTGCGCCAGAACTGGTACAACCTAACTACTGTCGTGTGTCGCTCAGTACTGTTTCTTCTGCAGGTAGACCAAGAATAGCGATCACGCCTGAAAACATCGCATTTGCGCAAAATATTATATTAGATTACCGTCACTTGACATACGAGCAGATTCTGGCTATTATCAGTATCGAAATGACTGCAATTCAGTCGATATTACATAATGAGCTGTGTGTAAGAAAGCTAGTTTCCCGCTGAGTTCCCCACAATTTGTCCGAAGAGCAAAAGGCAGCTCGTGTAGATTGGTGCGGGAATACTCTGCAACGCTTCAACGGAGGGAAGACAAATGCCGATTATAATATCGTCTCAGGTGACGGATCATGGACTTATTCATACGAACCTGAAAGAAAACATCAGTCAGCAGTTTGGGTCTCCGAAGACGAGGTCAAACCAACGAAAATGGTTCGCTCCCACAGCGTGTCAAAGAAAATGGTCGCTACGTTTGTCTCGAAAAAGGGGCATGTTGCTACAATTCCTTTACAGGAACGCAGAACGGTTACAGCTGAGTGGTGTATTACGGTTTGTTTGCCAGAAATGATAGCCGAACTCCGAAAAAATAACCCGAAACGTCGCGCATCAATTTACATCACGATAATGCGAGCTCCCATACGGCTCGGAAGGCAAATGATTTTTTAAAAACATAGTTTTTGATTTTAAACATAAATTGATGGAATGTCATTAAGATTCTAAGAATATTAGATATAGAATTCTAAGATTCTAAGATGCCAGTATTCAAATTCTAAAAAAGGTTTTATTGTAACTCAATCCGAAATATTCTATTCCCGGTCATTTCGGTGTGCCCCTCGTACGAAGTGCTGCTACACATTTGGGAAAAATATCCTGCCAATCATTATCTTTAATAAGTCTGAGAATTGAAATAATACTAGTTTTAACGGAATTTATCGCGTATATTTAACTTTTTTACCCGACGTTTCGAGAGCTTTACAGCACCCATGGTCACGGGAAGGACTGAGATGTTCAACGTCCAGCTGTCATAGTTAACCGCGGTTACCATAGATTAAAATTTTAACTTTTGTTCCGATCTACACAGTATGAGCTTATGGTATCATGGAGTCTTGCAGTTGTATGCTTGGGTTGGGATTTAATTTTATTTATTATAGGATCCCAAGCAGATGGTAGCACCCAGCCATCTTCTCTATTGAAATTAGGATGTTTTTTGATTTCAATAGCCTCGCGAATCATCCTTGGAAGGAATCGGTGTTCTTTAGCGAGGATTTGTGGTCTATCAAATCTGATGTAGTGACGGGGGCGATCTTGTACATGTTCACAGACTGCAGACTTCCCGGAGCGTCGATTCTTCACATCAGCTATATGTTCTTTGACGCGGGTTTTAATTGATCTTTTAATTTGTCCTATGTAGGAGAGACCACATTCACAATCAAGCTTAATTATTAGGCATTACTATAACATGCAATAGCATTTTATATTTTTTTACAAAAAATGATTCATAAACACAGTTTCGACAATATAAAATAAGAAATATTTTTATAATAACCCTCCCTTCATAACGGAGTTGGTACTATGGTAGGTATTGGTTTAATGGTTAAGATATTTTATTCTCAAAATAAATATACATTTAACTTAATGAGAAGTTACAATATTCAAGTTATAAATGGGTTATGAGCATACAGATTGCAAAATATATATATATATATATATATATATATATATATATTTAATGTGTGTGTTTTTAATGTGTGAAGCACAGAACACGGAATAAGACATGTTTTTCTGTTTTCTATGGTGTGAAGGAAAGAGTTTCGTGACATACAACTTCTTACTAGTTTAGGCATACAACTTAATACTTTATATTATATTATCTTTTTGTGTATTGATGTACAAGTTACAAATCTTTTAGAATACAAGTTAATAGAGTAGTAATAGAGTAGTAAGCAGTCGTAAGTAAGGTATTTCTTATCGTTACCGATTAACGCTGAGTAGCGGTTGGCATATGGGCACGATCGGATTTAGAATTTATTCATTATATGTTGTTTTAGTTTGCTTTTAAAGATGTTAAAACTATTTAATATTTTTATTTCTTATGGTAGTTTATTATATATTTTAACCCCATCAAAAAGCATACTCTGCATACCATAGTTTGTTCGTACCATAGGTATGTAAGTATTATTAGTGTTGCGAAGTACTTTCTTTCCTTTGTCTTTATTTGCTACAAATTTTAATTGTGTGTGTATTTTACTATCAATAATTTTCTTTATTAGAATACAGGTATTATAGCAATATGTTTGATAAATATTCATAATTTTACACTGTTTGTTTACAGTTTCACTGTACAGTTTGTCTGTAGGTGTAAAGAAGTTATAATTAAATAATAGTTTTAATATTTTATTTTTGTTTATTTGTATTAGTAGTTTATAATTATTATATAAACGGCAAATACGCCAAAACTAATATTTTTATAGTATTAGTTTTGGCGTATTTGCTGTAGGTCCCTTAATGTTGTTTTGTAGGTGCATCCCCAAATTTCAACTAGATAATCTAGATGTGGTTTGACTAAATAAATTGTACGGTGAACACTGCAAGGAGGGCATTGAATATAACCGTAAAGTGAACCCAGTGTAGAAGATAGTTACGATCTTATTTTGCCTATATGACCCTTCCATGACAAGGTTTTATCCAGCACTAAGCCCAAATATTGCACTTCGGCTGACTTGTATATTGTAGAGTTGTCAATGGTGAGAGGGGAATAACTGCAAATGTTTTTGTCTTTGGACTTAAATATCATGTATGACGTTTTTGATGTATTTATTGCTAGGGAATTGCATTGGAACCATTTATGTACATTGTATATTTAGCATCCAAAGTAGAAAATACAGGTATCATCTGCATATAAAGAAATTTCGCCATTTAATTTAAGATCAGTTATGTTATTTATATAAATCAGGAAAATAAGTGGGCCCAATATAGAGCCTTGGGGAATACCGTACGAAATGGGTTGTGGGGAACTTTGATACAGACCAATCTTTACAAGTTGATAACTTTTGTTTAGATAACTTTCAAAAATTTTAAGGCATGGCCGTTAATACCTATATGAGAAAGTTTCTTTAATAGTAGTGAGTGACTTATTGAATCAAACGCCTTTTTTAACTTACTTACTTACTTACTTACTTACTTATCGTCACGCACAATCCCTAACGGGGTAGCCAGAGAGAACAGATCGCCAAGTGTCACGATCCTTACATACCTCTTTCGCTTCTTTCAGGTTCATTAACTTCTTCATACATGCACGTCTAGGTATCCGAGTACTCTTGACCCTCCCCTCTTCGAGCAATTTGCTCACATGGTCTTCGAAAGTTAGTCTCGGTCTACCTCGACACCTTTTAATATTTACTTTCGCTCTATATATTTTCTTCACCATTCGGTCTTCACTCATTCGTTCAACGTGTCCAAACCATTGGAGTACGCCCCTATCAATTTTTGTGATAAGGTCATCTTTCAATCCTGCCATATTGCGAATCTCTTCGTTTCGCTTTCGGTCGGCTATGGTAACGCCACACATTTTACGAAGAGATCGCATCTCCACTGCATTCAACTTGCTTTTATGCTTCTTCTGGCATACCCAGGTTTCGCTGCCATATAACAAAGTCGGTACCAACACTGCGTTATGTATTGCAAGGCGTGCACTCTTCACCACGCCTTGCCTTTTGACTAATGCATTCAGGGCACCATTGACTTTGTTTCCGGCAGCGACACGCCTATCCACATCTAAATCACATCTTCCATCCCGGCTGAAAGCACTCCCCAAGTATACAATTTCATTTACCTGTTCTAGACATTCCTGATTTACCCATATTTCACATTTCGTTCTCTCTTCGTCCTTTTCAAATACCAGAACCTTAGTTTTATTAGCATTCAAACGGAGACCTTTAATTTCACATTCCTCTTTCATACACGTGACTAATGCCTGCAGTTCTGCTTCTGATGGTGCAATAAGCACTGCATCATCAGCATACAGCAGACAATTAACTTTTATGTCACCCAATTTCACACCCAAACAGCTATCTTTCAGCTTCTGTAAACAGCTGTTGAGATACAGTAGGAACAGCCAGGAAGACATGACACAACCCTGTTTTACGCCCGCTTGGACGCTAAACATGGGTGACAGGTCATGCCCTACCCGCACACAGGCTTTACAGTCATAGTAGAGTGACTGCACAGCCCTTAACAATCGACCATACACACCATATCCCGGCAACAGTTCCCACATTTTCTTCCTTATAACCTTATCAAATGCTTTCTCCAGATCCACAAAAGCACAGAAAATCCTCTGGTTAACACTCAGAAGCTTCTCCGTGATCATGCGGAGAGAAAACATTTGATCCGTGCATCCTCTTCCAGGTCTAAATCCGCATTGTGCCTCCCATAAGAATCTTTCCGATTTCTTCTTCCGAGCTTCTTTCACTTCGTCATTCCACCATGCATCTCTTCTTTTACTACTACCTCTTTTTGTCGTACCACATACTTCTTCCGCTGCACTTACCATTCCATCCCTAAGGTTCTGCCATATTCTCTCCACACATTCTTTCCTGCCATCGATGGTGTCAAGCTTTTCGGCTACCCTCGTGTGATATTTGTCCCTAGTATCCGCTTCCTGAAGCTTCCAGCTTCGGATGCGACAGACCGACTGTGGTTCTGTTACTGCAGTCCGGTGGCGCCAACCCGCGAACAAACCCCTAAATCTAGTAATTACTAGATAATGATCCGTTCCCAGTTCAGCACCCCTGAACACTCGTGTATCCATCACCTGTTTTCGCAGTCGGTCATCCACCAGGAACAAATCAATCATACTTCTCTCATTCTTTCTTTCTCTAGTGTACATATGGATCTTCCTATGATTAAACATGGTGTTTGTCACAAGAAGACCCTTTTCCTTGCATACAGCCAGTATAAGCTTGCCAGCATCATTAACCCTTTTATCTCCAAACTTTCCAAGCATCGACTCGTATCCTGGTCGAGCGATGCCTACCCATCCATTCAAATCACCACATACAACAGTTCTTTCGTTTCCCTTAACCAAATCTAGAACTTCTCTTACATTCTCCCAAAACTCCTCCAGCTCAGCCCTGGACGACGAAGCTACCGGCGCATAAACAGCCAAAAGGAATAACTTCGTCAGTCCCATTTTGAAGCGAACCCAGAGAAGTCTTGAGTTCACAACCTTGTATTCAGTCATAAGATCGACCAACCGGGACGACAACAGCACTCCCACTCCTTGGCAGGCGTTCTCGCTTTCCGGGACTCCGGACCATATAGCTAACGTCCCGCCAGGGAGCTCTTCAATACCACTGCCTTTCCGTTTGGTCTCCGACATACACACGACATCTAATTCTCTTTCTTTCATTATTTCGATCAACTCATTCGTCTTATCTCTCATGCCTCCTCTAACATTCCACGTGCCAACTCTGCACTCCGTCCTCCACCTTCCGCCGTGTCGGGCTGTGCGTGACGGGTGGCGGTCCCCATCGCCGCTTTGCGCGCTGCATTCCACACCAACGGGGACGAGCTGGTGTGCGTCGCCTTGGGGGGACGCCCTAACCCTCGTTCGCATGGGTGCGCAGCTGTGTAGAATTGCAGCCCTGAAAAGGGCTGGCAGGGGTCGCGACGAGCACGCTTCTACAATGACCCCCTAATTTTAGAAGCGTTTTTTAAGTCAATAAAAATTCCAAGCTCTAAGTTTTTGCATCAATGTTTTTTTTTTTATTTTGGTAATTAAATCTGTCGTCGCGGCTAAGAAGACTTAGGCCGGAAACCATACTGACAGTTTAAAATAAATTTGATTCATGTTAGGTTTTTATTTAAGTGGTTATATATTACTTTTTCAAAATTTTTGGAAACTACTGGCAAGACAGAGATAGGATGGTAGTTACTGGGATCACTCTTCGTACCTGATTTGTATATAGGTGTTCAAGACAATCATTTATACAAGAAGTAAGCCTTGTAAGAATTAAGTCCTTGGTACACTTGACTACCTTTGTTGTAATGCCATCTATTCCCGAGCTCGTATTAGGGTCTAGTTGGTCAATTATTTTAGCCACTTCATATTCGTCACATTTTTAATTAATTGTATTTTTATGTTTGTTACTAAAAATGTATTAATTTTTTTACCTCCGAAAAAGTCAGTGGTATCTCGTTAGCTAAGACCAATACAATTTTTGCGAAAAATAAATTAAGTTCTTCACAAATACGATTTCCGTCTGTTATTTCTCCTAAACAAGTTTTTAGTTTTGGGGGAATATTATCCGTTTTTATTTTATTTCCTGTTAGGGTTTCAATAAGCATTCACATTTTTTAGGGTTATTTTTACAGATATTAAATGAATTATAGTAGTACTCACTTTTTGTTTTAGTTATGAGTCTTGTTATCTCATTTCTTGCTTTTTGATGTAGCTTTATTAGTTTTTCTTTTTCGTTATTCGAGTATTTTTAAGTTTTTGCCGATGTTTATTTCTAGAACGTATGCTATTAATAATTTTAATATTTATCCAGATGTAGCTTTATTAGTTTTTCTTTTTCGTTATTCGAGTATTTTTTTATGTTTTTGCCTATGTTTATTTCTAGAACGTATACTATTAATAATTTTAATATTTATCCAATAATTTTGGGGTTGGGTTTGTATTTTTATTTTACTGATTTTACTTTCAGTTATAACTTTTTTTATTGATTCGTTAAGATAGTAAAATTCCTTGCTATATCATTTCTAGTGTCACAAAACTCTTCCTCACTATATTTGTACAAAAGATCTTAATTAATAGCTTCATATTTTACTCGTTGTGGTAGAACTGGATTAAATTCCTTTATTCCTACAAAAATTTGTTTATGGTCCGATATTGACGATTCATGTATAGCTAAGTGAAAACTTCTGTCTCTGAGGTTTGAAATCACATGAACTAATTTAGTATTTGTGGTTGCTGTTGTCCGAGTAGCGTATTTTTTTTCCACTTTGTTTAAAATAGTATAACCAGATTTCCAGATTCAAAATCTTGTAGAAAATCATTAATATTAGAGTCCCCAGGTTTATATACATGTTCGACATCTATTTTAATTATTAAAATTTGGGAAGTGCAAGCGGGTTTTAGAAAGGGAATGGGGTGCACAGGTCAAGTCTTTTCCATGCGCAGGATTGCGGAGAAGTTTTTGGCCAAAAACCAGAAGGTTTTTTGTGCGTTCATGGGCTTGGAAAAGGCTTATGACAGAGTGGACAGGAATGTGTTATGGCAAACACTGAACTCATATGGGTTGAGTACTGGTTTGATACAGGCATTAAGGTCTCTTTATAGGGACTCTAGTGCTTGTGTCAGGATCAATGGGGTCTACTCGGACTGGTTTGGCATTCAAAAGGTGTCAGACAGGGCTGTGTAGCTGCCCCTTGGCTGTTCAACCTATTTATGGACCGGTGTTTGCAAACTTTGAAAGATGAAGAATGTGGGTTAAGAATGGGCGAGTTAACCGTGAAATGCCTTTTGTATAATAATAATAATAATAAAATTTATTTCATCAAATAGAAATTGGTTTACAGACATTAGTGGCTGGATTCTCCTTTTAAGCAAATAATGCCTGTACCAGGTGAATCCGCTCTTCCATATCAATATCTATATATTATATTATTTACATTATGAAATATGACATTACAAAGAAAAACTTAAAGACTAAAAGGGAGTATTTACAGTTTTTTTTTCTCCTCAGATTATGATATTTGTTATATGTATGCGAAAGTGTGCGTGTGTGTGTGTGTGTGTGTGTGTGTGTGTGTGTGTGTGTGTGTGTGTGTGTGTGTGTGTGTGTGCTTGCGCGTGAATGTGTTTGTATGTGAGTGTGTGGGTATGTGTGTGTACTATTTTACTGTAAGTAAAAGCAGCTCAGTGTTCTCATAATTAAGTGGCTCTAACCAATTTTGTACTACCTTTTTACATTCGATATATTGTTTCGAATAAATATCCACATTATTGAATTATTTTTTTATTATTTATTGATGAAGCCACATTATTTTTTCTTCTTTTTCCTTTTTTACTTGCATCGTAGGGTATATTTTTGTGTTTATTGAGTGTGATCTGTTTTATATACAGTTTCCTTACCGAAAGTAGCCCACTATCGAGATAAAGCCTTTGGGTATCTAATATTTTTGAAGTTCATAACTTTAATAAGCGCACGTTGTGCTCTCTCAACCTCTATAAACTTAGTTTTTGCTGCACCTCCCCAAACAAAAATGCAATATTCCAAGACAGATTGAACCAAGGCGATATATATCTTATTCAAAATTGTTCTTGATGTTTCCCGGTCACCATTTTTTTTATGATTACCTGGAACCACATGCCTTAATGATCTAAAGACCCAAATCAACTTTCTGACCCTTCCAGCAACTTGCTCAAGCTGTGGGTACCAGGACAGTCTCTGATCCAACATGAAACCCGGGTGCTTTGTATGGGTAACTTTATTTATGATCGGGCAGTTGCAGTTTCTATCCTGGGTGTTACAACAATCATGAACCCTTATACTATATCTGTCATCAGGTTGATTTTTATTGTAGATACTGAAACATATATAGTTAGTTTTATTTGTGTTCAGCGAGAGCAAGTTATATTTTAGCCAAGTAGCTATTTGAACCATTCAATTTTCGGCACTATTTTTCACAGCTTTCCAGGAGTTTCCAGAGAAGACGACTGCAGTATCATCAGCATAGGAGAAGATTTTTGCGTTATTTATTTTTTAGGCTACAAAGGTCATTGATATATACAAGAAATAATGTAGGGCCCAAAACGCTTCCCTGTGGAACTCCGTATGTTATTTCTGCATCTTCACTTAAGTACTGTTCCAACTTTACTCTCTGCTTCCTATTAGAGAGGTAGCTTTTAAATTTTGTATGCTGATGATCAAGTCATATTTGCGTCATCGGCGGCTGAGTTGCAAATGATGGTTACATTAATGAACTGGGAATTAAAAGAAAGGGGAATGAAAGTGAACGCAAGTAAGACGAAAGTGATGGTTTTTGAAAGAGAAGAAAGCAAAACGGTATCTGAAATAAGAATAGAAGGAGAGTTAATTGAGCAAGTGGATGAGTTTGTGTATTTGGGATGTGTATTTAGCAGAGATGGTAGATATGATAGGGATATAGAACGACAAGTAAATGCAGGGAATAGAGTGAATGGGGCACTACACTCTATTATGAAGAACCAGAGTGTGTCAAAACAGGCACGTATGGTAATTCATAATGCTGTGTTAGTCCCTACTTTAATGTATGGTAGTGAAAGCTGGGTGTGGCAGAAGAAGCACGAAAGTAGAATAAATGCTGTAGAAATGCGGTCTTTAAGGAATATGCTAGGGTTGAATCTGAATGACAGGGTGAGAAATTGCGTGATAAGAGATAAATGTGGTATGCAAGATGATGTTGTGACCAGGATTAAGAAAGGAATGCTTCGGTGGTTTGGTCACGTAGAAAGAATGAATGAGGAAAGAGTGACAAAGCAAATTTATATGGCAGATGTGAACGGCCGAGTCGGGAAGGGACGCCCTAGAAAAAAGTTTATCGACCAAATTGGCGATATTTTGAAATTGGGCCACGTTAGAAGTACCCTTAACCGACGAGCATGTATGCGTAGATATATGGATGTAAAGGAGGCGAAAGAGGTATGTCAGGATCGTGCCAAATGGAAGTCCGTAGTCTCTGCCTACCCCTCTGGGTGACTGGCGTGAGTGTTTATGTTATATGTTATTATGTTATCTTGTTCATGTTTTTTATTATTAAGTACGGTAGGTTGTAGACATTGTACTGGGACTTTTAAGTTTTTGAAGATGAAAAATTTTTGGATATCCGTTGATGTATTTTATTATAAGGTTAGATTCACCATTCTGTTGTCGTTTAAGTAGATTGTTTTTAAGCTCCTTCATGTACAGTTGTTGCGAGGAGGTCTGGTCCAAAAATATATTTATATTTTTGTTTGTTATTTTGTTTTTATTTCTCAGTATTTCTTTTGCGGTCGCTGATGAATCCAGATAGACTTTCATCGAACGGTTATTATTTATTTTGTATTTTCCGATCCCTGATGTTTTATTGGAGTGTGAATAGTTTTCGTGATTTCGCTAATAATATTCAATGCTTCCTTTTCATCGTGTAAACGCCTTTTTTCCCTAACCGATCCATGCAATTCGGGAACACCAACAATTATAATATTTTTCTCTCTGTTAGATCTCTCATTAGCTTCACGTATAAGGTTTTCACGTAGGTTTATCGGTAGTGAATTGATAGGTTCCGTACATGCCTCTCTTTTCAAAGTATCTATTTCATTTTCAAGGGTTTTAATTTTTTGCTCAGTTAGGGTTTTCTCATTTTTTCAATCGTTTATCTCATGTAATATTTTAATGTGTTCTGTAACTAGGTATTCCGTAGTGATTCGTATGTTTTCCATTTGGGTTTTTAATCTGAGCAACATCCTAGCGCAATAAAATCATATGTGCATTTTGAGATTGTTTAAATTCATTCAATAAGTTTGTAATGTCACCCTTTAAATATGTAATATTTTTGACGTAACTGCAGTCCGTATCTGGTTGTTTACGCCTACGCACTGTAGTTTTTTTAGTCTCTGAGTCACGCCGTTTGGTTAGATTTAGTTGTTGTCTGTTTTTGTTGCTTATTTATTGTCAATAAGGATGTGCGGGAGGTTTATACACGCAATGAGTTTCGTGGGTGTAAGAGATGAAAAATGCAACTGTGCTGCTTACCCGCGGGTGTGAGGAAGGCAGCTGCTGCCCATTGTGCACGTTTTAGGTATACTTAATACTTCAGTCCTGGCTTGAGTGATGCCAAAGTAGTTTATAATATATATTTATAATATGACTGAAAATAATAAATTAATTATCGTTCGTTTGTTGCAAATGTTTGAGTTTTAATACGTTGTTTGTCTAAATTAATGTGTTGAATTTTGCTATGTAAATTTTTTTGTGTATAGTGTATATTTTATACTTGGTAGAGCCACGCTGCAGCTATATTATGGTTGCAGCACGAATGAGTCAGCTCGACCGGAGAAGGACCACGCTCTCACAGAATACCAGCGTAAATTACCAGCTTTAATACTGCTGTGCTTCGTATAGTGAGTGTAAAGATCCGGAGACCCTTTTTTACCGGAAACGAGAGATTCCATGTTAGTCCTCAGGCGTAACAACGCATCTGCGTTTTGATTCTTAAGCGAGGATAAATGTAGATGTCTATGGGCCACAGCATCCCCTTATTCTATAAAAAATATTTTTATTTAATAACGGTAATCAATCTTTATCAGCTTATCACGTTAGTAGTTATTCCTTGTTTTTCAAAAGAAGCAATGATGATGATCAATTATTCTAGTTTGGTTTATTATATTATACAGATTTTATACAGATTTTAAGTTTAAATAGCATACAGATTTAATACAGACTTTAGCAGTTTCTAATACAGATAAAAGGTTCAAGGCATCTGGCAACACTGGTCTATGCTCTATGATGTTTGTTTGTAAGGTTTATAGTCTTCAAATTAAATATTCCAGGTATATATAATGTACTCTGTGAAATTAAATTCCTAAGTTCCTAACTATTTGTCTAATTTAAGTTTAACTATTATTATCTTCTTTATAACCGAAACTTAGAAACTGTCGCATATAATTGTATTTTCCTCTATGTTAGAAACGTTTTTTTAGAAAGTAGAAACCACATAGCACAAGTACTTTATTTGTTTCTTTTAAAAAAAATGTTTAAACTTCAAGATTTTCGCACATCAAGAAATGTATTGGACGATAAAAAATTGAATTTTCTAAACATATACAAAATTAAATGGGACGAAATTCACAATAAATCTGATGTTTTTCGTTATAGAATCGATAATTTACGTGAAAGAATTGTAGACGGGAAATATTTACTGCAGGTAATTTTAGTTTAATTTTTTCTACTGCCTGACCTGCGTATGCATTTGATACAAATCTTGCTACTATTTATTTATCTATGTTACAAATGACGCACACATCTTTCAAAGTTCAAACCCGTTTAATTCTCTGCTAGACAAACTAATAAGAGTACTAACTTAGTTAAATTTTACAATATAAACCCATGTAATTTTTAAGTAAGTAAATGTTTAGGCATGCTTATAACTTGTTGAAAAATAAATTTGATTTTAAACTACAATTTTGGCGAATCAAACAATATATCAAATGCCTGTTATTTTTGTATTATTTAGAATTAAATCTGTTATTTAATAATTGTAAATCAAATATCAATTGTTTTATTTTAACTTTGTATTTAAAATTGTACTTAACTTTTCAGACATTCTAAGATAATTTCCATAAAGGCTCGCTGATACTGATGTGTTCCTATATTATGTTAAAAATAGTTTTTATGTTACTTGAAATGTACGCAGCCCTTTTCATTCTTTCTTTGTTGGTCAGAGGCTACTCCTATATCACTGAAAATCCTAATTATATCAGACTGAATAGGGTTATTGTCTAATTGTCTAAAAATATGTAGGGTGCATTGGGGTAAGATTTGTAATGGGCCTAGACAGTAAATTTTCAAATTTCTGGTGAAGTATGCTATAGTTTTAAATGCTAGCAATGTTTTCTTTTCCATTTTCCATTCCATTCTGCCTGACCCCAAGTTCCAGCCAGTCGCTCCGGAAAGTAGGGCATAGGGTAGTGTGCTGCATGGCATTTTATAAAATGTGTTCTTTATCACTTCTATTTGCAATTATTAGTGAGAATATTGCTTCTTTTGTTATTAATTTGTCTGAATACTAAGTTTTATAAAGTTATAGCCAGATAACTGATCAAAACAAGGTTAAGATTAGGCCTAGATCCAATTTTTCTCTGTGCGAGTGAAGATCGGATGAATTTTATCCTATGTTTACCCGTAACAAATATGGCAGTGGCTGTCAAACTTTCTTTTGAAGATTGTTCAAGAGACTATGGCTCAGTATCACTATCAAATCTATTGTGCCTTAATGTACCTAATTGTGCTAAATTTTAGGATAGTTTTATTACTTTTAAATACACATTAAAAACATTCATAACCCTTCACATTTAGCAGCTAATATGCTGTTAACTTACATTTTATTTAAATATATTGCTTTGTTAAAGGTTACCACCATAGCTATTCATTAACTCAATGGCTTTCAACAACTGATAATAACAAACTTATTTAGCAACTAATCTTCGGAACATCAAAATCGCTACCTGCTTCGCCATATACCGCTTTGCTAAAATACTAACATTTTCCTCTACTCCTATATTGCCCCTAGGCATTTCATCAGTCCTTACTGTTACATTTTATTTAAAAATCTAGATTTATTGAAATAAAATTTTCTTTCCATCTTATGTCATAACAAAGTTAGAGAACCACAAAATTACAATTTATTTATATCAGGGATAAGATTGGATGCCACGAAACAAAAACTCGGAGAATTGTTTGGAACATTTATGTCTCTAGTAATTTACAGATCATATATAAATATTTTTGAGTGGTAAAGATAGGACAATTCCCTTTTATGAACTTTGTTCTCTAAGCAGTAGAAGTAGCTTTAAATTTATGTCTGGTCGCATCAAGGGGTAAGCCCTTGATGGCCAATTCTTCATCATGCATATCAAAAATTATGTCTTGTCTTCACACATGTTTTAAGCAGAAACCGTAGAGTTCAAAAGTAAAAATAAAAGCGTCTAATAGCTAAACTACATTTAACCATTAATGATTTGCACCATGCTCCATAATCCTAGTTGAATAAGTGTTTAAGCCAAAAATTTTTTTAAATACTAGCTATGTTATTGACATTACTAATATTGCCTTTAACCACTCCAGGTAAGCTTAAAATGCTTGTGTCAGGAGTGGTTCACAACAGTAGTCGAGTAGCAGATTTAAAAACACAACTGTTTGGGTTCACGGTCCTCACCCTGTCATTAGGTTAGTGTCACTAAGTTGTTTAGGTCCTGTAAAAGGTGACAGAGGAAAACTGAAACAGGAGGCAGGCAGCAGCATCTAAATCTAAAAATGATAATTGTGATAAAATGTATATATATATATATATATATATATATATATATATATATATATATATATATATATATATATATATATATATATATATATATATATATATATATATATATTGAGATTAGGTTATCACATTTTATAGGGCAGCAGTAAATGCGAGTTGATATAAGTCTGTTGAAATAATAAAATAAACAATAATAAAAAATATAAAAAAGTGCATTTATCAAACAAAATAAATAGCTTAAAATATTACACGAAATAAATCATCCTGGATAATATGAGTTTATTGACCTGAAGTGACCTGTAAAAACGGCAAAAGCGCAGCGATACCTACACTTGCCCATACATAGGGAATTAGGCACGCGTAGGGCGATGCTAATGTGATGTTATCAACAAATCATAAACTTTATGATATTGTTTTATCCAAATAATCACTCTAATCTTGTAATCACTAAGGTTTAATAACTACATCAAATCACATTTAATAATTAAATGTTATGTAATGCTAGAGCCGCATTTTGGTGGCATTCTCCGTAAATCAAAATCATGTCGGTTTATTCCGACTAAAATAAACTTACGGACGTGAAATTGATACGAGGTATCTTAAAACTTAGAAAAAGTTAATACGTTAAAAAAGTAAATGTCACACCACTTCACTAAGTTATTAAATATGATTTTTATCTAGCGTGTTATTAACGTGTCCCATCACAAACAAAAAAATACAAAACAATAAAAGTAAGTGTCCAATTTTGCATAAAATGGCACCACTTTATCACAACTATTATTATCCTATTAACGTGTCCTATCATATAAACAAATTGAGAAACTTATCAGCCCGCAGTCCCTTTGTTTTTAATTTGGCGCATAAGAATTAAGTCTTAAAATGTTAGGCTTAAGTACATTTTTTGCTTGATGCTTTTTCTTTATTTGAGTTATTCGGATTGGCAACGTTTGAACTATAATTCGCCTTTGCCAGCCATCTCTTTGACCTTTTTGTCAGGAGATAAATATATGCATTTACATGATGTTGTTTAATATTAAATGGAAAAAAAAATTATTGGGCATAGGATGTTAATTGTTACATTTTTTTGATTATGTATGTTTAAAGAATGTTATTTAGGATAATCTTTTCATTTAATGTGATATCTTAAACGTCACTGTATACAGGGTTATTTTTCAAATGGTAGTCAAATTTTAAACTTAAGTACAAATATGTAAATAATAATATACCGCTCTTGCAGTTTTTCAAAATATGAGTAAATAAGGCTTCTCTTTTGTTTGACTTTATCCCAAATTGAATGTCGTTTATGGGCATTGACATTTTTGCCTATCGATTGACCCTTGCATATATGTGCATGCGCAGTAACATCAGTTAAAATAATGCAGGACCAGGCATTTTCAATTTAAAAGATAGAAAGGGCAAAATGTTTGAGATTGTTTTCCACCATATGCCTATATTACTTATTCTGAGCCTTCTCTGCAAATTAGGTCGGTTATTGCAGAATATATATATATATATATATATATATATATATATATATATATATACAGATTTGATAGACCACAAATCCTCGCGAAAGAACACCGATTCCTACCATGGATGATACGTGAGGCTATTGGAATTAAAAAACATCCTAATTTCAATAGAGAAGGAGGCTGGGTACTACCACCTGCTTGGGATCCTGTAATCAGTAAAATTAAAACTAAACCCAAGCATACCACTGCAAGACCTCAGGTCATAGTCAGTCATTTTGCATAGTTCGGACCATAAACAATAATTAAAAAAGATGAAGGTACTGGTTTAACAATGACATCGGGACGTCAGTCATCTCAGTCCCCCATGACCATGAGTGCTGGAAAGCGCCCGAAACGTCGGGAATTAAAAATAATAGTAAAATAAACGCGATAAAATCCGTAAAAGTAGTTTTAATCAATGTGTAGTGTTCGCGTAAATATAAGAAATCATTATATATATCTTTATATACAACACGTACGAATTAACTTGAGACTCCGCTGGAATGCGACCCCCTTCCCGACTCCCCGCACCGCGTCCCGCGCTGGCCGTGCGCGCTCAGTACCGATAGCATTTTTGTTACGCATACGCGTCTCGACTCTAGTTCGATATTACATAGTTTGTGCTGTTCCGCTTATCTAAGATTGATTCACTTTCACCCTAAGGTTGCCTGGGAGAGATTGCTTTTTAGCAATAAGGTCGCCTGTTATGCTTTGTATTTTTATTGTGTACGAATCTGTACCACTTTTTGTAGTGCAATAAAGTGTATAATAAATAAATTAATAATATTATAAATGAGAAATTGTGTATATATATATATATATATATTTAAAATATATAAAAATGGCAACAGTATATCACTTATTACTTCACCCCTTGCCAGAACATTTTATTTTGTTTTTATTAATAGTCTCATGCAAATCTCAAAAATTTCAAATAAAAAAATATTACGACGCATTATTTTGCACACCGTACATTGACAATTACGTCATCGGCCCAGGTCTCAAGTTAATTCGTACGAGTTATATATATATATACACAAATATATGTATAAAATTAAAATTCTCCTGGGGGTAATTTAAGTGGGATGCTTTTGTTCAGCAGTGGACTTTTAGATAACATATTGTATGTTATTTTTACTTCTAGATATGCTTTACTGTACTATACCCCTGAGGACTCAGGTGGAATACCACTACCTGTATAAAGGGTCTCCACTGTCCAGTTCTCAACATTCAACATACAATGCTGCTATTTTATTTGTATATTTTACACTGGTATTCTGTTAGAGTGTGATCTTTCAAGCCAATTAATCGAATTAACTTTATGTTTCATTTTGTACATAACAGTATTTTTAAATTTCAGTTAAATCCACACAGAAGTACAAAAAGACGCGCTCCGGAGCAAATACATGATATCTGGCAACCTTTTGATAAGAACAAGTTTAATTTCACAAAAGTATCTAGGGATGAAATAATTTTCACTTTTACAGAAAATGATGATGGTAAGGAATAGTTTAATTTCACAAAAGTATCTAGGGATGAAATAATTTTCACTTTTACAGAAAATGATGATGGTAAGGAATAGTTTAATTTCACAAAAGTATATAGGGATGAAATAATTTTCACTTTTACAGGAAATGATGATGGTAAGGAATAATAATAATGTCCTCCAGACCGAATTTCGATCACGGCGGCCTGCCTCAACGGAGACTAGCCATCAGCGCAGGACAGGATTATAGTGCCCATGTGTATGCGCAAGCACAGGTGCACTCTCTATTCCCTCACTCTCATAATCCGATGGGACGGTAAACCGACTCGACCGGAGAGAGATCAGGCGCAGGACAAACTCAATAATTGATTTTTTGGCCCGACCCGAGATTCGAATCCAGGAACCTCATGATCAGCAGTCACACTACGACAACCACTAGACCAACAAGGCAGTCAATATTTATTAATAATATTACAATCTGCTTCTAGAATCCTTGAATTCCATCAAATAAACTTTAAACAAAAGGACTTACAGTAAATAGCTGTTAATTCTACCCATAAACTGCTAAATGCCTTTTACTTTGATGTTATAAGCTTGACATTTTACCAGACATTTTTAGAGACTTATTGTATATATTAATAATTCAGTTATATAATGCATTACATAGTCTAGTTTTAGTATGGACATTCAGCTTTACTTGGTTTTTATTTAGTCTGTGAAAAAGTTTACGTTTTAATATCTAGGATAATTGGTCATATATTTTGTTTGTATTTGACCATGCTTAGCAGACTTAAGTAATTTATATGACAGTGCCATTTATTTGCTTAAAAGCCATTAAACACGTAAAAGTTACAGCCTATATACGTCCCACTGCTGGGCTCAGGCCTCCCCTCATTTCTGAGAGGGTTTAGGGCAAGGAAGTGTCCGCCGCGCTGCCCAAATGCGTGTTGACGAACTTCACATGTTTTCGAAATATTTTTTTTTCTTATTCCTCAGACATGCAGGTTTCCTCACGATGTTTTCCTTCACCGCCGAGCACGTGGTAAATCAGCACTTAAAATTGCAATTAACAATTTCATTGGTGCCGGCGGGGATCGAACCCGGGTTACTCGCGTTCTGTTACACGTGATATTATATAAAACTTTTATCTAATTTAATAAGTAAGGAAAACTTTCATCATCTATCTATACAGGGTTATTTTGCAAAAACCGGCCAAATTTTCAGAGAAGGTCCAGAATAAGTAATATAGGCAAATGGTGAAGAAAAGTTAATTAAAAAAACTTCAAACATTCTGTCTTATTTTAACTGATTTTACTGCGCACGCACACATTCTTAAGTGTCGATCGGTAGGCAAAAATGTCGTTGCCCATAAATAAAAATAAAAGTATAAGCCTAATAATTATAACCCCCAAATAACTGCAATAATGGTATACCATTATTTATATATTTTGACTTAAGATTCAAATTTGGCTTATTTTTTGTAAAATAACCCTGTATAAACCGTGTTAGCTCTCGCTGTAAGTTTCACAGTACGCCAGCAAACGGGGCTCGATCCCCGCCGTCACCAATGAAATTGTTAATTGTAATTTTAAGTGCTGATCATGAAGGTTAGAGAACAGGAGAACGATCACTACGTACTGAAGCATAGCCCGCCTATCCTTGAAAATTGTACGATTTATAGCGGCGCTGACGTCGGTGAGCGAAGTTAGCTGTTTATGAGTACAAGTAGATGAAGTTAGTTGAATAATGTAGAAATATTCTCTGCGGCATTGGTGAGAAAATTTTATGCTCCGTAATTTTGTAATTTTTAACAAAAAGAAACATTAAAAAATGGAGAAATATTTTATTGTGCGTGGATGTGCAAGTGGTTTAGCATCTGATTGGAAAAATAGACTGAAAATAACTTTTATTGACCGAACTTAGCGATTGCAGCGCCTCACTTATGGTGTCCATATTTCTGGGACACTATTTTCTACGGCGATCGTTCTCCTGTTCTCTAACCTTCGTGGTGCTGATATACCACGTGCTCGGCGGTGAACGAAAATATCGTGAGGAAACCTGCATGTCTGAAAATAAGGCAAAAAAAAATTTCGGAGACGGAAATTTAGTTCGCCAACACGCATTAGGGCAGCACGGCGGACACTTCCTTGCCTTAAACCCTCAGAATGAGAGGAAGCTTGTGCCCAGCTGTGAGACCTGTATATAGGCTGTTACTTTAACATTTTACGTGTATAAAACAAAAAATATTTCTACCTATGTCCGTTTATAGCCTTTAAAACCGTCCAACGGATTTAGATAAAATTTTTGTGTGTTTATACAACACGTAACATAATTAACGCACTTTGAGAAAGTAGTTTGTTCAGAATCGTTTACTGAATCGATTTCTATCATTTTTAATATAGGCAATTTTTTATCCCAAAAATAATTAAAACTACGTAAATTACAGTCACACTAAATCTGTATAGTCAAAACAAACTGAAATGGACCGTAACTTAAGGCAATAAGACTTTTAAGAGTGCAGTTTTATTTGTATTATTACTAATTCTGTTATTCAATAAAAATAAAGGAAAATGAACTTTATTTCAAGCACGTTGAAGTCTTTGCGTTCGTGGATTTGTACTGTGACCACAACATTCTTGCGGAATTAGTATAACTAATTTGATAAATAATCAGTGCATAAAAAACTAAAAATTCAGTGTATGTAATTAGTATATTATGTTATAATCATAATGATTATAACATAATATACTAATTAGGGTGTCTGAGGGTGTGCGTTAATTGCGTTACATATTGTATATAAAAGCTAGTTTAGTTTTCCTTTGTGTAATTAAGGTTAAATATTTATTTCAGAAGAAAATGAACATGCTCTCTTGGTAAATGTTAGTCCTATATCACGTTATCATTCTTTGCTATGTCCCTTACTAAAAAGATGTTTACCACAAATTTTGACTGCAGATAGTTTACAGTTGGCAATTGATATTATTTTCCTAAGTGAAGATCGGTGAGTAAAGGCAAGTAGATGCTTTTGTCATTGTTATAGGTAGTATATAACATTTTTATTTATACTTTACCTTTTTATCCTTTTCAGATCTACAATCCACTGTTGAACGACGCATTTCTTAATAGGTTTTCTAATACCCTCATTAATAATACCTCATTATCATCAATATTACAGCCCTGTTAAAATTCACTCCTGAACATAGACCTGATGCAAAAAATACTATAAAAGGTCCTGACCCACCAGGGCGCCGCTCCATCTAGTCATTCTGTCCTAAATTTTGCTTACCTGAGGAGAGTTTGGATGAGTTTTTGTTGTGTAACGCTTTGTAATAGGGTAGACCGGGCACGGTTGTGACAGTGGTCATAAAGAGATAAAAGGGAAAAAAACAAAAAAGAAAAGGAATCTTTACCATAAAAGACATCTTTCTGTCACAAAATTATCGGCGATCCATTGAAAATTGTCACAACCGTACCCAATCTACCCTACTCATAGTTACAAAAGTATGTAGATGTTAATGGTTATTTATTCTGTCACGAAAGTATTAAGTTGTTAATTTCTGGTACAATACTTACAATTATTATTAGAAAATTATCATTCGAAATTATAGTATCGATCCCGTTTAAGTCAAGAAACGTCGCAGTTCAGTTTGGAGCATGACACGGTCTGCACATTACTTTGTTCACGATGCACTAGGATATGTCTAGTGTCTCTTCAATTCACTTCCTCATATTGAAGAGCACCTTGAGGTCCTCGATGGAGAGTTTGGCATCTTTTCCATTACACGGTTGTTCAAACGTACGGTGTGTAAGCCGTACGGTTGAAAAAACGTGCTAGCTTGTACATGATACGGCAAAATCACCGCGCGAGACATTGGTAAGTACTGGCTAGTAGCGCTTTTTACTCGGGCTGTGTAGGACGTGCTGCGTCATGAATTTTCTTACGAAAAAAAAGATTATAGTTGCTTATTACATATATAGGAAAAAGAAAATAGAAAAAAAAGGGAAGTAAGGTTTTGGATACATCCGATTTTAGAAAAAAGGGAGGAATATGGCGCGTTTCATACACTTGTCAAGAATCAATTGAGAGAAGATGAAGACAAGTTTTACAATTATTTTAGAATGCAGAAAACTACATTCGACAACTTGCTCCAAAAATTATCCCAGGAACTAAAACATCAAGATACTTTTATGCGAGAGAGTATATCGCCCGCAGAAAGATTGGCTGTAACTCTGAGGTAAGTAGGTACAAAATTAAATGACATATTTTAGTTTAAAATTGTTTATTGCACACAAACAAAATTATTACATGTAATTGAATTTTAATAATTATTAATTTAAGAACAAGTAAATCAAAAAATACACTACGCTGAAAATGCTACTCAAGTGCGGTACTAAAATCGAATTCGTCTTCAATAGAAACTTGAGAATCTGCCGAGATACTTTCCGCATTTACACTATGTACAGATAATTGTGATTCGGGTCGGTAGTGGATTGGCTCTAAACCAGAACCGTGTCCAAAATCATGAGAAGACGTCTGTGGACGACTTATTCCATAGCTCGATCTAGCAGCTGTAGAATATCCATATGTTGACGATTGCGCATTTGAGGATGCTGTACCACTTAAATATCCTTGATGGCCTTGATCCCATTGGTTTCTTGATGTAGGTATATACTGAGTACACTGTCTTTGTTGAATATTTTTAATTATTGAAATTACTTGAAACTGAAAGTCTATCATATTTTCATCACTGAACTTGTCAACTGTATCAGCGATTCCCATAAAAAAGTTCATACTACGGCTTTTCTTTTTCTCATCTCGTTCTGCTGAATCCATAAACTTCATAAACCTAATGTCAACTTCACTTAGTTCATTTTTTCTTTTTTTTTTAGCCCTTTGCGTCTCACTCCGTTCAGTGTATCCCGAGCTTGATTGATTCGGGACTGCACTATCAAAATTTTCATTACTGAGGCTAGAATCATGAACATGTTCAGTCATGTTAGAATCGGTCTTGCGATGCTCAACATTTTTTTTTAGGAACATCATTTCATCATAGAACATATATTTTCTTATTTTTTTTGCTGAAGAACCAGACTTACATTCATTAATTTTTTTGTCATATTTTATCCAGCTATCTTTCATATTGGTCCACTTCTTCATCACCATTTGCCCTGAAAATAAATAAATAATAATTATTAAATTCAAAATTTATGAAAACCCCCGACCTAAACTGAATCGACCCCGACCTAAAATGGGGTTTTAGTATTTGAACCTGAACCGTTTTGTTTTATATTTCAGGTATCTAGCAACAGGAGATACCTTTACTGACCTATACTACAGCTATAGAATTGGAATAAAAACCATAAGTTGCATCGTACGTGAAGTATGCCACTACATTTGGTTAGAACTGTATAAAGAATATATGAAAATGCCATCTAAAGAAGACTGGCTACACATTGCAAGCAAATTTCAAGAATCTTCCAACTTCCCGCTGTGCTTAGGAGCGGTCGATGGAAAACACATCAGACTTATTAAGCCAATTGATAGTGGCTCGATGTTTTTAAATTACAAACATTTTTTTTCTATAGTTTTGATGGCAGTAGTAGATAGCGATTACAACTTTATATTTGTTGACGTTGGCGCCTACGGAAAGGAGTGTGATTCCAGTGTGTTTAAAGAGACCCCATTTTGGAAAAATTTAACAAACAACGGATTAAATCTACCCGATGCAACACGTTTGCCTGGAATTGACTACGATTTGCCATATGTGTTCGTTGCGGACGAAGCCTTTGCTTTGCATTATCACTTGCTTCGTCCATTTGGTGGTCATCAGCTTGATCAATTAAAACGTACATTTAACTACAGACTCACAAGAGCGCGAAGATTTGTTGAATGTGCGTTTGGCATTTTATCCAATAAATGGCGAATTTTTCACCGGCCAATGAATGTGTCCATCGATTTGGCAGTTGATATTGTGAAAACATGTTGTGTTTTGCAAAATTTTATACATAAGCAGGAAAACTTTCAGTTTCACAATGCGAGTGAAAATGAGTCCACCCTTGATTCAGAATCGGAACTAATCCAGTTACCTATCACGAATGCAGTTCGCGGAAGTTTGGCGGCTAATGAAGTTCGCAACAGATTTGCACAATATTTTGTATCTAACGAAGGTCGCCTCTCCTATCAAAACAACTATGCATAAGTAAAAAGTTAATAATTAAATATCTGTAACTTACCAAACTTGTTTTTCTCATCACCACTTAAATCTTCAAATGTGGGCTGGAAATGAATAAATATTTCTTTCCAGGAATCATATTTAAGCCGCTTATTTTTATAATCGTCGATGGTCTTATCCCATATTACAGGCCTTTCTTGAATCAACGTAATTAATAATTCTTGATTTATGTTCATTTTATAATAAAATCGCGAAACAGCGTATATAAGCGGTCACGAATCCGTGCGTACGTCCGGCACCGTCGACACACCCCGATAGACTGCCATACAACACTGGTGAAAATCACGCCGTGCGTAGACGCGGCGCGCCGAGGGGCAGTCACGGCGCACGCGGCCGCGGCGCCGTGCCTTGGCGCCACCGTGCATGTCGACAAGCTCATATAGTGATCCATACCACACTGACGACCGTGCCTACACGCGGCGAATTAACCGTAGATTTTCACGGCGAGAAACCGTGTAATGGAAAAGAGGCCTAAGGATGAGTTTTTGTTGTGTAACGCTTTGTAATAGGGTAGACCGGGCACGGTTGTGACGGTGGTCGTATAGAGATAAAAGGGAAAAAAACAAAGAAAAAGGAAAAGGAACCTTTACCATAAAAGTCATCTTTCTGCCACAAAATTATCGGCGATCCATTGAAAATTGTCACAACCGTACCCAATCTGCCCTACTCATAGTTACAGATGTATGTAGATGTTAATGGTTATTTATTCTGTCACGAAAGTATTAAGTTGTTAATTTCTGGTACAATACTTACAATTATATATATTGTCTAGCCTATTACCGTTTCGGCTTTTTAACCGTTATATAGAAGTTGCATTTCATCAATTCTACTGCAGATATTCTCATTATAAATAATATCATACAGAGATACCTCAAGCATGGCTTTGTCTATAGTTTGCTGAGTAATCTTAAGCTTTTTCATACAGCTTTACATTAGTCATACTTCATGAAGGAATATGTCTCATATTCATATCATCACTAGCAACTTAATGTACATACTTAGTTAATTGTATCTATAATACTACTCGTGTACATGGATCTGAGCCTGATAACGTCACAGCGGCGTGCTTGTGTAGTGTACAAAATAGTTTGCAATATTACCTCGTAAGGGAATCTAATAAGACTATTGAACGTCCCTCCCTGCACAAACAAAGACGCACGCAGTTGAACGGGCGAGAGTGTCATTCCACGCGAGTTTCATATTATTGTGCGCTCATTTTATGTATAATAATTAAAGTAAATTTCTATATTGTATTATGAAAGACTAAAACTAAGACGCTTTGTATGATATTTGCTGTTCTCTTGACAAATATAGTGCTATAGAACATGCTAGACGCATGTCTTATAGAAATGCATCTGATAAATGTGGACTTTTATTAAATAACAATAAAATTTTATTTCGTTTTAAAAAATCGCTTCCCAGCTTGCTTAATGTTTGTCCTCAATACATGTCTAAATATCAAATTAATAAAGGTTCGACAGTCATTCAAGGATATGTTTTTCATAAATTTGTAATGTTTTAATATGAAGCACTTATGTTCTTTAAATAGTATGAGATAAAATGTTTAAATTTACAGTGACTTGAGGATTGGATTTAACAGTCTCTGTGGACTAGCTTCAGTTAATCATTTGCATTACCATCTGTTTATTGAAAATAATGTTCTGCCTGTGGAAACAGTGGTAAGTAGATTGAAATCAGTGGACTTATCATTTTTCTCCGTGTGGTGAGAGTATTCGAAAGTCAATCATACAGTATGAGATGGGATATCTCGTGTGTATCGTGAGCGGCCTCTTAAGAAATATGCCCAGGTCTTATGGCTAGATAGAAAAATCGCATTTAACGTTGATTGAAAAAAGCAACACCGGCTACAGGATTCAGTATCAAGCATTGAAAAGGAACCAGACAAACGTTAAACTATAAGAAACAGAAGGGGGGAATCGAGGCTTCTCTCGATCCGGCCTCCTATAACGCCTACGTTGGGTTCGGGAACAACGTATGTGCTCTCCGCAACGGAGTAACACACAAGGGCGATAACCTCTTCCTTTTAAGAACATAGGTTCAGGCGGGGATTACGGGTCTTCCGAAGTCGTCCCGGTCCCAACGCCTTAATTATTCGATATGGACTGTATCACTTTAAGGGGAGAATTCCTTGGGAATAAAACAGCAATTATCTTCAAACCGTTCCGTGAGAGAATAATTACTTTTCCCTATCACTTCCCTATACTTTTTCTTTCTTCTTCTTATTGACTGCTGGTCTTGCACTTTTCCCGAACATTTCCCGAAGTTTCTCCGAACTTCCCCGAACGATTCCCGAACGATTTGCAACCAGTTTGTCGTCTGATTGCACCGAGGTGCAATACAGGTATCGGGCCTCGGGGTAAACCCCATTGCCCGGACGATCCTCATGCCCCATTACTATGGGGCAGTCCTTTTCTTCACCTATTATTGTAGGTGGCTTCTTTCTATCCGGAATATCCGTATGTGGTAAATATTTTTCCATAGTCGTTTACCCGACTATGGAAAATTAGGAGGTTGTCTATCCGATGTGTATAGTGATAGTTTTTCCGTAGTTAACCTACTACGGAAAAAGAGAGGTTATCCGGTTGAAAGTCAAAGTTGGCCTTTCAGCGGCATTGTGGGTTGTTACTCGACTCTCTAATCACATATAGAGAGGAGTTCTCTTGGAAGAGGTCGCCCGTCCGGTGGCCGAGTGTGCAACGGCGCAAAGCCGTTGAGATGTTCGTGTGGCCCGTTGTCAGCACGGTCGAACAAGCCGCGCGCCATCCGGGCCACGAAGTCGGTGATGCTCTCGACTTTTAAGTCGGCTGCTATTACGTCGTTCCGGACGTAACGACCTGCTCCGACAATCGTCCTTAATGTCAGATTCTGCTGGGCCTGCAGTCGCCGCCTCTGGGTTGTGCTCAGGAGCGCGTACCAGGCCGGAGCAGCGTAGGTGGTAATAGTCCGGATATACATCTTGTATATCCGGATCTTAGTCTTCAATGGTAGTTTGGATGCCAGGACCGGACGGAGCATCGCCCGCGCACATCTGGCCTTGCGGACGACGAAGTCGACGTGCGCAGTCATGCGCAGCGCCCGGTCGATCCGGCACCCAAGGTAAGTCACGGCCTTCTCATACGCTATCTCCTGGCCGTTGAGAGTCAGTGGTGGTGGTAAATTCCTAAGGCGACGAGTGAGCAGAGCGGTTGTCTTACCAACGTTGACAACCATCCTCCACTCATTTAGCCATGGTGGCAGCAGGTCCAGCAGACGCTGCATTTTGGCAGTGGCTATATGGGCTCTTCTGGACGAGTTTGTATAATAATCCGGAGTGCCACACCCGGTCGAACGCCTTCTCGATGTCGAGAAAGACGCCCAACGATATGCGGCCGCGATTGTACTCTGCCGCAAGCAGGTGCAGCACTCTAGTCAGCTGTGTGACTGTAGAGTGACCCCTCCTGAATCCGTGCTGCTCCGCCCGAATTTGGATGCACGGACGTCTTAGCAGCAATCTTTCGAACAGTTTAGCTATGTGTGGTAATAGCGTAATCGGCCTGTAGCTGGAAGCTTTACGCCTGTCCTTCCCGGGTTTCGGCAAGACGATAATTTTGCCTTTTTTCCATTCCTCCGGGAAGTGGGATGTCCGCAATATCCCATTGTAGAGTCGACCAATCTCTACTAGGACTTTATTGGGCAGCTGTCGGAGTGCAGCGTTGGTAATCCTATCGTGCCCAGGTGCCTTCCTCGGTTGCAGGCGGGTTACTGTCCTCCGCAGTTCAGCGGGGGAGATGAACCACTCTCCTGCAAGAGGTGGCGCGGGCGACGACAGGAATTCCTGTACGCGACTTTCCTTCCGGGCATGAAGCTCCATGAACTCCGCACTCGCTGGGTTCGGCATAAATTGCCCCTCGAAGTGCTCTCCCAGGATATCCGCTCTGCCCTTGGCATCATAGCAACGTTCGCCCACACTGTTGGTCAGTGGGCAAACGGGAAGTCTAGTTTTTGTCAGCTGTCGGTTCAGTTTATAGAGCGACGCATCATGCTCATCCGCTTTCCATATGCGCCGCTCCCAGGCCTCTCCTCTGTAGGCCTGGACTGCCACCGACAGCTCCTCCGATACGGTGTTTAGTTGCGTTTTTATTCTGGGGCAGCGAGTACGCGCCCAGAGCTTTCTCAGCGCTCTTTTGCGCTTGATCTGCACGCTTATCTCACGCGGCAGATCGTCACGCCTTGCTGTTATCGGGACGATCGTAGAGGCCGCGTTGAGGGCCTCTTGGATGTTTTTAGTTATTCTAGTAGCAGCGGCCTCTACGTCGTCCGCTGTGCTTATAGGCATGTGTGCTGGAGGTCTCGCTTGCAGGTGTTGTGCGTAGCGCCTCCAGTCGACACGTGTCTTGGTTGCTCTGGGCGGCGTAGTCACCGCCTTTGTGCCAAGGGTTATCAGAATCGGGAGGTGCTGTGAGCTCAGGTCGTATAGCACCTCTACCACTACTGGGTAGTTGATGTTCCTGGAGAGCACGATGTCCAATACATCCGGATACTGCCGAGAGTTGGACGGGATGTGCGTTGGCTCCTCAGGACCTAAAACGTCATAGTTGTTGTCTTCTGCATCATTGTAAAGTTCACGACCCGGCGGGGTGATCACTCTGGACCCCCACGCCGGGTGTTTGGCGTTTAGGTCCCCGGCGACGATAGTGGGCGTGTCGCCTTCCATTATTGTCCGGATGTCTGAGGGGCAAAATGGAGTCCCTGGCGGGCGGTATGCTGCATAGATCTTAAGTTCCTCGCCCGCCGCCTCCATTTTTATGCCGATAGAACGCATTGACTGGTATGGTGGTAATTCCAGTTCCTGGTGAACGATGTCCCTCCTCACTAGAACTGCCGTCCCTCTGTAGGCAGCCCCTTGAGCAGTGACCTCGTCCCTTCTGTACAGGTGGTAATTGGGCAGCTTTATGTGCGTTCTTGGGTTAAGCTTCGTTTCTCCCAGCAAGATGACGTGCAGATCCTGTTGCTGGGCAACAGTGCGGAGTTCATGCAGCTTCTGCTGTATACCGTCCGGGTTCCAGTATAGGAGGCGCAGGTTACTCTCCTCCATAGTGCCGGGCTAGGAGGTTTGCCAGCGCCTTCATAATGGCTGTGATTGGGTCTGTCCCGGTCCTGATATCTGCCAGGACCTGCGTACCGACCTCGATGGCAATACCAACCAGACGCTGGATTGCGTCTGCTGTTTCGAGGCCGGTGGTAGGTGTTCTCCTGTGGGAAGGCGTTGGCAATTGTCTCGGGAGTTGGGTGTCCTGGATTTGCTCGCTGTGCTTTTGGGTGAGGCGTGCTCTTCCAGCAGAGCGGGCTCTATGTTCAGCCCTTTCTGGCACTCCACCCATGCTCCTAGTTCTCTCCCTAGTAACCTGCGCCTGGGAGGCTACTGGTGCAGTTGGTGTCGGGGTAGAGGTTACAGCCTGAGGAGGCTGCGACTTCTTCCTGTTCCTCTCCCGCCTCCTCTTCTTGGAGGGTTGCCGTTCTGTGGCAGGATTGGCGGGGGGCTGTAGAGTCGCCCAGGTGGTTGCCCTTATCTCCGCGGGTTCCACCGTTTCTTTAGGTGTTACGGGTGGGGGGGGGGGCTGGTTGCCTGCCCTTCCCAGTAATGGTAGCCCACCCGTCTTGCTGAATGGTTACAGCCTTCGGGCGACTCTGGGAGGTCTTTTTGGGGGCCTCCGGGAGTAACCCCGGTAAGGTTATCCCCTGCCTCCTTGCAGTCCTCCTCAGGACTGGACAGCGGCGGTCGTTTGCCGTGTGGTTTTTACCACAATTGGCACATGTAGGTTGTTCCTCTCTACCCCGAGGGCAAAGGCTTGCAATGTGCTCCCCGGCACAGCGCACGCATCTCACTGGCCTGAAGCAGTTTGCGGATGCATGGCCGAAGGCCTGGCAGCGGTGGCATTGAGCCGGTCCTACTTTCCTTTGCCAGGCCTCGATGACTACTCCTCTCATAAAGAGGAGTTCGTCGATTTTGTAAAGTTCTTTGAGCTGCTCCAGGCTCAGGTGGTCAAATTGGGCAAAGTATATGCAGCCAGGTCTGCTTCTACGCGGTGGGATAGCTTTGACATATTTGACGGGGAAGCCTTTTGCCTTAATAGCCTCCTCTATGTCCTTGGTGTCCGTGCCCATTGGTAGACCCCGGATGCCCACTTTAGTGGGCTTGTCCTCTTCCGGGGTATAGCAATACCACGATAGTGTTGGTACTTCCTTAGTCAACTCGATCATATATCGTTGGACTGTCCTGAATTCCTTTGCACTTTGCGGGGTGAATCTCACGCCTTTCCCGAATGGACGGGCATTTAAGGGGTGGCCCAACATTCTATTGAGCTCCTTAAAATGCCTCGTCCAATCCGGTAGGCATTCTGCCACTATGGGCGGGTAGCGGGTCTTATCTTGGTCGGCAGGCTTCTCTGTTGGCACTGCCGCCGAAGGTGGTCGTGGTACTGCTGGTGCAGCTACCATATGGGCATAACTGGTAGATGGCCGTTGGCCATCGTCCTGTGGAAGCCCGGACGGATTGGTCGTTGCCGTCGGAGAGGACCGGCCGGCGGATGCAGCGAGGGTGGCATATGTAGTGGACCCCCAACTGTAGGATTCTTCACCCCCCTGCTCATACTGGGCCGAATCTCGGCTTCGTCGGTCCGGCGATATGGAGCGGGGGGGGGGGGGGGAGTTGCGGTGGAGATGGTGATTTGGGTGGTGATCTCAACACCTTCTTCTGCGTCACCCGATGGTGGTAATCATCATCCTCCTCCGATGTGGACGGTGCTTCGTCGGAGGACAGTTGGGAGCCAATCCTTTGCCTCTTTTCATATAAAGAGGCTTCGGTCTCCGGTGGAGTATGGCGTCTAGCCGTTTTCGCTGCTCGCTGCTGCTGGGGCGGTGGTTCTTGCCTGGCCGTATGCTCAGATACGGCCGGCGTGAGCACAGCACCCGGTGCGGGCTCCTTCCGTGGCGAGACGGGTTTTCGTTGGGGGATCTGTGAGAAGGAGGACACGACCCTCGTGCGTTCCGGGTTCGACAGATCCCTCACAACCAGTGGTCGATCCAACACACCTGTTCTTTTGTCTGGTGGTTTTCTTATTGAAGGGGGTGGCTCCCCCTTATCCCTACCTGACATGTTAATAACCCTAACGTCAGTCGAACTCTAAAAGGCCCTGTCTATACTTTTCCCTATACTTTTTCTTTCTTCTTCTTATTGACTGCTGGTCTTGCACTTTTCCCGAACATTTCCCGAAGTTTCTCCGAACTTCCCCGAACGATTCCCGAACGATTTGCAAGAAAAATCAATTTACTGAACTACCTCCAAGCTAAACGCGAAAGTGAGCCGCGCCATTTGTGCGCTTGCGCAACTCAATTACATCAATTTGTACTATCACTCACGGTTTGCTCAATAACTTTATTTGTATAAGACATACATTTATACAATTTACTTATAAAGATAGCACAAAAAATATCTATACTACGATATACATTACATTTTCATATCACAAAAAACCTTTTATTTATTTAACAAAATATGCTTATTTTACTCACATGTTCAAAGTTGGAATTTCTTAAATATTTAACATAGAAAGTTAAAACAATGTTTTCCACTTGAAATTATACATATCTCAACTAATACAATAGTTTAATTTACATTTTCTCTATACATTTCACTATTAAAACACTTTTAAATTTCTTATACAAAACTATCATTATTTCACTTATTCACAGGAATTTTCACATAAAAATAACACAGAATTCACCTCTTTTACACGTACAATCAATCTGAAATGTTTTATAAGTCATTTTTACATAAATTGCTGAAATTTGCAAATATTTAAATTTCTACATATTTGGCCTCCTAAGTACGTGGCTAGCGTGCGCTATGAACTCACACTATTTGAACAACTAACTTTTGCACGGCTATCGACTATCAGTAAAAATGGAAAGTTTAGTATACACTAATATCAACAATACTAGGTGAATAAATGATTCTACACAATTCTCAAACGTTGAAAACTATTTCTAATCAGATTCTTATCAGTTATCATGTTTCTTATCAAACAATATAAGTGAATGTTTTCATAAATCAATCATAGAAAATAGGCATTTGTTTTCATACAAAACATATCAAACTCATATAAGACAATACTTATGCAATTAATTTCCATTAATTCTACTTATGCACAGCGATCATCTCGACCGGGGAACTAATCCTGGTCTCTAACTTTATTTTAATATTTCTTTAAATTAACGTTATTGGAAAGATGATTTCAACCGGGGAACAAATCCGGTAACATAATTTATATCTTAAAAATTCCCTATATGAATTTATTAAGAGATATTACTAAGAAAACGATAAACTATTCCGGCCTGGGAGTCGAACCCAAGACCTTCCTATCATTAATTCGATATTTCTTTAAGATTCAACTAAGCATTTTCTTATCGTTGTTGTTTAATATTGTTGCTTGATAATTTGTTTTAGCTATTCGTAATCGGTTAACTAATAAATTAAAATATTCTTATAGGCGCGTCGCCAACAAGCATGGACTTCTGTAGGAATCTTGTGCTACTGAAATAGCAGCAAATTCTCTCTACTCTTTGAAATACACATCTTTGTGTGAATAGAATTAACGTTATTTTCTCATTTAAGTATTTACGACCGGCGAATATAAATGATTTATTATTTTCGCTTTAAATGTCACGCAATACAAAACATATTGAGAAATATTGATATTACTTCAATTATTATGTTTGTTAAAAATGCTTTAAATTGTTGTATTTTTTTTTCAGAAATGTAATCATATAAAAGGCCCTGTCTATTCTTTGAGTAATGATTATCCGGTGCCTGCGTTCTGTTTTGAAGTGACATCACAATCAGTGAATCCATCTGGAATCATTTTTAGACTTATTGAAGTTTTGCTAAATAAATTAATCGCTCATAATATATTCATAACTCATGGACAGAGGGTCACGGGAGATAGTAATGGGGAAGACATTGTAAGGGTAATAATTTGGCCAAGGAGAAGCAATTCGGGGACAAAACAGCTGTCCGACTTTAATGTGGCTGTTTGCGAATTGAGTGGCTGGTTTCCAATTTATGGTAAGTTTTGTTAATTATAACTGGAAAAAGCAAGGTATTACAACTAAAAAAATATATAGCGGCTCTGTACTGCATTGGGAGCAGGATTAAGTTAAAGGTAAAGTAGGCAAATGACTGAGCTCTGCATTGTGTAACGGCCCCGTTATCAAAACATACGTTTTTTTGCGTGATTTTCCAAGTTGTAAAAAAGGACGAAGGTTTTCAAGAACTTGGCCTAGGGGCCTCTTGTGGCTTAATTTACGCCTGGTCGCAGCGGCTGTTTGGCTGCAGCGCTACTGGCCGAGGCTTCGTTTCCGGTCGGCGCAAGAAATATTTGTACATATTCAAATAATATTTATAAAAAAAAATAAGAATATTTTATTATTTCTCGATTAAAATAAGGATTGTTATAACTAGTGATCGGATAATCGGATGCATATTTACCTAAAGTGTAGGTGTCGGCTATTATGGAATGAACTTCACTTTTGTATCGATAAAATCCCGAGATTTCGGAATTCACAAATTACTGTTTTTATTATAGAATGCCTATATAGTGAAATAGTGAATTTATTATTATAGGTAGTATATATATATCATCATCATTCATCATTACAGCCCTTCACAAATCCACTGCTGAACATAGGCCTCCCCCAAGTAATGCCACAAAGCACGGTCCTGAGCCACCTGCATCCATCGACTTCCTGCATGTCTTACCAGGTCGTCACTCCATCTAGTGGGGGTCGCCCTACACTACGCCTACCGGTACGAGGCTGCCACTCGAGAACCTTTCTTCCCCATCGGTTATCGGTTCTTCGAGCTATATGGCCGGCCCATTGCCACTTCAGCTTACTAATCCGTTGGGCTATGTCGGTTTTACTGCGGATATCCTCATTTCTGAGTCTATCACGCAGAGAAACTCCGAGCATAGCCCTTTCCATAGCTCGCTGAGCGACCTTGAGCGTCCTCATACGGCCAGCAGTGAAGGACCACGTCTCAGATCCGTAAGTCATCACTGGCAACACGCACTGGTTGTACAATCTAGTTTTTAGAGATTGAGGTATACCTGACGAGAAGATATGTCGTAATTTCCTGAACGCTGCCCAGCCGAGTTGAATCCGTCGATTGACCTCTCGGTCGAAGTTGGACTTACCTAGTCGGACTATTTGTCCCAGGTAAACGTACTCGTCAACAACTTCGAGCATAGTGCTCCCAACAACTACCGGCATAGGTGTGACATGGACATTAAACATGATCTTTGTTTTGTCCATGTTCTTAAGACCTATCCGTTGGGAGGCACTATTGAGGTCATTGAGCATAGTGCTTAAGTCCTCCAGCGATTCTGTCATAAGGACTATATCGTCGGCAAATCGAAGGTGAGTGATGTACTCGCCATTGATGTTAATACCGTATCCTTTCCAGTCCAGTAGCTTGAAAACGTCTTCCAAAGCAGCGGTGAAGAGTTTCGGGGATATAACGTCACCCTGTCTTACACCTCTCTGCAGTTGGATAGGTTTCGAGCTCTGGTTCTGTACTCGGATAGCCATCGTAGCCCTACTGTACAAACACTTCAGCACTTCGATATACCGACAGTCAACTTGGCACCACTGAAGGGACTGCAGCACCGCCCAAATTTCGACGGAATCAAAGGCTTTCTCATAGTCCACATACGCCAGGCAAAGTGGCAAATTGTACTCTTCAGTCTTCTGTACAATCTGCCGCAGGGTGTGTATGTGATCTATGGTACTGAAGCCTTTTCGGAAACCGGCTTGTTCGGGAGGCTGGAAGTCGTCGAGTCTGCGTGCGAGACGATTCGTAATGACTCTCGAAAACAGCACGTAGACGCGGCTCAGAAGGGAAATCGTTCTGTAGTTCTTCAAGAGAGCGTTGTCGCCTTTCTTAAAGAACAAGACCACCGCACTTCTGCTCCACGCCTCTGGAGTAGTGCCACCATGGAGGACGGAATTGAAGAGCTTCTGAAGGACTTCAAGTACCGGTGTTCCACCCGCTTTCAGAAGCTCCGCTGTAATTCCATCCTCGCCTGGGGCCCTGCCGTTTTTAAGGTGCTGGAGAGCCATTCTAATCTCGCTGAGACTGACGTCCGGGATATCATCGGAATAGTGTCGGATAAGACTTGCTCTTGGATCGTTACTCACACTTGCGTGTGGCTCCAACGATGATGTGTACAGCTGCCCATAGAACCTCTCAATCTCACTCAAAATCTCAGGTGTCCCGGAAACGATGCTGCCACACTCAGTCTTCAGCTTTGACAGTTGGCTCTTACGGGCAGACAGATCTCTGGCAAAGACTTTGGAGCCCTGGTTCCGCTCGATCGCTTCTTTAATACGAGCAGTATTAAAGTTGCGTAAGTCTCGCCGCATGCATTTGGAGATCTGTCTGTTCAGTTGCCTGTATGCTGTCAAATCTGTTGACGATTGCAGCCTTATCTCCAGTCTAACAGCCATGAGATTAAGAGTGTGATTGGAGAGTTTTTGTGTTCTTCTGCGGCGGGTCTTGCAGAACTTAGCTCCGACCGCATGTACGGTTTCCACGAGCTTGTCATTCATATCGTCCACTGCATTGCAATCTTGTAGGCACTGAAAGCGGTTGTGTAACTCGAGCTGAAAGTTTTCGGGATTCTGGATTAGAGCACGAGGGGGACGGTGCGTTGACTTCATTAGACGAGACCTCTCCAACTTAACGTTTAGGTTCAGTGTGCCTCTAACCATTCGGTGATCGCTGCCAGTTTTCACCCTTGCGATCACTGAGACATCACTGAACAGTTGGCGTCTGGTCGTCATAATGAAGTCAATCTCATTTTTTGTCGAACCGTCGGGGCTCGACCAGGTCCACTTCCTGTGGGGCCGCTTCTGGAAGAAAGAGTTCATCATAAAGAGTCCCTCTTTCTCCATAAGGCCAGCTGCTGGCCCCTTCGGTTCCGTTGCCCTACTCCAAATTTCCCTAACTTCAGCTCACCGCTTTCTCTTGTGCCTAGTTTTGCGTTGAAGTCTCCCATCAACACCGTGTAGTGGGTTTTGGAGGAATGCATGGCTATAACTTCCTCATCATTTTTTTAATTATCATTAACACCCACTACCTACTCTATATACTCATTAATAATTATGTAATCCGTATTATGTATTTCCGCGTTCCCGTATCTTTTTTAAAATTTATTTAAGACAATCAAAAAATTTCAGGAAGGTTTATATCTACGTGTCGTCTTAATTAAAGGTTGCCACGGCATACAATGTGTACAATGAATATGTTTCTTAAAACTTACGACTACAAACTTAAAACTAGGCCTAAATGTTAGTTAACAGTAAAGGACTGCATAATTTTTCACTTAAATTTTATCTTCTGGAATCCCGGGATTTATATTTTAAAAAATAAGTTTTAAGAAGCCGCTTCCATAATTTCCTAGCCAATGAACTTTAGGTAAATACGCATCCGATTATCCGATCGTTTTCTTGTAATATTGATTTACAAGCGGCTAACTGGATGGAGGTGCTTCCAATAAAAAAAGTTTCGGTAACCACCATACTCCCCATGTCCAGCAGTGGATTCGTTATGTAACTATACTTTTTAATATGTGAAATGATTTTTTTTGTAATTTTCAGATGAAGACATTTTTGAATACATTCAAACTGAAGAATTGGAAACTGAGTTGAAAAAGTGGAAATATGAGAACTTTGCTAAACTATGTGAAGAGATCAAAGAGTTGTATTAAAATATAACATAACATTAAATTATTATTATTGTTATTGGAAATAAATGTTATTAACTTCATCGATGAAGAATTGTAGAGAGACATTTTACTAATACATTACACCTTCGATTTGCTGACAATAGTAATTATGACTAGACTTTTGTACTATTCTTTATCACGTTTATAATATTTCCCATAGTCTTAAGATGATCCCGGGAAAACATAGATTATGTTTATCATCCATGTCACACTTTTGCCGGTAGTTGTTGATGAGTTACCATGATAAATCATCAGATTAGGTAATTCCAACTACGAATTAGAATATCTATGGATCTCGGCAAAGTATCGTTTGAAAAATTTCATAACATCTCGTCTCATATTCTTAAAAATCTTAAAACATGCGTGAACACCCAGTGAGGCTTTCCGTATGAGGTAGTCAAGGCCGTATGAGGTAGCCAAGGCCGTATGAGGTAGCCAAATGTCGTTCAGCGAGCTATGAGGAAGACTATGCACTGAGTTCTGCATGGTAGAATCCTCAATAGTCCACACATTAAAACCAAAGTATCTGAAATAGCTCAAAGGATCAGAAGTAATTAGTTAGCTTTTTCTAACGGATGTTTTCCACAACTCCACCTAGGCATAGTTAGTTAATTCAAAATAAAACATGTTGTTTTCTAACATTCCATATCCAGAGCACATCATATTTTGTGGGTGAGCGTAATAATTAATGTAGTTATTCGAACCGTTATACCTCCTCAAAGAAACTCAGAGTTAGTCAGGAACCCATTAATATAACCAACGACCTCTTGGAACCACGGCCCGCTGAGATGTCTAGACATAACAGCAGTATGTGAGCCGCACTTTTATTTACTAATGTACGTCCTGCACATGGGACAGTATACCTATGGGAAACCGATGTTTGTTTAAAGAACCATGCCTATAAGGATGCATGTCACTATACGGATATTTTGGGTGAGCTAATTTATTAATCTACATTATAGTCAACCAAATCTAAGAAATACCTTTTAACATTTCACATTAATCATTCCACAATAACTTTGGACAAGCGTAATCACAAGATTTAAAATAACCTTTTACATAAATCCGAAGAATTATGAAGTTATCTATATTACATCGTGTAGAGTTTTTTAATCACTAATTTAAATTTGAATTTTTCAAACAAAGCAAAATATTAAAAAATTACCAGTATTAACTTTTTTTACTTGACGCCGTTTCAATTACATGTCGCTATGTATATTACCGTAGTATTTGGATGATTAAAATCCGTTGTTATGCGAATAATCGACAAAATAATTAAATAATCGGTAAAATATTCTAACAATCGAATCATTCATTTTTTTAAATGTATTATTTGTTTAATTTAATTTTTATTTTCAAAATTCCTAAAATTACATGAATCATGAATAAAACAACTTTAGTTTTTTACTTTGTCAAAGTAAAATTTTGTAGGCAAAAAACTCATATACAAGGCCGTGCTAAAATAACCACTACATAATTTCAATATCCTGCCATATCGATACCAGTTACTCGACTCCACAGAATCAGTAATTCATTTTTGAGGCGATGTATATTTTTTTCTATCTAAATGTATATTTGATCTTTTATATTTGATCTATGTATATTTGATCTTTTATAACAAAATGCCAGGAAATATACAAAATTTGACGTAAGTACACATAGTTCAAAAACTTTTTTAAACTAAGTTTGTATAAAAAGGGTTGTTTTAATACTAAGGAATTTATGGATGATAATAAGCCCTGGGAAGGGTGATCGCTACCAAGCTATTTCTAATTTTTTGTTGTAATTTTTTGTTGTTAATCGTAATCGCATCTGTCCCGTTGGATTTCTTGCTGGTTTTTCCCAGGACAGAGGTATTTTTTGCGAACCAGTGGTAAATGAAAAAAGTGACTTTCAATAAGTATTATTTATAATCTATATTGAATAAGAAAGTTTCTGTTTCTGTTTCGAGAGCTTACTTTGCGTAATTTTGTGTTTGTCTTCTTATTTTGTGACTCGGCTTTAACTTTTTGGACTGTTTCTTCTATAATAAATTTTGTGCGTGGTAGAGCCACGCTACATCTATATTATAGTTGTAGCACGAATGGATCGGCTCAACCAGGGCAGGACCACGCTCTCACAGAATACCAGCGTAAAATAGCAGCGTAATGCTGATGTGTTTCATATGGTGAGTGTAGAGAACCGGAGACCCTTTTTACTGGAATCGCGCATTCCATCTTAGTACTCAGGGGGGACAACGCATTAGCATTTTGATTCTTAATTGAGGATAAATGTGTATGTCTATGGGCCACAGCATCCACTTACCATCAGGTGGACTTTGTGCTCGTTTGGCACCCAATGCTATAAAAAAAACGTTGAAGCATGTGCCCATCTCACAAAGGATGATTGGGCAAAAGTGGTAGAAAAAACAAAAAAATTGACTGTGGATAACTTTCAAAGAGACATTAATTTTGACTGCATTATTGAAAATCAAATAATAATAATTAATATAAACAACGACATCCCTACTAGTTGTATTGAAAGTGATTGAATAAATTTGTTTTGAATCTAGTTTCAATCTTAAATTTTTATAACTGTGCCTCTAGAAATAAGCAGTAACAACAAATACGAAGAAACTGATAAATCTTGTGTTTAAAATTATCCGTTTTTAATTTATTCTGGTATTATTCAAACCAAACTGTTAATGATTACCAACTCTACATAATCGATATCGATTTTTTAAGACTCGAATATTTTACGTTCCCATTTTTTGGTCGGCATACTTAGTGCAATAAGTCTGACAGCTGTCAAAATGTGTTTCTTAGATTTGGTTGACTATAGTTAATGCTAAATATAAACTTACTTAACGTTAAGTCACATGACAGTCATGTAACTTATCCAGAGAAACCCGGATACCATTTTTACTAGAAACACTCACTATACGTAACACAGTAGCATTAAGCTTCTACTTCAAGCTGGTATTCTGTTAGTTTAGTTTAGTTTACGTTGGGCTGTTTCCCGAAACTTCATGTCTAAGCACCTATTTTGCTTGTGGGCACGAATAATGTGATTATTCGAGCCGTGAAATCTGCCATAAGAAGTTCAACAGTCATTTTGATGTTACAAGCAACTACGTGCCGCGATGTTAGCGACAAGTAGACCGCCATTTCTTCCTCCCCCATACATGGACTATCTCTAACATCTATGGTAAATGAATGTTTGTTGAAGGAGCCATGTCCTGTGATAGCACTTGTTACTATCCTGGTCTCTGGCTTGTTCAGTCTCATTAGAACCTTGGTTAAACGACTGTTTATTTCAAGCAAGACAAGGGGGGGTTTCGGTCCTATAATGGCCAGAGCCGATCCTCTTCTGTCCAGTTTGTCTGCTGCAAAGTTTCCTATGGATCCACTGTGTCCCTTTATCCATTTCAGAGTCACATTGTTGTGTTTACATACCTCTGGATGGTACAGTCCGTGGGACCGTCGGTTTATTGGCGGTTCCTCCTTGTTCATCTGTGTCACCTTTGACACGTCTCCCTCTTTCTTAATGATCCTTAAATTGTCTATATTTTAATGTGTTTAACATTCGTCCCCCGGCTTCTCGCCGTCCATGGAGCCTGCACGTTTGGTAAACGCCCTACTTTAGAATAAAAAGAATTGCAGGCGTAAGGATTACCGGAGGACTTACAGGGACGCGAAGTTGGCTCACAGCGTGACATCGGGAGCTCAATCCAGCTGGCAGATAGGGCTGAAAAGACCCATCCCCACTGCCCAAATCGACTGTCACTTGCTCCGTCAGCATTCCTTAATTTTTATTACCCTCGGATAAAGGAAACTCCCTTGATGGTCCGTAAGCTCGACTAGTCTCTTTTATAGTTGTTTTGCTTTTTGTTTTACGGCTCAACGATAGACAGACAGCTGCGAAGAGGTCGTCAGGGCGCTCGTTAGGTTTCCCAACAATTTCAATTACCAGCTGACTTGTATCAGTGTGAGTATTTCTTTTATTTCAATTTAAATCTAAAAATATAATTTACTAGTGATCCACCGCGGCTTCTAAATAGATTATATTTAATGATGACCAATCAATCTCATTATATCTAGGAAATATTATTTGTTATAGAAAGCGTGACTTCTACGAGACAATTTAATTTGTGCAATCGTATAATTGGTTGATAGTACCTTTTTATAGTTGCTTAAATAGACAATGTAATTGTATTTACTAATTCTTTGGATAATGTTAATTACTTTAACTCCTTAATATACAAAGTAACATTTGACTCCAAGTAATGTTCATATTACAATAATTTAACGAATTGGATACAATACACTAACTATTTATATCAAACTAATTTGTAATGACTAGACTTACAAACAAATAAATAGAACTACTTATGAAATATGCATGTATGCTACAAAAGTATTGCTTGCGCACAGGTGCACTCTTTCTCTCACCCTCATTGTCCGAGGTTCACGGCTTTATTGGTGCTTTCCGATGCACGGGGATGTCAAACATCAAATTCCGGATTTCAGGCTGCTATTAAGAATTTTTTAATAGATAATAAACCGGAAATAAAGATTTTAACCCGGGAACACATGATCAACTCTCTCTCTCTCTCTCTCTCTCACTTAAATTGTATATATTAGAAATAAAATATACAATTGTACATATTAGAAGTTCAAGTAAATGAAATAATATAAAATATATTATTTCGTTAACTATTTAAGATTGAATTTACGTATTTAAGAGTTAGAGAGATTTAAGTACCGTGTAGTGGCGGTGTATGTACGTAACAAATCTGGAGATGAGCGGCACCTTCTTTTTAATAACGAATAGAAATAAAAAAACTGCGGCTGCCAACCCGCTTGCCAATCATGGCAACTTTGGCAAATATCACTATAAGGCAATCTGTGAGGTTAGCCTATGTTCAGCAGTGAACTTTAATAGGCTGAAACGGTAACGAAGATTTCAGAGAGCGTATGAACGGTCAAGTGAAAATAAAAATGATTATTAATTTTATAAAACATCTGTCACTTATATCACCCGTATAGTTAAAAACCTTGAAAGACGCACTAAAGATTCCAATGAAATAAACACGTTTTGCAATAGTTATTTCAAAAATGATTTAAACACTAACAATTATACAAATTTATAACTTTACCCGCATCTAACATTGGCGAACAAATAACTAGCAAATTGGTTAAAGTTAAATAATTGAAGAAATGGGATTATTCTCATCTCATTCAGGATTAAAAGTAAGAAGAGACTGATAGACAATATAATAATAACTGAAGATACTGACATCAGTATTTTGTAAAATTTAATATGCGTAGTTGCATAGTACAAGAAATGGGTAGGACGCAGCAGATGGCAGAAATAATATGATTATTCCGACGAAGACGGATTGGTAGCCACTTGAGCGTAGTGCGGTTTTTCGAGACATGGTCATATTGACGAAGCCGAAACATGAACCGTATATAGAGATTTTGGAGTCGCGCAAGTTTGTTAAGTTGCTCCTTGGTGATATTAAGGTAAAAAATGTCAACATAGTCGAGGATAGGGAATAGTAAAGATTGTTCAAGCGTAATTTTAGTGGAAATGGGTAAAAAGTAGTTAAGTCTCCAGAGTGAAGCATATGCTGCAAAAATTTTACGGCTCACTGCATTAATTTAAGGAATCCAATAAAGACTGGAATCCAAAAGGATAGGTACCGAAATTTTTAACTAAGTATGTCATTATAGGCGATAGAGACGCCATTAAATATAACGGGTTCTATTTGACTATTCTTTATTTTGAAAATCGTTCTTGAAGATCTTTCTTCTCAATAATTATGGCATGGGATTTTAAAGGGTTTACTTAACCAATTTGATCGACTCCAGTTGAAAATTCACGCCAGATCCTTTATACATTCAACTGTTTTAGAAATTTCTCTAAAAATATATTTGGAGATCATCTGCATACAAGTGGTAGAGAGAAGAATAAAGATTGCGGGGAAAAAAGGAGATAAGACTTCTCATTACGTAACGCCAGCTACGGTGTCAAGTCATGAAAAAAGTCTATCTTGGAGACGAATTCGTTGCCAGAGCCCATACTAAGTACTATGGAACCAGGAATTCCCAGGAGATATGTATCCCTAGCACTAGCAGTATTGTTCGGTAATGATAGTGCAGTAATGATCAACAGTATTGAAGGCATTGCTGAAATCCAGCAAGAACAATACTGTGCTTAGATGATTCTCCATACCGTGGCGAATGTCGTCCGCGATTTTTATAACACCATAGTCGTACTATGACTAGATCTAAAACCAGATTACACAGGAGCGAGGATGCTATTTCTTAAACAAATGGCTTTGTAAAGAAAAGGATGATTCGATTTGTTTTTTTGGGTTAAAGTATAATTTGGGCATCCCTCCATCGGGAAGGAAAAGAAGAATATAGAAAAGTTTAAGGTATAGATGTGGTGGCGCTGTCGTCGCGCTACACCGAAACCTAAATCACATATGATAGAGGCGTATGATAGAGCCTGACAAAAGAGTGACTTATCAGCAGATTCGGACAAGCTTAGGCATCGGTAAGTGCACAAAATCCTTCCTCCATTAACATTTAGCGGTCAGGAAGCTTTATGCCCGGTGGATACCTCATACTTTGACAGAGGCCCAAAAACTCCGTCGTATTGATTGATGTCGTGAAACGGTTCAAAGATTTAACGGAGGTGACTCAAATGCTGTGTTCGATATACTTACGGGTGACGAAAGCTAAATTTATTGTTATGATCCTGAAACTAAGACAGTCTGCTGTCTGGGTGTTTCCTTCCGAGGAGTAGTGAAGAGAGGTCGAACCGTGGAAAAAAATGGAGGCCTCGTTCTTCGGAAGGAGAGGTCATTACGCAACAATTGTTTTAGAGGATCTAAAAACAGTTACTGCAGAGTAGTACATTAACAATTGTCGGCCACTTGTCTTGGAAAAAGTTCGGAAGAAACGATCTCGCAGTAGGATCCTCCTTCAGCACGACAACGTCTCGTCGCACACCGCCAAGCAAGCAATGGACTAATTGGCGACGTCAGACGTAGAATTACTAGGTCAATCGCCCTATAGCCCCGACCCGACCTCCCGATTTTTATTTATTTCCGAAAATAAAAATAAAACTTCGAGGAAAACGTTTCATGGACGCCCAGGAAGCAATAACAAAGTGCTTTTCTCAGGTGTTTCATCAGATGCAGCGATGTATTGATGTAAATGGACACTATTTTGAAAAGATATAATAAAACTAATAACTTGCTAGTTTGTTCAGCTTTTGATTTCCTAAGAACTTTCGATGTCACCCTCGTAGAGTAAAAAATTATTATAAATCTAAAACTTCTTAGGTATATTACTAGATGTGCTTGAACAATCGACATTATTAGTTCCTACCTGTCTACCTAAGTATAGGGGAATTGTGCTTAAGATGACATACTTTTTGTTTTAAGAAAAAAATTCAAATTAAATGAAGCAATATCAGATTCATCACGCTGATTTTCAGTCGAGCCAGGAGGGTGAACAACAGCAAGAGAATAAAAGTAAAATAAACAAAAATATAGTATAAAATGAACAAATCTGGCCAAATTACCAGTACCAGTATCATTGTGTGTGCGTGCGTTCGTGCGCGCTTGTGTGCGTGAGTGAATGGGAGAGTGAGTGAATGCGTGCGTTCGTGCGTGCATGTACGGTGCTAGCATCGAGATTGTATGGACCATGCCATTTATGCCTACTTATTTGCTGGATTTTTGTACTGAAATCATAAACTTTTTTATTAAAGTTTTGAAAGTGGCAACCGAATCATATCTTTCAGCAAATATACAGGGTTTTTGTTAAGGAGTGTTTGAACTTTGAAATTAAATAACACAAGCAGTTTTAGCGATATTACCACAATTTGTTTTTATTTTAAAGTAGGGGGCCTACAATAGATGACATTATGTGTGGAATATAATTTCGGCTAAAAGACTGCCGCAGCTCTGCTTTTGGTGGCACCAGCATTGTAGTTTACTTTGATCACATAAATGGTGCCCACAAAAAAACGCGAGTTATGTTGGTTAACAATATGGTAATGTTTGTCTACATAGACCACACGAGATTTCACATAGTCCCACAGAAAATAGTGGGTCGGCGTTAAATCACACGATCTCTGTGACCAGTTGATATCATCAATCGGGATTACGAAGCTCTCTAATAAATTTAATGTTTCCCGTGAAGAATGACAAGTTTCAAGTTTGTAATATCACAAACTAGTACTTAACCCACACACCACAAAACAAAAACCACAAAAAATAATTTGTGTCCGATATCGGTCGCCATTGACAGTAAGGCGAGTACTTGCGCATTTTCGAAAAAGAAGAGCCCATGATACTGCCAAATCAAAATCCACGCTTAACATAGTGTCAAGGCACCCGATGCATTTATCACGGATTTTCGTCGCTTAAAATCGGCTAATTTGCTTGCTCGTTTACGAAGCCACTCAACCAGAAATGAGCCTCATTACGAGGATAATGATTATTTTTTATCAAAAGCACAATGTCAGCCGCCAAATGGTTCTAAGTCCAATCAGCGAACACACGATGCTGTCTGTGGTCGTTGGGCTTTATTTCTTGAGTTAATTGAACTTAATGCATAATCCGCCAATTTGATGTCGCAGAAAGACCAAGCTTCTTCGCGCTGCAATGGATTGTCTGGGGGTTTTCTCGCACTCTGTCCCGAACGGCAACAATATTCTCAAGCTATCTTGCGTTTCTTTTTTTTCAAACTAATGGATTAAACGACGAATTGTTGAAAGACGGCTACGAAGACCAATGGGACGCAGCGCAAGGAACGTTTAGGCGAACAGAGCATTGATTTTGATAGTAAATTTTAATATTTCGTTGTGGAATCATGTACCTAGTATTCAATGGTTAAATGTCAAGATAACACCAAAAAGGAATTCCTGTCAAAATTAACAACCGTAACTTTACCAATATGGCCGCTATTTACTATGAAATTTTCCAAATTAATAAATGCTTTCAAACCCCTGATTTTCATCATGGAACTGGAACTGGCTAGCCCTTACCTTATGTCGTATAACTACAAACATGCTCAATTCATTGCAAAATCAGGGTAGCCCCAACAAAATCATAAAGTAAGTAATTGTTGTACTACTGGACATGTAACTGTCAGCCCGCTGTGAATAATTCGACCACAAGCTGCACATGTAGAAAACTTCACTGTAGGTCAGTAGACTTTAAATGTTATCTTGTTCATTAAGCCGTGCGAACTTGCGTGCAAGTAGGTATATTGTATCAGCCTGCCAGCGCCTTGCGTTTCCTTTATTAATTATTATGTGGTTAAGGTTAGGCTTAGGTACCTACATAATTAAATTGAATCAAATTTCAATGAAGACACATCCCGCTTTTACTAATTAACCAAAAGTTGTCCTCTTTGTAGGATCTATTCTACTGATATTACTTAAGTATAAGAATCTCAAAGATCTGGGTAGCATTGATAATATTAAAATTGAAGGACCAGTGTATGAATTCATAAAATTCGGCATTTCAAAAAACGAAAAATAATAACTCTGTATTAATATTTAATATAATATTAATTATGTATTAATATTTAATATAATATAATGTCTTATTATTTTTCCGTATAGTGGCAGCCCAAGATAATCCACTACCTTTTACACCATCATCACTCGTAGGTGAATTGTGATCAGAAAGATTTGGACAACAACATCTTTCTGATCACAACTCAATAATAATAAAAAAAAACAATCAAAGCCAACCAGGCTGGTAAGTCTGGTAACTGTGGAAAGATCACATCTAAAAGCAGCCCTCTGTCACTCTTACGTAGGGCTGCCATCCGTCCGGGTTTCCTCGGATTTGTCCTAGTTTGGAAGACGTCCGGGGAGCGTCCGGGCAGGGTTTAAATTGTAGTAGTGAAATAAAAGTCCGGGTTTTCGATCAGATCCCATTTAATTTTATTAACTAAGTAACTAATATTGGGTTTGTTTATCTTTTATTTAATACCGAAGAAGGTTGAAAAATAAAGCAAAATTATAAATTACTCACTTGTCGTCACAAGAACAATTAAACACACTATTTCATGCAACAAAAGATGCTTCAAATTAATGTTTTCTTGTATCAAGTACGGGGTAAAATATATTTTAATCAAGATGTAAGTAATTGAAAAAAGTATTGAAATGTCCGGAGTGAAAGCTCCAAAATCCGGGAACTTACGCTTCCGGTCCTGGGGGCAGGTTTTAGAGATGCCAGCCCTACTCTTACGTAGTACTATTATTTAATCTGTGCTACAAGGCAGGCTATGTGGGAGCACTGAACTTTTAATAGCCTACAATGAATTAATTTATCTAATGTTTATTTAAAATTTCCATCATTGCGGTTAGTCTTCAACGGAGACTAGCCATCTACGCAGGATGGGATTATAGTTCAGGCACTCTATTCCCTCACTCTCATACTCCGAGGGGATAGTAAATTCGCACGACCGGAGTGAAATAAGGCACAGGACCAACGAATCAACATGCTTTTCAAGGCATGAATGTGAAGAAACACCGCCAAATACCCAACAGAGAATTTCTTGACAGAAAAACACAATGACTGATTTCAGACCGACCCGGGGTCGGAATTTAGAACCCGGGACCTCATGATTAGAAATCACGTTTACGACCACCAGACCAACGAGGTATAGTTTTTGAATTATGTACATTGTTTTATAGGATAGGGTGACGAACGAGCAGTCCACCTGATGGTAAGTTGTTGTTGTGGCCCATAGACATATACCTACATCTATCCTCGATTACGAATAAAAATGCAGATGTGTTGTCACCCGTGAGGACTTAGGTGGAATGCCTCGTTTCCAGTAAAAAGGGTCTCCGGTTCTCTACATCACCATACGAAACACAGCAGCATTAAGCTACTATTGGACGCTGGTATTCTATGAGAGCGTGGTTCTTCCCCGGTCGAGCCGACCCATTCGTGCTACAACTATACTACTAATATAACTGCAGCATGGCTCTACCACGTAAAAAATCATAATAAAACTTCATTTAAAATATTTAAATGCTTAGATTTCAGAACCAACAACTCAGAGGACACAAAGCTTGCCTTTTTAAACTAACTAAAATAGAGTCAAAGCTTAGCTATACTAAAGTCAACCTCGATATAATTATAGAAGCGGAAATATCATATTTTACTTTAATTATAGTGTTTTATCGATTAAAATGCAGTTTCAAATTAATAAATAATGTACGTGAGGTTAATGTAAAAGGGTAATTAAAAGTACCTCTACAGTCTAGTCTACACTCCATATTCGACCCTTTATAATTTGTTGGTGCTATCGTACCAAAGAGCCATCTATGCGAAGAAGGCTATAATAGGTTTTGAGTTATAAGAAAGTGAACCATATTAACCGGATGACAATATTACCCTCGATGTTATATATAATATTAATTATGAGAAAGCCTTTGATTCCGTCGAAATTTGGGCGGTGCTACAGTCCCTTCAGCGGTGCCAAGTTGACTGTCGGTATATCGAAGTGCTGAAGTGTTTGTACAGTAGGGCTACGATGGCTATCCGAGTACAGAACCAGAGCTCGAAACCTATCCAACTGCAGAGAGGTGTAAGACAGGGTGACGTTATATCCCCGAAACTCTTCACCGCTGCATTGGAAGACGTTTTCAAGCTACTGGACTGGAAAGGATACGGTATTGACATCAATGGCGAGTACATCACTCACCTTCGATTTGCCGACGATATAGTCCTTATGGCAGAATCGCTGGAGGACTTAAGCACTATGCTCAATGACCTCAATAGTGCCTCCCAACGGATAGGTCTTAAGATGAACATGGACAAAACAAAGATCATGTTCAATGTCCATGTCACACCTATGCCGGTAGTTGTTGGGAGCACTATGCTCGAAGTTGTTGACGAGTACGTTTACCTGGGACAAATAGTCCGACTAGGTAAGTCCAACTTCGACCGAGAGGTCAATCGACGGATTCAACTCGGCTGGGCAGCGTTCGGGAAATTACGACATATCTTTTCGTCAGGTATACCTCAATCTCTAAAAACTAGATTGTACAACCAGTGCGTGTTGCCAGTGATGACTTATGGATCTGAGACGTGGTCCTTCACTGCTGGCCGTATGAGGACGCTTAAGGTCGCTCAGCGAGCTATGGAGAGGGCTATGCTCGGAGTTTCTCTGCGTGATAGACTCAGAAATGAGGATATCCGCAGTAAAACCAGAGTGACCGACATAGCCCAACGGATTAGTAAGCTGAAGTGGCAATGGGCCGGCCATATAGCTCGAAGAACCGATAACCGATGGGGAAGAAAGGTTCTCGAGTGGCAGCCTCGTACCGGTAGGCGTAGTGTAGGTCGACCCCCCACTAGATGGAGTGACGACCTGGTAAGACATGCAGGAAGTCGATGGATGCAGGTGGCTCAGGACCGTGCTTTGTGGCATTACTTGGGGGAGGCCTATGTTCAGCAGTGGACTTGTGAAAGGCTGTAATGATGATAATGATGATGATGAATATTACCCTCACGTACTGTAATTATAATTTCAAACTGAATTTCCCATGAAAGTTTTTTTTTTAATATAATGGCCCTCTTTACCCTTCAGACGGGAACAGAGCAGTGCAGGTACTACATTTTGACGGCAGAAATAGTTAAGTTGGAAAAGGAACGAAATCACTTTACTGTGAAATTCTTTTTGTACTCGCTGATGGATGAATATTAAAGCTACCGGGCAACTAACTAAAATATCATTGTTTATAAATCATACGCAAAACAAAACACGCCGACTTCAGTATGTTTATGACGTCACGTTAACCTTGACCCGACGCGGGGATAAAGAATAAAGTACGTCTACTCCTTATCCTATTATTCAGTTCAGTCCAGTTCAGTCGTCGAGGATCGTTCAATGCGTTAGCAGTGTTGTCACGAAATGAAGTTACTCGTGACATCCTTATTTTTAGTGACCATTATTATAAAAAGTTCCGAGTGCACGCAGAACTGGTTCCCGCAAAAACTTGTGCAAACGATCGCAAAGGAAACATCTCTAGTCAAGAATTACGTTAAAGAAAAGGGACGCAGTCTTGGACGATTCTACAATAATGTGCAAGATAAGATCACGTCGTATTTCGTGTCTTCAAATCGCACTGAAGAAATTACGGAGGGCGAAGGCCGAGAAGCAAGAATAAAGAGGAAGTTCAAGGAATATATAGAGGATGCTCAGGAAAAAGAAATGGTTATATTTGACTCCATCGCTCCAAAAAAGCGTCACTACGATTGCTCTGACGACGATCCGGCAATTCATATGACTACACCTCAACTGATTGCGCTCCATGGATACATCTCAGAGTCACATACCATTACAACAGATGACGGTTACATCTTAACACTACATAGAATCCCAAATTCTAAAAATGTTGGTGCCCCGTCTCCTAGAAAAACAGCGCTTCTTCACCACGGTTTACTCGGCAGCTCCGCGGATTGGGTCATTCCAGGACCCGGGAAAGGTCTCGCATACTTATTATCTGACGCGGGTTATGATGTCTGGCTTGCTAACGTTAGAGGTAACACGTATTCCAGAGCTCATATCTCTAAGAACCCCGACTCTGCTGCCTTCTGGAATTTCACATTCCACGATGTAAGTCAGCACGATTTACCGGCAGTTGTCGATTATATCATGGAGAAGAAAGGATGGGACGTGAAAATAAACTACATCGGCCATTCCATGGGAACGACTGTCCTTTTTGCTTTACTCTCAACAAAAACTCAATATAACAAAGTTTTAAGAGCGGGGTACGCGCTCGCCCCAGTGGCCTTCATGACTGATATAAAAAGTCCGATTAGATTGCTAGCGAAATTCAGTGATAATATTGCCTATTTGATGAAACTCCTCGGTGCTAACGAGTTTTTACCCCAAAACGCTGTTCTCAGGTGGCTGTCTAAGCACGCGTGTGAAATAAACCATTATGAGGAAGTGATATGCGAAAACTCACTTTTCGTGCTCTGCGGCCACGATGAGCTGCAGTTCAATAAGACATTGTTACCAATACTTTTGGGTCACGTGCCAGCTGGAGCCTCGACCAGAACGCTGATACATTACGCCCAAGAGGTGCGCAGTGGTGGCCGCTTCCAGCAGTTTGATTATGGCCCAGATGGAAATTACAAAATGTACGGTACGGCTATACCACCAGAATATCCAGTGCACAAGATAACTCTACCAATAGCGCTGATTAGTTCAGAGAACGACTGGCTAGCGAGCGATGTCGATGTTAGCAACTTATACGCACGTCTTGCGAACCCCTTGGAACATTATATTGTGCCATTAAAAGAATTTAATCATATTGATTTTCTATACGCTAAAGACGCCCCCAGACTTGTCTATCATAAATTACTTCAAATGCTCGAAGACGGTGCTAGTAAACCATATACAGATTTAGAGACCAATGACATAAGCTAAAATTTTATCAATAAAACGTGTTTTGTGTGTTATAACTTATAAATAAATATGTCTTAACTTTAATACTCTTAAACTCAACAATACTAATAAACATAATGTGTAATTGTCATTCTTCAATAAATGTTGAACACAATAACTTGTTACGGTATTTCAAATGTAAAATTAATAACTGACGATTCAGCATCGTAGTTGCCATGCGTTTGGATACGGTGCTTCGGCTACAACTACTGGCATGAGCTATAACTTGTTTTAAGTCAAGGTGACTTTATTCTTTTAATAATAAATAGAAAACAATGAGCTACAATTAACATGTCTCGGGCTACCGTATCTACACGATTAAGTTTATTTATAAATTATTCCGCTGAAATGAATGGAGTTTAACAGACGGTCACCTTATCAAGCAAATATCTAACTACACATTTGACTGCGTCAATTTCTTTATCTTAATTAAATACTTTTAGACATGTAGTTTTTATACGTGGTAGAGCCATGCTGCAGTTATATTACAAGTATAGTCGTAGTACGAATGGGTAGGCTCGACCGGGGAAGGACCACGCTCTCACAGAATACCAGCGTGAAACAGTCGCTTAATGCTGCTGTGTTTCGTATGGTGAGTGTAGAGAACCGGATGCCCTTTTTACTGGAAACGAGGCATTCGATCTTAGTCCTCACGGGTGACAACGCATATGCATTTTGACAGCAGCGTCTTCTTAATAACAACTAAAATAAAATACTGCGGTTGCCATCCCGTCGTTACAAGCGTGGCAACTATGGCAAATGAGCTAAATTATGGGGGAGGCTTAAGTTTAGTAGGCTGTAAGGCTAGTGGTAATTAACTTCTGAGGAGGCGACGTTAATTCTTTGGTATACTTAGTTATGTCTTAGTACCGAAATAATAACGTCTAATTCACGGGATCAATCTGGTTTTGATCTGCTACTTTGTTTATGTCCAAGTCTGTAATCGGTTGTTAGCTAACAATGTGATTCAATGCATTATATCAACACATACACAAATTATAAACAAATATGTATGTCGATGAATCATTGTTGAACTTTGCACGGTTACGATAACAAAATATTACTGATTTCCATTATCGAACATTGCTTCGAAGTATGTCCCTTATCGTTTGTTTGAGAGCATATCTATTAAATTATTTTCTTGAACATGTAGGTTTATGAGTCATTAACAAGTGTAATTTTTTAAATTAAAAATAGAACGTTTTTTATCATATACTTGAATTGTCATCCGAATTTGAGCTATATTCAAAATTTCAAGTTACCAGCTCATCAGAAGTTGGTTTCAAATCAATTAAGTACTAAATTCTATTCGGAACTACAGAAAAACAAGAAAGTGACATAATAAAAACGCGCTAAAAATAAAAAGTGACAGCAAATATCACTTATTTCAGCAGATCCGAGTATTTTATTGTTCACGCATGCAAGTTTCGTCACGATGTTTTTCTGCAACGCCGAAAACATGGTGCGCTCAAGAACCGAATCTTGAGTTTTTCACTTACTGTGATATTTAACCCTGGTATTAACTTTTACCTCTGGTCTTTTAAAAGAAAGCCAATTGCTAAAGTTTTATTCAAGCAAATTTCAGATCGATTTTCTTGTAATTTTATTATTAGATCAAGATTTCATTATTATATTTATATAATATTATTAATACAATAATATTGTGCTGAAATGCAACTTATGATCGTTTTAAAAATAGTTATTGTCAGAGAAAGCTTGGGAGCAATCTATAGAGCATGGCTGCTGATTTGCAACTATGCAAAATATTTTTATAATAGTTAGGTACCCATTTCTGAGGCGAATCTTTGGTTATTGGCCATTGTGAAATATAATGTTTTGGCTGGTATATATTGTATGTTCGTTTCTATGGGCATACCGTAACTCCTAAACAACTCTTTTTTACTAAAGGTATATAGAAGTATATATGATATTTATAACAGAACATTTTTTTTAAATTGTCTGTCTGTCTGTGTGTCCGTTTGTTCCGGCTAATCTCTGAAATGGCTGGACCAATTTTGACGGGAATTTCACTGGCAGATAGCTAAGGAGTAACTTAGGCTACTTTTATTTTAGAAAAATAATTAGGCCTCCGCGCAAAAAATTAAAACCCTAAGTAATGTACGGGCGAATTCGCAGAGCAGCTTGTTGGTAAATAATAATAATGTCCTCCAGACCGAATTTCGGCGACGGCGGCCTGCCTCAAAGGAGGCTAGCCAACGGCGCAGGATAGGATTATAATGCCCAAGTGTATGCGCAAGCACAGGTGCACTCTCTATTCCTTCACTCTCATAATCCGATGATAATTCCTGACTCCGGGCAGCTACTGAGAATTTCTTGACAGAAAAACTCAATAATTGATTTTTGGGCCCGACCCGGGATTTGAACCCAGGACCTCATGATCAGCGGTCGCACTACTACAACCGCTAGACCAACGAGGCAGAAATAAATATGGCAGACATAAATTGTCTCTAAAAAACTTAAAAAAAACGTTAAAGCTATTGTGGGTGGTAGTAAGGCTCCATCAAGTTAAGAGCAATGCTGCAGCTTTATTAGGGTTTTAGCACAATATAATTTATGTCGGTTTGACCAATGGATGATTAACCTCTGACAGAATACAAACTTCATATAACTTCAGTATTGTTAAATTACCGACATAGCCCAATGTATCAACAAACTGTAGTGGCAATGGGCCAACCATATAGCTCAAAGAACCTACAAATGATGTGGTTTTCGAGTGGCAGCCTCGTGCCTATAAGATAAGTGTTCGGCGGTCCCTCACTAATCTAGACGGCATACATGCTCGTCAGTTAAGAGTAGTCTTGATTTGGCCCATTCTCATCGATCATATATCGCCAATTTGGTCGATAAACTTTTGCCTGGGGCGTCCCTTTGCGACTCTGCCGTTCACTTCTGCAACAAAGGTTTGCTTTGTCACTCTTTCCTCGTTCATTATTTCTACATGACCAAACCACCGAAGCATTCCTTTTTTTTTGTATAGAAGAGGGGGCAAACGAGCATACGGCTCACCTGTTGGTAAGTGATTACCGCTGCCCATGAACAACCGCAACACCAGGGAATTGCATGTGCGTTGCTGGACTTTTAGAAAGGAGTAAGCTCTTTTCTTAAAGGTCCCTAAGTCGTATCGGTTCGGCAAAATCGCCGATGTTAAACAATTCCACAGAGAAGTTGTACGAGGAAGAAAACTAGTAAAACGCACAGTGGTGCCCCGCCAAGCATCGAGATGGTGAGGATGGTATCGTGAATTCGCGATGTGACGCGACTATCCAAATACGATAGAAAACTGTGTGTGAAAGTGAATAGAGCCAATCAGAAAGAACTCGGTCGTCGACGATTCGAATCGCTCTGCCCTGGATGCGGTCAAGTCAAAGGAGCTGGCACTGGGGTGCCTCGGCCCAGCGATGAGAACAGGAACAGGAGGCTCAGGACCCTGCTTTGTGGCATCCCCAATCCATGTTCAGCAGTGGACTTATGAAGGGATATAATGATGATGATGATGGTAGCATCATAACGCTACGGTTTTTTATATTATAAGTGACAAAAACACTTTTAAAATACAAGCACTTTTATACTTTTGTAACCCCTTTTTGTAAAAAAAAAGTATCTACTGTTAACATTTAAAGGGTAAGAAAACCTAAATATATATACGTGGAAAAGGTGAACATGGCCATGAAATACTATGTTCTCTTTTATTATTTAGTACGAGTAAGTTGTGGAAATAATGAGTATGTAATGACTTACTATACCATGATACTTTATCAAGTCGAACATTCCTTCGATAGAAAACGTACGTTAAAAAATACAAGCAGGCAATTTACGTCGCCCTTGGCGTCTGGTTATTTTTTCTGCTTTATCTATTTAAAATAGAAACATTATTATTATCTGTCGCTTAATGGTGAACTAAAATAAATGATAAACCTTGTTTGAAAACATAATGTTATTTAAGTACCGACCTATCTGCATGACAATTTGTGATTCTTTAATCTGTAATGGTCATTTACTAAGACATGAATTCTGTGTATGAATTTGAAGAGAAGTTACCTAAAACTGTAAAATGTATGCGAAAATATGAGCAAAATATACTAAAACGTAATATATATATATATATATATATATATATATATATATATATATATATATATATATATATATATATATATATATATATATTGAAAACAATCGCAAACGTTACATATATATTAAGAAAGATATTGAAGGTAACATAAAGGTACATATGAAGAATCTATGATTATAATTAAAACTAATATCACGTCATTTGTGTGCATATCCTACAAAGTTTCTAAGTCTGCTGCTGAACATAGGCCTCCCCAAAAGAATGCCCCAAAAGACACGATCGTGAGCTCGTAGCCACCTGCATCCATCGACTTCTTGCATTTATTGGGATGGCGCCCTACACGTACGGTACCATACCTACCTACGCTTACCGGTTTGAGGTTGCCACTCAAGTTCGGGAACCTCTCTTCCCCATCGTTTGTCGGTTCTTCGAGCTATATGGCCGACCCATTGCCGATTCAGCTTACTGATCTGTTGGGATTCGCCGGTAACTTAGATTCTATTGCGCATGTCCACATTACGAAGTCTTTCACATAGCGAATCTCCAAGAATAGCTACATGACTCACTGAGTGACCTTAAGAGTTGCTTTTCGCCTTTTTTTTTGAAGAAATATAAATGAATACACAGCTCACCTTATTGTGAATGGTTACTGGGGCCCATATTTATAAATCTACATCTATCTTCCATTACGCATTAAAATGCAAATGCGTTGTCACCCGTGAGGACTGAGGTGGAATCCCCGTTTCCAGTAAAAAGGGTCTCCGGATCTCCACACTCACCATACGAAACACAGCAGCAAAATCCTTTGGCACTTACTGGCATTGCCCGACCGATACTACACTTATTACTTTGCATACCTAATAATGATCTTGTATACAAAGTATCCCAAACTTAATGAATCTATCATAGTTCTTGAGGTGTCAATGTACGAAAATTGTTATTTTTCTCACTCACTGATTCAATGACTCACTCACAAATCTAAGTCACATCAAGTTCTCAGAAACCTATACAAATGAAAAAATTGATGTGAAAGAAGAGAGAGAGAGAGATGTGTCAGGATCGTGCCAAATGGAAGTCCGTAATTTTTGTCTACCCTTCTGAGTCACAAGTTGGATTTTATGTATAAATATAGGTATGTATGTGTGTTCTTACTTTGTCAGAACCCATCTCCTCAGACTTTATAGCAGCGATAACAAAAATCTAAATAATAAGGTAATATTATTTAGATTTCTGTGGCAGCGATACATCACATTCGGGTTCATCATTCATTAAAGCGAGTGAGCGTCGCAATGTTTGTATTTGCACTAGAGTCAGGCGCAGTTATCTCGGTTAACAAAGCTTTTTCAATTCTTTCAGTTGCAATACAAAAATGACTATTAATGGTAATTTAAATTTAGCCCTAGTGATTTCAATAATCTCTTTAACTGCGACGAATTTAATGCATTTACGAAGATATTTTGATGCTAGCTTGTGATTAGGTAATATTTATTTACATTTACGTTTCAGAGTGTCAGAGTTTTATTATGCACACATCTTTTGCGATTTTAATATAATGTAGCATGAAATTAAATTTAGCATGCAATTCAAATTTACAAACGTTTCATTACAAGTCATCTACAATCTTGGCAGGAGGGTTAAGATTGGTGATAAGTATGAACAGCATTCAGTATAGCCGTGCTCCGTGCTAGCTGAGTGGATAAGTGCTAGCCCTAAAATGCGGATAGTATCTCCTTATGCCCTGGCCTTTGCGGCCTTTGACTCCATCGAAACTTGGGCTGTTATAAATTCCTTGCAGCGTAGCCGAATTGACTGGCGATATATAGATGTCTTGAGACATTTAAATACTACAAGTTCGGTGTCTGCCCAAGTAAAGGGTGGTCTTACAAAACCTATCCAGTTGCATCGTGGAGTGAAACAGGAGGATACAATATCCCCGAAACTGTTCACAAATGCACTGGAAGATGTTTTTAAGACGCTAAACTGGAATGGACGCGACATCAATATAAACGGCGAACACATCTCACACCTACGCTTTGTCGATGATATTGTCGTCATGGCAGAATCGCTGCAGGAACTACAAGACATGGTGAGTAGCGTTAATGAATCCTCCCAACGTGTCGGTCTACGTACGAATTTAAATAAGACGAAAGTCTTGTTTAACAGTCATGTCATACCAGATCCGATTATCGTTGATGGTGAAATTCTTGAAGTTGTTCAGGAGTATATCTACCTCGGTCAGATAATGCAGATAGATAAAAATAACTTCGAGAAAGAAGCCGATAAGCTCGTATTTAATTAGGCTGAGCAGCGTTCGATAAGCTTCGTCAGGTCTTCTCGTCGCCCATACCGCAAAGCTTGAAGACGAAAGTCTTCGACCAGTGCGTCCTGCCAGTACTCACATATGGTGTTGAAACGTGGACACTTAGAATACGACTAATCCACAAACTAATCTACAAATATATAATAAATCCACAAAGTTACCCAGATTGAAAGAGCTATGCTCGGAGTTTCTCTGGTGGTTAAGATTCGTAACAAAGAAATCCGCCGGAGAACCAAGGTTACCGACGTAGCCTTCCGTATTTGTAGGCCGAAGTGGCAACGGGCTGGTCACATTTGTTGCAGAAGCGATAACCGTTGGAGTAGGCGTGTCATAGAGTGGAGACCGCATTTAGGTAAACGTAACGACGCCCCCTGGCTAGATGCAGTGACGTTCTGCGCAAGGCGGCTGGCAGCAACTGGATGTGTGAAGCTCTATCGGGCTAAGTGGCGCGCCTTGGGAGAGGACTATGTCCAGCAGTGGACTGCCGCAGGCTGATGATGATGACCTCCTTATGCAAACCAAGTTCAATCCCGGTCATCAGTGATTTAGTTGTTCATCCCGCGTCCCGCCAACACCAATGATTGCTAACAATTGTTACTCGCTGGCGAGCAATATAAGAAAACCTAACCCATAATATCTAACAAGTGTTAAAATTAAAAAAAAAATTGAACAACGCGTATTAAATACGCATTATTAAAGATAACTCAAAAAGTACTGGTCAAATCTTGATTGAATTTATATGGGTCCACACGAGAAGCATCAGCTTTCAGATAATAAATCTCTTCCTCCTGTTAGTTATGGTCTTAGTATTGTTACGCGCTCAAGTCGACGATACACTAGCGCCATCTAGTGTCAGGAACGAGAGCGAGGGGAGCGAAAATGACATCACAAATCTCTCAACCAACAGCGCCATCCGAAGAACTAAGTTTCTAGAAAATCTATACTCGCACACTCGTCCCTTTGCGCGCATTTACTTGAATATTCGGGATGCTTCTTTGCTAATTTAAATAAATAGGCGCTGCAAGATGCGATCGGGGCAGAGTTGAACTCGGCGATACGAGCGAAGCTTCGGAGCGGAATTAAGTGAATTAGTGTGTTTAATTATTAGTGTTTTAAGTTTTAATTTGTGTAAAGTAAATTAAAGTGTTAATTTAGGTAATTTTATCGGCAATTTTTATTGTCACGAACCTCAAGCTCGTAACAATTGGTGTCAGAAGTGGGATAAAATCATGCCGATTTTACCTAAGGAGGAAACGGAGGGTGTCCGTACCCGAAGTCAACGCCAGCAGGAGACGGACCAACGAAGATTAGGTGGTGCAACGCCGCAGACGTCGGAGGGCCAGCCACCGGCTACAGGCCCGTCGGTAGCTCCTACATCTGCAGCACCTGACTTAGGTGCTCTGATGGTGATGCTGCAGGAGCAGGCTCGCCGACAGGAGGAACAGGTCCGTCGGTTGGAAGAGCAGCTGCGGGGCGGCCAGGAAGAACAGATGCTTCTCATGAAGGACCTTCACGCTACCTTCGGGAAAGAGATAAGGGAGGTGAAAGATAAGGTTGCTCAACATGATAACCGCCTGTCGTAAGCTGAGACCCAAATTTACCAAGTTAAGAAAACGCTGGATGAACTCAAACTTGGGGATGGAACTACAGCTCCCGTAGTAGCTTCAGCACCTTCGCTACGTGGGTTCAATTGTTGGGGTTGGTCAGCCTACAAAATCCAGTTCGAGGCTGTTATGAAAGCGAACGGCTGGAATAAAAGTCAGGCCATGACCGCTCTCACACTAGGCCTACGCGACCAGGCCTTAACGGTTCTGGAAGCTCTCGGTGAGGAAGTGACTTATGAGCAACTCCTTGAGGCATTAGAGGCGAGATATGGCGACGCTCACCTGGAACATGTCTTTCGTGCGCAGCTTAAAGATCGCGTGCAGCGCATCAACGAAAACCTGCATCAGTGGGCTCTAGAGGTGGAGAAGCTGGTGCGGAAAGCATACCCGTCTGTACCTGCACTCATTGAAGGGAACCTGGTGCAGACATTCATCGACGGCATCCGCGACCTGGAAGTCAGAGCTGCTGTGAGGCTCGGGCACCACCAGACGCTTAAGGACGCCTTGGCCCATGCACTGGAAGTGGAAGCCGTGCGGCAGGATCATCGTTCCCATCGCGTCAGGGAGGTTGCAGCAGCTACAATTCACGACCGCAACAAAGTATACAGTCCAAGGTGCTATGGCTGTGGGGAAAAGGGCCATCTTCAATCCAGCTGCCCTATGCGAACCGTGGAAAGGAGAGTTGATCGATCTCGAGAGGGTAGTGCAGCTAACGGCACTGCCTGGCGGCGACAGGATCATCGTTCACCTCACGCTAGGGAGGTTACAGCAGTTACGGTTCGCGACCACAGTAAAAGATACAGCCCTAGGTGCTATGGCTGTGGGGAAAGGGGCCATCTTCAGTCCAGCTGCCCTAAGCACACCCTAGGAAGGGAAGGTGAACGGTCTCAGAAAGGAAGTGCGGCTAACAGCACCGCCCAGCGGCAGCAAGAATACGACTTTACTATCAGACACTGCAGCGGGAAATCTCACGGCAACACAGATGCATTGTCAAGAAGACCTTGTCCTGAAGATGGCAACCATTGTAGTAGGCAAGGTAAGGAAGTGGTATCCGTGAGGATGCTCAGAACAGACCACCTCAGCAACGGGTGGAAGGACAGCCTACGACATGCACAGCAGGAAGATCCGGACATCAAGCCGATTCTGGGATGGATGAAGGCCCGTGCTACCAAGCCTAAGTGGAGGGACGTCTCAGCGATGAGTTCAACCACGAAAAGCTATTGGGCCCAATGGGACAGCTTGCTGCTTCAGGATGGAGTCCTGTGCCGTAAATGGGACAATGGTCGAGGAGACAGCTGTCGTCTGCAAATGGTTGTCCCTAAAGCTAAAGTGCCGAATGTTCTATAACTGTGCCATAATGGTCGTTCAAGAGTCCATCTGGGAGTTAAACGAACTCTACTGAAGGTCCGAGAACAGTTTTACTGGGTCCATTATCGTGACGATGTCGAGGATTGGTGTCGTACATGTACAAGCTGTGCGGCCGTGCGGGGACCTCAGACACGTAGTAGAGGAGCACCGAAATTGTACAACGTTGGTGCACCACGGGATAGGACAGCCCTTGACATTGCGGAGCCGTTACAGAAAGGCGCAAGAGGGACTCCTAAGATCGTCCATGTAGATCGCTTGGCGCGTTATTATGGGGCAGATAATGCTCGGGACGAGCATGTCTTAGGAGGGGGCAGTGTTACGCGCTCAAGTCGACGATACACTAGCGCCATCTAGTGTCAGGAACGAGAGCGAGGGGAGCGTTGCAGAAAATGACATCACAAATCTCTCAACCAACTGCGCCATCCGAAGAACTAAGTTTCTAGAAAATCTGTACTCGCACACTCGTCCCTTTGCGCGCATTTACTTGAATATTCGGGATGCTTCTTTGCTAATTTAAATAAATAGGCATTGCAAGATGCGATCGGGGCAGAGTTGAACTCGGCGATACGAGCGAAGCTTCGGAGCGGAATTAAGTGAATTAGTGTGTTTAATTATTAGTGCTTTAAGTTTTAATTTGTGTAAAGTAAATTAAAGTGTTAATTTAGGTAATTTTATCGGCAATTTTTATTGTCACGAACCTCAAGCTCGTAACAGTATGGTATTAGTATGGTTAATATACCTTAAGTATGTTGTCATTTTATTGTATATAAGTTGTATTTTTTTTGTCTAATTTTGTGCACCCTACCCGTTAATCTTATTTTTATTTTTATTTGTTCATTATTTGTTATATTTATGTTATGTTGGTGTACAATAAAGAGTATTGTACTGTATTATATTGTATAAAGAATCATCAAAATCTGCTCACCCAGAGAAAAGTTCTGAGTACACATGTAAAAAAGTACATACAGTCGAATTGAATACTTCCTTTTTTTGAAGTTGGTAAAAAAGATAAAAAAGAGGTTCTACAAAGTCTAACAACACTCATTTTGGGCAGTGTGGCGGGACCTTCCTTTGGTGCTCCATCCCATTAGAACATAGCGTCCGAAAATCGGACCTCAATTAATCCAACATTTAAAAGACAAATGAAATATATTTATAGTTGAAATACTATTAAAATAGAAGTTTAATATTTTTTATACAATGGAAACACTAATTTATTGGAGTCAATCATTGAAGTATAAGCCGCGCAGATAGAGAATAGATCTGAAAATGGCGTCCGCTCACATGCATTCTCGCTCACTCTCTATCGCTGTCTATACTCACACAGTGAAATACGCGCTACAAAAAAATAGTCAGTCAAGATTCGCTTTCCACGCTACTTGACGCACTCCGAGTTATCGTTAAATTCGTTCCGTTTTTAGTTGTTTTCGTTGATATTAATTGTTGTTTTTGTTGAGTTTTATTGTTATTTGTTTGCGTTACGTTTGATTATTTTTTGTAATATGAATTAATAAAGACAAATTTTAAAATCCAGTGTCGTATGTACCCTTGCTCCTTATTTATTTTATTAATATTTTTGGACATTATTTCCACTATTGTTAATTAATAAAAAAGAATAATTTATAACAAAATAAGTCAATTAAAAAGTAAAAATCGATGTTTGTGAACTTGTTTTGCCAACCGTACCATGTGTACCCGCCGCCATTTTCAGATCTATTCTCTATCTGCGTGGCTTATAATATACACTTACTAGAACAGCTATTCTGCCCTGATACGGAAAAAGGCGGCTAAGTGCATTTTGGCGATTTTGAGCTTTCAGCACCACTAGAATAAGCAAAAAATTCTCTATCGACCAATATTGGAATTATATTTTTACGATTGATAGTTCCTGAGATACATTAAGCATTTTGGCGGTTAAGTGCAAAATTTTCTTTGCTGTCATACGCTAGAAATCAGTTAGGATGCACCATTACGCTATATAGCCGTTAAGAGATTTTAACGATTTATTTTCTTAGTTGAAATTTCATATTTGATGTTATAAAACTAAGAAAAAATGCAGTTAAACACATTTTCTAAGCAAAGAGGCAGTTAAGCGTAAATAACTGCTTTATTCCTTAGTTGCAATCATGCTAGGCTATACCTAATAATATGCTAAAAAGCGGTAAACACTTGCAGTAGAAGCTAAAATACGGCTAAAAACATTTAACTGTTTTTAAGCGTAGAATTTAAAAAATATATTAAAATCACACACTTCCCAAAAAAGCATTCACTGCTTTTTTGTGTATGATGAACCTTTGAATTTTATTTTTAACAATATTTACACAGCGGCAAAGTGAATGTGCTACTCTAAAAAGCGTCTAAGTGTAAGTTCAGCAATCAACGTGTACGTGAAGAATTTAGATCGGCAAGTTTTAAGAGTTAAAAAAAGTATGATCAGAGCTTTTGTCCGAGTGCGTCAGAGGTATATTCTTTGGTTCGGGTTTTGATTTAGAAAACTGTATAATAGTTCTCCGAAAAAATGTGTCTTTTCTGATGAAAAGGACTTTAAGATTCAATTTTCCCATTAAATTGCAATTAAATTGCGAGGAAGAAATTTAATAGAATTTAAAGTACTTAAATAAAATAGTTATATTTATTTTTAAAATAAAACTAGTTTTTACGGATTTTATCGCGTATATCAACTTTATTATATTCCCGACGTTTCGAGCACCATGGTCACGGGAGGGACTGATGTCTTCCCGATGTAATAGTTACTTAATTTAGGAGTTATTTATAGATTAAAATTATTAATTTTTGTTCTGGTCTACACAGTATGAACTTATAGTATCTTGAAGTCTTGCAGGTGTATGCTTGGGTTGGGTTTTAATTTTATTAATTATAGAATCGTCGAAAACCTTAGTCCCCCCGTGACCATGGGTGCTGTAAAGTTCTCGAAACGCCGGGAATATAAAAAAGTTAATATACGCGATAAAATCCGTAGAAATTAGTCTTATTTAAATGTGTAATGTTTGCGTAAATATGAGAAATCGTTATATATTTATTTTTACAATTATATTTTCCACTCATTTTAAATTTAAGTTCATGAACTTATATAAATATTTTTTTAAACTGGCATCTCCATTGAAATTACCACAGTCGTACCACATACAGCTTAGTACTTGACCTAAATAAATTAAAATTAATATAAAAATAAAAATTTGCTATTTTTATATCTTAAATGATTTAGTTAGTACTTAAAAAGTAGCCAATAATAGTACATTTTATTCAAAGTCCTCTCTAATATGTAAAAAAGAGCATTATATTCATCACAAAATAATTTTAAAATACGTTACGGCCAAGGAGTGTTCAATTCAATTTTGAGGTAGCATGCGCTGCTACTACTGCTGCTCGGGTGCCAAGCAAAAAGATCTGACAATATTTTTCATTGTGCATAAGTGGATTGGATTACCATTACACCAAATTCATAGACTAATATTTTTCCTAATTTAATATTAAATCGTTTCCGAACGTAAGGGAACTTACCTCTCCCTTCTTACATTACTTGAATATTTATATGTTATTTAATTTACACCTTGAATAATGCCTTAACAAAGGCAAGAAGTTAGTGAACGTGGCGAGAGAAGAGACAGCAGAAGACTGTAAACCATTTAAACTTAATCAGTGGGCACATTGGACACGACTGACTCCCCGTTTTTTAATAATTGATTCACTTTGGTCTTGATCATACTCTATGGATCTCATAAGTGATTCTGAATCAATTTACAAAATTTTATCAACTCCAAAAGTTAAGCGGGATGTTCAAACTTGATATCTCACAACACCAAAATAAAGATACACAATGAATTCACCTAACTGAAAACGAATAAAACGCTGTGAATATTTTTTATTATGAAGAAATGGTAGCATCTATAAGCGTTGTATATAATTGTAATGATTATATTATATTTAATTGTATAGTTCAATATAGCCTTTCGAGTGATGTTGGGACTGCCGTGATTTTGCAGTGCATCAGGGAGTATCGTTACATTGAATTAGCCGGTAAAGATTTTAACTCCGGTGAAGCTTTGAATGCAGTAAACACGCCGCCGAATAGCTCCAAATTCAAAGAAGTCTATGTCTATCTATAAGCAAAAGTCTGTAAAATTACTTACTCCTTGCCATTTACAGTACGTCTTCCAGTACCAGTAGAAGAGCGTCATTATTAAGAATAAAGCGGGGAAGATTTTGAGGCCGATGATTCGGTAAAAGGATGGACTATGTACCGTCAGTGGAGATGCCGCAAAACAGTTCTGATTCCGAAGAAGACGACAATCAGTCGATATCATACCAATATCCATGATAAAAAAATCAGTTAATAAATCAGATTCGTCAGATCGGATTTAGCAGAAAATGAAGAATTATAATTGAAAATGGTTTAGTAGAGCAGAAAATCACATTTCTAAATAAAAAAGAGGTTATTTAAGAATAAATAAACAATCCCTTGTTTTTCCTTATAATCATTTGTGCTAAGCATGAATAAAGTTTTGATATTCTTTAAATTAAAGCACATTTTATTTTACACTTAGCAAATTTTCAAACTTACTTAACAAAAATATACCTATGCTAATACTATCCAAAAAAGCCGTTCCATGAGATTGATGTACATTTAACTACCTTATAGGTTAGTTGCACTTCTATTTAATTTGATTATTTGCTGATAAACTATACTATAAGGCGGTCATATCACTAATCAGCAATAAAGTGTAGTCCAAGTGTATAATTTAAACAAAGCGTCAAAAATCAAAAGAAAGTTAAAGTAGGTTAGCCGCATTTTTGCATATGGTTATTGTCAATGCTATACTAAAAAGCAGTTAAGGTATACTTAACGGCCTTTTATATTGTAATTAATATTCAAATATAATGTTTCAATACTTACGTTAACTACATTTTTAGAGTTTACAGAACAGTATGCCAATAATTTAATTCAAAAGTATTTGGGTAAGATTCGTAATTTTTTTTTTACATGGATTCCAATAGTTGAAATATTTTTTTCGGTGATATCTATCAAGAAAACTAATTTCGCACTTTTTTTCAATTTTTCTCGAATCATACTTTTGTGGCTTAGCCGCCTTCTTCCGTATCAGGGCAGTATTTCAAACAAAACATGTGCGCTACTCTGTGTTCGCGCGGTTGGTTTTTTATCATAGAATAAACATAGGTAGAATGATCAGTAGGTAATAACAGATTGTATTGTTAAATAGGTAAACTATATCGAGAACAATTTTCAAATTTTGTCATTTATTTCGTATATGATATTTGCTTATTTAATATAATATTACTTAATATTATATCACAATTACATTTTAATGATATTTTTATCTGAATATTTTAAAAGGTATCTATGTCAAATATAAAAAATATACTAAATGTATGTTTAACAAAACTTATTAATATAAAATTTAAATTACAAATATATTTATTTAAATTAGAATAAGCGTCGTTCATAAATGCTGGGCACGTGAGAGTTAAAAATGGACGAATTTATTCTACTTTGACTTTGATGTGGAAACCTAAAAATAATATAAAAGAATAATGAGCAGATTTAAATATAAAAAATTGGCCTAATTATGATAACTCATATATGTTTCTACAAAAAAATGTCCCAAACTTAAGTGAAAAATCCTATACTTAAGTACCCACAGAAATGTCGCATCTGAACAAATTAATTTCATAATCTATATTACATGGCACAAGATGGCGTCTTAGGAATAATTTGTTTTATTATTAATTTATAATACTTTTTATTGATTAAGTATCTTATTAACCGATGAAAAGTAATACCTTGGTTTTTACTGACATTTCTTGAATTATTTGTGCAATATCTAAGTACACACGACGGTATATTTTTATCAAGAGATTTTTTTTAAATCAACACAACACGTAACAACTCTACAAGCGCCTAGCGAGTGACTGCTTTAAGTGCGGTGTATGCACCGCAGTTGAGTGGAACAGAGTAGCTGTATGCAGTGTCGCCTCTAGTACGTAGTACATAATAGCTCAATGGAGTCAATAAAGTTATCTGCGCGTCAATTGTCAATTTCTAAAATAGCGGTACGCAAGAATACTGTGTCTCGGCAAGGGTAAGCATTTATTACTATTTTTACTATTTGTTTATAAATTAAAACATAAGAAAATAGATATTTGTATTAAGAAGCTAACAGACTAACTAAATATAAGTGGTTTTTCACAAGATTGGCGTTATATTAACTGCTAAGCTTGCGATTTTTATGCCGTCCGATTTATCGGACGCCATGCACAGCGGACATTGCATGTGCCTTTTTTAAATTATTTTGCAGTTTTAAAAAGCATGAAATTTTATCTGCTTTAGAATGTCATGAAGAGAGTGATTATGTAGAAAATCATTTTCATGTGGAGCCCCCGATCGAAAACGGTCTTACTAATGAAAATAGTGATAGATCATACGAAGAACACGAACCTAACCTAAACCATTTAGGATGCACATCGTTGCAAAGTAGGAGTGAACTACAACGGGTATGACGAGCTGATGAAGATGATGGTCCTCCTTTTATATCTGTGGGAAATGGTTCAAATATTACAGTTTTATTGCGGGATTGTTTATTGAGTAGTTCTGGTAGCGAAGATGACAAGCCCCTTTCTTCTTCGTCGAATTCGTAATGGAGGAGAGAGGTCATTACGCCTTCCGCTTAGGTGACGACATTTTCGTTGCAGATGAAATGACAATAGTGTCGTCATAGTAGCCACAAATTTCGAAATTTTGAAATGGCAAGAGCAACTCGGTGATCCAACGTAATAAAGGCGAAAGTTTTAGTGCCTCTGCCAACTCTTATATCGAATTATAATAAAAATATGGGTGGCGTTGACAAATGTGACCAGGTTGAAGCTAATTTGCGGACGCGAATGCGTATAAAGAAATGGTGGTGGCCAATATTTTCTTATTTTGTAGATGTCTCAGTTGTCAATGTCTCGTATCTAGCTCGAAAAAAGCTGATGTACGAAAGTCACTCAATCATTGTTTTGTATTTAGGCGCTTCATAGCAAGAAGTTTACTGGGTACACACGGGAATATCGAGAACGTAAACCAGTGAAACCATGGTCCTCAATGACCACATTGAGGACCATGGTTTCACTGGTTTACGTGAAATAGCAGAGATTACTGTCTTGGCGCCATAAGTACAGCGCCGGTGTGCTGGTTTTCTTTCGCTTCTTAGTTTCATTTTATGTTATAATTTAATCCCCTGCAGTATGAATAAATGTCCGCTATGCATAGCGTCCGATTATTGGACGGGCTATAATATCTAAGCCGTCGGAAAATTCAGTTGTTTTTTGTCTTTAATCCTTCAAGCTCATACTAAATCATAATAATTTTGAATAAACATAGTAAAAAATCCATAAAATAACTTTATGCACTAATGGGATAAGATAAACTACTCGAGCTATTTTGAAGTGTAGTGTCGTAAAATTGGGCTTTGCCCTTAAGTTTCCTAGACTATAAATTATGGCAATAATACTAATATAACGTTCGCAAAAACAATATAGCGCTTATTTAAGACGATCTTTGAAAAACTTATTAGGTATATTTTATAATTGATAAGAGGTGACATGGGTGCTTTGTTATTTCGGGTAGGTAGCTAACAATCCACTTGAATGTAGCTTGCTACAAGTTTATTTGTCTAAGTCTGAATGTGGATACTCTAAGGTTGACCCCTAAGGGTAAACGTTGTGGTCTTTGCCTAGAGTTTCGAAGAAATGCCTCACAGTCTATTATTTTACTGACTCTCTTAACCTTCAAACCTGAATACAACAATGGATTAAGCGGCAACGAGACGTACCCCGACGGACTATACGAAATTTTTTAGTAATAATTTACTTTCTTTCTCTTTTATACTTAGTGTACGTACGTACATATGTCAGCTGTCTGGTGAATTATACTAAATTTATCACAATAACTTTTTCTTGTGATAAATTTAGTTTAATTCATCAGCTTTTTCCCCACAGCTCATAATAGTCCCCTGTTGGAGATGGATACACTCAATTTTGGGGTGTACATTTTTTTATTTTTTATTGATAACAAAAACTTAAATTGCCGTGTAATGATGACCCAAGAAAATCCACTGCCTAATATCATTACCGGGTATCAGAAGAAACAGACTATTTTAGACTATTTTACTTTTATATTTGTTTTATAAATAAAATAGTTTCTTTAAGTTCAAAAATATATTTCATTTCTTATTATTTTGAGGATGGATGATATGACAATGCAGTTTTCTTTAAGTTTCATTCTGGTTTTTTTAGAATTTAAACAGTAATTTTATAACTCCGCTTAAAAACTAATGGTAAAAATAAAAATTAAAATTCAAAATTATTCAGTATCGTAAATTTAAATACATTAACTAGGCTGGGATCTCCTAGGAAATTAATTTGAAAATGAAGAACACAGATCTCACAGACAGTTTCTTCACAAATCCCACAGCCTGGTAATTAATGAAGAAGGGATGCATCACAGCATAGTGTATGAATAAATTAATGCAATCAATAAATATGTATACGAATATGCGCAAGTCTTTCAAGAAATGCGTGTCTGAGGCCATTATTTTTAAAAAGGCATATATTCTGAAGTGCACATGCACATTGTATTAGGACATTATTTACAAAGCTATTTTCTTATTCTCAGTTGTTACAAATAATGTTAATAACTTTATTAAAAAAGGGCATAGGTATTTAAGGATAAAAACGTATAATAATAGCTTAGTTTTCAGAAAAAATTCAATCTAGGGATGATCAATGTTGCAAAACCTTTGATGTAAGCATTGACGCACTAACAATTAAAACACACACATCGTTATTAAATATAGAACCGAAATCACAACATGTTATCGTTTTGATATTTCAATACGATGTGTAGTTTACCTGGAAGGTAACTTCTTTCGTTAAGTTTAGTTTAATAAAGTCTCAGCTTCGAACTAACATTGACCTTCTACTTCATCCTACCATCTACTTACTCGGATGAATAATATTAACTTGCATTCTTGTCTATTCAGTACAAATTTTGCAATAGATTTGAAACTACGTTGTAGAGCCACGCTGTAGCTATATTATGCATGTGGCACGAATGGGTCGGCTCGACCAGGGTAGGACCACGCTCTCACAGAATACCAGCGTAAAATAGCGGCTTATGCTGCTATGTTTCGTATTGTGAGTGTATAGAACCTGAGACCCTTAGAAACGAGGCATTCTATCTCAGTCCTCAGGGGTGACAACGCATTTGCATTTTGATTCTTAATTGAGGATAAATATACATGTATATGGGCCACATCCACTTACCATCAGGTGGCCTGTGTGCTCGTTTGGCACCCTTATTCTATTTAAAAAATAAAACTAACTTCTCGATGAGCTAGACTTGAAACTTCAAACATAGCTCAGAAGTAAATGAGATAGTACAATATTCTTGGCAGTGTTGTTTGTTTGTCTGCTAAATATATATTTGGCAATTGATTTTAAACCAACTTACCGATCAGTTAGAGATTTGAAACTTTAAATATAGTTCAAGACTACGGAGTGTAGAGGTAAGGAGAACAATCTCTCATAGGAAAATAGTTGAAAAAGTATCCATCTGTAAGCAATAAATAACAGTTCAAAAACTCTCGACAACAGCGCTGGAGTAGCTACAGGAAACAGCTAAATGAAATGAACTTAGCAGTTGTCGACGGTGTGAAGTGTGCTGCTAAACTACTCAGTAGCTCTAAAAAATCTAAAATAATTTTATTTTGTAAATATAACCTCGAAAAAGTAGTCTATCCCACTAATATTTTCCGGCGCGTTCTTTAAAATTTACCCCGTAGCTATAGTGACGCCACCCTTATTTAACGGTTTTCTACGGACACTTTTTTATACAGCAGAGTCTGTACTCCTTAGGTACCTCTACACTCCATACTCTACACTCCATATTCAAGACTAGAAACGAGCCAAAATTGTTGCTATTATGGATTAGAATAATGAAACATAATAAGATATACTAATAATAAAATATAAAATCACGGATCACTTGTCTAATGAAAAAGGTCCATGGCTATCCAATATAATAGGTACTGTAATGTTTTTTTGAAATATTTCACTCATTTGCTTACAAATTTTATATCAGTTTACTCCGGAAACTTGACCGCTGGAGGATTGTTGCTCTTCTGTCGTCGTTAAAATTTTTAGAATTATTGATAATTTGTATATAAACTATAAAATTATAGTTTGTAGTAGATTCTGATACATACGTAAACATGGTGCGAGTGAACTATTGGAAGGAAGAAATGACAAGTGAATGAAATGAATGATTTTTATTCAATATAGATTATTGTATAATACTTATTGAAAGTCATGTTAAGTGCTACGTGGTGTAATAAACCACACGATAAATTGTACTTTCATGTGCTTTGAAAACTTGGCATACTATCGTCATCGACTGTCTGATGGCTTAACCTGGAATATAAAATATATGTGCGATATGTGTGTACAAGCTAATATATGCGATGTAAGTGAGGAATATGTAAAAATTATGTAGCAACTCTACTAATATGGTATTCCTTTCATGTAAAGCTTAAAATACTTGCGTTGGGAGTGGTTCACCACAGTAGTCAAATAGCGGATTCGAACCAATTACCTTTTAGTTTCGTAGTCCTTACCTTATATTACCTTAAACCATTAGGCAACGTTCGTTTCAAAGTTTGTACGCATTTCAAAATGTATCGTAACGTGTGATCTATTCTTTTCGGCTGAATGTCCCTTAGCCAATGCTACAATAAATAAAACTAACGACACTTGACTGTCACTGTCATTGTCAATTTGATTTTGAATTTGATGTCAAATATTTGTCAACAAAATGATTACGATATGACCATACATTTATGTGTTACATAAAATAAATGATTAAACAATAAATATAATGTCGTTTCTTAAGGGTTGGCGTTATACTGCATTCATTGGTGGATTTATTGGTTTACTGGGTCTTACATTATATCCCATAGCAGTAAGCCCAATGTTGGATCCCTCTGAGTACAGTATGGTTTTATTTCAACTTATGAATACATACATATTAGCAATCGTATATACGTATGAGAATCGTAAATCGTAACTGTTATCATGTTGTTTTGCAGAAAAAATCCAAAAGGAAAGTAGAAAAAATATTAGACAAGAAGACATACAACCAGGCAGTAAGTAACATTATTTTTGTGACCTTTATGAACTGTATAATTACCGAATTAAAAAAAAAATATCTTCTTACAGATATGAAGATTTGGTCAGATCCCTTTGGTCGAAAGAAAGCTGATAGTGAATGAAGATTATAAATGTGGTTATTCAAGTGATTATATCATATGTACAATATGCATTTTTAGTTATTAAAGGTTATAAACAATTTTAATTCAAATGTATTATGTAGTGTTTTCATTATGTATAATAACTAACAAAAACTTTTTTGAATAACTTTGGTTCATTCATTATCATTGTATCATCACAAGCTGCTGATTGCAAGTCTCCCCAATTATTACTTGTTACAAAACAGAGTCCTGGACTTTCCTGCATATTTTGCAAATATATGTCAAGTCATAGTTACCCTACATTGTTTGCTAGAAGTTGAGATTGCCATTCTAGGTCCTTTTTTCCCAACATATTAGAGGGTAGGATTCCTCAGAGTTTATCACTCTAGGTAGTTCCCATCCTCTTACCACACCAAAAAGCCATGCTTGCACTGCTTTATTCCAGGCGGAAGGGATTAGTGGTGATGAGGATAGTGCACGCAATTGAGGGAGGGCAGGAGGTGCTCTTCAAATTAGGTGAGACACATCATTTTATTTTATTACGTGGATCTTAGATAATTCATTTTTAACATCTTTATTTTATATTGATTTTTTGTGTATAAAGGAAAATAAATAAGCAGATTTGAAATAAACTTGAAATTATTAACTAACTACATATGCCAATTTATTATCAACAGCCCCTTAAAATGGCAATTCAATCACTAGCTTGCTATGAAATCCATTTCTGGTCTGTGTTGCTTTAGCTCCTGCTTTTGAAAAAAGGTATCCAGTGAAGACAAGAAGCAACCATGGCAATTTTAAAAAGGTATAAGTATGATCCCTGCATTTTTTGCCTGCAATTCCATTGCCTCGATATTAGTGTTGACAATATTATCATATTGGCAATCCATATTAACCTCTCAATCCCCTAGCGGTCTCATGAGACTGCACCCACCCACAGCACTTGAACCCATAAAAACTTGTATATAGAGACTACTTTTCTATGAAGAAGTTTGGCATCATAGAATTAATATAAAATTATCTATCCTCTAATGCAATAAAAACAGTTATCTTATGGATATTTATTTATAATCTACATTCATTTCGTGCGCCATTTTCATGTGAATGTTATTGTGTTGATTTTTGGATTTTCTAGTGTTTTATTATAAAATTGTAATGAAAGTTTTTGTGTGAATATAGTTTGTCTTTTTACGTAAATAATTTCGAGTAATATATATCGAAATAATTCTGATTTTCAAGCTGCCGACATTCTCTTGGTACATTTTTTTTTGTTATCAAAATACAATAAAATCTTTTTGTAATGAAGTAAAACCTGACTTTTGTTTAGACCACAGGATAGAGAATTTTGTATAGATTTTATAATGCCAAATTTCTTCCTAGAAAAGTAGTCTCTATATATAAGTTTTAATGGTTTTTAGTGCTGTGGGTGGGTGCGGTCGCATTGCGACCGCTCGGGATTTGCCAGGCGCATGCGACTGCATGGGATTTTTATTAGTATTGAAGGGTTAATATACATTAACATATTATAACATATTGCATCCTTACATAAAAGCCAGAGTAATTACAGACATTCCATGCTAGGCCTCAGTGATAGGCACAGAACATATATATCCCTTCAAGCGGTGATAAGTTGTTTGCAAGGGTCCATAGACTTGTGGCCCCTTACCATTGGTGATTGTTAGCATGTCAGTGTTTATAAAATCATCTTGTGTCTATAGTTATTTTCTTTTAGTTAATTGTTTTATTTACACCAGTTCCTTGCACAAAAAGGTTGTCTGGAAACAATAAGACCGCCTATTGTATCTCCTATATTTTTTTTGTTTTCGTTTTAATGAGTTTTGATGTACAATAAAGAATGAAATGATTTTGAGGGTATCCTAAGAAAGTGGGATTTAACTGGTGAGATAAGCAAAGAAAACAATTTTATTATAAAAAGATTTTTATATTGAAAATTGCAAATTAAATATATGGGTACTTCTTCACACCCAAACGCCTCTATATAAAACAGTGGAGTCTTTCTTGTCACAATTTTTATAAAAAAATAAACCTAATATGATATTTACATTAAAAGTGTGCCTTGTAGCCAAAAGTTAGGGTTAGTCTTAAGTGTTTTACTATTCAAACATAAGCAGACAAATGTTAATGATATTTACTACTATTTTTCTAATGTCAATGTATAAAAACTAGATGCAATAATATTTACATAATAATACACATACAACTTTATATCAGATTTGTCTCGTTGTGTTGTATATGTATATAATACAAATCTTTTTATTGTACACATTATTTCACAAAATCTTATATAAATTCTCTCAGTTCAAATATTTGACTAAACCTTTAACAAAAATATAACTAACATATTAAATTATAACTGATGGTAGTCTTTGTTGACCTTTCCTGCATGTGAGATTTTTAACAAATTACGATTTAAATTTAAGGTGTTAAAAATAGTTTAGAATTACCGTTTTCCAATTATATCTAGAATGAGCAAATGCAAAATGGTACATTCCTTTTTATTATATATTCTCACAGCATTATATTTAAAAAATTATACAAATAACAATTATACACAGTTGAATTGCACAATATAACCATAATATGGAATACTAAATCACTATAATGAATATTTACTTATACAAAACTTATAATGAAGACATTGCATCACAAATATATTAATATTATTATGTACATTGCGCATTTAGGGCTATAATTTAGATAAATATAAATCACTATGTGACTGACCTCATCTTCCATTCATCCCTGGCATTCTACTCAAGATATAAACCCGTGTTACATATTCTTTTATGCAATACTAAATTTTATCAGATGTTTCACATTTCAGTGGGCAATTACTAACGAAATTTGAGACAGTCTTTGTTTATTGTAATTTATCAAAATTTGTGAAGACAAAGCGCAATTTACAACTGTAGTTGCCTCACTGAGGTTTTTGTACCCAAAACTTTTTAGCACAATAAGCTCATATAGGAAAGCTACACGGTAATTTTTTTTCTGTTCTAGGCAGTTTTGGCAGAGTGAAGTATGGAAGCATCATACATGCATCTAGCAATGCACGCACAGAAATGGGGTTTACCTACATTAAGAAAACAACGTAATCCCCACATTTGCTGTATTGAATATAGCATTATTTGCCTATTAGTCTATTTTTATAGCCTTATTAGCCCTGTCTGCTATTGTAGGTGAACCCCACTCTTGTGTGTATGAGTTTGCAAGACGCTTCTATGAAGCTTCCTTACTCTCTTTCCCACTGGTTAAAATGTAGGGTTCAGAAAAGTTCTAGTTGAGCAAGACAACATATTCTATATGAGTCAAACTTCTATATGAGTCTCTATAGTCCAGGTGAAATCAGCGCATGAGCACACAAATTATTTTACCTCATTTTTTTTATGCGATTCTTTTAAAATTGTTTTACTGACGATATAAATGCATGTTGCCGTGGAGCAACTCGAACCGATTTTTTTTTTCAATTCCAAGGAATAGTTATTGTCAAATGGGACAAATTATTTTTTATATTTTTTGAGAAGAATGTAAAAAAATATCTTTTATATTAAATTTTTTTTATGGGTCACAAGAATCAATATTTGGGATTTCTCAAACATTTAAAATTCATAACTCCGAAAATATTAATTTTATCGTAAAAGATCATAAGATCGTTTCAATTTGTATTTCATCAAGGAATATAAAAAAATTGTTCCGTTTTTCATTTGCAAAAAATAACAATTCTTTGCAAATGAAAAAAAATCGTTTTAAACAATATGGCCCCGAGTTTCCCCATGGTAACACGCATTTATATCATTCGTAGGACAATTTGAAGTGTATCGCATAAAAATTGAGGTGCGTCGATTCCTCCTGGACTAATAATGGTATCTTCTCAAATGCATTTAATTTAGTACTTATTCTGTAACTTTTGATAGATAAATTTTAAAGAAAAAATTATAATGTCAGTAGTTACGGCTATTATATCCTTGAGTTTTGAATTAGGTCCAATGTCAAAGGTATTTTCTGCTAGTGTGCACTGTAGAAAACTAAATTGACAGTATTTTTATTGAGCGTCAGAAACATTAACTACCTGTTCAGTAGTCTGCAAATAAATTTAAATCTAAATGAACTCATTAACTACGCCTTACTATCTTATGGATGAAATGGAACATAACACTATACCATAATGCTTTCTAATAATGGAACGATAAAATAGGCGATATCTAGTATAATGTGAAATAGTCATTTCATATAAAAACATCGCAGAAAACTCGAAGTTAAATACATAAGAAATTTTAAATATTACTTATTACAGAAATAACTACGCATTAACGATTTAAATGTGATAAAGCCATGTTGTGTGCAAGTATATATTGAAGTAGTGTGTATTTTGCTACTTATTAAAAATCAAACTTTCATGTAATTTAGTTTCTTTCATGCAGTTTTAGTTATGTTAGATATAACGGATTTATATTTGTTATAAGCAATTTATTAACGCAAAAGGAACATGCTTAATATGTTTACCACCTTAACTTTTTTCAGCCTCTCATGCTTTAGCATAATTTTTATTAACAATATAGCAGTACAATTTTCACCATCACTGATTCCTAATATTTAAATAATATTTCACTCTGTATGCATGTCATTTTTTTTAACTTTAATCAACAGTTTGCGCAGTAGCAAAATAACACAATTATAATATCACACATTCAGCATGAAAATCAAAAATATTCTTCGCGGCTCATTTTATTTGTCACAGCGTTTCTTATACGATATTAATCAATATTCCAACGTTAAGTAATTTACGTAAAATCAATGCAAGAATTCGTCGTCGTCACCAACCTGAAATATCAAGTAAAGAATTAGTGGTTTTAAATTAGGAGTTATGAAACTAATAATATTTAGGCCAAAGGAATGCATATTTATGGTAAGTGCGTGCGAGCGCGTACGTGTGTGTGACCACATATAAGGGAGAGCTATAGGACTAGAGAGCCGAATACGGATTTCACCGAATACGAATATTCGGCCGAAATTTCGATAAAACCTTTACCGAACCGAATATTCGGTCGAACATTATTCGACAGGATCACCTCATTACCTAACCAATGTATATCGGAACTTCTTATTTTAGAGAAACTGACGACCTAGAAATGTACTGATGTAATGTAATGTTTCTTTGTATGATTCCAAAAACATTTTATCAAGCTTTCTGCTATAATTGGAAATAAATTTACAGTACCTCAAAAACATAACGCTATACAAGTAGAATTAACTCATAAATAAAATATACTTTCAAGTATATATTCGGCCTATCTCTAATCCGAACGTGGTGTGTCTTGCTTACAACCACTGCTGATTTATGATGAATCGAAATTCAAATCCAAATCGTTGCAATGACTGCCTCGTTGGTCAAGTGGTCGTAAGCGCGACTATTGATCATAAAATCCTAGGTTCGAATCCTGGGTCGTACTAAAATCAGTCATTTTTGTTCTGTCAAGAAATTCTTAGTAACATCACGGGGTCAGAAAGGTTGGCAGTGTTTCACTGCGGGTCTTGGAAAGCACGTAAAGCAGTTGGTCATGTGCCTGTTATCTACAAGGATTGCCATAAAATCGGAATATGAGGGAATAGAGGATGCACCTATGTTTGCGCACACACTAGCACTATAGCCTTGTCCTGATGGCTAGTCTCTATTGAGGCTGGCCACCGTAACCAAAATTCGGTCTGAAGATTATTATAATAATTTGGGATATATCTATAATATTATCATCTGGTTGAGCTGAATACAGTAAAATAAATAATACATAAACAAATAGAAACCCAACCAGGTGGAAGCTCTCGGAAAGGGAGAAAAACCAACGGCCGATATCGAAGAGCACCGCCTTCTGCATTTGAGCCCGGATCGGTCCGTGACGGAGTCCCAGTCGCCTCAGACAACCCGAGGTTGACCGGGATTAGGCCGTTTGCAGAAACAACTACAGGAATAATTTCGGTAGGCATTGGCTCGTGAGGCAGGTCCAGATATATTTTATTCGCTTATTTGTTTCGGCTTCATTTTTATTATGAATCACCCGTTTCAAAGGTTTCATCATAATTAGCAAGATTTATCGTAATTGCCATAATAATCAAAGCAGAACGAGACGCCTCATAGGTTTGTTTTTGCAAAAAAAACTTAAATATGAGTAAATCATTTATGATGAAATATTTATAATATGAGTTAAGTATTTATCGAGATGCAACAGCATCTTCGTGATAACAAGTAACAACTCAGCAAAAAAACGATTGCCAACCTGCCGCCATCAAGCGCGGGAACAATGGCAAATAAACGTGGTAAAAGTGGAATGTGTACAGCTATAGATATTTGATAGGCTGTGATGATTACGAAATATCTTTTTCAATTTGAATTTTGAGTTGTACTTTGAAATAGGTATATTTTACCTGCAGAAAATATTCAAAATCACTTCGATGGCAGTTACCCTCAGCCGAAAAGGTGAACTTATGGAAAGTTCCATCTTCGCATATAACTGAAAATTAAATATTTATGTATTAATAGAATAAAGTAAATAACAATTAATTGAAAACATCTGTATTTTATATATCCAATACCAGCCGATTTTTTAGGGACCATTATAGGTAAGATTTTGAAAAGGCTACTTACACCCGAGTATAAGCAAAAACATTAAGGTGCGTGATAGAGCAAAATGCTGCGCTAGTCGTTATTTGTGAGGTTTTTAGGGGCTATCTACTTGTTATTAAAAAGATATATCAACTAATACAAAATCCATTAAATTTCTAAATAATCTTGATTCCTTAAATACTTGATGAATTTTCTTACAACTAAACGACAGAAATGCGTAATAATTATAGCATGCATCTCCTCATAAAATAAGCATTGATTTGTTTTGTTGACACTAATGGATAGGCAATTTATTTATGAACATTTTCTTCTATTTAATTTTTTCAAAGGACTAATATTAGATTTTATAAAGCAAATATTTTAAAATTTAGGCGTATTTCTCATGCAATATATTGTAGCGGGAGCGCGTGGAATGTATAGGACCGAACGCGGCCGAGCATATGCGCAGCGTGTCTGTGAGTGTGTATGTATGTATGTGCGTACGTGTGTGTGTGTGTGTGTGTGTGTGTGTGTGTGTGTGTGTGTGTGTGTGCGGGTGCGTGTGCGTGTGCGTGTGCGTGTGCGTGTGCGTGTGCGCGCGCGACTCACCAACGGCAGTGCGGTCATCGCTGAAGGCGCAGATGCGCAGCGTGTGTGTGTGTGTGTGTGTGTGTGTGTGTGTGTGTGTACGTGTACGTGTGTTTTTTTGTGTGTGTGCGCGACTCACCAACGGCAGTGCGGTCACTGAGCGCGCGGTGCGGCGGCGCGGCGGCGTAGCACATGTGCAGCGTGTGTGTGTGTGTACGTGTGTGTGTGTGCGTATGTATGTGTGTGTGTATATATGTGTGTGTGTGTATATGTGTATATGTGTATGTGTGTGTGTGTATGTATGTGTGTATGTGTATGCGTGTGTTTGTGTGTGTGTACGTGTACGTGTGTGTGTGCGTGCGACTCACCAACGGCAGTGCGGTCATCGCTGAAGGCGCAGAGCGCGCGGTGCGGCGGCGCGGCGGCCGAGCACACGCGCCGGCACGCGCCGCGCGCCGCCCACACGTGCAGCGTGCCCTTGTCCGACACGCAGCACACAAGCGACGCGCCCGGGTTGAAGCTTATGCTAAGCATATACAACTTAAATTAATTTTACGCCTAGAAATTAACCACTGTTGTAGTAGTGGTAGTTGTAATGTAGATATTATTGTAAGATATATATTATAATATATAATTAATATATTAATTATTATTATAAAGAATTATTTTGTAATATATGCCCTAAATTGGTAGAGAATACGATAAGAGCAATCTATGTTTTAAAAAGAGTTTTAATTTTTTTTTTTGGTAGTGTTGCGTCGTTTTGTTACCAATAACGGAACGAAAATATTCGAACCACAAATACTATGAAAAGGTACGGTTTGTATTTTCTGAATATTATTTCCTGCATTTTACACTTTACGCGGCAAAATTTACTTGACGGATTGAGATCATATTCACACAGTATATTTGTTTCGTTAAGATGATAGTACATACCCTAGCCAATATATGGCCTCAATCAAGAAATTAAACATACTACCGCATCCTTCGTGTAGTGGTCGAAGTTCATCTATTAACCACAGTATCCGGATGACTGAACTTTGCTCGGTTTTTTTAAGTTACATTTATATACAAATTACATGAATAATAGTTTTTGATCTTATTGACATAATAGAAAAAACTGAACTGGTTATTTCAATAAAAAATCATGAGTGCAATTAGATTAATTAAAATTTTCGTATTTTTAAAAAAATACTAAAAAAAAGTACTCGAAATAATACGTTTCCTCACAAAAGAAGGGAACTCGAAAAAAAAGGAAAAAAAGTTTGACTCAAGACGGGACGCGAACCACGGAACACCGATATCACGCAACACCGATATCACGCCCCAACAACATCCCATCTTTCAGCAGTTTTTTTATTGCCTAAAACCACGGGCAAAAAGACATTTTCTAAAAATAAATCCTAGCTAGATCGATTTATTGCCCCCGAAACTCCCTGCATACAAAATTTAGAGCCGTTTCCGAGATTCCGATTATATATATACAAGAATTGCTCGTTTAAAGGTATAGAATATCATCCCGTAGGTATCACAAGAGGCGACAAAATGAAATGAAACTAGAGATGGCCCGTAGCATCTTTCTGATAACTCTAAATATAATAAAAATTGAGCATGTCAAGGGTGGCAACTATGGCAAATATCTCTGTGAGGTAATCTACAGGAAATCCCTGCTGTTTTACAGTGGAGTTTGGATATGGGTTTCTCTCGTTAAAGGGAGAATTTGTCTGAATGAATGGCGATTGCTCTCCTTGCACATAAGTCAGTAATGTTTTTGTAACTAGAATAAGTGTAATGTTGTAGTGTATATTTAAACTTTATAATTTAAAAATACACTACTACTACAATTGTATGATAAAATTAAGAAAATATTAATAAAATTGTAACGATGCATCCGAATACACCCTTACAAATAATAATTATTAATTAATCTTATATAAATATATTTTAATTTAAAATTGAAACAAATAAATTATTACATATTATTTATTAAAATATTATTCTACGGAACCTTAAAATAGTTAAATTAATCCGCGAACTGTTAAACCGTTGCTCATCGATCTCTAAATCGGAAGTATGTACTCGGACAATTCGGAGACGCGCGACGTGAGACTGCTACAATTCAGAACGCGCGTGAGCGTAAACGAACGACCGTTGAACTTGCTTACCTATTTTTATTAACCTACCTATCTTCTGAACCAATCTAACGCTACATAATCTAGTTAAAAAAAATCAAAAACAAATTAGCATACCAGTAAACGTCAGCATAATCCGAACCACGTCTTAGTTCGTGCAGCATCTGTTTGGAGGTCGTGTCCCATAGGCGGATGATAGTTCCTCTTTCCGACGCCGTGGCCAGTTTGACGCCACTGGAAGATAGACTGAGACAGACCAACTCGCTCTGATGACAGCTGACTACCGCGGGTGAGCTCGACTGAGCGCCTTTCACTGCCCGGGATACGTCCTGAAAAATTACAGGAATAATGGTAGGTGAATGTTCTATTTTAGCGAGTATTGAGAGCGAAAGAAAATTCACTACTCTATCTATATCTATTATCTCGCCCGTATATCTATTTGGAGGCGACGGAGGGAAACGGCTGAACGCTGCTGACCAGTATTTATCTAACAACAACTCACAAACTCAACTTAATGAAAAACTGTAGTTGCCAACCTGTCTGCCAAGTGTGGCAACTATCACTGGTTAGACATGATACAATCTGTGGAAAGCCTTTGTTCACTAGTAAAATTTTCTATTGGCTGTAATGAACGATGAACAAATTAACGTTCTGTTAAGTTATGGAATGGTCACGGACCTATACCTATTAAAAAAAAACCGGCCAAGAGCGTGTCGGGCCACGCTCAGTGTAGGGTTCCGTAGTTTCCCGTCCGTCACAATAAGTGTTCCCACTTATGAGTTTTAAGGTATCCATTATGTTCGCGCTCCAACAGCGCTCCGCGCTCCTGCAACTGCTTCCGGTAGTGGGTACTGTTGTTTCCATCCAAGTTCAAAATGATTTTCCTAGAAAGTCCTTATAAAGCTCTACTTTTCACATTTTTGTCATATTTTCTAAACTTATGGTTCAAAAGTTAGAGGGGGGGGGGGACACATTGTTTTTTTACTTTTGGAGCGATTATTTCCGAAATTATTGACATTATCAAAAAATGATTTTAGTAAACCTCTATTCATTTTTAAATACCTTTCCAACAATATATCACATGTTAGGGTTGAAATTAAAAAAAAACACTTCCCACTTTACATATAGGGGGGCTTCCCTAATAAAACATTTTTTCCTACAACATATTTTTATTTTACCACTTTGTCGGCGTGATTGATACACATACTGGTACCAAATTCCAGCTTTCTAGTGCTAACGATCACAGGGATTCAGCGAGGACGGACAGGCGGACAGACAGACATGGCGAAACTATAAGGGTTCCTAGTTGACTACGGAACCCTAAAAACCACATTACACCATTAGTGTGTTTATCAACGGACTATTTAGATTTGACGTTTAGCGAACTCTTTGAGCAATTTCAATAAAAATAAATTTCGTAATCCATGGAGGTGTATTTCGTACCGTAAGTGTGGTAAGGGGAGACGAAACCTGAAAAATGTTTTGGCTATTGACAGATGGCGCTATAACCATTCCGTTTATACCGGACGTATACCTAGACTGGAGACGGGGTAAGGCGCGGTGCGTCAAAGGTGCAAGACATTTGGTATTATTGTACTGTGATTGCTTGAAGGATGACGATTAAAGTAAATCCTTTATTCCAACAATTCTGAGGTGTGTGTGTGTGTGTGTGTGTGTGTGTGTGTGTGTGTGTGTGTGTGTGTTTCCACACGATATTTTCATTCACTGCCGAGCATGTGGTATATCAGTTCATTAGTGCTGGCGGGGATCGAACCCGGTGCTCGCGTACTGTGAAATTTACAGCGAGCGCTAACCATCTGAGCTACCACGGCTCAAAATCAGTTATTGGGTTTTTTTTGCTAAGGTATTCACTTTGTTAAGGAAAGTTGGCAGTGTTCCACCCCCATGCCTCGAAAAGCACGTTAAGCCGTTGGTCCTTGTCTGATCTCCTTGCGTTGTGTCGGATTGTAGATTGATCGGATTTTGAGAATGAGAGAATAGAAAGTACACTTGTGTTTGTGCACACATTCGTACAATATAGCACTAATGAAACGGTTAACTGGAATTTTAAGTGCTAACTTTATCATATCCTTAACGGTGAAGATAAAATCGTAAGGAACCTAAATCCGAGGAATAAAAATGTTTCGAAGACATGAGCAGTCCTTCAACACGCATCTCAGCCCGTCCGACTTTATTACTCCACAATCATTTCCAGAAATGAGACATGCCCAGCTGTGGGACGTATACAGGCTATAACTTTTGTGCCTGCAATAGTTATGGATTACTTACGAGCAGCTGCAATGATCCTTTACGATGCGCGGGCGCAGCAAGAATTTGTACAGCGTTAGGGTCGGTTGCTAGTGCGCAGAGTGGTCTCGATGACGCCGGAGTCCGTAGTAAAGCTACACGTTGCAAAGAAGGCAGGGACAGTACTTGGATGCTCGACAGCAATACTACCGCTACTCTATAAACCAAATTATAATTATATAAACCTCTTTGTTAAGGTCACTGCTGACAGGGACGGATAAGCCTAAAGACAAAATATGCCACTGTCAATCGGTCCTTAAAAGACCCAGCAGTCTTAGAAGAATCATTTTTATCTAATATCGCTAAATCCACGCCGGCTTCACACGGGTGATTTTTGGATCTCGACAACAGCGCCACCTATCGGATCCGAATGTGATCTAGGAACCCATTCAAATACACATATAAATTTCATCAAAATCGATGGAGCCGTTGTTGAGTTTTAGCGAGACTAACGGACAGCAATTGAATTTTATATAGGTATAGAACAATCACTTCCAAATTACGCATGAAAATTATTTAGAAATTGCCAAATTGCACCCTATTTATAAATATATATGTGTTAAAATTTAAACGATGTTGAATTTGAACATTAATTAAAAGTCTAAAATGTGTAAATTTAGTCAATTTGTCAACACAGCGAATTAGGTTTGTAGTAATGATAATACGACGTAATTGCTTGTATGTGTGCCCCCGGCGACGCCAATTCTCGTACAAAATAAGGTTGATAGCCATTCTATTGTGTATTACAGTAGTCTATGGGTATAGAGATAGGAAATTGAAAAAAGAGCGATAGGCCCGAAACTCGTGTTACTACAAAATGTGCTAGTTGGCATGTGTTATATATAGATAATCTATATTTGTGGTGAGCATAGTCGCCACTTATTCGACAAATTTTGGCATGCCCGCAGTTTGATAGACATTTTTGATGATAATATTTTTTATTGTGATTTAAAAGGAAATCTGCAATAGTTAAAAAAAGTTTAAAAAAAAGGTTAAACATTGGTTAGAAACGGTAGCTCTGAGCCTATTTTTGTTTGCATGTTTTGCACTACAATACACATTTTTATTTAAATGTATATTAAAATAATGAAGAAAATATCTTGGGTAAATTATATTGTACTCTTTTTCAGGCTTTTGCTCTTATGCAGCCTCGAAGGATTGGGTTCACAAACATCGCAACAATACATTGAGTCCTAAATATTGACCAATAATTTTCCGTTCACTAGATGTCGCTACTGAGGCGATGTTTTTGTTACATAATTAAAATGTTAAACTTATTCTTTTATAGTGTATGTGTTCAGTTCTAGTGGCGCATACACAGAAATAGGTACCTATATCTAACAGTAGATACATAAGGCTCGTAAGAATATTATTGAAATTGTCATATCTTGAGTAAAAAGGATAGGCAATAATCAAACGCGCGAACTCCTATTGTATACGCGTATGTAATATATACGATCAAAATTTAATTCAATTACGCTAGTATTTAATTTGCATTCCAAATACAAAGTTCCGTGAGGCGGTTAGAAACAAAGTAACTTCCTTAGCTAATTTTGCAAACCGCAACAATATAACAACATTGTTGCGTTTTGCGTACCGATTAGTTCTTGTATGGATAGTGTATCTATATTTTATGTCGTAAATCCTGTGTTCGACTGCCATCAAATCAACACTTCATCTTCATTATTTTAGCCCTTTATATGTCAAACACAGATTTTCCTCATAAAGTAAAATCACAGCCTATATAAAGGCACAGGCCTTCTCTAATAAAGAACAAGGAAGTAGCGATCACGCTAATACGCCTAATACGAGAGAAATTTCCACATACATCAAAAATGTATTGGTCTATCACAGAACGCTTGACAGCCGCACTTAATTATTAAGGTATGCCAGGAAAATACATGAAATGGAATAGGAAGTTGGATCCCCTTAAGCGCCGGCATCAAACAATTATAAAGGTAGTGTGACGATTTCAGCTCAGGGCCGTGTTTTGTTGCATTTGATGAGGGAGGTCTGTGTTGACTTTAGATGGGGACGATGATGATTTCGTTGCGTGGGTGTCATGACTGGATAATACCAGAAAGATATATCACGTCTACCAGTATCGATATATCACCGATAGATGACTGTATATCGTCTTGAAATAATACTAGCTTTTACGGATTTTATCGCGTATATTTAACTATAAATACCCGACGTTTCGAGCGCTTTACAGCACCCATGGTCACGGGTGGGGGGGGGGGGGACGTGGTGTGTAAAGCGCTCGAAACGTCGGGTACTTATAGTTACATATACGCGATAAAATCCGTAAAAACTGGTATATCATCTCTTATCATGTCGTATCCGTTCTACAATTTGAGAAGCTCATGTTCTGTATGTCATGTAAAAAATAAAAATAAATAAAAAGATAATTATTTACACACAACGAAGAAAAAGTAAAAATAGAGACATACCTAACACTTTTTATAGTTACACTAACTGGATCCTAGAGCGTTGCCGTCGCAGGAGAAATAATCGTGGAAACATCGTTTTAAATTTGGAATAGTTATATTATTTAATTAGGAATGATAATACTTTCATTGAAGATGAATGATATATAACTTTCAAATAAATTTCTCAGTACTACATGAGAGCCATCTACTGTAAGTTCATTGTACTATGCCTATAACGATTGTGCAAGTGCAACCAATAATTTGAGAAAGTTTTACTGCAATCTGATGAACGGTGTAGCGGATAAAATACGAACAAAGAAAAATTACTTTTTATATATTAGATAATCGACAAACGCTAATAGAATATAGACTACATTAACAGCAAACGTAATAAATAGGTTTTGTAACGGTTAATCGATTGGCGAAGGCAAACTAGATACACTTCCAACAACATGAGAGTTAAATTTCCGTATACTTGGTAACTAGGAATGATAAAACTTTCATTAAAGTTGAATGATACATAACTTTCAAATAAATTTCTCAGTATGACAAGCGCACCAACTTACTGCAAGTTAATTGTACTATGCCTATAACCTTGGTGCAAGTGCAGCCAATATGTGAACAAAGTTTTATTGCAATCTGATGAACGGTATGGGAACGCATAATATACGAACAACTAAAAATTAATATTTATATATTAGATAATCGACAAAAGCTAATAGAGTACATACTATATTAACAGCAAACGTAATAAATAGGTTTTGTTAATTGATTGGCGAAGGTAAACTAGAAAACATTCCACCAACATGGCACCGCATACTGGTGACGTTAGTGAACCTGCTACCCTATCACGTGATGATCACGTGGGTGTTGTAAGAGGCGACCGAGAAAAACCTTACAAAAACTTGAACCAGTATCTACTGATTTTTATGAGTAAGGTCGTATTATATCTCAAACCTCTGAAACCGACACTGAAAAATATTTAAATTATGATAGCAGAAAATAAGTTACACTCTACATATGGGTGTACGTATAGTAACATAGCGTTCGCAATACATATTGTACGATGTATAGGCATTGTACTACTGAACAAAGTACTCTCACTTCTGAAAAGGTTTGAGAGTAGTGATGTCATTATGAGTAAAACTCAGTCATCGAGCGCGTTATTGCTTATTTGTGAAGACAGAAGTCTTCAATGTGGGGCGCGCCACCCATGGGGGTCGCAAAGATCCGTGACATCTGTGTGGTAATGTGTACGGGTCAAATATAAAGAGATATTTGGTTTGATTCTTCCGTGACGAACGCTGATTACATGTTAGTATGCATGGTAGTAGACATGATGACGGTAACAATATATTTCTAGTTAAAAAAAAACAACACTGCGGTTGCCAATCCGACAGCCAAGCATGTCAACTATGACAAATATCCCATTTATGAGCCAATCTATGCGGACGGTTTATCTTCAGCATTGGAGCTCTGATAGGTTGCAATAAAGATGATGGGAGCAAACATTCTAAAGTTCTCGTAAAAAACTCCTCTGCCACGTTAAAGGGGGGGGGGGTTGGATTGAGCCTCCGACCATCTGCACTTACCAGACGAAATTTAGTTAGAAATTTAGAAGCAGAGCTTCTACCTCACGCTGGTCTTCTGTGAAATCGTGGTACTATCCCAGTTCGAACCGGCCCATACGTGCAACAGCAAAAGCTACCGCGTGGCTCCACCGTTAATATATATATATATATATATATATATATATATATATATATATAGTCGAGATCACTCCTGCTAAGAGCTCTCTATTTCAGCTAAGATTCATTACAATAAGTTCAGAAATTTCCGTCTGTTGGGGCTAATCTTGAGGAATAAATGGTTATTTAAGTCTTAATGGTAGCAAATTACACCCCCTCCCGCTCAATAAAAGGCAGTTTAAATACATGAAGAAGACATTACGTAAATGCATATTCAAATGTGTAATTTAAAACAAACGTCATTAACCTGACCTTTAGTTAGATCAGCTTAGTCATAGATTCGTTCATAATTTTTAGCCAAGTTGTTTCTCGGTAATACGATACAAGATACGGTAAACGAGTAAAATACAAATAAACATTTCTCTGCTGGTTTCATTCATTCATCGTTTAACATTCCTCAGCACGCCCAATATCTGAGGTTTATGACGGGGAGGAACCCGCCGCACTACAATGCGTCTTGTTAGACGTGAGCGTGACGGACATATTCACGAAATATTTCTACTATTTCTCAGAATGTATACTCGCGATATTTTCTTTCACCACCGAGTACGTAGTTAATTATTTAAAATTAACGTTATAATCTTTAAGTTACAGGTAAATAATAGCCTTTGTCTCAATTCTGTTCTTATTTGGAACTGTATGCAACTTACAAATAAAATCAATAACAATGTAAGAAACAATAGCTTCCTTCTTTTGTAATTCTGTGTTATTCGGTTAAGGTCATTACAATCTTATCGTGCGTAGTCATCCTTTAGCATAGTTACTCAGATCGTATTTATATCATATCGAATATAAACATAAACTATATTATTTGACCTAAATATGTTATAAATTGATAATGGGGTAATTTTTGAAAAATAAACTTATCATGTTATGGATATATTCAGGTAAAAATATAAGATTGCGCCGCGATACCTGGTTGTAAAGCCTAGAATATTTCGAATTTGTTATAACTTAGAGGATAGAACACAGAATAATTGTTTCCTCACAGCCCTTTTCTTTTTTTACTGGTAACGAGGCAATAAATCTTAGTCCTCAGAAGTGACAACGCATTTGCATTTTGATATTTTAGAGGATGAAATGTAAGTGTCTATGGACCACTGTATTTACCGTAGACAGAGAAACCTATAGACAAATTGACGCCTTCTTTCGCAATCGCACACGAAAAAGATATATTTATGCATACGTCTTGCATAGAAATGAGACAGAGCGGTGTGATTGTTTATCCCTTTCTCCGTGCCGGTTTTTTTGTTTAGCAAACTACACTTTGCTAAACAACTTTGACAGTTCGTAGTGTGATACTAAGGAGTTTACAAGTTGGTTTAAGTGAGAAAAAAAAGTGTTCTGTGAGCTTAAGATTGATGAATCTTGTTCAGTTCAGTTCTTAGAACAATTAAATTATTTAGTCCTCATTGAATAGCACAGCTGATACAGCAAATGCATAAGAATCGTCATTTATTTATTTTTATTGAATGAAGGTCAACTCAATGTACAAATATACAGTGAAAAATATGAAAATAATGTTGGTTATAGCTCATTGTTAATACAATTAGAGGCGAACACTGCATGCAATCGTAGTGAGTAACAATAATCACTCAGAGGTGAAAACGCGCGTAGCTTTCTTTGTTTGAAGTTGGCTGCAGTAGTATACGTATAGTGTAGTTACAAACAGGTGTAATGTAAGTTCGTTGGTCACAATGGCATAGAAAAAAAAATGTTGCGTGTAATTGCGTACACACGTACGAAGTGAAACTTTTTTACCACATATTCTTACTTTAGTTACTTATGCAGTCACAAGTTACAAGAAAATGTAGTTTATTTAAAAAAAATACCGTTGTAAATTTCTCCACTACATCGATAGAGAAGTTTCACTTCAAAAAAAAAACCTGTATCTTAAAGATAATACATAAAGGTCTAGTGGTTGCAGTAGTGCGACTACTGATCATGAGGTCCTGGGTTCGAATCCCGGGTCGGGCCAAAAAATCAACTATTGAGTTTTTCTGTCAAATTCTCAGTAGCTGCCCGGAGTCAGGAAGTTGGCGATGTCTCACCCCCCTACCTCGGAAAGCACGTAAAGCCGTTGGTCCTGCGCCTGATCTCTCTCCTTGTCGTGTCGGTTTACCGTCCTATCGGATTACGAGAGTGAGGGAATAGAGAGTGCACCTGTGCTTGTGCATACACATGGGCACTGTAATCCTGTCCTGCGCCGATGACTAGCCTCCGTTGAGGCAGGGCGCCGTGGCCGAAATTCGGTCTGGAGGACATTATTATTATTATTACATAAATTGCAAATGGAATCATTCAGACCTGGAACAATACAAAGCCTTGTTCCATGTAGGATTCGAAACCGTGGCCTCGTTTCGCAGTCGAACGAGTCACTAAGCCACAAAGCCGTCGATTAGAAGTAAAAACGTAATGTACTAAATGCTATTAATAAAACTAGTATTCATAAAATTCCTGTCCACTTGTAAACTTAAACGCGTAGTCAAAGTGCTTATAAAATTTTATCGCGTATTACGTTCACAAATAAAAAGATTTATTGAGAGATTTTAGTTAAAGCGATTTAACAAAGTGCTTTATTGTTGCGTCAATAAAATATATTACAACCTTGAATTTAATAGTAAACAAGAACGTACTACACGTAGCAGGTGTGGTCGTAGTAGTATTCTCATTGAATTTAAAAAAATGACAGAAAAAACTGAAGTGATTAAAAAAAACTTCGTTGGCGCATATCATTGAATTCTCGTTGTAATTGAATTTTAAACTTTATTATTTGGTAAGATATTTGTTAAGCATAACACTGAAGACTATATTCCACAAGTTTTTAATTTTTCCGGACCGATAAAAGAAAAGCAAAGAATCTGCTCTTTGTTAAAAGCCGGCTACGCATCTTGCAATTTCCCTGGTGTTGCAGTTGTTCATGGACGGCGATAGTCACATACCATTAGGTGAGTCGCATGCTCAAAACAATCAAAAGAATATACAATTTTAGTAGCAATCGTACTTTCTAGTTTTTCTTTACAATTTTTTTATTTTAAGCCGCAAGTCTCCAATGTAACATACATGCTCAACATATTCGGTAAGCGCAAAGTCCGTATTTGTGCTTTGGTATTGCCTCACCACTCTTTAGGGTTTTGGTAGGTGCGTCACATTTAGATGGACATTCCGCTACTGGTTTATTGTAAAATATACGGCATCAGTCTGCAGGATGCATTGCGTAGAGTGCGTTGCATTGAAAGGAAATGAGTATATAACAATTTGGATGAGGGAAAGGACGTTTTAAAACCTAAAATCTATTCAACCGTAACAACTTGATAGAGACGGGTAGAACAACATATTATTGTAATTCTTCATTGACATTTTTTATAATTGACATACTTTTTACATATATATACAGTACATCATGAGGACCAATTTGAAATCGGTAGAATCCTGAGACTCCTAGCTAAGTTCCTTAGTAACCTGTATTTAGGAGATACAGTGCTATCTCCTAAATACTGGTTAATGATAATCATATATTAATGATGTTCAATTAACTGGAGCGGTAAAATTCTTCAGAAGTCTTAATCACAGTAACGTGTTAACAGAAACAAGAATACCTTCATAGACATGCAAACCACCACTGTGTGATTCAAACAAAATACCTTTGTTGCGAAGATTTGCCTTGATCGTTACAATCAGCGGGTATGGGGTAAACGAGATGGTACACCGCCATCTATCGAAAGCCCTTAGATTTTCATAGTTCTCATACTGAAGTGACAACCGAATTTACAGTTGATGTGATGGTAAATGGCTACTGCAGTCCATGGAGAGCAAGTAAACTTGCCAGTCAAAAACTTGTCCAGCAGGCAACTACAAACAAAGAAAGCTATAGGTGCGTTGTCACCTGTGGAAACTAAGATGGAATGCCTCACAGCCATCATACTGGCTTTCTATACCTTTCAGACAAGAACACATAAGTGAAATTTGGCGACAGGAATGGGTAATAGTTTGTTACTTACTGAGACGGACATCTAGATAGGAAAGGAGACCTACCTATTAACACTAAATCCACCAAATTAGGTGATGGTTTTTATTACGCCGGCCATCTTATGTAAAAAATTATTACTTGTCCTTCCTCGCTCTCAGTGCTCGTATTGGTGACTTGAACAACACTTCCGCTCTGAAAGCGCGCCGTTGGTCGTCCAGTAGCAGGAGGCTGCAGGGCCTTCGCGCGCGAACCACGAGCAGCCAATTTGTGCGGAACACCATCTCGCAGAGCGACACCTCACCGAGTTCTTCTTTGCCTACAGACAGTTTTGTTGTTGATGTAATTTTATACGTTATTGGTATTTGTATGGTCCCTCGGAAAATAATTGATTTAAAAAATGTGGAATAAAAACTTTGCACAACTAATACACAAGATTAAGATAGGCTTGATTGATAACTTAAACACAATGCATGGAAATGTAAAAATAAAAATAATTATAATATAAAGACGTTAATATTAATACTCATACAGCATGATACAAAAGCATGTACAGAATGCTTAAGAGTGGTTTAATATTTGCCTATCCCGCTTTTACCCATCATAAATTAATTTCACAGAAAATGCGTAAATGTTTAAAGGGCATAGACATATTACGCGAAAATATCTACGGAAGAATGTAATGTAATAAATAATAATTTTTTTGCAAAAGTAGGTAACAGCGGGATATATTTCAGTGCCGTCCAAATAAATATACTTACTGTAGTGTGCCTTCTCAACGAGTGGGTCCACATTGTAAACGCGTAGGCCAGATGTTAGGCAGCAAGTGAAGCAGCCTGTAGTTAGATAAGCATGTATGAGTAAATTTCGCTAATAACTAAGTTATACTTTTAGTCTAACAAAAAACCACAAAAACTAACAAAAAATAACAAAATGTGCCCGAAATTTATTCATGTAAATTTAGAATTTAAGTAAGTAATTAGTTATTAAAATGTAAAACAATGATTAAGTCAGTTGCAATTTTTTACGGGGTAGAGTCATGCTGTAGTTATATTAGTAGTATAGTCGTAGCACGAATGGGTTGGCTTGACGTGGGAATGACCACACTCTCAAAGAATACCAGCATAAAATAGTAGCTTAAAGCTGCTGTGTTTTGTATGGTGAGTATAGAGAACCGGATACAAAGGGTATACTGGAAATGAGCCATTCCATCTTAGTACTCATGGGTGACAACGCATCAGCATTTTGATTCATAATCGAGGATAGATATACAGGTACAGGGTGTTAGTGTAAACACCGTTATCCTTGAAACCAGTGGTTTGGTTTCATATATATATAACATTTTTTTTAGTAAAATCTCAATTTTTCCCTAATTCCTCAATTTTTGCCTGTGCTAAGCCAGGATGAAAGTATGAAGGAAAACTTACATCACAGGGTACGTGTATCTATTGTGTTTTTATTGGAATGTTGTGTAGGTAGCGAGCGCGGGCGGTGATTTTTACAGTGATTACGTCACTCGGGCGCATAGGGTATCCATGAATTTACGGACGGTGTCGGACAGAAACTTTTTAAATTTTATGAAAGAAAATAGCGTTTTTCTTTTAAATTCGGATAAATATTTTTATATTAAAACCAGCTACTTATGGTTTTAGTGAAAACGGTGTTTACACTTACACCTTGTAGATGTCTATGGGCCACAGCACCCACTTACCATCAGGTGGACTGTGTGCTCGTTTGTCCTATCCTATAAACAAAATAAAATTTTTTAACAATGTGTGCTCTTTGATTTTTTATCAATTCAACAGTTCGTTCCAATAAACAGAAATATTATACAGGGTTATTTTTCAACGAGTAGCCAAATTTTAAACTTAAGTTCAAATATATAAATAATGAGAAACCGTTATTGCAGTTTTTAAAAATACAAGTAAATAAGGCTTCTACTTTTATTTGAAGTTATCCCAAATTGAATATGACTTATGGGCAACAACGTTTTTGCCTACGGATGAACCCTTACAAATGTGTGCACCACGCGCAATAAAATCAATTAAAATAATACATTACCACACATTTAGAAATTTAAAAGATAAAAAGGACAGAAAGTTTGAGTTTTTAAAATAATTTTTCTTCATCATTTGCCGATATTACTTATTCTGAATCTTCTCTGCAAATTCGGCCAGTTATTGCAAAATAACCCTGTGAAACTATGAAATTTTAATTAAAAATAAAATTAAAAATACCAGATTTCAATATTCAACTATGATTCTACAGCTGGATTGCTGCAGCTACTAAAGCATGCAGTCTTAAAGATACTTAATATGTTAAAAAAGCAGATTGGTGAGGTCATAAGGAGTGAAAGGGAGATGAACTAACTTTTTCTTAAATGTCAACTTATCATGACACTCTCGAAAAACAAATGATATTTCAACATTCCAATAAAGTAACTTGTGGTGGAGCTTGACACCTATTTGAATCTTAACTCTTTTATTGGCGAAGCTCTAAATATTGTTTGTACCTAACATGGCCATCTTTTCACATTTATGTTTTTGGTGGTGTCTTTTGAAATATTATTTAAAATAAGGAATTAATTCTTTTTAAAATTTACACTGTGAAACATAGATAAACATGCAATTATTATTGTTTTACATGACACTGAATAGTAACAGGAAAATAAAAAAAGCAGTAATTACTGTAACAACTGTGGTTATTCATACTCATTTGTCATTTAAGGATTAAATGTAACAAAGAAAAGTCAATGATAGTTGTGTGAAACAAAAATGTAGCATATATTTCTACATATTAGAACTTCTTTGTTCCTATCTGAAATCAATTATTATAAAGATTCTTTCAACAAAGTTAAGTAAGTTAATTAAACACATTAACACCCAACTACCTAAGAAAGAAAGTAATATTTTTCCAGTGTAAAGTAAAAAAAAGTAAAGTTACAGCCTATATACATCCCAGTGCTGGGCACAGGCCTTCCCTTATTTCTGAGAGGGTTTTAGGGCAAGGGAGTATCCGTCGCGCTGCTCTAATGCATGTTGGCAAACTTCACATATCTTCGAAATATTTTTTTACTCCTCAGACATGCAGGTTTCCTCACTGTGTTTTCCTTCACCGCCGCATGTGGTTAATCAGCACTTAAAATTGCAATTTACAGCGAGCATTAACCATCTGAGCTAACTCTGGTTTAACTACTATAAAATATACAATGGCTTCATTCAATTACAGTGATCGTAACATTTTTTGAAATCAATCAAATTCCATAAGCCACACATCTTTATGAAATATTTATTGTAATTAATGAATTTGCTTTTGCCTATTAACTGGTAAATTTAAGTTTAAATTGTATCAATACACTTGAAATTTTCCATTTTTTTCAGTTATGGAAAGGTTTAGTAAATTTAGTCTGCTAATATTATTCATACTAGTAATCATATATAACATGCTAATTTTAAAATTATATAAATATATCTATAATTAATAAATATCGTGCGACAATTTTATTGCGTCTTTTATTACCGACAACAAAACATCTCAACGTGGTCTAACAGAAACAACATCCCAACAAAAATTAAGCGTGGAAGAGTGAACGAAAACATTGCGTGGGTGCACGCCTAAAAATATAAACAACACGTGGAGTGGTGACGAGCGAGCAGCGTGGCGCGTTGGGACTTGCACGCCAAGCGAAACTCAAGTTATATCCGTCAGTGACCCTAATATTAAACGCTGCACTGTTAGATTTTCAAATAAAAATTACGAATAATATACCGCCCTAACCACACGAGAACAAAGAACGCGGGTTGACGGACTAGGAAGTAACTCAAACCTTGATCCTGGTTAAACCCCAGGCTCGTTATACCGCTGCTCCTCCGACGCGCCATGTCTCTCCCACCGTAAATTTATCATAAACATTTAGTCGCTTTTGTATCAATTGTCTCAGTGGACATTTTCACACCGATAATTTAAATACGCACATTTGTTGTGTTACATGTTCCCTGTGTGTGATACACAGCTGATTTAATGACTGATGACAGCAAAACATGCCTGTGTTGCCGTTTTAGCTATTAATATTTTCTATAATTTTTTTCTTTGGTTCACAGCCCGTACCATTGGTGTTTTTGCCAGCATTTAGTAAGCTTACTCTCAATACCAAAGGCAATTTTGCTATTTGCTTGCTTCTTGCGACTTTAAGAAGAAGAAATAAAATTTTTTATTTCGTGTGTATTAAAGTTCTTTTATGGTCGAGCATAACTTCTTCGCTTATGAACCGATTTTATGATTTTTCTTTTATTAATCAGCTACTTTAGGAGTGTACCCATATAAAACAATTTCATTCCTGATAGTGGACATGGGGAATAAAGTTTTAAATGTATCTATTTACTCGAATTTCTAATTGTTAGCTTGAACTCGTGATATTCCTTAGTCCACACAAAACGGTAAAGAAATAAACTTAAGAAAGTAAATTCAGAGTTCAAAAACTAAAACGAATAAAAAGTATCCACATAATAGATTCTGAAATCGGGGTTTTAATTCTTCGATACACTATCGCAAGGCTTTGAGTTTATTACAAACTACAGTGACAGACCAGAGGAAACAACTCAAACGAATTATTTAAATAACTGAGTTAGTCGCCCTTTTTTAAATTATTTAAGTATAACAGTGGTAAAGCCACGCGGCAGCTTTGCTGTTGCACGTATGGGCCGGCTCAAAACGGGGTGGTACCACGACCTCACAGAATACCGGCGTGAAGTGGAAGCTCTGCTTCCGCGTTCCGTCTGGTGAGTGCAGGTGGCCGGAGGCCCAAATCCACCCTCCTCCCATCAACATGTTAGTGGAATGACCAAGCTACTAAGACTGCTCCGCGTATTCTGGGGCAAAATTCCGCTCAAGACAATAACTGCTCGGGGCAAGCTGAGCAACAAGACCAAGGTGAACCCTGCCACGCTATCCGTGAATTTCTGCAATATCAAGTCCAATACCATCTCGAGACAGCGAGGCCGGCTCTGCTCTTTCTGACTGAGACGCAGGTGTCCTCTCTGGCTGATGTCTCGTATCTCTCCTACCCGGGGTACAAACTGGAACACTCCTTTGTGCCTCGGGCTGGAGTTTGCGTTTACGTCAGAGAGAACATCTGTTCTTGACGCCTCGGCAGTCTTGAAGGTTCGGACCTGTCCATCCTTTGGCTACGCGTAGACAGCGACGACCATCCGCGCGTCTACGGGTGCCTCTATAGGTCCCATAGCGGTAATGCCGAAACAGACCGACTCTTCGACCACGTCCAAATGGCTACAGATTCGTTGCTACAGCAGATGCCCTCCGCAGAGATCGTAATCCTCGGCGACTTTAACGCCCATCACGCCGAATGGCTTGGTTCACGTTTAACCGATCATGCGGGGAGATTTGTATATGATTTTGGCTTGGCATATGGTCTGACACAACTGGTTACCTCGCCTACGAGAATTCCAGATGTGGAGGATCACGCACCTTCGCTGTTGGACCTTCTGCTGACCTCTCACCCGGATATCAGATCTCCGTCGACGCCCCTTTAGGCTCCTCGGACCATTGTCTTGTCCGGAGTGTGGTGCCACTTACGCTGAAATTGCAGTTGCATTCTGCAGGCTACGGCCGTGTTTGGCACTATAGGTCAGCCGATTGGGATGGGATGCGGTCTTTCTTTGCATCCTATCCTTGGGGGCGGGTTTGCTTCTCGCCGGACCTCCCAACGATGTTGCGGATTCTGTCGCTGATGTGGTACTTCAGGGTATGGAACTTTTTATTCCTTCCTCTGTTGTGCCCATTGGAGGCAAATCTCAGCCATGGTTTGGTCGCTCCTGTAAAATAGCATCATGCTATAAGCAGGAGTGCTACCAAGCCTGGGCTGACGTATCAGCGTCCCGGGATGTAAACACCAGCGCTCTAAAAAAGAAGTATAATTCCGCCTCTAGGTCCTTCAAACGAGTCATTGCCAAGGCAAAGTCAGAGCACATAGGCAGTATTGGCGGGAAACTAGTTCGCCTTCCTTCTGGAACCCGTGCATTCTGGTCTCTCACCAAGGCTGTCCAGGGGAATTTCTGTCAGCCATCTCTTCCATCTCTGCACAGAGAGGATGACTCACTGGCCCATACCGCAAAGGAGAAAGCCGATCTGCTAGGCTCTTTCTTTGAGTTCAACTCGACTCTCGATGACGGGGGGAGTACGCCGCCGACCATCCCGCGGTGTGAGTGCTACATGCTGGAAGTGCATTTCACACAGCGCTCAGTTCGCAAAGCACTCCTCTCCCTGGACATCTACAAGTCGAGAGTACGGAATCCCCCCATTGTGCTGAGGACGTGTGCTCCAGATTTGTTACCAGTTTTAACGCGGCTTTTCCGGTAGTCCTACTCCATAGGCGTAGTGCCAAAATCATGGAAGACAGCTTTCGTCCACCCGATCCCTAAAAAAGGCGACCGCTCAGACCCGTCCAACTACCGTCCTATCGCCATCACCTCCTTGTTCTCCAAAACAATTTAGTCCATTTTAACTGCCAGCTCATGAGGTACGTTGAGGATCACCAGCTGATTAGTGATCGCCAATTCGGTTTTCGCCGTGGTCGATTGGCTGGTGATCTTCTGGTCTACCTAACTCATAGTTGGGTGGAGGCAGTAGAGTCCAAGGGGGAGGCGTTGGCCGTTAATTTGGACATTGCGAAGGCCTTCAATCGGGTTTGGCACAAAGCACTTCTTTCGAAGCGCCCTTCCTATGGGCTTCCCGAGAAATTGTGCATTTGGATCACCAGCTTTCTCTTAGATCGGAGCATCAAGGTCGTTGTAGACGGTGCAAGCTCCGATTACAAGCCTATTAATGCTGGTGCTCCACAAGGCTGCGTGCTATCGCCAACGCTGTTTCTTCTGCATATCAATGATTTGTTGCATACCCGTAACATTCATTGCTATGCAGATGACAGCGCTGGTGATGCCTTTTACACCGGCCGTGCCAATATTTCTCGGGAAAATATCTCCGAGTACCGGGACAAACTTGTGTCTGAAGTCGAGTCTTTGCTAAACAGAGTCTCGGATTGGGAGCGACTAAATCTAGTCAAGTTTAACCCCCAGAAGACACAAGTTTGCGCGTTAACCGCTAAAAAGAACCCCTTTGTCGTATCTCCTCAGTTTCAAGGCACTCGCCTTGTTGCCTCAGCCAGTATCGGAATTCTCGGCGTCGACATATCGAGTGACGTGCAGTTTCGTGGTCACTTGGAAGAGAAGGCCAAATTGGCCTCTAAAAAACTTGGCATGCTCAGCAGAGCGGGACAGTATTTCATGTCGGCACACCGCCTGCAACTTTACAAGGTGCAGGTTCGGCCGCACATGGAATACTGTTCCCATTTCTGGGCTGGGGCTTCCCAGTACCAGCTCCTTCCACTTGACCGCATCCAGCGCATAGCGGCTAGAATCGTCGACGAACGAGTACTTTCCGATCGGCTCGATTCACTGGCGCTGCGAAGAGATGTTGCATCTCTTTGCATTTTCTTTCGCATATATCATGGGGAGTGCTCTGAAGAATTGTTCGAATTAATCCCAGCCGCCAAATTTCGTGAACGCACTTCGCGGCAAACGTCCCGATACCATCCACACCATCTGGATGCTTGGCGGTCCACCACTGTATGTTTCAAAAGGAGTTTTATTCCGCGTACAACCTGTCTGTGGAATAGTTTACCACCGGCGATTTTTCCGGACCGATACGACCTGGGGACCTTCAAGAAAAGAGCTTACTCCTTTCTAAAGGGCCGGCAACGCACCTGCAATTTCCCTGGTGTTGCAGTTGATCATGGGCGGCGGTAGTCACTTAACATCAGGTGAGCCACATGCTCGTTTGGGCCCCTCTTCTATAAAAAAAGGTAATGAGCACGACAAATTCTTCATTATATGCATTTCATTACTATGCGAATAATTAAACTATTAATAATCTTATAATGGTTATTAAAAAACAAAATCTTATTGTTTTTTAAAATCTTCATCAGGTGCGCAAGATTGTGTTGTGTCTTCCTACGGGTGCAATGCGTCCCATCCGTTGTCCTATTAGTGTTTGACACATTGGACGTATTATGAAGTGTCATTGTGTGATGTACCTGCGACGTTTGGGTTGTAAGAATCAAGCGATATCGGTGGTTCTACAGGAACGTGGGCTACGGAGACCGGGTGCAACGATTGCGAATGGAACGTCGACAGCATTGGAACATAATCTATACAAATAAATAAATTTGAAGTGTCTTTGTAAATTCGAAATAACAGCTTTTTACTAAATGTGTATGTATATTATATATATAACAAATATGTACGGTACTTATAACAATAACAAGATTATTAAAAAAATTATCTGTCTGTCTGTTCTTGGCTGATGTTGTTGTTTGGTTGTTTTGGTTTTGGTTTTGTTTGGTTTGGTTGTTGGTAATGCTGATGTTTGTTTCGGTTAATCTCAGAAATGGCTGGACCGATTTTGACTGGACTTTCACTGGCAGATAGCTTATGTGATAAGGAGTATCTTTGACTACAGTCTGTGCCAAATCAATTGACAAAAACGGACAATTACCTCCGTGGACAGAGAATCCTATAGACAAATTGACGCCTTCTTTTGCATTCACACACGAAAAAGATAGATTTATGCATACATCTTGCATAGAAATGAGACAGATCGGTGTGATTGTTTGTCCCTTTCTCCGTGACGGTTTTTTTGTTTCGCAAACTACACTTTGCTTAACAACTTTGACAGTTCGTAGCGATCTAAGAAGTTTACAAGTTGGTTTAAGTGAGAAAGAAAGTGTTTTGTGAGCTTAATATTGGTGAATCTTGTTCAGTTCAGTAGAACAATTAAGAAAATGATCTAAATATGTTTAAAATTCGTAAAGATTATTGTACAACCCAAAACTACGTTATCTCGAGGCCACGCTAATCATTAGGTTTCTCTGTCTACGATGACCTCAGATATGAGCCGAGTGTCAAAAGGCGTAACTTACAAAATCTCAATTTAGATGTTATAACAATATTTAAATATTGATATTATTCACACTTCTAGATCAGCACATATGTTTTGTTTTTTGGTTTCTTAAATAATATTATCTGTGGTTCCTAGAAACATCGTAAAATCTTACGATACATCGCGAAAAATGTATTATATTTTATATTTTAATTTATGGTAAGTAACGCAGCAATTCATTTAATAACAGTTTCATATTTAAAAAAAAATAATTGAAGCGATATAATCACCATATTGAGCTTTTGCAAATTCATCTTCATCATTGTTCTAAAAGAAACATGACAATGGCAGCCAGAGATGCGTCAATTTTTTTGGGCCGGTCCGCATGCACCGAATAAAAATAAAGTTCTTATATAATATTGAAAATAAAGTTTTATCTTTTAATAGGTACGTACTTATTCGGTGTGGTTATCACTCGAATCTTTATATGTGTTATAAATCAAAGCTTTTTGTTGTTAAATGAATAAAGTACTTTATAATAATAGATGATTTTTCTTCTACAGCGATCTTTTACATAACTTTTTAATAATAGTTAATAAATATGTATTATATCAATCGTTATAAAAATCATTATAAATAAAGAAAGTACTACACATAAAATGTGCCTATATATTGAAGGTTTATAGCCCCTGGTTAAACGACCGAAAGATCATTGTCCGTTTTCTCAATCGATTTGGCACATACTATACTTTTAATACACGCGGGCGAAGTCACGGGGAACAGCTAGTTTATTTGAAAACTAATTAGTTAGGCGACATACGTGTCCCTTTAACAGGCGTGGTAAATGAAAAATGTGATGAGTGAAGAAAGCAAGATAAGGATAGAAGGATAAAATGTGGAAATTCTATTCTTTCACAATTTCTTCAAGTTCGTTTAATATTTCATATACAGAATGGGTCCCACATATATGCAATAAATGAAACCATATACTTGTTATCGCCTTTGCTGACGATATACAAAAAATGAACGTAATCGGTCCAGTAATTAGGTCAAAAAGTAGAGTTTTAATTTTAAGCAAATTTGAACACTCTATAGATGTGGGTCACTAAGTCAATGATTCAATGAACTTGAATCCTTGAACATTAAAAAGCGACGTTGCCACGCAGTGCAAACTATTGGTATTGCGACATATCGACAGCGGTGTCTTTTGTCGGTGTGCCACCCGCGTGCAACGTTGTCACTCTTCCAAGGGGTCAAGGTACGTTGTCTAAAAAGAGTGTTCACTTTTACTGAATTTATTTTAATATTTATTTTGTTTGAAAATTTCACTTTTTTATTTTACGGGTTTTAATTTAATATTTAATTTTTCTACACTTCTACGGACTAGTATTACTTGTGGTTTCATTTATTGCATATATGTGGGACCCATTCTGTATAAAACAATAATGCTATCAATAAAATTATTTATTTAATTGTAACGTTGCATAGAGCGACACGGGTCACCAGCGGACCGGAGACGAGTAGCCATAGCATTTTTTCTCGATACAGAACTATTTCCCATTTTTGCGGGGGGAATGTGAGCACATAAAAACCATCGTCTGTCACTACAAAACTTACACGTAACAACAATTTCACACGCAAACACACACACACACACACACACACACACACACACACACACACACACACAAACATATATAACAGTATCGTCTAGTGGCAGCGACAACTCGGATACAGATGCAGGTCAGTCACTCGACCGACCCGCGTATTGTATGAGGGCGAGCAACCTATGTTGGTAAATAAATCCGAAACAACACGACCGTTATTTTTGTAATTTTTAAGTTTAAAAAGAAGTAAATAGCAATAATGTTATTAAAAATTACTTATTTAACAAAGTTGACGCTATCCTTTTCTAAATTTGAAGTGGCAGATCTATTTTCGCAACAAAAAACTGAAAAATTAACGATATTTTTGTAGGATATCGCTTCAGCCGCGCAACTAGATTTAGTCTAGTGTTTAGCGTCCTCTTAGTAGTAGTCTACTAGTCTATCGTATGGCTGCTCCCCCCGTCGGCCACGACGGTGCGGGGGCCAGTGTTGCTCTATGTAAAATTGTAGCTTCGATTCTCCAATTTTGTGAAAATTTCACTATGACAATTTTGTAAGATTTAATTTTATTATTAAACAGAAATATCTAAAAATATAAACCGTAAATCGCAATTTCAAATTGTAAATTTGTTTCTTTTATAGGGGAGGCGTATCTCCAAAAATCTTGTTTAGTTTATATCGTAAAATAAATTTTTATCGAATGGTAATACACACTAAAAAAAATAATACTGACTTGTACTGACTGTTCCATTCAAAAAATTACAACGAAAAAATAAAACTTCAAAATGTTTTTATCTTCTCTCTTTGAAGAAATTTTATTGCAGATAAAAGTTTTGGCTTCAAAAGCAGTATTAAATTATGTAGGGTGTCAAATTGCAAAAGTAGTTATAATAAATCTTAAAAATATTAAAGTAATATCACAGTAATTGTATGTGTAAAGTTACAGTTAATTTATTTGTTGTACAAAGTTGAATACTTCGGGGTACATATTTATTTATGTTATTGTTACAGATTTTAGAGTAATGGATGACTTTAGCACTACTACAAATTCGGATTACAATTGGCCGTATCCGAAACCTATTGTGGGGAAGTAAGATTTAAAATATTTCTTTATTCATACTACGATAATCTTATTTGCGTTTCCATAACCTGCTCTACAATGAGCTCGATTTTAATGAATAAATTGTAGTTTTGAAAAATACTATGTGTCCTTAACTAGTTTTGCTTTATAAATTAACCCTTCAAGAGCCATAAAAATCCCATGCAGTCGCATGCGCCCGGCAAATCTCGAGCGGTCGCATGCGACCGCATCCACCCACAGCACTTAAAACTATTAAAACTTATATTTAGAGACTACTTTTCTATGAAGAAGTTTAGCATTATAAAACCTATACAAAATTCTCTATCTTGTGGTCTAAACGAAAGTCAGGTTTTACTTTTACACACAAAAACTTTCATTGCAATTTTATAATAAAACACTATAGTATAGACACTAATAAAACACTAGAAAAATCCAAAATTCAACACAATAACATTCGCGAAAATAGCGTACGAAATAAACGTATATTATAAATCAATATTCATAGGATTAACAGTCTTCCTATTTCACTAGAGGACAGAGTATTTTATATTGATTATATATATATATATATATATATATATATATATATATATATATATAAAGTTTTTACGGATTTGACGGAATATGGCTGTGGTCTCATGAGACCGCTAGGGGGTTGAGAGGTTAAAAGCTTGTAGGTACTTGACTACAAATCAACATAAAATGGTAAGTGGTGTGTACAGAAACTATTACCTACTCCTGGTGGTAGTGCAGTGGTAATGGTAAATCCGTACAATATATGCTGATTTATACGGTGGTTTTTTTATAGGATTAGGGTGACAAACGAGCACACGGTCCACCTGATGGTAAGTGGATACTGTGGCCCATAGACATCTACATTTAACCTCGATTAAGAATCAAAACGCAGATGCGTTCACCCTTGAGGACTAAGATGGAATGGTATTCTGTGAGAGCGTGGTCATTCCCCGGTCGAGGCCGACCCATTCATGATACAACCATAATATAACTGCAGCGTGGCTCTACCACGTATAAAAAAAAGTAAAGTGAAACATCGTTATTAAGCCTTCACTAGAAATTAAAATATTATGTGAACATTCAACAGTGAAATATAGATGTAAGCGTTTATTTACATTTTCTGTAGCGTAAAGTAACGTCTAAGCTTCATGAGTTGTGTATCAATTGACCATTTCACTGTCCCTTGAGTCATATATGTACATTTCGATTATTTAACTATTATGTCTTTTTCGCGGACAGGTAAGTTTTTATCATATTTATAGAGAGGTTCTAAAGTTTTTTTTTTAAATTTTAGACCATGCGAACCACCAACACCGAACACCGCACCCCGAGTCAGACCAGCGCCAGTTGCTCCCTACTGTCACTGCGACGTACATTCTTATTCACCTCGCGTAGAACAATACAAACAGCTGCTAGAAAAGGAACAGAAGCTATGCGATGACTACGAAATGCTTCGGACGAAAGTATGAACTAGATATTATATCTGAAAACTCCAGGACCAGAATCGTAGTATCTACCTACATGTATTTATAGCTAACGTTTGTATAGTACGTGAAGGTAATATGGTCATCCGGTCAAAAAAGGCTAATTAAAAATAAATGGTCACTTTCTTATAACTCAAAAACTACAGCCTTGTTTGATTAGATGGCTTTGTGATACGATAGCTCTTCATCGGCCAATCAAATAATAAAGGGCCAAAAGGTCGCTGCTTTATCGACGCCATTTTGACAGTTGACGTTATAGTAAATATTTTAGTCGTTTTTAGTATTGTGTATTATAGTTAGTTCTTTTAAGTAGATTTTTAGAGGTGTTCTTAATTATTGCCAAAGCTTGTTTGCTATTTTTTTTTAAATATATTGGTTGTAGTATACGACTTTGTGTTTTTGTCTCTATCCTTCTCCTAGTTTTGGTTTTACCACCATGTACCTTATAATAACACAAATTGTTGGTTTTTCAGTGTCTGACATTTTCTTTAACTGTATATATAATATTAATTAATTTATTTGTTTATTTTTACTTTAATTAAAACGGTTAAACAAATTACATTAATTAAAGACAAGGCATTAATTCTTGTCGCTCACAAAACTTTAGGCATTCGGACAATACTACCGTGCATTCATCCGAAAACAGGTCGTACTTAGGTTTTATGTACAGAGGAGCATGTAAGCACAAGAGTAAAGAAAATCCTTACCCTGTGATGTAAGTGCGGTGAGGACACGGGGAACAGGCGAGTTGTCGCGCTCGCGCGCATTTCTTGAAGAACTGTTACGGTGTAACGCTACTATTGAATAATTTCTCAGCATTTCAAGTAGTTACCAGTTTTTTCCACACGTTCAGATGCTCCGCTCTAATTCTATCCTAACCCGGCATCTTGCCGCTTTTGCCGGTGCTGGAGAACCGTTCTAATCTCACACGGGCTAGCGCCCGGGATATTTACTTACACCTGCGTGCGGCTCCAACGATGGTGTATCTCTCAATCTCACTCAAAATCTCAGGTGTCCCGGAAACTTAGACAGTATGTATTTCCGGTAGACAGATCACGTCGAAGATTTTACAGTGGGAGATATAGAACGTATTATAATTTTTTTATTATTATTATCTAGTGACATTATTCTGGGAGAAAACAAAGGAACACGTTTAAATGATACTTCGTCTGGATATTTGCTTAATTTCTCAATCTAGCAGTGTAACTCTAATCCCTATTGCAGTAGAGTGGACTCTTATTCTTAAAATATTATATTTCTTTATTGAAATACAATATATTATGTAGATACATATATCATGTAGGCTGTTTTTAAATTTTTCAAGTGGTGTCTGTTCTATTGTGGAAATTCAGAATGTGTCAAAAAAGGCACGTATAGCAATTCACAATGCTATGTTAGTCCCTACTTTAACGTACGGTAGTGAAAGTTGGGTGAGACAGAAGAAGCACGAGAGTAGAACAAACACAGCGGAAATGCGGTCGTTAAGGAGTGTGTTAGGGCTGAATCTGAGTGACGGGGTGAAAAATTGCAAATGCAAGATGATATTGTGACCAGGATAAGAAAGGAATGCTTCGGTGGTTTGGTCATGTAGAAAGTATGAATGAGGAAAGAGCGACAAAGCGAATTTATGTTGGCGAAAGTTTATCGACCAAATTGGCGATATATTGAAAATGGGCCTAATTAAGAGTAGACTTAATCGACGAGCGTGTATGCGTAGGTATATGGATGTGGAGGAGGCGAGAGGGGTGTGTCAGGATCGTGCCAAATGGTCAAGTCTGTAGTCTCTGTCTACCCCTCTGGGTGACAGGCGTGAGTGTCAATGTTTTATGTGGGCTCCGGTAGATGGGGGAATATCTATGACGGATGTATATTACCCTGACTAGCGAATAGAAACAAAGAGCGACAAAAGTGCGAGATAATTATGAGATAATGTGTGTGTGTATGTATGAAATGTACTTAAGGTAGCCACTGAAAATCAGGGCTAGGATGACATATCTTAGCGTTTCCTGAGTGGCAGTCCTATTTGGACCATTTTCCATTAAAAAAACCTTTTTTTAGTTAGGTGTTTACTTTTTTTAATGTATTTTGTATCTATCTGCTTTGTCAAAATGATTTATTTTTCATTGTTAGTGTCTACCTATAAGTATACTTAATCATAATGTTTGTTTTGAGTATTTAGTGCTAATTTGTTAAGAAATGGCCAAATAAATATATCTTTCTTTCTTTCTTTCATAACTGGTACAGTGACCGCCAGTCCGTCAGTCAAGTCAGTTATATGATAGAGTATTTGATGTTACAGTTTCCTTATTTAGTGAATATTTGAGATTGCATTTTAGTTCTCGGTGTAACAACGAATCTGAAGTGATTCTTATAACAGAAAGATGGAGGAGTTCATAGGCCTCAGCTTCCATTTACTATTAGATTCACTGTGTGTTCGTTTATCCTTACTTATATGAAAAGCTATATTTTATGTTATTTTTCTTTAGATGGTCAACGTCACCAATGATATATTAGATCATCCATGCGACGATCTGGATACGAAAATGCAAACCTTGTACCAGGCCACGTTTAAGAAAAGATGTAAGTTTGAATAATTATAAAACGCTAAAAATCTAAAAAGATCTAATGGCTTCCAAAAGACGGTCGGATACTATTTCGTTTACGCCATAAGTAAAATGACCGTAATGACTAAGAGCGAATGTCCACCGCCGCCGTCACCGGGACGTCAATAACTATTGCCGCCTGTCCACCGCAAGCCGTCGCCCGAGCGCCGTCTTCCCGGCCGCCGAAGTTAGTAGATCGGTGCGAGTGCTAGAACTCGGCCTGAGATCGTGACGGGCCAATGTGTCGGCAAACACATCCACACCGGCACTGTGACAATTACAACTGACTGAATCACCAAGATCGTCGCGCTGGACAAACGATCGCTATCACGTCATATTGATCTCGGTCAGAAATAAATCTCGAAAAACCTTGTTACGGTTACCCGTAACAACCTACTAAAGTCTACTGCTGAACATAGGCCTCCCCTTAGATCGCCCAATAGGAAGGAAATTGGCCATAGTTACGTCGGATATTTGCCTCAGTTGCCACGCTTGGCAGGCGGGTCGGCAATCGCAGTTTTAAACTTTTTTAAAGTTATTTGGCAGCTGCCCATTTTCTGTTTTTTTCCCTCTATTGCCTCTTACGATACCCACGGGACGATGAGGTAGTGGGTATGCTTACACCGCCACTACATGGTCAATAACCGTTTACGCTAGGCGTAAAATACCCAGACCGGGATAGGTATAGGGGCAGTACTTACCCAGATGGACACCTAAAAAGGAAATCCTACAAAACCTCAAACGATTCCTTTCCTTACAGCCTTCCCAGTGGCAGAGTACAGAAAAATAATGGCAGCCACACAGTCAAATGCACCCATACCCACGGAAAGTCACCGACTCGGGATGCTGCGGTGTTATAAAGACCCAACCCACTTCACCGAAAAGCCTCCCACAGTCCGGCCGACCATTAATCCTCCTAGTCCAGTCCATACTGGAGTTACTCCCAAAACACTGCAAGTCTGGTTTGGGGAGTATCCCGGCAGGACAGAGTATATGGACACATACAGTGCTACCGCCAAGGCTTGTTGGCGGTCTATGCAGAGATATAAGGAGCCCTTGCCTTCAACAAGAAGGCGATCTGACGATGCTTGCGTGTGATGTTTATGTTATGTGGATTTTGGAAAGTAATTTGTATTGGGCATGTAACTCACACAAATGTAACTGTTCTTTCTACAATTAATTTTGTATTTCAAATAAAAAAAAATCACTATAATTTCTTCAAAGGTGAAGATAAAAGAAGAAACTCGTCGTTTTATTTGAGTTTTCCCTAAAAGAGTCGGGTGTTGCTTTACGAAAATCCTTATATACAAAGGTAAGAAAACTAATTTGTTAAGATATGGGTGTATGAATAAATAATTAATAGAATCAGGCGTTACTTTGCGGAAATCTATTATATTAAAGTTGGTAAGAGTTACTTCGCACACATCCGCTAAATAAAATAAAATGATGTGTCTTACCTAGTTTAAAGCACCTCCGGCCCTTCCTAAATTGTGTGCATTAATTCCGTCACTACTAATCCCATCACCACTAATCCCAGCACCACTACTCCTAACACTACTATACTAGCAAAGACACACCATCGACGATAATACATTGTGGTGAAGGGATTAATTAGTGCATGCAATTGAGGGAGGGCGGGAGGTGGTGCTCTTCAAACTAGGTAGGACACATCATTTTATATATATATATATATATATATATATATATATATATATATATATATATATATATATATATATATATATATATATATATATATATATGCAAGGTCATGCAGGTTCTCGAAATCACAAAAATCAACCCATAATTAATGCTTTTTTTGTAAAAACAAACTATTAAGGTCGTCAAATAAAATCGACTCTTTATTACAGTTGTAAAATATTATCATCACATTGATGTTCGACAGAAAACTAGCGCCATTCCATATCAGTAGTCATGCCGTGTCCTTGCCCGCTAAAAAGTGATCTGTAAAATTAAAAATATAGGTTGTTATTCAAATCGAGTTTCTCTCTCTCTCTCTCTTAGCACTAAATGACAATAGAAAGAGATAGGTATATAGATAATTAATAATTAATTTAAGAAAGCAGTAATCAAACGATTTTAAGTAACCTAAACCACCTCTTTACTCTCTCACCTTATTAAATTCAATTTGGGGAATAATATTTTTTAATGAAAATGATCAGTCGTATAGATCAATTTGTAGAAAATAATTTACAGTTTATTTCCATGAATTGTTCTTTTTTATTATGTTAGTGACAATTGAGCTAATAATCCAGCCATTGGTAAAGTAACTACCGTAATCCATAATCTATAGATGGACGACGAAGATCATTAATGTCCCCTAATGATTAAGAAACGCCTCACAGCCCGTATAATTATAATTTACTCTTTTATCAATCAAACTAGCAGTGAGTTCCCCGATGCTTGACCGCAGAAATATCATTCATAAAATTAGAATGTCTTTTTTTAACCCAGTCGGACTCATAAGCAGAAAAGAATCCCCAACGCGTAGTTATGTTATCGTTACTGTTACTGTTGCAGCCTATTAGTCCACTGCTGAACATGGGCCTCCTCCATAGATTGCCTCACACACATATCCTCCATATTTGACGTAGTTCCAACACTTGGAAAACGGATTGGCAACCATGGTTTTTTATTTTTAGTCATTATTAGGAAGACGCTGCTGCACATCTTCCGATTTGTTTCCATCTGTCGCTTCTTACGACACCCACGGGACGATATCGGGTAGCGGATATTCTTATACTGCCACTACACGAAGTTTACGTAGTTATGTACATAAACTTATTTTTTTTAATTTTCTGTAAATGTTGGTTGCGAGTGATTAATGATCGCGGAATATTAAAATTAATATTACATGTGATTTTTAAGATGTGTTAAGGATTTAGAACGACGAGTGAACGCAGGAAATGAAGTTAATGGGGCTCTACACTCTATTGTCAAAAGTCAGAATGTGTCAAAAAAGGCACTAAAGGCTTACTTTAACGTATGGTAGTGAAAGTTGGGTGTGGCAGAAGAAGCACGAGAGTAGAAAGTAGAAATGCGGTCGCTAAAAAGTATGTTCGGGCTGAATCTGAGTGACAGGGTGAGAAACTGTGTGATAAAAGAAGAGTGTGGTTTGCAAGATGATGCTTTGACCAGGATTAAGAAAGGAATGCTTCGGTGGTTTGGTCATGTAGAAAGAATGAATTAGGAAAGACTGACAAAGCAAATATATGTTGCAGAATTGAATGAAAGCATCGCATATTGCAGCGCCTATTTATTTAAATTAGCAAAGAAACATCCCGAATCTTCGGGTAAATGCGCGCAAAGGGACGAGTTTGCGAGTATAGATTTTCTAGAAACTTAGTTCTTCGGGTGGCGCTGTGGGTCGAAAGATCTGTGATGTCATTCTTTACACGCTCTACTCGCTCTCGTTCCTGACACTAGATGGCGCTAGTATATCGTCGATTGGAGCGCGTAACAATATTCTTATTATTCTTTACATAGTAGCACATATAAGAATTCTACTTTTTTCGTATTTTGTGATTCCATGAGAGGAGAAAGGGTGGTATACGTTTTTTTATAGGATAGGGTGACAAACGAGCACACAATCCACCTGATGGTAAGAGGTTGCTGTGGCCCATAGACATATACATCTATACTCGATTACGAATCAAAATACAGATGCGTTGTCACCCGTGAGGTCTAAGATGGAGTGCCTCGTTTCCAGAAAAAGGGTCTCCGGTTCTCTTCACTCACCATATGAAGCACAGTATCATTCAGCTACTATTTTACGCTGGTATTCTGTGAGAGCGTGGCTCTTCCCCGGTCGAGCCGACCCATTCTTGCTACTATAACTGCAGCATGGCTCAACCACGTTATAAATTTTATTTTATTTTTTATTTATTTATTTTATAACTAATTTTATGTATTATTATTACTTATATAATATAAGTAATATATTTTACTTGGCTCTTTCATCCAAAGGAGATTGAAATAGCTACCGTAATGGTATTGCAACACTTTAACCGATTCTTGCTATTGAGGGAGAGGTCTACGTCTACTAACGTACGGTTTACTGACCGATGATCATTAATAGTATAGGTTAGTTTTGTAGCTGTTGTTGTGTTTGAGATCATATTTACACAATATATTTTTTGTCAAGGCTGTGGATCATAGCTACGCTAGGTTCAACAGGTGATGCTATAGTCAAATTATTAACAAATTCTTTATTAATGGATCAATATAAATTATTCACAATACACATAAATCTGTATTGTTGTTAAAATGATGATTTTGATTAGTTCTATAATATAGTATAATAAGTTACTATATATTTGTACATGCTGTGCTAACCTGTAAATAGTGAGGCATTTACTTTGTATTATTACTGACTGATTAATTTTAGTGTACTCATTGTTGGTCAGCTAAATAAAATAAATAAACAAATGTATTGGCTAAGTGCGAAAAAAAAGGAAATCGTAATATGGACTAGATAGGTTATGGGATCGAGCTATTAATACATTTTATACACTGGAAATAGCATAACAACGTCTTCTGAGTCAGCAAGTATTGCTTACAATAAAATAAACAACATTGGTTGATGTCTTTTGGCTGATTTTGACACTTTACGGATATTGTCTTTCTTCTTTTCTTTGCTAAAGCTATCAAAACCTATTTTAGAGAAATGATTGGAATCAACAATTAATGTTCTTGTACTGAGATTAGCCGTGGTTGCTTAGTAGATATATAGTCCCTTGGCCTTGAAATTATATAGTACGCCAGCAAACCAAGTTCGATTCCCACCGGCACGAACAATGTAGTTAATTACTAGTTTTAAGTGCCATTTAACCACATACTCAGACGCTAAAGAGAAATACTGAGAGTTTACTTCATTGCGTTAAAACCCAACGCTATAATAATAGGGAACCTTTGAGTATTCAACCAACTACTCAAAGTAGGGAACACATCATAGTTAATAATGATAATACAACTCGGGTTTCGCTTCTTAACACGGCATCATCAGGAGAAATGTAAAATAATTACGTGTAATATTAAATTAGTACATAGTAGAGCCATGTTGCAGCTATATCTTATAGTATGTAGCACGAATGGGTCGGCTCGACCGGGGACGGACCACGCTCTCACGGAATACCAGCCACGCAGCTTTCGTATGGTGGGTGTAGAGAACCGGGGACCCTTTTACTGGAAACGAGACATTCCATCTTAATCCTCACGGGTGACAACGCATCTGCATTTTGATTTTTGTCTATGGATAGATGTTTGTCTATGGGCCACAGCAACTACTTACCATCAGGTGAACTATGTGCTCGTATGTCACACCCAACCAATAAAATAAAAAAATAATTAGATATAAATCTTCAATTACAAAGTGAGATATTAATAAGTAAGTAGCGTCCGCCTGTAGCTCTCGCAACAGAGTCCAAAGAGCAGCGAGCTACTCGGATCTAGTTCGTCAATGTTCGTCGTTTATATGGAATTTTTAGAAAAAGCAATATGTGACTAGACCACCACGAATTCATTACCTATCCTATTAGTTGTCTCTTACGACATGTTAGGTATGTTATGAGGTAACACAGTTGGCACATTCTTTTTGTCATAAGTTTGTAACATGGACCGATAAGTCCCAGACTAACATGGGGCAAGACAATGAGTAAAACTTACCTGAACAAACCAGTTATTATATTCCATAAAGCTGGTACTAAGTAGGGAGTATAATTGTCCAGAATGAACGTCAAAAAGCCCATTACCAACTGCAATATGTTTAGAATGGATGACATTGATGAACTTCGTCGTGGCACTGATATTATATTTGTCATTTTCTTTAATATCCGTATGAATGTTATTCCCCCAATACAGTCTTTTATAGAATTTTCGTGTGATGTGCTTAGTGCGCCATTTTCTAGTGACGTAAATTTTTCTTCAGGTTCATATGGCTCATGGTGATCTCGTAGTTTTCTTACAGGCTGTATTGTACAAGCTTTTATTAACGTTGTTTCCAAAATTCCAATAATGTATAGTATTAAAATGAAATTCTGAAAAAGTACATTTGCTTACTAATATTTATTATCAGTAAAGTTCATCGAGCGAAGAGATCTGGTAACCGCGAGCCTTAATAATGTTATAAGACGTCAATTATACCAACTACTGTTTGCCACCTAATATCGTCATCATCCACCATCATCATCATCATTATTATCATCATGACAGCCGGTCAAAAGTCAACTGCTGAATAACAGGCCTCCTTCATAGAATTTGTAATAGCACAAAGTCCACCTTGTTTTAAATGGATGGTGTGACATATCTCCGTGTACCTTTTTTACGTGGTAGAGCCACGCTGTAGCTATATTGTGGTTATAGCACGAATGTATTGGTTAGACTCTCACTATATACCGGTGAAAAATAGCAGCATTACGCTGTTATTTTTTTGCCAGTATTTTTAGGGTTCCGTAGTCAACTAGGAACCCTTATAGTTTCGCCATGTCTGTCTGTCCGTCTGTCCGTCCTCGCTTAACCTCTGTGACCTAACACTAGAAAGCTGAAATTTACCGGTACCAATATGTGTATCAATCACGCCGACAAAGTGGTAAAATAAAAACTGGAAAAAATGTTTTATTAGGGTAGCCCCCCTATATGTAAACTGGGAAGTGATTTTTTTTAATTTCAGCCCTTTTTTACATGGGGAAATGCCTACGCATACCCGCCTCGCGGGGGCAAGGACGGGTTATGTCGGACTCGCACCGACTAAAACCCCATGGTTTTCCACCTTTGTCGCTTATTGGCAGGGCCACGGGAACGCTTTCGCACACATCCGCAGCCCCACCAGCGCCTGCCGCCCCGTGGCAGCACCTCCTCGGGAGCGGAATATTCCTCCCCGTTCTCCTTCACAGGTAAGGCGCACCAGAACACATGGCGCGCCTTCTTTCTCGGCCTCTAATTACATCTGCGCAACGGAGGCCCCCGCGTCCAATGCAAGAAGGCCATGGGGCCAGGAAAAACAAGCACTTAGAAGTACTAGCCTTCCCGACCCCAGCGGCGGATCTGGTCTATGGCTCCGCCGCCAACAAAGATTCGGCTGCGGAGGGTAGGGAGAGCGGCGCCTCGTAATACCGACAATCCTCTCCCCGTGCTGCCCCACCACCACCGCATCAACGGTGCGGCCCCGTTTGAGTCGCGGAGGATAGGGCGAGTGGCGCATCGCCATACCAACACTCCTCTTCCTCCGTGACTCCACCTCGGCTGCAGCGGTAGGTGGGGAGGACACACCTCTCACCGCAGTCCACCAACACACATCCGAAGTGGGCTTCCCAAGCCCACTCGGAGTGGCCACCTCGGGCCGGCCCTCCACCTCGGACCAGCCATATGGGTTCCTCTTTGTTTCGCCGTGGGTGACCAAGCCACGGCTTCTAAGCCCCCCCCCCCCGCCACGACAAGGCGGGAACCCGTTCGGGGGGGTTTTATTTCAACCCTAACGTGTGATATATTGTTGGAAAGGTATTTAAAAATAAATAGGGATTTACTAAGATCATTTTTTGATAATGTCAATAATTTCGGAAATAATCGCTCCAAAATTAAAAAACAATGTGTCCCCCCCCCTCTAACTTTTGAACCATAAGTTTAGAAAATATGAAAAAAATCTGAATAGTAGAACTTTATAAGGACTTTCTAGGAAAATCATTTTGAACTTGGATGGAACTACCGGGAGCAGTTGCAGGAGCGCGGAGCGCGGAGCGCTGCAGGAGCGCGAACATAAAGGATACCCACATTTAAACTCATAAGTGCGAACACTTATTGTGACTGACGGGAAACTACGGAACCCTACACTGAGCGTGGCCCAACACGCTCTTGGCCGGTTTTTTGAGAGCGTGGTCTTACCTCGTTTGAGCCGACTTATTCGCGATATACACAAAATACGTTTCTGAGACACCTGTATCCATTGATTACCTGTTTGTCTCATCAGGTCGTCCCTACACAGAGACGGCGTCGCCCAACTCTGCTCTTGCTAACACGACGTTGCCACTCGTGGGCTTGTTTTGTGTTTACTGTTTGTGACATTATGTAAAAAATAATTAGTTAATGAACTGCGTTACGGACCTGTCCGTGACATAAAACTTAAATGGCATCTGTTATGGTATATATTTGAGAACATTACTCATAAATAAAATAAAAAATTACATTTCATTCGAACTCTAAAAAGACCTTTAGAGGCTAGTCGACATAGACAGGCAGACAGACACTTTCCTGTCTGTGATCATCTAGGTACTATATTTACTACTTTTTGGTTTTGTGGTTTGGCAGTTGGCGATTTGTCGTTGGAAAACCTCGAATGTCTGCTGGACGGACAGAGCCCGACAGAGGCGAACTTTGTCCCACTTTGTCACGCATTTCACTTTAACACTCATTGTACAAATGATGCTATTAGTTCGGGTCATAATGATTATATCAGATTTTCTGGCCTAGCTCTCAAGGTAGACGGTGCACTTGTAGTCTTCTTTATTTGGTGTTGACTGTATTGACTCTGTGATGACCGGAGGAGATGCAGGGGTGCAGGTGTCTATAGATGCATTGCAGGATGGTCCATAGGTCCATAGCCTCTTCGTCACTTTCCTTACGAAGATCTCGTGTCCCGCAACACGAGATGGTCTCACGTTCAGACTATCACGTGTTTTAGTGGTCAGATTGGTTATTACGCAGCGGGTCCCGGGTTCGATACCCAACAGAAATCATTATTTGTGCTACAAATTATTGGATTTTACGTCTGGTCGTGTAGTGATTCGTCCTACATTTCTGACACTTGCATCCTAGTCTACATCCGAACTTATTGCTTATAAATGTTACAGCGGGCATAGATAGGTGAGAATTGTACATTTGGGGCACTATAATGCCTTCTGCGTAGTTAATCGACTAGAGTATGATGCTTTATTATTATAAAAATATTTTAATAAAAATAGAAACTCACCGTAAAGTTATACATTTTAGAGACGTAACGATGGTCTTTGCGTTCTTAATTTTGGGTATCCACATTTAAATTAAAAAAAATCAGCTAAATACTCGATGCACTTCTACCGAATACACAAAATATAATGAATCACAAATCGTTATAGTCTTTTAAAACTTTGCGCAATAATTATCTAATTTAAAAACGACTTAATGTTAATTACTTTTCATTAGATATTTTTTATTATTTCACCATATAAATGACAACTTACTAAAATGTTGGAAATGTGTTATGTAAGAAGTTTAGTAAGACCTATATTAAGTACTATGAATCAGGAGAACTACCCGAGTTCTCAATGTTAACTATTGCTCTCAAAAATAATTTTTCATAATGCCACAGTGTCGCTGCGTGGTGTCGTAAGAGTGACAGAGGGAAACATCATCAGATACTTGGAGATCGACAGCAGCGTCTTCTAAACTTGGCGACCATGACAGCACCCTTGTAAGGCAATCTTTGAGAAGGCCTATGTTCAGCAGTGGACTTTCTAATGTTGTCATTAAACTAATGATGATGATGAATGTTAAGAGTCACAGTCAAGCTAATGGTAAGTGGCTCTTGCAGCCCAGAGATTGTAGATTACAAATACCTACTCTAAATTAAACGATCTAAAACCCCTGAGGACAAAGATAGAATTTCTCGTTATCCAATGAGGATTTATATCGGGTTATTTTTCAAAGAGAAGCCAAATTTTAAACTTAAGTTCAAATATATAAATAATGCTTTACCGTTATTGCAGTTTTTGAAAATACGAGTAAATAAGTCTTCTAAATTTATTTGAAATTATCCCTAATTGATTGTGATTTATGTGTAACAACATTTTTATCTACCGATGGACCCTTACGAATGTGTGCGTGCGCCGTAAAATCAGTTAAAATAATACGTTACCACCATTGTTATAAGAAAAAAACTATTTTCTTATATCTGTGATACGCGTTTTGAAATTAAAGGATATATATAAGGAATAACAGAATGTTTGAGGTTTTGTTTGTTGTCTGCCTTTCGAATTTCAAACTCGCGTCAATGAATTCCAGTTGGGTTACGCTGCTTTTCTATTTTAGCATGATTTAATCATTTGTTTATAGCACTAATCTTTGCACAAATAAATAGAATTGAATTTTCTGTCTATAATATCGAAATATTTTTTTTAATAATAGAAAAGGCATTAATATATTTTATTTAAAAAATTATTAAATTATACTTAAATAAATGGTCTATGACAATCTAAAACCTAACTAACGCCAAATTAATAGAACCTATACAGGCGAAGTCGGGACGGGTTGCTAGTCTGCAATATAAACAGAGTCAGATTATATGAAAATACTTAGAATTTTATAACACGCAATTATTCGCACTTTTCTCTTCTTTCAAAGCTCATAAACGAGAATGTTGAATTTAACGTTATGTTTATATTAACATGTAAAAAAATTATAAGTATTGAAGTAATATTTACTACGTACGTACATTATACTTTAATAGGCCATTGTTTCTCTTACAAAAGGGAGCAGAGTCAAAGGTGAGACAAGTCTAAAAGTCACAAGTCAAACATTTTCAGGTCCCCTAACGGTACACGCTATATATCTTTGAAATATTCTTCTCAATGGTATTAAGAATTTCTATTCATTCATTCTTACAGCCCTTCACAAGTCCACTGCTGAACATAGGCCTCCCCAAGGAATTCCACAAAGCACGGTCCTGAGCCACCTGCATCCATCGACTTCCTGCATGTCTTACCAAGTCGTCACTCCATCTAGTGGGGAGTCGCTCAACACTTCGCCGACCGATACGAGGCTGCCACTCGAGAAACTTTTTTTCCTATCGGTTGTCGGTTCTTCGAGCTATTATGGCCGGTCCATTGCAATATCAGCGTACTAATCCTTAATACCAATGGAACTCCTTTAAAGTACTTCTACGACACCATTAACTGAGGCAATTACTAATTCATATTTTTCCTTTTTACATGTGGCATTTTCTGCCAGTCAACCCTGATTGCCAAAGACAATTATTCTTGACAGGTGCGAAATATAATGTAAGCCATACACGCTACGGTCTACCGGAGAGGTAATCTGTGCAGGTATGCCTGCGCAGGTCAATCGAACATTGGTAGCGTGTATGGGGACGTTCCGGTGTACAGCACACGCACAGGTACACCGTACGGTGTCACTAGAAAGAATTGATTTTCGATTTTGCTCCGGTCGCCTGCGCAGGTAAAAAAAACTGCGCAGGTCTATTCCCATACATGCATGAGAGGTCTACCTGTGCAGGTATACCTGCGCAGGTAGACCTCTCCGGTGTACCGTAGCGTGTAATGGCGGCCACATACGTAGCGGTATACCTGAACGGTATACCGGAACTGAAGGCTTGTGCAAGTATACCGGAGCATGTGTGTGACAAAACTTGCACAAATTTCCTGACTTGCACAAGTCTGGTAGGCAGATCAAAACTACGATCTGTATACCTGCGCAAACTAGTTTGTGCAAGTATGCATGAGCGTGTGTGTCGGAACACTTCAGTCGCCTAGAGCTTGAGGTGATATTATTGTAGAAAACTTAAGATCTTCGTAACTTCTACCAGTCGCCAGGAATCTCAAAGTTGCTGTTAACCCATCATGCGGTATTATCGCTGGGCGCATTATCGTGTCATTCTTTTCTATCAATGGCGTTACTAAGGACAAGTGTTCTAAATATGTGTTTTCATCCATACGCAAATAATTGTGCCAGTCCTTCGGAGCAAATTTCAATTCATTTAAAAGGTTGGTGTGGGAATACTTATTTCTTTTCAGTAACCATTCTTTACACCATACAGAACGTTTCTTCTTACACTTCTCTTTTTTCTTAATATCTAGCACCAAACCAACAATAGCCAAAACGTCATCATTTGTGGGTGCCGGTGGCATATTTCACAAAACACTTATTGCACAACACGACTTCTTCGGTTTGTCACAGGCGCAGAACTGAGACTGCACAGGCATACTTGAATCGTGGGTGGTCACTATGGACGTTAGGTATACTTGCACAAGCCTTCAGTTCCGATATACCGTTCAGGTATACCGCTACGTATGTGGCCGCCATAATAGTACTTATATAAAGTGTAGGTAAATATATTAAAACGTACATACATTTATACAATGTGTATTGTGTACGCCTACTTATGAACTTAATAAATAAACGTCCGTATGAATATAATTTTGCACGTGGTAGAGCCATTGTGGAGTTATATTAGTAGAATAGTTGTAGCATGAATGTGTCGGCTCGACCGGGGAAGGACCACGCTCTCACAGAATACCAGAGTAAAATAGCAGCTCGCTGCTGTGTTTCGTATGGTGAGTGTAGAGAACCGAAGACCCATCTTACTCGAAAGAGGCATTCCATCTTAGTCCTCACGGGTGACAAGGCATATGCATTTTGATTCCTTATCTAGGATAGATGTAGAAGTCTATAGGCCACAGCAACCACCTAGCATCAGGTGGACTGTGTGCTCGCTTATCACCTATATCCTATAAAAAAATAAAAAAGTACATACAATTAAAAAATATTTGAAGTAACAAGGAAAAAATATGAGTTAGTAATTGCCCTCAGGTATTGTTGTCGTCATAAAATAACTATAATCCACAATAGAATGGCTGTCAACCTTACTTTGTAGAAGGATTGGCGTCGCCGGGAGCACACATACAAGCAATTACGTCGTATTATCAGTTATCACTACTACAAACACATTTTAGACTTTTGATTAATGTTTTTGACACATTAATGTTTCTTTATTTTTGTTTCTAATATTCACAAAATATAAATAGTTTCGACTTACTGGTTGCAGAATATGTCTCCTTTATTTAAATTCCACTTCCCGCTGTTCTTTCTACACGTAATTATTGCACAATACGCCATTTTTTTAATAATTTGGACGCAGCGACTTTTGACACGAAAATTGGAAACGATTGATTGTGTTGACATTTATACGTGTGAATTGACATGTTAGTGGCTACACGGGCTCCGCCCACACCTCGTTTCATTATGTATGTATTATAGCATATATATTATAGTATATATATTCTATAGTTGTCGTAGAAGTACTTTAAAGGAGTTTTATTGGTTGCATTCTTAATATTTTGGATCAGTAAGCTGAAATTACAATGGGCCGGCCATAGAGCTCGAAGAACCAACAACCAATAGGGAAAAAAGTGTAGGGAGATCTCCTACTAGATGGAGTGACGACTTGGTAAGGCATGCAGGACGTCGATGGATGCAGGTGGCTCAGGACCGTGCTTTGTGGCATACCTTGGGGGGGCCTATGTTCAGCAGTGGACTTGTGAAGGGCTGTAAGGAACGAATGAATAGAAAATTTTAATATCATTAAGAAGGATAGCCAAAGATATATAGCATGTACCGTTAGAGGACCTGAAAAAATTTGACCTGTTACTTTCTGACTTTTCTCACCTTTGACGCTGCTCTTTATTGCAAGAGAAACAAAGGCCAATATAATTCTATTAGTATCTAATGACAATTGAAGTATAATGTACGGACGTAGTAAATATTACTTCAATACTTATAATTTTTTACATATTAATATGAACATAAAGTTAAAATAAACATTCTCGTTTATGAGGTTTGAAGGAAGTGAAAGGCCCGAAAACTTGTGTGTTATAAAATTCTAGGTATTTTCAGGTAACTTAATCTGACTCTGTTTATATTGCAGACTAGCAACCCGTCCCGACTTCGCCTGTATAGGTTCTATTAATTTGGCGTTAGTTAGATTTTAGATTGTCATAGGCCATTTATTTAATTATATTTTTTTTAAATAAAATATATTGCATGTCTTTTCTTTTATTAAAAAAAAACAAATATTTCGATATTATAGAAAGACACTTCAATTGTATTTATAATTTGTGCATAGATTAGTGCTATAATAATAATAAACAAATGATTAAATCATGCTTACATAGAAAAGTAGCGTAACCCAACTGGACTTCATTAACGCGAATTAGAAATTCGAAAGATAGTCAACTAAAAAAATCTCAAACATTCAGTCCTTTTCATCTTTTAATTTCAAAATGCGTGGTAATCACAGAACACTTAATATAGCTAGCACCAAGCTTCCGCTATATTAGGTGTTCTGTGGTGGTAATGCATCACTTTAACTGATTTTATTACGCACGCACACATTCGTAAGGGTCGATCGGTAGGTAAAAACCGATCGACCTTTTTGATCGACAAATTTGGGATAATTTCAAATAAACGTTGAAGCTTTATTTACTGGTATTTTCAAAAACTGCAATAACGGTATATCATTATTTATATACAGGGTGGGCCTTAACTGTATGAGTGGTTTAAATATGCAATAAAAAAATAACTATAAATCTTATTGTCTTTTTATTTATACATTTAAAAAGTACAGGGAATCGAAATTTCAGTGACATCAAATTTTTAAAGATAATGTCATTTAAGACGGTTCCCCTAGCGAGAGACCTTGAGCGTTCTGTCCCATACAATCCACGCGCTCTCGCTACAATATATCACGGAAAAATACGCCCGAATATTTGGAATTATTCCAATTAAAAGAGATAAGCGAACTTAAGAAATTAAATAAAACGTGTAGAATATAGATTTTTAAATTATCTATCCATTAGTGTAATTCTCAAATGATTAGAGCATGTCCCTTTTGCAACAGATGCATTTTTTAAAAGTAGATTTTAAATGTATTCATAACACATAAAAACAAATTAGAACGTGGAATGTGATGATAAGATATCGTACATTAATAATGCGCTTTTAGATGTAGCTTATTTCTCATAACTAATGAGATAATAGTCTCTGAAAAACGCACTTTTGCCAGGTTTTGGTCAGGGTACTACGCCTTAAGTGACCGCCACCAGCTTTTTGACATTCTTGTAGTCGCACTCGCAGATTTTGAAAAACACGTTGACAAATTGCTCGTGGAATAGCGTTAATTTCTTGCACAATGTTTATCTTTAACTCTTCAACTGTTGTTGGATTATTTAGACTCTTGCTTTTAGGTAACCCCACAAAAAATAATCATTAGGAGAAAGATCTGGACTCCTTGGAGGCCACTCAATGTCTCCTCTTCGCGATATGAGTTTTCTTGGAAAGATTTTCTTCAGCATGTCTATTGAGACTGTAGAAGTGTGGCAAGTGGCTCCATCCTGTTGATACCACGTCCTAGAATTGTACCCTTGAAATTCTTGAAGAGCTGGAACTGGAAACTCTTGCAACATCTGACAATAGTTCTCAGATCTCACTGTCACAGCAACTCCTCTTTGGTTTTCAAAGAAATATAGCCCAATTATTCCACTAGCCGATATTCCAGCCTTAGTCTTTGATGCATCTCGAGGGGATTAGATTCGGACCAAAAGCGGCAATTTTGCTTATTAACATATCCGAAGATTATGTTGGAAAAATTGTTAAAACGTTCCAGCATAACATTAGCAAGTTAAGTCGAAGATAGGCATCATTAGGATTATTCATTCATAGGATCATTCATAGGTACAAAATCCTGCGCGAAGTAGTCCTCTTGATGTTCAAGACTTGGCTTCTTTTGCGAGTCGATTGTCGAGTTGAATAATCTCCGGCGTCCGTATTGACTTCGGGCGGCCCGCATTATTTATTTTTGCTGTACACCCGGTTTCTTCGAACATCTTAACCCATTTCCGAATAGAATTTGCGCATGGTGCTTCTCTGATGTCTTGTAAGCCGAAGTGAACGCGGTACTTTCGCCTAGCAACAGTCACAGAATTGTTGTCGACATAATACGCGCGAACACAAAACGCACGCTGTGCTCCCGAGAACGCGTCCATGGCGATTGGCGACAAAAAATTCCACGAAATGGCGCATCTAACGACACCCCCCGCCCCCCCCCCCCTACCTTTAACGGTTTTTGAATTATAGACAAAATAAAACGCTCATACTGTTAAGGCCCACCTTGTAGTTGAACTTAAGTTTAAAATTTGGCTACTCTTTGGTTACTCTCCAGGCGTTTTGATCCTTAAATTTAGAGTAGGTATTTGTAATCTACAATCTCTGGGCTTCAAAAGCCACTTACCATTAGCTTGACTGTGACCTTAACATTCATCATCGTCATTAGTTTAATGACAACATTAGAAAGTCCACTGCTTAACATAGGCCTTCTCAAAGATTGCCTTACAAGGGGGCTGCCATAGTCGCCAAGTTTAGAAGACGCTGCTGCCGATCTCCAAGTACCTGATGGTGTTTCCTGTCTGTCACTCTTACGACACCACGCAGCGACACTGTGGCATTACCTATAAAAAAGATAAATTATTTTTGAGAGCAATACTGTAGCAATAGCACTGAGAAGTTAGGTAGTTCTCTTGATTCATGATACTTAATACAGGTCTTACTAAACTTCTTACATAACACAATTCCAACATTTTAGTAAGTCATTTATAAATAAAATGCAGTTGGGTTTTACTGTCGAGAAATTCGCTGTAACAGCCCGGAGTATGTGTGTACATGTAAATCCGTTGGTCCTGCGTCTGATCGTATCGGAATGCAGTCACTTGCCGCCACTTTTATATCTCGAGGTCCGACGGAGTCGATGGCGTCGGACCTCAAGATATAAGAGTGAGGGCATAGAGAGTGCACATGTTTGTGTGCAGTATAATCCTGTCCTGCGCAGATGATCCTGCCGTGACCGAAGTAGCTCGCGGCCTTGCAAGCCGCGAGCCCTGAGACAGATAAAGCTGTAAGAGTCGCATAGACTAACAGCACTAACATCTAGATACTAGGCGTGACCGAAATTCGGTCTGGAGGACATTATTAATCCTTGATGTCATGTTCTATGATCAGAAGTAACCAAATACCATTAAGTGATGTACTTTGTTTGCTTTTTAACACAACAGCAGATATAGTAAGGAATATTCAGAAATAAATTTACAATTAATTAAAAACAAATTGTCATTACAGATATAAATAAAACAATAAGTAAGTCAATTTATAAAAAAGAGTTTGCATAGTTATGTCGGAAATATTTTGTCTTCGTAATTTATTTTCATATTTAAACACTTTTCGTACTGACAATGCCAAAGTTATGTACAAACTAATAATTAAAGAAAATTATTTAAGTATGTAACACACTTATATTTTCCAATATTTTCATTGTCTTATTCCTGTAAGAAAAATAATTTTGAAATATTTTTGTTTATTCGAATCTAAAATACATTTTAAAGGTGTGTACCTAGTAGTTATTTTACAAATTATCATATTGTCTGTTATCACAATTTGGGTCGTATCATAAATATGTCGTAATAAGGTAACTATATTTTCTGTAGTCTTCTGAGATTTGTCTTGTAAGATTTGATATTTTCTTTTCATTGGTTATTATTTCTTCTCTTAGATCCAGTTTTTCCCTAGCACGAGTAGTCGTTGCGGTTGGTCTTTGTGTGGGTACTATGAAACTGTTGACTCCATGACATAAGGTTATAAAGCCAAGGTATAGGATGACCTGAAAATAAAATTAAGCTTATTACAGACTGATAGATAGGATTTAGTTTATTCATGCTTGACACGAAACCTTAGATTGCTAGGACCCTAGCACATTATATGGGAGGTTTGGAATTTTGATCCTTATCTATCGTACGTTCATCGCTTCATTATACCAAATATAAGCACATTATACTATAGTATTGTATCATGGAATGAGCGACTGTTTGAGATTCGTGGAAAAGTATTATGACTGTGTATAAGACGACCCAAAATAATGGCATCCAGTCAAGTGTTGTCTTATTTTGGACATACATAATTTAATTTTATAATGAAAGTTATACCATTGCCGTACTAAAGTGTATTCCATATACTAATAAATATTAGTATCTAAAAATAATAATATATGCATATTATTTATGATATATATATAATAACAAAAATAAGTTGATTATTGGTTTGCAAACCAATTAGCGTTAATTGGTAATTAAATAATTAAATAATAAAACAGCCATTTAATATCTAAGCGCTATATTTAACTACATATTATACATATTATGATATTGATATGTACCACCTCACTCAGACCTGCAAAAAAGACAGACGAAGCGATGCGTACACTGTGACGTAAACACCAAGAAAAAATCATGCCCAACTTATCGTAGAAACAAGCACTCATATATATAAAAAACAAATTGCAGCCAACACTATGGTTTTAGGTGTAGTGAACTTTTACAAGCGTAATGAAAGAAGGAAGATGTGTGCGTGAGTGGAATATAGTATCAGCGTCACTTCCACAGTGCAGGTGTGCAGTGCTCCGTCTATCTTACTTTCTTGATGTGAGTGTCTGTCGCAGTCAAATGGTTTAATCAGCCGGTTAATTGAACGGCTGAGCAGCTTAATTAAAAGCCGGCGTTTAATAGCCCCAAGAGAGTTTAGTCAAATGGGCAGATTGAAAGAGATACATTCGTACCTAGTAAGATACATTCGTGACAATAAGTTGTGTTACATACACAATAAACAAACAGTATAATAATAATAAAAATACCTATGGCAACATTAAACTAAAACTTATAGTCCCATCGGATTGAGATCAGGACTGTACATAGGCTCTTTAGCACTTCAGCTTTTGTAAAGTCAGGGTCATTGTTTTCGACCTAGGTTTGAGTTGAACGTATCTAATGAGTCACAAGGTACGTAAAACTCAAGTCATTTGACTTCTTGATGGGACAACCCCCACCAAATCATGATTGACGCAGAATGATGACCACCATGAAAATTTCCAACAAGTGGCTATGCTTCTTTAGAGCTGTTAGAATATATTTGGTCACTTTGCTTGTTGCAGTGCTCTTCAATCTATACATGTCAGGTCTTGTTTTATAATTTGTCATAGGGTCTTTGTGGGAATACTTTATAACCAGTAAGATCCTAGGAGGCCGATTAAAACTGACTCCCTTTTGAGGATTATCCTCCTATATTTTATGGTCTTCGACAGAGGAATTGTTTGTACGGTATATTCTCAGACGATAATGCGTTATACAAACAGACGGCTAGGTTTTGAAGCATCTTAAAATGACTATGACGCCATAGTCTAAATTAACAATCATGGTGAAAATATTACGTGGAATGGCGGCAAATTGATAATTATTTAACTTTTTATATTTGAATTAGAAAGGAACTTCATTATTTGTAATATTATTTATGGCCAGACTTAATAAAGTATCAGTGATTAGGCCATATAGGTTCTTTGAGGTATTATAAAATGAAAAGAAAACAAGGGAAAAGACGAGTATTATATGTGTAACATGTATTTATCGTTTGAATGATGAGAAAATTATATTAGTAAAATTTTTAAATAGTTTATTTTTCTTTGTAACCTTGATTATCCACTTCCTCAACTACACACACTACAGCAATGTTATTGTTACCACAAGCAATTATTTATTCTGTGCCACAAGGCACAAGGTGATAAATTTAACGTTACATGTAGTTGTATGTTTTATATTATTGTTAATAGGGTTATTTAGATTTTGTATATATGTATCACAATTAAAATATTTTGTATTAAGTGTTGTAAACTTTTGGTTTCTTTAAAAACAAGTTGTTGGAAACTATCAATGTATCTTCGGGGAATTTTACTTACACAAATTAAAAAAAAAACACAGAGCAGATACAGAGCTCTCAAAACTTCCATTATTTTATTTTTTTATGGTCATGCATTTTTATGCCGAGGTAAAAAGTAAAAAACTTTTATTAGGCAGAGATCTACCGGTAATACAACAATAATTTGGGTGAAGTATTTTGGTAGTATTAAAAGTTTGTTCAAGAAGAGTTAAACAAATATTTAATGAATTTATTTATATAAATTTTAGAAAACTCAAAAGGTATTAGCGAAACACTTTGTTAACTTTACCTTAAAAATTGTAGGACCCCAGGTAAGATGGCACCTTACCAAGACATCAGGTAAAATTGTAACGAGGTAAAACCGTTGGTTTAGGTGTTGTCAAAAGAATAATTTATTATGCGAAAAGGTAAAGTTATATTAAATTTACTACTAAATACATAGATAAATACTCATACTATTTGGGTTTGATGAAAAGGAATATTTCTTTTATTATAAAACATGTTTAAGAGTAGATAACTTAAAAATCCTAAGTAATATTATCTAAAATAAATAAGACTATGAACAGATGGGTCATGTGTTTTTTTTTTATAGAAGTTAGGGAGACAAACAAGCAGATATTCCACTTGGTAGGTGGATCCTTTGATCCATAGACACTAACGTTTATCATCGTTCAAGAATCAAAGTGAAAGTGTGTTGTCACCCCTAAGGACTAAGGTTGAATGCCTCGTTTTCAGTAATAAGGGTCTCCGGTTGTCAACAGTCACCCAGTCACCACACGAAACAGCAGCATTATGCTGTTGATTTTCGTTGGCATTCTGTGAGTGCGTGGTCCTTCCCTGGCTGAGCAATTCGCGCGGCAGCAATAATATAGCTGCAGATTCACTCCACCAGGTACGAAGATATGTGCAAGTGTGCCCCAAAGCGCAAAAAGTATCACACGAGTAATCGCTGTTAAAATTAAATTGGATAAATGACTAATAACAAACGGGAGCGGACAATGCAAAATACCAAATGTATGTAATGCGTCAGAAAACGGGATGTAGGTAATGTTTGATAAAGATAAAATGAAAAAAAATCGAACATGCTTATTAATTAATTTATCAAATTCGATGTTTATAGTTGCTTTAGACAGTACCTATCAAAAACCACTTAACTTACCGCTAAATATTTAAATTTAATATGTTTATACATATAAGTAAATATTAAATTTATTTTGATGAGACATAAATTTAATGACACCTACTACAATTTCGCACATAGTTTTAATGAATTTTAAGAACATAATATTGAATATTTTTTTCTTCACTTGATGTGCCAGTAGACTAATTTTGAAATGCAGAAGATAATACATAATAATATAATATAGATTATACAAAACAAATTACAATAACTTACCAACTTTCGTGCCATGTTGTTATTGTCGTAAATAGCAACTGATTTGTTTTATTATTGTAACCGTCTAGAAACATGTAATTGTTGACTATTTATTTAAGCGAATAACAATGAATGTTTTGCCGCTATTTTCGGTCTGCGTTGGACACGTTTGTCACTCCGTAGTGTTGATTTGAAAATGATTCAATTGAAGGAAGTTTTAATGATGCTTTGCTCCAGAATAGTGTATATTACGTTAATTTTTAATAGATTTGGATAGGTATAGTATACTTCGATAAACTTAAAACTAAAAACGTTTTCAAACTAAAATTACAACATAGTCTTTTTATTCTTCGCACATATTAGTACAAAAGAACACTATATTTTTTAATTTACCGATGACGGTTGTATAGTTTTTATGTTTGATATTTTTATAGGTACCTACTTACCTAATTATAACAAGAATGATTTTCCGACCGGTTACTGGGGGCATTTGCGAAGGTGCGATAGTACATTTAGCACATGAGTAAAGAAATCTTTATTCGCGCGGTATTAGCACCTACTGCTAAAGGCAAAATATTTCTTTGAGTACCGCGGCTTAAACCAATGTAAGCTATTAAAATAAAATTGATCATGGCGGTGTAGGAATATCTACTAACTCATATCATCCGGTGGGTGTCGTATAGTAGAGGGAATCAAATCAGAAGATGAGAAAAATCTGGAGGATTTTTACGTGGTAGGGCCATGCTGCAGCTATATTAGTAGTATAGTTGTAGCACGAAAGGGTCGGCTCGACCGGGGAAGAACCACGCTCTCACAGAATACCAGCATAAAATAGCAGCTCTGTTTCGTATGGTGTGTGTAAAGAACCGGACGTTTTTACTGGAAAAGATTGCCCTATCTTAGTCTTAATCTTAGTTGATTCATGGTCGAGGATTGATGTAGATGTTTATGGGCCGCAGCAACCACTTACCATCAAGTAACATTACTTACTTACTAACTTACTAATTTAGTGAAGTATTGTTTAACATTAATAATTAGATAACATTAGTTAGTGTTGTTACTAACATATTTTAGTTTATAAATGACTTACTAACCGATACGGATCATGGTTCGAAATAAATGATGAAATGATATTATTATTATAAAGTGGACTGTGAACTCTTTTGTCACCCTTACTCCATGTATATAAAAAAATAATTAGGGGCATGAACCAAAGTACGAGCAACGCGGCGCGCTTTCGGAGAGATAAGGCAAAATAGAGTTAGTTTTTGTTTGATATAGAATAACATAATATAATTGTTATTGAAAACCATTTTTTTATTTACAAAATCTTTAATCAGCTCTATATCCAGTACATTGATGTTGTATATGACTTGATATTTTTTTTTAGTTAATCAAAACGTAAATAGTTACTTATGAATTATGACTGCTACACAAAATATGTACGTATAAAGTACGCAGTACGTGACATTTTGTTTTCGAAATAGAGAAATGTCTCACGCAGAAATATGTGTTAAATAAAACGAATGCATTTAGTCACCACAAAACACGTATTTTCAAGTAAAGGCAATAATATATTTCTCGTCTCAACCAATAGCCGAGCCGTGGTAGCTCCAATGAGCGCTCGGTGTAAATTTCATAGTACGCGAGCATCTTTGGAACGACCTCCACCAGCACCAATAAAATTGTTAATTGTAATTTTAAGTACTAATTCACTACTAACTCAATGGTGAAAGAAAACATCGTGACGAAAACCTTTTTTTATATAATAAGACTGAAAAACTAGCACACAGTTGACCTGATGGTGAGTGAATGCTGTGGCCCATAGACATCTGCATCAATTCTTAATTAAGAATCAAAATGCAGTTACATGTTTACCTCTGAGGCCTCAGATGGATTGCGTCGTTTCCAGTAAAGAGGTTCTCTACACTATACGAAACATAGCAGCATTGAACTGCTATTTTACGCTGGTATTCTATGATAGCGTTCCGTTATATTTCTACCTATTCGTACTACTTCTATAATATAGATGCAGCGTGGCTCTACCACGAAGTTATATTATATTCGTTGTTTTGACGGATGGTGTTCATCTTTTTGAAAATAACATAAACTCTTGATCACGATGCCCACACACCTCTCTCGCTTCTTTCATCTCCATGTATATTCAGTTTACGCAAACGTGCTCGTCGGTTAAGGGTGCTCTTAATTTAGCCCATATTTATTATATCGCCCATTTGTTCGATAAACTTCAGTCCAGAGCGTCTTTTGATGACTCTACCAATTACTTCAACAGAATAAACTTACTGTGTCACACTTTCTTCAGTCATTCTTGCTCGGTGTCCAAACTACCGAAGCATTTCTCTCTTAATCATGGTCACACATAATTTCTTAATCTTACCCTATCCTTTATGTCATCCCTAACATACCTATTGACCTCCTTTTTACATTAATTTTACTCTAATGCTTCTTCTGCTATTCTCAACTTGCACGATAAGAACTAACACAGTATTGTAATACGTGCCTTTTGTGACAGTAAAAAATAGCCTATTTACAGTTTTTATATATTTTCCATGAACCACCCCGTGATTGCTACCTTAACTCTTTTTGATAAACCATGAGGGAAAAAGGGAGTTTTAATGCGTTTTTACCAACATTAAATCATCTTACTTTAATCACATCATTACAATCTTACTTTATAAAAAGCAATGTTTTCAATGAAACACCTTGATAGCGGGCTAGCTTTCGTCGACTCAATAATAAGTTAAAGATCTTTAAAGGGTGCTTTTGAAAATAAGGATAAAGGTATTCAAAATCAGTAGTGTTAAGGAGAAATTTAATAATAGATCACATTATAGTCACTCCGTAAATGATCGGCAGACTTTGCTCCGCAGCACAAATTATGATGAAAAATGATAAGATCTCACTTGTGTTAACCTGTACATTAATCGGGTTTTGTAATTGCTATAGCATTTTGTTGTATAGAAATTTTTGTTTTTCAGTAGAGTGCCATACAAAATTGGTTGACTCTACAGGCCATCCCTAGAACTTTCCGCTAATTTCAAATACTAAGCGCTCCAAATTTAATCAAATTATGTTGCGAAATCTCGAAGTTATGCAAAAAAAAAAGGTTTTTTTTCGAATTCTTTCTCCTTCGATATCTCACGAACGAATGAACAATGAATCGATTTTTATTTTCCAAACTAAAATTAATAAATGCCCACCACTACTTTTGTGTGTTCTTGCGGTTAGCATTTTGACCATTCCACAGATCATTAAAACGTTACGACACTCCCAACTTTAATTTTATAAGTTTAGTTATACCAACGACTAGTCTCTATAGTCTATATGGAATTTAAAAGTTAGGCTGCACTAAAAGTATCGGGAATGGAATATTTCCACTGTTCCTGTAATATTAAAATCTTTTTAATTGAAAACTCCTTGGTTTTAAAAATCGAATACCATTTATTTATTTAAAAAAAGATTCTCGGTCTTGTCACAAGGTTTTGTCAAACTTGTTTAGTCGTTGAGAAAATGGAATTGACTGGAGAAAATACAAGAGCGATGATTTGTTATGACTTTCGAAGTGGTTTAACACAAAAACAGTGTGTTGACCGGATGATTTCTGCATTTGGTGATGAAGCCCCATCCAAAACCACAATTTATCGCTGGTTTGCTGGATTTCAACGTGGACGTGTCAAGCTCAGTGATGATCCCCGTCAAGGTCGTCCAAAAACTACAGCCACCCAAGAAAACGTTGATGCTGTGCGTAAGCTGATTGAGGAAGATCGACATGCGACATACCGAGAAATTCAGGCAACTTTAGACATTGGCATGAGTCAAATATGATATGATGAGACGTGGTCCTTCACTGCTGGCCGTATGAGGAAGCTCAAGATCGCTCAGCGAGCTATGGAGAGGGCTATGCTCGGAGTTTTTCTGCGTGATAGGCTCAGAAATGAGGATATCCGCAGTAAAATCAGAGTGACCGACTTAGCCCAACGGATTAGTAAGCTGAAGTGGCAATGGTCCGGCCATATAGCTCGAAGAACCGATAACCGATGGGGAAGAAAGGTTCTCGAGTGGCAGCCTCGTACCGGTAGGCGTAGTGTAGGGCGACCCCCCACTAGATGGAGTGACGACCTGGTAAGACATGCAGGAAGTCGATGGATGCAAGTGGCTCAGGACCGTGATTTGTGGCGTTACTTGGGGGAGGCCCATGTTCAGCAGTGGACTTGTGAAGGGCTGTAATGATAATAATGATGGTGATGATGAGTCAAATACAAATAATCTAGCATGAACAATTAGGTGTAAAAAAGTTGTTTTCCCGATGGATACCGCATTCGTTCTGTGAAGAGCAAAAAGCAGCTCGCGTTACTTGGTGCGTCAGAACTCTCGAAAGATTCCACGCAGGATCCTCAAATGCTGTATACAACATCGTATCAGGTGACGAATCCTGGATATACGCGTACGAACCCGAAACAAAATACCAGTCACGAGTTTGGGTGTTCGAAAATGAGTTAAAGTCAACAAAAATTGTTCGTTCACGGAGTGTTGCAAAAAAAATGGTGGCTACGTTTGTCTTCAAAACCGGCCATGTTACGACTATTCCTCTTGAGGGACAAAACACTGTTAATGCAGAATGGTATGCTAGCATTTGTTTGCCACAGGTCGTTTCTGAACTCCGTAAAGAGAACTGCAACCGCCGCATCATCCTCCATCACGATAATGCGAGTTCTCACACCACACACAGAACAAAAGAGTTTTTAGAGCAAGAAAACATAGAATTATTAGACCATCCGCCGTACAGCCCCGACCTAAGCCCTAATGATTTCTATATTTTTCCTAAAATAAAGAATAAATTGCGTGGACAGAGATTTTCATCACCTGAAGAAGCTGTGGGCGCCTACAAAACGGCCATTTTGGAGACCCCAACTTCCGAATGGAATGGTTGCTTCAATGATTGGTTCCATCGTATGGAAAAATGTGTGGAATTTCGCGGAGAATACTTCGAAAAGCAATAAATACATTTTTAAATAGTAATGTTGTGTCACTTCCTAGATTCCCGAAATTTTCAGTGCAGCCCTCGTAGTTGTCATTTTTAATACAATTAGACAATAAATTGTACTCTGACGCAACAAGCAGTTCTTTTCTACAAAAATGATATTGAAATTAATAAACGTACCTAAAACTATTATATATTTATTATTTTGAAATGAAATGGTACTGAATAATTTAATAGTTAAAATCAATTGCAATTATGATCGATAGTTAACTTATCTATCACAATTAATCTAAAAAATAATTCTTTTACGATATTTTAATTGACCTTTTTTTTTAATCCGTTCAATACTTTGAATTAAAAAAGAGGTAAATCAAAATTATTAATATTAATTCCAAGTTTTATAGTGATTGCTGCCTCTAATTCTTATTTCGCCTGCAAATTTTAGTAAGTACATTTCGGTTTGGCAAGGTCGCAATTGTGTGTGAAAGGGAAGGGTAGAGTGAGCTTAAATACAGTAATACCAAATGTATTATTTCGTAACGAGCTTGATAAAAAGAGTTCAGCGTCCGCGCATTTTTTGACCCTTAAGGGGATATAGCAAGTCAGCTCAAATTCTAATTTCGTCCCCACTTGCCCGCGCGTCGTATGCTATGTACTAGAGATGGGCCGAATATTCGTTTTATATTCGGTATTCGGCATATTCTTCTTCGGCTTATTCTTTTTTTTTTTTCTTCTTTTTTTTTTTGGCGGTAGGTGAAGAAAAAAGTGTACACGTTCTTACGTTTTCAAAAATATATTTTAAAGTAATTAATACATTAAAGTACAATATTCGTGTATTTATTTGGTGCAAAAATACATTATTAGTTAGTACTTACATGTTCATGCGTGTAAACTGATTTAAAATTCACCACCTGCCAGCACATCACACTTTGAATAATTTTTACAACAGAATGTCTCAATTAAAAGAAATAAGAACTGCTCAAAATACTCTAGAGGAATGCTTTTCCAAAAGGATGGCTGAGTTGGAAGCACAACTGCATACTGGGGGACCTGCTAAAGACACTGTTGCAAAGGTGGCTGAAGAATTCCGGACTTTCCGTGAGCTCATGTACTCAATGCTTGGGATGCTTCGCAAGCAGATTATTGAGTGCTCTCGTATGGTAGATGTCATCGAAACCAGGCATCGTCGTAAGGCTCTCATTTTTCTCGGTGTTACTTAAGAAGAGAAGGAAGATTGTAAAGCCACTGTGGTGAGCATTTTTCGCAAGATGCATTTAACAGACATTACAGCCTCTAGCATCAGAGTTTGTCACAGGATTGGAGCAGCCAGTAAAAACCATCAACGACCAATCTTGGTACGGTTTGTTGACATTGACTCCAGAACATCGGTGTGGAGGTCAAAGTCCAAGCTTAAAGGTTCATCGATTGCAGTTAAAGAATTCTTGACGAAGACCCGTCAAGCTGTTCATGCTAAAGCCCGGCAGCATTTTGGTATGCGTGATTGCTGGACTCAGGACGGTGTAATTGTGGTGAAAGCTGCTGATGGATCCCGGCATAAGATCACTTCTCTAGACGAGCTGAACTCCTTAAAGCAGAAATACCCCAAATCAGCAGCTGAATCCTTGGTTGAGGGCAAGACCGCAGTTGTGGGATCAACGAACCCTCTTTCAAAACTTCGTAAGTGACGACAATTGAAGTTTGTAGTTTCGTGTGTTAACTTTTCATTACCTTAATACAAAATTTCTCAATTTTTTTTTTAATTTTTTTATGTGATATGTATACAATTTTATTTTGCTTTATTTCTAGTATAGGTACGTAACTCCAAAATGGTTTCTAAGTAGTACTAAGTGTTGTATTTTTTTTCTTTTTCTAAACGAATTATATCCTCCTTTCTTGTTCTTGTAACATTGATATCGTATTTATAATTACTAATAAAGATAATATTCGCTTTTTATTCTCTCGAACTACAATGTAAACATGCTTTTGTATGTTATATTTTTAATTGTCAGTTGTCATTTCTATTCTAGTGTAATGCCAATTTGACGTTTGACAACTACACTACACGTTGTGTACCGATCAACTCTATGAAATAATTTTGTCTATGTTTTTTTTTTATATTCTATCTGTTGTAATACCCAATTCGATACTTATGTGTTTAACGTACATATGATTCGTGTTTTACATTATCTTTTTAATTCATTTTGCTTATTATTTGATAAGTTAGTAATTTAAGGTGCGTATGTTAGCTGGCGGGTGGTGCAGAGATGACGGTACGCCTTGGTTTATAACCTAAGTTAGGTACGTTTTAATAATAATTTAATTAATTTTATATATTTTATATCATATACTATATATATAAATATCTATATTTATTTTTATGAACGCTGATGATGATTCTTTTTTTTCTGCCAACGAAACTGCTACATCTATTGACGATAGTTTTTGTTCCATAACTGATACGCTGGGTGATTTTCTACGTCATACATTTGACCAGTCTAGCTCTTCGCTAAATGTGTGTCATATCAATGCACAAAGTGTGCCCAGCCACTACAGTGATCTCATTGAAGCCTTTACTAACGTGAACGTTCATGCCATCCTGATTTCGGAGAGCTGGTTGAAGCCCCATCTTCTTTCAACCACTTACCCCCTCTCTGGTTTCACTTTGATACGTAACGATCGGGTTGATAAGATAATAATATTGAGAGGGGGTGGTGTTGCTATATACCTCCGCAGTGACTTATCTTATAAACTTCTAGCTTCCTCCTCGCCCTTTTACTCCGCATCTGCTGAATTTCTTTTTCTTGAAGTATGTGTGAAGGGAGCTAAAACCGTTCTTGGTGTTGTATATTGTCCCCCCTCTGTTGATTACTTCTCCAGTCTCGAAACGACTCTGGAATCTTTAGGGTCAGAATACTCACATCACATCATCATGGGTGATTTTAATACAAATCTCCTGGCTTCGCACTCATCCCGTTCCTATAAGTTCCTTCAAATAATCGAGTCGGTTGGCCTTCATGTTCTACCTCTACAAGCCACTCACCACAATGCGGACGGGGAGGACATATGGCTCGATTTAATGCTAACATCAAACCCCACCTTTGTCTCTACTCATGGTCAACATTATGCGTCTGGTTTCTCCCATCATGATCTCATTTTCCTTTCCTATATCCTGAAACCTCCTAAGCCCTCGCCTAAAATCCTGCACTTGCGTTGTTTTGGCCGTATGGATGTAGAGAAGTTGTGTCAGGATGCTTCTAAAATTAACTGGGACACAGTGACAGCCGCTCCCACGGTAGACGAAAAAGTTAGCGCATTTAATAACATATTAATTAATCTGTATAATATGCATGCTCCTATTAAAAAAGTAAAGCTAAAGCGGCTGCCAGCACCTTGGATGACAACAGAGATCCGCGTTGTGATGAGGCGTAGAGACCGAGCCTTTCAGAAATATAGAAAAAAGCGGTGTGAGGAAAATTGTTCCATTTTTAAAACTGCAAGAAATCGGTGTAACCAGATGATACGCAAAACAAAACGCCGATATATTCTTAACAACATCATATCCTCTTCCCCCGCAGATATCTGGAAGTTCCTTGGAACCATGGGTATTGGTAAGAAGTCCCATTCTGAGTTTCAGAGGACAATTGGTTTGGATGATATCAATCAACACTTCTCTTCACATACACCTCTGGATCACCAAACCAAGTGTCAAACTGTTAATCAGATAATGGGTTTACCTCGTCCTAATATCGCTCCTTTCTGCTTCTCTCCAATAGCTACGAATGAGATCAGGAAGGTTATACTCTCCATTAAGTCTAATGCTATTGGTTGTGACAATATCAGTCGCCGTATGATTATTAATATTATAGATCATCTCCTCCCTGCTATTTCCCATATAATTAACTTCTCTCTGGATTCTGGAGTTTTTCCGTCGCTGTGGCGTAAAGCTTACATTATACCTCTCCCAAAAATTTCTAATCCTTCTTTACCTAATCACTTCCGACCTATATCCATTCTTCCCTTTTTATCAAAGGTGCTAGAGGCTTGTGTACACAAACAGCTATCACATTTTATCTTCTCGAATAACCTGTTAAGCTCATTACAGTCTGGTTTCAGGCCGGGTCATAGCACTGTTTCCGCGCTCCTCAAAGTCACTGGTGACATTAGGGCAGGCATGGAGGAAACTAAAGTCACAGTACTGGTTTTGGTTGACTTCTCTAACGCCTTTAATGCCATCAGTCACGACATCCTATTATCAATCCTTTCACTTTCTATGATCTCATCTGAGGCTTTGGAGTGGTTCTCATCTTATATTCGAGGCCGCCAGCAGTCAGTTCGCATTGACGAGTCCTCATCAAGTTGGTGTGACTTGCATGCTGGTGTTCCTCAAGGCGGTATTCTATCTCCATTGTTATTTTCAATATTTATAAATCTCATTACCCCAAATCTTCAGTGTGCGTATCATTTGTATGCTGATGACTTGCAGTTGTACTCACACGCGAAGGTCGACTGTATATCTACAGCAATTGAGTCTCTTAATAGGGACCTAGAGTATATAAAGAACTGATCTGATAAGTTTGGTCTTAAAGTTAACCCATCCAAATGTCAGGCTATAATAATAGGTAGCCAACGGATGTTAAAGAAACTGGATCCCACAGCTTTACCACCGATCATTTTTAGCGGTTTTATTTTAGAACTGAGTAATTTCGTGAAAGACCTAAGATTGCACATTGACTCCACCTTGAGCTGGTTGGCTAAGTGTCAAATGTTTGTCAGAAAGTGACAGGTATTTTGCGTTCTCTCTACCGCCTGAAGAACTTTCTCCCGTCCAGGACCAAGACGATTATTGTGCAGACCTTAATTTTTCCCATTTTTGACTATGGTGATGTGTGTTATTTTGACCTGAATGCAGAACTCTTGAACAAATATGACCGTCTTCTTAATAACTGCATTCGATTCATTTTTAATCTTCGAAAGTATGATCATGTGTCTACTTATCGCTCTCAACTCAACTGGTTACCCATTCGTCAGCGCCGTAGTCTACGTGCACTCACTACTCTTTACTCTATCTTGATGTCTTCTAATCCTCCATCTTATTTAACTCCTCATTTTCAATATCTTAGCTCCAATCATGATAGAGTTCTCCGTTCTAGTAATAACCTTTTGCTTCAGTGCCCCCCTTTTAGTACTAACTTTGTTCAATCATCGTTCTTTGTTCAATCTGTTCTTCTTTGGAACGCTCTTCCTTCCGAAATCAGGAGTGCCGAAAACCGGATTACGTTCAAGTCTAAAGTGCGAGAAATGTTCGTCAATAAAATGACAGAATCAATTTAGCGTTCGTAGTTAGCAGTATTTAATATTATATTTAATATATATGTGTGTGTGTATGTATGTATATATATGTATATATATATATATATATATATATATATATATATATATATGTTTAATTTTATATGTATATACTTACATAATGTTTATATATGTATATATTTATACGCTTATATATGTATGAGTTTATATATGTGTATATATGTATATGTATATATGTATATATGTATTGTACATACTTCTTATTACACCTACCTCTTTTATCTCTGCACTACTCTAAGGTAGACTGGTAGATAATGCCTCAGGCATTAAGTCCGCCTATATACATCTAATGTGTATATGAAGTTAAATAAATAAATAAATAAATATTCGGCAGCTTTACCAAATATTCGTATTCGGCCGAATATTCGGCTAAATCACCGAACATTCGTTTTCATAGTGTCGAATGTATTGAAATGTACGAATTGAGTAATGCGATATCTTTTACTGCTGGAAGTATATTTTATTTATGGGTTAAATCTACTTACTCTAGAGTGCCTCAAATGCATAAATCTATACATTTATGTTTTTGAGGCACTGGATTTATTTCCTATTATGGCAAATAGAAACTTGATAAAATGTTTTTGGAATCAAACATAGAAACATTACATTACATTAGTACATTTCACTTTATTTTGGTCGTCAGTTTCTCTAAAATAAGTCCAAATAGTAAATCTCCCGCCGCTCATTTTTATCGTACAATTATCAATTTTCACTAAGAATAAAATTCTTACGGCTCTTTATTCACTAAGAGTAAAGATCCGTGGTAGCTCAGATGGTTAGCGCTCGCTGTAAATTTCACAGTGGGCCAGCAAACCGAGTTCGATCCCCGCTGGCACCAATGAAATTGTTAATTGCAATTTTATGTGCTGATTTACTACGTCCTCAGCGGTGAAGGAAAACATCGTAAGGAAACCTGCATGTCTGAGAAATAAGAAAAAAATTATTTCGAAGACATGTGAAGTTCGCCAACAAGCATATTAGGGCAGCGCGGCGGACAATTCCTTGCCCTAAAATACTCTCAGAAATGAGCGGAGGCCTGTGCCCGGGAGTGGGACGTATATAGGCTGTAACTTTAACTTTAATTAGGAATAAAACAATGAAACACTTTTTAATCAGAAGAATAGTCAAAACGTAAGCATGCGCCGGCAATTTGCTCAGTACTAGATGTTTCAATAACTGTCAGGTGTGGCGGGGAGCGAAAGGCAGGGTCCGGCGCTAATCCCGCGCGCTTTACGGTAATAAGTTTCGTCATAAATTGGTTAGATCCCGAGGTTATCCTGCCGAATAATCTTCGGCCGAATGTTCGGTTCGGTAAAAATTTTACCGAACATTCGTATTCGGTGAAATCCATATTCGGCCCATCCCTACTATGTACCGACGTGTTTGTAATCACTAATACTGTAAGTTAAAAGGTCGTTAGACACTTATTTCATTAGGTTTATCATATTTATGCCTGTTTCTTAACGCCAAGCCAGTCGCTTCCTATTTTTATTACGGTTATTTCCCATTTTAATTTTACGTCGTTCTGTTGCGTAATGTGTATTCTGATCGTAAGCGACACAACCTTCCCCTTCAAAGGCCGAAGCGAAGTGACCGGGCGGCACCGGCAGGAATCACGCTTCAAGAGGCCGATAGTTTAGGTAATTTCTTTTTACAGTGAAAATAATGGTATTTTAAAAAAAGTAAATAACATAAGCACTGCTTTATAGTTAGTTCAGTTAGTATGCAAAGTTTCATGATCATATTTAAAGTATTTTATGAATAACAGCGGTTTATTGTTTATTTTGGAGGTAACTTTGGATTTTTTTCTATCGAGAAAATTTCACGAAATCGTGTTTTCGTCTAACATAATCCTTAACATTAATCCTCAACTTTACCATAGATTTATTTCAAAATTAATGCTGCAATATTTTCGGCATAACGAAGGATCTTGCTAAGCCATTTGAGATTATATTTCCTTTTAATCAGCTGAATTCAGGTATTTTAGGTATTTAAGTTCCACTGCTGGTTTTATGTTTAGGTATTTTCTTGATTTTTTAATGAAATTATCGTTTCATGTAGCTATATAATAGAGCGTGAATAAAGCTAATTAAACGTATTAAAAATGATATTTTTTTCATCGGGATCGATTTTATTTTTGTCTCATCATCAAAGGTGCCGGATTGTTTCAAAAATACCCGGTATAATAGAGCATGTTCACTTAAAATTGCGTACATTTACTTAATTTTACTCGACGACCCACTACATAAATCAACGAGATCTTAGTATTGAATAGAATTTAGCCTTTTAAAATGAAAGTTACATAATATCAATACAGTCAGAATGTTTTTAAATATGTTACGGCTCATATCGTTTTGAGCATTGGTTATTGTTGTTTTATTCCCAGATGCGCGTTAAAAATAATGCTTACATATTGTTGTGGAAAACTACTTAAGTGCTTACCATAGAATTTGGAGTTGGTGTGTATATAGTTAATTTATAATAGTAGTTAATAATAAATAATAAATATATTATAAAGATGAAAGATTTGCTTGTTTGTTTGTTTGAATTGAATAGGCTCTGAAACTACTGAACCGATTTAAAAATTCTTTCACCATTAGAATCCTACATTATTCCCGATGAACATAGGCGATAGAACGTTTTCAAAAAATTTAGGGATCCGTATGAAAACTTCGTTAATGTAACCCAAGGTGTGAAAAAATACCAAAAAAAAAAACTTTATATCGCGTACGCTGCGGAAACTATTGACAATAGAGCAAAGTGATCTGCTACGGTTTTATGGAGGACATCAATATCTACATAAAAGTCTGCAATACCATATCTCTAACTATAATAGTTATCTCACAATAACTACTTTTCCATGTTAAAATATTCAATAGTAACGTCGAAAAATCCTTATATCGCGTACATTGCCAGCACCATGCGATGCGGGTGTCTGTATAACGTGTATATGCCGATAGATAAAAGTACTCCATTAATTTTGCTAATTTTTTAGCTAAAATGATTGAACTAAATGAGCGAGGTGTCATATCATGTCGCGCGGCAGAAACGCGCGATATACACGGGTGAAACCGCGGGGTACCTACAGCTAGTAATAAATAAACTTATGTTTATCAGCACGATATAAGAACATACTGGTCACAGCCATTGCAGCAATATTTTGCTGCAGAATATGGTTCCAATACGTATCTATCGGCAAAAGTATGGCCCATAACTTTTATACACTATAAGGGTTACAGTAAAGGACAACAATGGCTAACGAAACTATTTGTGCTGCAGCGGCTTTCAAATAATGAAATAATTACGTGATGACAAACGGACACGATGGTGGATTTGACTTCATTTCAATAAATTCGATACTTTGGATATTATAACTTCATAAACAATTAGCTACAACTGAACGTATCGTCGTCGACGTAAAATGAAACAACAATAGTGCTGATCCGGCAATATTACATTATTTTCAATTATCGACAATTCAACAAAAGTAGTGCAAAAATACTGAAATTGGTTGGCTATTTTGCGGTACAATACTAAAAATATTGTTGTATATTGTAAAGTTCCATTGCCAACAATATTGTTGATACTGTGGGAAATGTTGCTGGCAACACTATTGCATTCACATGTCGATCTGAAAATGTGTATACATAGTGATTTTATTATCTTTGAAAATTTGCCCCTTTATAATCAGGGTGCAACTGGTGCAACGAAATAGAAAAAATTATCAATGTCAACTTCAAATTAGTCAAATCTAAATTTTAAAGTTACTCTGTGATCTCTAACTCAAGTGTCAAAATTTATAAGAATCATAATATGGGCCTGCAAAATTTAAAATGTTTCAACGTCTCTTTATAACAATCCTGTGTGTTTTAAACGTTCAACACAGACAACGATGTATACTTAATAGCCGAATCCATTTTGGTGAACCATTGCCAGTAATAATCAGAAACCGAAATCTTTTGGAACCTACTGATGGAGACGGTAACGTGGTGCTAGAGCAGGGAGACAGTATTACTCTGAGTTGCCTCGATGGCGGTCAAATCTATCATTCGAATACTTTGCAGCATATAAATACTGCATCTATAAAATGTGTCAATGACGATATCTTTCAAAATGTGGAGTGGTTGAATGGTCCTTCTAGATTTACTGAGTTCAAATGCTTTACTCCACCATCTTACGTTAGTGAACGCACAAATCGCACTTGCTTTTCTAGTAATACGATTTATGAAGTTGGTTACAAAATTCAAAACATTTTTTATCCTGTATATGAATCCTGTTTCAATGAAGTTGATTTAAACGCTATATATTCAATGTATACCCAGAAACCTTATAACGCTCTTTACCAAACTAGAGTCGACCGACCATTTTTCATCGATAACAATGTATATGGTTACGTCCCTGTTAATTCACTATTTTCCCCTCCTGGACAAAAAGCAGCAGTGGCTCGACTTGTTGGAGCGAAGGTGGATGACTATATTAATAAAACTGAATTTCTATCAAGGGGGCATTTAGCAGCTAAAACGGATTTTGTATTCGCGTTCGGGGAACGTGCCACGTTTCATTACGTGAACTGTGCACCCCAATGGGTAGGATTTAATGGCGGCAATTGGAATACCCTCGAAGTGGATTTACGGAACCATATACATAATGTCGGTTATGACACTATTATTTACACTGGCACTTTTGGGGTGTCACAATTAGTTAATCAATATGGAACGATCGTCGATATATATCTTTATTCAGATGTTAACAATAATCCGGTGGTTCCTGTACCAAAATATTATTATAAAGTTGTTTATGAGCCGAAAACAAAGCACGGTATAGCTTTTGTGGGTATCAATAATCCCCATTACATGCCAGCGGAAGCACGAGCTTTGTTTTTCTGTCATGATATATGTCGAGAGAACAATAACTTTGGCTGGCTCTCCTGGCATCCCGACGTATCCTCCGAAGGGTATACATTTTGTTGTACAGTAAACGATTTTCGTGCAACTGTGTTACATTTACCAGATTTTGAAGTGACTGGTCTTTTAACTTGACCTCCATAAGCATCCGAAAATAATGTCTTCGTTATTATTATTTTACATTAGTGACCAATTTTTCAAGTCTAAGTTATATTAAGCTTAATCTTGTTTCAATATTGTATGATCGTCAAAAATCTACCACCGTTACGGTTCAAAAAACTAGAATTATTATATTGTTTGAAATCTTGGGTTACATTTTTTATCTATAAGTGTAATGTATCAATTTTCATTTTCGCATTTTGGCAAATACAAAATAATATGGAAAAATTTTCAGTCTTTTTTTTTAATTTGTTTCGTATATATTATTTGAATGACAGTAGCCTAATGGCAGAGCGCGGACCGCGAACTCAAAAAGGTCGTGGGTTCGAATCCGCCATTCGACAACTGGCGTGAACCACTCGTGACCCAAGCAATTTAAGCTTACCACGAGTGGTTAAGGGAAATATTACTAATGTTTACAGCATTGTTAAAATTCTTTAAACAAAAATGAAAAGAAAAATGATTTGAAATTTTGGATTTTGAATTATAATCCATGAACTAATCATCCGTTGTAGGTGGCTCAAAAAATGACTCCTATACAGAAATAGCGTCTAACTTAAATCTTCTCATCCGATATACCTCTAAACCTTAAATCAATAGCTTACAATTAGTGCGGGTTGCCAGTGATGACTTACGGAACCGAAAAGTGGTCCTTCACTGCTGGCCGTATGAGGAATCTCAAATTAAATCAGCTGTAGCGAGGAAGTGGGCTATGCATGGAATTACTCTGAGTGATAAAATTCATAAAGATAATATCCCCAGAAGAACTAACTGATAAAACCCAACGAATCAGTAAGCTCAAATAACAACAAGCAGCCACTTGAGCTCAAAGCACCGACAGTCAAAAGGAAAGAGAGTCTCTCGAGAGGCAGTCTCATACTGGCGCGTGTAGTGTTGGGCCACCCCTCGTTAGATGCAGTAACCCTGATAAAAATGCAGGCTATCAACGGATGCAAGTGGTGCTCTACCATGAAGGTTAGAGAACAGGAGAACGATCACCGTAGAAAATAGTGTCCAGAAATAAGGACACCATAAGTGAGGCGCTGCGATCGCTCGAGGTTCGGTCAATAAAAGTCATTTTGAATCTATTTTTCCGATCAGATGCTTAACCACTTGCACATCCACGCACATTAAAATATTTCTCCATTTAATGTTTCTTTTTGTCAAAAATTACAAAATTACGGAACATGAAAATTTTCTCATTAAAAATGAAATGAAAATTTGTACATTATTCAACTAACTTCATCCACTTGTACTCATAAACAGCTAACTTCGCAGTCACTACTCACCGACGTCAGCGCCGCTATACATTCTACAATTTTCAAGGACAGGCGGGCTATGCTTTAGTACGTAGTGATCATTCTCCTGTTCTCTAACCTTCATGTGCTCTACACTCCCATACGAAACAGCAGCATCAAGCTGCCGTTTTACGAGTACTCTGGTATTTTGTGAGAGCGTGTTCCTACCCCGTTCGAGCCGACCTCTTCGTACTACAATCACATTACAGCTTTAGCAGCTTTAGAGCCAACTACCATGTACAAACCGTAGATCCGTACTTAGTAGGAATCTATGAAGGAGGCTTATGCTCTGCAGTAGACTTATCTGATGATGAATCCCTATTTATTTATTTATTCAGGATAACAACAGCTTATTAATACTTAAACAATATTACTTAAATAATTAAACATGAAAAAGCCAATTATAGTTATCCCCAAAGTAGATAACCAAACATAACACTGTAAATCTAATACAATACAAAATAAAATCGGTAAGAACTATTACTAAACAGTAACAAATTAATTGAAGTAATAATATTACCTTCATGACGTTCATATATATACAAATACAGATGTATATACGTGCAAAAGACATACATAATTACACTTACAAACACGCATATGTGAATCTATAAATGCAAATATACTTTGGTGTTATTGTTATTATAGAAAATAGATAAAAAATTAAAAAGAGACACTAATATACAGTGTGTCCGGTCACGGACCAGCGATATTTTAGGTACTTATAACACAGCTATTCCAATACAAAAACACACCACACACCGAGGTCCAATCCCCCCCTCCATTCGGCAGCCACCCCGTCCCCCTCTCGAGACACTCTCCACGCGCCCACGAAAAAAGTCATATATCTGAAAGCCCCAGTCCCACCGAGACAAAAATCAACCCATTCGGAGGCCAACAATACTGCCCATCGCCCACACTATCAAAACCTTTGTTGACACACTTGTAATCTTGAAGAAAAAAAACTTAACTTCAAATAAATATCAAAAAAACATGCCAATCGGCAAACCACTGCAAACCACTGCAAAAACAACCCCGTTCACCCTTTTCACTCTTATACCAGATCGACAGATCCTGAGCTAAGCCACAATACAACACAAAGTTTACAGCTGTATCTCCACCACTTCAAGAATCACCGCCGCCCGAACATAGCACACGCGCAAACACAAAAGGCCCCCGCCAAATGACAACCGGCACTGCCTGCCTAGGAGCAACAGTAATCTGAGATTACTTATGATCTTCGATGAATTAGAGATGATGAATTAGAGATCAGAGAATCAGAATCATCATTTATAAGTAGTATAATTTGAGAGCAGGCAGCACAGAACACTACCACTCCTAGGCAGGCAGTGCCAGTTGTCACTCAACAAAGGCCCCCCGTGCCTGGGCACACGCCACGTTCAAACAACAACAATTCTCAAAGCAACAAACATACAGCTGTAAATTTTATGTTGTATTGTAGCTCAACTCAAAATCTGTCGATCCAGCATAAAAACAAAAAGGGTGAACGGGGTTGCTCCCGCAGCAATCCAAAACAATCCGCCGATCAGCATACCTTCCCGATACTTATTTGAAGTTAATTTTTTTTTCCTCAAAGTCACAAGTATGTCAACAAAAACCTGACAATGCAAACGACAAACAATACCACCGGCCTCCGAATGAGTCAATTCTTCTTCTTCTTCTACTTCTTCATCGTCCCCAAAAATTGCACTTCTGGACATCGGCTTCTCTTATTGAAGGAAGGATCCGCCTTTATCATTACGCTTGGCAGCAGGATTGATCATCGCAGTACCAGACGTCTCGCACCTTTGACGTTTAGCGGTTGTCAGCCTGGGTATTTTTTGTCCATCTTACACGAGATCACTATGTACAGAAAACCATAAGAATTTGCTGACTTTTCCTATGTTTGACTCTTACGACACCTTAGAGAAATGGGTTCACTTACACATCGAACAGATGGCAGTGCCTATGTATATATATATATATATCTTAATATAATATATAAATTACGTGTCACGTTGTTTGACCGAGATGGACTCCTAAACTACTTAACCGATTTTAGTCAAAGCACACCGTGTGCAGTTCGGTCCAACTTGAGAGATAGGATAGTTTTTTTGCCCATGAGTGACCCACAACTTTTTTTTGCGAATTTAAAGATTTTTAATAAGACATGACACAAAGGGTCGTCGAAAAGGTCAGAACAACGTCTGCCTGGCAATTTTAATTGTCATTCATATAATATATCTAACGCTACGCCTACTATTTTACTTCGCACGCACACATTCTTGAGGATCGCTCGGTCGGCAAAAACGTTGCACAACGTTATTGATTCGCAAACATAGGACCGTGCGTACGCGTAGTTGTTGGCCATAAATCACATTCAATTTGGGATAATTTCGAATAAAAGTAGTAGGCTTATTTACTCTGCAATTTACTCTGCAAAACTGCAATAATGGTACCTATATCATTTTTTATATTTTTGTATTTAAATTTTAAATATTTAAGAATTTGAATACTCTATAAATAATAACCCCGTATAGAAGACCCTTATGAGATAATCTAAGAGGCCAGCTCTTAGATTGTCTCATAAGGGAAGATATTTGCCAAAGTTGCCAGGCTTGGCGGGCGGGTTGACAACCGCAGTTAAGTTGTTGCCAGCCGCCGTGCCGCTTAAGGAACAGTCTTGTAGTCGGTAATCTAAGGATCCGATACGGAACTGAAAATACTACTCCTTCCAAAATATGTCTTTATTATCCATCCGACCTCGAATCAGCCCGTACAAAAATAAGTACCTAGACCTGAGCGACCGACCTGGACCTGGCACGTAGCCAGAGATGAGAACAACAAATTACAATTTTCTTGAAGTTGTCTGCTATGTAGATAAACGTGTCAAAAATTATTACAGCCGTTTCCGAGAAACCAATAATATTTTTTTTATAGGGTAGGGTGACAAACGAGCACACAGTCCTCCTGATGGTAAGTGGTTGCTGCGGCCCATAGACATCATCTATCCTCGATTACAAATCAAAATGCTGTTGCGTTGTCACCCGTGAGGACTAAGATAGAATGTTTCGTTTCCAGTAAAAAGGGTCTCCGGTTCTCTACACTCACCCTACGAACACTATTTTGCGCTGGTATTTTGTGAGAGCGTAGTCCTTCTCCGTTTGAGCCGACAAATTCGTGCTACGACTATACTACTTATATAACTGCAGCATAGCTCTACCACTTATAAAAAACGTGTAACATATATACCACGTATATAGCGGCAAAAATTAATATAACGTATGTAACGATTATGGACTTGTACTTGTATCAAGTATTTGTAATTGCTTTGTCATGATTTCGGGTGAACGTCCTTCTTGTAGGTAATGTTGTTATCAAGTTAGAGAATAAATGTAGCACCGTGACCCCAGGGGCAGGATGGAGTGATGTATCATACAATAATTAACTATACTTAATGATGAATATAAAAGAAATTTGTTTCCTTATTTCTTTAATGATAAAGGTAAACATAAAAACAAAGAACGTTGCATGTGAAACGTTCTAGTCAATTAGCGTTATTCGGGTTATCGACCAATAGCAGAATATACATTCGAAAATGCCGATTACAAACCCTAAACTGATGATTAAATTTAGATGTGGTATAGCTACCTACTGCGTATTGTTGGGCCTTGTATTGTCGGCAGCACGAAAAGGTCAACTCGGGGAAGGGAAGTACACAATTCACAAGAAATACCAGTGGAAAACAACATCTTGATGCCGCTACTTTTCGTTTGCTTTGTGATGAGAATCAAAGACGCTGGTAACTAGGAATTCCATCTTAGTCCTCAGGATTACAATGTATTTGCAATTTTGATTCTTCATCAAGGATAGATTCCGTGTCTGTAGACCACAGGATTCATATTACTTAATTTATGTGCACGTGCAAAAAGTGGGGGGAGAGGTATATTATGTAAAGTTACAATGATAAAGTTACTCTAATGAGTTATTAATTAAATGAAAGCTATTCTTCATATGATTTTATTGTCATTAATGTAATATCATGCAGTTATTTATTCTAAATAATAAATCAACTTAATCAATGAATCGATTTCTTCTAATCCCATTTAAAATTTTATGAAATGTAATTTTCTTAATAACATGTTAGTGAATTATCACTTATTGCACATTACTAATAGGCTCATAAATGGACTTCTATTATGCTTTATCAACTTGTTACTAAACAAGGACATCGTTATTGCACATTTCATTTGTACATATAAAAAATGAAACTTCCGTTGGTAAGTAAAATTGATAAATGAAATTTCTTAAATTCAAATTAATTAATTTATTTTTGAATTCAGTGGCTAAAATAACATTATTATTATTAGTGTGAGTTAGTTATATCTTCCTATTAACGATTTACGTACGCAGGTAATAATTAATAATAATAATATAATGCTATTATGCATATTTTCAGATAATTTTAATTCAGGAGATAGAATATAGATTTTTTAAAATATTTTTGTTGCCTATGATGATGTGTTGAGAAATAAATTTTGTCTTTAATTGTGAAGTGATTTTCTTTTGTTATAGTTTTTTTTAAGAATTTCTCTTAATAATTCTTATTATTTACAAAAAGATTCGTTATTTGCAGGTGTCGCTTATTGTATTTATAAGTATGATATTTATGATGGCGAATGCTGGAAGAGATTTCCGCACCAATACATTTAAAGTAAAAAGGATCACTTTACCAATGGACCACAAGACCTTTATTTCAAATGCGAGACGAAAATCTGCGATAATTTCAAATATTGACAGAAATATTGTAACCAATATGTCTAAAAGTGTGCGGATTCTGCCAAAACTTACGTTAACAAGTCGAATTAGAAAAGAAATTGGAAAAGATAAAAGTAAAATCACTAAATTCAATAAACTGCAATATTCAAGAAATAAAACATTAAAAAGAAATAACCACCACCAAGAAAATGAAGTTAATATTAGTAATAAATATATGAATAATAATGATTTTAGTAAAAGTGAAGAAATCAGTATTGAAGAATCTTTTCGGTATAAAACTCCTAAACTGGAAATAATAACACCTAAAAATGAGGAAACGCATGTGAAAAGACTACGGTCTAAAACAACTTTTTTATTTTATCCAAAAAACAGTCAATTAAAATATCATGCAGATGCAATAGATAACATTTCTGATTCCGATGAAAGTGACGATCTAAAACAATATATTTTTGTTTATATTCCACTTATCAATTTAGAACATGTTAATAAAAACAGTGATCATAATAGTGGAAGAAAAAATGTTGTAAATAATGTTCGAATAAGGAGGTAAAGGATAAACTTCTTATTTACTTCATCCATTCGTTGTTGTCCGTTCTCTTTTTGAAAAATAATTAGCCTTAGATCAGCCTTAAGACGACACATCGAAAACGATATCGCCGTACTGATCCGAGTGAATACATAATTTCTATAAAAGTTTGAAGAAACGCCGTCATAAGGTCTAAAATTGCGTAGCGCCCGCGACGATTAAAAGCGCTTAGAAATTGTCAGAATCTTAAAATATTTTTTAAAAAATTATTGATTTAAGTTATCAAAATAATGAGCAAGTATATTATGAATATTGATGTTATGAATATATTTGAGTGATTTCCAAGCATATAGATCAAATGATTTCGTTGTAATTTCAACTATAGTGATTTTTTAGAGGTGTTTTCGCAAATAATTATGATCGAGTCAAAATTATACAATCGTGTTTTTGAGCAATCAAATTCAAGATAAAGACATGAATTTAACTGTATCAAAATTCCACTTTCGTTAGTGGTGTCATAGTCCTATACTATTCGATGAAAGGAGGTGCATTCGTCTTAATCGTAACTTGTATGGCTGATTGACGGTCGCAGTACCAAACTTTTCGCATCTTTGACGCCACGCTTCGTCATTGGTCTGGATATTCTACGTCATACATTTTTTTACGTGGTAGAGCTACGCTGCATTTGCTTAATTATAGTTGCAGCACTCTCTTAGGCCGTGACCACATGTCATAGGGGCAAGGACACGCTATTAACGACTAAGGGATAATTTGTTAGGTAAATAGCTTAATAGTGTAATGGTTAAGTGAGTAAGGGGCTAGTGGGCTGCGGGTTCAATATCCGTATGTAATAAGTATATGTACGGTCTACAAAAACATTTGTTCCTAAAAAATAAATTCTCATAGTCAGCGTGTACGTGTAAAAGGAAAAGTATACAGGAGTTCTGTAATACACTAACTTTTATCAAGAGTGTGGTAGTTTACGAAAAGGGAAATCAAATTGTTTTTACAGTATATATAAGTGAATATAACATAAGGTTTTCTTTCTCTCGCGGCTTTCTTTATTGCGCGGCTAAAGCTTATAGCAATAACTAAAGACAAAGTCAATCATAGTATTTTTATTCAAAAATAACCATTATAAAAAACTTTTTGAAAGACAAGAAAGCTCATCGTTTTAACAAGTCCTTACTATAGAAGACCTTCCGGAAAGAAATAATTCACAAGCAGTAAATTATTAATGTTAATTTTTTTTATATTATTTATTATATTTCCAACAATTATATATTTAAACTTATAAATTTTGACGTAGGTATTTTATTATACATTCATTGTACTACTACTGTAAAAAAATAATATAATTTTAAAAATAGTACTTATTGAAATTTAAAAAAATTTTAATATCACCGGCGGAAGTCATAAATTTTACACTTTGTATTTATAACTTAATATAACATTTCTTTTATCGCACCGATAACGCTTAGTGTTATAATTTAAAAAATTCCATAAATATTTTTAGTTATTGCTCAGGAACTAATTTTTTACTAACAAACATAATTTTATATGATAGCAAAAAGAAATATTAATAATTGGAGGTATTATTTAAACATTTTTTGCTAGGGAATTAAAAATTATTTGTGTTACAGATGCAGATTTCTTTTTAAAATAATTGGGCAAAATGTCTCATTAACAAATGTATAATTTATGCTTGTATGCATGGTAATACTTAAATTTATAGTATTCAAATCATTTGTCTAAAATGTGCGGAAAATATTTAGGTATATTTTTCATTATGGTATTTCAGTGAAGAAATGGGATTTTTGGCATAAATACAAAATTTTAACTATGGACCCAAAAATCTTTTGCGCTTTAGAGCAGTATGCATTCTTTTTATGCACACTCACATAACAATTGTACCCTACTGTTGTAGCAAAAAAATAAAAAACCTGCCTGTATAAAATTCCAAAATCACAGACCATATTTTGAAAGTAATTTTTTTTAAAGTAAATCTTTTTTAAAAGTGTAATAAAAATTTTGATCGCTATTTAAACTCGTTGTCAAACATTTAAGTCTACAGATAGACGTAAGGCGTACACGCTGATGCAGGCTGTCAGTTTTACAACAATCACGGTTGTGATTGATGAATAACCTACCGTGTAATGCAGTGATTGACGCCTGCATGAGCGCGTAATGTACGCATAAGGTTATCTAAGATCGTGGATACATTTCTAGAATTATTGTGCATTGATTAGTGCATACCAGAAGATCTCGTACTGGTAATCCAGTACTTTGGGTTGGACTTTTCACCCTCAGTCATGCCATGTACATGTGAGGTTGAAATTTAGGGAAAAACGCAGCACATGCTCCCCACACATCCCTTTAAACTACATAAAGAGACAACAATACAAGATTAAATTTTTATTTTAACAATGTATCTACTTTACAGAGGTGTAATCGAAGAAGAAATCTCTGCAACAACTTCTTCAGGGTTTAAGTATACTTCTGCGGAGTCGAGTTTGGTTGGTCGTTTAACTTTTAAAAACATAAATGTATGAAACCAGAAAGCAACAAAAGGTCTGAAAATGTTTGTATTGTACTAAGAAGCCATAGATGGCTATGGATTTTTTTTCGAAATCTAGTCTTTAAAATTAACGCTGAAACATTTTTCTTAAGAACTACAAATTGTGTGTCGCTTCTACGCTCGGACAGCGCGCGACATGTTACACTCCCGTTCACTCGGGACCTTTTTGGCGGGAAAATTTCTAGGTTAGGAAATTTTTTGCAATATTGCAAATTTTGCTATATTTTCACTTTGAGACAATATTTATGGATAAAACTTACAGGAAGTCTTGTTGAATGTATAAACTATCGAATAAAATTATTTTTGGTTGCTAGAAATTGTAATAAAGTATATAAATTACACTGTATAGCATAATAGTAGTATAAACTTCAATTTTAGTGACAAAATTACTACTAATTTGAATTCTACACCTTTGTTTTTGGAGAAATTTATATGAAATTGCTTGGAAATATGTATATTTTATGTTTTATGTGTTTCCATTCGTTACTCATACCAAAATATTAAAATATTAAAAAATTAAAAAAAAAATAAAATAATATTTTATCTGTGACATATCGAACAATATTTCTAAAATATGTTCGTGTGAATTTGAAATAAATACAACGTCATGTTATTTCAAAATATGTAGGAAAACTATTTTTACTTACATTTTACACTAAAAATAAATGAGAATTTGAAAAATAACACATTTATAACCCGCCCGCCAAAACAGGCCTTTCGGAATTTGAAGTACTTTTGGCAATTTACTTTTCACTTTTTATACCACAAATTATATATCTACGTGTTGACTATATTACAAGAAATGTAAAAAGTATAATACTTTCGTTTTTAGTCCAGACACAAATATAAAATTCTATAAAAAAAGACAGAGCAACTTCATCAAAGTGACACGTGGAACGCCGGAAGTTCAGAGTGATTTCTTTTTTTTTTTTCTAAGAAACATTGCCAGGTTATGGTTTAAAATAAAAGAGCATATCTTTGTCTTTGATACTAATATCTATTGCATAGTGTCTTTGGTTTTGTTTAAAACGAAAAAATAGTTTTTTCATAGGTAGACATGTTTACATAATTCTGATCTAATTCGATCACTACTTGGCGGGCGTAAGGTTGGTATTGCGCGATCGAAAGTGAGCATGGCTTGGCGTACAGGTAGGAAAATATATTAAATGTATTTTCTTTTCTTTCTGTTTTGTTGACTGATGAGTGACAAATCTATTAAATAGTTCAATTCATTATATAAGGAATTATAATAATAAAACAATTAAAATAAAGTTATTTATTATGTTCTCTACAAAAAAACTTACATTTACACGCAACTATAATGTACACCTTAACCTAGGTAGAAGTAATGGCAAAAAATCTCCACGATCTTTACACAAAAGCTATCTATCTTCAACTATCACATTAGTGAGATTGAGACATATAAATTAATTGTATCCTATAGGCAAGGAATAGAGAGAACATGATCACGAATGGAATAAAGATCGGTGCGCATCGGTGTGTACACTAAAATGGTGGACGATGATACAAACTCCTAGCATATAATTTAACTTTATAGGTATTACTAGCTTTAATAACTTGAAATTTATTTAACGTCTGTTAATCTCATGTAACTTATTTTGATTTAAGACCTTGACTTGCACCAAAAAGGACTTATAATCAATACTGATATTAAATGTATCTGTGAAAGTTTCTGAAGATGCTTATTACACATTAACGGCTAAATGGATTTAGATGAAATCTGGCTGCTGTCACACCGATAGAGAGAACATATTCTGAGCTAACACATAGGATTTTTTTCGACGTATTTTTACTTGGGGATGATAAAATTTCCCGCGAAAAATTAAAAAAAAGACGAAGACCAATCTGTTTCCACGCGGGCGAAGTTGCACGCAGTAGCTAGATTTCAGTTGTATAAAAGGTACTCTTTGAAGCTTTCTTATACGTAAATATTAAATTTATATATTTAAATTATTAAAATGTTTGAGTTGCTAATAGAAAAACAAATCGACAGGAATAATATAACTTGTCTAAACGGAGAAGGTGAAAATTATTAGAAAAGTTGTGGTTAAAATCTTTAACTTGTAATGGTGTTATTTTGGAATATTATTGAAATATTTTCAAAAATACTCCGAAAGTACAAAATTTCCGATCGTCCACCAATGCTGGATATTGGTAATAGCAAAGTTAAGGTAGAAATTTTAGTGTTAAATATATCTGATTGTACTTATAGATCTTAACGATTTTGACTCAAATTTCGTGTTATTTTCTGTGGGCGCTAAATGCTATTTGCGCTATTTTCTAGTCAGTCTAAAGATATCGTTAAAAGGTGCGTAAGGTGTCCTAGTTGGAATGGCGTTGTAGGCGAAAGATGGCTGCGCGTCGGCACGTAGTATTACCACACCTGCAAAGAAAAAAGAACAGATTATGTTTTCTAAACCTACAGATACACAGACATATAAAATCATAACTTTAACGTATCACCGATAGATGGCGGTATAATCATCACAAATATTTCAGAACGAAATAAACCAAAACCAGTGATGAGATTCGGCATAAATACAGCAACCATAGGTACGTACTAACTGTGTAGAGGCGATGTAAGAATACATATAAAAGCATAACTTTAACGCATCACCGATAGTTGGCGGTATCATCACAAATATTCCAGAATGAAATAAACCAAAACCAGTGATGAGATTCGGCATAAATACAGCAAGCATAGGTACTAACTGTGTAGAGGCGATGTTAGAATATTCACTACCAGAGGGAAACAAATCAGTAGATCCACAGCAGCGTTCTTCTGTTATCAGTCCAAAATAATAAAAAACTACGGTTCCCGACCCGTCTGTTAAACTATGTCTAAAATTCCTCCTCCACCTCCCCGAAATCTATGGAAGAGTGGAGTAGTTCAGCAGTGGACTTTTGATGGGCTGTAGTGGTGATGAATAGATACTCCAATTACTTACTACAATTTTAAAACGAATATGTGGGATGTTCGTATAATACAAGTCAACAACTTAGACGATTAAGTATATAGTACCCGGTTGACCGAGCTTTGCTCGGTATTTTTCGTTCGGTTTTTTTTTAATTCGTGTGTTTTGGAAATTATATTTAGATACAAATTACATACTGATGAAATACGAATAATATTTTTTGATCGTAGCGACATAATAGAAAAAACTGAACTGGTTGTTTGATTAATAATCATGAGTGCAATTAGTTTAATTTAAATTTTCGTGTTTTTAAAAAATACTAAAAAAAGGGCTCGAATTAATAGATTTTCTCAAAAAAGAAAGGAACTTGAAAAAAAAATTTAAAAAAAGTCGGTCGGCCCGTCTGGGCTCGAACCATGGTATTACGATTTTGAGACTGCCCAATATACCAATTAAGCTATTTGTAATCATCAATAAACTGTCAAAATTTACCTTCTTATTCTAACGATATTATAGCAGTTTTTCATTGCCTAAAAACACGGACAAAAAGACATTTTCTAAAAATAAATCCTAGCTAGATCGATTTATTGCCCCCGAAACTCCCTGCACACAAAATTTTATGAAAATCGTTGGAGCCGTTTCCGAGATTTCGATTATATATTTATATATATACAAGAATTGCTCGTTTAAAGGTATAGGATAAACATAACATTTACATTTTCTGCATTATCTCAGTTGAAAAAGGTATGTGATTTGGCAGTGGATAAATCCAAGTACTTAATTAACTGTTTATTAAGATAATAATACAATTACTATCAGAATAAAACTACTAAGAACTACGTAGATATAAACGGTTAGTGTATACCGATTTAAAGCCACCACAATTTTCAGTATACAGAACTTCCGTCAATTTAAATCAAAACAGATGATTGGTTTAATTCTGTAACTTTTTTAAAAATTGGAAGAACGACTAAGCATGAGAGTTGTTAAAACTATTATTATATAATAGTTGTCTGAGTCGATTCACCCTACCGCAACTAAGTATTTACGAGGGCGGCACTGAAAATTTCGGGAATCAAGGAAACGACACAACATTATTGAAATTATAGAAATCATTAGGGCTTAGGTCGGGGCTGTACGGCGGATGGTCTAATAATTCTATGTTTTCTTGCTCTAAAAACTCTTTTGTTCTATGTGCGGTGTGAGAACTCGCATTGTCGTGATGGAGGATAATGCGGCGGTTGCAGTTCTCTTTACGGAGTTCAGAAACGACCTGTGCTAGCATACGATTTTAAATTAACCGTTCTTTGTCCCTCAAGAGGAATAGTCGTAACATGGCCGGTTTTGGAGACAAACGTTGCCACCATTTTTTTGCAACACTCCGTGAACGAACAATTTTTGTTGGCTTTTAACTCATTTTCGAACACCCAAACTCGTGACTGGTTTTTTGTTTCGGGTTCGTACGCGTATATCCAGGATTCGTCACCTGAAATGATGTTGCGTACAGCATTTGAGGATTCTGCGTGGAATATTTAGAGAGTTCTGACGCACCAAGTAACACGAGCCGCTTTTTGCTCTTCACAGAGCGAATGCGGTATCCATCAAGAAAACAACTTTTTTACACCTAATTGTTCATGCAAGATTATTTGTATTTGACTCATGCCAATGTCTAAAGTTGCCTGAATTTCGCGGTATGTCACATGTCGATCTTCCTCAATCAGCTTACGCACAGCATCAACGTTTTCTTGGGTGACTGCAGTTTTTGGACGACCTTGACGGGGATCATCACTGAGCTTGACACGTCCACGTTGAAATTCAGAAAACCAGCGATAAATTGTGGTTCTGGATGGGGCTTCATCACCAAATGCAGAAATCATCCGGTTAACACACTGTTTTTGTGTTAAGCCACTTCGAAAGTCATAATAAATCTTCGCTCTTGAATTTTTCGAGTCAATTCCATTTTCTCAGCGACTAAACAAGTTTGACAAAACCTTGTGACACGACCGAGAATCTTTTTTAAATAAATAAATGGTTTTCGATTTTTAAAACCAAGGAATTTTCAATTAAAAAGGTTTTAATATAACAGGAACAGTGGAAATATTCCATTCCCGATACTTTTAGTGCAGCCTAGTACAGTTAATTGTATGGAGGTAAATAAATAGTTTATTACAATTTTAAGCGCTAATTCACTTAGTGCGTATGGTTTTTTTTTTTTAATTTATTATTTTAAAAGATTTTTCGTATTAAAAATACCACACTGAAGAGTACATAGCTTAAAATGTATGTAATGTAATTTAGCATCTTAAGAAGTTGGAACATTCGGAACACTATTATAAAATTCAAGATCTCATCGATTGCATTTAATTTTTGGCATAAATTCTGATTGTAACTTACTACTTACTTGTAATTACTCCTGTCGAATTTCACTATTACGTTATACTATCTTTGATGATATCACACTTTTCACAACGAGGTGAAGGTGTTTTTTCCATTAGAAATTATTCAATGTGTCCAGATTGAAGCCTAAGAGCCGTTTTCACAATATCTTTAAGCCATCAAACTATGGAAAACGGCAAAAAACAGGTTGCATTGCCTTGTACTATCGTGAAATATTAAGGAGCCTGTATGTCTTAAAAATAATTTTCTTGGACTTCATATGTCTACATATGAAGTCCAAGAAATACCTATATACATATTAAAATACCTAGGTATATATAAGGCCAGGGAAAAACATTCTTTTCAAAACAATTTTTTTTCAAAGTTTAATTATATTTAATTATAATATATATGTGCCATTTTGTTCGATAACTTGTTGCCATCTTCTAGGCAGTGATATAATCCCATTAATATAGAAAACTTGGGATTTTTTATCAAAAATCCGACAAGTAGTTTCACAGTCCTCTCTTGATGTTAATCTAAGACTACCCATAGAATGCTGAAGATACCGAAACAGGTGAACATCTGAGGGTGCAAGTTCAGGACTATATGGTTAATGCATTATCACTTCCCAACCAAGCCCTCTCAATATTTGCTGAGTGGCTAAAGATGTGTGTGGTCTGGCGTTATGATGATGAAAAACCACTTCTTTTCTGTTGATTATTCCGGCCATTTTTTCTCAATTTCTTGCTTGAGTCTTATTAGTTGTTGGCAGTAGAGATCTGAATTGATGGTTTTCCCGGCATTAAAAGCTTATAATAAACGATGCCATTCCAATCCCACCATACATACAGTATCATCTTATTGCGTTTTAACCCGGGTTTTGCTACAGTCTATGGAGCTTCACTAGCCTTTGACCATGACCTTTTTCACACGATCTTGACGTAGGTGATCCACTTTTCATCAGCAGTGACCAATATTTTCAAAAATGGTATTCGGTTTTGTCACGTTTCAATAGACAATCGCAAATGACGTACATGATTCATTAGGTTTCTTTCAGTGAGCTCGTGTGGTACCTAAATATCGAGCTTTTTTTGTATAGCTAGACTTTTTCCAATGGGTAAAAACTGTTTTGTAGTCAATCCTCTATTCATCGGCTATGTCCTAACTACTAATATGACGATCTTGCTCGTCTTTTTCAAAAATGGCATCGACTTTATCTGTATGAGGGCGACCATGTCGAGCTGCATCTTTGTCATCAAAATTCCCGGACTAAAAACGTCTGAACCAACTTAGTGCTACTCTTGTTGACACTGCACTTTTTATTTTTATTTTTCTTAATGTCCTTTATTATGTATTGATATTAAAACCAGCCACATAGAAACAGTACACCCAAAGAGACTTTCTTCAAACAAAATACGAAGAAACATTTTTCCTGACTTATTATTTACAAGTTTACAACTGAACAAGAAATTCTTTAATGTATTAAATACCTATACTTAGAACTGATTCAAATTTTAAAGAGTATTGTTAAAAAATATATTGATTGTCTCATATATTTTGCTCGATTTCTAATTTGACGACTTCGTGGCGCAGTGGCTTAGCAATCAGCGGCTGCGCTGGGGGTTGCGGGTTCGAATCCCGCACGGAACAAGTATTTGTATGGCCTATAAATAATTGTTCCGGGTCTGGATGTTTGTCCTTGTGCAATCTATGTTTGTAAACTGCCCCCGCGATACAGGAGAAAATCCTAGTGTAGGGGTAACGTTTTAAAAAAAAAGAATAAAGAAAGAAAATTAATAATACGATACTATTTATCAATAGACTCATAATTATAACTATGTCTAAATTATAAGATTTAAAACAGTATCCCTACTCTAGAGACTATTGGCCCTGTGTCGTTGAGTCAATATAATTTTTATTATAATCAAAACAGTTAAATACTTTAATATAATTTTAACGCAATTTATAATTTTTTTTTTAAATATTTTGAATAAATTTTACTAATAAAAATCCAGACTCAGAACAATTTGTTAATAAAATTTGTTATGTGCTGGTTTCGGACCCGTCGCCCACAGTGCCACGCACGTTGAAACATTCTTTCTAAATGGTGTAAAAAGCATTTTTATTACAAAGGCAAGTGTCATTGGCAGGAATTATAACACTATCACATTATAAAGTAGGTATCCATGTTATTGCAATATTTAACGAAATTATCCATGGTCAACGAACTCTAATAGTGTTTAGAGTTCGTTATAGTACATAGACCGTAAGTACCGAAGTACCGAAGAGTGATAAACAATCGAGACACTTGCTACCTGAGGGGTTCACTTTCACTTTGATCTTGGTTTGCGGCGACAGCACGCCGTAGTCCACGTCCTCGTACAGATCCTGAAAGCATAACACATTATTGACAGGTTTCTGTTATTTTTAACTGCACTTAAGTGATGGCTTTTCCACTAATTTCCGCAAAATGGAAATTGTGTACGTCAAACGCTATTTTAATTTACTAAAATATTGTATCATAATTACATTCCTAATTACAGATGAGATGGTGAAAGAAACTCTAAATTTTTTTTATTTTATTTATGGTAATCAATAAGTAAAAAGGAATAAAACCATAGACTAATTAACTATAATTTATTAATGCATTTCCAACAGATAATATAGTTAGAGGATTCTATTACGTGGTTGCTGAGCAGTCAGAGACGGGGGTCCGCACTCCCCCCTCGGACTGCGGTTAGATAGCTCAAAGAAAAACGCCTAAAAAGGCGGTATGATGATTGGTAACAATATCAAATCATAAACCATTTCATCATCATCCTCACCTCACTGCCTTTCCCTTCTTTAATTAGGAACATTAGATAGGAACTTTACATAGGATTGAGACAGATGAAGCTGTAAGAGTCGCATAGACTAACAGCACTAACATCTAGATAATAGTAGTTACGTGGTTGTCACAAAACAGAGTAGACTATATCGTTGGATAAACATGAAACACCACCAACTTCCAGACTTTAGGCTGCTAAAGAGAGTTTCTTGACAGACAAAGTATAGTAGTAAAATTAAGACGAGACAAGTAGACGGCATCACCAACATCATCCTTATCCATATAAGTGGTGATGCAGTCGAAGATGGTAAAGCGCATCGACTTAACAAAAGCCTGTTCACAAATAAACAGGGTTATTTTGCAATATACACCCAAATTTACAGAGAATGTTCAGAATAAATAATATAGGCAAATGATGGGAAAATATTAATTAAAAAGAATCTCAAACATTTTGACATTTTTTTTTAGGAGAGTGGGCAAACGAGCATACGGTTCACCTGATGTTAAGTGACTACCGCCACCCATAAACAACTGCAACACCAGGGAAATTGCAGGTGCGTTGCCAGCCTTTTAAAAGTAGTAGTAGTTTCAGCCTAGTAGACGCGCGAATGGTCGTCGCTGTCTACGCGTAGCCATAGGATGGACGGGTCCGAACCTTCAAGACTATCGAGGCGTCGGGAACATATGTCCTATCTGACGTATACGCAAACTCCAGCCCGAGGCGCAAAGGAGTGTTCCAGTTTGTACCCCGGGTAGGAGAGATACGAAGCATCAGCCGGAGAGGACACCTGCGTCTCGGTCAGAAAGAGCAGGGCCGGCTTCGCCGTCTCGAGATGATGGTGGATGGCGTTTAGGTTCGAGTGAAGTCCCCTAATATTGCAAAAATTCACGGATAGCGTGGCAGGGGTCGCCTTGGTCTTGTTGCTCAGCTTGCCCCGAGCAGTTATTGTCTTGAGTGGAATTTTGCCCCAGAATACGCGGAGCAGCCTGAGAACCCACGCTCAGGAGTGGAGTAGCTTAGTCATTTCGCCACCATGTTGATGGGAGGGGAGGGGGGGGGGGAATTGGGCCTCCAGCCACCTGCAATCGCCAGTCGAAATGCAGAAGCAGAGCTTCCACTTCACGTCGGGATTTCGTGAGGCCGTGACCAACCCGGCTCGAGCCGGCCAATACGTGCAACAGCAAAAGCTGTCACGTGGCTCTACCATTGTTAACCTTTCTTTGCACCCAACCTGTATGGTAGTTATTTTGGCCCTGTATATTTGCACCCAGTGTGCATGGTGTGCAATGTGCTGTATGGCAGTTGTTTTATATACTGACCTCGAGCCTGTACCCGGCGGGGTTGTTGAGTCCGAGCTCGCGCAGCGTGACGGCGACGTCGGACGGCGTGCCGTCTGTGCGCCGGTTGAGGAACGCTATCGCGTACGAGTAGTACTGCCCTTGGATTGGCACGATCGGACGCGACCAGATCTCGATACCACGGTGCTGAAATGAAAGTTTTCTTTCAACTTAGAAGAATAAACAAAACACACAAGAAACATGTTCGTAACTACGCAACTAGAATTAATTTAATGTAGATAATGACTTTTTTGCCGTGTAATGATGGCGTGAGAAACTCCACCACTCTATGTCACGCCGTGGGTGTTGTAAGAGACGACTGAGGGGAATTAAACAGGAAATAGGCAGCAACATCTTCGTGATAACAACTCAATATAATAAAAAAAAACTGTGGTTGCCAACCCGCCTACCAGCCTGGCAACTACGGTAAATATGAGGCAATCTATATTCTGCAATGGACTTTCATATGAATAAATTTATCGTATCCTTAACCATAGTGAGCCGTGGTAGTTCAGATGGTTAACGCTCGCTGTAAATATACGGAACGCGAGTAACCCGGGTTCGATCCCCGCCGGCACCAATGAAATTGTTAATTGCAATTTTAAGTTTACCACGTGCTCGGCGATGAAGGAAAACATCGTGAGGAAACCTGCATGTCCGAGGAATAAGAAAAAAGAATATTTCGAAGACATGTGAAGTACGCCAACACGCATGTGTGACGGTTCCAATTTACTTAAACGATTTACGGAAAGAATACACAAGTCGAGATTATAAAAGGAGACATAATACCAACCATCCGATAGTAAGTGTATGCTGTGGCCCAAAGACATCACCGTCCATCTTAATAAAGAATTAAAATCCAGAATCGTTGTCATTTTTGAGGACTAAAGGTGCGATTCCGTAGCCGATTGCAGGCAGCAGCAGCAGGCGACATTTCGCCGCAACATTTCGTGGTGTCATGTCGCTGCAGTCATGATTCCGAACCCGACTGCAGACGGCAGCAGTCCAGTCTGTTCCGAGAGTTCAGTGGGACATGATGTCTGATTTGTTTGAAATTAGCGATCGCGATTTACTTTTGTATATTTTGTTCGAAGAGGAAGAATATGATGATGACTTGCATAATAATACAAGTATGAAGAGAAAAGGCGAAAAGACACACGTCCTATGTTGAAATGCAGAGAAAGTGAGGGAACGTACCATCTGGTTTATCAGTTTCTCTTCCTCGGAATCAGTGAAACTCATTTTTTTAAAAAAATTCAACGCGTTGTCGCTCGGGCGTTGGCGGCCGTTGGCGGCACTACTGATCTGCGGTCGGGCCATACTGTCGTCTTCCGCTAGGCAAACGACGTGTCGCTAGCTACTAAACGTATTTCATAGAACTATATAGAAACCAGTTGTGTCACGACGACACGTCGCTTGCTGCTTCTGTCTGCAGGCGGCTACGGAAGTGTACCTTAAGGTGGAATAGATATTGAGTATGTCCTTTTCCCGTTTCCCTCTGTCGCCTCTTACGACACCCACGGGATGATATTAGGTAGTGTAGGGAATTCTTTTACGCTGCTATTACACGGCACTAATGACAGTACAACTGACACACCAATAATATATTATATCAAAATATTACTCACTTTGTATATCCTCCTGCCCTGGATACCTAACGGGTCCTGGTCAACTTCGATAATCTTCCTGTTCTGCAGGATCGCTTTGTACTCGGGCCGAATTGTCCGAAGATCGACGCTCATGAGCAACGGCGCCGCCAGAATAGCCCATATCGCAAATTGGGTTTTGCTTTGCTCGTACGATAGACCGAAGTTTCCAATGATCAGCTAAGAAAATGAATAATTGTTAATAATTAGTTCAGTGGATAGTGGTTGAAGTCTTAGATGATATAAGCACTGACTTAGCGTAACAAAAACCTTATCACTCTTGCCTCGAAGACATTCACATCGTAATCGGTAAATACAGACGTCGGCAATTTATTTCAATCCTTTGATGTACGTGTTACCAAAGACGAAGTAAACCGTATGATTCAAATGCGGAGAATATCGACAACAAATGAGTGAAGGTTCTCCGACCGTCTGGTTATCTAGATGGTATAAATCGATATTTGGGCCCGGTAGGTGGCTTTGTGTCGAGATTTAGAAATCAGCCCCCGTGGCTGTTGAGAAATAATGCATACCTAATATTACGAGTAAAAACTTACATGCATAATTTTTAGATGTTTCTTACGTTGTTCTTTTAAAACTATTTAGCTCGATAGTTACTAAAGTATTAAATGCGCAGATATGAACTCTTGAAGTAAGTACCAACTATAGGTATGAAATCTTAATGTCGACGCTATAATACTGCGTGTTATAGCTATTCACTATAATTACATTGATATTATACAATACAATAGAGACGGAATTAACAATAGTAATAAATGAAGAATTTAATAATGGCGGGACCACTAATTTTGCTAAGTACCAGTTTTTGAACTAATTTGGGGTACCAATTTATATAATTAGATATGAATTGTGCAAACTAGTTTGTAAATACTGGTAATTTTTAACGCCACCTCAATGTTCATTTTTATACATCGAGTATAAATACGAGATGGATATAGTGCTATCTATCGGAAGCCACAAAATATTCAATTGTTTTGTTTTATAATTGTGTATGTTTATAACGACTGGGATATTTTTTATAGAAGAGGGGGCAAACGAGCATGCGGCTCACCTGATGTTAAGTGACTACCGCCGCCCATGATCAACCGCAACACCAGGAGAATCGCAGGTGGCCCTTTAGAAAGGAGTAAGCTATTTTCTTGTGTTATGTTTCCTCTTAATGCCAAAGCAATATCATCATATAGATACATATTTAAAACACTAATCGGTACGATCTAAATACTCATACGATATGTATTTACCATATCAGGGTCATTCCAATGTCCGGGACCTGCGTTGGGCACAATGGCGTCTTGGTGGTTTCCGTAGTAGTCTATGATAGATTCGACGGAGGCCCACGAGTCTTGTATGTCGTCGAAGTTCCGCCACAAGTTGCAGTGCTCAATGATCGATGAGAAGTTCGGCTGTGGGAAGAGAATAGTGAAATTTAATTTCAAAATCATATTAAGTACTTACGTAGTAGTAGACAATAAATTAATTTAAATTACCTTATAATAAACTTTTATTCGAATTTTAATTAAGCGTTGCATAAAGGAATGATGATTTTATGCCATGAGGATGTGGCCGTGGAAGGAAAAGGGGAGATCTCCCGCCGGGCAAGGTGTTCTGCCCGGCGAGCGGCCAACACTACGTGTGATAGTTTGGAGCTGTTCTATATAAACTGTTTATGATTCGGAACTTTGATAGCGCGATTTAGGCTTCGGTGTGTTTCACTTGTGGCGTGACGATAGTGCCGCCACAAGGAAATATGTAAATAGGGCGTAAAAGTTAACAAAGTAGAAACCAATGACAATGATATTTTTCACTGTTCACTATACTCGTAAATCGAACAATTAATTTCATAGAACACAGTAATAAAGAATTAGTAAAAATAAAAAAAGTAGTAAAAATTTATATTTAGGCTTCACTTCACTTAGCGGATCGATGAAAACCACCTGTACAAAAGCGCCGGTTTAAAGTCAATGCATCACTAACTAGTAGATATAACAAAGACGTTTACCTGCGTAATATGTAGGTAAATCAATACGATCAAATCTTTAAAACTGTTTGATGGATTTTTTTTTTATAGGATAGGGTGACAAACGAGCACACAGTCCACCTGATGGTAAGTGGTTGCTGTGGCCCATAGACATCTACATCTATCCTCGATTTCGAATCAAAGTGCAGATGCGTTGTCACACGTGAGGACTAAGATGAAATGCCTCGTTTCCAGTAAAAAGGGTCCCCGGATCTCTACACTCACCATACGAAACACAGCAGCATTAAGCTACTATTTTACGCTGGTATTCTATGAATGCGTGGTCCTTCCCCGGTCGAGCCCACCCATTAGTGCTACAACTATACTACTAATATAACTGCAGCATGGCTCTACCACGTCTAAAAATAAGACTTAAGATATTTAAAAAATAAGATATAAAATCCATAAATATGGATCCATTGTTGAATGAAGCATGCTAGTTATTCTAATAAATAAAAAAAAACATTAAAAAATTGAGCTTATTAGTGCGTGTCATGCTCAAGCGGAACCGCCTATGAACGCAGCACCTTTTCACAAGTATAATGTGGCAGCCACTGCCTTCTTCAACCGTATTAAATGAGACGACGACGATTTGATATAAAACGCTGGCACGATCGAGACACAACGATACGTCGAAGCAGCAATATTGCATTTAGGAGAGCATGACAAACCCAAGTCATACATATTATACCTTTCAAATTTAATTTAAGGGGATATACGGTATAGTAACTCAGCTCAAATTCTAGTTTCGCCCCCACTTCCCAGCGCGTCGTATGCTACGAGTATGTACCGACATGTTTGTTATCACTAATACGTGTATATATTATTTGCTAATACTGTAAGTAGATAGGTCGTTAGATACTTATTTTATTAGGTTCATCATATTTATGCCTGTTTCTTTACGCCAACCAAGTCGTTTCTTATTTTTATTACGGTTATTTCCCATTTTAATTTTACGTCGTCCTGTTGCCTAATGTGTATTCTGATCGTGACACACAGCTTCCAGAAAAACAAGCTTCAAGACGCCGATAGTTTAGGTAATTTCTTTTAACAGTGAAAATAATGGTAAATTAAAAAAATAAAAAATATAAGGCCTGCTTTATAGTTAGTTCAGTTAGTGTGCAAAGTTCCATGATCTAATTTAAAGTATATTATGAATAACAGCGGTTTATTGTTCAGTTTGGAGGTAACTTTGAATTTTTTTTCTATTGAGAAAATTTTACGGAATCTTGTTTTCGTCTAACATAGTACTTAACATTAATCTTCAACTTTACAATATATTTCAAAACTAATGCTTCAATATTTTCGGCATAACGGAGAATCTTGCTAAGCCATTTGAGGTAGTATTTTTAATATTTCCCCATAAGACAGTATATATCAATGTTAATGCGTTAAACATACGTTAGGCCTGTAATAGTAGTCCAAGGAGTATATGGGCTTAGATCGAATATTTAAAAGAAGCGACAGATGGCTGCTCCATCACCTACAGTCACCATCACCTACCTTCACAATTATAAATCCAATATCACATTAGTCACCTTTTACGTTAAGCTAGGCAAGTGATACAGTTATCACATTGTTTTTTGTTAATATATTTCAGATAAACATATTATATTTACAAGTTCCAAACCAACATGGTTTAAAATAATTCTACGACATATACGATCTCTAATACAGTCACCGTCTTATAATACTACTACATGCATAAAATCTCACCTGAATTCCGGCGTATATCTGATAGACGGGCCAGCTGCAAGAGTAGACCATCTGTCGGCCGGTGAGGTTGAGCTGGCGGCCAAACTCAGGGTATCCGTGGTCCATGTCCACCGGTAAGGCGTAGCAGCCGTCCAATTTTACATAATCCACGCCCCATGACGCGAATGTCGCCGCATCTGATGTAACAAAAAAACCAGTGTTGAACCATATACTATAACCATGTCACCACGTTACGTTACCTTATAAACTATGAAAACGGTCCATTGCTACCTACGAGCACTTAGGGTTAAGTGCTCGTAGATTGCTACATTCTAAATTACCAGACTTTACCATAAACGCATCGTTTGGTAGGCTATTTGGCAAATGTAACACATCGTAATAAAAATAGATGCTCTTCTCTTTTAGCTTGCAAATTTTAAGTAAGATTTTTTACAGATGAAGATAGCTATTTTGTACCAATTTATGAAAGATCAACAAACACAAAAACTTAATTGATAACTGTATAATTAAGTTCAAAGTCATTCAGCGAGCTACGAAGAAGTTAAGATGTCTCAATAGGTCAGAGCTTCTCTGTGATAATCGGGTTATCTGCAGAAGATCTCTAACAAACATAACAAAAAAGACAAGTAAACGGAAGTGAAAGCCGATCATAATATAGTACATAGAATCTGGAACAAATGGGGGAGAAAGTTTTAAAAGGACAGTTCTTGTTAAGATTGATTGTAATCAAATCGATGTCACCAATAAAATAAGTCTTATTACCGAGTCCTAAGATCCTAGAGTAGGGTATTCAATGCACGTCCAGCTTTGTATATCTTTAGAAGCTGTCCGGGCGACTGCGTGAAGTACCCACCTTGTTTGACACCTTGGTAAGCTAATTTCAAGCTAGATTTAAACTTTGTGCCGGCAAGCGTAATGAAGCGCTAACGACTATTACTCATAGATGAAATAACGATAAGTGAACCTGCAGTAAACTCTGGGGCTTAGGACCATGATCAGCACTAGAGCTGGAAGTGCTGTAATAATGTTAAACTTTATTTAAATTAAAAAAGTAAAAACTGACTTCAAAGACCTAAAACGAATATAATAATCGAAAAAAAAGTAGAAATTGTAGGTAGGTACACCCAAACGGCGTTTAGATGCCTTTGCAAATTGATTTTTAAACAAAACAGTAACCATTCCCCCTTTCTAACAAAAAAAAATCGATCAGCAATTCGGACAACATGGTAAAGTAATATTGCTAATAATAAATCGTGTTACTAAACGTGTTTTGAAAACGTAAATTGAATAAAATTCATGAATTTAAACGTGCTTAATTCAACTTATAGATTAAATATCTGCGTTAGTGCTAAATTTAGCTTGGTGACTTATAGATCTAAGATATGGTCCTTTATTGCTGGCCGTATGAGGAAACTCAAGGTCGCTCAGCGAGCTGTGGAGATGGGCTATGCTCGGGGTATCCCTGCGTGATAAACTTAGAAACGAGGATATCCGCGGTAGAACCAGAGCAACGTACATAGCCCAACGGATTAGTAAGCTGAAGTGGCAATCGACCGGCCATATAGCTCGAAGAATCGATAACCGATGGGGAAGAAAAGTTCTCGAGTGACAGCCTCGTACCGGTAGGCGAAGTGTAGGGTGGCCCCCACTGAATGGAGTCACGACCTGGTAAGACAAGCAGGAGGTCGATGGATGCAGGTGGCTCACCGCGTTTTGGCATTCCTTGAGGGAGGCCTATGTTCAGCAGTGGAATTGTGAAGGGTTGTAATGATGAAGATGATGATGAAATTCAACGTTATTTTTAATTATAAATAACAGCTATTTTCATTTGTGTATGTAATTTTATTTTGTGCTATGCGCTAATGTGTTAAAATGTCATTTTCATTAATTGTTTAATACATGTTTTATTATAGAATAAGGGTGACAAACAAGTACGAGTACACAGTCCTCCTGATGGCAAGTGCAAGACCATTACACCTATCATCGATTTAGAATCAAAATGTATTGTCACCCTAAAGGACTAAGACGGAATGCCTCGTTTCCTGTAAAAAGAGTAGGTATCCAGTTATTTACACTCACCATAAACATTGTACAATTATTAACATTTTATTGTTTATTACTGATTTAATTTCTTAACACGGGCTGCTAAAAGCTTAGAGATTATACACATATAACTATTATTCTATAATCATTCAATTTATGATTATTATTCAAAAAAATGATTACTATTAATTTTTGTTGTTAGAATTGGATGCAATTTTATTCAATATTTTTGCATGTAAAATTTAACCTTGTGTGCGTGTTGGATTTTGAAGCCACAAGAGTTTTTGAAAAAAAAATAAAATAAAATGAAACACATTCCCTTCCTTGTCTAACCGACTCCATTCGTGCCGCTTTTTAATGCTACTCAATATTTTTAAAAAAAATTAGATTCTCGTGGTTAAGTCACGAATGTAGGCCATCACAGATTTGCATCAATACTTGATTGAATAACTTAAGGCGTTGAATGTGCTTACAAATTGAAATGAGCTATTTAATATTTGCTGGGAGTCACAGTAACCTAGCGTGAAATACTAATACCATTGCTCAGAATTGATATTCATCAAGCAGCTTCGTGGAAAAAATGTAACAATTGCGATTACCCATCATGTAAGTTACGTAAGGCGCCACGTGCAGACTATTTATAAATCAACTGTTGGCCTAGATGTTTGCACCAATATTGGTATAAGCAATTAGTTATAATATAAGAAATAATAGAGTTTTTAACTTTATCATAACAAATCGGTCAAGAACAATCAACTTGCACAAATAGTGTTCAGAGTCATCCTTCCATTATAAAAGCCATGGTTTTTCTTGTAAGGAAATAAATATTTATTATAATTAATTGCACTGCATCTTAAATCCTGACAATTATGATTTGAAACGTATAGGTATTCATTTCCTAATTTTTCTGACTACTACAACACAGTGTGTTCGTCGCTACACTGCACGTCCCACCTTGATGGATGGGTTATCCTAAAGCAGTTGTAGTTTCGAAATTATTTAGTAAATTTATAAATATATAATAGAATCTACAAGCGACATTAGCCTAATAGCAGGGCGTGGACCGCGAACTCAAAAAGGTCGTGGGTTCGAATCCGCCATTCGACTACTGGCGTGAACCACTCGTAACACAAGCAATTTAAGCTTACCACGAGTGGTTAAGGGGAATATTAGTAATGTTTATAGCATTGTTAGTATTCTTTAAAAAAATCATCATCATCATTATTATCATCATGACAGCCCATCACAAATCCACTGCTGAACATAATTGACATTGTTGACACGCTTGGCAGACAGTTTAGCGGTTTTCTTATTTATTATTCATTAGTTATAAGTATAATTTAATAAATTTTAACTCATTAGTTAGAACAGAGGGAAACTTATCAAGAGGTGAGCAGCGTCTCCCTATTTACTACTACGACTAATATTAAAAAACGCGCTTGACAACTCTGGAAATATACTCCCTATAAGTTAATCTATGGGGGAAGCCTATGCCCAGCAGTGGACTTTAGTAGACTAAACGGTATTAGTACTATGCTGCTGCCCGTCCCTGTTTCAGATTTCCTCTGTCGTCTCTTATGACATCCACGGAATGACATGAGCTGGTGAACTCTCTTGATACTTGAGATTCTTCTACTACACGGCAATAATATAACATATTTTATGTTGTACACCCGAAATGATGTGTGAACCATAAAGTGTCCAGAAATAATGCGTCGCAAAGCATTTCATCTATCATCTATCCCATACGGTCTGGTAAAACTTCAAAAACTACTTGATTGATTTTGTTATGGTTTTCACCCCGTCCCCCCCCCTCTCCCTAATAAATAGTCTAACGACCTGAAAAAGCATGTCAATTTTGAGTGACTATTTTGCGGTATTATAAAGGAGGCCTATGTTAAGCAGTAGACATGTGATGTGGTGTAATAATGATGTTAATTAAGAAGACATATGTCTTAAATTCTCTTTTTGAATTAATATGATTTATCTACACGTTTACGTATACCGTGGATTTCGTGTTGAATAGACTTGTGACGGTCATTAACAAACTTAGCCTCTTAGTACTGTTAAGCTTCTGATATGATTTTAATATCACCCGAACGAAATAAGTTTACTCTCAAAACTTCACATCAGCTCTTTGTATTAATTACCCGTAAAATAATAATAATAATAATAATTTATTTGTTCAAAGAAACAAAGAATATCTTAATTTCTAGGACACAAACACTTTAAACCACCACTATATGATATGTCATCACTGAGACGTGGTCCTTTACTGCTGGCCGTATGAGGACGCTCAAAGTCGCTCAGCGAGCTATGGAGAGGGCTATGCTCGGAGTTTCTCTGCGTGATAAACTTAGAAATGAGAATATCCGCAGTAGAACCAGAGTGACCGACATAGCCCAACGGATTAGTAAGCTGAAGTGGCAATGGGCCGGCCATATAGCTCGAAGAACCGACAACCGTTGGGGAAAAAAGGTTCTCGAGTGGCAGCCTCGTACCGGTAGACAAAGTGTAGGGCGACCCCCCACTAGATGGAGTGACGACCTGGTAAGACATGCAGGAAGTCGATGGATGCAGGTGGCTCAGGACCGTGCTTTGTGACATACCTTAGGGGAGGCCTATGTTCAGCAGTGGACTTGTAAAGGGCTGTAATAATGATGAATGATGAAACACTTTAAGATACAGCTTAACAATAAATACAATTCAGTGAACATCTGTGTCTACTAGAAACTTAATATCTCTGTTGTCGAACTAGATAGCTTAATATCTGTGTTTCAGACAGCAGCGCTCTTCCCTTTAAGATTTACATTTCACTGTATATAAAAATATCAAAAATCATTAACTTAAAATTGTAGAGTGTAGGTAATTATTACAATATTGACTGAAGCGAATAATATAAGCGTTTGATACATACTCCGATAAGGTTCACATTCGCACGAAACTCTTGCATGTTATGAAATAAGTTCGTGAAGGCATGCCTTAACGACCGTAAACAACATTCGAACTTAAAGCACGCCGATTAATGAAATCAGCGTTAACGAGCGTCTTCCTGACCAACTTAGTTTGTTATTGCACTTCCAATCACGTCAGTTCCGTTCTACCGATTAACTGAAGCACGCGAACAAATTAAATGAATATAGCTGTATCCGTTGACGTCGACATATTTTTACCGGTTAATTTACTTGACTAATTCTTGAATGTTGTTAAATAAATATGTGATAAGAATCTTTATTATTTATATTTTATTTGCATTCATGGTAGAGCCACGCTATATTATGGTTGTAGCTAGCACGAATGGGTCAACTCGACCGGGGCAAGATCACAGTCTCACAAAATACCAGCAGTAAAACTATGAATGTGGCATAGGGAAATGTGGCATAGGGAAATGTGGCATTTCATTTTAGTACTTAAGGTTGACAACGCATTTGCATTTTAATTCTTAGTTGAAGATAAATGTGGGTGTCCATCGGCCACAGACAGCCTCTACTTACCGTCAGGTGGACTGTCTACACATTTGTTACCCTTATTCTATAAGTTTTGATGAGAAAGATCGTTGTCGTGTTGCAGCATAGTGAAATACATCACTAATTTTTTGATAATATTTCGGAGAATTGCTGAAGATATTATATTAATAAGTTATGAATCACATCTTAATCTCCTAAACCTATAATAAAATTAATGACATCTTGGAGGATAAAAAGTTATAAGTTACAGCCTATATACGTCGCACTGCTGGGCACAAACCTCCTCTCATTTTTGAGAGTGTTTAGTGCAAGGAAATGTCCGCCGCGCTACCCCAATGCGTGTTGGCAAACTTCACATGTCTTCGAAATATTTTTTTCTGTTATTTCTCAGACCTGCAGGTTTCCTCACGATGTGTTCCTTCACTGACGAGCATGTAGCAAATTAACACTTAAAATTGTAATTAACAATTTCATTGGTGCCGGCGGGGATCGAACTCGGGTTGCTTGCGTACTGTGTAATTTACTGCGAGCGCTTAGCCCCTGAGCTACCACGGCTTTCTACATGGAACTATTTCTTTTCTGTAGTGATCAGCTAGTTCAATACCTAAATTATAAAACCAATTTAATTAAAATGTAATTCAGCCATTAAAAGTTAATTGAAGAACATATTATGTTGTCTTGTATGGGAGATATTGGTCATACTTGCCACGGAAACTAAATTTTAGAGATTTTATCGCGTACCTTAACTTATTTTAAACTCTCGACGTTTCGAGTACTTTACAGCACCCAATCTCATGGGGGAAGGGGGGTGGTGGTTCTGACGCGTTTGACGACCCAACGTCATAGTTAACCACGGCTACCTTCAGTTTAAAATTATTAATTTTTGGTCCGGTCTACGCATAATGAATTTATAGTATCTTGAATCATTAGCTTACATCCTGTAACCGCGGTTAACTATGACATCTGGACGTTGAACATCTCGGTCCCCCCCCCCCCCCCCCGTGACCATGGGTGCTGTAAAGTGCTCGAAACGTCGGGTATTTAAAAAGTTAAATATACGCGATCAAATCCGTAAAACTAGTATTATTTAAAACTAGTTTAAAATTTAAATATAATAAATCATTTTGGAATTCGGATGGTTTTTAAATTCAATAGCCTCGCAAATCATCCTTGGAATCGGCGTTCCTTTGCGAGGATTTGTGGCCTATGAATGGTATAGTAACGGGGGCAATCCTTTACATGTTCACAGACTGTACAGCACACATACAGATCGCTCTCGTCACTATGTCACACATATTTACACATAATATACCTAAATCTGACATCCAAGTTAATCTAGTGTTCGCAAGTGCGACTGCTGATCATGAAATCCCGGGTTAGAATCGCAGGTTGGTACAAAATCTGTTGCTTAAAAAATCTCAATAGCAGCCAGGAGTCAGGTAGTAGGCTTGGCAGAGTTTCACTTTAATTTGCTCCGTGCTTTAAACACAGTTTTTTAATTATGTAATACTGTTATTATACGTAGTATTTTTTATCTACTTCAACCGTTATATATTTAAATAATATTTAATAATAATAATTACATTAAATAATAAAAATTATACTGTTCAAAATTAAATACCTCCGGCAAGATGGCCCACCACACCGGGATACCCAGCACATGTGAAATTGCCGTAGTCTTCATAAATTCCGAACTTCAAACCTTTACTATGAACCTGGAACAATACAAAAACTTTATTTTTAAATTGCTTATGACAAAGAATAAGTAAGATTTTTTTTTAGATTATAATATGGTATAGTTTTAGTGAGGCTTTTAGACTCCACTGAAACAGATTCCTAGAAACTATATCACATACGGTTACAATAGGTAATTATTGGATTAAAAAGTAGTTTTTATTCATTCTTATTCTTATTAACGATTTATTTATTCTTCTTATTTTATTTTCTGTATTTGTGTTAATTTTCGGACAAAGTATGCCAATATGAACGTACCTTTTATTCTAAAAACACTCAAAATTAATATTATTATATAACCGTATCAAAAAGACTCCCATTATGCAGAACAAAATGTTTAACTAAAGCAATTGAGTTTATTTTATAGAAAAAGAGTGACAAACGAGCCCACAGTCCACCGGATGGAAAGTGATTACTGCGGCCTATAGACATTTATCACCGATTAAGAATCTAAATGCAAATGCGTTATCACCCGTGAGGATTAAGCTGCCTCATTTCCAGTAAAAATGGTCTCCGGTTCTCTACACTCACCATTCGAAACACAGCAGCCTTAAGCTGCTATTTTACAGTGATATTTTGTTGAAATCATCGGTCGAGCCGACACATTCATATTAAACCTAATATAACTGCAGCATGGCTCTACCACGTATAACAACGTATAAGTATTATTTGAAATATTAAAAAATTATATCGAGCAAGCCCAAATTAAAGTTAAGAAACATCTAACTGCGATGTTCTTTAAGACAATAATTTGCCAATTGTAAGATAAATAAGCAGTTTGTTACAGAGCGTAACAAAGCAAAAAATTAGACTGTTATCTTCGATAATTGCAATAGACTAATACAGTAATAAAGTCAGGGTTACCACATAAACGTAACTATATTCAGGACGGCGAAAATCGTTATTGTTAATTATATAAAATTAGAGTATCTTTTATGATCTGTTGATTGTGTCGATAAAACGTTTAAAACGGAATAGCGTTTGTAAATATTTTATTTATTTAAGATTTTGGAAAATTTAATACGGTTATAGTAATGCAACTATGTATAATAAGTAATACCGTTACAGCCAACAATAAGTATAGTGATTTCTTATATTTACGCGAACACTACACATTGAAATAATACTAGTTTTTACGGAATTTATCGCGTATATTTAACTTTTTAATACCCGACGTTTCGAGAGCTTTACAGCGATATAGTTATACGTTATACACTTTTATCCAATTGATTATTTTTCACCGCAAATTTGAAAAATCACAACAAAGAATCGATCGATTTGGACATGGGCCTCTTCTAATACGAGGAAGATTTTTCATAATCGCCATGCTTGGTAGACAGAATGGTTATGGTCGCCACTTTAAGGCATATTATTTCAGATTTTATTTCCAAACATTGTGTGATATTTAAAGAAACTATTTTTAATAACTCCTTTTTTCCAATTGATTTAAAAAATTTTATCGCTGATGACGTATTATGATGTTATCACTGAGTAATCTAAAAAAAATATATGAAAGAAACAGTGCCGCAATGCAACGATGCGTTAGTTGAAGCATGGCCAATTATGCGATATATTTACGCAACGAAATAATTGCTACTAAATCATCTGCAAATAGAACATAGAAAAAAGTAGTGGCTAACTTATATTCTCATATTATTACAGATGGCAGTACGTCAATGTGTTTAACATGGTAACACTGATAATATGGCGCGTGAGAAAACCAGTTCTTGCATTGCCATTCTGAAATCGAAATCCATGTGACACTGTAATGAGGGTTTTAATAACTTCCTTAGTTTTCTCTTTATTATACACGGATATTCAGAGTTTATTGCAAATCTCTTGGGTAATTTATGATATACTAGTGGTTGCCCGTGATCGAAATTTGACCATAATTCATTAAAAAAATTAAGTTTGTATTTTAAGCAAGCTGTCTGTGTATCACTTTCAACTGCACATCAATGTATAAAACACAATTATCTAATATTAAAAATATAAAATAAACGGTTTATTATTTTTTTTAATCACTCAAAATTGACAGGTCATTCAGTCAATCTGTAAATAATTATTTCTTCGCAATATTTTAAAATTCTTTTACATACTCGTATGTGTGTTACTCCAAGTTGGCGAAAATCTGTCCTCTGTCCATGCAACTGTTTGACTACAGACTATTAAGTATGTTACTCTAGTCTTAAGACTTGAACTTAAACAATGGCTGCGCTTGGCAGGAAAAAGCGCTAGCAAGCGCTTGTAAGCAAAATGGCGAAACTAAAGAGCTTTCGGCCAGGACACGTTTGCTAACTTCAGTAGCGCTGACACAATCCGCCATTTTGCTTATTTAATTTGTTTGTTTTGAAGTAGAGTTTATAAGTTGTTTTGTGCAATATTAGTTTTAAGTAATATAATGACACTAGCTTGCCAGACAGACGTTGTTCTGCCTTTTACGACGACCCTTTCTCATGTCCTACTAAAAATCGCTAAATTCGCAAAAAAAAAATTGTGTGTCACTCATGGGCAAAAAAACTATCCTATCTCTCAAGTTGGACCAAACTGCACACGCTGTGAAAATTTGATGAAAATCGGTTAAGTAGTATAGGAGTCCATCGCGGACAAACAAGGTGACACGTAATTTATATATATTAAGATGAATAAACATATTACCTATATATGTTATTAAAAATTCATGACTGGTAAGTTTTTAAAATGAATACTTTACAAACATATATTTAAATTAGGTTAGGTTCCCCGGTTAAAACTAACTTCGTGTACTAGAAAATAGCTACTTACGATTTGACAGCGCTTACCGCTTACGATCGCCATTTTGCTTACAAGCGCTTGCTAGCGCTTTTTTCTGCCAAACGCAGCCATTGAATGTTTTATTTTATTAATTATTATATTTTTATAATAATTAATAAAATAAAACTATAAAATAAATATTAGCTTCCTACAAAGCTTTCTCTTCACGTATTAATATAACAAAGAAAAAGAGAATGTTACGATATTTATTTTTAATATGAACTTGTCACAAATGATTTCTTATTCAATGTAACGTGTTTCTAAACGATTTTACCGATTGACGTCACACAATTATAGACTTATTATACTACACAATATATTTTTGTCAAAACGATTGTTTATAGCTATGCTAGGATCGGATAGTTGGTGCTGTAGTCAAGTTATTAACGAGCTATTATTTATGAACTAAAACCAAAATTACTCATATTCACAATATGTACCGACCATATTATAGCTTTTTTATATAGGATAGGGTGACAAACGAGCACACAGTCCACCTGATGGTAAGTGGTTGCTGTGGCCCATAGACATCTACATCCATCCTCGATTACGAATCAAAATGCAGATGCGTTGTCACCCGTGAGGACTAAGATGGAATGCCTCGTTTCTAGTAAAAAGGGTCTCCGGTTCTCTACACTCACCATACGAAATACAGCAGCATTAAGCTACTATTTCACGCTGGTATTCTGTGAGAGCGTGGTCCTTCCCCGGTCGAGCCGACCCATTCGTGCTACAACTATACTACTAATATAATTGCAGCATGGCTCTACCACGTGCAAAACGTGGTGCAAACGTGTTCTACGCCATCAGATGACGCGCATGTGTCGGTATATCATCAGAGCCGTGATAGCTCGGATGGTTAACGCTCGCTGTAAATATAACAGAACGCGAGTAACCCGGGTTCGATCCCCGCCGGCACCAATGAAATTGTTAATTGCTGTTTTAAGTGCTGATTTACCACTTGCTCGGCGGTGAGGGAAAACATCGTGAGGAAACCTGCATGTCTGAGGAATAAGAAAAAAAAATATTTCGAAGACATGTGAAGTTCGCCAACACGCAATTGGGCAGCGCGGTGGACACTTTCTTGCCCTAAAACCTTCTCAGAAATGAGGCCTGTGCGCAGCGGTGGGGCGTATGTAGGCTGTAACTTTACTTTACTTTACGCGTTGAGACATTCCGTCGGTAGATAACGAATCTGTAGCTGTCTTCATTTAAAATGAGCTACATCGACAATGTATTTTAGTAGGCGCTTACTGTCTATACGCCTTGATTATGTTCTCAACGTGTTAGAGCCATGCTGCAGCTATATTGTGGTTGCAGCACAATATAGCTGCATAATATAGCGCAAATGGGTCGGCTCGACCGGGGAAGAACCACGCTCTCACAGAATACCAGCGTAAAATAGCAGCTCAACGCTGTTGTGTTTGGTATAGTGAGTTTAAAGAACCGCAGACCCTTTTTACGAGGCATTCCATCTTAGTCCTCAAGGGTTTTAACGCATATGCATTTTGATTCTTAATTGAGGATATATGTAGATGTCCATGAGCCACAGCATCCACTTACCATCAGGTAAACACCCTTATTCTATAAAATATTCTTCATACTTTTAAATAGGTATTAATTAAAATTGCATGAGCAGTACCAACGTCAAGTTCTCCAATCGAATAATTTGCTTAATACTAATAATTAATAATGTAATTTAAGCTCATACAAATTCTAAAACATTCAATATCCTTAAGGCATGAGAATATATTTCGGTTGCGTCAATTGCAAACTGGTTGCGGTCGCCCACTTTCGACGGAAGTCTCCAATGCTGTAAGGATTACGAAGGACTTGTACAATCGCCAGTTGCAATAAGGCTGGGCCTTTAAAACATCTGTTAAAATTACATATTGACTTGTTATATTTTCACAAATACTGCACATTGAATAAAACAAATTATACTAATATTATAACCCTTAACTCATTTTTACCCCACTTTTTTCAAATGTTTCGCGTGCTTTATAGCATCCGATCTACAATAAAAAATTGATATTGGAACTATTGGCTTAAAAATAAGTTAAATTCTGTCCGATTAAATCCGTAAAATTAGTTTTATTCAATTTGGAATTTATTATATAAAAAAACTTTCTAACTAAATCTATTTATTACTTTTACTTCTACTAAAAATAAAAGAACTAACTGATAAAGGTCTAATATCTACACAATATGTTACTAGTGCTGCCATCTGTCGCGCATTGTCGGTAGACATGTTTATTTGTTCTATGGTTTTAAATAAAATTTAGTATGTGCCACTCGTCAATGCGAATACGTTGTTTTATTTTACTAACTATGAACTGACATTACTTTTTTGCCTATATGATACGCGTACTACGCCAATGGATACTAAACTATGTTCTCAAATGATAGCTTCTTTAGGTGCTATGCAACCTCTGCCCATCTTATCTGTATTTCGAGATTAAATTAAGAAAAATATGTATCTAAGTACAAAAAAACTTAAAAGTAAAAAGAATACCTAAATTCCTAGCCATTTTCCTATTCTACCATACAAATTGACATAGCCTGCTGAATATATATCAATTAGGGTTTTTTTCAAGTCACCTAAGACCTAAGAAGTAGGTATATATAAAAAAAAGGTTTGTATAAGCCCAAGTTAACAGTGGTTGTTTTTACTTTCAAATGCTTTTAACACAGTTAACCAACAGGAACACGTGTTAAAAGCATATTTTCCTCCTTCTTTAAACTGGCATAATTATTTAAAATAAAAACAATAATTTATTTTTGAAGGACTTCTTAAAGTGCAGATAGTAGTTTACATGGTAACTCCATTTAACCACTACAGGTACCTAGGTTTAACGCAAGAGTAGAATACAAGTTGTGTATTGAGCATTGAGGTATAATGTACACATTATACTTCAATGGTATTGAGCTCGTTAAGGGGAAGTATGGTCTATGGTTGAGATTCCCAAAACAAATTATGCTTCAGTACCTATATAAAGACGGGGTGTCTAAAGGTACCTAATACAACGTTCAAAAACGCTGATCATTTTTGCGTCCATAAATTTTACTAATGTAATTTATAATTTATACAGGGTTATTTTTCAAAGAGTAGCCAAATTTTAAACTTAATTTAAAATATATAAAGAATAACATAACGTTATTGCAGTTTTTGAAAATACGAGAAAATAAGGCTTATACATTAAGTAGAAATTATCCGAAATTTAATGTGATTTATGGGCAACTACGTTTTTGCTTATTACCACGCATTTTGAATTATTTTGACAGAAATTGACAGAATGTTTAAGATTTTTTTCATTAATTTTTATTCGTCATTTGCCTATATTACTTATTCTGAACCTTCTCTGCGAATTTAATCGGTTAAGTATTGCAAAATAACCCTGTATAATATGTATATTTAGGTGGTAGAACCACGCTGCAGCAGCATGAGCAGCTGATGCAGCAGCAGGGATCGAACCCGGGTTACTCGCGTTCTGTTATATTTACAGCGAGCGTTAACCATCCGAGCTATCACGGCTCTGATGATATACCGACACATGCGCGTCATCTGATGGCGTAGAAGATGCAAAAATACTTGTTATACCATATTCTTAACGCCTATAAGTATTTAATGGCACTCAAACCTTGGAACACACGTAGAAACACTGCTTCTTAGTGACAGAAATAGGTAAAACCTAGACCCAAAACGGATAAGGACTACTGGTAACATAAAAGGAATCACTCCTAATAAGATAGCTGACAGAAGAGTGACGTAACCGAAAATGCTAAAAGTAGATATGGACCGTTTCTTAATTAAAAAACATGCAAATGAATCTATCGAATCTACTTTAATAGGTCTATTCAACCAAAACATATTTGGATAAGAATTAAGCTACTATCACAATAAACGGCAAAATGCCTATTTCGTTATTCGTTGCGAACGGCGGCGAGCGGCGCGTGGGAACCGCACCTGATACCTCCGCGAAGGTCGAGATATCAAGATACTACGTGTGTCAGTCCGTACGTATTGTTGTTTGTTTATTGTTATAGAGTTCACATGGAAGGGCCGACGTGTGTCGACATCGTTATAACGAGATCGTTGCGATAGTTTTATCTAAGTAAATCTTAAAATGCGTTAACGGCTGTACTATAATCCTAATCCTAGCTATCATCACAGACCAGAGAACTCTTTATTTTTTACTTTGTGATTAAAAATTCGAAACTTTCTTTGTTTGTTTTCCCTTCTCAGATAGATTCAGAGATAGTTGAGAGAACGCAGATACACAGGGTGTCCATCTGCGTTTTTATCGTACTTTTCGCTGCGGGAAAATTTCACTTTTCCTAACTTCTCATCTGTATAGGACTAATTTTCTCTTCTTTTTTAACCATTTTATTCACTTCTTTGGAACCACTGCTGGATAAGAGCATTTACAAAACTGTTATCAGTTGAATACACCGTGTGCGGGTGATTGAAATTTACATTATTTATTAACAAGCTTTAAAGGAGGGGCGATGAATATAGGGACTAATATAGTAAGAGACTAATGTAGTAAGGGACTAATATAGTAAGTAAGGGACTAATATAGTATATAATATGATATCACTTGTTGAAACTAATCTTAATTACAAAAAAATCGAAAGAAAAAATCAGCTCTATCCGGTACTTAAATTAAATTAAAAGTAAAGTTATACCCTACATACGCCCCACTGCACAGGACTCCTCTCACTTCTGAGAGGGTTATAGGGGAAGTATTGTTCGCTGCGCTGCCCCAATGCATGTTGGCGGACTTCACAACTTCACATCATGTATTCGAAATATTTTTTTTTCTTCTCAGACATGTAGGTTTACTCAGGATGTTTTCCTTCAACGTCGAGCACGTGCTACTTAAATTTTATTATTTATTAATGTAACTGATTTTGTTCAAATTTGTTATTTTTTCTGTCGAGAGAATTATAGCAAATTAACATTTTATTCCTTATGGTTTATTAAATATTATGTTTATCAAATATCAATATTAAATAAAATATTATATCCAAAAGTTCAAACCGAGTCTCATTGAATCGTTATTTCAACCGCACGCAACGCAATATTCGTCTGATTTATTAAATACATAAAATAAATAATTAATATTCTCATATGGCTCCATTTGCAACACCCACTTGGAATCAGATATCCACACCAAAATTATTCATTTTAACCTTCGCACAATAGCGGAATGTATTTTGTAACAAATGAGTTACTATAAAAGGTTAGGTAAACTTTTCGTGAGGTCAAATTTATTTGGCTGTAATTGGTACAATTTTAATACCTTCGCAGGATATTGTTCTATAAAGGAAATAATAATAATTTGACAAATTGATTCAGACATTGGCCAAATAATCAAAATGTTCTACATGCGTATGACTAAAAATAATAAACATCAATTAAAAAGTTAATTTTTGGCGGGAAACATATAAATAATATTAGGATCAAAAAGTCGGCTGTTTTTTACCCGCGGCTTTACTTGCATATTCTTCACTTTACCATCATCATTATCGGCTTGTCTCATCATCGTCTTTCAGAGTGTCTATCTGTATGTCATGAACGTTTTCTTATAGCTGGACACAGCCTTTCCCAAAGGAATGCCACAAAATACGGGTCCCAACCACCTGCATCCACCGCTTTACCATGCTGCATGCTTTATCAAGTTGTCACTCCATCTAGTCACTAGTGATTGCCTCGTTGCTGATCATGAGGTCCCGGGTTCAAATCTCGGGTCGGACCAAAAAATCAATTATTGAGTTTTTCCGTCAAGAAATTCTCAATAGCTGCCCGGAGTCATGAAGTTGGCGGTGTCTCACCCCCGTGCCTCGGAAAGCACGTAAAGCCGTTGGTCCTGCGCCTGATCTCTCCGGTCGTCTCTCCATCGGATTATGAGAGTGAGGGAATAGAGAGTGCACCTGTGCTAGCACGTACACTCGGGCACTATAATCATGTCCTGCGCCGATGGCTATGTACAGGATGGATGCTCTCCGTTGAGGCCGGCTGGTGACCGAAATTCGATCTGGAGGATATTATATTCCATCTAGTGGGGGGTTAGTCGCTGGTTTCTTGGTTGTCAGGTTCTTGTTCAAGCTGGCCTACTGCCATATCAGCTTACTGATCTATGTCAGTTACTCTGTTTCTATTGCGGTTATATCAGGTAGCAAAATTAAAGCATAGCCCCCTCCATAGCTACACTAAACGACCTAATAATATAGGTACATATACCGCAACAACTTCGAAGTAACACCACCTAAGAGGACAGAATGAAACAGCTATTGAAGGACTTCAAGTACCGGTTATCCACCCGCTTTCAGAAAACCACTGTGATTTCGTCGTCAACCGACGCCTTGGCGTTTTTAAGATGTTGGAGAGTCAGCTTTTTTATTTTTCTTATATTCGTTTGCTTGATGTTTATTAAAGGTGACATTTTTGTAACTGGGTGGTTTTAGTGACTTTAGAAAGTTTTTAAATATTTTTTTTACGTGGTAGAGACATGCTGCAGTTATATTAGTAGTATAGTTTTAGCACGAATGGGTCGGTTCGACCGGGGTAGGACGCTCTCACAGAATACCAGCGTCAAATAGTAGTTTAATGCTGCTGTGTTTCTTATGGTGAGTATAGAGTACTGGAGACCCTTTTTACTGGAAACGAGGCATTCCACCTAAGTCCTCACGGGTGACAAAGATTCGTAATCAAGGATACATGTAGATGTCTATGGGCCACAGCAACCACTTACCATCAGGTGGACTGTGTGCTCGTTTGTCATCAAATCCTATAAAAAAAATTAAGTCATTTATGGAAAAAATAACAGATATAGGATCTGAATTTACTAAATTAACATGTAAAGAAAAATATTGAGTAGTTCTACAACAAATGTCACGGCACTGTACAACATGCATTATCCATGGCAATGAAACGCAAGAGATGAAACCACTACAGGCTATTAAAGTTAATATAGGCCTTCCCCGTAGCTTGCCTCAACAAGGTTGGGAACTCACAAGGGTTGGGAACCGCAGTCCTTTATATTTAGTCGTTATTAGGAACACACTGCTGCCCATCAAGCGACACCCACGGGATGACATGGGATAGTAATTTTCTCACACCGCCACTACACGGTAAAAAGAAAATGTAAAAGAGGCGAAAGCGAGTAAGCAAATGACCGTGTACTTATACCATAAGGTTTTATTTCGTCGTCAATTTACTGTACAGACTAAACTGTTTTGAAATAAATGTTATTTTAAAATGACCATTAGCGCACTAAAATTATAGTAGTTTTTTCTAATTTATCCCATGTCAATCAGTTAATTGCACTGAAAATCTTTTATTATATAGCTAGACAATATTGATTCTTCAGCCCAGGTTAGAGCCGTGGTAGCTCAGTGGTTAACGCTCGCTGTAAATATAACAGAACGCGAGTAACCCGGGTTCGATCCCCGCCGGCACCAATGAAATTGTTAATTGCAATTTTAAGTGCTGATTTACCACGTGCTCGGCGGTGAAGGAAAACATCGTGAGGAAACCTGCATGTCTGAGGAATAAGAAAAAAAATATTTCGAAGACATGTGAAGTTCGTCAACACGCATTTGGGCAGCGCGGCGGACAGTTCCTTACCCTAAACCCTCTCAGAAATGAGGGGAGGCCTGAGCCCAGCAGTGGGACGTATATAGGCTGTAACTTTACTTTACTTTACAGCCCACGTTCATCCGTTACATTTGACCCAGTTGGTTGCTAAAATGCAAGGCGTTTATTGAATCAGAAATACAAGAGAAAGAAAAGCTTAACTGGAGTTCTATCCCTGTTGTTGTTGTTGTTGATTTAATTGTTTTGATTATTAAATAATATAACTATTGACAAGCCTTATACTAACGAGTTTAACATTGTTATGTTAAACCACCCATAATCATATATCACCAATACATAATTGTTGTATTGGTGATATATGATTATGGTAATATATATTATATTAATATAATATAATAACAAAATATCAATATACCACTATTATCAAAAACAAAATAATATCATATGTACCTATAATCACTTAACTAGTGACAATCAGTCAGAAGGAGTGCGCACCTGAGGTGCGACGTAGTAATAGTAATTTAAAATAATAGTTTAATACCTATTTTAAAATTTAAAACTTGCGTTATTTACACTTTTTTATTCTTCTATGGTTACACTTACGTATTTGAATCAAATGTAAACAAACTGTTACGCAGTTTGGTGGGTGTGAAAAATTTACTAAAGGTTTGGTCCAGAATAAATGTATTTATTATTATTTAAAAAAAAGTTAATTTTTATTCGTGACTGTGGCGTTATTTAAATTTAAGATAACAAACAAAGACCATTTGTTTTAACAACTTGTTGATTTTCTAAAAAAGTTCCAAGATTTTCGGGTAATTTAAATATCTAGATTATTCATGACATAGCCTTCTTTCTGTTCGTCAAGTTTCATCACAGTCGGTTCTCGGACAGACGAACAGACAATATACTAAAATAGTTATTCATGTCTTAAGTGTTGGAATAATATACCACCTCCGATCAAAGACAGCAAAACAGCTCGCACTTTTAAAACAAAACTAAAAGAATACCTTTTAAAATAGCAAGGTAAGTAGAATAATTCTGTGTCGATGTATCATACCTTTCTTATCAAGTATACTGTGTCTGTATATTATAAAACTAATAAATACTTGGTTAATTCTACATTCATTTAATTTTCTTTTGTATCTTATAAAATACTTAATTTAATTGTGTGGATTGTGTGGCACATGCCTATTGTTGCGCTTTTTGTTGTGTTCGCTTTTTGTTGTGCGTTTTTACCTAAATATTAACAGTTTTATTTTTATTTTTAAATTGTTATACGTGTGTTTTTTTATATATAAGTAAAGTGTGTATTTTTATAAGTGTTGGAACCTGTGATTAGTGTGATCAGTTTATTTTATTCCACCTATGTCTCTGGCGTTTACTGAAAATCAGTAGTTGTAGTTACCACTATGTGGTTTCTATAATATTTCTGCTGAGTGGACCCCTTTTATTAAATTATTACGTTATGTTAATTTGCGTGTATGTTTGGAACTAAATAAATTATATCATTATTATTATGGGGTATATCTATAGTGTTTTCTCATCTAGTTGGGTTCCATAAATATGTAATTGTGAATGAAAATGATAAATATACATAAATATCAATAAAATAAAATAAATACATTCAAAAAAGCCCAATCGAATGGCAGCCCTGGGCAGGGGAGACCAAGCGGCCAAGGGTTAGGGGGAAAGGGAATTATTATTATCATTATTACGAGTATCATAATGGCATGAAAATTACTTCATCGGATCAATAAAATGCAATTATTTCGATATTAGGTAGGTACTGACAGACATTTCAATTTTATTTAGTACATGTATAGTTTAGTATAATATATAGGTGTATAGATAATTAGATAAATAAGAACTAAAGTAAAGTGAATTAAGAACTATGAAGGGTGGGTACTCAGGGGCTTGTTCTAATTTCGGAAGACTGGGTAAAATTCCGTAGGTGTGCAGCATTGTAAGCGTTGTTCCATTTCTCGTGGTATTGGTAATTTGGTTGATCTCAGTGGAGAAGGAAAACATTGTGATGAAATGAAGCCCACATTTAAATTAAAATGTTAAAAGAACGCGGGAAATACACCAACTCGCATTGCATCAGTGGGGTTAAACCATTTTTGATCCATAACGCTCTAAAAACGTAAGCTTATAGACTTTTGATTTAGTAGCTCTTAAAAGTAGATCATTTAACTTAGTTTAACATCTATTAACATGTAATGTAGAAGTTATAACTTAATACTTAATATTTTTATTCTTTAATAAATATACACTAGGATTCTTTCTACTTTATACTAATTATTTTTAGTACTTTTATAATACAACGTTACTTAATTTAATGTTTATTTTGTGCTAATATTTAGTAAATTTGCCTAAAGTCAAAGTTTTGGTCACCTAAAATTAACTAGTTACTCTTAAAATAATCGCGAACACCGTTCGTTTACCACGACCTTCGCGATCTTGAACATTTCGGCTTTTTCTCACGCCATGCGGCCGGTTGTTATGACATTGAAAGTAATCGGGGTTTATAACGTAACAAATAACTTTGCATATGAGGATCTGTAGCAATAATATCAATGTATTACTATATATGAAACAATGGATATAATATATCCATATATCCGATAGCTATTAACAAATCCCATACCTTTAAACGAGCAATTCTTGTATATATATATAATCGGAATCTCGGAAACGGCTCCAACGATTTTCGTAAAATTTAGTGTCCAGGGAGTTTCGGGGGCAATAAATCGGTCTAGCTAGGATTTATTTATAGAAAATGTCTTTTTGTCCGTGTTTTCAGGCAATTAAAAACTGCTACAATATAAGAAGGTAAATTTGGACATTGTGTTGATGATGGTAATAGCACAGATGTATATCGAGCGGTCGCGAAATCGTAACGCCTTGGTTCGCGTCCTGTCTTCGGTCCGACTTTTTTTGCTTTTTTATTCAAGTTCCCTTCTTTTTTGAGAAACTCTGTTAAGTCGAGCTCCTTTTTTTAGTATTTTTTTTTTAAATACAAAAAATTTAATTAAACTAATTGCACTCATGATTTTTTATTCAAATAACCAGTTCAGTTTTTCCTATTATCTCAATAAGATCAAAAAATGTTATTCATGTTTCGTCAGTTTGTAATTTATATATATCTAAATGTAATTTAAAAAAATACGAGCAGAACTCGGTCATCCGGGTACTTCCACCTATACTTATAGGCCATACCATATTGACAAAAAATAAAATCACAAATTCTGGACTTAGTAGGTGTTGCTTTGGCCGAGGTTATTAATGAATCAATTATTTTATTTAAACAAATATTAATATTTAATTTATTAATTATTACTAATTTATTTTATTTTAATAATATTTTTTTAATTGAAAACAAGGCATTCCATCTTAGTCCTCACGGGTGACAACGCATCTGCATTTTGATTCGTAATCGAGGATAGATGTAGATATGGGCCACAGCAACCAATTATCATCAGGTGGTCTGTGTGCTCGTTCGTCACTCTATCCTATATATAAAAAAAAGAATTATATGCTCACACTCTACAAAGCCTGAAGTCAACGTTTAGCTAGTATAGATACAATATTTAATTTTACTGTCCAAATATATATATTGTGCAACGAGTATTTATGTAAATGTGTCACATTTATTAAATAATAATTTTACCTGAATTCACCTACCAAGTGTGACAATTATAACAATGGAAGTAGCCCTCGTCCACTACACTTTTAAAGGCTGACAAAGAAAAATAAAGAACAGAGAGAAAAAGCAAAACTATTTCTTACTGCAACAAAAAATTTTTTGGAAAATGGTTCAGGTGATACTTCTGTACTGACACTTAAATTAGTTTTAAAACTATGACTCTAAATCAAATAATTTTCTATAATTTAATTAAAAAAATAATATTATATACAAGGAGGAATGAATATGTAATTCAATATGTTATATGTTCGTAATGTCCGTCTTGCTGAAACTCGAAAACGACTCGAACAATTTTGATTAATTTTTTTGTGTGTATTAAGTCGCTAGATGGTTTAAAAACTCAATTGAACCTAGCAGGTAGCAGATCGCCAGTTCAATATTAAAGAGAATGAAGAAAATCTCTGAAACTGAGATTGTATTTGCGAACGTTGCTTTTTTTGCTAAACGCTTAATCCAAGGCGAAAGGAAGCAAATGGTTTGACTGCACTGTTTTGACATATTGAGGTCAATATTTTTATCCAAAATCAAACTGACTGTTTAGTGGTTAACAAAATTTTATTTGTGGATCAATTTAAAATAATCTAAATTTAACCATTACTAGTAACTAATTACAAATACCATGCTGAAAAGAAAGTTGGTAAAATATCAAAAGCCCGAGCGAAGCAAAACGCAATTTCATAGTTTCCAACTTTTATTTATTTTGCTGGAAGGTTAAAGGTCAATAATAAAGACGAGGATATGGCTTAGTTGTGTAGTTAAAAGAAAGTGAAACACTTCGTTTAACGCTTGCAACGATGTTCGCCTAGCCGGCTTTGACCATGTAGACCATTGAGTTAATATATAAATCAATGATGTACACAACTTCTCAGTAACTTTGGTACCTATCAACTGCGCGGGTATTTTATAGCGTCACAAGTTTGTATATTTTTGTTTGACTTTTTACTGCTTTGTTCCAGTATGATGACAGGCTGTTATCATACTGGAACAAAGCAGTGAAAAGTTTAAATAGTAAAGAATAACTTGAAGAATCCTGTATTATGCCGGGAATATTGTTCTAAAGACTAATTGATGTACAAGGTACCCGATCTCCGGTAAAATAATGAAAATCAAAGCTATATATCGCTTCACCTGTTCCTCATTAAACTTAGGTCCATAAATACCTAACTGGATTTATAATTTGTACAGTTTTTCAGAAGTGTCACAGTTTACAAATTAATGATAAAATATCGAACACGCATGGACTCTTTATTAATATGTTGCTTACTTTTTCATATTTATCATGTTTTAATTAAAGTCACGTATTGTAAGCCGTCGGTTTAATAAAAAAAGTTTACAAATATATTTTATATAATTAGTGTTGACTGTCGTCTGTCAACAATGTCATGAATTAGTGTCCCAAGTCGTTTTACAATTGTTAACTCTAGTTAAAATAACATCTCTTAGCAGTTTAAAACTGGTACAATGTATTTTAAAAACCTCTCTATTATATTGTTTTTTTTATTTATTTGATTCTTCACGCTCATTATAAATGGAAGATAGAAACGAGTAAGAGCTTCTACGCTTCTATAAAATAAGGGTGACACGTATTCCACGACAATCGAGCACTTAGTACACCTGATGGTAAATGGATGCTGTTGCCCATAGACATATACATTTATCGTCTATTAAGAATCAAAATGCGTTGTCACCCCGGAGGACTAAGATAGAAGATCTATATAGATGTTTCCAGTAAAAAGGGTATCCGGTTCTCTACACTCACCATACGAAACACAGCAGCATTTAGCTGTTATTTGACTCTGCTGTTGGTATTCTGTGAGAGAGTGGTCCTACACCGGTTGAGCCGATCCGTTCGAACTACAATCATAATAAAGCTCAGTGTGGATTTATCACTGTTTTTGGTAATTAAAAGATTCATACGGTACCTTATTATATTTATGCTTCGCCTTGCTTAATTGGAATTTTTGTTGCAAAGGATGAATTCTATCAGTTTGAATATGCTCATATGCATTGGATGCAAAGAGAAAACAACAAGACAATAGAGCAATTTCGCAACAGGATAAAACAATTTTTCAGCACTTATATCCAACAATGTTTCTAGATTATGAAGCAAATTGTCTGCCTTTCTATCCGTCTTCGGTCACATTTCACTGAATGGTAACCCACTTGTTGGCGTATTGGAAGAAAGTTATGACAAGGAATAATTTCGTAATAAACCAAGTGGAACGGTGACTGCAATTTGAATTCGTCTAGATCTCTGCATTTTGTATACGGGCATTTTGTTTCGGTGTTTGTTAACCCCATAAAGAAGTAAGGCACTTTACATTAATCACTTTGTGATCGTGAAATAATATGTCATTAGCTAACCTGAAAACGTATGGCCGCAGCTGGTTGGACTTGTTTTCAATTTTTGACAATGAGCACGCCGCTTTACACGTACCCGTTACAAACAACAGGTTATATATCCCACACATGTGTAAATATTTTATGATGAAATATTGAGAGTGAAGTCGAGGCGTTAAGTGTATCGGAAGTCTAAACTTCGCTTTTCATCATTCTATTAATTTATTACAGCTGGTCATAAATCTACTGCCAAACGTAGGCCTCCCCCGTAAATTGCATCATAAAGTTGATATTTGCAATTTTCTTAATTACTATTGAGTCGTCATGAGGAAGAAGCTGCTGCTCATCTTTAGTTTTAGCTTCAATCTGCGCTCTGTTTCCTCTTACGACACCCACGGGATGATATGTCACCACATGGCAGTGACGGCATATGAGAATCCACTCCCTTCAAAAAATCTCAACTTAATAACATTTCTAAGTGTAGTGTAACGAGCAGTATTATTATAGGTTATTCCATTCGAACACCATCTAACTCGAGATATTTTACGATGAAGAAATCAAAAAACATTGGTTTTCAAGTCAAAATGATAAAGTTCTCCCGTGGCGGCTGTAGGTATAGTCTATCGTAGAATAAGTTTTAGCGTCCTATATATTTATTATTCCTATATACTTATTAGCCATTTAACTTTAGAAACCAACAACTGTTTAATTACTTTAAACATTTTTTTAAACAGTCGTTCTCCTTGGCAACAAAATGGCAGCTTTCATTTTATAATAATTTAAACGTGAACAGTGTTTTTAATCGAAACCAAAATTTTTGTTATTAATTCAAGGTAATTTACAATGTCATGTGTAAGTAATTATATCATTTTAAAATTTATTACATTATTAGTGCCTTTAAGATTTATATATTAATATAAAGTATCGTAAAAAAAGACAAACGGTAACTCAGAACTTGGTTTATGTTCAATTCGCAGCATAAAACTAACGATGAACGTATATACAGTCAGTCACTGACAAAATCCGTGGGAAACTGCTGTCAGGCTTCTAGATCTTTGGTGGCCTTGTATATTTGATACTCTAGTTGCACCTCTACTGTTTCATCTGAGTGGAAGGTGTAAATAAAAACAACGTTTGCGATAGCGATAAGATTATCGCATCCGTTGTTAATCCTCGGGGATTAAACGACAACGTCGGCGTCAACGTTTACGACGGCGTAAACAGTGATGTTTTAAAATTAACGTGTGTATCCGTGTATTTATGCATTTGGATGTTCCATTGTAGCACCGAAGCGGATGAAACCATTTTGATTCAGTATTTTTTTTTATTGAAAGGTGGCTTTATCGAAAGAAAAGAAAAATCTGTTTAGCCGTTTGAAAATCATCAGCTTTCAAGTGTTTCGTTTTTTTTTAAATTTAAAAGTAACAATTATAATATTTAACGATTAATTATTTATAACAAAATTTATAAAGTATTTTACTATCCGTATTTCGTAATAATAATCAACATGGACGTGCCGTCGCCACGCTTAGAACGAGTTACTACGATTGTAGCACTAGAAGACCCGCGTCTTCGTCGGTGATTTCGTCGTCGACTTGGTTATTGGTATTTTATTTCTGGCATAAACGAGGTGGTACCGCTACCTATTAGAGACTATGATGCTTTTATGTTCTTCCCTTACGACACCCGCGGAAGAAAAACAATCGGTGGAGTCTCTTAGATCGCGACACGCCATAGACTCTGTTCGTTAGTAATCAATTCTCGCGTCTACCGTCTTTGAAATTGCATTCCATTGCCGGTCTGGATCTAATTTTTTTTTCTATAGGATTGGTCGACGAACGAGCACACAGTCCAACTGATGGTAAGTGGTTGCTGTGGCCCATAGACATCTACATCTATCCTCGATTACGAATCAAAATGCAGATACGTTGTCACACGTGAGGACTAAGATGGAATGCCTCGTTTCCAGTAAAAAGGGTCTCAGTTTCTCTACACTCACCATACGAAACACAGCAGCATTAAGCTACTATTTGACTTTGGTATTCTGTAAGAGCATGGTCCTTTCCCGGTCGAGCCGACCCATTCGTGCTACAATTATACTACTAATATAACTGCAGCATGGCTCTACCACGTATAATTTATTTAATATACTTTATTGCACACAACATATACATTACAAATTATATATACAAAAGAAGTATGCAATGGGCGGTCTTATTGCTGAGAGCAATTTCTTCCAGACAACCAATGAATGGACAGGATTGCACAAAGATGACAAGGGTAGGGCACATTGGTGTGTTAAAAAAGAAATAATTTAGATCTGCCATCTACGAAAAATTCATGCAATCACGAAATCTATGGCCATCGAAGCAATGAGATCTTTTAAGCATTTCCCTAAGTCGTCTCTTACGACATCCATGATAAGACGGCTCAGTGGCGCAGTGGCTTAGCAATGAGTTGCAGCGTTAAGGGCAGCGGGTCCGAATCCCGCACGCAACAATCATTTGTTTATTTGTAAGCCATACAAACAGACTTGGCAAACAACAGTATACACAAACTGGGGTAACGGTTTGAAAAAAAAAGAAGAAAAAGAAGAGTGTGTGATGGATTCTTTTATATCTACACTACATGACGCGAATAATTAATTAGACTTTACAATAAATACACAGTATACATATTGCGTTGAGTGCACATTTCAGAGATGTTAAGGGGAATATTAGTAATGTTTATAGCATTGTTAATATTTATTTAAATAAAAAAAAAATAAAAAAAAATGAAAAAATAAAGAGATCTTTCAATATATTTATTTGATGACCTTGTGGACTTTATATTTTTACATATTGCGTTAAAGAAGCTAGACCCGGACACCGTGCGTTCGTTCGAAATGGAGAATCGTACCTCCAACCTACCATCGTTTGAAGTTTCGGCATCTTTTTATAAAGAATTTAACAAAAGTACATAACATATGCATGCAAAAATAGAATTCGAGTGGTTGCGGATCTGTTAGTTCGTTAAACCCGACTAAAGGCGCTAAGCAATTCAAATAAAACGGCGTGCTAGCTTGTATTTCTAGGTTGACAAAGTTTGTTCACCTGCTGTACGTATAACAGATGATTTATATGCATTTAACTAATGATCTGCTCCAGCTTCGCACGGGTGATTTCTAGATATCGACAACAGCGCTACCTACCGGGTCGAAATGTGAATCTAAGCCATCTAGGGACCCATTCAAACATACACACAAAAATTTCATCAAAATCGGTCGAGCCGTTTTTGATGAATTTTTTTGTTAGACTAACATAGAGCAATTGATTTTTATATACAAGAAGATGGGGAATAACACTGTGCAAAATATAAGTTAATATCTCGACTCGATTAAGAAGTTTTTCTTACGATATCTTTATAGTCTTGCTATTAAGTGTTTGAACTGCCATTCGATCTGTTCCGATAGTAAGCGGTGCTGCAGTATTGGCTAGTTATACGCACTAGCTGAATGAAAGCTTATTCACTCATCTCTTAAAGACGCTTTACGTTTAGTTTAAACGGAAATGAATATACGCAAATAAATTATTCCTATCCTTTGCTTTACGTATAGACGAAGCAAAGTACTGGAATTTAAAAAGTAGAAAGAAATAATATTCTTATTTCTTTATTTCTTGCCAAGTGCTTCGTCCAAATGTCAGTTATATTCAGGATGAAAGGATGCAAAAGTGAATGGAGAACAATACTCAAATTAAGGCATAGAACACCGAGAGATGGATCATTTTACACCTGTGCTGGAGAAGTTGGTGATTTACTGTCGAAAGATTTCAAAATCTAACCTGAATTTGCATAATTTATTTTTATTATGTATGAGCTCGTATAATGTTATTTACTATTAATAATAATATTTTGCTAAAACGAAATTTGAAAACAACTTATAAGTTACTATCTAATCAAATGATAATTATTATGATATTGTCTATGATCAGTTGAGTTTTTTGGCGCGCTTTCACGCCAGCCGGAATAGCGATGTGGTTGAAATAAATCCGGTTGAACTACTGTTGGAATGTCTCTGCATTATTGATTTTGCGGTTCAAGTGGGCAATAACTCTAATACGTCTTTATTCAACGCGTCATCATTACTATTTGATCGTGAACTTGTACTCTTTAATAGATAAATCGTTGAAGGTGTATAATTTACAGCCAAGAATATTACAGAGGCGAGTTATGCTTTTTGTATAATTCTCTCAATAGATATGTTATGGTAAGTATTTAGTTCTTTCGACTTAAATACAAATTATAATGTGCTATATCTAAATATATGTAGCTATTTAGCATGTTAGTAAATTAAAAACTATATTCGTGTCCTCGATAAAAAATGCCACTACTTATCTTATTTGAATTAATTTTACATTCTTGAGCTATTACATTTTTTAACAATATTATACGTAGCGTTTTAACCTCCGACGAAAAAGAGGGGTGATATAAGTTTGACAGGCATGTGTGTGTGTCTGTTGTGTGCGGTCTGATTTGGGCGCGGTTTTTTTTTAAATTTAAAAGCAAGTTTTCTGACGGCGTTAATAGGAAGGGTAAGATAGGTGGAAATAGGTTTAGCCGTTTAAGGATCATCGGCTTTTTTGTTTAGGGGTTTTTAAAAATTTCGATTTATGGATATTATTATTACTGCCGTCATAATACTATTTTTTTTTAATTTGGTTCACCAGTAAATGTAACACTCACACTTATGCTTATTTTTAAAACCTAGTTTATACTAAATGTACATTTAATCATAGGTATGTAGATTGAACGAAAAACATAATATTCATGTCGAATATCTACTACAATACAATATTATATGCATTCAAAAGTGGGCTACGTCTGAGTATTAGGGAATCCTAGTACAGTTTTACGAAGGGGTGCTAAAAGAGGAGTAATTAATATCCAAGCACGTTTAGGATAAAGAAAATTTTACGTAGGTAGTAATATATTAGTCAATCTAAATTATATCGGAGTATTTTATAAAACTTCTGCAAATCCACAACGTCACCTCATTGCGACGAAGAGGAGTAATTAATATTCAAGCATGTTTAGGATAAAGAAAATTTTACGTAGGTAGTAATATATTAGTCAAACTAAATTATATCGGAGTATTTTATAAAACTTCTGCAAATCCACAACGTCACGTCATTGCGACGGTGAAACATTTTAAATGTCTTTGAAACCATAGAATACTATGCTATACCTTTAAACGAGCAATTCTTGTATATATAATACATATTCGGAATCTGGGAAACGGCTCGAACGATTCTCATAAAATTTAGTGTCCGGGGAGTTTCGGGGGCAATAAATCGATCTAGCTAGGATTTATTTTTAGAAAATTTCTTCTTGTCCGTGTTTTCAGGCAATGAAAAACCGCTATAATATAATTTTGACACTGTTAATCATCGTAATAGCTCAAGTGGATATCGAGCGGTCGCGAAATCGTAATGCCTTGGTTCGCGTCCCGCTTCGGTCCGACTTTTTTCCTTTTTTTCAAGTTCCTTCTTTTGTGAGAAAATATATTATTTCGAACCCTTTTTTTGTATTTTTTAAAAATACGAAAATTTTAATTAAACTAATTGCACTCATGATTTTTTATTCAAATAACCAGTTCAGTTTTTTCTATTATGTCAATAAGATCAAAAAATATTATTCATGTAATTTGTATATAAATGTAATTAAAGAAACCGAGCAAAGCTGGGTCATCCGAGTCCTATTATATAATATGTATTATAGTATTCTATGTTTGAAACATTACATTTTTTTAGTTTATGTCAGAATAAGACGGGAAAAGTTAATAAGATAATGAGATATCTTAAAAAATACTAGCAGTGCTATTATTATATTAGTACACAAATATTCCCTTATAGTAGTCGAACGGCGGATTCGAACCCACGACCTTTTAGTTTCTCAGTTCGTACTTACAATTGCAACCATAAGGATATTGTCGCTTTTATAAAAGATTGTATCATTAAACATCCGTTTAACTTAAGAATTAGGTACTTACTTAAAGATTACGTCTTACTTTAAAATTACTGGGTGACGGTAAGTATATAAGTCACTTAGCGTAGTAACATTTTACTTTCCCCCAATTCGATAAAGCGTATAAAGAGATCTTGTATAGATTCGATTGCGAATTAAGAGTACAACGACAAAAGGTAAAAGATTTCCGATGAGAAATAGGAGTGGAACAAAAAAGTTACATTATTATGTAGGTATTCACGTTATACGCAATGCTTTGAATGCAATGTATCTGTGTATGCCCCGTTGGTCTAGTGGTTGTAGTAGCGTGACTGCTAATCACGAGGTCCTGGGTTGGAATACCAGGGTGGTGCCAAAAATCAATTATTGAGTTTTTTTTTTAAAGAAATTCTCAGTAAATGCCCGGAGTCAGGAAGTTGGCGGTGTCTGATCCCCGTGCCTCAGAAGGCACGTAAAAGCCGTTGGTCCTGCGCCTGATCTCTCTCCGGTCGTGTCGATTTACCGTCCCGTCGGATTATGAGAGTGAGTGAATAGAGAAAGTATCTGTGCTTGCGCACACACTTGGGCGCTATAATCCTGTCCTGCGCCGATGGCTATTCTCCGTTGAGGCTGGCCGCCGTGACCGAAATTCGGTCTGGAGGACATTATATTTTATATATCTGAGATAGTGATATAATCGTTAAAACATATTTAACACAACTTACCCCTTGTAGAAAACCATATTATAAGACGTTTTGATGATTAAGAATCTGAATCTGTATACTAGTAGGTTTCACACAATTATTTTTTTGCAAACTGCGTTTGGTAAATCAGTATTTTTTAACATAAAGTGTTTTTTACACTCTTACAGTGTCAGTGATCGATGTTCAGAGTTCGTATTGCTCGTGTTCCATGGATTTTAAAAAGACCACCTGGCTCTTCCATCACCAAGTTATAACACAATTAAAATAAATTTTGTAATTTATTTGATGCAAGGATTAAGCGTTATACTCAAGGGTGACAAACGAGCCTCCAGTACCCACCAGATGGCAAGTGAAAACTGAGATCTATAGCCACTTATACTATACAGTAAACTTCGATTAAGAATATTATCCCACTATATGGAGTAACGACCCAGTAAAATATGCAGTAAGTCCATGCATTGTGTGTGGACGCAAGTGGACGCAGGTGGCACAGCACAAGGTTTTATGGCATTCCTCGGGGGAGACCTATGTTCAGCAATGGACTTATAAAGGGCTGTAATAATGATGATGATGATTAAGAATCAATATTTGGAGTGCACACAGAAATAGCATAGTATTCAAGGTAACAACTTGAATGTCGCTTATGTAGAGACACACTCTCTTAAATTTTATAGAACCACCCCACAAGTAAAACCTATTTAATTAAAGAAGATTAATTAAAATCTGTACAGCATTTCCGAAAACGATAAACATTCATAGAAACATACGCATCGAATAGAGAACCTTCTCTTTTTTTGGAAATCGATTAAAACATAGATCATAAGCCAACTCAAAACTCAAATATTGAATACAACATTCTACATAAGCCAAGTGTGAAATGAACTTTCGTATATAAATAAAATGCGACCACAGCACACTGCAACAATTTAAAATTATAATTATTTTCCCATTTAAAGCATTAAATTAAGCCTTTCACTAACTGTACCAAAGTGACCAATTTGGCGCCAATTTAATAGGAGGCACTCTCACAATTATGTCTTGAAATTGTTGAAATTTAACAGTTTAGGGATCGGCGTTCTTTTTTCGAAACAAGATTACAAACGAGTTTGTTCCACACCTGATATCAAATGATTTCTGTGTTTAACCGATATTAACTTTTCTTTCCATCTATCCATTACAGCCTATAAAAGTCCACAATGTATATAAGTTTCTCCCATAGATTGCTTTATAGGATTTACAGATATGAACATCTAGGGTAAAACAACATATTACGAGTAGGTGCAAAAACATGAGCTTCTGACATTGATAGGCAAAATTTTCAAGAAATATCCTTTTTCGGCAGCGTTCGTTTTAAGTATAAACTCTGTGGTGCCGACTTAAGCTAATCCATCACCCCATTTCATCCTGTAGGTACCCTAAGAAGCGGACGTAAGATAATCCATCACCCTATTTCATCCTGTAGATGTTATAAGAGGCGGATATAAGATAATCAATCACCCCATTTCATCCTGTAGGTGTACTAAGAGGCGGACGTTAGATAATCCACTACCAGATTTCATCCTGTAGATGTCCTAAGAAGCGTACGTAAGACAATCCATCGCCCCATTTCATCCTGTAGGTGTCCTAAGAGGTGGACGTAAGATAATCCATCGCCCCATTTCATCCTGTAGGTGTTTGAAGAGGGGACTTTGTTAAATACCAAAAATATCTTATGACTTTCCTTAATTGACGGGTATAACCATCTCGCTTACGTGAGACGTACAACGCACCTGCAATTTCCGATCGTTGATATTGTGATCACCAATTCGCATGCCGAGCGTGGCAATAAGGGCACATTTTCCTAAGGACAGGCACAAGTCTATTGTCCAGAAATAGACTGAACTGCATGATGAACGAGAAGAAGTGTTGAGTATGTTGCCAATGGCCATTAATTGAATTACACAACCACGCGTTATTAACAAAGATAAACTTGTTTCTAAGGAAAATCCTCCTTTCAAATGGAGACTTAGGTCCAGTAGTGAAATTACGAAGACGAAGTAGAAGTAGCAGTGCTTAAAATAGCATTCATTGAAATGCGTGCGTTGTTATCAACAATAGACTCGATTCTAAGATTTCTTACAGAGTGTTCATTAATACGCTTACATGTTTTATTAACATTAAAAAGAACGCAACCACGTTTCATCACTTCATCACATGACTGAGAGCACTTAATGATATAATTATACGATCTATTACATATGATTTTTTATTATATGCGTGTTTGTACCGATAAAAAGAATTATTTCTATATGTCTTCACTCATCTTACTCGTTCATTGCACTAAGTATTGTTACTTGAGATCCAATTTCAATTGGAACTATATTTCATACATAACACACAAAATCTTAATATGATTTATTTAATTCCTTTTCAGGACATCAGTAAGAAGTTTGATTTAACGGATTTTCTCTCATTTATTGCACTTGCGTTTTATTTATTTATTTATTAATTCATATAAAGAATCGTCAATATAGTTTACAAAATTTGATAATTTAGGAGTTTTTAGAAACAAAACTTTCGTACTAATTGCACTCAAAAAGACATCCTATGTCTATGCCAAAGATCGTCCAGATCGGTACCAGCAGCTTAGCCGTAACAAACACACTTTTGAATTTATAATATTAGTTAGGAAGAATGCAAATTCTGAATTCACATGTACCTATATTACAAATTTATCATTCTATTTTATGTTCAAATATGAAGAGAAAAAAAAAACAATATTGTTAATACTTCCAGTAGTTTAGTAGACGAAACTATGAGGATAGAACATACAAAGTTAAAGGTAGAACATCTTCGGTTTTGCATAGTATCACTTTTTTTTTCAAGTAGATTTTGCGGAGGTTCTTAAAAAAGGTTAAAAGGTGAAAGATGACTGAAACGGCACCTTGAGTAAGCCTAAAAATGTGGCAAGCCAACAGAAATTTATAATGCTAAATTACAAGCTTCAATCTTACTCTATGTGTACTGTAATCAAGTCTTACCAAGATACATTATTGACTGATGCATTACGCAGAAAACATTAACGTATAGAATTATCTTACACATGAGAATAAATAGATTAGGAAACAATAACATTGTTACGTAAGGTAATGGGTTGACGTTAAACATGATAGCTATGTAATATTACTTTTTTGCGTTTACGTGAATCAGCGAAGCAAATGAATTTGTAGACGTCGTATACCTTAGATCCGGTACTTGTACAAAATAAACTCAGATATTAAAATGCAGTGGGTTTTTCAGTTCTCATTTATAACTATGAATTATAATTATAGTGTTTAATATTTTGCAGAAAATTGATGAACAGGAAGAAGAGATTGGAGTAGATTTAAGAAGATTTTTACTTGTTAAAACCAATGTCCGTTTATAGCCTTTATATGTATATCCTACAGCTGAGCTTAGATAGAAGTCTCTGCCCTGTGTACGTGTACTCTGCCCCGATGCATGTTTCCTAACTTCATATATATTCTGGAAAAAATTGGTGTCTCCGATATGCACATGACAACATTACCATGTTGCATGAGGTGAAACCGGACCGTGTTTTGTGGCATTTCTTGGGGATACCTATTTTCAGCTGTGGACTCTGAGGTCTCTGAGGAATGTAATGGATGCATGGATAGACGTGGCAAAACTGCAATTAACAATTTAACCAATCATGACTTTTAAAAGAATGAACCAATTTTAATAAAACTCCGACTTGATGTTACTCAAAGATACGCTTTATGATTTTCTTAACGATACTTTTAAAAATACTTGTACTTACTTTAGACGTCATAAACATACAGACAGACAGAGAGTTATAAACACAATAGAAATGTATTACTGATTTTAAGTTTCCCTCAATTAAGTATATATAATTAAAATATATAAAACTACAAATGAACAATAGTAGAACAAATAAGAATTACCGGTTTTATATATCCATTAAGAATTACCGGTCTTTATTTCAGGTCTCTATTTATTTATTTTACAGTCATTATTTTTGAATAGTACAACAAATACAAACTACTATGATAGACTTTAAAGTCTATGGACCTGCAGTGCTTTGTTTGGGTATTTACTTTTTAAATCATGAATCAAATATTGGCAAAAAAATACTCTCATTTTAAACAGACGCTTACCTTAGAATGTTAATCGATAGTAGTTAGCGAATTAAGAATTTTTTAACGATTTAATGAAGCATCATTATCTGCACGTGAGTTATACAGAATGAGTAGACTTCAGTGAGACGAGATCGAGATAAAAACTGCAATGCAATGCAATGTTGAAAGTTAATATCGATATACAAAATACCAAACGTGTGACATGCACATACTCTTACACAGATATACTGTTAATTTGAAAATTTTCGTACTTTTACACAAATCGAAAAAAAAGGCTCGAAATAATAGATTTTCTCACAAAAGAAGGGAACTTGAAAAAAAGGGAAAAAGTCGGACCGAAGACAGGACGTGAACCAAGGCATTACGATTTCGCGACCGCTCGATATCCACTTGAGCTATTATGATCATTAACACAGTGTCAAAATTTACCTTCTTACATTGTAGAAGTTTTTCATTGCCTGAAAACACGGAAAAAAACATTTTCTAAAAATAAATCCTAGCTACACCGATTTATTGCCCCCGAAACTCCCCGGACACTAAATTTTATGAAAATCGTTGGAGCCGTTTCCGAGATTCCGATTATATATATATATATATATATATATATATATATATATATATATATATATATATATATATATATATATATATATATATATATATATATATATATATATATATATATATATATATATTGTTTTATCACGAATAATATAATTATAACAAAGTGCACTTTTTAACCATCCAATCAAACTACTCTTTTAGAAAGTGAACTTATCGCAACATCTAAAATGGTTGTACGTGTACCACTAAAACGAGAACAGCTATTTGTTGAAAAAAAATGTAGCATTTTTTTGACATACAAGTCAGTTTTTTTTAGAAATTCTTTGAGAACTTCGCCAATTACGGTAAACTTACCCACAAGTTCAAAATTTTGCTTAAGAAAGGATTTACATTATTTTTTATAATTTAATTAACCCTTTTTTTATCTTTTCGTTGTTTAAGATAACCAAAATAGCTTAATTTATGTATGTTGAAAATCTTACACCCATACATTATACGTTTATACGTGTTAGAACCACGCTGTAGCTATATTATGAATATAATTTAAGTTAAAATTACACTATGTAACGTCTTTAAATAAATTACAAATACTTAGTTATGGGCTATTACTTGTAGTGGTTGCTTTACATATTTATTGCACACAATTTAACTTTTTGTACTCAATTACTAATATAATTAAAAGGCGATAACACAAAAAACTTAAGCGACGATATTGACCAATTTACTATATCAAACTCATCACTACTTTACGACCTGGATAATTTGTCTAGGTTAATATCTGGTCAAAAACATAAGTTAAAAATAATGCATCAAAACATTAGAAGCGTAACTCGCAACATAGATGAACTTAATGTTCTAATACATAGGTCAGCTTTAGAATGGGACTTAATTCTTCTTACAGAATGTTGGTTGCCGTCCACTCACTATATTTCGATAATGGATCGCTATAACTATTGTAAAACTCTTAATAACACAACCCAAAATGAGGGTGTAGTGGTGTATTTCGAAAAATCTTTGAATATAACCTGGCAGGAGCTGTCAATATCAGATTGTAATTGTATTCTTCTAAAAATAGGTAAGGATACCATAGTCCTTGTAATTTATAGACCAGCTGGATTTAAGGATCCTACAAATTTTATTGAATCGCTTAGTAGTACGCTCGATCAGTATTCACATTATAAAACCATAATTGTAATTGGCGATATGAATATAGATATCGTTACACATAGTAAGGACTCCTACTCTACATATTAAATAGTCTGGCATCTAAAGGTATGTTACCTGCCCACACCTTTCCTACCCATGGTAAAACGTGTCTAGATCACGTCATATTGAAAACAAAACTTCGGTCAACCTGCTACGTTGCGGAGACTTCTACTAAAAGGTATAGATATTTACTAGTTCCTCCCATTACATATATATGTAATCTTACAAGTGTTTTAAACTAGCTGAAATTCACCCTATTTACAAGAGCGGTGATGTGGGCTGTGTCAATAACTATAGACCCATTTCCATTCTTCCCACTATGTCAAAAATTCTTGAAAAAGTGATCAACAAGCGTTTGACTAATTACTTAGAGAAACATGATCTGTTATCACATTGCCAATATGGTTTTCGACCAAAACGTTCAACCCAGGATGCAGTTCATGAACTAACAGATTTCGTTGTTACAAACCTTGACCGTAAAAAGAAAGTAGTTGTTATATTCCTTGATCTTGCTAAAGCGTTTGATACAGTTTACGTCCCGCTCTTGTTGAATAGGCTAGAAGATCTTGGAATAAGAAATACACAGCTGAAACTTTTCTCTGACTACTTAACGGATCGATATCAGAGGGTAAGGATTGGTGGTTGCTACAGTGATGACCTTCCCATATCATATGGTGTACCACAGGGTAGTGTGCTTGGTCCCACGCTATTTCTTACATATATTAATACACTATGTAATCTAAAAATTCACAATGGGAGGATCATTGCCTTTGCAGATGACACGGATCTTCTTTTCCAGGCAGATACATGGTCTGAGGTATTTAACTTCGCACAAAATGGGTTCGATTTAATAACTAAATGGCTAAAAGAATATAAACTTACATTAAATGTCGATAAAACTAAATACATAGCATTTAATACCCAAAACATCAATGTATCTGAGTTAGAATACTTTCACATTACAGCTCACTGCTGCTCCCAAATTGAAAGCCCTTGCTCCTGTCCTACCCTGTCTAGAACGAATTGCATAAAATATCTTGGCGTAATGATAGATAACACCCTAAGCTTTCACCTTCATATTGGCCTCTTAAGTACAAGGATACGTAAGTTAATTTATATTTTCAAAAATCTACGTCGTGTTGCAGATTTTAATGTAAGAAAAATGGTATATTTTGCACTGTGCCAATCATTGTTGACATATTGCGTTACCATCTGGGGAGGAGCACCTAAAACGACCATATTGCAATTAGAAAGGGCTCAGAGGATACTATTAAAAGTTAGCAATTCTCTTCCATTCCGTTGTCCTACAACTGACCTTTATCAACATTATAATGTCTTATCTGTTCGTAAACTGTTTATATTGCACACTACGCTGCTACAACATTCTCTTATACAGTATGAGTCCTCCTATAATAATGATAAAAGAAGGAAATATGTAGTTTGTCCCAGTAAGCTTCTAAAGACAAAATTTTCGCATAAGCATTTTTACTTCCTGGGAGGTTACCTTTATAATAAATTAAATAAACTTTTGTCAATTTACTCTCTACCAAAACATGCATGTAAACAAAAATTACAGAAGTGGTTGCTAAATATCGATTATATGGCTGCTGAAAATTTACTGAGAGTATTATCCTAAAAACACATAACCCTACACAAATGAGTGTACACACACACAGACACACACATACACGCGCACGCACGCACGCATTCACACTATTATACATATAGAAATAACTTTAAAAAAAACATATAGAATCTTTCTTTGTTGAAATATTTCCTATTTTGTATTTCTCTTGCAGTATTTTTGAAAATGTAATACGTACTATCCGTTAGGGTGAGGGCCTGGTGATCTATAACACAGGGATTACCCTAGTATGGGCACCAGTCTCTCACAAAGGTCAAAATTATCTACATACATACATAAACATACATAAACACTCACGCCTGTCCCCCAGAGGGGTAGGCAGAGACTACGGACTTCCATTTGGCACGATTCTGACATACCTCTTTCGCCTCCTTTACATCCATATATCTACGCATACATGCTCGTATGCGTAGATATATGCGTAGATAAAATTATCTACAATCGTATTATTTGAGAAATAATGTGAAATTATATACCTTTGTGAAGAGAAAAATAAAATGATTTATTATTATTATTATTATTATTATGGTTGTAGCACGAATGGATCGGCTCGACCGGGGAAGGACCACGCTCTCACAGTGTAACAGCGTCAAATAGCAGCTTAATGCTGCTGTGTTTCGAATGGTGAGTGTAGAGAACCGGAGACCCATTTTACTGGAATCGAGGCATTCCATCTTAGTCCTCAGGGGTGACAACGCATATGCATTTTGATTCTTAATCGAGGTTAAATGTAGAGAGATATCTGTGGGCTACAGCATCCACTTACCATCAGGTTGACTGTGTCCTCACTTGTCACCCTTATTCTATAAATAAAAATACTTCATCGACACACTATGCATCTCAAAATGATATGCCTAAAATGACATAAAAATTGCGATTATAAATTTACGACACGAAATCGATACATTAATGAAAGTATAAAATAAAAATCACAATAGCTGTTTTGAGCAAAAATCATTGCTAAATGTGTACTTTTTTATCTGTTTTCAATACATATTTAAATACATAAATGTTCTTTACGTCATGCGATCTCGTAAGTGATACAATGTTGCAAGAAAATAATTTCTCCGCTGCACAAGGCAGTGACAGCTTCGAGAAATTATCCATAGGTTATATCTAAGGCTAATTAATTAGGAATCGGTGTTCTTTAGCGAGGATTTGTGGTCTATCAAATCTGATGTAGTGACGGGGGCGATCCTGTACATGTTCGGGAAGTCTGCAGTCTGTGAACATGTACAGGATCGCCCCCGTCACTACATTAGATTTGATAGACCACAAATCCTCGCTAAAGAACACCGATTCCTTCCAAGGATGATTCGCGAGGCTATTGAAATCAAAAAACATCCTAATTTCAATAGAGAAGATGGCTGGGTGCTACCATCTGCTTGGGATCCTATAATAAATAAAATTAAATCCCAACCCAAGCATACAACTGCAAGACTCCATGATACCATAAGTTCATACTATGTAGATTGGAACAAAAGTTAAATTTTAATCTATGGTAACCGCGGTTAACTATGACAGCTGGACGTTGAACATCTCAGTCCTTCCCGTGACCATGGGTGCTGTAAAGCTCTCGAAACGTCGGGTAAAAAAGTTAAATATACGCGATAAATTCCGTAAAAACTAGTATTATTACAATTTTTTTAAATACAATAAGGGTGACCAACAAGCACCTGTGGTAAGTAGAAGCTGTGAGCCATAGACAATCATTATGTCTATGGGCTACATACCAAACGCAGATGCGTTGTTACCCCTGGGGACTAAAATAGAATACCTCGATTCCAGTAAAACGGATCTCCGATTCTCTATAGTCACCATACGAAGCACAGTACCACTGAGTAGCTATTTTACGCTGGTATTCTGTGAGAGTCTTGCTCCGGTTGAACCGACCTATTCTTGCCACAACCATAGTGTAACTGCAGCGCGGCTCTACCACGTAAAATGACAATGTAAATTCTACCAGAAATATTTAATTATTTTAAACATTTAGAGTTTCTTACAATATTTACCTTCACCACCGATCACATGGTAAATTAGTATATAAAATTGCGAAAAATAATTGCAACATGGGTAATCAAACTCTGCCAGGATACAGTCAAATATATAGGGAACGCCCAGACTTGAGCTCTAATGGTGTGCATAGGCTAAAATAATGTTACGTAATATGTCCGAGTTAAAAGTTAACCGTTACAACGCCGCGATAAATAATAAACGTAAGAATTATAAATCATAATGCAGTAATCAATCAATGGCAATCCATTACAACTAGAACACGTAAGCGGAATCGCGAATTACGAAATTCATTACGTTAATTACGTATAAGTTCGTTTAAGCTTTTACAATTTTAGTTTTCAAACATCGAATGTTAAATTTAATAAATATTAAATCTGTGGTAGACTTGGTTTCGACGACAATGTAATAAACAAAAGTACATATCCATTCTTTTAGCAAATTGTCGTAACAAACGAAGAGTCCACTAATTTTTTATAGACTAGGTCAGATCTACCAGGGTTGGACGACGCTCTCACAGAATACCATCGCAAAACAGCAGCTTAATGCGTTTCGTATTCAAATGTGTTTCGTATGGTGAGTGTAGAGAACCGGAAACCCTTTTTACTGGTAACGAGGCATTCCATCTCAATCCTCAGGAGTGACAACGCATTTGCATTTTAATTTTTAATTGAAGATAAATGTAGATGTGACCCATAGATCACAGCATCTACTTACCATCTGGTGGACTGTGTGCTTGTTTGTCACCTGTGTTCTATAAAAAAATCTTCTAGTAAAATGTTAATTTTAGACACATTCAAAATCGGATTGAAACCCAAAGTGCTAGGCAAATCCACGCAATTTACACACTTACATAAAGTTATAACTTCTTATTGTTATTATTGTGGGGTATCTATATAGATTTCTCATCTGGTTGGGTTCTATAAATATATAATTATGAATGAAAATGAAAAGATAAATATACATAAATATCAATAACATAAAAAAATATAAAAATACATAAATAAATAAAAGCCCAACCAGATGGAGGCCCTCGGCAGGGGAGACCAAACGACCGAGGGTTAGGGGGAAAGGGAAAGAAACCGGCGGACGATGCGGGCGGTATCGATGAGCACCGCCTTCTGCATTTGAGCCCGGAGCGGTCCGCCACGTACTCCAAGTCGCCTCAGATGACCCGAGAGGCTGACTGGGATTAGCCCGTTTGCAGAGACGACTACAGGAATAATTTCAGTCGGCAGACCACCCCACATGTCGGTCACCTCGTGAGCCAGGTCCAGATATTTTGTTTGCTTGTCTGTTTCGGCTTTCACGAGGTTCTCGTCATACGGAATGGTAATGTCGACCAAAAATATCCTTGACTGTGCCCGGTCCATCAGCACAATATTAGGCTTATTCGCAAGAATAGTCCTGTCTGTGATGATGGCTCGGTTCCAATAGAGCCTGGCGCGATCATTTTCGAGCACGGCTTCCGGCAAGTACTTGTAATACGGCAATTTCCTATCCACGAGACCGTATTTCAGAGCGAGCTCCTGGTGAAGAATTCTGGCTACTAGGTTGTGCCTGTGCAAGTACTCAGAGTTAGAAAGCGCCGAACAACCGGAGATGACATGCCTAAGTGACTCACCGGGATGGCGACAAGCTCGACAGATGTCCACGGTGCCATCCTTTTGGATGTATCTCCGATAGTTGTTGGTCTTAATAACCTGATCCTGTATTGCACAGACAAAACCCTCGGTTTCCCCGAAGAGATCACCAAAGCGTAGCCAGTGGAGGGAGGCTACTGTGTCTACGAAAGGCTCATGTAGAGCCTTGTAGAACCTCCCGTGGAGCTCCTTCTCCTTCCATACGGTCTCCCGGTCGGAAATTGTCTGCACTGCCGGGTCTTGCCATTGCTCGTTGGCTAAGGATAGAGGGGTAAGACCTTTATCACAAGAAATGACGTCCTTATAGAATGGATCATCCGATCTCGCCAGGAAGTAATTACGGAGGCTGCACACTTCGCGATTATGCATGGTGAGCGTGCTCAAGAATTATTATTACTATTATCATCATCATCATCATTACAGCCCTTCACAAGTCCACTGCATAACTGAACATAGGCCTCTCCCAAGTAATGCCAGAAAGCACGGTCCTGAGCCACCTGCATCCATCGACTTCCTGCATGTCTTACCAGGTCGTCACTCCATCTAGCGGGGGGTCGCCCTACACTACGCCTACCGGTACGAGGCTGCCACTCACTATATATATATATATACACCTAATCGTAACTATACCCAATTGGTTTATAATCTGTACTTCCGGTGCAATACGTGTAAGTAGTAGGTACTGTTAGTTCATTACGACGGACTCCAATATATATATTCCAATAACAAAATATTTTTACCTACCTACCTTATGGTATCAAGAAAAATAGTACTTGTTTTATAGTTCTAAGGAGCTTTCTTTTATCTTCCTAGTCCTATTTTGAACAACATTTTTTAATATGTCACATTAGCTCATAATCTGATGAAAATAAACTTTTATTCGATTATGGACTAACTTCAAAATTTCAAGTATCGAGCTCATCTGGAAGGTAGTTTAAAATCCATTAGTAAATATCACACTAACACACATACGAAAGGCGAGTTAATGAAAACGTGGTAATAAAGGTACATTGTTGGTAATAACTTATTTCTTAATTTGAAGCTAAGCTTATACTTAGGAGGTAGGACAAAGTCACATAATTATATATTAAATATTATTATAATGACTACACGCGATAAATACGAACATGAAAACAGATCATATGGAACATAAATCTTAACCATTCACATATTCGAGCGTGTCTAAGTCAAATACATTCACTTGCCGACATTGATATAGTGACTGACCCAGATATAAGTATAAAATTATGTTAAAATCATTATTAGTACTAATTTTAGGTACTCTGAGATTATTCTGTCAACCTCTCAACGCTTATAAACCAAATAAAAATAAAACATACCAATCTTGCGATATAAGTAACAGTAGGTTGAATGAAGTGCGACTGGGTGGCCTTTTTGCCTATATTTATATTGATATAATCGTTAACCATAAATAAACTAAAGAACCTTTGAGTATTATAATACTCAAAAGTTGAGAGTCATCAGTAAAGAACTTCTTACTCTGTGGTTAGATGTCGACGGGATAATCCCAGAGTACCTGCTTTTGTATAACTATTAGGTACTTTCATTTATATTACTTTCCATAGGAGTTTAGTAAGTAAGAGTGGAATTTGTGTTATCATTTAAATATGACTTAACATAATTCTCCACATATAAGTTGCACTTAGCTCTCTAGAACACAGCAGTGCACGCATAGCTAATCGGTGGCGGAAATTATGTTGTTCGACAGATAAAATTATTGCTATTTATTACTCGTTCTCTTATCTTTAAAACATAAGTGCAATGCTGTAACCTTTATCCCTTTATCTAATTAACAATGTCAATGGAGATCATTGCAAAAACCTTGAATTTCTACGGCACTGATCATAAGCAGTGTTGCCGTTTCAGCGCATTTGACGCTAGATCTAGCGCTTTTTTTTAAATAACTACATGCTAAAATATCTAGTCTACTATAAGGCGACACGTACACATACACGCGCACAAACACACACACACACACACACACACACACACACACACACACACACACACACACTCATGATTGATGGATTTTAACATATGGAGTGTCGTTAGATTTGTTTAAGTCGTGCCTAGGGACCTTATAATATTTAAAAAAAATACTAACATCTTTTACACAGTCAGATTTTTTTTTAAATAACTGTTTTAAACATTGAACTTGTTTAAATTTTTTACATTGGTCATTAACCGTGATCGCATTAATTACCACAAAACTTAAGTTTCTCAAGACTTGAAACATCCGAAGTAATTTATTATACGTTTAAAACACTATAATAGAAGGAGGCAAAGGATAATACGGAAGTTCTCAAAAATTATAAGAAGGCATTACTTCCAAGTAGATTAGTGAGTGACATGTTTTAGTTTTGTATTTAGTGAATGTTTGAAATTTATTAATAAATTTTTCAACTGGAATAAGGACACCTTAATACCTATATTATAATCTAAGTTTAAGTGGATAACCCTATTATTCCTATTCAGGCACATACTGAGATTATATGATATTTTATATGCATTGAGTAACCAATATTAGACACTTTTAAATGTACGTTAAACTTAAAAAATTACGAATGAAACAGAGAAATATGTAATTTTCTGCTGTAAGAATTGTTTATTCTATTGTAGAAACAATCTTATTGTTAGAGAAAAAACAATTGTTTAGCTAAATTTTAGATACAATAGATAGTAATAAAACAATATTAGACATATGTGTGTGACACTATTGTGTAGGTATGTTTCCATCCTATGATAGACATAAGCACCGCAAAGTAAATAAAAAATTTACAAAAGTTCAGCACGAGATCTACACAATGAGAGGAGTCAAAGACCTGTCAGCGTGAGTGACGTTTGTAAACATTAGGTACATAGATAATAGCAAAAAAATTCACACGCAAAACATTTGCCAGTGTATATATATATATATATATATATATATATATATATATATATATATATATATATATATATATATATATATATATATATGTGTGTTAAATTTTTTAATTGTTTGAATACTGATTTAAATATGGATACAAAAGTTACGAAATATAGTAAAACATCCATTATAAGCTTGCAACATGTTCTCGATTCCCCCCCCCCCCCCTTATCACTAAATTTGTAATTCGAAATATTAATTGTTAATTTACCAGGAGCTAACTGGGAAAAACAGAGTAAAGAACCCTACATGATTGAGTAATAAAAAAAAGTTAAAATCTCTTCAGGGAAGACTTTTATCTCTGACACCCTCTTAAAAATGAGAGGAGACCACATAAGTCTTAATTATTAATTTACATAAACTGATAAATAGGGCTAAATCCGAATCAAGGTTGAGAAATAGTGTGATAAGAGAAGAGTGTTGTTGTGACTAAGAAAGTAATGCTTCGGTGGTTTGGTCATGTTGAAAGAATGAACGAGGAAAGAGTGACAAAGCAAATCTTTATTGCAAAAATGAATGGCAGAGTCGCAAAGGGACGCCCTAGGCGAAAGTTTATCGACCAAATTGGCGATGTATGATCGACGAAAATAGGTCAAATCACGACTACCTTTAACCGACGGGCATGTATGTGTAGGCATGGATGTGGAGGAGGCGAGAGAGGCGTTTCAGGATCGTGTCAAATGGAGTCTCTGACTACACCTCTGGGTGATAGGCGTGAGTGCTTATATATAATAATATTAATAATAATAATATTCCACAACTATCACACAACGCCATCTATTTTAAGTTTATTATATATAAAGTTTATTTCATTCAACTACTAACATTCAACAAATTTTCGCATACTAACGTAATGTTATAAAAACATAATATATATGTAATAAAATATGATGGAAACTTATTTGCCTAATAGAAATTGATGGTAAGTTATTTTTTTATTAGAAATTATCACATAAATTATTAATTTTATATAAGTAATTAAATCGTGGCACTTGATAAATAATAGAAACAGTGAACTTGTCCAACACGCAATCGATCACATTTCCTAACACGATCCGCTGAATATGCATTTTGCATGCTGTATTACAGAATTTCGATTCTGTTGATGCAATTGAAACTCACGTCATGTAATCGATTTAAATAGCAAATAGTTAAACAGTTACGTTTATAGATATGTAGTTTCTTTTTTTGCCCGTTTTTTCGGTTATTTTATACAATTATTTGATAAATTATTTCACTGTAAAATGCGTAGTGTGTTGACAACTTAAGAAAACCTATTACAACTCATAATAATTTCTTTAATTATTTTTATAACTGCGATCTCAAATATGCTATATTTTAACACCTCCCACCAAGTGGAATCGCCTCCATACATCATCATCATCATCATTACAGCCCTTCACAAGTCCACTGCTGAACATAGGCCTCCCCCAAGTAATGCCACAAAGCACGGTCCTGAACCACCTGCATCCATCGACTTCCTGCACATCTTACCAGGTCGTCACTCCATCTAGTGGGGGGTCCTACACTACGCCTACCGGTACGAGGCCTCCACTCAAGAACTTTCTTCCCCATCGGTTATCGGTTCTTCGAGCTATATATCCGGCCCATTGCCACTTCAGCTTACTAATCCGTTGGGCTATGTCGGTCACTCTGGTTTTACTGCGGATATCCTCATTTCCGAGTCTATCACGCAGAGAAACTCCGAGCATAGCCCTCTCCATAGCTCGCTGAGCGACCTTGAGCGTCCTCATACGGTCAGCAGTGAAGGACCACGTCTCAGACCCGTAAGTCATCACTGGCAACACGCACTGCTTGTACAATCTAGTTTTTAGAGATTGAGGTATACCTGACGAGAATATATGTTGTAATTTCCCGAACGCTGCCCAGCCGAGTTGAATCCGTCGATTGACCTCTCGGTCGAAGTTGGACTTACCTAGTCGGACTATTTGTCCCAGGTAAACGTACTCGTCAACAACTTCGAGCATAGAGCTCCCAACAACTACCGGCATAAGTGTGACATGGACATTGAACATGATCTTTGTTTTGTCTATGTTCATCTTAAGACCTATCCGTTGGGAGGCACTATTGAGGTCATTGAGCATAGTGCTTAAGTCCATCGCCTCCATTATGGCTTAGTTTTCAGATTAGCCTTATGAATTTAATTTTAAATATAACCGTCAGTTCCCCTACGAAGCGTGATAATGAAGTGCCCCTCTCTAAACTCAAATAAAGCTTCGATTTTAGAAAAATCTTTTCAAGTTAATCCCCCAAGCATGATAACGGATTGCCTCTTACCCAAACTCGGTGATGACTTAGATTTTAGATAAGATTTATTAATATAGCTTATTAGGCCTATTTTAGATAAAACTAATTAATATAGCCTATTAGACTTACTAATGTAGCCTATTAGGCCTATTAATATAACCTAGTAGACTTATTAATAAAGCCTATTAGGCTTATTGTTATAAACTATTAGACTTATTGTTATAAACTATTAGACTGATTAATATAGTCTATTAAGATTATTAATATAACCCATTAGATTTATTAATATAGTCTATTAGGCCTATTAATATAACCTATTAGACTTATTATTAAAGCCTATTAGACTTATTGATATAACCTATTAGACTTGATAATATATTATATTAGGCTTATTAATACAAACTATTAGACATATTAATATAGCCTATTAGGCATTTAATGTAACCTATTAGGCTTATTACTACAAATTTTCATAATATCTGTATTATCTTAAATCGTAAAAAATACCAAACATGATGACGGAATATCCTCCTTTAACTTGTAATATTTATCATTATAAATCGTAATGATGATTTTACTTACTAAAAATGAACAATAGTAGAAAAAAGCGATCTTAATTACTATAATTTTTATGATAATTTGATGACCTTTCTATGGCAAAGTAAAACTGTAGCAGCTTATTACTTCCAGGTCTCATCTCATTTCTGTGAGCCTAAGAGAAAGGAGTACTTGCTGCTATAATGAGTGCTGGCCACAGAGTGAGAGTAGATATGAGAGATATGAGAGTGTTGGTGGACTTGACATGTTCTCGTATTGTTTTTTGATTGCTTAGATACGCAGGTTCCATCGCGAATCTTTCCTTTACCGACGAGCTAGTGTTATTCAAAACTTTAAATTTACACAACTTTAACTTTAATTTTAAAAACGCAGTTAGCGACTTTTGTGGTGTTACTGGAAATAAAACTTGGTTTGCTCGTGTACTTTAAATAGTAGTTTTTTTATAGGATAGGGTGACAAACGAACACACAGTCCACCTGATGGTAAGTGGTTGCTGCGGCCCATAGACATCTACATCTATCCTCGATTACAAATCAAAATGCAGATGCATTGTCACCCGTGAGGACTAAGATGGAATGATTCGTTTCCAGTAAAAAGGGTCTACGGTTCTCTACACTCACCATACGAAACACAGCAGCATTAAGCTACTATTTCACGCTGGTATTCTGTGAGAGCGTGGTCCTGCCCCGGTCGAGCCGACCCGTTCGTGCTACAACTAATAATAATAATTATATATGGGTTGCCACGTATAAGAGTTTAGAAAAACTTAAAAAATATGCATTGATCATGAACTGTGATAATCTTAGTCAGAATCACAGGTCAACAGGTCTTAAAGGTCTTAAAATAATTATATGAATTTAACTTAAATATATTGATAACATCGAGTTCTAATTACGTCTGCAAAATTTCTGATAATTTAGATGTCCGGAGGCAGGTTCAAATTTAATTTCTTTATTCATTCATTCATCACAGTCTATTAAAATACCCCCCGTACATATATACATCCCCCATAAAGTGTCTCACACCATTCGTCATATTTGCCAAGTTTAAGTTTGGCAGTTGCATAGGCAACCGTAGTTTTTTTATAATTTTATTGTTATCATATCTTGTTTCGTTTCCCTTTGCCGTCTTTTACGACATTCACGGAAAGGATTGTGAGTTCTCTCACGCCGCCACTACACGGCAAAAGTGATTTTTTTTAATAGAATAAGGGTGGCAAAAGAGCACACAGTCCACCTGATGGTAAGTGGATGCTGTGGTCCATACACATCCACATTTATCCTCGATTAAGAATCACAACTCTGATGCGTTGTCAACCCTGAGAACCAAAATTCAATCCCTCGTTTCTAGTAAAAACGGGTCACCGGATCTCTACACTCACCATACGAAACACAGCGGTATTAAGCTGCTACTTTAAGCTGGTGTTCTGTGAGAGCGTAGTCTTTTCCCGGTCGAGTCGACCAATTCGTGCTACAATCATAACATAGCAGCAGCGTGGCTCTACCACGTCTAAAAAGTAAATTACTTAATTCCATTACATACACGTACAGGTCAAGTTGATAAAATGTGTTAAAAAGGAATCATATCTTAAAATCCATATCATTTGAAAGTATGATTATATGAAGACAATGATGTATTGACATAATGAATAGTATTTTTACACTGCACTGGGCTGCGTATGAAAAGGTTTGGATACTCAAAACCAACAGTTTTTTTTTAAAGTACGTAATTTCGAAACTTTCGGCAGCCCAACAAGCTGAAAAACATATAAAACATTCGCATTCTTTAAATAATTATATCTAGATCTATAAAATATTAATATTAATATTAATTAGTGTTACCTTGTAGTTTCCAACGAGGGTTATTGTTGAGAAATATAGCATTACTGCCGTAAAATAGTTTTATTTTTGATTTAAAATGAATATTTTTTTCATGTTTATGTAAATAGAAGACTCTTAATTTTAAAATTTTTGTTTTTTATTTTTATTTATTTACCTTACCTTCGTGTTTGAAAGTAATTTTATTTTACTGGGACTAAAAACGTTACCAAAAGTATTTTAATTATAAAGCCTAATACTATTTTAATTACACATTCTAGAATGAAGCAAGAAGTTCAAATACCATAAAACTTATTATACATAAGGTACTCACATAATCGGAAAGGCTTTTCATGCCGTAAGGGAACCTCTCTCTGTCGGGCACCAGTCGTCCGCGAGGGTCACGCTCCCTCTCTGGCCAGCAGTCGTCCACGTTGACGTACTCGTAGCCTACAGCCGCGTAGCCCTCGGCGACAAGGATGTCCGTCATCGTGCGGAATAGACGGTCGCTGAATATAAAAAGGCCTCATTTAAAAAGTTTAGGTACACGGTACGGTCTTGGTGATCGCACACTTCAGTAGAGTAAGAAAACCTTAATCCCTGAAGAATTAAAAAGTAGTTGGTAGACATGTGAGTCCGTCAGGGAAGTTCATCAATATGATAGAGTTACAGGGATTTATTAAAGGATTTATTATTATTATAAAATAAAACACTTAAGTAGACTATTTACATGTATTAAGATATTGGCTGTCTAGCTTTAAAACTAGACTTATATATTTGACTACTGCCTATGCCATGTCAATAAAAATATATAATAACGTTCCAGAACAAATCAGAAGCATTAAAAGCATTAAAAAATTTAAAAAGGAAGTTAATACATATTTAACGAAAAAAATGTTATTACTCGTTGCAGGAGTTTTTTAGTGATTGAGTAGGAAATAGGAAATTGTAAGAAATAAATAATATAATATGATCCAATTTATATTTAAGTTAATTGTAAATATTCATTAAATGATAATTTTATAATACTGTAATGAGAATGTAATAATAATATTAATAATTTCCTATATTTGCAGTGCCCTTGCAGGGTTCTTGTTTTGAACATTTTTTTTAAATATAAGACCAAATGTACAACAAGAATAGCAAATAAATTGAATTGAATTGACTGTTGACAAAGCTGATAATGGAATACTAGTCTGGCCACTGGAACACTAGTAAGGGACAACCAGCGTAGCAAGATCCCAGTAATTTATGAAAGGCGTATATAGTTAAGAAATGAGGATATTAATTATGTACACATTAAATTGAACTTTTTTCCTTTGTATCAGTATTATGAAATGTATAAAGTTCATTTATATCTTTAAATATATCTTTAACTTGAAATCAACTACAGTGTTAAAAGGTTTTTTTATAGAATAGGTCTTCTGTGAGAGCGTGTCCTTCCCCGGTCGAGCCGACCCATTCGTGCTACAACTATACTATTAATATAACTGCAGCGTGGATCTACCACGTATAAGAGAGAGAAGGAGAGGTGTATTGTATTATCCGGAATTATTATAAAATCAAAGTGTTATGGAAAGTTAATCAATAAAAATGGTTTTTGACTGTAGGTCTATATTCAGAAATGAATGCCTTATGGACTGTGATGATGAAATGATGATGATTAATATTTTCATGTCACCATCAGTCACTATTTTGTTTTAATATCAACACTACTATAGATCTAAAAGCTTACTTAATTACATCTGTTATTTAAACAGTCATCATACCAATTTATCTGAACCAACAAACGTATTGATTGTCAAGAATTATATATGGTTCTCATTTTTAGTTAGTTACTTGAATATTCATTTTATTTTATTCCCTTCATTGCTTAAATCTTATCAAGTAGTAGTGTTATTACTAACCTTATACAATTATCGGGGTCATTCTTGCAGTCAGTGTTACACCTAAACCGCTCCCACGCCAGCCAGCCCATCGGCGGCGTCAGAGCCAGACCATTGTCCAGCCCAGATATCTTCCCCAACAGGCAGAGGACGAACACAGTCCACAAGCACGATTTCCACGACGACATCATTATCACAGTTATTATACGAGAATGGTACAGAAATAAATAACCTTATATCTCTAAAGATTTTATCCTCATAGTCTTATAGTTCACTGTTTACTGCACAATTTTTTTACGGAGCTGCCGAGTCAAACAGACACTGTCACATTTGAGGTTATGTGTTTCAAAGAGATCGCTAGAAGAAGTTCTAATGTGTATCCTTGATTCGAGCTCCAGCCGATATCTGTAACAAACGGAAATGTTGGTTAATATTGATAAGTCAGTAAATGTTTTCGATGTCAAATGTCATTTCCTGTTTGTGGTGCTCGCAATGTAAACACACAGCATAAAAATATAGGTTTAAAGTAAACAGTTGTTAGGTCAATATAAAGTATATTTAATTATTACTTTTAATTATTTTTAATCATGATGAAATACAAGATGTATTTCATTCTAGTTATTTAACTTTAAGGGATAACCTGAATTTGGCAACAATAGATAGTATTTTATCCATACAAATAAATAAAATTGAAATGTCTGTTTGTAATGTCAAAATAACAGCTTTTTACCAAACACATATGAGAGTATATACGGTACTTATGACAAAGACACAATTTTTAAAATTTCTGTGTGTCTGTTTGTTCCGGCTAATCTCCGAAATGGCTGAACCAATTTTGACGAGACTTTCACTGGCAGATAGCTGATGAAAATAAAAATAAATAAGTAGTTTTTTTTAGGTTTTTCAGTAATATATTTCGAAATGTTGTGCTGATCATAAAAATCATTCTATGGGGTCACTTGGTGTCACAGTTTAAGCTGATTATTGTAATTCTCCAAAATTGTTTAAACGAAATGGCAAATCATCATCATCATCATTCATTATTACAGCTCTTCACAACTCGACTAGTGAACATAGGCCTTCCCCAAGGAATACCATTAAGCATGGTCCTGAGCCACCTGCATCCATCGACGTCCTGCGTTTCTTACCAGGTCATCAATAAAAAAAAACAAATGTAAAATGGCACTACAAATTGGTTAACTGACCATTAAAAAAATATGAAACCACGCATTTAACATTGGTAATTTGTTGGTTACAAAATTCAAAAAAATTAACCAAAATAATACGTCTACTAGAATCTGCGAGAAATTCAAAACAGACTTAAATAAGTTAATTTTAAATAGAACATAATTAAATATAAAAATTGTGCTATTACATCATAAAATAAATTGTCTGTTAATTAACATAATTTGATTATCAATGTGAGGTAAGCAAATTATTATTTTTATTACTTTACTGGTTTTTATAAGCCCCAGTGAGCATTTGGATTAAGAACATTTATACATAACACTTATCGGGGTTTAAATTTAGCAATAAAATATAATGATGACTCAGCTTTTAAATTAAATCCGAAGTTTCATCATAACTTAAAATTGGTATCGGCAGATTCATTAGAATATGTCGCCCGTAAGTGCTGTAAGAGGCCATGATAAAGTCATAAACATCTAATGGCCTCCAAAATATTTCGGTATAACCATCTATTATATACCAGGAGCAAACCGTATAGTGTAGGTAGGTGTAAGAATATCCACTAATATCGGCCCGGGCCCGCGGGTGCTGTGAGAGGCGTCTGAGGAAATTTAAAGCAGGAGATGTTTTGACAACTTGGTAGCGCTACTCGTATTTACATCCTTCAAATAATAGTTACGAGTCAAGATGATTATTTATAAGCAGTATTTATATATGTAGAACGTCAGATAAAAAGATTGTGTGGGGTAACATTGTTAAAGAAATTATGATAGCCTGACGCCTTTGATTGAGCTGAGGGTGTTATTTGCATGACATTAATATATTATGTAGAACTATTTATTAAATTTTTGTTTTCTGTCTGTCTGTCCGCATGTATTTTAAGGCTAATGTTTGAAATAGCTGAACTAATTGTTATGAAATTTCACGAACAAATAGCGAGCAACACTAGAAATGATATAAGCTATATTTTATCTCGATAACTTTGAGTTTTTTTTTTGATATGGAGTGTAGAGGTAAGGAGTACAGAGTACAGACTCTGTATTAAAAAGTGTCCGTAGGAAAGCGTTAAATAAGGGTGGCGCCACTGTAGCTACAGTCTAAATTTTAAAGAACTTTCTATAATTTTTTTATTGCACATGCTTTCACCATAACTCTTTATGAAATAATTATTTTATTGCTTTCAAAATTTTTGTTTTCAAAATCACTCTTAACGTATTTGACGGCGATTTATCATACCCTGTAGCTACACGAGCGCTGTTGTGAAGAGTTTTTGAACTGTTATTTACTGCTTACGGATGGATACATTTTCAACTATTTTCCTATGGGAGATTGTCCTCCTTACCTCTATACTCCATGTTTTTTGAGAAATCAACATCAATCAACATTAAATAGATCCCAACCGGACGAACCCGAGGCGAGTCGCTAGTTAGTAAAATATTAAAAGGAAAGCAGGTTACATTCATAATGTGTACCTACAAATGTTGTTTTTAGATCACACGTTAGTTAAATGAGATATTGTCTTGGTGACCTATAATGATATCTGGCAACATCTTGGGGTCAAATGTGTCAAAGAGTATTATGATGCTTTATCATTAAATATTCAACATAATTACAAGACATATAAGGTTCATAATGTTGTGTTATTTATGGATATCATCATCCATTGTTAAATAAGTTTAAAAAAATAAGTTTAGTGCTCAGAATAATAACCGTAAAAATAACCTTCAAAACGGTTTTTACTTATTCACTTAATACATCCTTATTTTAATTAAATCTAACGATACTAAATATGAAATTACTTTTGTTTCTCAGCGGATATCCTCGTTACTGATTTTTTCCTCACAGATTATGAAATAATATATTTTTCTAACGACAATGATCATAATTTTTAATGTAGATATTATTTATGAAGGTAGTTCACCTCGTCGGTCTTTCCTAAAGGTTTAACTCAAGCATCTCCCTGTTAACAACCGAAAATATTAAAAAACTGCGGCTGCCAACCATTTTTGGAAGTATATATTATGATAAATATAATAAAATAAATAGAATCTTAAGCTATATATCCATTGCATAGCATAGAAGTTAGAAAGAAAACAAAAGAATGGCTGAAAACTTTAAATTACAACGAAACCGAAAACACTTTTATTATATTTATAATTAATAATTTACTAAATATACCACACCTCAACATGCACACACCACATAAACATACACTACTCGTACACAATTACAAAACTAACACCTACAGATATTTTATATTTTATTTTAAAAATATTTTAAGTTTTAATATAAGTTATACTATAAGTCAAAGATCTATGTGTTATCCTAGTTCTAAACACTTATATGAATGAAAGACGGGAAGAGCGGAGCCTCGTAACACAAGTTTTCTAACTTTAGGAGTGTTCCAACAATATATTTAATTTTAAGCATTACTGGAGCGAAAATAAAGATTTTTGATTTGATTGATATGCTAGTTACCAAGCGAGGCAACTCACATATATCCTCCCAAAGAAGGCAATATTTTAGAGGAGACCTATTTTCAGCGGTAGACTTGATAATGATAATGTAGAATCACAGAAATACTAACTGTCTTATTATTACGATTTCTGTATGTAGAATAAATAGCTTTCTCGTCCGTACCGAAGCACAGATTAAATAATGTTACTACGAAAACTGAAGGAACTACTTTCGACAATGTTGATAATTTAATTTTTATACGAATCATTCTTGCTAATTTATTTAAAACAATGTGTGTTCACCAATCTTTTAAACAAATTTTAACAGGTTTTCCTTGTTTTGATATCAACAAAAGTTTACTTGTATTCGAAATAGTCTAATATTGAGAAAAGTTTACCTACTTCTATTTAGAATTCTATTTTTTCCGCCGATATCCGATAGTGTATTTTAAAGACAAAAGATACAGTTTAAGTTTTACCTAAATCAAAAAGGTAGTAAAGCGTTACATAAATTTAAACATTTTGACGTAATTATATACTGCGAAACGCATACCTGTCGTTATTAAAATAGGTAAAACTAACATTGCAAGTTTTTTTTAATAATATGATTCACAGACTTACATCGTGCATATTTGAGTCGATGAAGAAATATTTTGTTAGATATTTGCGAAACCATAAAACAGTAATTTGTTATGTTTCATGCAAGTAAAAACAATTAAAGAGTCTTAATTGCAGCTTTCGTTGCGCTTTATACAATTAAACTTTTAACATTTTGTATGCGTAGTTATAATATAACATTAGGTAAGTCATATGTAATTTTTCCTGTTTACGGCAGCTAATCTGTGGGGTCAGCCAATATGATATTCTACAATCATTAACGCTCTAGTAGAGAACTAAGAAATGAATGGGAATTACTTAGGAACGTTAAGTCACATGACAGTCATATAACTTACGTTGATTTCATGCATTTTAATCACTGACCTCTATATATACAAGTATGCTGGACTGGCTATACCATACAAAATGTCTGTGCCGATTTGAAGCGCCACCATTTTCCGTACCGGGAACTAAAATTGATATAATATGCCAAAGTCTGTTGTCTTATTTAAATCATATCTCTGTATTTCGAACTTTTAAACTAAAAAACGAACGTATTTTGTGTGGTTTCACTGTGTATAATTTTAGTTACATAATAAGAATTATTTTAATAATGAGAGTGTGCGTAATATGTAAAACTCGTTACGAGAAGGTAAGTGGTACAGCATTCCACACGTAAGTGAATGTACTAATTTTTAGAATTTAATATTAAACAAATTAAAACTATTTGATAATATAGGTACTTAATAATTTGTTACTACTCTTAATATCGTAATTATCAACATGTTTGGCTTTATATTACTGAGTTTTATTGTGCAATAAAAAATAAAAATCAATAGAATTGTCAAGTTCCTTGTCTATAATACTTATCGATGTTCTTTCCTACCTATATCAGTTAACAACCAAAGTCATCGATAACAGATAATTATCAAATGTTTATTAATTAACAGGTTTCCAACTGAACCCTGACTAAATATTGGCATAAATAAGCAATAAATAATAAATAAGCACAAATATTATGAATTGACGTCCGAAACAAAGTGATCATCTTTGCTCTAAACATTTTACAGACGAATGTTTTATTAGACATGAGAAACGCACTATTTTAAAAAAGTGCAGTATACCGACAATATTTTCTGGTAGTACCAGTACCAGTAAGTATAAAAGTATTAGATTATTACTTAGAACGTTTTTTGTTTCTTCTCTTCTCATTTTCCCCAAAACTCGAGGGCTAAGTGTAGAAAGATCGTCAAGACATAAATTTATTAAGTCTGTTCCCCCGCTGCAGAGTACCGTTAGTATGGTGATTGGCGATGCGCCACTCAACTACCCTCAGACGTGGTCCATCACTGTTGGCCATATGAGGAAGCTCAAAGTCGCTCAGCGAGTTATGGAGAGGGCTCTGCTCGGGGTTTCTCCGCGTTATAAATAGGAATGAGGATATCCGAAGTAGAACCAGTGAGCAAGTAGAGGCTTACCCGTAACGTTCATTCTATTTATTTAGGTACCCGTAACGTCCATTCTATCTATTATTAGTTCCGTGGTCGTTCACTTCTGCTGTCAGCACCAAAATGGCGCAAATCAAATTGCCTCATTATGTCACGGCGTATAGAAAGTCCATACATAGAGGTCGGTGATTTTTATAGTTTCCTATAGCGTTAATGATCGTAAAATGTCACCTTTTCTAGCTCCACTGGGCTATGTTGATCACACTGTCGACCACGTTGCAAACGGATAATGAGAGCTGTTACCGTCACAGAATATTAAGGTCTACTGCTAAAACATACATATGTAGGTATTTTCCATGGATTGCCGCATAGCGCTCCTACATATATTTTGTCATAATTGCCACGCTAGTTGCGTGTAGGCGGATTGGCAATCGCCGTTTTTTATTATTTCTAGTAGAAAATCTCTGCTGCCCATCTCCTGGTTCGTTTGCCTCTGCCTCTTACGACAGCCACCGGACGATGTAGTTGATATTTTTACACCGTCATTACCGTCACCGGTGAACGCAGGAAATAGTAGAAGAAGGAAGAGTGTAATAATACCTACACTCTTCCTTCTACACGATTCCTCTTCAGCTGCGGAGAGTGGATGGATCAACAACAATCTATTCTTATTTCACTCCCATAATGTTTTGTCTCCTTTCATCATACTGTTACGAGCCTGGGGTTCGTGACAATAAAAACTGCCTATTGAATTATCAAAATTGGTATTTTAATTGCCAAACACCAATTACAACTTAAAACACACTAATAAACAACTTTATTTCGCTTAAAAGTATTCGCTTGCATCGCCGATTCAATACTGACTCGGTTGCAGTCCTTACCGGCTTTATAGGGCCTCTTCTACTGAAACATCTAGAATGTTCGACTACATACCGGTCCCGACTGACTAGGTGTAGAGAGTTCTAGTATGGAATTTTCTAGAAAGCTTCCCTACTTCTGCTACTCGTTACTAGATGGCGCTAGTGGCCATATACTAGACATTAAACACGGCGCGCAACAATATCGTTTTCCCACCCCCCAGACCTTATCTCTCCTATCATTGATGGTGGTATAACCATCGAACAAACTGGATCTAAATACCATATCTTGATTAAGGGCACCAGCATTAACTGGGTAAAAATGCCTAACACTGCAATAATGAACATGCCTGCGCAATATGATGATAACAAACCCCTTCTAGTATGAGCGCCATGAGTTTAGTGAACGAACAAATATTCATACTGAAAGCACTGGTTATAACTTGTTTTACTATTGGCTCGATTGATACTTATGTCTACTAGAACGTGCTCAGTATTGAAGTAAAACAGTAGATATATGGAAAATAATTTAAAAAAAATGTTAAGGCCACAGAGCGTGCCGAAGAAATAAACATATATATACACCCGAAAATCTTTACTCTACTGCTCCAGGAGGGTAATGTTTTTATAATATTGTAATTTGCAGTTAGAAGTGTAATATTATAAATCTCCTAAATGCGAATTACAACTTATACGCCGGCACCACGTACATTTACCAAAATGAGAGAGAAAATATTGAATATGAGAGACCACTTGTGATCCAGTTTATGCTACCTTATTGGATGTTTTTAATGCAAGACAGCAATGAGTTACTATTAAAATGTATGCACATAGCCAATAATTTCAAAAATAGATTTTAATTCGTTCCAGGATTTATTTAAGAATTCGTTAACACGATTAATATTAAGAAAATTTATTTGTACTATTAGTACTAAACAAATATTGACATGATTCTTTTATTCTTATATTTATGGCGATAAAAATTTAACCAAATGATTGATCATTGATAAATTGACCAGCACAATAAAAAAGAGAGAGGGAGAGAGAGAGAGAGAGTTAGGTCCAGCAGTGGGCTTCACAAGGATAATGATCGATAACATTGATTTGTAATAAGTTAATAATTTAGGCTTAATATATTAAGAAACTATACTGGACGATTTTTTAACCGTTTACAAAAAAGTAGGGTGTAACAGGTGAAAGGAATAGAAGCCTATAGCACCGATATTTTACAAATTTATTTACAAATTTTTTGCTTTTACATTAACATATCATGATAATATATCAATAAATACTACTAATTTGCAATAAACTTTCGGTATTAAAAAATAAAAACAAATATTTTAAACTAAATAAATAAATCAATTAAAAACTATCGAAATTAAAATAATATGAACATAATGAGTAGTATTTATTGATAGATCAATTTCATACTAAGTTAATGTAAAAAAAGGGTTAAGCTCGCCTTTGTACATTTATTTAAATATTTAATAATAGTTACCAACTTATTGTGTGTACAATAAAGAATAAAGAAATCACTCAGTATATCCTGATGATGCCATGAGGCGAAACCGGTTGATTTTTGTTGTATCAATAAAGTGAGTATATTAATAAAATAAATATTGTGAAACTAATACAAGTGTTTATCAAAATCACAAAAATAAGTTTAATAGTTAGTATTTTTATATTAATAGTGAATAAGGATGAAGATTATATACTCTCTGAATTAAATAACATGGTAATAAAAGTCTGACGTAATAGTGTTACATAGTATCTATATGCTTGCATAGTTAACCGTGAATTATATTTATTAAAAGATAATTATATTTCAAACGGACATCTCATTTAAACAACATGTATGTGATAATAAACATGATAACCTATAGAACATATTAAGCATGAAGGGAATAACAAAACGTGTAGGTATTATTGATTTGACACTGACACAGTCAAGAGAGAATTTCTTTAGAAAAACAAAAGATATAAGATTTTATGTCTATGGATACGCTATCCTATACCCTTAAATGAGCAATTCTTGTGTATATATATATATATATATATATATATATATATATATATATATATATATATATATATATATATATATATATATATATATATATATATATATATATATATATAATCGGAATCTCGGAAACGGCTCCAACGATTTTCATAAAATTTTGTGTGCAGGGAGTTTCGGGGGCAATAAATCGATCTAGCTAGGATTTATTTTTAGTAAATGTCTTTTTGTTCGTGTTTTTAGGCAATGTAAAACTGCTACAATATCGTTAGAATAAGAAGGTAAATTTTGACAGTTTGTAAATGATTACACATAGCTGAATTGGTATATTGGGCGGTCACAAAATCGTAATACCATGGTTCGAGCCCAGACTGACCGACTTTAATTTTTAACCGTAATTTTTTTTCAAGTTCCTTTCTTTTTTGAGAAAACCTATTTTTTCGAGCCCTTTTTTTAGTATTTTTTAAGAACACGAAAATTTAAATGAAACTAATTGCACTCATGATTTTTTATTCAAATAACCAGTTCAGTTTTTTCTATCATGTCGCTAAGATCAAAAAATATTATTCGTATTTCATCAGTATGTAATTTGTATCTAAATATAATTTCCAAAACACACGAGTTAAAAAAAACCGAGTGAAAAATACCGAGCAAAGCTCGGTCAGCCGGGTACTATGTCGTAAACAGAGAATAGATTTCTCTGTCTACGCTATATGTAGTTGAATGTCAAAAGTCTATGGAAATCTATGGATGTCCACATATCATTAACTAGTTATCATATCGTCAAACATTCAGGTAATCGCGGATGCAAATACGCTTTTTTTATGTTTTATATAAATCAATGAAGCAGTACTTTATTTATCATAAAAGACATTGAGCTATTATGTACTACATACTAGAGGCGACACTGCATTCAGCTACGTTGTTCCATTCAACTGCAGTGCATACACCGCACTTTAATCAGTTACTCCAAGTCACTCGCTAGGCGCTTGTAGAGCTGACACGTGTTGTGTTGATTTAAAAAAAATCTGGTGATAAAAATATGGCGTCGTGCGTACTTAGATATTGCACAAATAATTCAAAAAATGTCAGTTAAAACCAAGGAATTACTTTTCATTGGTTAATAAGATACTTAATCAATAAAAACGTATTATAAATTAGTAATGAAACAAATTATTCCTAACACGCCATCTCGTATCACGTAATATAGATTATGAAATTAATTTGTTCAGATGCGACATTTCTGTGGGTACTTAAGTATAGGACGAATATATTATTATATACATTTTTTGTAGAAACGTATGAATTATCATAATTAGGCCATTTTTATTTTTTTTAATAATTAGGTTATTTTTTTTATTTAAATCTGCTAATTATTCTTATATTTTATTTTTAGGTCCATCAAATCCAAATCACACAAAAAAGTCAAAAGTGGAATAAATTCGTCAATTTATAACTCTCGCGTGCCCAGTATTTATAAACGACTCTTATTCTAATTTAAATAAATATATTTGTAATTTAAATGTTATATCAACAAGTTTTGTTAAACGTACATTTAGTATGTTTTTTTTGATATTTGAGATAGATAACTTTTAAAATATTGAGATAAAAATATCATTAAAATGTAGCTGTGATATAATATTATGTAATATTATGTTAAATAAGCAAATGTAATATACAAAATAAATGACAAAATTTAAAAAATTGTTCTCGATATAATTTACCTATTTAACAGTGAAATCTATTATTACCTTGATCATTCTACCTATGTTTATTCTATGATAAAAAAAAACAACCGCGCGAACATAGAGTAGCGCACATTTTTTGTTTGAAATAGCTGTTCTAGTACGTAAGTACATATTACTTCAATGATAAAAGAGGAAATTATTAAGTACCTGTAATTGACTGCTGCAAAACGACTGGCAATACTAGAAAAACTTACGTAAATCAATACTTACTGGAGCAACTATTAGTGCACCACCATCGACAAAAAACTTAAATGAAAATAATACGGAATACGGTGCGGAAATATAAAATAAGTTAATATATACGATAAAAACTGTAAAAACTGGTTTCGTTTAACTGTGTAATGTTAGCGTAAATATAAGAAATCATTATTGACGAAATAGTTTAATCGTCATGAAAACGATACCAGCATCAAGATCGTTTAATATCGTTTCCTTCTCTATATCTTCCTTTTTCTAATTGTCATTTAGTAAAGAGAAAGAGAGAAACTTTAAGCACTTCTCCAGCAGAAGTTGATTTTTATAAGTAAGGCTAGTGTTGTAAGTGGTTCTTCGCAACGCAAATTCATTAAAATTATAACAATAAAAAAATGAGTGAACAAGCAAATTTATATTGCAGATGTGAACGATAGAGTCGGGAAGAAACGCCCTAGATAAAGGTTTATCAACCAAATCGGCGATACATTGAAAATAGGTCATATAAGGAATACCGTTATCCGACGAGCGTGTACACGTATGCGATGTAAAGTAGTCGAGAGAGGTGTGTCAGGATCGTGCCAAATGGAAGTCCGTAGTCTCTGCCTAACCCTCTGGGTGACTGGCGTGAGTGTTTATGTATGTGTTGTTTTAATTTGTTTTCCATTGCAAATTGCAATAGTAGTTATTCATGAATGTTATTGCAATCATTGAAATTAATATTGTAATGACTATTGAATGATTCATAACAAAGAAGACTGATTCATTCAATTTTACTGTTACTTCGTTATAATTTAAGAAGATTTAATGGGAAATGATAAAATAGCCTTGTTTTCCTTAAAAAATATTGTCGTGATATACTAAGACTAAAAAATTAAGGGTGTCTGGATAAACTCGCTGGTTTGTCCGGCTTTTCAGTTTTCAGACCTGGCAACCCTAAGTAAGGCTAATATTGGTTTAGGTACCCACCTATTTATTTTGTACTAAAGGATTTTGGAAGTGCAAGCAATATGTTGACAAAGTTTTATCGCAATCTGGCGAACGGTATAGTAGCGCATAAAATGCGAACAAATTATTAATTTTCACATACGTTGTAAGGTTGTCACCTCTGAGGAATTAGATGAAATGCCTTGCAGCCTGAGCCTTATGCTACTATATTAATAATACTGGTTCAATGGCTTAACAGGGTGGGAGGGAGGCATGACTCTCCCAATTTTTAAATAAAACTTTTAAATTGCTCTTACTGAATTATTTTGGTAAAGGTTTCTTATTTAACAATATGAAAAATACTTGGAAGTTGCGATGTACAGCGCAACTCAAAAGTGTTGTATGTAATCCTCATAATTACGGCAGCTCGTTGCAAAAGCTCTAGGTGTTTCCGACAGCCTTAGATGCAAATGAACCTAAGTTTACAACATGCGTGTATTTTATAGAGAATTAAACGATGATGTATCTGGGAGAATAGGTATAGGTGCAACAATATAAAAGAGGAGCATTAATTTTTATGTTTATACTTACTTATTTCTAATATCGTTCTACATTAATATTTTACTATAGAGTAGGTTAAAAAGTTAGTTCAGTAAAGTACAAATTATATTATAAAAGAGACAATAAGAAGGAACAAATTAAAGACAAAGGTCAATTTAGTAGATACACAAGTGGACTGCAAATTTGTTTGTCATTTCAATATCATAAAAAAATTATAGAGATAAATTTAAAATATATAAAGATAATAAACGTTTTTGTTATTTATTTTCGTCTTATTGTGCTGACTAGATCTGAAAATATAGAAATCATATTGAAACCTAGCACCGAGGGCTGACGACAATGGTCTAACTACCTCTATGTGTAAGCATCAAGATACTATGATCAAGGTAGTTTAACTATGAAGTCTCGAAGAGCTGTTTAAGTTAAATATAAACCCAAAACATAGGCCAAAGCAGCTGCTAGGAAGCTAGGAGTCCTTGCAAGTTGCGGCGATAATTCACACCGCACAGATGCTTACTTTATATACCTACTCGTAAAGCGCAAGTCCATTCGTGCATGGAGTATTGCTGCCATATATGGGCTGGTGCTGCAAAATTCCACCTAGCGGCTTTGGACTTAATGGAAAGGCGTGCTAAGAGGCTTATTGGTGACCCGAACTTGGTTAAAATCAATTTTACCAGCTTCGAACACAGGCGCAAAGTAGCCAGCCTTTCGTTCTTCTACAGGATGCATTTTCGGAAAGTGTGCGCAGGAATTGCATAATTTAATACGTCCCTCTCCCTTCCACCATCGGACAACCAGACGTTCGGCTAGTCTTCAGTCTCCACACTTTCGTTGTTGACTTACCACGCATTCGAACCAAACGGTTTGCTACGCCGTTCGTCATGCGTACTGCAAATGAGCGGAATAAGTTGCCAGCATCTGTTTTTCCATCCGATCACAATGTGGGTGTCTTCAAGGCAAGCGTGAATAGTTTTTTGTTAAGTCAGTGCGCATTACCATATTAAGCTACATCACCACTTACCATCAGGTGGAATTGTAGCTAAGTGCTGGCTTAGAATAATAAAAAAAACAACTGTATTATTTTGCCCCAACTCAAATAGGTTTTTCCCGTATAGTGGATGCGTTTAAACTAACCATATAAAATACATCTCGGAACAATTATTTTTAGATAGGGTTCGAATGCATGACATTCAGCTTCGCAGCCAAGTGCCTAACACTACGCTACTAGTCCACCGATCTACTATGAACCGAGGCTAATATGATGTGATATTTTACACAGATAATAACAATAGATAAATTGGATTTTTTTTGTTGGTGTGCACGGATGTAGTGAATAGTTTTAGTTTAATTTATAACTTATTACATAGTAGTGATACCAAATACGTATAAAACTTTTACTAAAGTGATAGTGGTAAGAATAATACGGCACCTTACTTGTATTTATGAAGTGGACGGCGCAGTTTTACGCAGGTTCATGGCGGACGGATATTAAACATTCGCATAGCATTTATGTATGTATGTATTATATAACTATAGATAATTGGTACATAAAATACAGGTCTTATCGTAATAACGGCGAGTTCAAAAATTGGTCTGAAATTACGAAATACATGTGCTTTATTAGGACTGAAGCAAATTAGTGCACAATGACAATTTCCTGCAAATAGCGCGGCCGAGATAATAGTCGGTTCTGTGTCAATCGTAAATTACCATATCATATTATGGTAAAATCCCAGCATTTACAACAGTATAAGGAAGAAAACGAATAACGAGTATTTCCGTTGCGTTTAATAAATTCAATACAAAATTCGCTAATTCTGTAGTAAAAGTTAGTTATATTTTCAACGATGAATCCATTCCCAAAATCAATATCATCCCATACGCATTATATTTTGCATACTATTTAATAAATTCTAAATAGTATGCAAAATATAATGCGTATGGGTATAAGTTTTTTTATAGTTTCCATGCGTTGAAGAGTTTTGTGATCAGTTTGTAAAAGGTCACTACTGTACGCTGTCCACAACTTTCAACAAAATTTTTCTTGATCGAAACGCTTCCCATTGGCAATTGAAGTAGAAGGAAAATACCCCTGACAACTTAAGGTCCATTCATGGGTCAGAATATTCTATGCGAATATTTTTATCAAGTTTCTATGAAAAATCACTTATTACTATGTAAAATCACTTATTTAGGGTTACTTGTGAAGTAAAAGAAATATATTTTACTCCCAAGTAACCTAAAGTAACCCAAGCTCTACAACTAAATACAACATTAAGAATTTCTCCTATATACATACAATTCTACATTTCTATATTGTACAAACATACAGATTCGGAACGATATAAAATAAAAAAATATTGTAATTATATAATATTTATTGAAATAAAATGAAAAATATTTATTTCCTCGATGAAAATTAAAAAGGTTTGTCCAATGCCTTTTTTAACCTCTAACCGCTTCAAAAAAAAGTTCCTGTGACCAGAAAAGATACATCTAAATAAACTCCGCAGTTCGCCTCTTTTTGTAACTTTTTAAATGTAATATTACAATAGCATCGCATAGAATAGAAAACGATAACGGACTAATTAGTAACTGAAGCATGATGTGTACCTAAGAAAGTATGCTAAAATTTGGTGCTTGCCAGTACCTCATAGCATTTAAATTGTAATATACTTATTTTGAAATTATTTTTAATTAATATAACCATATCTTAAAAACAAGGCACTATTAATCTTCTTGACATCCCATGTGATACATTAAGTATTTTACTTTAGTAAAAAGCATCAGTAAATTATCGTAGAGTTAATTTAAATCGCCAATCGTTAATACGTTTTTACAACTTTAACCTTTAAAGTCGCCAATGGGCCTAAAAAGCCTCGAGTTTATCACGATATAATTATATCGCTATATCGGTCAGCGAGATCGGGCAAGCGGCGAAGTCCGTTAGCATCTATGTTTTACAGTTTGCGTAATATTTATATAAGAAACCGGACCAAATGTAATGCAGACCGATTTATTACCTGCTTTTTATAAGAGCCTTGCCACACTTTTGTTTGATATTGTTTAAGAGCAACAATTAAATTAATAATTAATTAAAAGTAATCTTTTAATTCATAGCAGAATTCTTAACTTTTAATCGAATTTTTAGCGCAAATACTTTTAAAATTTTAGCCAAAAAATTACAATCTGTATAGCCCATAGCTGGGAGAATCCTTCCGGGTTTTATTTTGTTTAGCCCATCGCTCTGCTTTAGTGCGTGTTGGAGACATCACATATTCCCAAAATATTGTACGTGCAGGTTTTCACACAATGTTTTCTTCGACACCGAGAGGTTTGTAAACCAACACTCAAAATAATAATTTTATTATTACCAGCCGCGATCAAACCTGATCAAAGCCGTTGTTCACGTACTTTCAAATTTACGGTGAGCGCTTGGCACTGCGATGCGGATTTTTTTAGCATGATTTTTAATCGGACCAGTGTTACATATTCAAAAGAAGAAATGAAACATGGTCAAAGGAACTTCGCCGATATGATGTTCCTTTATTATTATATACCCTTACTGTAACAGCCATTACAGTCCACTGCTGAATATAGGACCACAGATTACCTCATAGAGATCCCCCCTTAGAGGCAATATAAATGGGATATTTGCCATAGTTACCACGTTTGGCAAACGGTTTGGTCACCACAGTTGTTTAATTATTAATCGTTATCAGGAAGACAGTGCTGCCTGTATCCTGATTTGCTTCCCTCTGTCACTTCCCACGACACCCACGGGATGATATGGGTATTCTTTAACCACCACTACACGGCCTCATTGTTATCTAAGTATAATATTTTTTCGTAAAACGTTCCTTTGAACCTAGTTTAGTCACTGAAGTTACGTGTTTCATGGGATTTTAAGTGAAACAAATAAATGCTTTATCTATCTATCTACTCTATTGAATAATCTTAATTGAACACTTTATTAATATTCTAAAGTAAATCATATTATTATAGTAGTTTTAAAAATAGTGTGTGTTTTTATTAAGTTATACAAATGTCGAATATCTTCCGTTTTTAAGCTTGAAAGTTACCGCATTGAATTTCAAATATATGCTAATATAAAATTCTACATTACCTGTTCATTAATCACTACTAATTTATTTAGGCAAACCTCTGGACTTGTATTTTAAATTAGAATTCAAAATCAGTTAACTACTTGTTACTAAAACGTTGCTAAAATGATGGTTAAAGAAACTTTATTTTTATCAAAAGAAGTACATTATTTTACTTGATGATACGAAATTCAGAGAAAATAATGGGTATTGTAGGCATAGGCAAGCGTAAATTATGTGTTTTATTATTAATAAATTTAGGCTCTGTCAAATGAGAACGAACAAAATGTTTAAAAAAATAGTGTAGTGTAGCAGAAACATAACGTGTTAAATACATGTACAGGTGGCGTGAAAATCTTTAATATTCTTAACATTGCATTTTAATATTCTTAACATGCATAACATAGCGGTGAATTATTACATAAACATTTTTATTGTATCGCATGAGTTATTCGCTATATTTGAAACTGAATGAACAACGAAGCTTTCACGTTTGCGGACGGCATCAAAATTATTTAATCAGGTGGCGAATTCATAAATTGTTTTCGTCATATTATGTGACATGAATTACATCTTTGAAGCAACTGTCACAACTTCCACTGCAAGTTATTATAACGTTAGAACACAAGCTGTAGTGTATAACATAAATATTAAACACATATTTTTAACTGGCTGTTACCCGCGTGGAATTTATTACAATTGATATAATTGATTTTAATTTTTTTGCGCGGAACTCTTATTCTTAATCTGAAATAAAAATAGCCTATGTTACTCCTTATGATATCTGTTATCTGCCAGTGAAAGTCCCGTCAAAATCAGTCAAGCCATTTTGGAGATAAGCCGAAACAAACAGCTTGACAGACAGACAAAAATTTTAATTTTTTTTTGTTATGAGTATCGTTACACTTTCATATGCATTTGTAAAAAGGTGTTATTTTGACATTACAAACACACACTTCAATTTGATTTATTTGTATAGATTTAAAATTAATGACAAAAATGTAAGTACCTACCTTCTTTAAGATTCTGTCAATTTTTTTTAATAAAACTAATATATATATAATAGCTATTCAATGCAAATTTAAAATCTGTATTATTTAATTAGTTCTATTGCTCTCAATTCAATGTTTACACAATGCATGCCAAAAACGAGCAAAGTTAGTTAATTAAACGACTGAAAGCAAAAGTCTAGTCAGGCATATATGTTAACGTTTATGTCTTTATGAAAAATAATACAAGCAATTTGAGAAACAATGGATCCCACACATCACAAGTGAATTTGTTAATGTACCATTTTGTAGATTAGAGACAGATAAAATAAATTATTACGAGATAACCTACAAGTTTTAATAAATAAAAAAAATATTTCAAGAATGTACGCAGTCTGGAACCCGAATCGGTAATAAAATAAGAATCGAAATATAACAAAAATTCTGTTCTTAAAATTTTTATCTGTCAACTATCAACTATCAACAAACGAACTGTTTGTTGATAGTTGATAGTTGACAGATAAAAAATTTAAGAACGGTTAATCTCAGAAATGGATGGCCCAATTTTGATGAGACTTTCACTGGTAGATAACTGATGTTATTAAGCGTAACGTAAGCTATTTTTATTTTAGAAAAACAATTAGGATTCCGCGCAAAAAAATAAAGAGCCGATGAAAGAAAGAAAAAAAGAACCATTTATTTGATAATCACACTTTGCACACAATTTAAGAAATTTAATTTAAATATAAATTAAATTAATTAAATATAAATTACAAGGCGCAAAGAATACGCATGCGCAGGTGTAAGACTGCTTACGTATTAAAAATTATTTAATAAGCAGAACATGCATGATGTTAATTAATAATGAAACAAAAAAAGCAAATAAAAATTAAAAAGAATTTAAAGATAAAATGTGACATCAAATAGGTCTCCAACTCAGCGTAATGCTGCAGAGGCAGCGCTGGTTTTTAGTTGGAACCTTGTGACTTCACTGACGAGTCGGTGTTTGAACCTCGAATTACGCGTAATTACAACTTATAGACCAATAGTAATATGAAACCAATCATAATTAATTACCCACGGGCGAATTCACGGGGACAGCTAGCTTATTATATAAATAATAATAATGATGCAAAAAGTAGCTACTTAATACGATTTGTATTTACTCAAAACTTTACTCGGACTTGATTTTGGTTTTGATTGTAGTGGTCAGATTATGGCAGGTACGGTTTGTGTTTCTCGTGTTTATGTGTCAATTGAAACCGGTCCAGGTGGACTTTCTGCTACGGCCGCAGAAATATCGAGCACGAATCTCGTATTGCCCTTTGTGAACAATGTTATTTTGCAATTATTGTTGCGTTTATCCAGTTTAACTTTGCATAGGGCACGAATTTAATACGATTTTTAACAATTGCATGAAGTATTGTTGGATTTGTAAGGAATGTTATCTACATAATAGGTTAATAGGATTTTAAAATGTATTTACCCAATATCAATACAGACTTACCCAAATTCAATACAGCTCAATATTAACAACTTTCATGTCCACGAAAAAAACACAATAGTTAAACAATCAAAATATTCATATATGCCTCACGGGACATTGAAATGGTTAAAGAACCAACGCTTTGTTGTCTGCGCTCGATATATAATCTATCTGAACAGTCAAAAGTTGAAAACCGTCATACAAAAGCCTTTCTTATGGTGGCCACACACGGTCAATTAAACTGATCATAATCTATGTTAATCTCAGTAATATCAGTTAATCTGATCACAAAATATCGGATTTTCGATATATCCATAAGTAAACTTATATGTAAAACTCCGATATTAATATATTTATAATGATCGATATGTCGAAAATCCACTATTTTAATAAATATCAACAGTTTTAGTTAGAACTGATCAGTTGAAATGACCGTGTTTGGCTTCCATTAGCGACTGGAAATTTTGAGAGTCGTTGGAGCTACACGCAAATGGGCAGTCAGTTTGAGCTAGATTTGTATTGGGACGGAATTATAGCGAAGGTTATGAAAGCGGACAGAGAATTGGTATTTAAAGTCCTTCATAATAATATTACATACATTTACATTAATATTTGTTTAATTGAGGACCGATGGTTGTCTAGTGGTCGAAAAACGACCACAGCTCGTTATTTTTTAAGTTTATGTATAGTCTGTGGAGTCTCAGTCCAACACATCGGATTTGCACGGTATTTGTTACAATTATTTTTTAAAGGCTATTCATAAGAATTACGCAACTAAAATTAAAAAAAAAATATTATAATTAGTCTCGTTACTAAATTACGAGAATTAAAATTATACGAGAAATAAATTAAGAAATTTACTTAAAATTTTGTTTTCTGTCATGTCGCAGTTCGATGTAGTACTTCACATACCGTGTAGATATATATATATATATATATATATATATATATATATATATGATATGGTGACAAACGAGCACCCTGTCCACCTGATGGTAAGTGGCAGATTCCAGTAAAAAGGGTATATTTTATAAAAAGTTGCTAATTTATTTGTAAGGCTCTAAAATGGGAGTATTCATCTATTGATTTTGCATCTATCTATCGACTTTAAAGTACTATGTTTATTTAATAATGAAATAATTCCGTAACAGCGCCATCTACATAGTGTGCAAGTACTTCCGTGTAGTTTATTCAATGGCGCTGCTATTGATGCTGCATAAGTTCCATACATTAATTGACAGGGCCAGGCCCTGAGAGATTTGAGAATCAAAAAAAATACTATTGACCTTGGCCAGACCAAAGGCCTGACTAAGTTGGCCCAATACAAAGTCGGGACCTGAGAGGATAAGGCTGTATTTATATATATATTACACACAGATATCTCATCAGGGACACACGGGCAGAGGAAGGCCGAATAAAAGATGGATCGATTGTGTGAAGAGTGATATGAGAATGAAAGGAGTAAGTATGGAAATGACGGCTGATAGAGAGGAATGGAATAAGAAGGTTTACTGCGCCGACCCCAGATAATGGGAAATGGTTTAGAGAATGAATGAACACAGATATCTCATACTCATCACAGACTAATGAAAAAATAAACATTCGTAATCACTGAAAATTCACAGCTCGTTCAGTCAGTATGTCAGTAATTATTTGTTGGCAACATACAAAATATTCTTTGGCGACAATCTTTACTTTGTGCGAATGAATGACCCCAGACTATTACATGTTTGCCGTCGGCAGTCTTTGATAAGTAAACAGTTAATGTTTATTATTTAATGTAATTGTAAATTTCAGTTTTCTACACTCTTCCTTTACATAAACTTTAGGCCATACCAAATCTCACACTCCTCCGTGCAAACAATATATAGGTATAAATAAACAGACATATCTATATATAGATAGTAGTAAGACCTCCTAGCAGAAATATAATGTAGCCAAAAGCTGATCTATTCAAACATTAACAAGCTCTTTTACAATGATAAAATAATGAAAGGATTTTTTAACCATTCCAAAAAATGTTAAAGTATGCAAATTATAGGCCATACAAAGTTACTGTTGTATTTGTATACATTACCTTCACAATGGTAATAACATAACGAGCACTGCCAACATAATAGGTATAATTATTTACGACTTTATCTATGACTAATAGTCGGCTAACGGCGTCTGTTGGTGGACAACTTGAAACGAAAGCGATGGAGAAAATAAAACGCGCTATGACGTAACCACCAGTTGCCTTGGTCAACAGCTTATGTTACGAGTTAAAGATATATAACAATTCTAATTAGTTGTATTAAATTGGAATTTTTATTAGAGCAACTACGTACCCACATACTCTGTACTTTTAAAAATATCAAACTAGAAATTTATTCTACGTCAGTGAAATTTTTTTAAACTTTACTTAAGAATTTTTCCCCTTCAAGTAGTGCCATAATGGAGTTTTACTTACATAAATTGCACTTGAACAAACTCGGAACAATTAGGTATTTGTAAGCCATACAAACAGTTGTTCCGTGCGCGAATCAAACCCTCAATCATAAATCAGCGTTTAACCACTAAACGGTCACCTTGCTACTGAGCCCTAAAATGTACATAGGCACCCAGACTAGGGTTGCCATATCTTTTTTAAACAAATATTATAGTATTTTTCCCAAAAAAGATGCAAAAATAGAGTACTTTTGAGAAATTCAAGAGAAAAAAGTATACATTTATAAACTAAGGAGTTTTAAGAGATATAACGGTATAGAATATATATTTATGTATATATTACCGGTCAAACTCGATTTCAGGCCAAACTAGTTTGTTCTAGGCCAAATCGGTTTATCTAACGCGTGTCAGACATACTAGTTTAGCCCAAGACAATCCATAATGATTTCTTATATTTACGCGAACACTACACATTGATTAAAACTAATTTTACGGATTTTATCGCGTTTAATTTTAGTTTTAATTATTTTTATTTTTAATTACCGACGTTTCGGGCGCTTTCCAGCACACATGGTCACGGGGGACTTAGGTGACTGACGTCCCGATGTCATTGTTAAACCCAGAGTACCTTCAGCTTTTTTAATTATTGTTTATGGTCCGATCTATGCAAAATGAACTGACTATGTCCTGAGGTCTTGCAGTGGTATGCTTGGGTTTAGTTTTAATTTTATTCATTATAGGGTCCCCGCAGGTAGTGGAAACTAACCAAAACAATCCAGTTCGGCCTAAATATTTTGGCTTAATTATTTTGGCCTAGGAATATATGTTTTTTGATAAGATCGGTCGAATCTGTTCTTAAACCGAATGAGCACGCCCCGACTCTACGCAGTCTTGCCTGCCGTATCCCTAGAGTGTTTTTTTTTAAGCCGTAGGCGCGGAGGAAGAGTAGCCCGCGCCTGCCGTAGCAAATCGCAGGCACCTGAGCCACCTGTGCGAGCAGTAGTGGCTGAGACTGGTCGCCGAAGGCGACCAATAAGCCAAAACTGCGGAGGTGAGCCTGGGTGCCTGTACGCAAGGGCGTGAGGGCTGCACTTCCCGCAGCACCGAAGCTGTTCCATAAGTAAATTAAGGTCCATAGTAGGTTAGGTTAGGTTAGATTAGATTACGCAATGATTCAATCAGTTGTGCCAAGGCCAAACTAGTTAAGCCTAAAGTATTTGGCCAAACTAGTTTGGCCTGAAATCTAGTTTGGCCGCTAACATATATAAAATATAATTGTAATTGAATGCCGTAGAGGCAGGAGTTGTAAAATTCACATTACACGAACAACCCGGTATCAATCTCCGCATGCGCAATAATAGAATTGTTAATAGTAATTTTAGATTAATTTAATGATATGAATAAAGATTATTTATTATAAGCATTATCTGTTGTTTCGATATACTCGTACTACTACTATATACTATTCCAAAATCATGCTTTTTTAGTTAATTGAACATAAAATTATCTATTTAGTAGGAAGTTTTTATTACATAGGGGTAAAAAACTACACTGTGAAATTTATTTATTGTTCATGAGCGTCGCATGTTAAGTCAAAATGGCTTAGTTACGAGCGTATTGTGAGAACGTTGGAATGAGACAATGCGCTCGTTAGAAGGTGATAGTTTTCACTTTCAGCCAGTCATAAATTCTGTTTTAGTACCACAAAGATTTAACAAGGACCTATTATGAAAATTAATGTCATAGTTTTTTCGTTCTTTTTTATTGTTCACAATACGATTTCAGTATTAAGACACATTCATCTGCTAAATGTATAAACTTAAAGACGTACAAGTAAAACAATAGTTATTAAAAATCACTTACAAAAAGCTTGCAACATTCAGAGAAGGAATGTCCGTTGCGTTCTTATTTTAATTTCAAAACAGCAAACGACTCTACGCAAATACATGACAAGAATTGCAAATGTAAAAGCTCATTACGTAATAACCCTTCCGTCTACATACAGTATAGTAAGATGCCCAAGCAGAAAATGAAGTGTAGTGCCGCCGTAAGAGAATACGCACTACTCCTTAATATCCATGGATCCCATAGAAATATAGAAGACGAAGGAATGAAATGTAACTGGAGATGAGCAGCAGAAGCCTAGATAGTAGAGCCATGCTGCAACCATATTACTGGTATAGTTGTTGCACGAATGGGTCGGATCGACCAGGGAAGGACCACGCTCTCACATAATACTAGCGAAAGTGTTTCGTATGGTGAGTGTAGAGAACCGGATACTCTTTTTACTGGAAACGTGACATTTCTTCTTAATCCGCACGGGTGACAACGAATCTGCATTTTGATTCATAATCGGGGATGCATGTAGATATCTATGAGCTACAGTAACCACTTACCATCAGGTGGATCGTGTGCTCGTTTGACACCCTTATCCTATAAAAAAAGAATTAAAAATTGCCGTCAACAACTCATCTGCCAAGAGTGGCAAGGTATCGCAATATCTCCATCCTATGGGACAATCTGTTGTGGTGGTCTACATGTTCAGCATTAAGTTTTGGATAGGTTGTACTGATGATGGTGAATGATGAAGCAGCAAGTTATCTATATATTTAAAATCATGGAATTGTGACCACATTTGCGTTCAGCTAAAGCAATAGGTATGTACTACACCTGAGTTTTTCGTATGTAACTGAGAAAATTCCAATCAGTTTCACTAAGTTTCTGAAAATATTACGTGTCGTCTGTGCCACTACACTACCTTTTCGATGACGGAGAACTAGAGCGTAACAACATACGTAACGCTTCTGACAAACATACAACAAATGTTTGATATCAATTAAGGTCATGTCCATATCGAACTAATGAAGTACTACGTCAACCAATCTACAATAAAAATTCAAGTTACAGACTAAACTTTCTTAAATACAAGTGTAATACTTCGAATGAATCAACTTGTTAATTATGGAAAACACACAACAAAGGCGCTAGCTGCTACAAAAAATGCGAATATAATTATTCGCACCAAGCGATTATTCACGGGTTGCGACACAGTCTATGCTTGTATTTACTAAGTGAACACACTATTACAGTGAAGAATTTATATTCTTTTTATGCTCTTTCCTACATTATTTCGTCTACCTAGTGAATATTAATCGAACCGCTTTAAATGACAAAACTTTTTGCATTTATAACATGGGATTGTTTAAATAAATTACATAGGTATATCTATAGTTTTTTTTACTATGGAACATCTCAATGTTGTTTAAAATTATTTGTGTATACGTATTTGCATTTTGATTCTTAATCAAGCATATATAAGGTTGACAGTGTGTTTGTTTTTTAGTTGTATAAAACAATGGAACCCAATGACTGACCACTTCCGCCTCGCTACTGTTCCGCTACCGCTTTTATCGAAAATACGGTCTTATTATCTGGAAATCAATTCACGACGATTGTTTAGATAACGGAATATTTACGCATAGCGAACAAACATGCAGCGGGACAGCTTGCAAGTGAGTCAATCCGGTGGTAACAAGGAGGTGATAAGTCACGGTTTAAATATAATATATGTACGGAAAGTCCAACTCGAAATTCACTCAAGGTGATACGCTGTCGGGTTGATAAGTAATCGACGATCTACAACGTGCGACCAATAAGCTGTTCATTTATTTAATCGTTATCCGTTATAGCCATATAATACTATAATACATACATAGTAGAACGGGGGTGTGGGCGGAGCCTGTGTAGCCACTAAAAAGCCACAAGACGTCAATTCACACGTATAAATGTCGACACGAGCTGTGTTTTGACGTTACAAGCGTTTCCAAATTTCGCATGCAAATTATTTAGAAAATGCCAAATTGCACGCTATTTACAAATAAGTATGTATTAAAATCCGTGCGTCAACACAGCAAATCGCGTGTGTAGTAGTGATTAACTGATAATACGACGTAATTGCTTGTATGTGTGCTCCCGGCGACGCCGAACCTATAAGGTAAAAATAAGGTTGACAGCCATTCTATTCTTTGGTGGTATTATTCTATGGTTACAGCCTATCATAAAAAACCACTGCTGAACATAGGTATCTCCCTTAGATTGCCCCATAGGGTGAATATTTGACATAGTTGCCACGCTAGGCGGGCGTGTAGGCAACCGCATTTTTTTTAAATATTTTCGTTGTTGTTAGGCAAAAGCTGTTCTTCTAATACGGTCAATACTACTTCATGGTTAACGGTTCATTTGTTTATTGTTTTTAAGACTTATATCAAATTAAAACTGTAAATGTAAAGTGAATTTTATAATTATTAATTTATCTCAAACTAATTGCTCCCCGCGTGGATTTTATTACGATTAGTTTCATGGGTTTTAAATTATTTGCGCGGAACCGTAATTGTTTTTTCCAAAATAAAAGTTGCCTTAGCTACTTCTTATAATACAGCTATCTTCCAGAGAAAGTCCCATCAAAATTGGCCATGCCGGAGATTAACCGGAAAGACAGACAAAATTTTCAAACAAAAATTGTTGTTAGTACCGTATATACTTAAATTTTTTTTAGATTACAAACAGAAACTCTAATTTTATTTATTTGTATAGATATAGATAAGGCTAGATAAGTGTAGAATCAAAGAAACCGACATAACCACAACATAGCAAGTTATAAGAGAATGTAGAGCATCCTAAACCCAGTGTTTTTCGCTTTGAAGTTTTTTTTTGACAAAAGTGCTTGACAATGTTATTCGTCCGGTTTGAAAATAGCCCACTTTAAACTTATTTAGATTTTTTGCTTAAATAATTTCCAAACAAGTTTACGCGTTGACTGAGAGGATGGATTGATACGACTACTAGTAACTTTTTGGGTACTATACAAACTGCAAAGAAACTATATGATTAGAATGTCTGTTAACAATTCTATTGACTATTCATTCTTTAATTATAATCCAATTAACTGAACGGTTTATGTTTTCACGCCTGTAATCATTAACGGTTTTTTCCTCACGGTTTACTTAATATATTCGTTATGAAAAAAATATTATTATAAATGAAATTGAAGTGACTAGATTACTCACTGTTCACCTCATGGTGACTGAAACCAAGCTCAAACGAAGGACAGATGTATTGTCACCACAGTGAACTAAGGAATGCCTTTGTCACTCTTATGAAGACTTGTTGCCCATATTCCATTGCATGTTTATGTTTTTAGGGCAAATAACAAAATCTTTTATACCCAGAACACAGAGTAAAATACTTTTTTAGTTACAGACAACAAAGGCATAACAATATAATATTGTAGCGTTCATGTTTGTCCCGATCCATACAAATTCAAGGTTTGTTTAAGAGAGGTCGTATTCAGAACGTTTTACAAAACGAATTTTCGACCGTGAAAAATTTTCAATATATTTCGGTACTAGTCGTTCACTTCAAGAATGCCGTTACCTCTCGCCGCGCCCCCTCGTTCCGCGCCTCAAGCGTCGCCCTTTTAGTACCGATAGCAACGTCGAAGTGTACTTACGTCCGTTTTTTATGCTCCCGTACGTTCTCTAGTTTGTTACTGTTTTTGCTGTTGTTTTTGTTACTGTTGATTTTTTGTTTTTGTTTCTGTTGATATTCGTTAATTTGTTCTGTTACAATGAGTAATTTTATTTTTTTCGAATATTTAAAAATGTATATGTGTAAAAATGAAAATTTTATTTTATCGAACACGTTATTATTTCATCATCATCATCATCAAAAAATATTTTATTTCATCGAACACGTTATTATTTAACTTTATTGAAAATATGAATACTAAAAAACATAAACATGATGACTTTTTTCGTCTACGGTACCGTCAGCTGTGACGTCGTAACGGTCTACGACGGCAAACTCGAAATGAACGCGTAGTACGTATTAGGGAATTTATTTTTTAAGCTGAATATTTGAGGCTGAATCCCCAGTTTTGAGTTAATCTTCACAATAAGAATAGTTACGTCGTTACTGCTGTTGTCAAGAGGGCTGGTTTTTTTCTCGCTCAAAGATACCAGCGTTCTTCTCATCATGCCACGAGGAGTAGGACTATATGATAATTAAAGTTTTCAGTTTTAGTTTTTTTTTTATAAGAGGGGGCAAACGAGCGTGCGGCTCACCTGATGGTAAGCGAGTACCGCCGCCCATGAACAGCTGCAACACCAGAGGAATTGCAGGTGTATTGCCGGCCTTTTAGAAAGGAGCTCTTTTCATGAAGGTTCCTAAGTTGTATCGGCCCAGAGTAAACAATTCCATAAAGAAGTTGTTCGACGAAAGTTTTTTGTTTTTTTTTTATAACTTTTTTTAAATACTGTATATACTTCAACATTATCGAAACTAAATTAAGTTTAATTATCTACCAATTTTAATATATTATGTAATATGTATACTGCACTTAACTAAATTCTTACAAGAATGCATTGGGTATAACTTCTTCGAGGTTTAAATATATCGAAAGACCAATTAATTACCCCGTTATGTAAAATCCTGAGGGGGATGTTTGATTCCCCAAATCTAAATAAGAGCTGTGTACATTTTTCGTATTGAACGGCTACCGTCGGAGCTGGAAACACAAGCTGTTTGCTTGCTGTTTCTATGTGTCGGACTATAGCTCGAGTTAGATCTCCAATACCGTAAACCCTTAACGCGCTCAATGTCTTATTGAACACTGCACTTCACTGCGATTTGTTTGCGGGTGAATGGATCGTGATTTTGTCAGAATGCCTGGGTCTTGACTTTAAGCTGCTTGCTTTTGCTTAATAATATTTGACTTCTAAACGAATATAATATAAACAAGTATGCACTTGTTTAAATTATACTCATTTCAAGATTTAAACCGAGTTCAATAACCAGAAGGTCCTATATTCGACGCGTACGTTTTATGTATATTCGTATGTATGTTAATCAATGACCCGGAACGGCTGATCCATTTTAATTGGTTCTTTTTTATTAAATAGGCTTTAGGGGTGGTCCCGTATATATTTTAAGAAATAATTTAATCCCTAAGGGCAAAAAATAACGGAAGATTTTAATAAGTACATTAAAATCTTCCCTTATTACGTACTATATACTATTATTTAGACTTCATTATATTTGTTGCCTTGAACTTGTGATATTCTTTAGACCACTCAAGATGATGAAATAATAAACTTTTAATAAAAGATAAGACAAAACTAAAAAAAAAAGAAATAATTTCTACATTATAACATCTGTAATCATGGATTTCATTTTTCGATACACTTTGTCTTAGCATCTTTTTCAGAAGCTAGTATGTGGATTTTTTAGTGTTGTAGGTGGTACTTTTTATTAAAAGCTTATATAATATTTAATAAACTTACATACATTTAGACGAATTTTATATACTAATTTTTAATGTATTGTAATATAGCACTTATTTCAATTTCGTTTTTGTATAATAAGTACTCGATTAATTAGTATAATTGATTAATCCGTGCTAAATATAAATTAAATAAATTAATAACTTAAAAGCGTTAAAGCGTATAATAGGTGAATATATAACATGCAAAAGTTTTTAGTCCTTAACTGAGCTCTAGTTTCAAAATCATGTAAAAGCTTTTTCCACAAGTCGTAATTTAAAATTATACCTGATGCCTTGTTACCTTTTATAATATAAAATTGTTATCTTTTAACTGACCACTTAAGATTATAATGAGATTACCGCAACCCTTTAAAAGTCTTTTTTCATTAATCGTTTAAGATTTAATAAATTAAGCACGTAACGTTTATAAAGTAATTAAAATTTACGTGGTAGAGCCACGCTGAAGCTATAATAATTGTAGCACGGATGGGTCGGCTCGACCGGGGTAGGACCACGCTCTCACTGAATACTAGTGCAAAATAACAGCTTAAGGCTGCTATATTTTGTATGGTGAGTGTAACGCACCATACAAAATCCAGATCCCTTTTACTGAAAACACGGCATTTCATCTTTGCCTTCAGGGGAGTCAACGGATCTGCATTTTGATTCTTAATCTAGGATAAATGTAAATGTTTATGGGCCACAGTATTACTAACTATCAGGTGGACTGTGTGCTCGTTAGGCACCCTTATTCTAAAAAAGTAGATTAGCTTGAAATATGTTTACATAACGGTTCCATAGAACAGTGGATAGTGGCTGTGTTTGGTATTATGGCCTATTAATAAAGGTTCTAGGTATACGATTTCTTTCATGTGCAATTTATGTACATAAAACCGCCTCTATGATGCCTAAAGGAAAAAGAAGTTAAGCCCTTGAAGACAAATAATTCGTGTATTTCAAGTAAGTGATTTTATTCAACTTCAAACAAAAGAAAAGGTTAAAAGCACCAGTCTGATAAAGCTCGTGGCTCTAAAATTTAAAAATTATTCTGCATAATATTAATAATCCCACATCAGGTTATTTTGTTATTTTTGAGAAACAGGTATTATTAATCTTACGTATAACATCTTGATAGCAAATTTAGTTTCACATTTGCATTTTTGTGCATTTTAGAGTAATTTTACGACCAATTATAAGCTTAATTTTGTAAAGTTGTTTTGCAAAATTTAATATCATATTTTATTATGATACAAATTTTGGTTTTTATTATAATAAAACTAAGTTATTATTATTTAATTATTGAATTTTAAAAAATTAAGTAATCTCGACAAGTCCTTCTCGACATATTTTGGATACATACTATTTACTGTGGTTCTGAAGAAAACAGACTAACGTACGGCGACGATAAAAAAGTCATTGCATTAATTTCAATAATAATACGTATTTCAAAACTTATTAAAACCACCTGTTTTTTCTTAATGGTAATGTCCTCTTCTTTACGTAGTAGTGCAGTATAAATAAATATAAAAATAATAAAACAGATTTAATGAGATGGTGGTAGCAGGACGTTGTCAAGTAGACAGAAGTCCCAAACTCTCCGCTTTACGTTCGAGATGTGTAGTGGTTAAAAAATTAACCTACCCAATCAAAAATCTAATTATTACTTTAGGTCTACACCGAAAATGTGTTATTACTATGACTAGACCTTAATAGACAAGTGAAGAGTCTAACGTAATTAAATAAGTATTGTTTAATAATAACAATAAAATATTATTTTGAATTACGTTGCAGTTTTGCAGTAGCAAAAAATTAAACTGGCTCATGGAATATAATAATAACTAGTATAGTTACATTAGTGTTACGATGTGTAGTAATCATGTATTATGCATTAAGTCTCACTGCATTTGGGGCAACAATAACAAAAAATAAACATCCACATACTATAATGAGAGACTAGGTACCGTATGGCAATTGTGCAGTTATGTTAATACAGACGACATATTATATAAGTGAGCGTACAAGTAAGCAAAATGAGTAAAAAAGGCAAATTAATAACATCTATAAATTTAACGTGGTAGTGCCATGCTGCAGCTTGGCATGGCACTACCACGTTAAATTTATAGAGAGCATGGTTGTACGAACGGGTCAAATTGACCGGGGAGAAACCACGCTCTCACAGAATTCCGGAGTAAAATAGTAGCTTAATGCTGCTGTGTTCCGTATGGTGAGTGTAGAGAACCAGAGACCCGTTTTACTGGAATCGAGGCATTCCATCTTAGTCCTCAGGGTTGGCAATGATCTGCGTTTTGATTCTTAATTAAGCATGAATGTAGACGTCTATGGACCACAGTATCTACTTACTATCGGGTGGACTGTGTGCTCGTTTGGCACCCCTATTCTATAAAAAAAAATTGGTTCACCCTGCAGGCCATCTCTGGAACTTCCCGCTAATTTCAAATGCAAAGCGCTCCAAAATTCACAAAATTATGTTGCGAAATTTCGAAGTTATGTTAAAAACGCTTTTTTTTTCAAATCTTTCTCCTTCAATATCTCACGAACGAATTAACCGATTTTTATTTTCCAAACGACATTCCATGTCAGTTTATTGAGTTTAAAAGCTGATTAGTTTTTGAAATCGACCGGTAAAGCCGTTTCAAAGTATTCCAAAAAAACAGTTATTCAACATTTTTTTTTGAGATTCCTCAAAATCTACTTGTCTGAATCGGTTCATATTATCACCAAATCTATACCATTTTGAGATCTTTAGATATTCAAAGGTTATGAAAGTTTACATACACACACAAACACATACATACATACATCCGTACGGACGTCCACGTGAAATTAGTCAGAATAGCTTCCTGGGATCCCAAAACGTCGAGATCTGATGAAAACTCGATTTTCGAAAATCGGGGTGAAACCAATAACTTCCTTATTTTTGATAATTTTCAATTTTCTTAGCGGATAGTTAAAAATTTATTCTCCTAGCACGATGCAAGGCAGCACAGATCATCTGAGTTAGAATTGAGTGATGACAACACATTAGTTTTTCAGAATATTAGAATGACACATAAGCTATCTGGCGTGAAGTGGAGTCGTAGGATAATCTACCCCGTATCATTCCGTGGGGAGTCGTAAAGGCGACAGTGGGAAAACAAAACAGCGTAACAACTATTGCAAATATCTACCTACTTATGAGGCAACCTATGGGGAAGGCATAACATGAGCAGTGGTAGTGAAAACAAACTTCCTGACGCCGAGCTAGTATTGCGCATTGTTGTCAGAAAATCCCGATAAATTGGATTTGGAAACCGGCACTACACTACATTATTCAGTCATACATACACCAGTGGATTAAAAAAAAACTTGAACAAAATGAGATCGTAGACATAGTATAATTGATCGGGCGACCTTCGTCTATTTTCAAACAATAAATTTAAGTAGAGATCATTATTCATATCACATTATACAATACTAATGTGAAGAAGTGTCGTTAATTTTCCAACTGTCTGACATTAGCAACATTTTCAACCTACAGATCTTTGTTACAGTTTTAGATGTCGTTTTTGACCAAGGTATTGTTTAAGACAAATAAACGAACTTAGAAATGATGTAATAGATCCAGAATAACCCATATAGCCTAATGGATCAGTAAGCTGAAGTGGAAAAGGCTCTCGAAGAACCGACAACCGATGGGGAAGCAACGTTCTCGAGCGGCAGCTTCGTACTGGTTATATAATTGAAATGTTTGGCGGCCCCCTCCTAGATGAAGTAACGACCTATGAAATACACAGGCAGTCCATAATGAAGGTGGTGCAGGACCGTACTTTATAGCAATTTATAGTCAGTAAGTGAGTGAGTAGTGTGTGTACATTTTAGTAAAATATATTTCAGAAAAATCTTTAATTGGGTGGTGATCAAATTCCAGTGCCTACGAGTAAGAATAATAACGTAAATGTTGCTTCTATTCACGTCGAGGTCAGAGATCAGCAAACACACCTGAACGTAATACCTTAGTTGATGCAATTATCCTAGAGTTTTTAATTAGGTCAAATCAATGAGGAATTCAACCGCTGGATGTTGTTTTTTCCTGGTAATTCAACGCCGACCTCCACGCCTCCAGCTTTATGGAGATTAAGACGTTTGATAAGGATGTTAATTTATGTACATGTTTTAGGACATTACGATTAACTATTAATGTTCATTTCAAGAACTTCTAGTGGAAACTATTTCTGAATATTTTTGTCATATAGGAACATTTAATTTAGACATGAGCTCATAGTCAAAAAGATAAATAAAGATTTCTTGGTTATAAGGTTTTATAATAAACATTGTTATCATTCATGCTTATCTTTGTGATACACACAACATACATTAAAATATGTCAGGGGGTCAAAAAGTATGCAAAAAAATTAAATAAGGGTTAGTTTTTTATATAGAATAAGGATAACAGGCAATCACACAGTCCACCTGATAGTAAGTTCGTTCATCTTGGACTAAGAATCAAAGTGCGGACGCGTTGTCACCACTGAGGATTAAGATGGAATGCCTCGTTTCCAGTGAAACACAGTAACATTTAGCCGCTATTTTGCAACAACAATAATATATGTAGCTAAAACATGGCTTGACCACGTGACCAATCTACCAATTATTTTTCGTGCAATAAATAATTTTTTATGTATCTATTCTAGGAATTTCGTTTGTTTCGTGAAAGCTGTTTACCCATAAGATTAACACAATCACGTGGTGGATTGTATTCTCATTTATCATATCCTAATTTGGGTAAGAATATATTTCTAATGCCGCGACCACACACATGTATGTGTCCACATATTCGTGAATACATCGTCACTTCGTACGAAATCGCAACCACTTCGCTTCGCTGTTGGTAAACTCTCGCACATCAAAGCCTTTTATCGCGATGAACTTCACTTGTGAGGCCACACTTCAGACGGCCGCCTGTTGCACGGTGTCTGTGGGCCCATAGACATCGTGCGTAGTGAATGTGTAGAATTAAATTAGAATTTGTTACGTATTGTTGACGGTTACATTTTTTGAAGTAATGAGAAGATAAATAATAATTTGATGCGATATTTTGAATAAATAATGCAGGCGAAAGCTAAGCTCTAAAGCTGTCCCCTATTGTATCTAACATTACCAAAAACGTAATACAATGCAATTATTCGATGTCATATAATATAGGGTGAACGTGACGTCCATCTTGTGTTTAGTGAGTGTTTATCGTTAACTATTGATAAACTTTACAACGCACAATGTGGCCACAGGTGCAGCCAGGCACCTTCGCCGTACGCCGAAGGCGAAGTTTTATCGCTGGAATTCTATCGCGATGTGTGTGGCCTAGGCATATATAGCAATTAACTTGTATTGGCTCCAATGATGTTTATTAATATACAAAATGCCAAAATATAAAGCTGAAGAAAAATATTTTTCTTATAAAAATCTTAAAGTAAACTTAAACTTATAGTAGGACAGTTATCTCTATATATAAAAATCAATTGCTGTCATGTAGTCTCACTAAAATTCAATAATGGCTCGTCTGATTTTAATGAATTTTGTGTGTGTGTGTGTGTGTGTGTGTGTGTGTGTGTGTGTTTGTGTGCGTGTGCGTGTGCGTGTGCGTGTGCGTGTGCGTGTGGGTGTGCGTGTGCGTGTGCGTGTGCGTGTGCGTGTGCGTGTGCGTGTGCGTGTGCGTGTGCGTGTGCGTGTGCGTGTGTGTGTGTGTGTGTGTGTGTGTCCTTAGATACTTTAGATTCCCTTATAGATGGCGCTGTTGTCGAGATCTCTAAATCACCCGTGCGAAGCCGGGGCTGATGCTATTAAATAATAAAAGAAAACAAATACACAAAAGAAAAAACGATCGCGATGTCGATGAGCTCTCGCTTGTGACCTGATTCAAGGGCCTATAAGGCAAATAAAAATACTGATGTCCGCGGAAACCGTCGACCATTCAACCGCGGCACGTTGTTTCAGTTCAATGAATTTGTCAAAAAAACTACACAATGATATGAATCAATTCACACAGATCCATAAGTTAAATCTTTATCTAAGTACATCCTTCTAAAATTATATTAAAAACAACATTTTCACAATCGCCTTAATGGCGTTGTGACTAAGCATTTAGCTGTGGCGCTGTGGGACGCAGTTTCGAATCCAATTGGTTTAGCTTATTATTATTATATTATTATTATTATTTTTTTTTATAAGTTTTCTCATCTGGTTGGGATCAATAAATATATAATTATAAACGAAAATGAAAGGATAAATATACATAAATATCAATAAAATAAAATAAATACAAAAATACATAAATAAATAAAAGCCCAACCAGATGGAAGCCCTCGGCAGGGGAGACCAAACGGCCAAGGGTTAGGGAGAAAGGGAAAGAAACCGGCGGACGATGCGGGCAGTATCAAGGAGCACCGCCTTCTGCATTTGAGCCCGGAGCGGTCCGTCACGGAGTCCGAGTCGCCTCAGATGACCAGAGAGGCTAACTGGGATTAGCCCATTCGCAGAGACGACTACAGGAATAATTTCGGCCGGCAGACCACCCCACATGTCGGTCACCTCGTGAGCCAGGTCCAGATATTTTGATTGCTTATCTGTTTCGGCTCTCACAAGGTTCTCGTCATACGGGATGGTAATATCGACCAAAAATATCCTTGACTGTGCCCGGTCCATCAGCACAATATCAGGCTTATTCGCAAGAATAGTCCTGTCTGTGATGATGGCCCGGTCCCAGTAGAGCCTGGCGCGGTCATTTTCGAGCACGGCTTCCGGCAAGTACTTGTAATACGGCAATTTCCGGTCCACGAGACCGTATTTCAGAGCGAGCTCCTGGTGTAGAATTCTGGCTACTAGGTTGTGCCTGTGCAAGTACTCAGAGTTAGAAAGCGCCGAACAACCGGAGATGACATGCCTAAGTGACTCACCGGGATGGCGACAAGCTCGACAGACGTCGACGGTGCCATCCTTTAGGATGTATCTCCGATAGTTGTTGGTCTTAATAACCTGATCCTGTATTGCACAGACAAAACCCTCGGTTTCCCCGAAGAGGTCACCGAAACGTAGCCAGTTGAGGGAGGCAACTGTATCTACGAAGGGCTCATGTAGAACCCTGTAGTACCTCCCGTGGAGCTCCTTCTCCTTCCATACGGTCTCCCGGTCGGAAATGCTTAGTACTGCCGGGTCCTGCCATTGCTCGTTGGCTAAGGATAGAGGGGTAAGTCCTTTATCACTAGAAATGACGTCATTATAGAATGGATCATCCGATCTCACCAGGAAGTAATTACGGAGGCTGCACACTTCGCGATTATGCATGGTGAGCGCGCTCAGGAAGCCACGCCCACCATGCTTTCGCGGCAAGATTTATTATTATTATTATTATTATTATTATTATTATTATACTTTTTGTTTAGTATTCTATCGTTCCTGGGGTGTTATACCTTTTTCGCGGGCTGTTAGCCAAACGAACTCGTTAAGTGTTTAATCTTTAGGCAGGAACTTACGGACTATTCTGCAAGTATTATATGTATATCGCTGCTTTCTACAGTAATATAAAGGTAAGTTTAGTGATATCTAGCTCCTTTAAGCTAGAAAAGAGTGCATGGGGAATGACGCCAGTTGCCGATATTATAATAGGTATAGTTTTTGAGCCGTGGTAGCTCAGATGGTTAACGTTCGCTGTAAATATAACAGAACGCGAGTAGCCCGGGTTCGATCTCCGCCTTCACCAATGGAATTGTTATTTGCAATTTTAAGTGCTGATTAACCACGTGCTCGGCGGTGAAGGAAAACATCGTGAGGAAACCTGCATGTCAGAGGAATAAGGAAAAAAAATATTTCGAAGACATGTGAAGTTCGCTCAGAAATGAGGGGAGGCCTGTGCCCAGCAATGGGACGTATGTAGGGTGTAGCTTTACTATTACTTTTATAGTTTTTACAGTTTTTACTTTCCACTGAGATTTTATTTTGAAGGATAAATCAGTGTATTTGGCTATATTTTCACTGTAGGTGGAGGTCAAGTTGTGATTATTTGGTATAGCAAAATCTATAAGATAAACTGATTCATTTCCTTTGTAACGTAGCGTAATATGCGGTCGAATACAATGCGCGGTCTTGTTTGTTAAGGGGAAATATAACCTCAAATGGAATCGAAATCGAAGATCCTCCGTTATGCCGAAAATATTGCAGCATTCATTTTGAAATAAATATATGGTAAAATTGAGGATTAATGTTAAGTACTATGTTAGACGAAAACATGATTCCGTAAAATTTTCTCGATAGAAAAAAAAATCCAAAGTTACCTCCAAACTGAACAATAAACCGCTGTTATTCGTAAAATACTTTAAATATGATCATGAAACTTTGCATACTAACTGAACTAAATATAAAGCAGGGCTTATGTTTTTTTATTATTATTAAATTACCATTATTTGCACTGTAAAAAGAAATTACCTAAACTATCGGCGTCCTGAAGCTTGTTTACTGCCCGGTTCCAAGCTGTTAGCTACAGGCACCAGTGATATGCTGAATGGTTTCTGAACTATTATGACAATGTCTGCAAAGGTCTGAATGTGGTCTTTAATTATGTATTTCCTGTAGTTTAGTATGTGTACAGTTTGGTCCTGAATTGCTAACATAAAGCCTTCCGTTTCAGGGAAGAGTTCTCCGCGCCTGAGCCACATGTTGGACGCTATCTTGTCTACTTTTGTGTTCATCAAGTCGCGACGGTGTCTTTCATGTATCCTCTTCTGCAACCAGCTATTAATTTTATCCTTTGCAGAGATAATACTTTTACTTTCCTGTTTCCTTTGTTTTTATTATCCGGGGTATTCATGGGCTGAATAAATATATAAAGGAAATGAGAAATATAAATATATATCTAATATACGAACATAAATAAACAAATAATATATAAGTAAATAAAAGCCCAACCAGATTGCAGCCCTCGGCAGGGGAGACCAAACGGCCGAGGGTTAGGGGGAAAAGGAAAGAAACCTATAATGATTATATTATATACCTATATTACACCACAAAAACGATTAAAAACTCAGATTACAGGGAGTGAAACTTAAGGGGTAGGTACAATAAGGCGGTCTTATCGCTAAAAAGCAATCTCTTCCAGACAACCGAAAAAATAGTAGGTACTATTGGACAGTGGGAGGTGGTGTGTATTATAGTAAACTTACATACTTAATACCTAAGCAAACTAAACCGATACATAAAAATATTTAAGACACTAATAAAAGAGCTTACAAATAATTGTCTATATAAATTAGAATCCTTTAAAAGTATTCGATTTTTTGGCGTCTATTACAATCGCCTAACATTGCATTACAATTGGTAATATTTACATCATTAGAAATCACATGAATGGTCATCAACACGATGCGGCCATTGCAATTACATATAGTGTTTTTCTGCGTCCGAATCTACGACCCACTTGCGAAATGGTATAGTACTTCTAACGGCAAGAAGAGCCATGGTAGCTCAGAGGCTAAGCGCCTGCCGTAAATTTCGCAGTATGCGAACTGCCCGGGTTCGATCAGCACCGGCATCAACGATTTTATTAATTGAAATTTTGAGTGCTGATTTACCACGTGCTCGGTGGTAAAGGAAAACATCCTAAGAAAATCTAAAGGTCTGAGGAATAAAAATATTTCGAAGAAATCTGAAGAGTCGCCCAACACATATGGGACAATGCGGCGAACAATTTCTTGCCCTAAACCCTCTCTGAAATGAGGGGAGGACTGTATGGAGGACTTTAACTTTAACTTCAAATAAGTGCTCTAAAATCTAGCTACCTATTAGAAACTAATTTTTCCTCTGCGTAAATGAGTTAATGACCGCTATGAAGCTATGACCTATATAGCACCACATTTACATTTTTTGTAACATGCATTCTGACTGGAAATTATTTAAACACTTGTTATTTGCTATAGTAAAATATCATATAAATGCGTCAGAGAAATATAATATACACACCTCTAATTAGGCATAGTCCAAGAGCTCACATAAAGTTAATGCAAAATTTAAAAAGTTTCTAAGCTTCAAAATATTAGGTTTTGTGCTCGGTATCGCATATAGTTTTAATGTATTTTCAGCGATTTCTCGTCACTGTATCACTATTTATTTCGTGTTAAAGTACAACAATTATCAAATATAAAGTAATTTTACGAATTTTATCGCGTTTAATACAAAACACACGTAACGTTGGTAATTAAATAATAATCAAATCGACTAAATAATGCGATAAAACTTTTAAAATATTTGTGAATAAATGGATCGATATCCATACGGGTTTCCTGGGCCCGACAACAACAGACAATAGACTACCGAGCCCAAAATTGGCTAAGAACTATTCAGGTATCCCCATATCCTATAGAACACAATACAGTATCACAATATAATAGCAATTGACGATGACATAAGTTGGAAAATGTTTCTCTTTCTCTTTCTTCAATTCGCTTTAATCTCTACCGTAGAATACTATAATACATACATAATAGAACATACACAATAGGGAGTGGGTGGAGCCCTTGTAGTCACTAAAATGTCACTAACATGTCAATTCACACGTATAAATGTTAACACGAGATGTGTTTTGACGTTATAATGGTTTACAAATTTCGCATGCAAATTACTTAGAAAATGCCCAATTGCACACAATTTACAAATAAATATGTACTGAAATTTAAACGATTTTTAATGATGATCTTGACCATTAATCAAAAGTCCAAAATGTGTAAATTTACTCAGTTTGTCAACACAGCGAATCGGATTTGTAGTAGTGATAATACGACGTAATAGCTTGTATGTGTGCTCCGGCGACGCCGATCCTCGTAAAAAATAGTCATTTCATTGTGTATTATATTATTTTATGATCTCTACAATTGGTTGGCAGTTTGGCAATCACAGCACGTCTAGCGCCTTTAATGATTCTCTATGTCGCCGGTATGGATTTTTTCAAATAATTTCTCTTAGGGCTAATTTTTCAATTGTCTGATAAAAAATTTTCATAGGATAAAATACAACCTGAACAAATTTAAAATAAAAGCAGTTGTATTGATAAACTTGTTCAACTCTGTGACTTTTATATTAAGTTATTTTACAATTTTTAAAATTATGTTATAATTTATTTGATGGAAAACTAATATCTAACGATTGATTGATCTCTGCTCTGCACCGAGAAATAATTTCACGTAATTAATCTGACATCTCAGTCTACACTGTATATTTTATAGGCCTTATTCCGTTACGCATGCATAATGTTATTGTGAAGTGTATCATGAATTCACTAGACGCTAAATGATTTCATCATAATTTAGTATTCTGCAAGTAGACAAATAACTGCAAACTAGTGATACAAGTTTTATCGTTTAATACTATCGTCACGGTTTGCTTTGCTATTTGCTTTAACCTATTTGAAATTCCGATTTTTGTTAAGGGCTCTTATTGAACGATAACAATCGAATAATAAGATTTGTAGATTTAATGCATTTTATACATAACATAATTTTTGAATGGTGTTGTAAAGGTAAATATAAAATAAGCCTACTTTGGTTTCACAGTTGAGCACAGGCCTCGTGTCATTCCTGAGAGGGTTTTTAGGATGGACTTCACACGTCCTCTACTTCTTTCAATTTCTCATACGTTTCGATTCCCAAACGATGTTTCCTTTTACCACCGTGTAAGAAGTTTTTCTTATATAAATAGGGTGACAAACGAGCACACAGCACACCTGATGGTAGGTGGATGCTGTGGCCCGTAGACATATTTAACCTCGATTAAGAATCAAAATGCAGATGCGTTGTCACTCCTGAGGACTTAGATTACAGTAAAACGAGTATCCGGTTCTCTACACTCACCATACGAAACACAGAAGCATCAAGCTGCTATTTCACGTTGGTATTCTGTAAGAGCGTGGTCCTTCCCCGGTTGAGCCGACCCATTCGTGCTACAACCGTAATATAGCTGCATCGTGACTCTACCACGTATGAATACCACGTCTGAATAAATCGACACTTACAATTGCAATTAATAGTTTCATTTCTGACAGTGGACATCGAAGTCGGTTGGCTCGCCATTACAAAAGCTTTTAAGGCGAGCGTAGATACCGAGCTAAGACTTATAGGTCCGTTCCTAAAGAGTTTATCTTCCCGTTTTTATGCAGCCACTTTCACACCCCTATAACCTTAATCCTATATACGTCCGATTGCCTTAAGCTCGTCAGGCAGACATACCGCGTCGTTTGGCCGCAACCCAAACGCAGTTGTTGCATTATTTCCACCTTCTATGTGTAGTACGTGGGCAATAGACAGTTAGACGTGGAGCCGTGGTAGCTCAGTGGTTAACGCTCGCTGTAAATATAATAGAACGCGAGTAACCCGGGTTCGATCCCCGCCGGCACCAATGAAATTGTTAATTGCAATTTTAAGTGCTGATTTACCACGTGCTCGGCGGTGAAGGAAAACATCGTGAGGAAACCTGCATGTCTAAGGAATATGAAAAAAAAATATTTCGAAGACATATGAAGTTCGTCAACACGCATTTGGACAGCGCGGCGGACACTTCCTTGCCCTAAACCCTCTCAGAAATGAGGGGAGGCCTGAGCCCAGCAGTGGGACGTATATAGGCTGTAACTTTACTTTTTTTACTTTAGACAGTTAGACAACAAATCTGGTTTAAAAATTGTGTCTGACCTGTATATGCGTTGTAATCTACGAAGTGACTAGTTCATTAATAAACATTTAGATCTTATTTGTCATTGTTTTGGTAATTTCCGCAACGCAACTGATAATGGTAAAACTTTTTAAATTAAAAACAATAGTTCCCTATTGAAGGTTTCTAGGCGAGAACTTGATTACTGCTCCTATATTAACGTCCAAATAATAATCATCATTAATCATTGTTACAACTCATCACAAGTCCACAGCTAAACATAGGCCTCCCCCTAAGAATGCCACTAAGCACTTCTTAGTCACTTGGATCCATCGACTCCCAGCATGACTTACCAGGTCGTCACTTCATCCAGTGGGCGGCTACCGTCCAAATAATGGCTTGTAATAAAGTTTTTGATAGGTAAAAGTGCTGCCATTTTTATGATAAATGTCTTTGCACGCATGCTATGCAAAATCTCAAGATATTGTGTAACTACACAGACCCATGCTGGCTAACACTGTCGTACAAATTTCCCAGACGATTCAAATATGTTGGACATTTTTGTATTCGATTACAACAATAAATTTAAAAAAAAAACTCTATCGTTGACCTTTGCTGATATAATTTTAACTGACACAAACACAGCACAATGTCGATGTCAAGTTGGACGGTTTTTGAATACGGTATTTGCGCTTAATTTTGTGATATTTTAATATATCCTTCACAGTTGACAACTTCCGAAAATATTAAAAAATTGACGGGTTGGTCAAAGGACAACATCGTTAACCCGTTTTTTTAATAAATGGAATGTTTATTTTTAACGGAAATAGAGTACAAAATACATAATATAGGTATGTAAATGCTGTTACTAATGGAAAATGTATTTAAATTATACAGATGTATTAGATATCTTCTTTGAAATGATAGTTCCATGGTCTGTGTGGCAAAAATTACTACCGCAGATTTAAACTATTGACGCAAAGCAATAAAACCACTGACACGAAATGACTATTCAAAAAAATAAGAGCTTTAGAAGGATAATTTTTTTACGTTTATCTTCTTGATAAGTGTATAATTGGCAAAAAGAAAACAAGTTTATGTTCTCCGAATGTCTTCCCGCATTTTATTCAAGGGTTTCCGGTTCGATGGCCGTCAGAGGTCAACATTTGCATTAACGTACCTGTCATCGTTTAAATTGTTTCGCAAATTGTATCTGATTGTAAACGAGAAAAGGATGGTTTACACTTTGCCACGACGTTTATCGTGGCAAAGTGTAAACGATCCTTATTAATTTAAACTTCGACGTGATTTTATTGAGTTGATTACATTTAAGATCTGAGCAATCAGTTTACGGTATTTATTGGTTTCCAGTTAAGAATAATATTTTATATTAAAAAAATAAAACTAAAAAAACGACAATAGCCTAATGGTAGGGTGCGGACCGCAAGCTCAAAAAGGTCGTGGGTTCGAATCCGCCATTCGACTACTGGCGTGAACCACTCGTAACACAAGCAATTTAAGCTTACCATGAGTGGTTAAGGGGAGTATTAGTAATGTACATAGCATTGTCAATATTCTTTTTAAAAGAAAAAAATATTCTTAAGATAATTGACTAAACAAGTACATAAATATTTTGTTGACCTCCGTAGCTTAGTCACATTTTGACCAGCCTTTAGGTGTCCATCATACCTAACGGCTGGTCATGATGTACGTGACGGCTGGTTGTGAATTCTAATTTCAAGTGAAGACAAAATTCCGTACACTCAATTTTTACAGTCTTATCAAAACTTCGCTACACAATATATTATTGTCATTGCGTGTATTCTTCCAATGAATTGTTAATGTTTTATAATACGATACAATGGGATGTAAGGGAAATTTGTCATCATGTTACGGTTACTTTACGCTGATACATAAAAATCTAGACAGTTACAAGTGCTGAAAAAGATCCATCTAAGAACGCTGAATGTACATTTCATAGACTAGTTATGTAGGAGTGTTATCAGTGCGAGGGTACCACTGAATTTAGAGCTCTGCGCTCACCAATACGGACGATATAACGTAAGGAATATGGATAAAATTTTCACACAATATTTTTTGTTTACCAGTTACCTAACTGGCAGATTTTGAAAAGGCCTATGTCGAGTAATACGTATAAAAAAGCTGTTGAAGAAGAAAAATAAACGATACTGGATAACCAACTATGCTTCATTGTCATTAAACCTTTGACTTGCAATTACCGCACGTGTAGTTCCGTAGATGACCAGGTGAAAGTTGGGTATAAATTGAATGGGTATATGCGTGATTGAATACGCCGATCCCTTGAACTTACTTAGAAACTTACTTAACATAGACAAGCCGAGCAGCTGAATGGCAATGGGTCAGCCATTTAAATCGGAAAAAAAACTAATATTATATACACATATATATTCCACACTACAAGCTACTAATACTAATAAAAATTGCACTTCGACAATACAAGATTACTTATGAAACTAATTGCAGATCATATTAACTATTCTTTGTAACGAACGAATCGAAACGAATCAATTGTATTCAAAGGAACCCGCAATAACAAAGGATAAGGTTTTTTGTCGTCATTTTATCGTCGCAATGATAGCAGCATATGCAACAATTAAATCGTTATAAGAATAATGAGGGTTAATATTGAATTAATTAATAAGGGATCACAATACGAGTTTATCAAAAAAAAAACTAATTTATTTTAATATTATAAATTGTTTATAAATTTTCTATTCTGACGATAGTCAATTCTGTGTTATATATCTTATTTTTTCACCACATATAATATATTATACATTTGTAAATAATCCGGCAGTATTTATATTGATAGACAAATAATAATAATAAATAATTATATTCAAGGGTAGTTATTTTAAAATATATATTTTATAATATATATTTACTATATATTTCCGGTAGTGCCTTAAAGCTATTGTATTCCATATAAAGGACTCTTATAATTTGTGTTGTGTACATAAATATAACAATTTAGTAATCTATTTTTGTGATATAGTTCAAAAAAAGCAACAGAGTACAATAAAGTGTAAAGTATAATATGTGTACGCATATTTTTAACACAATCGAAAATGAAACGCTTTTTTTGAATAGGTGAACAGGACTATAATCATTTTTTAAATTACCTATATTACATATATGGCGCAGTCAACCAGCCTAGCCTTTTTTAGCAGTTTTGTTGAATGAAATTAATAAGGTGACCATGCCTGTAATATCGCTGGTCTGTTCCTAATTATGCGCTATGTGCTATATTACATAAATATCATATATATATATATATATATATATATATATATATATATATATATATATATATATATATATATATACTAAGCTTTATGGTGGCCTAAGGGCCACCCCAGCTGCATCATACATGATAATAAAAATATTGATACTATGTTGTATCAGATCCATCGGCTGAATATCATTCAGGCCGTTAGTTAAGTGCCGTTTAGCCAAGTACGCGCGCGCTCGGAAAAAAACTAAGTAGGCGCTAAAGAACGTGATTATAATTTTTAACAAAACGTTGTTATTGATTAAAAAACTGGTTTATGAGAACTTAGACATGATTATTCACTATGCCTTCAAAATAATTCCATGAATTTATTCGTAAAATTATTGTGGCGTCATGGAGAAATGTAACTAATGAGAGCCGTGGTAGCTCAGATGGTTAACGCTCGCTGTAAATATAACAGAACGCGAGGAACCCGGGAGTCCCCGCCGGCACCAATGAAATTGCTAACTGCAATTTAAGTGCTGATTTACCTTGTGCTCGGCAGTGAAGGAAAACATCGTGAGGAAACCTGCATGTCTGAGGAATAAGAAAAAAAAATATTTCGAAGACATGTGAAGTTTGTCAACACGCGTTGGGGCACGTGGCGGACACTTCCTTGCCCTAAAACCCTCTTAGGAATGAGGGGAGGCCTGTACCCAGCAGTGGGACGTATATAGGCTGTAACTTTACTTTTTACTTTAGTAAAAGGTCTAGGCTATTAACTGAAAGGCTAATTAAGCTAGCTGGCTGAGACATATACACACAAAAAGACAGAAATATACAGTGCGTTCGAACACACACACTATATACACGCAGGAAAATATTTGTGTTGAAAAAGGGTAGTGCGATCTCATTGGTCTTACTTGTAATATATACTCGTACAATCCGATGGCTTTGTAACGTAGTGCTAAGCAATTTGCCGTGACGCTGCGGGTTGATTGGATTCCCGATTCAAATAAGCATTTGTTTTTTTAAATAAAATAATTGTTCCCTATCAAGGTTGTACGTGTGCAATTATTTATCTATCTAAAATGCCTACACAATATAAAAGAAATAATCATCATCATCATCATCATTACAGCTCTTCACAAGTACCACTGCTGAACATAGGCCTCCCCCAAGTAATGCCACAAAGCACGGTCCTGAGCCACCTGCATCCCGACTTCGACTTCCTGCATGTCTTACCAGGTCGTCACTCCATCTAGTGGGGGATCGCCCTACACTACGCCTACCGGTACGAGGCTGCCACTCGAGAACCTTTCTTCCCCATCGGTTATCGGTTCTTCGAGCTATATGGCCGGCCCATTGCCACTTCAGCTTACTAATCCGTTGGGCTATGTCAGTCACTCTGGTTTTACTGCGGATATCCTCATTTCTGAGTCTATCACGCAGTGAAACTCCGAGCATAGCCCTCTCCATAGCTCGCTGAGCGACCTTGAGCGTCCTCATACGGCCAGCAGTGAAGGACCACCTCTCAGATCCGTAAGTCATCACTGGCAACACGCACTGGTTATACATTTTAGTTTCCAGAGATTGAGGTATACCTGACGAGAAGATGTGTCGTAATTTCCCGAACGCTGCCCAGCCGAGTTGAATCCGTCGATTGACCTCTCGGTCAAAGTTGGACTTACCTAGTCGGACTATTTGTCCCAGGTAAACGTACTCGTCAACAACTTCGAGCATAGTGCTCCCAACAAATACCAGCATAGGTGTGACATGGACATTAAACATGATCTTTGTTTTGTCCATGTTCATCTTAAGACCTATCCGTTGGAAGACACCATTGAGGTCATTGAGCATAGTACTAAGGTCCTCCAGCGATTCTGCCATAAGGACTATATCGTCGGCAAATCGAAGGTGAGTGATGTACTCGCCATTGATGTTAATACCGTATCCTTTCCAGTTCAGTAGCTTGAAAACGTCTTCCAACGCAGCGGTGAAGAGTTTCGGGATATAACATCACCCTGTCTTACACCTCTCTGCAGTTGGATAGGTTTCGAACTCCGGTTCTGTACTCGGATGGCCATCGTAGCCCTACTGTACAAACACTTCAGCACTTCGATATACCCACAGTCAACTTGGCACCGCTGAAGGGACTGTAGCACTGCCCAAATTTCGACGGAATCAAAGGCTTTCTCATAGTCCACATATGCCAGGCAAAGTGGCAGATTGTACTCTTTGGTCTTCTGTACAATCTGCCGCAGGGTATGTATGTGGTCTATGTACTGAAGCCTTTTCGGAAACCGGCTTGTTCGGGAGGCTGGAAGTCGTCGAGTCTGCGTGCGAGACGATTCGTAATGACTCTCGAAAACAGCACGTAGACGCGACTCAGAAGGGAAATCGGTCTGTAGTTCTTCAAGAGAGCATTGTCGCCTTTCTTAAAGGACAAGAACACCGTGCTTCTGCTCCACACCTCCGGAGTAGTGCCACCATGGAGGACGGAATTGAAGAGCTTCTGAAGGACTTCAAGTACCGGTGTTCCACCCGCTTTCAGAAGCTCCGCTGTGATTCCATCCTCGCCCGGGGCCTTACTGTTTTTAAGGTGGTGGAGAGCCTTTCTAATCTCGCTCAGACTGACGTCCGGGATATCATCGGAATAGTGTCGGATAAGACTTGCTCTTGGATAGTTACTCACACTTGCGTGTGGCTCCAACGATGATGTGTGCAGGTGCCCATAGAACCTCTCAATCTCACGCAGAATCTCAGGTGTCCCGGAAACGATGTTGTCACACTCAGCCTTCAGCTTTGACAGTTGGCTCTTTCTGGCAGACAGATCTCTAGCAAAGACTTTGGAGCCCTGGTTCCGCTCGATCGCTTCTTTAATACGAGCAGTATTAAAGTTGCGTAAGTCTCGCCGTATGCATTTGGAGATCTTTCTGTTCAGTTGCATGTATGCTGTCAAATCTGTTGACGATTGCAGCCTCATCTCCCGTCTAACAGCCATGAGATTAAGAGTGTGATCGGCGTTTTTGTGTTCTTCTGCGGCGGGTCTTGCAGAACTTAGCTCAGACCGCATGGACAGTTTCCACGAGCTTGTCATTCATATATCTTTTGTAACTCGAAAGAAATAATATATCATCATAATACATTGTTTGTTAAATAGAGTATGCCTTATGACTGGTCCTGAATTTCGTCCAAGGTACCGGCAGAATAACAGTGCTGCGGCAATATTGATGTAGCTTCGTTTCGGTGCTGCAGCCTTTTTTTTCCTTTGCCTTTATTGTGATGGATTATAGGCTGTGGCTAAGAATAACTATTTTTCTTTCTTACATCAATACCAACCCTATATAGCTGAAGCGTTATTTTACTAACTTGGTTGGTGGGGAAGCTCATTATTACATTGCATAATGTTCCTTTTTAAATTATTACAGGCCAGTTCCGTATGTGTAATAAAGTACTAATTTATTACACATAATATGCAGTACTTGATTACAAAACAAGTGGAGATGCAGCCCAAGATGATAAAACACACTTAATTTGGAGATCCAGACTTTTGCGTTGAAGACAGAGAAAGACAGAATTTATAAACAGAACGAGGAAGTTTTAAAAATATATTATTTTAAAACAATATTAACTCTTGTCTCATAGTGTGTCTACACTATGAGATGTGAGGAGTCGATGGATGCAGTGGCTTACAACCGTGCTTCGTGGCATTCCTTGAACTATCTGCAGCGGTAGACTTATAATGATGATGATGAATTCTTGTTTTATAATCAGTTTTCCATTTTTCATTAATTGAAATCACTTGGCAACCGATAAAAAACAAATGTATAAATAAAATAAGAAAAAAAAAACAAGGTACATCAGTTTTTAAACACGTTTTTCTCTAGACCGGATCTAGAACTATCTAAATTTTTATTCCATTTGACCTTTTTCGCGTGGCGATAGCTTATTTAAAAGAAAAAAATGATAGAACACCGAGTTAAAATCACATTAGTATAACGTCCAGTATTTGACCTTGAATTCTTAATTATGTTTTTATGAGTAAATAATGTTGCAAAAAGTACCAGCAAGACTCACCCACATATTCTATTATCGTGAATAAAAAATGCACCGAGCACCAGTTAACATTAGTACATACAAATAAAATACTGAAAGGCTTCAGTCTTGACTCCTTACTTCCTTATAACATATGACTTATATATGAAACAGCCACAAATAGCAATCAGCTTCAAACAAAGGTATGTTTATGTTAAATCTTGAGGACTAAGATTAAACACAGCCTATTACCACCGGCTACGTTGCCTCTCGACGAAAACACAACAGATATACTGTTGAAAATAGAAACAGAAACTTTTTTTATTAAATATTATATTATATATAATACTTATTGAAAGTCACTTTATTTTAATTTACTACTGGTTCAGAAAAAAAACCTTCGTCTTTGGACGAACCAGAGAGAAACCCAACGGGACTACTTTTTTAAATAACAGCTTACAATCATGTATGTTATAATTAACAACACAAAACAAATTAGAAATAGCTTGTTAGTGATCTTCCCGGGGGTTATTATCATCCAAGAATTTCTGAATATTATAATAACCCTTTTTATACAAACTTAGTTTAATAAGGTTTTTGAACTTTGTGCGGGTAAAACTTTGTACATTTTCAGGGATTTTGTTGTAAAAGCGTACACATCGCCCCAAGAATGAATTACTGACTCTGAAAACTGAAAGCACAGAGCTTTTGAAACATTATGTTAAAACTTCAATTAATGTCACAGCCCTGTGACTGTGACCTCACAGTGACCCACTGCTGAGCACAGGGCCTCCTCTCATTTCTGAGATGGATTAAGGACAAGGAAGCATCCGTAGCGCCACTCCAATGCGTTTATGTGGACGTCATATGAACGAAAATCGATTTTTTTTTTCATTTCTCATATATGCAGGTTTTCTAACGATGTTTTGCTTCGCCGCTGACGTGATAAATCGGCATTAAAATTACATTCAACAATTTCATTTAATAAATGAGTATTACACGCATAATTATGCCTTAAATAGCATATTTTTTTGCAATGATATCACTATAAAAGTATATTGTAACTAGCCTTGACATCTATTTGTATTATACCAAAGATGACACTAATGCACTTTGAAAACCGTATTACGTACTGCGGAAAACGCTCGTTTATCAAAATTACTTTTGACACTTGTCATCACACTCATAAGTGGGCGTAACTTGAGAAATATTGTCTTACAAAACTACATGGCTGCAGTATTGTAATTTATATTACATTAATAAAATAGCATTCGATTTTCGTGCTGCATAGAGCACTCCATACAAAGAAGGCTTTATTACAAACGTATCGTTGTAGAAAGTGGAGCACGGAGAATTGTTAGTCATAATTGAATGTTTCTTTATACGAATATCGTACCTTTGCGCCAATTATTTTTCATACGTGTTCCCAGATAACTATATAAAGTATTTATAATATAGCGCAGTTTACTTAAGTCACGAATTTATCTTTTGTGAAACTATCAAATTGCGTGAACTTCATAGCATTAAACTACATTTTTTTTTTCAAAAAAGCTTCATTAAAATGTTCTTTCTACTTTCTTTTTGTACTTTAACGATATTACAAAATTCAAAAGAAAATTTTCGGATATTATGTGTGTATTTTATTTTTTTTATTAATATGACATACGTACGTAATCAAACAAAAACAAAGTAAGTATATCGATATTTCTCCGTTAAAGTTTATGATTATGAGTTTATAATTAAAAAGGTAAATAATTTTTACATTTTTAATTATTTATTAAATACTTTTCCTCTTAACAGTCCCACAATAGAATATATTTGCCAAAATCCCGTGCAATAATTTTCCCAAAAGATTATATATATATATATATATATATATATATATATATATATATATATATATATATATATATATATATACATAAAGGATAATTCAAGAATATCAAGTCAACTCCCACATAATATGTCGTAATGGCTTATCATTTAATATAATAATGTAAAACCTAGAAAATCCGGTTGGTGACAAAGTAGAGCGTCTTAAAATTAATCTACTTCCTAGACGGATACAAACCCAAACTTAAATAAGAACAATATCCAGTTTGACGGCTCCGTGGCGCAGTGGCTTAGCCTCGAGTTACGGCGACGAGGGCCGCGGGTTCGAATCCCACACGGAACAGCAAGTATTTGTATGTTCAAAATATAATATGTCCTTGTGCAATTTATGTTTTTAGCCTGCCTCTATGATACAGAAAATTCTAAAAAGTTATGAGCTGTGTCCGGTAGTTACTACAGTATAATTAATGATCATTAAAACACGTGTTCACTTATTATTGCGTTTTTGTTTCCGATGTAATATTTCAGTATCTTAACCAAAGATTATCTATCGTATTCGCGAGGATTATGTGTATCAAGGTCTGATATTTCATTGCACAAAGTGTAACTACACTTCGTCCAACTAACGCGACGTTAGGTAACAGCTTACTTGGCGTTGATATCTTTTCTAGCGCGGTTGCGGAAGCATAATATAATGCCACCACATTAAGACTTACATTTATGTAAAAACAAAGAAAACACTTTACTTATATAAAATACTTTATGGCACACTAGTTACTAACATTACGAGTATAAAAAGTTAAATCCATGTATCCAAACCCAAGGAAGAATTATATTTTATTTACAAATCAGATTTAAATATTTTAAAGCCAATTACAAAGATTTTAACTAACACTTTTCACTAATCGTTTTACATTTTACAATTTTTTAAAATAGCTTTATCTTACCAGCTTAATTATTTTCCAGAGCTTTTAAGAGTAAGATGTTTTACTTTCAAATTTTCACGTACGCGAAAATATTGAAGATGGTGTGAAGTACGTAAGTGTATCTAATATTTTTATATTTATTTATTATCATTACTGTTTAAACATACTAATGCCTATACCTAAAAATTTCGAAGTTCTTGTGAACATAGGATTCATACACAGTAAAAGGTCTCATATTTCTTTTATCAATGATATTATAAAATCTTTCATAAATTAGTCACGAGAGTGAAAGAAATCGAATCTCATTTAATATTCTTTTGCTTGTACAACACGCTATGCCGTGATATTACAAAATTAGCTGTATAGAGTTTAAAAATACATTGAGTATATAGTTCTCCTAATACAATTTAAATTACAAGACTGCAAATTCATGTTTCTCAAAATTTTTGGCAATTTAAAAAAATTACTCACCGTAAGGGAAACGATTATTTCTACCGAAATCCGAGTAACTTTCTATTTATTTATTTTTGTAAATACAGCAACAACGGCGTAAATAACTTAATCACGGGTCACTTTTACAAAAGTCCGCCAAATTTGCGTATTAAGAGTTCGATTTTTAAAATTGGCGTAAGGTGTTCAGAAACAGGCGAGTTGCCGCGTCCCGTGGTAAGCGGCGACTACGATTTGCCGAGTTGCGAATCGTTCGTGTGTACAGCGTTCGTTCCCCCGCGCATCGGTCAACGCCGGTCGATTACGTGCGGTAGCTTACACTTCGTTTCATTGATATTATACGCAAAAACAATGCATATTGCTACTCCAATATATACACAAACCATCTATATTCAACGAAAAGACGACATGTACACTTCAATTCATATAAGTATCAACACCGTCACGTTTCATGTTTGCCATTAGCAAGCGATAAATTTTGCTAGGAAACAAGATTATCATTTTTAAATTCAAATCCACTACTAATAACGAGGTGATGAGATGGACTTTAAAAAAAAGAATATTAACAATGCTATAAACATTCCTAATATTCCCCTCAACCACTCGTGGTAAGCTTTAACTGCTTGTGTTACGAGTGGTTCACGCCAGTAGTCGAATGGCGGATTCGAACCCACGACCTTTTTGAGTTCACGATCCGCGCCCTGCCATTAGGCTACTGTCACTAGTTAGCAATATTATTTATTTTTGCGGAAATATTTTGAGGAAGTTTGTAAACTAATCCGCTAAAGTTTAAGGTTAAAGTTACAGCCTGTATACGTCCCACTGCTGGGCACAGGCCTCCTCTCATTTCTGAGAAGCTTTTAAGAAAAGGAAGTGTCCGCGGCGCGGCCCCAATACGTGATGGTGAACTTCACATATCTTCGAAATAATTTTTGCATGCGACATGCAGGTTTCCTTAGATTGTTTTCCTTCACCGACAAGCACGTGGAAATACAGCACTTAAAATTGCAATTAACACTTTCATTGGTGCCGACGGGGATCGAACTCGGTTTGCTCGCGTAATGTGAAATTTACAACGAGCGCTGACCATCTGTGCTACCACGGCTCTGTACTAATTCATAAGGCCAGACTTTTTCAAAGGCTTTTGCCACATCGAAAAATGGAGCGTCTTGTACAGACGCTCTATTTTTGCAGTGTGTCTGGGAAACCTTGTATCATAATCTAATAAATATGTGCTCCGTAAGGTGGTGCACCTGGCGGACACTAAAGTGTTTGGTTCGAAAACCCAACACTAGACTTAGACTTCTAAACGGGAAGTTGGGTTTTAAGAATCTATTCATATCTAACACAACATCCTTTAGCCGTTTGAACACGATACGCTCATGGTGGCCTGATTTGTGGAATTATCCGGCTTGAGAATATCAATAACGTCTGCTACCTTCCAAGTATCTAGGAAGGTCCAATTGGAAGGGAGTACGTCGAATATAGTAGGTAACTAAGAGAAAAATCAGACGCGGAGGGAAATATTTAATCAAAACTTTTCTTTATAATTCTATAGAATAAGGGTAACTAACGAGAGCAGGTTCCATCTGATGGTAAGAAGCTACTACAGTCTATGGACATCTGCAGTCCATCTTGAACCAAAAAGGTCACAGATGCGTTGTCGCCTCTGAGAACTAAGATGCTGTGTGACATAGCATGTTAAAATACAAATATTTTTTTAATAATGCTGCTGCATTTCCTATGATGAGTGGCAAGACCCTTTTTACAAGTAGCATTTCAGGGTCAACAAATCAGGCAGTACCATACGGTAACTATTTAAGCCTTATAACCGTTTAGTGCGATGCCACATGTAAAAGAAGAAAAAAAAGGAGAAGTTAACTTTCCCTATCAAGGTGATAGCAGACTTATTTAAAAAGATTCAAGCCTGCAGTAGTACCAACTGTAACAATATTTATGATTGTATATCAATCACCACATTTTCCAAGTTACTTTACCCTTATGGTGGCCACACGCGGTCAGTTCAACTGATCTGACCGCGTGTGGTCACCATAAGAAAAACATCATGTTTTAGATACATCCATAAATAAACTTATATATAAAACTCCGATATTAATATATTTATAATGATCGATATATCGAAAATCCACTATTTTGAATAATATCAACATTTTTAGTTTGAACTCATCAATTGGAATGATCAGTTGAACTGACAGTGTGTGGCGACCATTAGAGAATAGCATCGTAAAATTGCATCATAATTGATGTAGTTGTAGTGTTTCGTACAGTTAGTACCGAGGTCCGAAGATCCACCTACGACGATAACGATCACTCCGTGTCCTCAGGCCTGAATAAATAAACGACGAAGGTGTGAGTGGAGGAAATAACGATATTTTTACTCACACTGAAAGACGTATTCAATAGACAATCTTAGAAGAATCTTAATTTTTTGGTCCAATAATAATGCACCTGTGTAAGAGTGTGAGTTGAACTTTTTGTACCATTTTATTATTATTATGTGTTAATAGGTGAGGACGTATATATATTTATTAATTTTTCAAAAAGGATGAAAAAGAAATTCCGTGCTACAAATTTAAAAAAAACAAGAACCTAATTAAAAAAATAAATAAAGCTATGTGACTATAACATCATTTTACAATATACTTTTATTTTTTTATAGCTAAAGTTGTGAGCTAAGTAATGATACACAGTTAAGATAATATTATTTTTAACAACATTTTATTTCTTTTTTTTTCAGAATATATTTTATATTGTACGTTGCACCTATCCGTCAAAATATAAAATTACAATGTCCTTTTATGTTTGGTTTGTCAGGCAGAAATCGCTTAAAGCGATATGACCATTGTTAGTAGTTTATAAGTTTTCCGTTATTGTAATAACATTGTTCAAATGCAGTAAAGAGTTGTCTATCTATCATCTATCTACACAGATTTTTCGTGTACACGTTTTGCCTGCAGGATGTACTGTCAGTATTGTCCTTAATATTTTACTTTAAGCTTTTTAGATTGTAAGTCGCCATTTATAATTAGGCGTTTGGGTTAGTACCATATCACTCTCCTGCTCCTGTCGCCGAGCAGCATTGCGTGCGCTACTATGTTCCTGTGTGAAGGCAAAAAAGCCAGTAGAATCAAAGGCTGTGAAGCATTCCACCTTAGTCCTCAGAGATGACAATATACTTATAGCCTTCTTCGTTTAAAGTTTCTTGTAGGTTATTGATAGAATCAGGCGTTACTTTGCGGAAATCCGTTATAATAAAGATATTAATTAATATGCAGCCTTCCGCTAACTAAATACAATGATGTGTCTTACCTGCTGCTGTCTACTTCACCTGATGATGCTTCGTCTAAAGGCGAAACACGTGTCGCATTATCATCGATGGTGTCTTTCCTGGAATATTGGTGTTGGGAGTAGTGGTGCTGGGATTAGTGATGACGGGATTGGTGCACGCAATTGAGGGAGGGTGGGAGGTGTTCTTCAATCCAGGTAAGACACATTATTGTATTTAGTTAGCGTAAGGTTGCAAATTAATTAATTTCTTTATTTCTTGTAGGTGTCTATAGACCGCAGTATCCACATACTATAAGGTGGATTGTAAGTTCATTTATCACTTTAATCTTGTAAAGTAAAATGGTTTTTTTACGGAACAAGGGTGACAAACAGACACACAGTCCACCTGATGGTAAGGAATGCTGTGACAAATAGATATCTACAATTAACCTCGATTAAGAATAAAAAAAACAGATGCATTGTCACCCTTAAGGACTAAGATGGAATGCCTCGATTCCAGTAAAACGAGTCTCCGGTTGTCTACACTCACCATACAAAATACAGCAGTTTTAAGCTGCTAGTTTATGCTGGTATTCTGTGAGAGCACGGTCCTTCCCCAGTCAAGCCAAGTTCATGCTACAATCATAATAGCTGCAACGTGGCTTTACCACGTGTACGTCTTGTCAAATCAATGTTATATATTTTACCACGTAATGATGAACTCACCTCCACCTGTACGGCAATAATGCGTTGATCGTGTAACTAGCCAGAATAAATTACATACTCGTAAATGACGGACGAATGCGAGCTATAATTTTTGATTAGCCGCATTCAGCATGCTTCCTCTAATGGATATCCATGCACAATACCACTGACACGTAAAACATCAACAATCATAATAACGATAGGTAATTTATAAGGCTTTTTGTATGATTATTCTTTCAGTACACTGAAGCGTAGTGTAACTGTATAGAACATAACACGAGATCTGCACGTCTATCATGTGTCAGCAAGTATATTTCACAGTAACCACCAATTTGAAACTTATGAACATCTAAATCCATTATCGGTGTCTAAAGTAAGTAAAGGTTGTAGAGAGAAGTACTGTCAAAAAAACTTATTTGTTAAGGAAACATCGGTTTAAAAAAATTAAATAATGGAAATGAAAATTTACATTCAAATATTCTTAGCCATGATCAAAGTGTATTATATAGAAATATAGTTATGCAGTTGCAATTGTAAATGCTGATTTACCACGTGCTCGGTGGTGAAGGAAAACATCTTGAGGAAACCTGCGTGTCATAGAAATAAGAAAATCAATATTTCGAAGATATGTAAAATTCGTCAACACGCATTGGGGTAGTGCGGCGGACACTGCCTAGTCCTAAAACCCTCTCAGAAATGAGAGGAGGCATGTAACTTTAACTTTTATCTTTATATTTATTGGAATAGTAATGTATTTCTTAAATAATGAAATAAAGTATATTTTACATGTAACTATCATATTGTAACTCTAATACACGATTTCATTCAATCACCTTATAAATAAAATTATTAGAAATTTTCTCGAGGCTCATCCTCAAAGTACCAAAGTTCACCACGTGCAGAAAAGGTTGATAATTAAAGAATATAACAATACTTGTAATTGAAATAATACTCGTTTTTACGGAATTTATCGCGTATATTTAACTTTTTAATACCCGACGTTTCGAGGGCTTTACAGCACCCATGGTCACGGGAAGGACTGAGATGTTTAACGTCCAGATGTCATAGTTAACCGCGGTTACCATAGATTAAAATTTAACTTTTGTTCCGATCTACACAGTATGAACTTATGGTATCATGAAGCCTTGCAGTTGTATGCTTGGGTTGGGATTTAATTTTATTTATTATAGGATCCCAAACAGATGGTAGCACCCAGCCATCTTCTCTATTAAAATTAGGGTGTTTTTTGATTTCAATAGCCTCGCGAATCATCCTTGGAAGGAATCGGTGTTCTTTAGCGAGGATTTGTGGTCTATCAAATCTGATGTAGTGACGGGGGCGATCCTGTACATATTCACAGACTGCAGACTTCCCGGAGCGTCGATTCTTCACATCAGCTACAATAAAGGTTTTATCCAAAGGACTAAATTACGCTATAAGTCCGCGCAGATTACCGTACGAAGAAATTATCTGTAGCGTCGAGGACTGTTTATTTAAAAACAATATGCGGAAAGAAGATTTGGAGGCGATACGTCAAGACATTTCGTCTATGTTACGTCGATGTTCAGTGCCTAAACCGAATCTTCCCAGAGACGAATTTATAGCGTTAAAGAACCTACGCAATAAACCAGAACTTACGATTCTCCGCGCAGATAAGGGAAACGCCACGGTAGTCATGGATACGTCAGATTATAATTCAAAAATACAAGAACTTTTGTCGGATGTAAGTACTTATAAAAAGGTTAAAAACGACCCAACAAATAGCACACTAAAAACAACTAGTGACCTCATAAAGAAACACTCCGAAAAATTAAATCTGGACGTAAAATGGATAATACCTACGTGCGCCAAATCACCAAAGTTGTATGGGTTACCAAAAATACACAAGCCCAATGCTCCATTACGTCCCATAGTGAGCCAAATCGATTCACCAACTTACAGATTGGCTCAACACTTAGCGAAAATACTCTCACCGCTCAGGGGACACACAAGAGCACACATAAAGGATTCCTACCATTTTGTCAGCGAGATTAAAGACCTGCGTCTGGCAGACAATGAAACTATGGTCAGTTTTGATGTGCAGTCATTGTTTACACGCTTACCTGTTGAAGACTGCATCTCAATTGTAACTAGGAGGCTGGAGGAAAACAACATGCCCGTAGAATATGCAGTATTACTCAGACACTGCCTTACATCTGGCTACTTATTGTGGAAGGAGGAGTTCTACAAGCAAGTAGATGGTGTGGCGATGGGCTCACCTGTATCTCCCATTGTCGCCGACATATTCATGGAAGACTTTGAGGAGAAAGCCCTGCTTACTTCTCCGATAAATCCAAGATTCTACAAGCGGTACGTAGACGACACTTTCACAATTCTACCTTTAGATAAAGTAACTGCATTTTTAGACCATCTTAACTCTATAAATTCTAAAATTCAGTTCACAATGGAGTTAGAGGCAAACAATTCCTTAGCTTTTCTAGATGTGTTAGTAATTCGGAATCCTGATAACACCTTGAGCCATACTGTGTATAGAAAAAAGACCCATACAGATAGATATTTAAACGGTGATTCTCACCACCATCCTTCACAGTTAGCTACCGTGGGTAAATCTTTGTTTCAGAGAGCACGAGGGATCTGTGACAGTAAACACCTGGCTGCCGAGCTCCAACACGTCAAGCAAGTTTTGCATGACAACAAGCTTCGGGTCCCGCGCCTACGTCACTGTGAACGAGTAAAGCCGGCCACAGTCGAGCGTGTACTTGCTATACTGCCATATGTTAGAGGAGTCACTGACAAGATTGGCTACATTTTGAAGCGCGCTTCCATCAAAACATACTTCAAGCCGCCGAAGAAGATTGGTCAGTTTTTACCATCAGTCAAGTGTAACGTCCCTCTGCAAGATGCAGGAGTGTACAAGCTTGATTGTGAATGTGGTCTCTCCTACATAGGACAAACTAAAAGATCAATTAAAACCCGCGTCAAAGAACATATAGCTGATGTGAAGAATCGACGCTCCGGGAAGTCTGCAGTCTGTGAACATGTACAGGATCGCCCCCGTCACTACATCAGATTTGATAGACCACAAATCCTCGCTAAAGAACACCGATTCCTTCCAAGGATGATTCGCGAGGCTATTGAAATCAAAAAACACCCTAATTTCAATAGAGAAGATGGCTGGGTGCTACCATCTGCTTGGGATCCTATAATAAATAAAATTAAATCCCAACCCAAGCATACAACTGCAAGGCTTCATGATACCATAAGTTCATACTGTGTAGATCGGAACAAAAGTTAAATTTTAATCTATGGTAACCGCGGTTAACTATGACATCTGGACGTTAAACATCTCAGTCCTTCCCGTGACCATGGGTGCTGTAAAGCCCTCGAAACGTCGGGTATTAAAAAGTTAAATATACGCGATAAATTCCGTAAAAACGAGTATTATTTCAATGTGTAGTGTTCGCGTAAATATAAGAAATCATTAATACTTGTAATTATTATAACCTAAATTTCAATACGAAAAAATAAACGCAATCGATGAGAGTTGAAGGACATAATCGTAAACCACACTATGTGATAACGTACTTTATGGGTGGTAGAGATACACTTACATTAATACGTGGTAGAGTCGAGTTGCCACCGCATTATGCCTGTTGCACAAATATTGTGGCTAGACCAGGAAAGGGCAAGGAAGAGAAAAAAGTTAAGGATAGATGTAGATATCTATGGACTAGCAACCACTTAGATCAGACCAACAGCAAGTGTGAGCTTGTTTGGCACCGTCACATAAAAATAACACAGTTGCCGGTGTATAGTTTATAGTTATAGCACAATATTTAATGTAGGGTTAAAACTTAACTTAACTGCCACCAAGTGGGCGCATGCATAAAGAAATTAGTTTAAAGTTACTTTAAGCTCATTTTGCAATATCCATAAGATTTCACTTCCAATAAAATTTTACCTAACAAGGATAGTAATAGTTACTTTGCAACCATCCGCTCAATAAAATAAAATGATGTGTCTTACCTAGTTGAATGAGACACCACTATTCTAGGAAAGACATACCATCGACGATAATACGACACGTGTTTCGCCTCTACACGAGGCATCTTCAGGTAATGTAGAATCTACGGCGGCTGACCATCGTCGGTGTTGCGACTAGTGGTGCTGGGATTAGTGGTACGGGATTAGTGCACGCAATTGAGGGAGGGCGGGAAGTGCTCTTCAAACTAGGTAAGACAGATCATTTTATTTTATTCAGCGGATGGTTGCAAAGTAACTATTAATGTCTTTGTTATAATGGATTTGCGCAAAGTAACGCCTGATTCTATTAATTAAATTTTACCTACATGGAAAAAATACTCTTTAATATATTTTTCATATAACGCAAAGTAGGGCGCGAATAACTATACGACCTTGCTGACTGGCTGTTCGTTCAATGCGTAACCGTGAACTGAACGCGAGAGTAGTGCGTGTTAAAAAATATGGTCACAACATAATGTGTCAGATATATCTATCAGATCAGATAAACGAGAAGGAGACCTGAGAATAATATATGAACATACACTTTTGTTTGAAACAATAGTCTTTTACAGACCCACATAGGTTTTACTTGTACGTCAATAAAATATATCAAATAAGTATTTTCATATATTTGCCTTACATATTTTCCGTTCCGCGATTTCCCATATTTAGTGTGGTATCATTAGAAAGGTGCTCTTAATACACTTTTTTTTAAACATTACCGGAAATTTATCTTTAACCGATCCACCCTAATTTTTAAAATAAGGTAACTAAACATCTGTATAAATTAGATAAAAATCTCTCATGAGATTAAAATATACTACATTGTGTGTTGTACATACATTATCTTTATAGTGGAACCATTTCACGTTTGTTTGTTTTTTTATTTTAACAATACGAATTAAGTTTTGACAAAGTTATTGTAGTTAAGTCGGAGTGACGACCTGGTAAGACATGCAGGAAGTCGATGGATGCAGGTGGCTCAGGAACGTGGTTTGTAGAATTTCTTGGGGGAGGCCTATGTTCAGCAGTGGACTTGTGAAGGGCTGTAATGATAATGATGATGATAAAAGTTATTAGTGCGTTTAGTTTCATTTCAAGTAGGTACCCTTGATACTAACTGCACCAACCACTTTCTCGACAATGAATATCGAAATGATTTGCAGTGTCCAGATTTTTTGCTTTATAAACGCCTAGTAGAACCTTGATGCTAAATTTCAAGTGAATCGGGAAAACAGTCATTAAGTGAGTGATTTAAATAGCATATTTTAGACGGTAATAACTCAAAAACTTTAAAGGGCATGATGTTGCGGTTCTCTCGACTTTCGGGCGGGCGGTCTTCATGGTCCATTTTCATCTTCGGCTAAAGAACTATTTGACACACTGCCATGTATAAAAATTTTAAATTGTTTCTGTCGTCGTGTTAATATAATGGCATCATCTGGGCCTAAAAACATCGGTTCATAAAATTTTGTGGACGCGATTAAACCTTTTCGGATTATTCGGATTCGGATTCCTACCGATTTTAGTTTTAAACGATTTGCAACTTATAAGTTGCAAATCGTTTAAAACTAAAATCAGGTGGTTACATAAGAAGAGAAAATTATGCGACGCTGTTTTTTGGACGATTTTCCACTTTTGCACGCTTAAGTAACGTTCGTTGCGTGCGTCCGCGGCAAAATGGACGCCACTTAAGTGGAGCTATTTTTAAAACATAAAATACACATGATTTTATTGTTAGGTAATACATTAGAGTGTTATTTACAATTACATTATGAGTTATTATAATAATTACCAACTAACAGACTTTAAGTTCGGGAAATAATAACAATATTCCGTTTACAATGTTTACTATTTACCTTAAATCAATTTGCTAAGTATGACTTGGTTGACTGAGTTTTAAGTTACACGTGGAATCTAGCCCCTGCTTCACAATCTCGGCAACAGCGCCAGTTACCGCATCCAGTTTTGAATCTGAATCTTAAGGGATTCAAACACACACGGAAAATTTCATCAGAATCGGTCGAGCCAGTTTCGAGTTTTAGCGAGACTAGTAAAGTTAAAGTTACAGCCCATATACGTCCCTCCTATATAGGCCCCCCCTCATTTCTGAGAGGGTTTTAGGGCAAGGAAGTGACCGCCGCGCTGCCCCAATGCGTGTTGGCGAACTTAACGTTTCTTCGAATATCTTTTTCTTATTCCTCAGACATGCAGGTTTCCGCACAATGTTTTCCTTCACCGCCGAGCACGTGGTAAATCAGCACTTAAAATTGCAATTAACAATTTCGTTGGTGCCGGCGGGGATTGAACCCGGGTTACTCGCGTTCTGTTATACTTACAGCGAGCGTTAACCATCTGAGCTACCACGGCTCTCTAATCAGTAATGCCAGACTTTAGCGAAACCAACGGACAGCAATTTATTTTTGTATAAAGAGGTAATACACATTCCAATTTATTATTACTAGCTACCTGATTCATGCCGAAAACGGATCATCAAGCAATTAATGTAATTATACTCTTTAAACCACGAAACGAAAGACCACGCTGTCACAGATTACCATAGTGTTTCGTATGGTATGTTTTAGTCACCCTTATTTAATAAAAAAAAAACAATTATAAAGGACTATGAGTTAAAAGTCCCAATAAAATTTCCAAAAGTTATATATTTACGAAAATTTAAGGTATGCACACAAGTATAAAACATAACAAAGTTTTAATAAAAGAGTGATAAACATTCTCTAAACATCAGTAAAATGCTCGTTTGCCCCCTCTTCTATAAAAATAAAAAAACAAGCTGGATCAGTTACATGATCAGTTACATTTTTTACGTGGTAGAGCCATGCTGCAGTTATATTAGTAGTATAGTTGTAGCACGAATGGGTCGGCTCGACCGGGGAAGGACCACGCTCTCACAGAATACCAGCGTGAAATAGTAGCTTAATGCTGCTGTATTTCGTATGGTGAGTGTAGAGAACCGGAGACCCTTTTTACTGGAAACGAGGCATTCCATCTTAGTCCTCACGGGTGACAACGCATCTGCATTTTGATTCGTAATCGAGGATAGATGTAGATGTCTATGGGCCACAGCAACCACCTACCATCAGGTGGACTGTGTGCTCGTTTGTCACCCTATCCTATAAAAAAAAACATGACTCCACATGGAACAGTGTCTCATTCATGGGAAAAATTTACGAGGTCTGTGTCACCAAGTTAAATTTTTTAATTAAATAAAGCCGTAATAAAACTATTCCTGTTGGTATTATCGCTTTTATAATTATTTAATTGCCTTGTCCGCTCTTTTCAATACCCATAGCTGTCTCCCAACCAATTGACCAATGTGTAGTATTTGCGTAAATACTTATAATTATGTGAACAAAGACTGTATAAAAATGGTTATTATGACATTAATGTACACATGGTTGATAATAACCCCTGGTGATGTGATCGCTTCCAAACGGTTTCTAAAATGAATTTTGAAATTCTACAACCAATGTTCATTCAAATTATAAAATATTACTTTGAAATAAAGTCCCGCTTCCCGTCCCGCAAGTTTTCTTGCTGGTTCTTTCCAAGTTCTTCCGAACAAGTAAAAAGCGTAAAAAAATATTTTCTAAAAAGTAATATTTATAATCTATATTGAATAAAATTTACTCTATTTTATTACATTCTCGAAATACATAACTAAATAGAGTGATTAAATATTCAAATAGTATATACACAAACAGCGAACGAAAACATTCATAATAACATCATAAGATGTAAGTTATCTTAACGCATAATATTCCAAGCAGGTTTTTGGAGGTTTATGACCTCCGCTGTACCTGTAATATATACACATCCTGAGAAAAATGAACTCATATCTATATCTGAAGGCAACATAAAACGAATATTATAGCAGGGAATATATATCACTTCATTAATGTTATAATCGAAGCTCTGACATAAGCGCTAACGTGCTGGTGGCGCTATACCTAGCAGTAGATTTTAAATGTTATAATTATTGTTGATAGCAATTTATTAGAATAAGGATGGCTAACAAGCGCACAGTCCACCTGGTGGCAAGCAGATCCAGTGGTCCATAGACATCTACATCTATTCAATGACTACTTAAAGCGAAAGCTCGACAATTTTCCGTAATAGGACTTTTGAAAATAAAAGAAATTTTATTTTTATTTATTTTTGTTCAAAATAAGTATTAAAATGCAAATGCCTTGTCACTCCTGAGGACTGCGATGGAATCCCTCGTTTCCAATAAAAAGGATTTCGGGTTCTCTACACTCATATGAAACACAACAGCATTAAGCAACTATTTAACGCCGGTATTCGGTGGGAGCGTGGTCCTTCCCCGGACGATCTGATCCATTCGTGCTACAACCATATCATAACGGCGGCATGGCTCTACCACGTATAAAATACATTATATTTATAATATAATATATATATATATATATATATATATATATATATATATATTTATATATATATATATATATATATATATATATATATATATATATATATATATATATATATATATATATATATATATATATAATCGGGATCTCGGAAACGGCTCCAACGATTTTCATAAAATTTAGTGTCCCGGGAGTTTCGGGGATAATAAATCGATCTAGCTAGGATTTATTTTTAGAAAATGTCTTTTTGTCCGTGTTTTTAGGTAATGAAAAATTGCTACAATATCGTTAGAATAAGAAGGTAAATTTTGACAGACAGTTAGTGATTATAAATAGCTTAATTGGTATAATGGTCGGTCACAGAATCTTAAGACCCCGGTTCGAGTCCAGACAAACCGACTGACTTTTTTCAATATTTTTTTTCATGTTCCTTTCTTTTTTGAGAAAATCTATTTTTTGAGCCCTTTTTTAGTATTTTTAAAAACACGAAAATTTAAATTAAACTAATTGCACTCATGATTTTTTATTCAAAAACCAGTTCAGTTTTTTCTATTATGTCGCTAAGATCAAAAAATATTATTCTTATTTCATTAGTATGTAATTTGTATCTAAATATAATTTCCATAACACACGAATTAAAAAAAACCGAGCGAAAAATACCGAGCAAAGCTCGGTCAACCGGGTACTGGTATATATATATATATATATATATATATATACACATAGTATTCTATATCCCTCAGGGACAACGCATTTGCATTTTGATTCTTAATTGAGGATAAATGTGGATGTCTATAGTCCACAGCATCTACTTACCATCAGGTGGACTGTGTGCACGTTTGTCACATAATGCTATAAAAAATAGACGCCGCTTTTTTTTTGTTAAATTTCCCCAAAGAGCGACGGGCGGAAGCGACCGTCAATACGCCACTAAGCGTGATTCAGGGAAATCCTCCCTGGAACAGTGGAGGCTTAGGTCCAGCAGTGAACTCTTGCGGGTTGACTAAGAAGGTGTTGTGAAGAAATTTATTTATTTTATTTATTTATTCTTTATTGCGTTTCTTATTAATATATAAGAATACAAGGGCGGACTTAATGCCTTGAGACATGGAATTTAAATTAAGGAGACGTATCCTACAATCGAAACTATTTATATTTTTTAAATATTAGAAACAAAAATAAAGAAATATAGTTGTGTCAAAAACATTCAAAAGTCTATGTGTAAATTCGCTCAGTCTGTCACAGAATCGGGTTTGTAGTAGTGATAATACGATGTAATTGCTTGCATGTGTGCTATCGGAGATATCGATCCTTGTATAAAATAAGGTTGACAGATATTTTATTGTGTATTATAGTATTATATGATTATTAGCTGTTTTTTTTAAACGTCCGTTTGGGTTTCTTGCAGGTTCTTCTCAGGACAGAGGTTTTATCCGAACAAGTGGTAATTAAACAAGGAAATGATCCTCAATAAGTATTACTTATATTGAATTAAAAAAGTTTCTGTTTCAACCAAATTTGAACAAAGAGAGCCACAAATGTTAATGATTTTTAATAAATATTAAAAATCAATTTACGCAAATGTGTATGCAATATTTGCGTAAATACGCAAATATTGCATACACATCGAATGAAACAAGTTTTACGGATTTTATCAGGTTTAATTTAAATTTTTTAATTCCCAACTTTTCTGGTGCTTACACCATGGTCCCCCCGCCCCTTGACAATTAGTTCCATTTAAATTTTCGTCAGTCCTGGACAAAGCTAATACTTACCTTAACCGATAAAGGCGGAACTATGAAGTGTAGAAGTAAGGAGGTCCATCTGTAAGCAGTAAATAACAGTTCGAAAACTCTCCACAACAGCGCTGGACTAGCTACTGGAATGAAATGAACTTAGCAGTTGTCGACGGTTTGAAGTGTGCTGCTAAACTACTCGGTAGCTCTAAAATCTAAAATAATTTTATTTAGTAAATACTCGTATAACCTCGAAAAAGTCGTCTATCCCACTAATATTTATCGGCACGTTCTTTAAAATTTGGCCCGTGGCTATTGTGGCGCCACCCTTATTTAACGGTTTTCTACGAACACTTTTTAATACACAGTCTGTACTCCTTACTTCTACACTTCATAGGCGGAACGCAGCAAGTAGCAATGGGCGCGCCCATAGATAATATACTATACAGGACAGGCTCGCCATTATTGCTTGTGTGCAAAAACAGGTAAGAGGCTAGCCCGCCAGCATGACTCCTACAGGAAGCCCTGCCGCCGCCTAGTTGCATTATGGATGGTGATTATTTATTCGGTTATATGTTTTACAATGTTATTATTTATTATTAGTCCGATAATAGTGGCTACTTAAAGATTATAATTCAATCTCAGAGTGCACAATAACGGAAACATCGCGAGTAAATTAAATACAGCACATTTGTTTACGTGGTAGAGCCTCGGTGCAGCTATATTATAGTATATGCTATATGTAGGAAGAATGGGTCGACTCGACTGAGGGATCACGCTCACGCAGCTTAATACTGCTGTGCTTTGTTTGGTGAGTGTAGAGCCGGAGACCAATTTTACTTAAAATGAGGCACTCCATCTTATTCCCCACGGGTGAGAACGCATCTGCATTTTAATTCGTTATCGAGGATAGATGTAGATGTCTATATGCTACAGCAACCACTTACCATCAGGTGGACTGTGTGCTCGCTTGCTACCCTTATACTATAAAAAAAGTCTTTCCAATTAGTCCTAGGCAGAAATGGCAGCAGTATTTTATATATAACCAACAGCAGTACTCCATACATAACCGTATTTCATACATAACCCACAGCCGTACTTCATATATAATGAAGAGCATCAGTATAAGCTTTCTGATTTCATAATTTTAACTAATAAATATTGAAGTAACTAATAAGAATCAATAAAAACTCCAAAATGTTAATAAATATTATTATATTAAAATTAAACAACTTAAAATCTTGTCCATTTGTAACTGTATATTCCAAATTTATTCAAAATTTGAGTTTTTAGCGATTCGGATATGTTTTTATAATTTACAAATTAAATGTTAAGTTAATAAATAATCCTGTTATCAAGGTATATCTTTGGAGGAATGTTGACCTCGGCGACGAGTATAATATGGCTTCAATACAATGGTGGTATTAAGGTGATGTCAGATAAGCTGTAGAACCGTAATATTAACCGTGTGGTTGATATGTGGAATGTGGTAACAAACCAGGAGATGACCAACAGAGTCTTCACAAAAAAAAGTTAAAAACTGCCCTTTATAATGTCATCCATTATCCATCCATTCATTCATAATCATCATCATCATTACAACCTAGTTCTCCTCCAAGGAATGTCACAAAGCACGGTCCTAAGCCACCTGCATTTATCGACTTCCTAGATGTCTTACCAGGTCGTTACTCCATCCACTGCTGAACTTGATATACCTAGGGCATATTCTTGGCGATGACATTAAAGATGATCTAGATATAAAGAGGGAGCGTAGGGCTTTGACGATACGCGGCAATATGCTAGCCCGTAGATTTGCCCGCTGTACGGACCAGGTTAAAATAACCTTATTCAAAGCATATTGTCAGGGTCTGTACACGGGCGGTCTGTGAATTGGATATGCCGAAAAATCGCTAAACACCGTGCGAGTCCAGTACAATAACGTTTTCAGGGTGATGTTAGCACTTCCCCGCTTCTGTAGAGCCACTGGCACGTTTGCACGGATCCGAACTGACGGTTTTCATGCCATAGTTCGGAAAAAGCGTCGCTGATGTGAAGGATACGGATAAGGACAACAGCATCCTGAGAACGGTGGCAGATGATCCTCATGCGCCTATTGTGAGGCACTTCGTGCGAACGATGACTCGTACAGTGGATGATAATTCTTCTAGGTGTCGACCGCACGGAGTGCCTCTTAGGTACATAATAAATTAGAATTTAGTTTAGTATAATTTTATCTCATTTAATTTAATCAAGTTGGATTTAATTTGTTTCTAAATCTTAATATATAAAAGTTACGTGTCACGTTGTTTGTCCGCGATGGACACCGGAAACTACTTAACGGATTTTAATGAAATTTGCACACCGTGTGCAGTTTAGTCCAACTTGAGAGATAGCATAGATCTTTTTTCTCCATGAGTAACCCACAATTTTTTTTGAAAATTTGAGGATTTTTAATAGGGTATGACAAAGAGTCGTCGAAGAGGGCAGAACAACGTCTGCCTGGCAAACTAGTATACTATAGTTCATAAAAGATAGCTTGATCTCTGTGCCAGCTGTCAGTAAAAATCACGCCTATGAAGTCCTGAATTTCTTAGTAGTACAGACAGTACCTGTCAATGTCATAGTTTATGGGCATGCTGACCTACGGGTACTGTCTGTACTACTAAGAAATTCAGGACTTCATTGGCGTGATTTTTACTGAGGGCTGTCGCAGAGATCAAGCTATCTTTTAGGAACTATAATATAATTTCACTTAATTGTTTTCAGTGTTGGCAATATATATATATATATATATATATATATATATATATATATATATATATATATATATATATATATATATATATATATATATCTTCGAAATATTTTTTGAAACCTTAACCATTGCAAAATTACTTTGCAAATTGTATGTGGTTTTATTACCTCTGCATTGTACGGGGAGTTAGAAGATTGCCAAAGGCCCCGCTGTACGGATTCTCGTGTACTAAAACCATACAATTTGCAAATAAAAATGTTGAAGTTTATTTTAATTAAACAAAACTTTTAATGGTCGAAATTACTGAAAAAAATTCTATACGTATAATATTACGTTTATATTACATTATATATAAGCTTTACATTGTCTTTCCAAAAATACTCAAATGTAAGAGGCCTGTACTCAGTAGAAGGGCATATTATATAGGCTTTGAATACTATCACACTATCATTAGCGTTAATATTATAGTATTCCTTGCAATCTTAAGATGAAATTGTACAACCAGTGCAGTGATAACATGTTATGGAGTTGAAGCGCGGTATTTTAAAGCTCAAAGTCACGATCGTGCGAACGAATAACTTTCTGCGGATAAAAGACGATATTTTTTTCACAGACATGCTCATTCATCTTCAATTAGGGATGTAAATGCAAATGCGTTGTCACCCTTGAGGATTAAGATGGATGCGTCGATTCCAGTAAAAAGGGTCTCCGGTTCTTTACACTCACCACACGAAACGCAACTGCATTACGTTGCTATTTTACTGTATTCTGTGAGAGGGTCGGTCCTGGCCCGGTCGAGTTGACCTATTCGTGCTATAATATAGGTGCAGCGTGGTTCTTCCACGTAAAATATAATAATAACTTTAGAAGGTCTACAGTAACTGTCATTACCAAGCGGATCAGTAAGCCCAAGTGGCAATGGGGCGGCCATATAGCTTGAACTTTAAGCCTGGAGGTACCGACAATCGATGAGGAATTATTGAGAGGGATGAGGGTTATTTATTGATATCGTTTATTGTTAGCTTTTTAATTTTAGATTTTTATATTTATTATAATAGTTTTAAAATATATTCGATCAACTCTAGTGTGATGAAACCTTTAACATAACACGACTATATTAATGGATTCTAACAGTTAATATGTTTATATACCTCATAAATTAGAAAACCGTCACTAACGGTAAACTCGATTTCGTAAAGCATTGGCGAATTTTAATTGAGTATACATTTATTTTTTTTGTTTATTGCAAATAACTTACAACGATAGTTTGTGTTTCGAGTTATTCGTTTTTTAGATTTGATTAGCATTATGAGTTTTTGTGCACTCACTACTCGAAACATTATGAGGATATTTCACGCGGTTATTCTTCGAAAGTATAGTACCTACTCCTTCTCCAGTAGAGCGTTACGTCACACATTAAGCCTCAGCAATCAGCATAGTATTCGAGTCTTTATTGAATGATTGTAATTACCTGTAACTGGTTAAAAATAACTTTTAGCAAAACGTCAAAGTCCAAAATAAATAACTAAAAATAATGAAATAATTTTACGTTCTGAAGTCATCATCTTTGGTAGGATTCGGTGTTCTTTTGTGAGGATTTGTGGTCTATCAAATCTGATGTAATGGTGAGGACAAATAAAATGTAAGAAAATTTTGCAATCAATGAACTGATTGCAAAATTTTCTTACATTTTATTTAAGAAATATTCTTGTGTTAAGTTTTGTTTAAAAAGAACACAAAAATAACCGAAGGAAAAAATTCCTTCGAGCCGGATTTGAACCAGCGACCTATGGATGACTACATTTACTCAACTCTACAGTCCACCGCTCTACCAACTGAGCTATCGAAGGTTATTAAACGAATCTGAAATTTTGTTACCAATGCTGTATATAAATAATTTTTAAATAATTTATGTTTCATTTATGTTTCACTAAATTATTAAGGTAGTATAGTATACAAGTTATAAAACTTTTTTCTCTAAAACCTATCAGAAAATTTACGACGATAGTAAAGTAAAAACTACTATCAACTACAATAGTGTCAAAATCACTGGCTCGGTTTTATCAAAACGAAGAACCAGCCCTCTTCCGAGGACTTGTGAATCATACAGTTGACAAAGAGTACCAACCTTTAGAAACTTTACACTCAGATAGTCGCTACAGCAATATTACAGGTGTTAATTACGGTTCCACATTTACGCCAGCACTTATATTCTAATTTAAATTTCTAAACTAATAAACATAACATTTTGAATTACTAATATTTTATATTATGCTTATATTAATATATAAAATAACAAAGTTAAAGTTGTTTGAACTAAAAAAGTTCAAAATATAGACGCCCCCGGGTGGGCTCGAACCACCAACCTTTCGGTTAACAGCCGAACGCGCTAGCCGATTGCGCCACGGAGGCGGATGGCAAAACGCGCAAAATTAAAAATTACAACGCGCTAGCTAAGCCGATACTTGTCGATGACTATTCACTATAACTAATAAAATCATCTAAAGATTCTGATTTCAATTTACAACAGTAGGCTATTGATTATATTGTGTAAACCTCACTCGGAAGCTTATAACACATCATGAAAAAACTAAACAATATAGACCCGGAATATTATAGACAAAAGTGATGCAGATGGCTCAGAAGCTCAGGACTATTACCTATATTATCTATATTCAGGACCGTGCTTTGTAGCCTGTATACAATAGTAACTCTATAGTCTTTGTTTGTAGCTATTTGTAGAATTCTGTAGAGGAGGCTTATGTTATTGTAAGTAAATGGCTTCTTAAGGACTTGTAAATGGCTGTAATAATAAGGACAGTAAAGATTTAATTAAATTGTCAATTATACTTGAAAATGATATAATATCATCTAGGTGTTATTTTTAAATTTGCCAAAAGGCTATCTATAATGACAAAATTTTGCCGAATGGCTATAACATCTATAGAGATCTTATTACTTTGCAAAACAAATTGTATAAAAGCGCCACCTATGTATCTTAACCCGCACTAAAATATAGTAACTCATTCCACATGATAAAAGATTTGGAAGTGTATGGGGAATTTCATAGGAACTTTTTGTCAGCTTGACCCTGCTAACTGACGGCCAAAGTCCTGTCGATTAATGTGCGGCCGAGCCTATTCTGACGACCGAATTCAGGTAGGGAAATCTACAAAAATGCCGAACAAAATCCCACAAACAATACTTTTGAGGAGCATTATTACCAGTGCGAGGGTATCGGGTCCGACAGTAAGACTGATAAGGATTTTAATGAAAAGTATACTAGTAATGCTATTTACATTAATAGTAATTCTGTTAACCACTCTAAGTAGGTTTAAAATGCTTGTGTTAGGAGTGGTTGACAGGAGTCGAATGTCGAATTCGAACCCATGCTACCTATTGCAAGATTGCGGTTAACCATTATGTTACAGCTGTCGCTTTTAATAATGTAAGGTAGTCCAATGAACTTAGTATTCTGATAATTATGACTGAGTATATTAATATATGAGAGTTATTTTTTCTGAACACACATATCACTATGTGTACTTTCGGAAAGGCCTTTGATTGGATATTATGACATACAACATTTTTAACTTAGGTAATATCCCTCCCAGGTAATAACTACCTACCATTTATTGTAGGTATTCGTTTTAATAATGACTATGTCATTCTTCAATTTCACAATGTATTCGGATATAATATTAACTGCAAGGGATAGTTAAATAGTTAGTAAAATAGGGCATGCATGGATTTACGGAGAAATCGTAATGAAATTGCAGAACGAGGCTTAAAAAATTCGGTTCGATGTAAAAGTATAGAATGACCAAAATAATCACTTTAAATCAGAAATAAGATTTATATTTTCATTACAAAAGTGTTGTTTGGAAAATGTCAATAAAATCTTATGGCTGCCAATAGATGGCGCTAACACCACCTGAAACACGGTTTGGCATTGAAATAACCAGCCTAGCAAAGGAGCATGAAGATACATTATGTAAAACAAATTCACCATACAACTGGTGCAGCCCGTGCCCAGCAGTGGACGCATCGATTCTGAATCCTATACTATTAAACGAGCAATTCTTGTATATATATATATATATATATCTATATAATCGCGATCTCGGAAACGGCTCCAACGATTTTCATAAAATTTTGTGTGCAGGGAGTTTCGGGGGCAATAAATCGATCTAGCTAGGATTTATTTTTAGAAAATGTCTTTTTGTCCGTGTTTTTAGGCAATGAAAAACTGCTATAATATCGTTAGAATAAGAAGGTAAATTTTGACGGCTTATTAATGATTACAAATAGCTTAATGGTATATTGGGCGGTCACAAAATCGTAATACCATGGTTCGAGCCCAGGCCGGCCGAGCGACATTTTTTTATTTTTTTTTAAATTCCTTTCTTTTTTGTGAAAATCTATTTTTTTCGAGCCCTTTTTTTAGTATTTTTTAAAAACACGAAAATTTAAATTAAACTAATTGCACTCATGATTTTTTAATCAAATAAACAGTTCAGTTTTTTTCTATTATGTCGCTACGATCAATAAATATTATTCGTATTTCATCAGTATGTAATTTGTATCTAAATATAATTTCCAAAACACACGAATCAAAAAAAAACCGAGCGAAAATTACCGAGCAAAGCTCGGTCAACCGGGTACTAAAATAAATTATGGAAGTAGGTACTCTGGGGGTATACTATATCTTTAAATAAAAAAAATAGCTAATTCGATTCACTGATCTCAGTTATATTTTGTTACTTAATATATTTAGTATTTACTAGAGAAACATCCAGTCAAATTGATAACCTCTTCTTTTTTAAATCAGCTTCATTTTTGATAATTATCATTTTTAATGTCTCAATTTTACTCAATTAGTTCATTAGATATCTTCTATTACGTTTCTAAGTTAACTATAAATTTAGATCTATTCAATGTTTAGTATTAGCGTAACTATTAAAAAATCATTAGGATTACATATATTTATTTATGTAAGGATAGTGTTATTCTCTATTATTTTATCGCAAGTCCTATCTATTGTAACGTGGTAGAGCCATATATTACCTAGTAGTATAGTTGTAGCACGAACGGGTCCGCTCGACCGGTGAAGGACCACGCTCTCTCAGAATACCAGCGTAAAATAGCAGCTTAATACTGCTGTGTTTCGTATGGTGAGTGTAGATGTAGAGATCCGGAGTTTTTTACTGGAAATGAGGCATTCCGTCTTAGTTCTCACGGGTGACAACGCATCTGCGTTTTGATTCTTAATCGAGGATAAATGTAGATGTCTATGGGCCACAGCTTCTACTTACCTTCAGGTGGACTGTGTGCTCGTTAGTCATCCTTATTCTATAAAAAAATATCCACGACTAGATTGCCTAGGGGAGATATTAGCAGTACTACCACGCTTCGCAGGCTAATTGGCAACCACAATTTTCTTTTTGTTGTCATTTGGTTGTCATGAGGAAGACCCTGCTGCCCATCTTCTTGTTTGTTTCCCTCTGTGGCAGGTTAGGACATAGGACATTACTCTCTTATAAACTCGTATATTTAAGAAAATTCTGACCTCATTGCAAAAATTTTTTTATAAGTTCTGTCGGTCTCTAATGTTCAAATCGGTCAGACTAAAAAAATATAGCTTTATAAGACCTTTATATATTTTTTTTTATTTATATTTTATAAGAACTTTATAAGACCTTAAGAGCTTTATAAGAGCCGTGCTAGCTCAGTGGTTAACGCTCGCTGTAAATATAACAGAACGCGAGTAACCCGGGTTCGATACCCGCCGGCACCAATGAAATTGTTAATTGCAATTTTAAGTGCTGATTTACCACGTGCTCGGCGGTGAAGGAAAACATCGTGAGGAAACCTGCATGTCTGAGGAATAAGAAAAAAAAATATTTCGAAGACATGTGAAGTTCGTCCACACGCATTTGGGCAGCGCGGCGGACACTACCTTGCCCTAAACCCTCTCAGAAAATGAGGGGAGGCCTGAGCTCAGCAGTGGGACGTATATAGGCTGTAACTTTACTTTACTTTACTTATAAGACCTATGTGTAAAAATTAAGTGTCACATTGTTTGTCCGCGATGAACTCAATGGATGAAGTACCAAACTACGTAACTGATTTCGATGAAATTTTGCACACTGTCTTCAGTTCGGTCCAAGTTGAGGGATAGGATAGTTTTTATACCAATAAGTGACCCACAATATTTTTTTAATTACGAATTTAAGGATTTTTTATAAGAAGGGTCTTTAGAAAGGGTAGAATGACATCTGTCAGGCGTTAAACGATTTAAGTTATCTACAATTAATTCACACAATATTAAAATTACAGCAATTAATGGTAGAATAAACAACGAGAGTTAAAGAACGTTCAGTATTGTGTGACCTTTAAAATGATACCAGAGACGGGCGTGTCTAGTTAAATGGAGTTCATTTCGTAATACGTAGGCGATGTTACGCATATAAATTGGAGGCCGTGGGAACAACGTTAGCGCCTCGGAGCAAATACAACCGTGGTTAGCCTTAGCGCCGACTGGCAGTAGAACCTACGCTGACGGTTTTGTTATGGTTTAAGTGACTCATATTAATTGTAAGCAAAGGAAGCTTTTTAATTGCGACTGATAAGATAATACGGTTATCTACAGATATAAGTAAAATTGAAAGGTCTGTCTGAAATATATAATATTAAAAAAAATAACTGCCCCATAATAAGCAGAGGCGGTTATTTGCATGTCAACGAACCGATAGAGCCAGGTGTCAAGTCTAGGAATAGGCTATAATTTATGCATTGCATATGCAAAACTTTAGAATTTAAAAAAACGAATCGAAGAATTGATAAAATAATATTATTTAATTTTGATTCATAAAATTTAATTGGAATGTTGTTAACTATATTGTTAGCTATATTACATCATCCTATACCTTTAAACGAGCAATTCTTGTATATTTATATATATATATATATATATATATATATATATATATATATATATATATATATATATATATATATATATATATATATATATATATATATATATATATATATATATATATATATATATATATATATACGAGTATATAATCAGAATCTCGGAAACGGCTCCAACGATTTTCATAAAATTTTGTGTGCGGGGAGTTTCGGGGGCAATAAATCGATCTAGCTACGATTTATTTTTAGAAAATGTCTTTTTGACCGTGTTTTTAGGCAATGAAAAACTGCTACAATATCGTTAGAATAAGAAGGTAAATTTTTACATACTTATTATTAATGATTACAAATAGCTTAATTGGCAAATTGGGCGGTCACAAAATCGTAATACCACGATTCGAGCCCGGACCGACCGACCGACTTTTTTTAATTTTTTTTTAAGTTCCTTTCTTTTTTAAGAAAATCTATTTTTTCGAGCCCTTTTTTTAGTATTTTTTAAAAACACGAAAATTTAAATTAAACTAATTGCACTCATGATTTTTATTCAAATAACCAGTTCAGTTTTTTCTATTTTGTCGCTAAGATCAAAAAATATTATTCGTATTTCATCAGTATGTAATTTGCATCTAAATATAATTTCCAAAACACACGAATTAAAAAAAAACCGAGCGAAAAATACCGAGCAAAGCTCGGTCAACCGGGTACTTTCAGTCTAAAATTAACAATAATGTCTCAAAATTACTAAAACATGCTTAATAACTAGGTGCATAGCAATTTAAGTCAGACAACTACGAAATGCTTCCGATATTTTCTTTCTCCTTTTTCGTTGAAATATGCATAGTACTTTATAACAGTTTCACTTTATTTATTGTAAAATCAATAAATATGACTTGAAAGTAACATTTGTTTAGCATCTTCAGGCAGCGAATAGCACTACCTATCGAACAAGCGAGAGTTCAGCCTGATTTATATTTTTATACAATAGTTGTATCCAGCGTCACTGGATTACAGAGCTGGATTGGCATCGGCACTGCATCGCGCAGTTTTATACAAGTCCATTTTTCATTTTTTATTTTTGTTGAGGTGACTACACGTTCGTAGCAAAAATGTTGCTTGCGTCTGGCGCTTGGTGATGGTCACTGGATTGGAAATTGGCAACTGGTCTGTTCTGATACAGCGCTAGATATTAGAGGCTGGACTGAATTGGAACGTCTTTATATTTGACACGGTGCTCCTCACGCACGGTAATCCTGCTCTGGTATCCAGTTACGCTGGAAACAGCTGCTGTATCAATATAAATCGGGATAAATTCTCCGATAGTCATGTTATTCGTCGAATAAAATTTAACTGGTGATTAAAAATAATCATGTTAGCAATACATATACTGTCGGAAAAACGCTATTTAACTATCTGGGAATTGAAAAAAAAAAGCCCTTAGTCATATTATCGATCACAGAGTACATCATAAGAGGTTCCGACGGTGGTGCGTCTTTCCTACTGTAGTGGTGTTGAGATTAGTGGTAGCGGGGATTTTGTCCGCAATTGAGGACGAGCGGGATGTATAGTACCGTGAAGTGGAGGTGCTAGAATATCTACTACTCCATATTATCCCGTGGGTGTCGTAAGATGTGACTGAGGGAAATAAATCAGGAGATGAGCAGCAGTGTCTCTCTAATAATGACCAAAACTAAAAACTGCGGTTGCCAACCCACTTGGTAAACGTGGCAACTATGGCGGATATCTCACATATGAGGCAATCTGCGAGGAGGCCTATGTTTAGTATTGGACTTTAATATACTCTAACGGTAATGGGAGTTGTTCTTCAAGTTAGCTAAGATATATAACATTTTTACGCGGATATTAGCTAATTAATTATAACATCTATAATATAATGGATTTCCGCAAAATAACGTCTGATTCTATTAATAAATTTCAAATTAAATTAACATTTTCCAGACCTTGAGTTGCCGGCCCAATAAATTTCACTTACTTAATTTGATGGTACCCTATCAAACGTAGATGTAATAATTGATTGTAGGACGTAATCTAAAAACCAAATTACATTAGCGTAGTTTTATTGATATCACCTTTCAGGCGCTGCGTAAACAGCTGGAGATTTATCTTTCGCAACTGTATTACGTTATAACAATAGATTGCTAAACTATTTCTTTCAATAATCGCCCTCAGCTATGGGAAAAGAACAATTAAAATTCTGTCTATTGTCTTGTCCAATAATGACTTGCTATTTTTTACCTCGAGTTGAGAAGTATTATAGTTGTACATATCATGCTAACGTTTAGACCGTGCTTTATTATTTTAATCTATATTAATTGCTCTTTTAAATCATACACGTAAAACAAAAGTTGTCTGTACATATTCCATTTTTTATTATTATCAAAGCATACATGAGATTGACGACTCCGTGGCGCAGTGGCTTAGCAATGAGTGGCTGCGATGGGGGTCGCGGGTTCGAATCCCGCACTGAACAAGTATATAATAATATTTTGTATGGCCTACAAATAGTTGTTCCGGGTCAGGATGTTTGTCCTTGTGCAATTTATGTTTGTAAACTGCCCCCACGATACAAGAGAAAATCTTAGTGTAGGTGTAACGTTTAAAAAAAAAAGTTAATATTGTATACATGCTCTTCAGTTATGGGGAGACTTATTCTGACAATTTGGTCGATAAACTTCCGTCTGGGGTGTCTTATTTGTCTCTACCACTCACTTCTGCAGCATTTTGCTTTGTCATTCTTTTTTGTTCATTCTTTATTTGTACCACCTCCGAAATATTCCATTCCTAATTCTGGTCTCGAGAACGAGAAAATTAAGAGAAGAGTGTGGTTTGCAAGACATATTATATATGAAAGCGTTTATTAATTGATATTGCATCAAGTCAACCCTGATTTATCAAACAGTGTAGGTATTTAGGAGCAACATTTATGCACTATTTTACATAGACGAAAAGTGCCCAGGTTCATCGAAAGATGTCATTGTTCTCAATAAAAGAGTAAGACTAGCGGATCATTATATTTTTACCTAAGTCAGCGTTTGATGACTACGCCCCCTGACGGTAAATCGTCGTCACCATTTACCGTCAGGGGCGTAGCTGAAGAATGTAAATCGATTTGTCTTATCTTATCAACAGCCTTTTCACTCTTGTTAAAGACATCAACCACAAATTTATAATCGGACGGAATAACCGACGAATTCTTTTGCTTTAGACATTACGATTACGAACGATTATAACAATTGATTGGTCCGTAAGCTAAGTTCGACATATCATATATATAATAATAACACGAACAAAGAGATAGCGATCGTCTGATATGGTTGGATTTCATCAGTTTAAAGGAGACAATTTCTTTTTGTATCTCATACGTATGTGCGACTGTCTAATAGTTTTTATAGATATTCTATGTTATGTAGTGCACTGTTAATAATAAAAAGTATAGAAAAGTTGTAAGTTCTTCGAAATCTTAAACACTACTTAGTGGATTTTCCTTCTGAACTACTAAAAGAATATTTTTAGTAGTTCCGAAGAAAACAGTTCACGAATAAACTGACGGCAGTTATTTATATGAATTGATTCTTAATTGTATTATTTATCATGATTCCCGTTAGATTTTCATGAAATCTTTAGAAAGAGAAAGATAGGTACCAATTTACTATAGTAAATTGGTACCTATCTTTTTATGTGTTAAAACCATTAAATTACCTTTAAATTTCTAGAGGGCCCAAAAACGATTGTCTCCTTTGTCGATGTCGAAGACAATAACGTTAACGTAACGATATAACGTTAAAAGCATTTACCGGACTGCAGCTATTCCTTTCGAGTATAGAAACCTCTACGTTCATTTATTACAGCTGTCAAAAGTCCACTGCTGGACAAAGGCTTCCACTATAATATATTGCCTCATAAGAGGGACATTTGCAACATTTGCCGCTTTGTTGCCATGCTTCGCCGATGAACTGGTAATCGCAGTTTTTATCACTTTGAGTCGTTGATTAAAACTACTTTTACGGATTTTATCGCGTTTAATTTTAATTGGTTTCTACTTCCCGACGTTTCGGGTGCTTTCCAGCACCCATGGTCACGGGGGACTGGGGTGACTGACGTCAGTCAATTAAAGACCAAGTCAATTAAAAACCAATTAAAATTAAGCGCGATAAAATCCGTAAAAGTAGTTCTAATCAATGTGTAGTGTTCTCGTAAATATAAGAAATCACTTCGAGTCGTTATCAGGTGCTGGTGCTGCTGCCTAACTCCTGTTTTGTTTTGTTATGTCGTCTCTTACGCCATCTACGGGATGATATGGGGAAGTGGATTCTGTTACGTCATGCCACTACGCGTCATAATTTTTTTTCTTTTTTTACCCCCCCCCCCCCCCCCCCCACTAGTATTTTCTCCAGTATCGGGGAGGCAGTTTACATACATAAATTGCACAAGAATAAATATCGAGATCCGGAACAATTACTTGTAGGCCATACGAATAAGTTGTTCTGTGCGGGATTCGATTGTAGAATATTTCCAGCACATACATTTTGAATTAATTTTTATTTGAATTTCAGGATGTTTAAAAACTATATGTAGGCTAAGTTAACTACGACATTGATTTAAGGAACATGTATCATACTCTCACTTTTTAACATACTCTATCGCGGTGTAACTAGTTGAAAGCGATGCGTAAAATTAATTTTATTCAACGTGTAAGTAGACATAGTAAGATTCTATGAAATGAGAAATTATATTATGAGAAATCATTATTTTCTCCCATTATCTTAGCAAATATCATTACCTTAGCAAATAACTGCCGTGCCCCCGCCAAGTCGAGCAAAAAAGCGGCACGGCCGTACCATACTTTTCTCGAAGCAATTCAGGCCATTTTCGACCCCTATAACTTCGTTGTGAATACAACTAGAAGACTGCATTTTCAGTAACCAAGTGCACATTGTATAAACATAGTATATTTCAAATTTCAATTTGAGCCAAAGTCAAAGTTAAGTAGTTTAGTCAAAGTTTCTTAATTTTGTCACTCACTGACTGACCGATCATCAAAACTCTAAGGCACTTCTAGCGGACATAAAAGCTTCAAACTTAGAAGACAATTAGTGTTTAGTGTATAAATCAAGGAAAAACTAAAATATTTTTAAACTTCGGTCCAGTTTTCTAGATACACCAACTGCATAGATAACTTTGTAATCCCATATAAATATATAGAATTACAAAGTTACATTTGCAGTGAATGAATCAGTGTACTTGTATAGGTATAATAGGTATCAATAGGTACGTTGTTGATATTCAAGAAGTAAAAGGTAACGGAAAGGAAAAAAGTAGGACTATCTACAAAAAGAAATGAGATGCCATCAAAAACAAAACTTGTAAAAAAAAACAAGTCTCGCAACTCCGATTTTCTACCGTAAAAAGTTGTTAGATCAAGGTTATACCAAGTCGGTTAATTTATTCAGTCCCCACTTAAGGGTCCTTCTGTTTTAAGTTATTACGTAATTAGCTAATCTAATAACATTTTATAGTGACCATATCAGTGTTAAAAATCGGTTATGTTTTAAATATATACATTGACTTGGCAATCGCACTAAGCAATCTAATCTAATATAATATGTATTACTTGTGAGATACATTGTGTTTTCATGCGATGGCCAAGTCAATATATATATATATATTTAAAACATAAAAGATTTTTAACCTTGATATGGTCACTATAAAATGTTATTAGATTAGCTAATTACGTAATAACTTAAAACAGAAGGACTCTTAAGTGGGGACTGAATAATTAACCGACTTGGTATAACCTTGATCTAACAACTTTTTACGGTAGAAAATCGGAGTTGCGAGACTTGGTTTTTTTTACAAGCTTTGTTTTTGATGGCATTATTTATTCCTTATGCCGCTTCTTTTCGGCTAGTTATACATTTTGAGTCATGAGAATTTATATTTAGAATTTCAATTTCTTTATTCTTAGAAATAAATATAGGTAATTATTTTGGTTTACAATTGCCATTTTCAATTTTCGTATGATCAAGATAATACTAAGTTCGCTGTTCAAGGAAGTGAATGGACGAAAACGACGTCTAAATTTATTATAATATGAAGAACGTGATTTGCTCCAGTTTCATTTGCCCTTCGCAAAGGTGAAGGCAACAAGTCAAAAGATTAGATTAAATTTGCCATTCTTTTGACTTTTCAGAACTTTAAAGCCTATAATTTGCGTTAAGCTTTAAATTTGCTGATTGAGTTAAGGTATTAGTAACCAGTGTAACGTTTATTTGGAATAATATTTTATTCATTTCATTTAATGAGAAACATTCTAATTTATGTAAAAATAAAATTAAATCAAAAATTAAAAACATAAAAAATTAAAAAACGCAATCGTGAGCACTAATATTGTAACAAGACTTACCTAAGCAACCTAAGCAACTTTTTTAAATTTAAAGAAGTATCACAAAAAAAATTTTTTATAAACAAAAAGTACAACAATAAAATTTATAGCTTGGTATAATTATGGCGGTTAACAATTAGAGTATTACCTAAGCGAAATAAAATTCAAAATAATTTGGATTATCTTTGAAAGGTTTTGATAGAGCTAAAGAAGGGATCAGAGTTAAAATTATTAATTTTTACAGTAATCTAATAATATAAGATTATTAATTCATTATTAACAATTTTATTACAAGGATCGTGTTAACTTTATAGCCATTTACTTATAGATTCAAATTATTCTATATTTATGACCATAATTGCCAATATTCATTATACCTTATCCATATTCATAAAATGCCCATTTTTTATACAAAGTTTTTGTAGCCTGACAAAAAGCTCGTGCATCAGTTTGATGTGACGATGATCATCGCAGCCAATAATCATTAATGTAAATAATGAATTGATTTAAATCATATAATACTTAAGAATAATTCTTAAGTATATTTAAAGCTAACAATAGTAAAAGTATTATTATTGAAAGAAAAAAGAAAAAATATATTAACGCAGAAGTACAAAAAGAAACACTGACGTGCGTGTGTATATGTCACGTTTATATTTGTTTAACAGAGAACATAGACAAAAATTCTCCCCGGCGGGGAATCGAACCCCGGTCTCCCGCGTGACAGGCGGGGATACCTACCACTATACTACCGAGGATTGTGCTAAAGAGATTTAAATAAGCTTCAAATTCCAAATATTCCTAAAGTAATAAAAATTATATTCTAATATAACTTCAAAAATTCTCTTACTTGGCAATAACATTGATATTCGATATTTAACATAGGTGCAAAGCAAATATATTATACGCGACTAGTTCACGAACTACTAGATAATGTAAATAAATATTAAAAACTTGTTACACTTAGTTACAATCAGGGCTTATAGGCTAATAGATGGGATAGATTTTAATTTTTAAAAGTAGTAATGACATTTAAGAGGTAACTCCAAGGCTATCCGTACAACGTTTTAGGTACCTAAAACTGATTTGTGGGATCTTAATACTGAAAATCTGTAACTTAAACGAATGGCAACAATTTTTAATGACGAGGAAGTAAATTAAAATTTAATCATTTATATATAGTACCCGGTTGACCGAGCTTTGCTCGATATTTTTCGCTCGGTTTTTTTTTTTAATTCGTGTGTTATGGAAATTATATTTAGATACAAATTACATATTAATGAAATAAGAATAATATTTTTTGATCTTAGCGACATAATAGAAAAAACTGAACTGGTTTTTATTAGTTTAATTTAAATTTTCGTGTTTTAAAAAATACTAAAAAAGGGCTCAAAAAATAGATTTTCTCAAAAAAGAAAGGAACATGAAAAAAAATTATAAAAAGTTGGTCGGTCGGTCTGGGCTCGAACCGGAGTTTTAAGATTCTGTGACCGACCATTATACCAATTAAGAAATTTATAATCGCTAACAATGTGTCAAAATTTACCTTCTTATTCTAACGATATTGTAGCAGTTTTTCATTGCCTGCGTCGTAGCCGTTTCCGAGATCCCGATTATATATATATATATAGGATAGTATAGGATTGAGGTTAAATCTATAATAGGATCGTTACTTCGCGATTCCGCAAAAACAACGCATGGTACAATTCTGTATGACCTATAAGGGGTGATTATACAAAACAGCAGAAATTATAAAATCTTACACCAAAACACATATATAACATCAATTTCCCCCGTTTCACTTAGAGCGGACGTAACGGATTTTGATATCGACACAATTTGAGTTTATATTTTTACATCTGACCAGTAAAAAGTAATTATTGGTAATCTTACATTCCGAAGAAGTCAAAAAGTTACAGCTCAAAATGGACGCCATGTTGAAAGTTTTAATAGCATAATAAATAATATTTGTGACCTGACTTTCATCTTTTTAATATTTCTTTAAAATCATAGATAAGGGGAATTATCCTATCAAACTTACACATATTTTTTCTCAGAACTCAGGATGCTCAAAGTATCTATTAGTGTATTTCAAGAAGCAAAAATTCTGTAACGTGGGATTTTGAAATAATAATTATATATTTAAAATCCATAGGTAATTTCCATTGTTATTATATTGCGCTAAAACTGTGGTGTGGGGTCGGCGTTTGCTCCGTGGGTCGGCGTAAATAGAATCCTTCGTCTCATATTGTCCCGTAGTTTTGTCGTTGCCGTAAGAGAGTTGAAAGAGATATAGAAACTTCCGATAGATGGCGGTGTTACCATCACGCCAGTCATAAAACACTCATGCCGGCACGGCACGGCGACAACGAACAGCGCATTTGGAACTACGACCACAATCAGGTTGCCAAATATGATGCTTATGGTGAGTCCTTCCTGCACCAGGAAAGCCCCATGTTCACCACCCGATCGTGAAGGCTGGTAAAGAAGAAGGCAGCATACAATCATATTTCTGATTCATGATTTATGATGTGGCCGGGCCACAGAATAACTCGAAGATATCCAAATATTACCGCCAATTATCAACTGTACAGGATATAGGCAATCTCGCGACCTCTGGTTAATTCGGAGTCGCGCTGTCTCTGCAGCATCCAAGCATCTGTTGCAATATATCCAGCCGCAAGAATTAACTAGTTGTATTTGTTGCAATGAGTGGTCATTAGCACGCAAAACAACAATCTTATACTCACTCGGGTTATAAATTAATTATATACCTACTTAATTAGATTTAGACTATCGGTCCGTGGGGTCCACGTACAGTGAAGTTCCTAGAGGAACTGTATCCACGGCTGGTCGTCGCTGCTGCTGATAAGAGGGCTGGTTCTTTCCTCGCTCAAAGGCTAAGTATAGCTATTCAGCGAGGAAACGCAGCCAGCGTTCTTGGCACTATACCACGAGGAGCAAGACTTTTTGACGATTTAAATTTTTAGTGTTAGTTTTTCTATATTATGGTTTCTCTTTTTTATATTGTGTTTAATTAGTATTAATTGTAAATATTATAATTTTAATTACTTATTGTTTTTGTTTTCATACAAATATAAATAAATTAGTTGTTGATCAAATTATCCCATTGCGTATTTGAATGTTAAAAACAAGTAAATAGGTGTCTTATTAAATTAAAAAAATTATATTTCATCGTATATTGCATTTTATTTGTCTTGCTTCTTTGATTATGTATTATATAAGCAAGGTCTTGCTTATTGAACTCCCCGAAGGTTTTTTCCTTCCGTCTAAATCAGTCCAACGTAAAGCAAAAAGCTTTGATTATAAAAAGTTACGAATTTGATGTTACACCTAATTGGAGCTTCCATCATTAAGAGACTAGATGAAAAAAATAGCCTTCCTCACAAATAAAGGTCAATGACATAGCAAAAAATGCAAACCGAGCGGATTCTTTTTCACAAGAATATAAATTTTAATTAAACAAGTGTTTGCCTCGGTTTTATACCTCGAAAATTAACATAAAACATATAGTATAAAAATAATTTTGATCCGTATTTTACATATCAAAAATTCTAGGCTCTAACGTTCGGTTATGTTATAGTGTGGTATACGAATCAAGGTTATAAATAAATCTACCGCAAGAAACTTTGACCTCTTCAGTCATCGAATTGTGGCAGACAAAAAGTAATCCCTGCTTAAAACAATAATGTTATTGATTATTTGTTATTGTATTTAGGGCATTGATTATATTTTGAATTAAAAAATGACTTATTTCATAAAGAAATTAATGATTTATGAATTTAAAAAATAATACGAATGTTAAAAACATTTTAATTATTACAGCTTTTTACTAAATTCATATGAAATTATATAAGGTACTTATAACAAAACACAATATTAAAAAAATCTATCTGTGTGTCTGTTTGTTCCGGCTAATCACAGAAATGGGTGGACCGATTTTGATAGGACTTTCACTGGCAGATAGCTGATGTTATAAGAAGTAACTTAGGCTACTTTTATTTTAGAATAATAACGAGAGTACCGCGTAAAAAAACCATTATATTTAATCGCTAAAATTACAAGTGGGCGAAGTATTTATGTATAATATAAAATTGCTTGGCCTACTGTGTCGTGCACCTTAAGTTTTCATAATTTTAGTCAGAGCCATTTAAGCCAATATATCATAATATTATTATACCTAGGTATTATATATAAAGCTGTCGTTTCGTACCCCTACAGAATCATTGTAAGTACTATTATTTTGTATTGATTATGTATTGCTTTTCTATGCTTATGACCGCTGATACCCGCGACTTCGTTCGCGTTCTTAAAACTTTAATAACTTTATACTAAATGAAGATATCGCAATATTTTTTTTACATATAGATTAAGTGCCTAAGGAATAAAACTTAAAAAACTAAATTGAAATATATCTAGTAGTTACGCGCGCGAACTGCAAAACTCTATCATTTTATTTATTATATAGATACCAGCATAGGTATCCATTTGAATATTCCTGTGACCTTCTACCTAATTTTGTATGATATATTTATATATCAAAAGATACTAAGGGAAACTATATTTTATTTTTATTTTTAAATCGAATTTTCATTAAAGTACTAGGTATGTACTTAAAAAGCACGTCTATTGGGTTTAAATAAGCGCCATCTATGGACAATGTTTAACAATACTACGACTCGTTTTAGAGAGTTTGTCGAGATTAAAACCAAAAAGCTCAACAGATATCACTATTTAGGGATATAATTAAAGCATAATTTAATAGTTGGTATGTATTTCCCATTAATCCATAAATAGTTAAGAAAATTCTTGTATGGCTAATAGAAATTATCTTGCAAAATTAACACATTGGTTTACATTCCACGTAAACAAATAATAATGACATTATAGTATGATGTTTTCATAGGCGTCTTAAATAAATGAAAAATTTCCACATTTAACGTGTTTACCAATAATAAAGTACCTAACATAAAATTAAAGATGTGGTAGTTTACAGCTGCGCTTGAAGCTGACGTCACCGTGAGGAAATTTTTCAATAGTCTTTTCCGCCATTTTTATTAATTTGTGGCGCCTTTTCCCAGACTCCTGATTGGTGGGATTGGAGTGACGTCATCGCGCCCACGCGTTCCGTGTGACGCAAGCCGATCGATACATACATTCATCTCTTTTCAACCAGTTCAATAATGTGTTTTGCTATTCATTCTAAAGGAATGCTTCGAAATTGAAATCCGTAGGCGTCTTTTGCGTAGAGCCGGCTCGATGTCAATGTAGAGCGATCGTGCCCGGGATATTTGCGATATTGGTTTATTTATAACGGCTTTGTTTTGTAAATAACTTTTGTTTGTTTTTGTTTTATATTATTTATTTGACAAGAGAAAAATAGACAAAATAGCAGCTTAGGCTACTATCGAATAGGGAGTGACAAGAACCGAAGGTACTCTCTACTGGGAACGAAACATTTTAATCCCCTAGGGATACAACAAATCTGCATTTTGATTGTTAATGGGGGATAATTGTGGATGTACACTTACTTTTGCGCGAACTGTGTGTTCGATTGTCATAGTTCCTTTTGTTAAAATATAGAGAGGGTAGCCTTTTGGGTAAGAAAAGTTAGATCTTCGCCTTATAGTTATAAAAGAGATCATAAATAATCTGAAAAATAGCTCACACTGAACACTTTCGATATAAATATAATGCCATCAAAAACATAACGTAAAAAAAACTCTGTTCTTCTACCGTAAAAAGTTGTGAGATCTGTCTCGTAACTCTGTTCTTCTACCGTAAAAAGTTGTGAGATCCATGTAATACCAAGTCAATTAATCAAATAATTTATTCAGTCCCTAATTAAGGGTTCTCTGTTTTAAGTTATTACGTAATTAGCTAACCTAACAACATCTTATAGTGAACATATCAATATTAAAAATCTTTTATGTTTTAAATAAATAAATTGACTTGGCAATCGTACTAAACAATCTTATTTACCATAATATGTATTACTTGTGAGATACATTGTGTTTTCATGCGATTTATGGTCATATATGTCCCGCTTAAGGTATTCAAATGTTTTAAGTCTGGTACATCAGACCAAATTTTAAGTGATTTGTCTTTTGGCAAGATTTCAATGGTCTGTCGAGCCAGGCTCACATGCTATAAAATTACGGTATCATCGTAGTCATAATCAACATTACTTCATGCTGCTACTTCCATAGAGTATCAAGGGCCAATGGCGTGTCGCAGGGGGGTTACCAAACGCAGGCGTTCCCCTCTGTCAAAGTATAAGTCCACGCGGTCCTACGCTTCCAATAAAACTAGTTGCACCCGGAATGCTTATTATACTTACTAAATCGATGCGACTGAATCGACGTCCTACATAATTATTACTATTTGAATTGTTTAGTTTTTTTAATGATTTCTTATATTTACGCGAACACTACACATTGAAATAATACTAGTTTTTACGGAATTTATCGCGTATATTTAACTTTTTAAATACCCGACGTTTCGAACGCTTTACAGCACTCATGGTCACGGGCGGGACTGAGATGTTCAACTATGACATATGGATGGCGGTTAACTATGACATATGGACGTTGAACATCTCAGTCCCGCCCGTGACCATGAGTGCTGTAAAGCGTTCGAAACGTCGGGTATTTAAAAAGATAAATATACGCGATAAATTCCGTAAAAACTAGTATTATTTCAATGTTTAGTTTTTTGTTGCAAAAGGAGATGTGCCAAGTAATTTTTAATCACTTTATTGCGTTTTACTTTTCCTTAAACTTAAAAGTTACAATAATAACGGTCGTGCTGTTCCGGCTTTGTTAACCGAAACTCACGCTCACCCTCATACAATATGCAGATCGGTCGGGCGACTGATCCGAGTCTGTACCCAAGTTTTCGCTGTCGTCACTTGAGTGTCTCCGAGCGGTACTGTTACAAAGTATTTTAGTTTTAGTTTTTGTGTTTGAAATTTTTAGTTAATTGTTTTAATTGTTATATGTGAATTTCGTAGTGACAAGCGTTTGTGTGCGCAGATTTCTCACCGCAAAATGACATCATCATAACAGCCCTTCACAAGTCCACTGCTGAACATAGGCCTCCCCCAAGGTATGCCACAAAGCACGATCCTGAGCCACCTGCGGATCTGGCGTATATAAAAAATACGAAATAAAAATCCCATGCAGTCGCATGCGCAACGTCTTCATAGAAAAGTAGTCTCTATATATAAGTATTTATGGGTTAAAGTGCTGTGAGTGGACGCGACCTCATGAGATCGCTAGGGATTTGACGGAATATTGCCGCGGTCTCATGAGACCGCTAGGGGGTTGAGAAGTAAACCGTAGTGGCTCATATGGTTAGCGATCGCTGTATATTTCACAGTGCGCAACAAACCAGGTTCGATTCCCGGCGGCACCAATGAAATTGTTAATTGCAATTTTAAGTGCTGATTTACCACGTGCTCGGCGGTGAAGTAAAACATCGTCAGGAAACCGGCATGTCTGTGAAATAAAAGATTTTTTTTTATTATTATTATTTCGAAGACATGTGAAGTTCATCAACACGCATTGGGGCAGCGCGGCGGACAATTCCTTGCCCTAAAACCCTCACAGAAATGAGCGGAGGCCTATGCCCAGGAGTGGGACGTATATAACCTATAACTTTTAGAATATACTGGCGTGATTTTAACTTTCTAATTTGCTTCGAATTTTCTATTGTCAATGAGATGACATTTACGTGTAAACTGATAGCGTTAATATGTAGATTATCGAATGACGCTAACAACATATTCTGTAGCATTCTCTAGTCTCACTGAAAACAACAAACATTACGTGGACATATGTTAGCGTAAACATTTAATGCGTACTAAGTGGTAGCGCTACCGTTTCTGACGCAAAACCCATCGATTCAGCGATGCACCTACGCAATCATAACCTGCCGTCCTATTTATTTTGGAGGATAAACACATTTATTACTACAGAACAGAAAGCGTTTTTATTTTTTGGCCGCGGCGCAGGTTTTGTCTGACCTCAGTCTAGCCAGCCCGGCGCCTAAGCGTCTATACTAAGTTCTCCATCAATACGTCCCAAGTATAAAACGTGTAGTACAGTGGTAATAGAGCAGAACAACTTCAGTTGTGTCAAAGCTATAGCATTTTTCGGCATGGCATTTTTTTCTTTTTATGGGTCTTCTCCTGAAAATAATTTTTTGATGTTTTACACACGTGTTGTGACAAGTGAGCACACATTTATCCTCAATTAAAAATCAAAATGCAGATACGTTATCACCCTCGAGGACTGAGATGCAATGCCTCGTTTCCAGTAAAAAGGGTCGGCTGCTCTCACCACAGCAGCATTAACCCTTCGATCCCTATAAAAATCCCATGCAGTCGCATGCGCCCGGCAAATCCCGAGCGGTCACATGCGATCGGAACCACCAACAGCACTTAAAACCATTAAAACTTATATTCAGAGACTACTCTTTTATGAAGAAGTTTGGCAATATAAAATCTGTACAAAATTTTTTATCCTGTGGCTTAAACAAAAGTCAGGTTTTACTTCATTACAAAAAGATTTTATTGTAATTTGATAACAAAAAAATATATACCAAGTGAATGTCGGCAGCGTGGAAATCACTATTATTTCAATATATATCACTCGGAATTATTTACGTAAAAAGATAAAATAAATTCAAACAAAAACTTTCACTATAATTGTATAATAAAACACTATAGTAAACACTAATAAAAAACTAGAAAAATCCAAAAATCAACACATTAACATTCACGCGAAAATGGCGTTCGAAATGAACTTAGATTATAAATAAATATCCATATGATAACTTGACGTTTTATTGCATTAGAGGATGGAAAATTTCATAATGACTCAATAATACCAAACTTCTTTATAGAAAATTAGTCTTTAAATGTAAGTGTTAATGGTTTAAAGTGCTGTGGGTGTGCGCGGTCGAATCCGACCGCTTAAATTTTGACAGAATAGCGCCGCGGTTGAATTCGACCTCTTAAGGATTGTGAGGTAGTGTTATTTTACGCGGGTATATTGTGAAAGCGTTGTCCTACCCCGGTCCTACTATTCGTGCTACAACTATAATTTAGCTGCAACGTAGTGTAAAAAGTAAGTAGTGCTTTGTGGCATACCTTGGGGGAGGCCTATGTTCAGCAGTGGACTTATAAAGGGCTTTAATGATGATGATGATGATGATAGTGTAAAAAATACGCAAAGAAAAACAACGAGACTCGGAAGCATTACTTGGACATAAAATACTAACTATGTCTGTACAGAATTCGATAGACCCGCAACTTTTTTTGTACTTGCTTTGGCTATATATACTATTTTATGCGCATAACCCAGCATTCCCCGAAAGAATCATCAATAAAAATTGCCTCGAGTATGAAATACCAAGCGCATGGAAAATCATTATTAGAATTAAGTTAATACTATTTTCAGTATTTAACTGTGTCATTCAGTTTAGTCACTTGCATCTGCTACTTTTTAAAAGATGTGTTTATGTTGTAATTGATTTTAAAATAAAACTATTCTTTTCAGTTATACTTCTGTAAAATATACTGTGGCAATAGTAGGGTCACATTCAAGTTTTTCCAGCCAATTCATATATTTTGTTGAATAAAAAGTTGCTTGTTGGTGTTAATTTTGTAAAGGAGATGTTTGTACCAAGTGCAGTCAGTTTGCGCATTAACAATTAAATTGATTTCATAAGAATGATGTACCTCGTAGAGATATATTACCATAACTTACCATATACCTTAACAGTTTTTGGTTGTAAAACAGATCAATAAAATAATACTTCTATTTATAGAACAAAGGTGACAAATTAGCACACAATCTACCTGATAGTAAGTGGATGCTGTGGTCCATAGACATCGTCATTTATCCTCGATTAAGTATTAAAATGCAGATGCGTTGTCACCCCAGAAGACTAAGATTGAATGCGTCGTTTCCAGTAAAAGGGATCTTCAGTTCCCTACAATCACCACAAGAAACACAGCAGCATTTAGATGCTATTTTACGTCGGTATTCTGTGAGTGTCCCTTCCCCGGTCGAGCCGACCCATTCGTGCTTGAACCATAACATAACTGCAGCTTGGCTCTACCACGTTGACAACTATATAGTCTAAAGAGACATACAGTCTAGAGCCTATTAATATTTAATGTCCTCCAGACCGGATTTCGGTCACGGCGGCCAGCCTCAACGGAAACTAACTATTAGCGCAGGAAAGCATTATAGTGGCCAAGTGTATGCGCAAGCACAGGTGCACTCACTATTCCCTCACTCTCATAATCAGTTGGGACGGTAAACCGACACAACCCGAGAGAGATCAGGCGCAGGACCAACGATTTTATGTGCTTTCCGAGGCACGGGGATGAGACACCGCCAACTTCCTGACTCCGGGCAGCTACTGAGAATTTCTTGATGAAAATTCTCAATAATTGATTATTTTTTGGCCCGACTTGAGATTCGAACCCAGGAACTCATGATCAGCAGTCGCCCTACTACAACCACTAGACCAACGAGGCAGTTAGAGTCTATAAAGAGTAGAGAATAGGTACTATAAAGTTCATACATAAGAATCTGTTAATGAATATATGGTCGTTATGTTTACGAGACATTTTTAATCAGGAGGCACTATTTTAGTAAAAATGTGATAAACGAACTTAAAGCTTATCTGATATAAAGTTAGCCACTTTCTATCAGCAGTTGCTGCATGTTTCATGGTCACCACCGAGTGCTTTGGTGCAAACATTGCCGCTTAGCGTGAGAAAAAAGTAAGTGGGTGGTACGTAAGTTACCAGTAAACAAAATTTTACAAAATCTGATGAAATGTAAATGCTGTAATAAAAGCAAGGTATATTTGCAGATAATACATAGGCTATGTATTATCTGCATGTATAACTTCCTTTTGGAAGGTAAATCATTCTGAGGTCCCAAGAATCCGACTCTAATGTTTAAAAAAAGTTGGCTGTGTGTATGTATACCGTTGTAAGTTAATAAAGTTTTTCGTCTCGTATATTGCGTGTCCTTATATAAGTTTTTATTTTTATTTATAATCGTATGTATCCAGCAGTGATTAGAGATATGATAAGGACATAGAACGACGAGTTAACGAAGGAAATAAAGTAAATGAGGCTCTACACTCTATTTTTGAAAGTCAGAATGTGTTAGAAAAGGCACGTATGGCAATTCACAAAGCTGTGTTAGTCCTTACTTTAACGTATGCTAGTAGAGTTTAGTGTGGCAGAAGAAGCACGAGAGTAGAATAAACGCAGTAGAAACGTCGACGTCGAAATTGTTTAATAAGAGAAGAGTGTGGTTTACAAGATGATGTTGTGACAGGGATTAAGAAAGGAATGCTTTGGTGGTTTGGTTATGTGGAAAGAATGAATGAGGAAAGACTGACAAACATACACATATTGAAAATGGGCCAAATTAAGAGTACCCTTGACCGACGACCATGTATGCGTTATTGGTATATGGATGTGGAGGAGGCGAGAGAAGTGTGTGAGGATCATGCTAAATGGAAGTCTGTGGTCTCTGCCTACCCCTCTGGGTGACAGGCGTGAATGTGATTATGTATTATTATCGTGTGAGGTGGTGTAAGAGATTCAGTTTTCCCGTTACGTTCCGCGGCCGTCCTTAAAGGCTACTGTGGTAATGACAGAGAGATCTTATAGTTTCTAATTAATGACGGAATAATCATCTCTTTACGGTAGTCATTAAACCACCCAGTACGGGGACGTAGTGTTAATGGGAGGGGTCCATATTATCCAGGAGTGTACTTTCATGGATTGATGACGATGAGGTAATTCAATTTATTGTACATGATTTATTTATTAGTTTCACAAGATCGTATTTTTATAAATCTTTGAATATATACCCCACGTGTAATATATAAAAAATTAAGGATGTCTAGGACATCTTTCATATAAAGAAGAGGTCTTAACTTGAATGTATTCATGCACAAACACGAATTGCAAGTTTTTACCTCTAAAGTTTATTCTGAGGAAGTCCCGAAACGTTCAACAGGCATGCCTTTGCATGCTCTTATATGCCTACAATATGAAATATGTATAAACGCATTTTTTTTTAAATTTTAAGATGTAGCTTGTCATAACCCATCATCCTATCTCGTCCCCTAGCCCGCGACTTTTTAGGAAGAAATAGAGAAATGCCCGGAAAACGGTATTTTTACGAATTATAATACCGATTTATCGCGTCAAAAAGGTAGATCATTATACATATATGCTAAGAACGGGTTCTCCTTAATTTCTGGGTAATTCGAGGGTTATGGTGCATGACGCAGTCCATCGCGCTACTTCAGCTCGATATTTTTTACGTGGGAGAGCCACGTTGCAGCTATATCAGCTGTAGCACGAGTGAGTCGGCTCAACGGGGGTAGGACCACGCTTTCACGGAATACGAGCGTAAAATAGCAGCTAAAGGCTGGTGTGTTTTGTATGCTGAGTACAGCGAACCGGAGACCCTTTTTACTGAAAACGTGCATTCGCATTTTGATTCTAAATTGAGGATAAATGCAAATGTCCATGGGCCACAGCATCCACTTATAGTCAGGTGGACTGTGTGCCCGTTTGTCAACCTTATTCTATAAAAAAAGGAAATGCAGACATTTCCTCAAAATATTTTACAATGTTGGCTTTCAAAATTTTACAAATAGTACTCTAACGAAGAGAATAGTATAGAATAGAAACATTGTTATTCAATTAGGCTACAATAGTACTTATAGAAAGCCATTTAAGCTTTTCAAATGGTACGAAAAAAACCTCATCTTTAGGAAAAACCAAGAAGAAAAATACTTGAGAAAACTAGCAAGAAACCCAGCGGGTCTTTGAAAAAAAAAACAAATTTACTATATAATATTTTATACATCACATAATCACTTGTTGTTTATCTTTGTCGGTCATGAATGGGTCAGCTTTACCAGGAAAATGCTCAAACATGTTACCAGAGCAGTAGCAGCACGATGCTACTATGTTTCGTATGGTGGATGATAAAAACCCGAGACTGTATTATATTCATTTACCATCAGGTAGTCACTGCGTGCCAGTTTATCACCCTTACATCTTTTAAAAAATGGGAACGGTAAAAAATCATTTTAAAAGGATTAACGTGGAATCAATTAAAAATTAATCGAAATACCATCTCAAGGTTGCATCAATATACATCATTTTGTGTTTAAATAAACTTTTTACAAAAAATACTTCAAAATTAAAACTCCTACAATGATTATCATTTTATCGCTAAGAAAAATAAAAAGTTGATAAAAAAGACTATTAGAACAGTTGATTGTTATGAAGTATTTTACAGGCTAATTTCACAGACATGGAACTATTACTATGCAAGTATCAGCGTACTAGAACGTATTTTAAAGTAATATTTAAGTATTTTTTAATGAATTAACTAGAAGACACAGGCATCTGCTGTTGTAAATGACTATTTCACTACCAGATATTTAGCATTTAGATATTTAGGGTATTTTATACGTGGTCTAGTATAATTACTATGGTCATACCGTTACCTATCTGAGACCACAAAATAAGTTGACCGTTACGACACCTTCGGGATGAAATTTTTAGATGGAAGAGCCACACTGTAGCTATACATTGCCGTAACAGGAATGGGTCGGCTTGAGCGAAGTATGACCACGATCTGACTGAATACCAGCGCAAAACAGCAAAAGAATGTTGTGTTTCGTATGGTGAATGTACGGGAGATCCTTTTTACCGGTGACGAGGCATTCCATCTTAGCACTCAGGGGTGATAATACATTAGACATATGTCTTTGAGCCTTTGCATCCACTTACCACTGTGTGCTTGTTTGTCACATTTATATGTACTAAAAAAATATAGTATATAATGGAATTATACCGGAATCGCTACACTTATCAGGTAGATTGGTTGGTGATCACAGTAGCATACTTATCGTAGTTCTGATGCTGCTTCTCTTTGTTAGTCTAGGTTAGTTACATCTGGTAAGCTAAGTTCTATCAGTAAATTACACAGTACAGTATGAGAGCAACCCGAGTTTGATTCCCAACTACACTAGTGCAATTATCGTTACAGTCCACTGCTGAACACTCCCATAGATTGCCTCATAGGGGGATACCTGCCATAGTTGCCACTCCTGCCAAGTGGGTTGGCAACCGCAGTTTTTTTTATTTTTAGTCGTTATTGGGAAGACGCTGCTGACCACCTCCTGATTTGTTTCCCTCCGTCGCCTCTTACGCCACCCAGGGGGATGATATGGGGTAGTGGAAATTCTTACACCGCCACTGCATGGTTTAATTATTAACAATTAATAATCGCGAATTAAGGAATTGATTTACGACGTGCTCGGTTATTCGGTTTATTACGTCTTAAAAAACTGATGTCTGAAATACTTCAAGGACTGATCTGATGAGGATGACTGCGCCATCGGTAGGTATTATTATTATCTCTGGTAATTGGTAATTATTGGTTTCGAATTTCAAGTGCAGGGCAGATAGAGGGCAATAATTAGTTATTGAGTTTTTTTTGTCAAGAAGGTCTCAGTATCTCGGAGTCAGTAATTGGTGTTGCAACCCCGTGCCGCGAAATGCACGTAAAGCTGTTGTCGTATTGGATTTCCGTCTCATAGGACTCTCAGAGTGTATTTGATCGCACTCGTGAACCTAGATCCTGTTCTGCGCAAATAGCTAGTCTTCGTTGAGACTCGCCACTGTAACCAGAATTTGATCTCGAGAACATTATCAGTGTGGCGGACTATTAGCTTCATAAATCTCATAGAAAATGTCTGTGCCCAGCCGTGATACGTACAAGTATATACGCCACCAAACGACGAGGAAGTAAACGATGACAAATACATCTATTGTTTAAGTTTTGGCGGAAAATTTTTTGTCCATACTATTTTATGCATATATATACCATCATTTTTATTTTATGATTGTTATAAACGAAACTTTAATTTCTTACATCGAACAAATATTTTATTATAATCTTTTATCGGATTTAGGGTTTTATCTATCGTCAAATAAAAGTTATTTATCAAATAAATTATAACCGCACTGAACATAATAGCCAATGGAATTATTTCATCCGTTATTCTATAAAAGAACTTTACCTGAAGATATAAAAATCGGATCTTATTTAAATAATTATAACTCAAAACTTTCAAGGCTTTCGATATATTCAGGGAAAGAAATTTTGACAAGTTGCAATATAAATACATACATTTCAGCTGCTTTTTGTCATAAAATATTTTTTATGAAATTTTATTAGTAGCGTTTCTTTCATTAATCAAAATTATGAATAATACCTGTATATTTAGTAAATAATCTATCGAACATAAAAACAACAAAAACTGATTATTTTAAGCCCGTAACGAGTCCGTAGAGTTTCTACGCCGTAGCGGACCGTAACAGGCTACAATCCTATGTCACTACGCGGAGTATAAATAGACGGTCGTCTTGCTTGATGTGCTTGCTCGTTATAGAACTCACTGACGCTACTGACATCACTTATTGCACCTTATTTCACTTACCGTGATCGATAAGGAAAGAGACAGCTCCTACAGTTTCAATAGATATGCTTTGTTATTAACCTGAGCATACAAGTGTAATATGCAATGTTTGAGTGTATGGTTATTGAAAAATAAATTGAAGTTTCAAAAGAAAATAGCTTTTATCCATACATGCGCGTAGGTGAATTTTGGCGGGTAGTCAGCGCGCATGCGTGTCCCGCGGTCGTCCGCAGTCCTACCACCATTCTTTAGTTGCACACTGTTGTTTGCTTTTAGTAGACGTGTCGTCACGTGCGCGCTACAGCTACGGTTATCTCAACAAAAAATGTCTTGTTAAACGTGATTTCAAGGAAGAAACTGGTGTTCAAATTGCATTAATTGCAAAATTATATTTATTATGGCAGTAATTTTCATTTTGAAGTAATCAGGGAGACGTGAAACGGTAAATAAATAAGCGGTGTTCTCTAGCGATTTTTGTGAATGAATTTAAGATGGTGGACGGCCGTGTGCGGGTGTAAAGGCGTCATCTTATTCGAGTTTTATGATCGTTTATGGTGACTGGCTGGGTGTTTGGACGTTGTGGCTAGTTATGCGGTGGTTGAGTTGCGTTAAAAGTTAAAGGTGCGGGTGTGGTGGTGACCCCGCGTGGGTGTTGCGTGTGTGTGAGTGCGATCGAATTGGATGAATGACGATGACGTGGGTAGTTCGCGGCTAATGTGTATTTGATAACGCTCTGCTGCACGACTATGTATCCTTAATAGCTATACGGCGACCCGCTCCTTGTCATCTATTATTTTTAGATCGGTTGGATGTTATTTTGCGTCAGTATTGTTTTACGTCCGCATCTTGTAACATATGGCGATATTATATGACTTTAATAATGATTGACGTAAGGATGTAAATACATAAATAATAATTATTTTCTCTTCAATGTTAATAAATTGGTTTAATTAATGATTGTTATTTTAATGTGTTATATTTACATAATTTATATTTTATTCGTAGTTTGTTAAAAAGTATATTTTTGGTGCGTAAATTTAATAACACGATTACGACGATGTTACTACATATTTTGAATCGATATTGCAACCTTGTATGGAATATCAGGCAAAGTATCGCAATTGTATGTAAATATAAATGAAGGGGGAAGGTCACCCAAGTCAGCTGCGTGTAAACTTTGATATTTACAATAGTAAACATAAACTGACCATGGTTCTTATTTTAAAATTGTTCATAATTTATTTAAAGTTTAACGAATTTAAAATGATAAATAATCAATTATTTGGCGTCATGTTTATAGAACAGTAAACACGCGTGGAATATTTTAATATTACTAAGAGTTACTAATAATGATTTTTGTTGAAATAATGAGATTCATAAAATATGATGTAATAATACAATACGTTTGAATAGATAAGCTGAACAACGAAACTTAGCTGATGACGCATAAAGCCAATGTTGGCGCCCAACGAGGGTTCTGTTCCTTTTAGTCATTATCTTTATATGTATATAATACATGTATAAAATAATAAATAATTGACGACCGTTTAACTTTACAATTGTACTCATGTGGCCGTGGTTGAAATTCTATAATATAATAAATTATTATTTAATATAGAATTCTATAATATCGATTACTATAATATTGATATTCGTCGATATTCCTACTCCTCATTTTATCACATGGCTTTAACTTAATACAAGTATTTAAGGATGAATAAGTTTGATATATATCAAGCCGCATCCATCCATAATATAATATATTTTCATTAAATTATGAAAACCGCAAACCGGTAATTTTCTGTGAATGGGTCTCTTTTACGTTGGAGAAGGCTTGCTTTAATCGCCACGTTTAAAGACGACAATTGCATTCCCAGATTTCTCACACTTCTCACTTTCAAAATTCTGGTTACTCTATCGTTTTTTGAAGTACAGAAGAACTTCCAAACATTTTCCTTGTTGATACTAACGACACCCACGTAAGGGCGAGGAAAATGTCACTCGTATAAATATAATTATGGTGAAGCCTCCAGTAGTTGTAACCGTAATGTACATATAATGATAGTGATGATAGCACTATTATTATTACATTTCTTGATATAGCCATTAAATTTCTTTACCAACAAAACTAACGAGTGAATAAAATAATTTTTTGTTCTAGGTAATCTCTATGTAATAGAAAGGACTAAACGTTCACGTGATTGACTTAATTCGCTAATAATTTGTTGTGTGAAAATTCCGAAACTATTTGGGAACATTGCGATGTAAACACTTTTTAGTGTAATTTGTTGTTGGATATTAGTGGCCGTGAATCGAACAGAAGAACAACGAATATTGTAAACAAATATGGCGTGTCCACGGACGAACAGCCCGGTATGACTACAGGGCGAGAAGGAGAAGCTGTCAGAAAAATATGATAAAGGTTAGTGATAATCACTTTGTTATTTTTTAATTTTGTATGTTTTGGTATTATATTAATAGTCTGATGAAATACTTTTAAAGATTTAACAAAACAAACATTTCTATTCATATGACACACGACAGAGTATAGAGTGTTATGACGTCATAGTTTTTTGTTGAATAATTATCTTTTTTGTAGATTTTAAGTACTGAATATTAATTTAATTTAAAATGAAAAAAGGAACCAAGTTTTAAGACATTACAGCTGCTTATTACAGACCTTTTTTTGCGCTCGAAGCAAATAAGGGCAACCCTCCTGTAACGGGGGAGGGAGGTGGTGAATGCTCATAGCATACCACACAGTCGACTTTGTGCTTATGTGGAGACTTTTACCCCCTAAACATCACCTTTTGGGAACTGGCTTAATGGTCTAGCTAGAGATATCTAAGCCTTATCGGGGCTTAGAGATCTCTAGCTAGACTATCTTAAGGGGCGTAAAGTACAGACCTTCTCGTGGACTGCCTTATAAGGGTGACCTATGCCGTAGTTGTCAGATAGGTTGACAACCATTTTTTATTGCCATAATGAAGACACTGTTGCCCATCTCTTGGTTTATTACCGCTACCACATGGACGGCGTATACACCGTCATTAATGAATACATCTTATAAAAAATAAAAAATAAAAATATAAATTTCTTTGCAACTTTCCGCTAAACATATAAAATGATGTGTCTTACCTGGATTGAAGCGCACCTCCCGCCCTCCCTCAATTGCATACACTAACTCCGTCACCACTAGACCAAGCACCACTACTCTCAACACCACTATTCCAGGCAAGACACACCATCGACGATAATACGACACGTGTTTCGCCTCTACACGAGGCATCCTCAGGTAATATAGACTCTACGGCGGCTGACCGCTAAGTAACTTAGCGGTCAGCCGCCGTAGTATTACCTGGTAATATAGACTCAGGTAATATAGACTCTACGGCGGCTGACCGCTAAGTAACTTAGCGGTCAGCCGCCGTAGTATTACCTGAGGATGCCTCGTGTAGAGGCGAAACACGTGTCGTATTATCGTCGATGGTGTGTCTTGCCTGGAATAGTGGTGTTGAGAGTAGTGGTGCTTGGTCTAGTGGTGACGGAGTTAGTGTATGCAATTGAGGGAGGGCGGGAGGTGCGCTTCAATCCAGGTAAAACACATCATTTTATATGTTTAGCGAAAAGTTGCAAAGAAATTTATATTTTTATTTTTTATTATAATGGATTTCCGCAAAGTAACGCCTGATTCTATCGAATACATCTTAGTAATAATAATAATAATATATCATTTTATTTTTCTCTTCACAAAGGTATATAATTTCACATTATTTCACAAATAATACGATTGTAGATAATTTTGACCTTTGTGAGAGACTGGTGTCCATACTAGGGTAATCCCTGTGTTATAGATCACCAGGCCCTCACCCTAACGGATAGTACGTGTTACATTTTCAAAAATACTACAAGAGAAATACAAAATAGGAAATATTTCAACAAGGAAAGATTCTATATGTTTTTTAAAGTTATTTCTATGTGCATAATAGTTTGAATGTGTGTTTGTGTGTGTGTGTGTGTGTGTGTGTGTGTGTGTGTGTGTGTGTGTGTGTGTGTGTGTGTGTGTGTGTGTGTGGGTGTGGGTGTGGGTGTGGGTGTGGGTGTGCGTGTGCGTGTGCGTGTGCGTGTGCGTGTGCGTGTGCGTGTGCGTGTGCGTGTGCGTGTGCGTGTGCGTGTGCGTGTGCGTGTGCGTGTGCGTGTGCGTGTGCGTGTGCGTGTGCGTGTGCGTGTGCGTGTGCGTGTGCGTGTGCGTGTGCGTGTGCGTGTGCGTGTGCGTGTGCGTGTGCGTGTGCGTGTGCGTGTGCGTGTGCGTGTGCGTGTGCGTGTGCGTGTGCGTGTGCGTGTGCGTGTGCGTGTGCGTGTGCGTGTGCGTGTGCGTGTGCGTGTGCGTGTGTGTGTGCGTGTGCGTGTGCGTGTGCGTGTGCGTGTTCGTGCATGTGTGTGTGTGTACACTCATTTGTGTAGGGTTATGTGTTTTTAGGATAATACTCTCAGTAAATTTTCAGCAGCCATATAATCGATATTTAGCAACCACTTTTGTAATTTTTGTTTACATGCATGTTTTGGTAGAGAGTAAATTGACAAAAGTTTATTTAATTTATTATAAAGGTAACCTCCCAGGAAGCAAAAATGCTTATGCGAAAATTTTGTCTTTAGAAGCTTACTGGGACAAACTACATATTTCCTTCTTTTGTCATTAGTAGCAGCTCAAGCAAAACAACTAAAGGCCAGCTAAGATAAATTATCATAGACGCGAAAAAAATCACTGTAATTTCAGTGTTTTATATATTCAAATCTAAAAAATTCAAAAGTATACCATTAAGCAACACGTTCTTCAAGAACTACAATCTGATGAATCGGTAAGGAAGAACGGGTAGAATGCGATCTTCTCCTACGCATCCAGTTACGATACGTTAGAAGTGTCTACTTTCCCTTATCGGTTAGTAACTATTTATATAAATGACTGCCTTGTTGACTTAGTGCGCGTCGATGTAGGTTCGAATTTTGGGCTAGGCCGAAATAAGTTATGGGGTTTGTTTCTGTAAAGTTTTTTTTTTCACGGAAATCCGTTAGAAAAATATGATAAAGGTTTACATTATGTTATATACATTATTTTATGATAAAGGTAGACAGTTTACCACGTGCTTGGCGGTGAAGGAAAACATCGTGAGGAAACCTGCATGTCAGAGAAATAAGAAAAAAATATTTCGAGGACATGTGAAGTTCGCTAACACGCATTGGGCAAGCGCGGCTGACAATTCCTTGCCCTAAAACCCTCTCAGAAATGAGTCTGTGCCAAGCAGAGGGGCGTATATAGACTGTATCTTTATTTTTTTTAAGCCGTTAATCAATCGCCTGATCTTTCACCGGATGCTACCTGACCTCACCTGATACTGCATAGACAATCCGTCTCCTGCTCGATCGAACTATTAGAGTAAGGAAATAGAAAGTGCACTTGTGTTTGCGCGGACAATTGTGTATTGTGTATAATCCTGTCTTGTGCATATGCTAGTCTTTGTTGAGACTGGTTAATCGTGACGGAAATTTGGTCTGCAGGGACATTAAAATTAAACTACGATGTAAACGACTTCGCTGTACTTACTTTCGTTTGATTTCCGAAAGTTATAAAATAAGAAAGCTGTAGTACCGTACCATATCTTTTGCTTACGGGATACAGCCGTGCCGCACATGTAATGCTTGCAGCGCGATTAGTTCAGGTCGAACGTGGGAGAACATATTTACGCTTTGAACGCTCAAAAATCTACTAACAATGATTTTTTGTTTGGATTTTCACTTGATAATCTCTGCATTTTCGTAATATTATAAGAAAAAATCTCATAGACGATGTACCTACTCCACGGCAAGCATTTTATCACAATACTTCCGAATCCGAAAATATTTTTATACATATATTATACATGTATGTATGTAAAAATATTTTCGGATTACCATAATTTTCCCTATATTGTATACGATGTTCCCTGTATTGTGTATGTTCCATATATATATACAATATGTAACGTGATTAACGCACACCCTCAGACACCCCAATTAGTATATTAAGTTATAATCATAATGCATACACCGAATTTTTAGTCAAACATTTTTATGCACTGATTATTTATCAAATTAGTTGTACTAATACCGGAAGAATTTTGTGGTCACAGTACAAATCCACGAACGCAAAGACTTTAACGTGCTTGAAATAAAGTTCATTTTTCTTTATTTTTATTGAATTACGGAATTAGTAATACGAATAAAACTGCACTCTTAAAAGTCTTATTGTCTTAAGTTACGGTCCATTTCAGTTTGTTTTGACTGTACAGATTTAATGTGACTGTAATTTACGTAGTTTTAATTATTTTTTGGGATAAAAAATTACCTATATTAAAAATGATAGGAATCGATTCAGTAAACGATTCTGAACAAACTACTTTCTCAAAGTGCGTTAATTATATAATATATATATTAATTTGACAGACTTTTGAAAGATGTTGCCACTTTCACCACGTGTACACGTGTAAAGAAAAGAAGTTCCATCCAAAAATATGCCTCGTAAAAGCTAAATTACTGGGGAACTGATACTTGATGAGACAAAAAGATGACACCAAATGATTATATAAATGCTTAATAAATTTAATACACTTGAAAGGTAATATCAGTACCATATCACATAAAGTTTTTTTAGCTCTTGTGATTATTGTCTTTATCGAAAATGCGCCAACTGGTATGCTTCAATTGGAAAATTTTCCCATACTTACCACAGTGAGATATTGGGCGCAGAGATAACGCAGTGGCACTGGTCAGTGGCGAAGCCTCCATAGAAGCCAAAAAGCCAGGCTTGCCCTTTCAAACTGCTCAAAATATCAACTAATAAAATAACTCGTAACGCTTTCAAGCTATTTAAAATTTCCCGCGCACTCCTCTGTTCTACACAGGTCATGACCTCGTAACATATATGTAACGTCAACACTTGGCAGTTTGCTTTCAATTCGAAATACACTGATTCGTGTTCTCTCTGTCTCAAAGCGAACACGCAATGGACTATCAAAATTAATGAAAGCAAGGAGTTGATTCGAGTTATAAGTCGTCTCTCTCGCACGAGTGTGCTTTTTACCAGGTTTTCGAGAAGACGATCGCTCCCTTTCCAACCTGTGGCAAAATGTTCTATAATGAAATATAGCTACGAAATGTTTATATAGCAATTACTATGGAACCCAAAGCCGGGCTTTGCTCTGAATTTGTTTCTGAGTGCGCGGGGGATATGTTTGCAAGTTCACTTCACATTTCAATATTTATGTTTGTTTTTGTCGTGTCTGTTGAAAATTCATGCTTTTTCAATGATTTTTAGTGAAAATTGAGGATAATATGATGAATTGAAGTGTGTTAAAGTGCTAATCGGCGAGGTAAAATCTATAAACTTTGTTGAGAAAATACACAAGATCAAGAGCGTCTTTCGGACTTATCAATTATCGCAATTGAAAAACAATTATTTGTTAAAACGTTCACCAATATTTTACTCGGACGAAGATCTAAGAAAGAGAGACCATTCAATTTAGAATATAAATAATTTGTTATTTTTTTTTAATTTCGTACATTGTTTGTACTTTGTTCATGTATAGCATTGTATGTAAATATCCTTTTCTTTCGCTCAATCAAACCCAAACGACTTTTTTCAAAGCCACCGAAGGTCAATAATCTTTTTTTCAATTGCTGATATATCATACAATCTATCTAGCAGTAGTATGCCTTCTGTGTGCTTTGTTAAACACGTCCTCGACAGCACTAAATATGAAACTGAAGACTGGAGACAGATTAAGATAGATAGATAGATAAAACTGCTAAAACAACAAAACCTTATCTTGGGCTTGCCCTAGTTTGGAGCCCTAGCATCGTCACTGGCACTGGTTCCGTACTGCTCATTACCAGTCTGTAACATTTGGGTTCAATGTTTTTGGATTGGATTTTCTAACTACGTCGAACTACAGTTGCAGTAATCTTTTGTAGTGATAAAGGTGACAAGCCAGCACAAAGTCCACATGATTGTAAGTGGATGCTGTGACCCATAGAAATCTCTATCATCAATTAAGAATCAAAATGCTGATTCGGTATCCTGAGGACTAATGTGGGAACTCTTATTACAAGTATTCGGTTATTTATTTATTGTGTAAATTCGGTTGCTTATTGTGTAATAAGAGAAGAGTGTGGTTTGCAAGATGATGTTGTGACCAGGATTAAGAAAGGAATGCTTCGTTGGTTTGGTCCTGTGGAAAGAATGAATGAGGAGAGAGTGACAAAGAAAATGTATGTTGCAGAAGTGACGATTTATTGAAAACGGGCCAAATTAGGAGTACCCTTAACCGACGAGCATGTATGCGTAGGTGTATGGATGTGAAGGAGGCGAGAGAGGTGTGTCAGGATCGTGCCAAATGGAAGTCTGTAGTCTCTGCCTACCCCTCTGGGTGACAGGCGTGAGTGTTTATGTATGTATGTAAGTTTTCGGTTCTCATCGTTTATAATACGAAACATAGCGGGATTATACTGCCATAATACGTTAGTATTCTGTGAGGGCGTGGTCCTACCCTAGTCGAGCCGAAGCATGCGGCAGTCAGAATACAGCTGCTGATGGGCTCTACCACTTTTATAGATTTTTTATATTTCACCATAATACAAATTGACTAAAAATAATTTGTGTGATTTATTCTACATTGCTTTAACACTGAATTAATATAATTTCCGCATATTAGCTTCTAAAGTCGGATTTTTAATATTCCATACATTGTCTTGCTCTTGCACAATCTTCAGAAACTATTATGTGGAAGGTATTATTTTTTTTTATTATAGGATAGGGTGACAAACGAGCACACGGTCCACCTGATGGTAAGTGGTTGCTGTGGCCCATAGACATCTACATCTATCCTCGATTACGAATCAAAATGCAGATGCGTTGTCACCCGTGAGGACTAAGATCGAATGCCTCGTTTCCAGTATAAAGGGTCTCCGGTTCTCTACACTCACCATACGAAATACAGCAGCATTAAGCTACTATTTCACGCTATATTCTGTGAGAGTGTGGTCCTTCCCCGGTCGAGCCGACCCATTCGTGCTACAACCATACTACTAATATAATTGCAGCATGGCTCTACGTTGTGTTTGTTTTTGAAGCCAGCTTAACTTTAGTTTTTAACAATTAATTATTTCTTTAGTATTGGTAGTTATATGTAAATGTACGTGTTGGCAACGATAGGAAGGCAAGCTGTCGACGTTCAGTCTGGGAGTTTTGCCAACTCCAAGAGGCTTCAATGGTTCACCCCTTCATATCTCGAATACACTTTGATAAATCACTAGTCGCTCTAACTAAAGAAATTTTGTGTTATGGTTCCAGTGCCAAATTTATTTCATCATTATTTTGGGTACAATGGATAAGAAGTATTTCTAAAAGCCTTTTTTTTGTTCTGGTTTGAAAGATAATTATGTCATAACTTTACTGTAGATTGTAGTTAGGCCGACTTCAAAAACAATCCCAAGCGGAACATACCGAATTCGGCATGGTATATATTATTTTAGCTATTTTATACTCTAGATTTATTTGGGGGAGAGATATTAAGGGAGATTCCCTTATATCCATTCTGATTTGCAAATATACTAAATTAAGCAACAATATTTAGAACCTCGGTAAAGTATGTACCTACTCCTTATTTCCGATTATATTACGGTTGGCTGTTTATCTAAGCAATTTTTAATAAAGTTTTTCGCAAAGCAATTGAAATGCACTTTGCATCTACATACCTGAGTCAAATTACGTATTTATATTAAAAGGAAGACTGTGTACTTAATTCGTATTTACTGGAAATATGGAATCGTATTGCAAGAAAAAAGAGTTTTAAAGTATAAGTTTGTAATTCCACTGCTGTACATTGGTCGTTACTCCATCTAGGGAGGAACCACTGTACATTTCATGTACCGGTACGAGGCTGCCACTCAAGAACCTTTCTTCCCCATCGCGGTTGTCGGTTCTACGAGCTATATGGCTGGCCCACTGCCACTGGTACTAAAGCCTTTTCAGAAACCAGTTTGGTCGGGAGGCTGGAAGTCGTCGAGTCTACATGTGGGACGATTCGTAAAACATTTGTAAAACAGAACAAACTTTAAAATAAGCTGTACTAAAATGTAAACTTAAAGGAATTAGGACGTATAGATACATCTATAGTTTTCTTTAATGCTAAAATCTTGATTATGCCTAATGTTTTATCTTTTTAGCAATCTGTCTACAACATGCCATGCGCAGCGTGAATATAAACACTAAAAATAAATTTCTCTTGTTTGCTTTCAATCTATCTAAGTATAGCAATATAATAATTATGTAAAAGCTTTTTTTAGACAGCCTTGGAAAGCTTCTTTTATTCATGGTATACGCGACATCGCAGGCTCGCATTCCGCTGCTAGTATTTCTTTACCGTCACGACCTTCGGGACGGAATTGATACACAAGCGTTAATTTATAACGGGCTTAATGAAATAGAATTATTTAAAAAATATATTGCTTTTTCTTAAATATTTTGCAACTTATCACATGTTCTCTACCATGCATTTGTGAGAGTGTGTGTGCGCAGGATCTTTTAACCAGACAGTTGGCACCCATCCGAATTAAAACGTTCGCTTCGTTTTTGTAATACGTACAGCGATAGAGCGGATTAATCTGCCGTCGTCTTCCCTTTCAATTACAATCTGGGACGTCTTTCAATTCAAAAGTGAATAGGCTTTTGAAAATGCAAGTCAGTGCGATGTACCACCCAGGGCTTCGTCACCACTTACCACTTGCTGGGATTGTAATCAAGTAGTGATTTAAAATAAAAAAATAAAAAAAGAAAGAAACAGTATATGACCTTTTCATCGCGGGGCTCAAACCTACATTAACTAATATATTAGTTTAATGGTAAAAAGAACCCAACAATTATGAGACCATCGAAATATATATATATATATATATACATATATACATATATGGCATATACTCGTATATATTATTATATCATGCAATTTTAGGCTATATATGGAAAAGTGCATGTAGCACGCAGTAGTGAACAAAAGTTACGGAGGTTTAAAAAGCTGATTCTGTCACTCGGTTTTTATCATATTTAGGTACGCACAATGTAGATAGATACTCGTTTCCATGTATATATCCGTAAAGTTATAATTTCATGTGTGTTATATAGTGTTAATGTGTATGAAATTGTCCAAGATGTTTAGGATAAATAGTAGTTCAATTAAATAAAAACAGGGACGGCAGTTTTTACACTTTAAAAATATTTATATTGTTTGTAGAACAATAGATAATAGTACAAGTGTACACCACATGTAGAGACTTGCAAAGTGCCGCCCATGCGCCCGCTCGTCCGGGATGCTTGTTTAGACCTGGAAAAGGATGAAATGCTACTTCACGTCTACGTGGACCCACGTGTGGTCTCCTATGGACCCCGGGGGTCCACCGGGACCGCTTTGGAAGCCTATACTATAGAGTGACGAACAGAAGAAATCACTTTATATACTTTTTAACTTGGTTATTTTTCAACAGCTGCTATGAAATGTTAATTGTTATTCAAAATTCTTTGTTTGTTTTTTTTTTAATTAATAGCTAAATTTTACATTTGTACAGCTTGGGGCACATATTTTGGCCATGTCAGTAATAATCTTTATTCTTTATCAATATAAGAAAATCATCAAAATAAATGACATTATAAAGAAGCAAATATCGCTACCAAATTAAAATTGGAAAACGAAACTGTAGAAAATGCAAAGATAATAAATTAAAAATGGTCCAAATTAAAGATTACGTAAGTTTCAGATTGACAATATTTGCAAACTTTACATAAAGCGTAAGGTTTCTCTTCACTCTGATTTTAAACGAACGGAACAGTGAACAATTTCCACGTAGCTTTATGTCGTAGCATTAATATAAATATAACAAGTAATTTTCCTCTGCGAGACTCACAGAAATAGGTTAACAAAACGCTATTTTGACCCACTAAGTAGTTTGATAATGTAAAAATGATTACGGTTCGTACCCAACGATAATTATGCGGTTCGTTCTTTTGAAAGGTAAGTAATTTTATGGATTATGAAACCCAGTCGTACATTGTATTGATTTTAGTCTGTGTAAAGTATTTTTATATTAACTGTTAACACCACTGATAATCCCATCACCCATTTCAGTCAAGCTTAAAATGCTTATATGGAGTGGATTTAACCCATGACCTTAAAGTGTCATAGTCCGCCGTTTTATAAAATATACTCGTATATATTATGTATAAATATGTTTTTTTTTTATTCTGCGGCACAACCTACGCACGAAAACCTGATTTCTATTTTATGATGCACAGCTGATTTAAAATTATTGTAGTTATTAACAATCTTAGAAAACGATTTCTTATGTTGTATTTCGTATAAACATTACACTTTTACTGAATGTATTATGTGTGTATGTAGTTTACGGATGTTCTCGCGTTTAAAAGGATTCAAAGGGGTTCAAAATAATAACATCTTAGGAGTTATTGGAGCTCCCAAATTTTTACGGCGCGTCAGACACTTGTGCGGCCACGAGTATAACTTCTACGTCATCATGCCAAATAAGGCATAAATAGTAATTACTTATTATAACTTATTTTCCTATTATTTTATTCCATTACTAATAAATTAATAAAACGGACAAATTTAGTCTAACAATACAAAATTTTCATTTTATTTATTAAGTAGATTTTTAATTAAATTTAAATTATATATTTTAATAATTACTTCAAAAATATTTAATTTTATTAACATAAAAGTAAAGTTACAGCCTATATATACGTCCCACTGCTGGACTCAGGCCTCCCCTCATTTCTGAGAGGGTTTAGGGCAAGGAAGTGTCCGCCGCGCTGCCCAAATGCGTGTTGACGAACTTCACATGTCTTCGAAATATTTTTTTTTCTTATTCCTCAGACATGCAGGTTTCCTCACGATGTTTTCCTTCACCGCCGAGCACGTGGTAAATCAGCACTTAAAATTGCAATTAACAATTTCATTGGTGCCAGCGGGGATCGAACCCGGGTTACTCGCGTTCTATTATATTTACAGCGAGCGTTAACCACTGAGCTACCAGCGGCTCAATACAATACGGAGCTATACGGCTATTAACATAATAAAATTAAAAAAGTGAAACAAAGATATAAATCACCATACAATTCCACTATCCGCGTTATAGAGCCAAAAATGCTGGCTGAGTTTCCTCGTTGAACGGCTGGCTATACTTAGCCTTAAAATAAGAAAAAACCTTATCACCAGTAGTAACGAAAAGTCGCGGATACAGTTTTTTTAGGATCATCACCGCACGTGGACCCTGAGTTAATGTATTAATTAATTTATTAATTTAAATTAAACGCAATGAAATCAATAACAAAAGCTACATTCAATTGTATAAATAAAAGCAAATATTTATTAAATGTATTTTTTTTGATTAAGTTAACTGTTTTGGACATCCCAAACAACGCATTTAAAGCATGAACCTATATGTGACAAACGAGCACACAGTCCACTTGATGGCAAGTGGATGCTGTGGCCCATAGACATTTACGTATATTCTCGATTAAGAATCAAATGCAGATGCGTTGCCACCAAAAAGGACTAATATGGAATACCTCGTTTCTAGTGAAAAGGGTCTCCGGTTCTCTACACTCACCATATGAGTGTCAATGGTGATAAACACTATTTTACGCTGGTATTCTGTGATAACGTGGTGCTACAACCATAATATAGCTGTAGCGTGGCTCTACCACATTGAAAATTCCCCTGGATAATGTTACAAAAGCAAATACTTTTTACACAACATACTATATTTACCACTGCCATGTTATGGTTTGTTTTTTTTTTTAATAAATTAATCATTTTAAAAGTAAGAAACCTTAAATTTCTTAAATTGCCCAGTTATATTACCATTGTTAGACTGGAACGACTGGCCTGTTGGTCTAGTGGTTAGTGACCCTGACTGCTATGCCGGAGGTCGTGGGTTCGATTCCCACCCAGGACAAATGTTTGTGTGATGAGCACGATCATTTATTCTGTGTCTGGGTGTAATTTATCTATAATATTTATGTATTTAGAAATATATAAGTATGTTTATCAGTTGTCTAGTACCCATAACACAAGCTCTGCTTAGCTTGGGACTAGATGGCGTTGTGTGATAGTTGTGGAATATTATATTGTGGATGGCCAATAAATTACACAAACATGAAAATGAAAGAAAACTTTCCGACAGAATATTTCTTACAATTTGCAGCCGACCCTATATTCGCGAATAAGAAATAATTAATTAAAAAAATCACATCAACAGCTTTGCCAAGTCGAATAATGAACATATCATTTTCAAGAATTCGCCAGCTAGCAAGCATTTCCAGAAAAGTTCACCTATTTCATAACAGGTTAAGTGAAGGGCTGCACTATCATCTGAGTCGTCAGGTCATAAATCTTTTTGTCTAATTATCTCGTTCGAAATCTTTGTAATAATGGAGCGCCATAGCGCGTAACAGTAGTGAGTCATCGATAGGATTACTTCCACCACGAGTATCGAACATCTATCGAAATTCCAAAACGAGTATCGAGCACTAAATAAGAGAAGGAAATGGGGTGACAGAAAGTAATTTAACAATATCATGGGCAGTAACCACTGAATAATCGTTATTATTTTTTTTTAATTACTGGCAATGCTTGCAGCACCACTATAGTTACCAAGTACCACTAAAAGTAAGCATAAAATGCTTCTGAAAGGAGTGATTACTACCTGAAAAAGAAATAATTACAGCCATGTATCGTCAAATAGCGAAAATATACTTCTGGCGCATAGAGATACGCGTCCATTGGCCCGCACCGGACCGCACGCACGGCACGCAACGGATTAAATGGATTTACCGATGGCATGCATCCGGATATCCGGATTTTTAATTTAGTTTCAAGTGTTTTCTCGTCGTGAGTTGACGTATTCGGTCGTGGAGATTGATGAAGATATTATTAGCTGCTTGTTGGAAGATGAAGAAGAACGTAAAGCCAAACGTAGAATGTGGGTTTATGAATAAAATTACATAATTATTATTTATATCTTTTTTATGATATTCTATAATAATTATATTTATATTAAATATTTATATTACCTTTAATTTATCTTAGTATTATTACTTTCGAAGATAAATGCCGTCAAAATTTGTAGTCCTCACATGACCCCTGCCCATTTGATGATAACGCATCATGCGAGGCCACCAGGAAACGATGCCGATATTGCCGTACAGGACAAAATCCACAGAGATCATGTGTAAAATATTATGTTAAAATAATGAGCAAAGTATCTCAAGTTCTGCTCTGTACAGCACCTTGTTTCGATAATTATCCCCAATAATATAAAAACAATAATTTTTCTTGGCTCAGACGTTATTTTATTATATCAGTGAATAATTTACTGTGATGTAGTCTAACCCTTAGTAGCTGTGCAGATGACTTTCTGGACACTGGTAACATACGGACCACATTAATTTCGTGCAATGGACAGTGGTCATATAGAGACCACAGGGTTTTTTTAGGAATAGACAAACAGAATAAAAACATAGTATTGTTATTTTTATATCCTTATTTTCTACCAAACTCAACACCCGAATTTAAAAAAAAAACTCGCTAGGCCTGGCCTAAGGGTTAAGCGAAACAAAACAAAACAACAACGGCAGTAGGCGATGCCAATGGCGAACTGATTTGTGTGAAGTCACCGGCACGCAACGCATATTTTGCTTGCAGGATGTCAAAGTGTAAGGTCCGGTTTACATATTGAGAAGTGACAAGTGCGAGTGACAAGTACAACTGACAAATTACAAGTGCTAGTGCGTATTTTATTCACACATATCACTTGTCAATCCCTGTTCACACGCACTAAGCACTTGTCATTTGTCAGTTGCACTTGCCACTCGCACTTGACACTTCTCAAAATGTAAACCGGGCCTTAAACTATCCACTGTCCCAAAATCATTCAGCGGCGGAAAAATATTAAGAGATGGGTAGCAGCGTCTTCTTAATAACGATTTAAAAAAAACTGCGGCTGCCAACGCGCTTGGCAAGCATGGCATCTATGGCAAATATCCCCCTATAGGCAATCTATGGGGGAGGCTGTTGTTCAGCTGCGGACTTTAATAGGCTGTAATGGCAACAGTATGATACATGTACCTCTTGTGTTCTATTTTAATATATTTCTAAAAATCGCACAATGAAAAAACGTAGCTATTTATATCAGCATTAGTACTAAGACTGTTTTATATACCCTATTGATTGATCTCAGTTTACGAAGTTGATCCTATTTCGGTAACGACTAAGAGGTATTAATAAATATTACTTTCTTTTAATACCACAGCTGCGTCTATTTTCTCCGATAGAAAAATAATCGTTATAAATGGCACCACTGTTTCGGTTTTCTCTTTATTATCTTAGGTTTGTATGAGTTGTGTGAAACATGTAACAGATTATTGTTATCTATGTAATTTTTAGTAACACTGTTAATTTTTCCTTTCCCTACCAGTCAGTAAACAGTCCATAGCTGGATATATCTGATCCCTTCCCTACTATGTGTAACGTATAGCTGACGTGAAGCACCGTCGCTTCGGGAAGTCTGCAGTCTGTACATGTTCAAGATCGTCCCCACTATTGCATCGGATTTGATAAAGCACAAATCCTCGCAAAAGAACACCAATTCCTACCAAGGACGATGCGCGATAACGCACGGCTATTTATTATTAGGAGTAAATTAAACAACATTCTAATTTCAAAAGAGAAGATGGATGGGTGTTGCCATCTGCTTGTGATACTATAATTAACAAAATTAAATCCAAACCCCAGTATACCACTGCAAGGCTTCAAGGTACGGTAAGCTGATTTTGACACTCCGTTACAAAATTATGAGATGTTTACATGTTTACACACACACAGACACATACATACCTACATGCGGACATCATCGCAAAAATAGCTTGAATAGCTTCCTGGGACCTCGAAACATCGAGATCTGATGAGAACTCAATTTTCGAAAATAACGGTGATTTTTTTAAAATCATTGATTGTCATTGCGGGAAGTTAAAAAAAAACAATGTGCATGTTTATTATCCTACTTAATGGTATTGTGATGTAGCCGAATATAATAAAGCACACTACCTGAGCTTAATAAAAGGTTATTTATTTTGCCCTGCAGACAACCTAACTTGTAAATCGGACGGAAAGACAAACGCTGGCAATTTCTTCAACTCCTACACTACTCTTTACTAAATTTCCGCGCAATTTTCTTTACCTTTATTCGATATGACACTAATGGTAGGTTTCTTACCGCGGCTCCACATTATGGCCGTGAAGCTCCGTGAACAGGCATGAACGTGAATGTGGATGGTTTTCGCGGGATTCACGCGCGTTCACGCCTGTTCCCCGATCAGAGTCGGCATTTTGTCCCGCGACAAAGGGTTCACACACCCTTCGCGCGGCGTTCACGCGTATACATCCACATTCACGGCGCCGTGCCAGTTCGTTTCGAACTACAAAGGCCTACGGACGATTTAATTTAGTCATACACCATCTTCTTTCTTTTTCTCAACGCTTTCTAATAAATTTCTTGTTTTGGACGTCTAAATAGTGATATGTTGCCACAGCAATTTTTTTTATAGGATTAGGTAACAAACTAGCACACAGTCCACCTGATGGTAAGTTGTTGCTGCGGCCTGTAGACATCTACATCTATCCTCGATTACGAATCAAAATGCAGATGCGTTGTCACCCGTGAGTACTAAGATGAAACGCCTCGTTTTCAGTAAAAAGGGCTTCTGGTTCTCTACACTCACCTCTACACACTTACGCTGGTATTCTGTGAGAGCGTGGTCCTTCCCGGTCGAGCCGACCCATTCGTGTTACAACTATACTACTAATATAACTGCAGCATGGCTCCACCACGTATAAAATATATAATAAAAATATAATAAATAAAGATATTGCAGCAGTAGCTTCTACGACTGTTTTGCGGCGGGTTTCACGAACGATTGTGGTGATGAATGTGGAGGGCATGACTTGTGCCGTGAATTCACGGCGTGAATTCGCGCGTGAATACACGGCGATAATGTGGAGCCGCCATTATACCTTCATCTTTTCTTTCTTTACCCGTTACCTATTAAAGTCCACTGCTGAACATATGCAATAGATTGTCTCATTCGGAGCGTATTTGCTTTAGTTGCCATGCTTGGCAAGCGAGTTGGCTACCGTAGTTCTTTTATTTTTATTCGTAATCAGGAAGATGCTGCTGCCCATCTCCTGCCTGTCTCCCTCTCTCGCCTCTTGCGACACCCACGGGAAGATATGGGGTAGTGGATATTCCTACACCGTCACTGCGCCACCACACCGTACACTATGTCTTTTCTTTATCAACCCGTGAACCTCCGCTGGGCATAGGCTATCTGAAGAGAATTTGCATTGATTGCCGCTCGCAGTACCAAACATGTCGCAATATTGATACTTCTGACCGTCGCCGAATTTAACGTTTAGCGTTAACGAAATAGTATATCATCCATCATCAAATTAAAAATATTTACTAGCATTTCCCAAATATTACCTTTTACGACACTCATAGAATGAAATGGAGTGGTGGATACCCTACGGCACCACAGCACACAAATTTATTACACTCAAGTTATGTCTTAAAAGTTATTTGTGTAACAAGAAAGCTTTTTAACAAAATGTCACACACATCGGAAAATTCCGGTAAACATGTTATATAAGAGGAATGCTTTTGAATTTCACGTTATAAGCATGCCGAAATTTAAGCTCCAGTGTCGAAGGCAGAGCGGTTGGCGTTCAAAGCGCTCCGTATTCTTTTATCTCAGATGTTCTTTGTAGATAGAATCAGCCCAATCCCGCTTCTATGCACTCTATGACGTCATATGTAGACACTACAAGAAGTTTCGCGAAAGTAAAGTAATTGGATAATGCATTAGTAGTTAATTTACAAATACAATAAGATTTGAATAATGCTCAGACTGTCATGTAATTAACCCAATCAGAAAGTAGAGTAGACCTGTGCCCATCAGTGGGATGTAAATAGGCTGTAACTTTAACTGTCATGGTGACACCAGAGATAAAACCCATACTGTAAGTGAACAGTTCCTGTTTATGTGTTGTTTTCCCGGAAACAGCTTTAACGATTTGGATGAAATTTTGTATTCAAATAATGTTTAATAAAAAATAATGTAACATTCTTTAACGCTGAGAACTGAGTCGGTCACCCAGGTACTGAAATATAATTCAGTTATTAAATCGGCACTTTAAGCTACAATAACGAGTGATAATGATAAAAAGAAAGAAACAGTAAAATTTCGTATAAGTCTTGGGTAGGCTTGTGTTCAGCTTTATTGGTTGAATGTTTAAGAACGTATGAGCGGTTTCAATATAACTGTCCTAGTGTGAAGCAGTATAATTCATAAGTAAACATGAACAAGCAAAATTCATGCTTGATTAATCTTTTCAGTGTTATGTATGCTATTTTTTTTAAAAGGGGGCAATTGAGCTTGCGGCTCACCTGGTGGTAAATGACTACCGCCGCCCATGAACAATTACAACAACAGCATGCATGCATGCTTGTACGTTGGCGGTCTTTAAAAAAAATAAGTAGGCTCTTTTCTTGAAGGTCCTTAAGTCGTATCGGTCTATAAATAGTAAATAGCACAGTCGTGGAACGCCAATCATCCAATTTCTATGGATAGTTATCGCGAGTTCAGTCGCGATGCGCGATGGTGAAATTGAGCGGCTGAAATCAGACTGAACAATTCCTCAAAGCACTCTCCGTGGTAGATGTGATAAAATACGAAAAGTGATGTAACATCTCTTCACAGTGCCAGTGAGTCAAGCCGATTATAAAGAGCTCGGTCGCCGATGATTAGGTCCGTTATACGGTGGATGCGATCAAATGGAAGGAGCTGGCACTGTGCAGTCCTGGCCTAGTTATGGGAACAGTATTCCATGTGAGGCCGAACCTGCGCCTTATAAAGTTGCAAGCGGTGTGCCGGCATGAGATATGACTTGCTCAGCAGATATGTTCCGCTCTGCTGAGCAAGCCAAGCTTTTTAGAGGCCATTTATGATTGAACATTTTTTTAAATATTGTTTTGTATTTTAATTTTGAGTACCCGGTTGACCGAGCTTTGCTCGGTATTTTTCGCTCGGTTTTTTTTAATTCGTGTGTTTTGGAAATTATATTTAGGTAGATACAAATTACATACTGATGAAATATGAATAATATTTTTGATCTTAGCGACATAATAGAAAAAACTGAACTGGTTATTTGAATAAAAAAATCATGTTTGCAATTAGTTTAATTTAAATTTTCGTGTTTTTAAAAAATACTAAAAAAAGGGCTCGAGAAAATAGATTTTCTCAAAAAAGAAAGGAACTTGAAAAAAAATTAAAAAAAGTTGGTCGGTCGGTCTGGCCTCGAACCGGGGTTTTACGATTCTGTGACCGACCGTTATACCAAATAAGCTATTTATAATCATTGACAATCTGTCAAAATTTACCTTCTTATTCTAACGATATTGTAGCAGTTTTTCATTGCCTAAAAACACGGACAAAAAGACATTTTCTAAAAATAAATCCTAGCTAGATCGATTTATTATCCCCGAAACTCCCTGGACACTAAATTTTATGAAAATCGTTGGAGCCGTTTCCGAGATCCCGATTATATATTTATATATATACAAGAATTGCTCGTTTAATAGTATAGGATTGAGTCTACTTTGAATGACTAAAATGCAGATGCGTTGTTATCCCTACAGACTAAGAATGAAATAAATTAATGAATCGTTCCCGTTCAATAAAATTGAATTCGTTTAGTAAAAAGGGTTCCGGTTCTCTACACTCACTATGCGATGCACAGCAGTAACTTTAAGTTGCTATTTTACGCTGGTATTATGTAAGAGAATGGTCCTACCCCGGTCGTGCCGACCCATTCGTGCTACAATTAGTATAGATGAAGTGTGGCTCCTACCACGTTTTTAAATAAACAAAGTGTTTTGCTAGATCATGAGGATTTACTTTCTCTTGGCGAAAGTACGTTACGTCTCGCGCATAGGACGCTGTTCAAATGATCAAATTAGCGCTATATAAGAGTCATCAAATCAACCGCACGACAACGGTTAATATATTAGCCGTAGTAAATTAGCAACTGCACTGCAATAGCTAAATATTGGTCGTAATTTGTAGCACAGCAACTAGGTCGTTGTCGTTGGGAGCGCGGCCAAGCAACTCTGTCAGAGCCGGCTGCTGTTGAGAGGCTGCTTGAATACCTTCCTTGCGTAAACTTCACTAGTTTATGTTAAATTATGACTTTTAAAATTTGAAAAAGTTATTCGCACTTTCAGTTTGCAACTTGTGTAATTTTCTGTTACCACTGCTGTTTTCACAATTTTTTTTTAGAAATATATTGTCGTATGTGTATATTTTTTATAGAAGTAAGTGTTACAAACAAACACATAATCTAATTAATAATACATAATTACTAATTGCTGTAAATTATAGTCACCTACTGGTAGCCATCGCTGAGGTCTTACATTAAATGCTTCGTTGCCAATTGGTGCTGCAGCCATGATACTAACCCAGACCGATGAGGGGTGAGAGAAAGCCGTGGCAACTTTCAAATCCCTTTTGTGAGAAAACTGATAACGTCGGTGGCGCTTGAATTGGGCTCAAAGTTTGTAAATGTCTACTATCACCTAATGTTCATGACGCAGGTCCTAAAAATAAATCGTAAATGCGTTGATTTCTCTAAAAGCCTTCGTTGTCTGTAAAAATGAAATCCGATTCTCGTCGTACAACTTTTGTATATATTAGTTCTACCACATATGTGACGAAACTTGGATGAAACGCACTCATACAAGTTATAGCACTGTTAAATTAAGCAGAGTGAACATATTCTCACACAATATATTAAAACATACATAATATAACATGTAGACAGTATATGTATCAAGTAGTATCGTGTAATATATCAAAGCATACTGAGTTCACGGCCTCACTGAGCTTTCAGACGACAAAAACAGGGTGCTAACATACGACATTTAACAAAAACTATTCTTTATGTATAGGAGGCTTCTTTTAGACTAATGCTAAAATCATATTGGATCCATAATATATTGATTTAAATCATGCGAGTATTGCAAAAACTTATTAAAAGATTCCAAACCGAAAAAAAACGTAGTAACCGTTTAGGATCAATTCCTTGTCCTTTCGGCCTTCCGCCTCTCTGTTCATTTGTCAGTAGACCATTTCTCAGTGAAGGCATATCTATAGTTGACTCGGGTAGATGTATCAAGTTGAAATTTGTATCAAATACTCTAATATATCTCTCTTTTGATACCGAAAAGATACTGCCATTTACGTGACATGATTTTGAATCTCGTAAACATACTCATCAAAACATGATACTTCTTGTTGACATAGAATCATGAAATTTAACATGAAACAAGGTCGCACAGCATAGGAAAAGGAAAAATCCAAATTTCGTAAATTTGTAGTTAAATCACTTAATTTTTTTATATACAGACTTGAATATACATACTTATACTGTCGTCATTGATGATGGTGACGTTGGTATGTAAAATAAAAATAACGAGATATGGCCAAAGTAGAAATATTGTCATGCAGTTATTGTGTGCCGCTACGCGTATGGATAATCCACAATTTATCATTAAGATTAATTATGGATTATCCATCAGCGATCTCTATTGCGACATACATTCTTTATTTTTACTTTTTATATAGAACATTTAAAGGTTTTTTTGTTTCTTTATTTTTTAAGAAAACGTTACTTCCATATTAGGTTTTTCTTCTGTATCGTAGAGGCAGTTTACAAACAAATTGCACAAGGACAAATATCCAGAACCGGAATAATTATTTGTAGGGCCTACAAAGAATTAAAGTCAGTAGCTCAGGAACTAAGTTCTAATATTAAATTTTGATAGCAGACGAACAACCCGAGTCCGATCCCAACCACTACTGAAATTGTTCATTGCTATTTTATGAGCTATATATTAGTATGCTAGTAAACTACAAAGTTACGTACTTAAATACGTTGGGTCCTTACAGCAGTATCGCTGTAGGAGCTAAACACTATGCTCAATAACCTCAATAGTGCATCCATATATAGGATAGGTCTTAAAAGGATACCTTGATAACGAACGTAGTTTTGGGACCGTGGCTTATCCCTTTGTCGGTGAAGCTCTGACTGAGAGTGTCAAAATGAAAATGATGCAATGACTTCATAATACGCAAATTATGAGAGCTATACCGAGTATGCGCTTGGAACAAAACTATTTTTTATTTTTTTAATAAAACTTTGTTATGGTTAAAAAATGGTTTATGAAAACCTAGATATGATTATTTACTATTACTTAAAAATAATTCCACGAACTTATTCGTAAAAATATTGTGGTATCATAGAGAAATGTAACGAATTAGAGACTACGTATTATTTTTATCTATCGAAAAAATTACGTGTTATTGTGTTTTCTTTTAATGAAATCCAAGGCTATATAGTCAAAAATCATATACCAAAAATTTGGTTCGTAATCTTTAAAACTTAAAAAAATATGTCAAATAGAAAATCCTAATTTTCGAGGTAACACCTTAAGATAAACATGGACAAAACAAAGATCATGTGAAGTAACGTCCATGTCACACTTATGCTCAGCTGGGCAGCGTTCCGGAAATTACGACACGTCTTCTTGTTAGGTATACCTCAAAACTTGAAAACGAGATTGTACAATGAAGTAGAACCAGGGTGACTGATATTGCCTAACAGATTAGTAATCTGAAGTGACAATAGGCCGGTTACATAGCTCGAAGAACCGACAACTGATGGGGAAAAAAGAATTGAGTGGCAGCCTCGTACCGGTAGGTACGAGGCTAGGTAGGTAGGAAATTTAGGGCGACTACCACTAGATGGAGTGACGACCTGTTAAGACATGCAGGAAGTCGATGGATGCAGGTGGCGTAGTACTGTACTTTGTGACATTCCTTGCGGGAGGCCTATGTTCAGCAGTGCACTTGTGAAGGGTTGTAATGATGATGATGAACGGTAACGGTAGGTGCTCTTTGTGGGTATAAGCAACTTTCTCTAATTAACGTGCACTGAAGAATAACATTATACAGGGTCTCCAGTAATTAACGGATAACTTGAAATGGGTCATGGTAGAACTTATGCCCATACAGAAGAATAAATAAATATTAGTAGTACTACCTGCGTGGTTTTCGCAAAATGTTTATTTACAAATAACCACGAATTAATGAATTCCATTGGTTTTTTATTATTATTTACCGTTAACAGGGCTGATAGAGAAGTAAATTTAACTTTCAAAGATAAATGTTCGTCGTTTTTAATTTTTAGTGTGTAAGGAAAAATAGTGTAATTTTTCTCCAAACCACGTCCACACGTACACGCGTTTTAACGGACGGGGCTCTGACAAACGAGTGTTGCAAATTGGGGATGAGAAATAGCTTTACCATTATGTAGGTATCGGTTCTACCCTCACCTATTACCGATCATCAATCAGTATTGGCAACACTTAAAAATAATTTATCTCCTATTTTTCCCCACTTAATATAGGAATGTAATTTGTTCGCCAGTCACAACCCTTAAGGTATTCTAAATTAAAGAAAAAAAGGATAGTTTAAATTGGAAAAGTCGTTTCTGAAAAATCGATGAATATATATAAAATAAATGCGTGTCGAATAAAGATACATCACCTTTTTTGAAGTCGGTAAAAATGAAAAATAAAGTTTTTTTTAAATAGAATAAGGGTGATAAACGAGCACGCAGTCCACCTGTGGGTAAGTGGATGCTGCGTCCCATAGACATCTACAATTATTCTCGATTAAGAAACAAATTACAGTTGCGTAGTCACTACTGAGGACTAAGATGGAATGCCTCGATTTCAGTAAAAAGGGGTCTCGGGTACGAAGCACTGTAGCATTAAGCTAATATTTTACGCTGGAATTCAGTCGGAACGTGTTTCTTTCCCTGCCGAGTCGACCCATTCGTGCTACAATCTTAATATAGGTGTAGCGTGGCTCAATACCGCGTATAAAAATAAGAAATCATTTTCACCTTTGCATATTTAGAAGAACCAGTGAATAATTAAACTAAATTCCTATAGAAAAAGTAGCCAATAAGATTTTTAAAGTTAAGGGTTAAGTAACTTATTAAACGATTAATATTAATAATAAATATAATGGTATTATTATACGTCATGCTATTCAATCATTATACTTCGAGATAATTCTGTTATGCATTACTTAGCAAAGGTGTTACTTTAATATCAGACTACATTACAGTAGCGTAGTATAAGGAAAAAGTTTGGCTTATAAACCTAACTTTTTTTTAAATTTTACAAGAGATTGGGCATATGCCCAAAGATTGGGTACTAATTTTGACACGTGGTAGAGCCCCGCTGCAGCATTATTATGGTTGTAGCACAAATGCGAATGGGTCGGCTTGATCGGGGAAGGACCACGCTCTCACAGAAACCAGTAAAATAGCAGCTTAATAATGCTGTGTTTCGTATGATGAGTGCAGAGATACGGAGTCCCTTTTTTACTGGAAATGAGGCATTTCATCTTAGTCCTCAGGGGTGACAACGCATCTGCGTTTTGATACTTAATCGAGGATAAATGTAGATAAATGTGTCTATAGACCACAGCTACCACTATTAGGTGGACTGTGTTAATTGCCACCCTTATTCTAAAAAAAAAAAAACAAAATTGACATTATCCGTGTAGCCCTAGTTCGGGAAATGTGTACTTCGGCTAAAATGTGTATTGTTTCAAACAACGGCACAAACAACGGGTAGGGCACTCGTCTTGCACGGGTAACATACCTCCGTGCGTAACAGTGTCCTTAGTTGCCGAAGGCATTGCTAATATTTATATAATACTAGGGATCCGACCCGGCTTCGCACGGGTGACTTCTGGATCTCGATAACAACGCCATCTACTAGGACCAATTGTAAATCTAAACCATGCAGAGATCCACTCAAACACCCATAAAAATCTCATTACAATCGGTAGAGCCATTTTTAAGTTTCTCGAGAGAGAAAAATAATACTCATTATACATAATATTTTAATAGATTAAATAACATTTATAGATTAAATATTTTGTACAAAAGATAGAATAGAAAAATGTAAAGAATTTAGTGAGTGAGCGTTCTAAGCCGTAAGTAGATTATAGAAATATTCTGACGTAAGTAATTTCAGAAGTGACTAGCATAGACAGTAAAGGATATTGAATCAAGTGGTAAAATTAAATAATAATATACCGAATTCAATAAAACTTTGACAGAAATGAGGGTTATACCATGGTATACTGAATGTCTACGTATTCCTTTAGAGGGTACAGGCGTGATGTTATGTTGTGTGATTGTGTAAACAATGCATATATATGCGATAGCAGGAATCGCGGTTAATTTGCTAGCATTTATTGAAAAGGCCCGTTGTCTGTCTCAGAAACTAATCGTCTGATCTTTACGAAATTTTAATGGAACCATTTCGAAATAAACATCTTTCTACATATGACGGAGTTACGCCTGAACATAGATACATACAAAATATAAACATCCGAATTGAGAACTTTCACTTTTTATAAAGTATATTAAAAAGAGTAAATATACAGTCAAAAAGAGAAATTCTGACAGCAGAAAATATTTCAAAGTATGTATACCTGTATCAGAAAATATTTGATGCCATTCTTTATACTTTAACGACTGCCCCGTAGGTCTAGTGGTTGTCGTAGTGCGACTGCTGATCATGAGGTGAATCCCGAGTCGGGCCAAAATATCAATTATTGAGTTTTTCCGTCAAGAAAATCTCAGTAGCTGCCCGGAGTCAGGAAGTTTGCAGTGTCTCACCCCCGTGCCTCGAAAAGCACGTAAAGCCGTTAGTCCTGCGCCTGATCTCTCTCCAGTCGTGTTGGTTTAATGTCCCATCGTATTATGAGAGTGAGGGAATAGAGAGTGCACCTGTGCTTCGCATACACTTATGGCACTATAATCCTGTCCTGCGTCGATTACTAGTCTCCGTTGAGGCTGGCCGCCGTGACCGAAATTCGGTCCGGAGGAAATCATATACTTTAACCGAATACTTTAAAATTTACTAGGTAGAAGGACACCATTCCTGCTTTGGAGTCTTCAAGCAATGCTTGTACTGCTGTGTTCCACTCTTAAGGGTTTTTATTATTATTAGACAAAGGAGCACACGGTCCACCTGATTGTAAATGGTTGCTGTGGCTCATAGATATCTACATTTAACCTCGCTTAAGAATCAAAATGAGGATTAAAATGGAATGCCTCGATTCCAGTAAAACGGATCTCCGGTTCTCTACACTCACCATACGAAGCACAGTGCCATCAAGCTGCTATTTTACGCTGGTATTCTGTGAAAGCCACAACCATAATATAGCTGTAGCGTGGCGCTACCACGTATAATTAGAGACTATGGCGGGTGGCTGTGAGCTTTCTTTTTTAGAAGTTGTCCATAGACTGAAGTGGGCACTTACTGTCGTGACTGTAAGTTCTTTTTATAGTATAAGGGTGACAAACGAGCACACAGTCCACCTGATGGTAACTGGATGTTGTGACCCATCAATCATCCTCGATTAAGATTTAAAATTCAGATGCATTGTCACCTATGACGATTAAGATGGAATGCCTCGTTTCCAGTGAAAAAACACTCGCCATACGAAACATAGCAGCATTAAGCCGCTATTTTACGCTGGTATTCCGTGATAGCATAGTCCTTCTCTGGTCTAGCCGACCCATTCGTGCTACAGCGTGTAAAAAGTTTATTCATGACTTGAATTATATAAAAAAAAATACTTGCAAGTGGTTGGTGCTGTTGGTTCTCATTTATTTTCTGTTTATTTTTATTAATTTTCTTTCTGTCACTGTTGCTTTTGTATGTCAATTGCAGTATTAGACCCTGGTTTTAGAACATTACGCTTTATATACTCCTTTACTTTTTCTACGTTATGTGACTTTCCAGTGCTTACAATAGACTTTTGTTTTAATTTTATTTCAGTATTTCTAGAACTCATCGTTTTAATAAAAGTAAAGTAAAGTTACAGCCTATATACGTCCCACTGCTAGGCACAGGCCTCCCCTCATTTCTGAGAAGGTTTATGGCAAGGAAGTGTCCACCGCGCTGCCCAATGCGTGTTGGCGAACTTCACATTTCTTCAAAATATTTTCTTTTTTCTTATTCCTCAGACATGCAGGTTTCCTCACGATGTTTTCCTTCACCGCCGAGCACGTAGTAAATCAGCACATAAAATTGCAATTAACAATTTCATTGGTGCCGGCGGGGATCGAGCCCGGGTTATTTTTATAGCGAGCGTTAATCATCTGAGCTGCCACGGCTCATCTCTTCATTTTAACCACCTAACCATATCTTATACTTAAATTTCATGAATTATAGAAAAGTAACAATTGCAGATTAATTAATAACAGAATTACATCATCCAAAATATAAAAAAAAATCCAAAAAGCATATTATTATTATCCGTATTGTATTGTACTTTATAGGCAATAATGCTAAATATCGTTGTAAAAAGACGTAAGCGTGTGTATTAATACGTCACAATGTAGGCTTATTCGATAAATACAGTTAAAGCCAAGTACCGAGGCTACAGGGGCGTCAGTGGTTAATCTTATCAGGCGCTAACTGGATTTAACTATCTAGCATTGTACTGCATTTACGTGGACATTGAATGTATCATCCTAATATATATATATATATATATATATATATATATATATATATATATATATATATATCATACATACATCACGATATCTCTAAAACGATACACCCGATTGATTGAAATTTACTATAGTTGCTCGTTTTGAAATGTACTCTACATACTACTCTACACACTCACTAAGAACGGATTTTACGATAGTTACATAAAAAAAATCTTGATATCTTATAGCTACAATAATAGGGCGCAGGATAATAGACCATAATAACGACTATTGTCGTGCGCCCAGCGGAGCGAGCAGGTATCAGCTAGTTCTTTAATGTTAGCCACGAAAGTCTTGTCTGCTACTTAGTTCTATTATTATATTGAACTAACAATAGTAGCTATTCATATTTCACTATACTGCTTACCTCTTTTTAAATTTAGTTTTTCTTTTTCATTATTTAAAATTTTACTTTTCCTTTGAAAATCATTTTAAAACGCGTAACAGATGCACCAAAAACCTGTCCGTAAAAAGATTTCACAGAAATATGTACGAGGGTGATACCGATCTACATGACTTATGGGCAGTATTGGAGCTCTACATCTAGTAAAATACTCTTTCAGTTTCCCTCAGTCGCCTCTTGCGACACCCTCGCGAAGATATGGGGTGGTGAATATTCTTACACCCCCACTACATAGCGAAATGTTCACTCAAAACACACCTCTGTAGATTTTTAAATCATAGAACATATAACGAAGAATAGTTATAGCATATTTTATAAGCTTTTTTTATTTTCGGATAAATAAATATATAATGAAACTATTCTTGGTTGTGATATAAATATGTTGACACAATACATTGCAACGGGAGCGAGTTGGCGCTATTCAAAAAGCATTTGAGATAAAAGAACATAGAGCTTTTTGAGCCTCCACCGCAATGCTTTTACTGAGCTTAAATTTCGGTATCCATGTTTACGGAAATTTCAAAAGAACCGGTGAATTTATAATATTCACATAAATAGCTAAAAGTAGCATACTCATATATTACGACCACTCATCCGCCTAGCATGCGTGGTAAGTACGATAATTTCCACCAACAAACAAAATTTATTCATTGGTCTATTTACATAATAAAATGAGGAAAATATTTTATTACAAGAAATAAAGGTTTGCTCCAATTTGTACCAGCCAAATTATTACTTTCTAAAAGAAACACCAATTTATATTCGCCTTTATTATTGACTATTTGACCCGCTCTCGCTTCGCTATAGTAATTTTTTAACCTTTTTCTTTCAACATAAATATGGCGACGTGGTTATCTAACAAGAAAATTCTGAATCGATTTTTAAGTTTATTTTTTGTTATATTAACGATACTTTACGTATAAATTTGATACCGTTACACGTAGCCCATCCATTACAGCATATAAAAGTCCACTGCCTCCCCCATAAATACTCTTTTTCAGACCTGAAACAATAGAAACAGAAACAGAAACTTTTTTATTCAATGTAGATTATAACAATACTTATTGAAAGTCTCTTTTTTCATTTACCACTGGTCCGCAAAAAAAACCTCTGTCCTGGGAAGAACCAGCAAGAAACCCAGCGGGACACTTTTTTCCAATAATAGCTTACAATCATGTTTACAATTAACAACACAAGACAAATTAGAAATAGCTTGGTAGCGATCACCCTTCCCAGGGGTTATTATCATCCATAAATTCGTTAATATTATAATAACCCTTTTAATACAAGCTTAGTTTTATAACATTTTTGAACAAACCACGTTTGTAACAAGCCGTTTATGCCAAATTAAAAAAATCCCTTATTCGTTTTTGTTTTATGCATCATTCTTTTTAGCATCATTCTTTCTTAAGTTAGCTTCAAGTGTATATACTCGTATAACCATGTAGTGACGGTGTAATAATTTTCACTACACCATCTTATAATTCCATGACTGCCGTAAGAGGTAACCAAAGCAGGAGATGGGCAGCAGCATCTTACTGATAAAAACTCAAAAAAAAACTGCAGATGCCTACCCGCTTGAAAAGCGTGGCAACTTTGAGTCAATCTGTATGAAAGGCCTATATTCAGCAGTGGACTTCTGGTATGGTAAATGGTATGGTAAACATTTACCTATATAAAAATATAAAAAATCTTCAGTACAAAAAAAACGTAACAAAAATAAAGCATAGCTCCCCGTTGTTATCTAGTTCATGGCAATGGTCGTTATATCAAACTGAAGAGCGCGCTGATGGGCGCTTGAAAACTTCTACAGCAGGTTGGTCAATACCTCGTTAAAAGATAAGTGGTCAAGACGGCCGCGTAGACCAATGACCGTAGTATCTAACTATTGAATCACGGATGATAGCTTGGTAATCTACAATTATGAACAATAAATTGTTTGCTTTACGGATGAATATATGCTTTAGGTTGATATAATCGTTCGTATTTAAACGCCGCGCCGGCCTACTCTGTGGTATTTGTCAGTTTTCAGGATTTCAACACATTAAAACAAACATTGATAAAAAATATTGACTCATACTTTTATCACTCTACCTTATAGCAATAAACTGCTAATCCTGAGATAATACAGATACGTCATCTATGTAGTAGTGCGTGTACTAGTGTGAGTAAATAAAACACCCAATGAGACACTTCGCTTGTATGGAAATGTAAAGCGCTGGGCACACTGCCTCTAGTAGCGACGGCTGGACGATTTCGTGCTCTGTGGTTTTGAACGGCTGAGTGCTTTTGTGCTTACGTATTGTATAATCCGTATAGGTCACGTATACATTCACGAAATTGTACATTTATGTGCTGTTAATACGACAATGCTTGAAAGTTGTCGCTGTAGCTAAAATTGGTTAAGGGAATATTCTAACGTAATAAACGTACACACAGTTCACCTGATCTTAAGTGGCCTATAGACACCATATAAAATGCAGATGCAATAGCAGACCTGAGAACTAAGATGGAATACCTTGTTATCAGTTGTTTTTTTATAGGAAAGGGGGCAAACGAGTGTACGGTTCACCTGATGGTAAGTGATTAGTGATTACCGTCGCCCATGAACAACTGCAACACCAAGGGAATTTCAGATCGGTGCCGGTCTTTTAAAAAGGAGTAGGCTCTTTTCTAAGTCGTATCGGTCTGGAAAAATCTTTGGTGGCAGTCGATTCCACAAGGAAGTTGTGCGAGGAGGAAAACTTCTTTTAAATCGCATAGTGGTGGACCGCCAATCATCCAAATGATATGGATGGTATAGCGAGTTTTGTCGCGATGTACGATGGAGAAATTGTGCGGCTGGAATTAGTCCGAACAATTCCTCAGAGCACTCCCCGCGGTAGATGCGATAAAATACTCAAAGAGATGCAACATCTCTTCGCAGTGCCAGTGCGTCAAACCGATCGGAAAGAGCTCGGTCACTGATGATTCAAACTACTCTGCGCTGTATGCGATCAAATGGAAGGAGCTGTTACTGGGGAGCCTCAGAACAGACATGGGAACAGTATTCCATATGCGGCCGAACCTGCGCCTTGTAAAGTTGCAGACGGTGTGCCGACATGAAATACTGTCCCGCTCTGCTGAGCACGCCAAGCTTTTTAGACGCCAATTTGGCCTTCTCTTCCAAGTGACCACGAAATTGCACGTCACTCAATATGTCGATGCCGAGGATTTCGATACTAGCTGAGGCCACAAGGGGAATGCCTTGAAACTGCTGAGATTGCAGAGCGGCTCGAATCGTCGACGACCGAGTGCTTTCAGATCGGCTCGATTCACTGGCATTGCGAAGAGATGTTGCATCTCTTTGCATTTTCTTTCGCATATACCATGGGGAGTGCTCTGAAAAATTGTTCGGATTAATCTCAGCCGCCAAATTTCGTAAACGCACTACGTGGCAAACGTCCCGATACCAACCACACCATTTGGATGCTTGGCGGTCCACCACTGTACGTTTCAAAAGGAGTTTTCTTCCGCGTACGACCTCTCTGTGGAATAGTTTACCACTGGCGATTTTTCCGGACCGATACGACCTGGGGACCTTCAAGAAAAGAACTTGTTTCTAAAGGGCTGGCAACGCACCTGAAATTCCCGTGGTGTTGCGGTTGATCATGGGCGGCGGTTGTCAACATCAGTTGAGCCGCATGCTCGTTTGCCCCCTCTTCTATAAAAAAATAAAATAAAAGAGATACGACGAAGGGATTTTTTTAGCGGTAAACGCGCAATCTTGTGTCTTCTGGATATTGAACTGGACTAGATTTAGTCGCTCCCAGTCCAATACTTTGCTCGACAAACTCGACTTCAGACACAAGCTTGTCCCGGTACTCGGTGACGTTTTTCCGAGAAATATTAGCACGGCCGGTGTATAAAGCGTCACCAGTACTGTACAATGTCACTGGTTTGCAACATGTCATTGATACACAGAAGAAACAGCGTTGGTGAAAGCACGCAGCCTTGTGAAACACCAGCGTTAATGGTGCTTGTAATCGGAGCATGCACCGTCTATTACGATCTTGATGCTCCGATATGCAAGAAAACTGGTTTTCTTGGGAAGCCCATAGAAAGGAAGCTTCGTAAGAAGCGCTTTGTGCCAAACCCGACCGAGCGCCTTCGCCATGTCCAAAATAACGGCCAACGCCTTCCCCTTGGACTCTATTGTATCCACCCATTTGTGAGTTAGGTAACCCAGAAGATCACCAGCCAAACAACCGCGACGAAAACCGTACTGGCGATCACTAATCATATGATGATCCTCTAAGTACTGCAAGAGCTGGCTGTTAATAATGGATTCCATTATTTTAGAGACCACGGAGTTAAAAGGGCTTTTTGGTTGTTTAGCACCATACGAAACACAGTAGCCCTTTACGCTGGCATTCTATACTGCAGCATGGCTCGACCACGTACAAAATGTTCGTAGCTAAATAATACACAAAAAGTACATAATTACTTAATTCTTAATCATCACATTTGGAATTTAAACACGTTTCCAGCCCATTGAGCTCGAGTTTTTTTTAAAAAAGAATGTGTGTCTCGCAAATCACTAGAAGAAATATCATCATCTCTAAACCAACTTTATCAGGCGCATTTCCATAATGAATACCAGAATTTTTTTAAATAAATCGTTTGTGTAGTTTTTTTTTTACAATAATGGAACTTACATTTGGTTACCTGAAAGTTAATAGATCAGGGTAACCCGTATTAATATTCATTTTTAATGTGTTCGAAAATCTACACCACGACATAGTTTTATTGGATTTATCTTAGCAACGGACGTCATTAGTAAGAGCACTTTCGTTAAGACAGTGACAAATACTTATCTTTGCTCTCATTAAAATATCAAGAACAAAAGCGACGGACACAATTGTTTGAGTAATTTTATTATTATCTTAGATTTACTAGGTTTTTAGTTATATGGTTCGATTAATTATCAAAATCAACTGTTGGATATAGGCCTCTCCCACAGATTATACTTCATAGGAAGGATATTTGACATCATTACAACGCTAAATAGACTCCTAATAGACAAACTCTATAAGAACTTAGGGTATGTTTAGGACTACTTTTTTGATCAGGACTTAATCTTGGTAAGCAACGCCCTCTTACCTATTTGCATGCATCATTTTATTTCCTTGTGTAGGCTATCGAAGAGGCAATCAATTGGGAGGCCTGTGTTTAGCAGTTAACTAATGAGCTGTGAAGACCCGAACCGAATTTGTTGAAGTACATACCATTCTTAAGCATAGTTAACGCAGAGAAATGCATCAGATTTTTTTCGAAAGACAAATGGGATTATACACAACGTCGTAAGTTGTTTCGTTTCTTAATTGACATGTTATTCTGTTTTCATCTTGTTTTTATTTAATCAAGCGATGACAGCCTAAGGTTAAAGTTACGAACCACGAACTTAAAAGTCGTGAGATGGAGTTCCGGATCTGACTACTGCCACAAATATACCATAATTAAAATCAAAATGCGATTTTTTTAACTTCTCTTTTTACATGACATTTTGCAACCCCGACGCCAGACAAATTAGCAAAATTTGGACACACCTTTTTACATCATCATCATCATTACAGCCCTTCACAAGTCCACTGCTGAACATAGGCCTCCCCCAAGTAATGCTGCCACAAAGCACAGTCCTGAGCCACCTGCATCCATCGACTTCCTGCATATCTTACCAGGTCGTCACTCCATCTAGTGGGGGGTCGCCCTACACTACGCCTACCGGTACGAGGCTGCCACTCGAGAACCTTTCTTCCCCATCGGTTATCGGTTCTTCGAGCTATATGGCCGGCCCATTGCCACTTCAGCTTACTAATCCGTTGGGCTATGTCGGTCACTCTGGTTTTACTCCGGATATCCTCATTTCTGAGTCTATCACGCAGAGAAACTCCGAGCATAGCCCTCTCCATAGCTCGCTGAGCGACCTTGAGCGTCCTCATACGGCCAGCAGTGAAGGACCACGTCTCAGATCCGTAAGTCATCACTGGCAACACGCACTGGTTGTATAATCTAGTTTTTAGAGATTGAGGTATACCTGACGAGAAGATATGTCGTAATTTCCCGAACGCTGCCCAGCCGAGTTGAATCCGTCGATTGACCTCTCGGTCGAAGTTGGACTTACCTAGTCGGACTATTTGTCCCAGGTAAACGTACTCGTCAACAACTTCGAGCATAGTGCTCCCAACAACTACCGGCATAGGTGTGACATGGACATTAAACATGATCTATGTTTTGTCCATGTTCATCTTAAGACTTATCCGTTGGGAGGCAGTATTGAGGTCATTGAGCATAGTGCTTAAGTCCTCCAGCGATTCTGCCGTAAGGACTATATCGTCGGCAAATCGAAGGTGAGTGATGTACTCGCCATTGATGTTAATACCGTATCCTTTCCAGTCCAGTAGCTTGAAAACGTCTTCCAAAGCAGCGGTGAAGAGTTTCGGGGATATAACGTCACCCTGTCTTACACCTCTCTACAGTTGGATAGGTTTCGAGCTCTGGTTCTGTACTCGGATAGCCATCGTAGCCCTACTGTACAAACACTTCAGCACTTCGATATACCGACAGTCAACTTGGCACCGCTGAAGGGACTGCAGCACCGCCCAAATTTCGACGGAATCAAAGGCTTTCTCATAGTCCACATACGCCAGGCAAAGTGGCAAATTGTACTCTTCAGTCTTCTGTACAATCTGCCGCAGGGTATGTATGTGGTCTATGGTACTGAAGCCTTTTCGGAAACCGGCTTGTTCGGGAGGCTGGAAGTCATCGAGTCTGCGTGCGAGACGATTCGTAATGACTCTCGAAAACAGCACGTAGACGCGGCTCAGAAGGGAAATCGGTCTGTAGTTCTTCAAGAGAGCGTTGTCGCCTTTCTTAAAGAACAAGACCACCGCACTTCTGCTCCACGCCTCTGGAGTAGTGCCACCATGGAGGACGGAATTGAAGAGCTTCTGAAGGACTTCAAGTACCGGTGTTCCACCCGCTTTCAGAAGCTCCGCTGTAATTCCATCCTCGCCTGGGGCCCTGCCGTTTTTAAGGTGCTGGAGAGCCATTCTAATCTCGCTCAGACTGACGTCCGGGATATCATCGGAATAGTGTCGGATAAGACTTGCTCTTGGATCGTTACTCACACTTGCGTGTGGCTCCAACGATGATGTGTACAGCTGCCCATAGAACCTCTCAATCTCACTCAAAATCTCAGGTGTCCCGGAAACGATGCTGCCACACTCAGTCTTCAGCTTTGACAGTTGGCTCTTACGGGCAGACAGATCTCTGGCAAAGACTTTGGAGCCCTGGTTCCGCTCGATCGCTTCTTTAATACGAGCAGTATTAAAGTTGCGTAAGTCTCGCCGCATGCATTTGGAGATCTGTCTGTTCAGTTGCCTGTATGCTGTCAAATCTGTTGACGATTGCAGCCTCATCTCCCGTCTAACAGCCATGAGATTAAGAGTGTGATCGGAGAGTTTTTGTGTTCTTCTGCGGCGGGTCTTGCAGAACTTAGCTCCGACCGCATGGACAGTTTCCACGAGCTTATCATTCATATCGTCCACTGCATTGCAATCTTGTGGGCACTGAAACTAACTCGAGCTGAAAGTTTTCGGGATTCTGGATGAGAGCACAAGGGGGGAGGGAGCGTTGACTTCATTAGACGAGACCTCTCCAACTTAACGTTTAGGTTCAGTGTGCCTCTAACCATTCGGTGATCGCTGCCAGTTTTCACCCTTGCGATCACTGAGACATCCCTGAACAGTTGGCGTCTGGTCGTCATAATGAAGTCAATCTCATTTTTTGTCGAACCGTCGGGGCTCGACCAGGTCCACTTCCTGTGGGGCCGCTTCTGGAAGAAAGAGTTCATCATAAAGAGTCCCTCTTTCTCCATAAAGTCGGCCAGCTGCTGGCCCCTTCGGTTCCGTTGCCCTACTCCAAATTTTCCTAACTTCAGCTCACCGCTTTCCCTTGTGCCTAGTTTTGCGTTGAAGTCTCCCATCAACACCGTGTAGTGGGTTGTGGAGGAATGCATGGCTTTGGAAATATCCTCATATATTTCCTCCACCTCCTCATCGGGATGTGCCGAGGTTGGTGCGTAAACCTGTATGACCTTCAGCGAATACCGTTTGGTGATTCTGAGTATCAGGTACGCGACCCTCGTCGACACACTCCCAATCTTTACAACGTTGTTGACGAGAGACTTTTGGACGATAAATCCGACACCTCCTTGGGACAGATGGTCGCCCTCCCGGTGATAGAACAAGTTGCCGGATTCGAGAATCACCGTGTCCTCCCCCTCTCTTCGGACCTCGGATAATCCTATAATACTCCAGCGCAACTTGTCTATCTCTTCTTCCAGCTCCAGGATCTTCTCGTCAGTCCTCAGTGTGCGTGCGTTAAATGTTGCCAGGTCGAGTCGTCGTAGGTGGCAACCGAACCTCCACCGGAGATTCTTAGCACCCCCTGCCCCGCCGTTACCATGGTCGCCACCGTAGCCAGGAATAGCGGGGCCGCTGGGGACTGGGGGCCGTCTATTTGTGTAATTATTTATGGGGGGTATATTGCCATAGTTGCCACGCTTGGCGAGCGGGTTGGCAACCGCAGTTTTTTTTTTGTCGTACAGTTGCTGTTATCAGGAAGATGCTGCTGCCCATCTCCTGCCTGTTTCCCTCTGTCGCCTTTTACGACACCCACGGGAAGATATGGGGTAGTGGATATTCTTAACCGCCACTACACGGCAGCATTTTCACAACATTGGAATAAATTTTGTTTGCACAATTGGAAACTCAAATGCACTTGCCAGACTTGTTTTCAAATATTTGCTTTCACAACTCACGTGTATATCGTACGCTGTATTTCCGTTTTATTTAGCTGCCTTTAATTACATCACATTATTTCATAAACTTCAATAAAACTAGTAAATTTTACACATAGTAAACATAGTTTCGTCCTTCATGAGCCCTATTTTTCAAATTCTTTACTGACCACCCTGCTTAAAGGAACTCGAGAAATGGAATAGAATATGTAATATCGATAACGGCATCGTTACTCCATGTTTGGAGAGTTAACAATTCTCAAAACTGTTCTGCAAATGCAGATGCGATGTCACCCGTGAGGAATAGGATGGAACGCCTCGTTTCCAGGGGAAAAGATCTCCGGTTCTCTACACTTACCATACGAAACACAGTAGTGTTAAGCTGCTATTTTACGCTGGTATTCTGTGAGAACGTGGCCCTTCTCCGGTTGCGCCGAGCCATCAGTGCTACAACTACACCAGTAATATAGATGCAGCATGGCTCTACCACACTAGATTGCAAACTGCAAATATTTGTTCAAACTTTGTAAACATACGCAAATGTGTGAGATGCAATACTTCGTGCCTAGCTCTGAAGATATTTATTTATTATTTTTGAATATGAAAGAAATATAACAATATACATGTTTTGTATTTTTATTGCATTTAATAAACAATAAATAAAGTAACGCACTACTAAGTAAAACTTAAGTGTATTCGATTCATTATCGTAACTAAAACTAAGCGTATGCTAACATGTTGTTCAAAAGCTAGTTAACTTCAAGCATTCTTAACTTAGAAAACATGCTGCTTATTAAAGTTTGCTCTCAATGCGGGACATATTAAAGCTTGTGATTATACTAAAGTAAGTCTGCATCCACCATTGCACCGGATCGCAACGGGGTCGTCGCATTGCGCGTACATCCCCATTGGTCGGAAGCGGTCGAGTTCGTTCAACCTCCTGCGGTACCCTCGCTTGCAACTTTTAAATTATTATCTACTTGGCAGTTGCAGTCGGCCAAGATATATTTTCTATGCCGAGCGTATAATATAGTATCATAGATATGAAAACTTCTTAACGGGGTACTCTTTCTTTTTTATGCATGCACATTGATCTTTGTGGCCAGAATTCTTATTTAACGACATGAATATTTATTAACTACTTAAATATTATATATACATCTTTGATCAAATACATTTACAATACGAACCTTAAAATTTTGTTTAATTATACCATACTTTGTTCATGTTACATTGAATCCAGAATTCGGAGTTTTTAGAGAGGGTGAATCAATGTTAAAGGAATATAGATGTTATTAAAAAAAAAACTTAGTAAACGAAGGAAAAAAAATCTTGCACAATAAATCCACTATGATTAGGGCATCACGGCTATTTTAAGAACTTATCAACCGAGAAATACTGTCTTTGTTGATGCCACAAATAAAATAATAGAGTGAAGAAACGAATGCACGATATTTTCGTATTTTTGTTTTGTTTGGTTGATTGCCTCGTTGGTCTAGTGGTTGTGAACGCGATTGATATCATAACCTGGGATTAGAACCCGAAACGGGTTCGAATGCCAGGTCGGGCCAAAATCAATTATTGGTTTTTCTATCGAATAATTCTCACTAGCAGTCTCCTCTCTGCGGCTCCGAGCCCCGTTACAAGGAAGGCGCGTTACGGCTGTTGGTCCTGCGCGTGATATCTGTCCGGTCGTGTCGGATTACCGTCTCGTCGGACTATGGGAGTGAGGGAATAGAGAGTACACCTGTGTTTGCGCCAGCCCCGAAATTCTATCTGAAGAACATTATTCTTCGGGTCTAATGAGGCCATTAAATTAGTTAAACTATGTAACAATATTAATTTATGTTAAAGGGCAAAGAATACCCAAGTTTTGCTAAGCTTACAATTTGTACCTATCTGTTGATTTCAACAGATAGGACATTTATTTATTTATTTATTTGATTTTTCGGGGAAACATACAGTACAATAAAAAAATACATTATAAAACATATAAAAGTAATCCTAAAACCAATGAAGTTTCCACAGATATCTAAAACATATTAAAAGCTTGCAACCACAATATGTTTAAAGTTTGAAAAAAAAACTAAATGGATTTACAATAAAACATTAAGTTCTAAGCATAAAATAAAAGTAATACAATACACACGACCTATAGTGAAGCTACCAATTATAAATTAAGTTTTACAATTTTTTTTTTTTTTTTTTTAACATGGAAAACTCCCTCACTTACAACAATAAGACTGCATATAGAGTATAGTATTACGGCCTACTCCCAGTCTAGTCCCAACGCTGGGCACAGGCCCACTCTTAATTCTGAAGTTGTTAAGCTTCAATTAGCTTCAGAGCGTGTTAGCGGATTTCACATGTCTTCGAAATAATTTTTTTTAGACATAATTATATTTCGACAGCAGGTTTCCTCAAGATATTTCCCTTCACGGATGCACACGATAAATCAGCACTTAAAATTGCAACAATTTCATTGGTGCCGGCGGGGATCTAACCCCGATTGTTCGTGTACTGTGAAATTACTTCGAGCCTTAAGACCGATTTACACTTTGACAGGTACAGTAGCGAGTTTAGTTACAGGGCAGTCGATAATAAAGGGTTAAGTGGGCAGTAGCGTTCAAATGTCGTCATAGCGAGTTTAGCTATAAAAAGTACAAATTTCTATTTTGAGGGTTGAACGGTAACACGTTGCGTCCTGTCAACTTATGCACTGAACCACAGAGTAAATAATAGTACTACGAAACTGAAAAACTCGCACTCGCAGACGAGCGGCGAGTTTTAGTTGCGAGTGGCGGGAGACGCGCGGGAAGGCGACACTACACACTTAACTCGCCGAAAAATCGACCGGCCGGCTATCCTGTTCAACTTAATTGTTAACTCGCTTCTTAACTCGCTTATTGCCCTACCAACGAGATTTTCTACACATCTCGCCAGGTTCGCAAGTTAACTCGCTACTGTACTTGTAAAAGTGTAAATCGGTCATTAGCACCAAGCTATCACGACTCTTCAGAGAATTAGATACGCTATAAAATGAATCGAAGTATTAATAGTAACGTATAAATAGTCTACAATGTGTGATGACCGTGGTAGGATAGTTGTAGCATGATGGTTAATGATTTCGCATATCTGTTACCGTTACAGCCTATTAAAGTCCACTGCTGAACATAGGCCTCCCCCATAGACTGCTTCACTGGGGATATTTTGCCACAGTTGCCACGCTTTGTAAGCCGGTTGGCTACTGCAGATTTTTAATTTTAGTTATTATTAGGAAAACTATCTCCTTATTTGTTTCTTACGAAACCTACGTGATGATATAGGATTGTGGATATTCTTACACCGCCAAACACGGTATTTCTCATATCTAAGGCCGACCACATACATACGGAATCCCGAAATGGACTTCCGTATGTATGTGATCGGCCTAATATGCTCATGCTTTATAGCATATAGGACTCTACTTTGGGAGAAACCATTATTTTATCTATTCTTCCTACTCTTGTATTTCGAATTCAAAGATGTAGGTATTGATAATGTAGAACCAGTATAACTACGAACTGTGATGATTACCACACATATAGAACAAACATAATATATAATTCATCACTTAAATTTATTTGCAATTATTTATGCATCAACCACGAAAGACTGTTAAATCTCTGTTAATTAATTAATCTCTGTTAATTTTACTGTAATCTCGTATTGTGTAGAAAATTATTGATTTTTTTGTATAAGCTTTTCTAATAACTTATACTTACTAATCACAAAGCCGTGTTTTTTTATTAAATAAGGGTGACAAACGAGCATACAGTTCACTTGATGGTAAATGGATGCTGTGACCCATAGATGTCTACATTTATCCTCTATTAAGATTCAAAACTTGCTTTGTCATCTCTAAGGATAAAGATGGAATACTCGTTTCCAGTAAAAAGGGTCTCCGGTAGCAGCATTAGGCTGCTATTCACGCTGGTATTCTGTGAGAGACCCCGTTCGAGCCAACCCATTCGTAATACAACCATAATATTTTTATACGTGGTAGAGTCATGCTGCAGTTATATTAGTAGTATAGTTGTAGCACGAATGGGTCGGCTAGACCGAGGAAGGACCACGCTATGACAGAATACCAGCGTATAATATTAATGCTGCTGTGTTTCGTGTAGTGAATATAGAGAACTGGAGCCCCTTTTTACTGGAAACGAGGCATCCCGTCTTAGTCTTCACGGCTGACACGCATCTGCATTTTGATTCGTAATTGAGGATAGATGTTGATGTCTATGGGCCGCAGCAACCACTTACCATCAGGTGGACTGTGTGCTAGTATGTCACCCTATACTGTAAAAAAAATATAGCTGCAGCATGCAGCAATAATAGGGCGTGTTATGGGGGCGAAAGAGAATCTACTACCTCACATCATCCCGGGAATATTGTAAGACGTGACAACGGAAATCAGAACCGGGTGATTTATTCTGCAAACAGAACAGAACAATAACAAAACTGCAATTGTCACACATGCAATTGTGACGGTAATGATGATCATGATGATATTTTCTTTAGCAACCTATTAAATATACGCTTATAACAAAATGTGATCAACATTTATTCAATTTATATTATTGTTGATAAAGTAGAGTAGTTTCAAACTTTTTTCCTAAACCATCGGAAAAAAGCAATTAAAATTGTAGTTTTAACATAAAGCTTAACTGTCGCTACTGGCTGCTGCCGCCATAATCCTATGTCAAAGGAATGACATGTTCTGTTTCGTGATATTTTTTGTAAAACTCTACCAAAAGCGGCCATGCAGTGCTAAAACCTTTCTGTTCCAGTTATTGCATAACTACGCAGTGTATTTATTAAACTTTTATATCAATTTACACGAAACTCTTCCGTAAAAATAATATATTTTAATAGGAACCCGCCTATCCCTAACTAAAGTCACTTTACCTACATTTTATATTCCAAACAAATAGAAATGCAAGTATCATAGAATACATATTGCAATAGAAAATGAAGCGATTAGTCATGTATTTTACTTTTTTAATTAAAAATGTATTATTAAAATGTATAGGAATTACTTTAGTGCCTTGTGTACCTTAGTGCCTTGTGCAAAGGTTGAGAGCCGTGGCACTATTATTTACTCCGTGGCCGGGGTAGCTCAGGAGCTAAGCGCTCGTCGTGAATTTTATAGTGCGTGAGCATTCCGGGTTCAATCCCCGCCGCCACCAATGTGTTTACTGCAACAAATTTAAGTGCTGATTTATTATGTCTAAGAAATAGAAAATATTTCGGAGACATCTCAATTGGACATTGCAGAACGGTGAATATAACCTAGCATTTAAAAACTTATCAGAAATGAAAAAAGGCCCAGCAGTGGGACATATAAAGGCTGTAACTTTAGCTAAATTTAACATTGCATAATTAATAAACGGGACTTAAAACTCACGTAGTCTTTATATCTCAAAGGCTATTGTCATTGTGGAGAACTTGTCCTCTCTAATAAAATTACGAGCGATTTTTGTATATAAATTCCATTTCTAGATATTGTAATTATTTCAGCTAACAGAGGAAGTAATTTGTTTCTTAAATATCCATCCATGCATGCAATACTACGTGAATTGAAGTTACAACAATTTTTCAGTACAGCAATTTAATTTTAATAATCTTCTATCTTTAAAAGTATAAAGAAAAAATATTGACATATTGATTTAAAAAATCTTCAAGAAAAAATATACAAACATTTTTCGTTGAACCCCTAACTAGGATAATTCTGTATCATAGGGTTAGTCGGTGGTGGAAAGGAGAGAGTGTAATTAAGTCCTGGCTATATTCCGCAATGCATCATGTATAAAACACTTCAAAATTTATAACAATTGTTATAGTTTCTTAATTCTTAAAGAAAACCTCATATTTTAAGCCATGGCAGTGAAGGCGCCGGGCGTTCTCTTTAAATTTCTAAATACATGAATAAACCACAATGGATAAACAGATGTTGCTCCTAGCACCAAAGCAAGTATAATTTATCATATAGTGCTTACTAGCACGGTATTGTATAAAAGAAATAACGTAAGAATCTTGCTTGTCTAAGAAGCAATATATTTTACGACATGAAGTATTTTTAGCTGACTTTAGAAAAGGAGAATCGAAAACATTCTCCGATTCGACTTTGTTATTTTTTGTTTGTTTTTATGTTATGCGACATCTTCGCCAATTGTGCACTGAGTTTGATAATTTTTTTATTAAATAGGTTTTACTTTATGGGTGTCATTCATTATAATTCAAGTTACATTAAATAGAACCCACTTTACTAAAATATCTTCATAACTTCTTTACCCCGTGCTCGGCGGTGAAGGAAAACATCGTGAGGAAACCTGCATGTCTAAGGAATAAGAAAAAAATATTTCGAAGACATTTGAAGTTCGCCATACGCGTTGGGGCAGCGCGGCGGACACTTCCTTGCCCTAAAACCCTCTCAGAAATGAGGGGAGGCCTGTGCCCAGCAGTGGGACATATATAGGCTGTAACTTTTACTAAAATATCTATAATTGGTAACATACTCTTTATAATTTGAATAAAAAGTTCTACATTTAGGAATGGAAAATGGACGGTAAAGTTTCCAATGTACGAGTAACTATATTTAGATGACATTCTTGTTAATTGTTATCTTGTATTCCTTAGTCTACTCAAAAGGATCAAAAAATAACTTCAAATTAAAAGCAAAAACCGAATTCAAAAAACCATTAAGGATAAAATAATTTCCATTAAATTAGCTTCTGAAGTTGGTTTAATTCTTCCATACACCACTACGTCTTAGTACCGATTTCATTAGCAATTTTTTTGAAATTGTTTTATTATTTTTAGTTCTCCGAAATCGATTTTTACTTTGTATAAGATTTATAAAGTTTGTTTTAGTTTTTTGAAATCGATTTTTAGTGTGTAGTTCCACCACGTTTAAATGAAATTTCTTCAACATAAACTGGATCAGTTCTAATTACTTCAACTCTGAGTGTTAGAATTATAATCTATTACTTTTAACATCATTGCAAAACCAAATTTCCCTCAATACTCTCACACCTAACTCGGTCTTAAACAACTCGTATCTTCAGGTAATTACTAAAACGTGTATATTTTTTATAGCCAATGAATATATTTGGTAATAAATTTAAAGGATTAGACTCATTTCTGACCGAAAGCTGCATTCCCTTTATTGAAAATTATCAAATTAAATCGTGTATCATAAACCTGACCAGACCAACAACTTACAAACAGCACCTGTTCACAACTCTGAAGCGATATCATATTTACCCACCCATTATAGCCTAATAAAGTCCACTGCTCAGACGTTGCTGCAAATCTCATAGTGTGACAGTCCCTTTAACCATAAAGGTGACAAACGAGCACACAGTCCACCTAATGATAAGTGATTGCTGTCGCTGTAGATATCTACATTTTATACGTGGTAGAGCCATGCTGCAGTTATATTAGACGTATAGTTGTAGCACGAATGGGTCGGCTCGACCGGGGAAGGACCACGCTCTCACAGAATACCAGCGTGAAATAGTAGCTTAATGCTGCTGTGTTTCGTATGGTGAGTGTAGAGAACCGGAGACCCTTTTTACTGGAAACGATGTATTCCATCAGTCCTCACGGGTGACAACGCATCTGCATTTTGATTCGTAATCGAGGATAGATGTAGATGACTATGGGCCACAGCAACCACTTACCGTCAGGTGGACTGTGTGCTCGTTTGTCACCCTATCCTATCAAAAAAAAAAATCTATCCTCGATTAAAAATCAAAATATATGTGTTGTCAACCCTGAGGACTAATATGGATTACCCGGTTTCGAGTAAATAGGGGATGACTGCTGAATATAGGGCTCCCCCGTAGTTTGCCTTATAGTTATGATTTCGTCATAGTTGCCATGCTTGGTAGTTATTATCAGGTAGATGCTGCTTCCCGTTGACTGTTACCGGGATATGGTGTAGTGGATATACTTACACTACCACCATACGGTTTATCATAGTTATCGTCGTTATGGATTACTTTTATTTACGTTATTTGCATTGAATAAAATTTATTAATTATATTCTATATATAATTTGCAATATGGGCGAGCAAACCACTCACATAAACTACAATGAAATAGAAATTTATTTTAAAATTTGCATAGGGGACATTTAACAGCAGTCGTTCAAAGCTAGTATACCAAAATTGTTTGCATAAATCCCAGCGGGCTCCGGCATTTGCATAATTCGTACAAAAGCGAAGCTAGTGTAAAATCGATGGGCGGGCGTGCACATCTGTTGGTTCCGGCCGCGTGTACCGCGAGCGCAAGTAGGCCGCTCGGCCGTCGACCCGCCTCTGTGAGCCTTAGTGATTTTTAATCTCTGATCTAATTTCATTTCCACTCAGCTCTCTAGAGCCTGCAGCCACTTTATTCCATAATCTCATGGATTACTTGTTTAAAGTTCGTTGTGTATACGCTACACATAGAATTACCATAAAAGTTCACCGCTGAAGGAAAAGCCTTCTCCATAGATTTTTAATAGGGGGTGGGGTATTTACCATAGTGGCCGCGCTTGGCATGTCGGTTGGCAACCGTAGCTTTTATTTTTAAGTCGTTATTAGACATAACCACTAAAATATTAAGTTGGTATTAAAATGACGCTACTGGCCATCTCCTGGTTTTTATTACCTCTTTTAAGACATCCAAGAACCGATATGAGGTAGTCAATGGGTGCGTTTGGCAGAAAAAAGCGCTAGCAAGCGCTTGTAAGCAAAATGGCGATCGTAAGCGGTAAGTGCTGTCAAGTCGTAAGTAGCTATTTTCCTCTAGGACACGATGTTAGTTTTAACCAGGGAACCTAGCCTAATTTAAATATCTGTTTGTAAAGTATTCATATTAAAAACTTACCAACCATGAATTTTTAATAACATGTATATGTTTATTCATGTCATTATATTACTTAAAACTAATATTGCACAAAACAACTTATAAACTCTACTTCAAAACAAACAAATTAAATAAGCAAAAAGGCGGATTGTGGCAGCGCTACTGAAGTAGCAATCGTGGCCTGGCCGAAAACTATTTTAGCGCTTGTAAGCGCTTGCTAGCGCTTTTTTCTGCCGAACGCACCCAATATTCTTACACCGCCACTACACGGTACACATAGAATTATTATAAAATTTAAGTAATAAATGAGCTTACAGTCCACTCGATGGTAAGTGGTTATTGCAGCTCATGGACACCTGCAACCAACTCTCAACAAAAAAGGCTACGAATGCGTTGGCACATTAAGGCTAAAATGGATTGCATCACTGTTATTATATAGGCTTTTTTCACTCTCCGGTCCGGAACACAGCATTACGTGCACTGCTACTTACCGAAATAGAAAAGGGGGTAGTTGTAGTTTCGATCTGTGTCTGTAATTGAAACTAAAGATCATCAAGTTGTAACATCCCATGTTCGAATTACCTATTTGACTTGATAGTGTTTGAGAGGAGGTTTGGCGATCGTATTATTAGAACGAAGCTCTTCATTTAACGTTGATTGATACCCAAAACTGGTGATTAATTAAAACAAAGCAAATATTTTTAATGCAATATTAAAATTAAAAGTATTTTTTTTTAGGTTTTGTGCAGCAAGGCACTACGAATAATTTAAACTAATAAATACAGCTACTTTATTTTTACACGTAAATCTCTCACGCGTAGGTACAGCCAGTGCGTGTTGCCAGTGATAATATAGGGATCCATGACGTGGTCCTTCACTGCTGGTCGTATATACTTAGGATACGTAGGATACTTGAGATTACTCAGCGAGATATAGAAAGAGCTATCCACGGAGTTTCTCTGCGTGATAGACTTTGTAATGATATTTGCAGTGGATTGGAACAGTAAGCTGACGGACCAGTAGACCATTTAAAGAACCGAAAAACCGAAGAAATGTTAAAAAAGCCTCGTGCCGGTAAGCAAGTGTAGGGCACTTCCCACTGGTTGGAGTTTGTAAGAGACAGATTGGTAAGAGATGCAGAAAGTCGATGGATGCAAGTGGCTCAGGAGCGTGATTTCTTTTTGAAGATTTGGAGATTCCTTGGGGAGATCTATGTTTAACAGTGGTATTTGTTAGGCTGTAATGAATAAAAAAATAATTTATTTGTCAGTCTTATACGTTGAAATTTTCAGCGCCTCACTGAAATCTTGACTCGCGAGGGTCTAGACACGATGCTCTTTACTCATCTATTCCACTCACTACTTACTATGTACGAGCACGTTACTAACTTGTTGCCTTGTGTCTTGTGTCTTGCAGCGCCTCTTCAGTCTATATACAGTAACGCGTAGACCACTCATATTCGTTTTTTATATATAGGTATTTTCTAGGAACCCTACCTTTTGTCTCTTGTTTTGGAGGCGAAGGTGTAGAAGACACTTTGGAATTTGTAGCTTATTTCTTTAATTACACTTAATATTCATATGATAAACATTAAAAAGTAAACCTAAACGAAATGACCGTTTCATTACAATAAACAGTAGGAAAAATCTGTTCTATTTACGCGCTTGAAAATTTGACATCTCCCCATTCGTGCTACAACCATAACATAGCAGCAGCATGGCTCTACCTCGTAGGTATAAACCACGGGATGATATGAGGCAGTAGATTGTCTTACGCCATCACTACATGCTGATAAATTTTATAAGTAATATTGTAATGTCACAGTTGTTATTCTTTATACGACCCATTGCTGAGCACAGGCCTTCTCTCATTTGGGGTGCGAAGTCAGAAGTCATCCACGTGTGCCTGGTAGTTGCGGGTCCCTCTCGATACGCCTGGAGGGAAGAGCAGCAACTGGGCCGGTGCACCCTGGGCGCGGCGGTTATCTTCCTCGAGAAATGAGAAGAAATTCTTATTCCTTGGGGAGTGTTGCTGCCGCGGCTAATTATTCTGACATGGGAAGGGGTCCATCTCGGACCAACAGTGCGTTCCTCTGCGTGACCCTCTGATCAGCAGAGGGCATAGCAGAGGAGCGAGGGCGGGCACGGTGTGCACTTACCCTGCCTCCGGGCAGACAGTGAAGGATTCATCCTTTGCTGTCGCCGCCGATCTCGTAATCCCAGTATCGGAGTGTCGTGGATCATGTCTCGCGGCTTTGATAAGGACCGAGGGTCTTGGCTTAATCGCCCGGACCGCGAGGGAGAAAACCTCTATAAAAAGTTACCCCGAATCCCAAGCGGCGACGCACCGCGAGGGGATGGATGGCTGACGGGGTTCTATGAACAAATCAGCCGCAAGTGCGCTCCTCGCCAGGGTACCTGCAGACCCCCTGGCGAGTAATAAATCCTCTAAATCTGCTTACCTTGGTACAGGGGTCTCTGCCAAGGTGGACCTTTTATTCCCCCATAATCGTGGGTACAAATATGGAAACAAAAAAACAAACAAATAAAACCGCCGGCAACGGCAACATAGAGGAGAGGAGGAGCGATGCGGGGACAGAGTCCGACGCCGCATCGAGCAGCGTGGGAGGCCCAGAGAGCTCTCGACGCGTGAGGCCTGGAACCGCGGAGAACAGTAAGTTCTTCCGCAAGCGGTCCAGGCGGGATGGCGACCAGGGGCCGTCATCCGGTGAAGAAGAGGTCTCGGCCCGGAAAATCTCCACCAACGGGCGGGGCGGAATGAGAGGCAAGGGGAATGCCAATCAGAGGGCTGAACGAGCGGCAAAGCTTGCCGAGGAGGGGCGCCACCCGGGCGATACGGCTCGGGTATCAGGCGACGAGACGAGTGCGACTGGCGGCTCCGAGGTGGAGCGTAAGGCCAGATTCGTAAAGGAGGTGGAGGCCGCGATCAAGGTCGTGGCCCACAAGCAAAAGTCCTCCTCAAAGTTCAAGGCCATTCCCGGGGCCTCCGCCTCCATCATGGCGGCTGCGGAGGCCAACTTTGTTGGGGCCGGGCCTAATGCGGACGAGGTGGCGAAGCTGCGGGCGGACGTGGCCCGCCTGACGTCTGCCATGGAGACTCTCCAGAAGGAGAATGAGCAGCTCCGCGCAGACCTGGCCAGTCTACGTGAGCCTGCCTCTCGCGCGGCGCCCCAGACGCAGCGTCCAAGCCAGCCCGTGCCGCTGGAGAACCAGGTTCTGAACCTGGTCCGGCAGGAGCTGGCTGCCTTCCAGCATCGGTTCTCCGTGCTGGAGGGCATCGTCCTGCGCCCCCCCCTGGGGGCAAACAAGACGGCGGCGAGGCCGGCAACGTACGGCCACGGCTACCGCATCCAGGCCGGGGCCGTCCAGTCAGCCCTCGGGCGGGGCTGCAGTTGCCCCTCCCCCCCCTGAAAGGCCGGCTCCGGCAAAACCGGTACCGGCTGAACCGGCTCCGGCTAAGCCGGCGACGAGAAAGAGAGGCCAGACGAAGGCAAAAAAGGGCAAGGCGGCAGCACAGGTGATGGCTGCACCAGCCCCAGTGCCTGCGGCGAATGTGCCAGCGCCAGCGGCAAGCCAGCTACCGCCGCCGCCGTCACCACCCCCCCAGCTCCCTACACCTCCCACGGCTGAAGCCGGTTGGCAGGTGGTCGGGGACAAAAAGAAGGGGATGAAGGCAGCCAAAAAGGCCAAAGAGCAGGAGCGGCAGCGCCAGTTCAGGGCGCGCAAGATCGCGGCTAGGCTCCGCGCCCCGAAGACCGCAGCTGTAGTGATTACACTACAGCCGGATGCGGAAAAGAAGGGCGTTACCTACCGCGATCTGCTCGTGAAGGCGAAGGAGGCGGTGGATCTCGGGGAGCTCGGGATCACTGGGGGCCTCCGGCTCAAAGTCACCCAGACGGGGGCCCGTATGCTGGAGGTCCCCGGGGAATCCAGCGGCGCGACCGCGGACGCTCTGGCTGCGAAGCTCAGAGCGTCTCTGGACGCGGAAGAGGCCCGAGTGTCAAGGCCCGTCAGATGCGCAGACCTGCGCATCATGGGTCTGGACGACTCGGTATCGGAGGAGGAGTTGGTAGCCGCCGTCGCCAGGTCCGGGGGGTGCACTACTGACCAGGTCAGGTCAGGCGCCATACGCCCGGACCAACAGGGTTTGCATGCCGCCACGGTGCGCTGCCCTGTTACGGCGGCCAAAACCATAGTGGAGGGCCGAAGGCTTCTGGTAGGCTGGGTCTCAGCGCAGGTTAAGCTGCTGGAGCCCAGACCTCTGAGGTGCTATCGCTGTCTCGTGGGGCACCACGTATCAGTGAGATGCGCCTCGGAGGTTGACCGAAGTGGCCTCTGCTTCCGCTGCTGTCAGCCCGGACACATATCGGCGACCTGCTGCGCCACGCCGCACTGTGATGCATGTGCGGCGACCGGCAAGCCAGCCGATCACCGGGCCGGAAGCAAAGCCTGCGTGCCACCCGCCAAGGCCAAGGCCGCGGGTAGGGTAGGGGCCAAAGCCGCGATCGCCTCTGTGGCCTCCGCCGCGGCCGCAACTGCCACCGCCACCGCGGTCACTGTCGCCGCCGCCGCCGCCGCGACACCGACGCCCGCAGAGGGGCCCCCCGTGGAGGAAGCTGAAATGGAATGCCTATAACGGCCCCATTAAGCTTCCTCCAGGTGAATATCAACCACTGCGCCTGCGCTCAGGATCTGTTGCTCCAGAGCATGGCGCAGTGGTCGATTAACATCGCTGTGGTCGCTGAGCCGTATTTTGTCTGGTCTAGCGAGAACTGGGTGGCGGACCTTAACGGCTCAGTGGCCATCATTTCTTCGGCCGCCGCCGGTACCCCGACCCTTGAAGGTGTCAGGAGGGGTCAGGGGTGCGTAGCAGCACGGTTCGGGGAGTTCGTCGTTGTGGGGGTGTACTTTTCCCCGAACCGATCTCTCGCCGAGCTCCACAATTCTCTTGCAGAGCTGAGAGCAGTCGTCGTCGGAAGTTATCCCCTTCCCGTACTTGTCCTCGGGGACTTCAATGCCAAGAACTTGGCTTGGGGTTCTCGTCGTACAGATGTGCGGGGTAGGATGGTGGAAGACTGGGCTCTGGAGACAGGCCTGGTCGTCCTAAATCGGGGTTCTGTCCCCACGTGTGTGCGGATGCGGGGCGAGTCGGTGGTGGACATCTCGTTCGCTAGCCCCGCTCTGTCGCCGCGTGCCATTGACTGGCGTGTCATGGAGGGGGTGGAGACCTACTCCGACCACCGGTACATCCGGTTTGATGTCTCCACCCAGTCCTCGAGCGCGCCAGTCCAACAGGCCCCGAGTGGTCCGCGTTGGGCGCTGAAGCAGCTGGACCGGGAGCTCCTCCTTGAAGCCTCGATCGTGCAGGCCTGGGTGTCATCACCGGACAGGCCTGCCGACGTCAATGATGAGGCAGGGTGGTTCCAGGAGGCCATGTCCGAGATATGTGATGTGGCAATGCCCCGAGTCCGGCCAGAAAGCGCCCGGCATCAGGTGTATTGGTGGTCGCGTGAGCTGACGTCTCTGCGCGAGGCGTGTGTCGCCGCGCGGCACCTGTATACCAGGCATCGCAGGCTCCGCATTCGTCCACCGAATGCGGCAGCCATTGAAGCGGAGCTGTACGAGGGATACAGAGCGGCGAAGACCGCCCTCCGGGAGGCTGTCCTGCGGGCCCGGGATCGGGCCCGTGAGGAGATGCTGGAGACTCTCAACAGAGATCCGTGGGGGCGCCCTTACAAGATGGTGCGGGATAAACTCCGCACCTGGGCCCCCCCGCTGACGCAAAGTCTCCGGCCCCAGCTCGTGGAGGACGTGGTGAGCGCTCTGTTCCCTGCGCGAGGGGAACATCCGCCCCCGCCTATGGCTCCGCCACCTGCGGTACCGGAAGCGGACTACCAGGACGACGACGACGACATCCCGGAAGGGACCGGGGTAGAACTGAGAGTGGCGGTGCGTAGGCTCAAGGCCAGGAATACCGCCCCAGGACCCGATGGCTTGCCTGGCAAAGCCTGGGTCCTGGCCTCGGAGGCTCTCGGGCCCCGACTGGAGAGGCTCCTAAGCGCATGCTTGGAGAGAGGCCAATTCCCGCTTCGTTGGAAGACGGGGAAGCTGGTCCTCATTCGGAAGCCGGGGCGCCCTGCGGACTCTCCGTCCGCATACCGGCCCGTGGTGCTGCTCAACGAGGTGGGCAAGCTCTTTGAAAGAGTCATTGCAAACCGCCTCGCCGAGCACCTTGCGGGGACGGGGCCGGATCTTGCGGAACACCAGTTTGGTTTCCGCAAGAGGCGCTCTACGGTGGACGCCATCATGCGCGTGAGAGCCCTCACGACGGGGGATGCAGTGGCCAGAGGGGGGGTTGTCTTGGCGGTGTCTCTCGACATCGCCAACGCCTTCAACTCCATGCCCTGGAGCTGCATTAGGGAGGCACTCCGGTATCACCGGGTGCCGACCTATCTCCGTCGTATAGTCGGGGACTACCTGACGGACAGGGCCGTCATCTACCCCGGTCGCAACGGTGAGTGGAACCGGCGAGAGATGTCGTGCGGTGTCCCACAGGGTTCGGTTCTGGGGCCACCTCTGTGGAACATCGGTTACGACTGGGTGCTGCGCGCCGACCTCCCTACCGGCGTCAGCGTAGTTTGCTACGCTGACGACACGCTGGTACTGGCACAAGGGGGGTCGTACGAGGCGGCGGCGGAAACTATGACACGCGGGGTTGCGATAGTCGTTGAGAGGATTCGGCAACTGGGTCTGGAGGTGGCTCTGCACAAGTCCGAGGCCATGCACTTCCATGGTCCTCGGAACAGGCCACCACCGGGATCCTCAGTGATGGTAGGAGGGGTATCCATCGGCGTCGAGTCGACGCTGAAGTACCTAGGACTCGTCCTCGACGGCCGATGGAACTTCGTTGAGCACTTCCGACGTTTGGCTCCCAAACTGGAACGGACCGGGGCTGCCTTCAGGCGGCTCCTGCCGAACCTGGGAGGGCCAAACGCCTCCTGCCGGAGGCTCTACGCGGGAATCGTGCGGTCCATGGCCCTTTACGGGGCCCCGGTGTGGGCGCGTGGTTTGGCGCGGCTTGCTGTCCACCACCTGAACGCGCCCCAAAGGGTGATTGCCGTGAAAATGGTTCGCGGCTACCGCACGATCACCCGCGAGGCGGCGAGCCTCCTTGCCGGATTGCCGCCATGGGATCTGGAGGCGATAGTTCTCGCGCGCCTGCACGAATGGCGCGCGGAGGCACTATGCCGTGGGGAAACCCCGCTGCCGCGGCAAGTTGTCGCGCAGCGGACAGACTTCCGGCACGATCTCATGGCGACATGGAGACAGCGACTGTCGCAACCCCGTGCTGGGCACGCCACTATAGCGGCGATAAGACCCCTCTTTGAGGAGTGGCTTGAGAGACGCCACGGCATCCTCACCTTCCGCCTGACGCAGGTCCTCACCGGACACGGTGTGTTCGGAAGGTTCCTGCACCGAATCGGGCGGGAGGAAACGCCCGGGTGCTCCCACTGCGAGGATGGACCGGAGGACACGGTGGAACACACCGTGGAGGTGTGCCCTGCTTGGGCGGAGCACCGCCGTGTCCTCGTAGCGGCGATAGGCGGCGGCGACCTCTCGCGTCCGGCACTGGTCGAAGCCATGGTCCGGAGCGAGACGGAATGGGATGCCGTCACCACCTTCTGCGAAGCAGTGATGCTAGCGAAGGAGGTGGCGGAGCGGGAGAAGCGGAGAGCAGCAGCTCTCCTCCCCGGCCGCCGCGGGAGACGCCCTGGGCGTCGGGGGCTACGTCGTGGCCCCCGGCCACCGTAGGCGCGGGCCTGTGGACGTCGAGCAATGGGTAGCTCGCCGTCCGTCCGTCTAACGACGACAGGCCGTGTCGACGGCGCGTTTTGTTCCACGCGCGCCTCAAAGAGCTGTCAGCAGCGAGAAGGGGCCCGCAAGGGCCGACGCCTGCCGGGGCTGCGGGCTGTTCGAAAGAGATACCGCGGCTCCGGAACGTAAGGGCACTGAAGGAACACGGATGGTTTTTAGTCAGTAAAAGTCTGACACTCCCTTACGCTCCACCCAGAGCGAAAGGCGTCATTAGATGATTTTCCATCCGCAAAAAAAAAAAAAGGCCTTCTCTCATTTCTCATTGATAGACGGTTCTGTGGTGCAATAGCTTAGCATAAAGTTTCGGCACTAAGGGCCGCGGGTTGGAATCACGCACGGAACAAGTATTTGTATGGCCTATAAATAATTGTTCTGGGTCTGGATGTTTTTTTCTTGTGCAATTTCTGTCTGTAGTCTGACACCGTCATAGAGGAGTAAAACTACCTATGTAAATGTTTAAAAAATATTCTGAGAGGGTTTTGCTGTAGTCAGTCCGCCGCGCTGCTCATGTGCGCGTTGACTTTATATTTCCTCGGAATATTTTATTTGTTGGACATGCAGGTATCCTTCACGATGGTTTCCTTCATAGCCAAGTACATATGCGTACCATATCCGTGATATTTACAGCAAGTGGTTAGCCTCAGAACTACCACAGTTTTCTTTTAAGTCTTTTTTTAACCATAAACAATAGGAAGAAAGAAACTTCTGTAAATACTACGGCACAACAAATACACATATATTTATTTAACACCAGTGTTCGTTAACTAATGACAAATCTTTGTGATTATTTCTTTAACTAGATCCTTATAATATGCGTATGGTTTTTATTTATTTTTTACTATCATTACATATTTTACATTAACGTATATGATTGTTTTTAATTCTATGTGTGAAAATTTGTAATTGGCCTTCTTTCTCCAATTGTTTATGTTACTTGATAGTTTTAGCTGTAAGTCTTCCAATATGTTAATATTGTTACGAGCTTGAGGTTCGTGACAATAAAAATTGCCGATAAAATTACCTAAATTAACACTTTAACTTACTTTACACAAATTAAAGTTAAAACACTAATAATTAAACACACTAATTCACTTAATTCCGCTCCGAAGCTTCGCTTGTGTCGCTGAGTTCAACTCTGCCTCGATCGCATCTTGCGCCACCTATTTATTTAAATTAGCAAAATATCCGGAATGTTCAAGTAAACACGCGCAAGGTGCCGAGAGTTCGAGCATAGATTTTCTAGAATCTTAGTTCTTCGGGTGGCGCTGTCAGTCGAAAGATGTGTGATGTCATTCACTGCACGCTCCCCTCGCTCTCGTTCCTGACACTAGATGGCGCTAGTTGACTTATTCGAGCGCGGCGTAACACTGCCCCCTCCTAAGACATGCTCGTCCCGAGCATTATCGGCCCCATAGTAACGCGCCAAGCGATCCACTTGGACGATCTTAGGAGTCCCTCTTACGCCTTTCTGTAACGGCTCCGCAATGTCAAGGGATGTCCTATCCCGTGGTGCACCAACATTGTACAATTTCGACGCTCCTCTACTCCGTGCCTGAGGTCCCCTCACAGCCGCACAACTTGTACATGTACGACACCAATCCTCGACATCGTCACGATAATGGACCCAGTAAAACTGTTCTCGGACCTTCAGTAGAGTTCGTTTACCTCCCAGATGGACTCTTGAACGACCATTATGGCACAGCTGTAGAACATTCGGCACTTTAGCTTTAGGGACAACCATTTGTAAACGACAGCTGTCTCCTCGACCATTGTCCCATTTACGGCACAGGACTCCATCCTGAAGCAGCAAGCTGTCCCATTGGGCCCAATAGCTTTTCGTGGTTGAACTCATCGCTGAGACGTCCCTCCACTTAGGCTTGGTAGCACGGGCCTTCATCCATCCCAGAATCGGCTTGATGTCCGGATCTTCCTGCTGTGCATGTCGTAGGCTGTCCCTCCACCCGTTGCTGAGGTAGTCTGTCCTGAGCATCCTCACGGATACCACTTCCTTACTCTCTTGCCTACCCCAATGGTTGCAATCTTCAGGAAAAGGTCTTCTTGACAATGCATCTGCGTTGCCGTGAGATTTCCCGCTGCAGTGTCTGATAGGAAAGTCGTATTCCTGCTGCTGCTGGGCGGTGCTGTTAGCCGCACTTCCTTTCTGAGACCGTTCACCTTCCCTTCCTAGGGTGTGCTTAGCGCAGCTGGACCGAAGATGGCCCCTTACCCCACAGCCATAGCACCTAGGGCTGTATCTTTTATTGTGGTCGCGAACCGTAACTGCTGTAACCTCCCTAGCGTGAGGTGAACGATGATTCTGTCGCCGCCAGGCAGTGCTGTTAGCTGCACTACCCTCTCGAGATCGATCAACTCTCCTTTCCACGGTTTGCTTAGGGCAGCTGGATCGAAGATGGCCCTTTTCCCCACAGCCATAGCACCTAGGGCTGTATCCTTTGTTGCGGTCGCGAACTATAGCTGCTGCAACCTCCCTGACGCGATGGGAACGGTGATCCTGCCGCACGGCTTCCACTTCCAGTGCATGGGCCAAGGCGTCCTTAAGCGTCTCGTGGTGCCCGAGCCTCACAGCAGCTCTGACTTCCAGGTCGCGGATGCCGTCGATGAATGTCTGCACCAGGTTCCCTTCAATGAGCGCAGGTACAGACCGGTATGCTTTTCGAACCATATTCTCCACCTCAAGGGCCCTGCTGCAGGTTTTCATTGCTGCGTTGCACGCGATCTTCAAGCTGTGCGCGAAAGACGTGTTCCAGGTGAGCGTCACCATATCTCGCCTCCAAGGCCTCAAGAAGCTGCTCATAGGTCACTTTCTTACCGAGAGCTTCCAACACAGTTAAGGCTTGGTCGCGCAGGCCTAGGGTGAGTGCAGTCATGGCTTGGCTTTTATTCCAGACGTTCGCCTCCATGACGGCCTCGAACTGGATTTTGTAGGCCGACCAGGAAGAGGTCCCGTCGAACGGCGGCACTTTGAATCCACGTAGCGAAGGTGCTGCAGCTACTACGGGAGCTGTAGTTCCATCCCCAAGTTTGAGGTCGTCCAGTGTTTTCTTCACATCAGCCACCACGTAATCATCCCGATTGTTCACTTGGTCAATTTGGGTTTTAGCTTCCTTGATTTGGGTTTCAGCTTCCGACAGGCGGTTGTCATGTTGAGCAACCCTATCCTTCACCTCCTTTATCTCTTTCCCAAAGGTAGCATGAAGGTCCTTAATGAGGAGCATCTGCTCTTCCGACCGACGGGCTTGTTCCTCCTGTCCGCTCTGCAGCTGCTCTTTCAACTGACGGACCTGTTCCTCCTGTCGGCGAGCCTGCTCCTGCAGCATCACCATCAGAGCACCTAAGTCAGGTGCCACAGACGTAGAAGCTGCTGACGGACCGGCTTCCGTGGCCGGCGGCTGGCCCTCAGACATCTGCGGCGTTGCACCACCAAATCTCCTCTGGTCCGTCTCCTGCTGGCGTTGACTTCGGGTACGGACACCCTCCGTTTCCTCCTTAGGTAAAATCGGCATGATTTTATCCCACTTCTGACACCAATTGTTACGAGCTTGAGGTTCGTGACAATAAAAATTGCCGATAAAATTACCTAAATTAACACTTTAATTTACTTTACACAAATTAAAGTTAAAACACTAATAATTAAACACACTAATTGACTTAATTCCGCTCCGAAGCTTCGCTTGTGTCGCTGAGTTCAACTCTGCCTCGATCGCATCTTGCGCCACCTATTTATTTAAATTAGCAAAATATCCGGAATGTTCAAGTAAACACGCGCAAGGTGCCGAGAGTTCGAGCATAGATTTTCTAGAATCTTAGTTCTTCGGGTGGCGCTGTCAGTCGAAAGATGTGTGATGTCATTCACTGCACGCTCCCCTCGCTCTCGTTCCTGACACTAGATGGCGCTAGTTGACTTATTCGAACGCGGCGTAACAATATAAAATAAATAATAATGCTTAAGAATTGCAGATTTCTTCATGTTTTCTTAGACGTATAGAAAGACAAGCACTTATAACTTTACCCACAAAATTTGTGGTGATGCACTAACAATCGCGAACCTTAAATTTAAATGCCTTCTACGCAGCCATAAACATATATTTCGCTTTTGCAAAACGGAATGTAAACTTTTTCTCAATTATCAACCACACTTGCATATGACTACCTTTTGTCTAACGAACGAGAGAGAGAGAGAGAGAGAGTAGATAAAGAATAAAGAAGGAAAAATATTCGTGACACAACACGATTCATCACAACATATTTAACACAAAGAGAGAAATATTGTGCTATACTAACGAAACGCTCACTGATTCAGCATAAGCTTACAACAAAATTGCCACAACACTGTTATTCTGCGAGCACCTCGAAAAATACATGAGCAGTCATAAGCCGTGCATATATAGTTTCAACACTGGCTTAAAATAAACCTGGCTTATATACTGAAATCAAATTCCAAGCAGGCTGTCAATGAATTCAGCGCGGTGTTCCACACCGTGCCTCGCAACACATGTTGCCGTTGGTATTGCATCTGTTTCGGATCACCATCCCATCGGACTACGACACTGCGGGAATAGAGAGTGCACCAGTGCTTACGCGTACACCGCCGAGACCGAAATTCGGTCTGAAGGACATTATTATTATTATGTAGGTAAATGTAATCAATATTTAAAAAAAATATGTTTATAAAAAAGAGATCTAAGAATCAACTATTGTAAATTATAATAGTCCAAAATCTTTGATATTAGCTTACCTTCAAAACCACTTTTAGCAGTACCTATACCGCAAGCCGTCCTACTTAGGAACTGGATCAACATAGATGGATACGGCGTGATTGCTTCCAATTTAAATATCCCAACAGCGAACTTGATGGATTATTCAACGTTGCGCCGGAAACAAAATCAGTAAATGCTTTTTGGCGTAATCCCGTTTCAAAAAAGACCAGGCGAAAATACGAGATACAGTCGCAAATAGATTAGATAGGCTGTAGATCTCTAACAAGAGCTGCGATATCTTTCAAATTGAAAACGATTTCACTCTTTTGAAATTGTAGATTCGAAATAGCTTTTTCTGTATCTCGTGCTTGTATCAACTTTTTATTTAATTCTCATTCTGTTTTCCTATCATCGTCATCATTATTACAGCCCTTCACAAGTCCACCGACGAACTTTGGCCTCCGTTAAGGAATACCATAAAACAACACATACATGCAATGCAAGTCATTTATCGACTTCCTGTATATCTTACAAAATCGTCACTTCATTTAAATAAAGTTAAATAAAATAAATAAAATAAACTTTAATTGGGCTTCTCATCATGTGTAGGATTAGGAGTTATTAGTATATAAAGCCTCAGTTATCCCGCCTTTAAACGTTTTTTCTTTAATTTGTTTATAAACAGATAATCTAATAATAAAACAAAAAACGTTGCAATATTGAGTAAATTATCATTATCATCATCTTATCCCTACACAAGTCCATTGCTGAACATAGGCCTCCCCAAAGGAACGATACAAAGGTCCTGGCGTAACTGCATCCACCGACTTCCTGCATCTCAAGTTACCAATACGTTGGGTTATGGCAGTTTCTCTGGTAACTGCCATAACCAACCCATAAGGGTTCCATTACTCTTAACGGAACCGTTATTGGTAGAGAAATAAATACTTGTACAAAATTGCACTGCTCTAATATGTGCCAGGTGAACTGCACTCGAAGAATTTTTAATTTATCAGACATGTAGGTTCGCTCAAAATATTTTATGAGCAGACTAAATATATCATGTGCAGATAATGGCTTCAGTCCAACGTGTGATAAAAATATATCATTTATATATAAATAAAAAACGAGTGTCTTGACTAACGGAGTACTCAGAAACAAATTTTATCGACGGTTTACATTGTGATGCACGGTGTCTGCTCGTAATGTTGTTAAATTAAGTGGCGCACATAATCGTATTGTTTGTTAACGCCTTAGGGCAATTTGTAACATGGGCGCTTTGCTGGTTAAATGCAATTTAATAACCATGTAACAATAACGGTAAAAAGATAATGCTTTGTCAATATAAATAATACACCAACATTCTTTTTGCAAATTATTAAATTAGTATTGACAAAATATTTTGCACGTTATGTTCATAATAAACTTAATTATTCACAGTGAATAAATATTTAAATAATAATAATTATTATTATTTGTAACTCAGCATTTTTACATCTCTCTCTCTCTCTCTCTCTCTCTCTCTCTCTCTCTCTCTCTCTCTCTCTGCAATTTAATTCTATTTTATTTTATTCTCATGCTATATTTTAGTAGGTAGGTACTAATCATTTATATTAATACAGTTCTACTAATTGAATCTTAGATCTCGGATTACGAATCCCTTACAAACTTAAGATTTTATGAAATCTGATTATGAAATCCGACATTGCAAAAACAATATCTGCAACGATTGTATTTTTATTTTCTATTAGATTAAGAAAATAACTTTTATGACTTTTGAACTTTGAGGAATTAACAACTATACTTTTTGGACTACAGTTAGAAAAAATGTTATCAAAATGATACCGTACTCTATTTTTATCTGAAAACTACTTAAAATAACATGATGATTTACTAAATAATATGCTTAATTTTCATTGATCAGTCTTAAAAGTTTATACCGTGTTAAGCTTTATAATTATATGATTATCTCCCAATAATACAGTGTCGATGTAAACTTCTATTCAGTTCTACAACTTTCATATTGCACGCCTCATAACGCAAAGCGTTATTATGTAGTGCTTTACTCTCGACACGTCAAGGTCAACGCATTTTGTGTTCTTAAAATGCCTCTATCATAACCGTTTTGCACTTATAATACGATAATATGAGTAACCGTATATCAAGAAAACACTCTAACTAATCCGTCTTATATTTTCTAAAAAAATATTTTATATTGCTACTTTGAAACAGAAAACGGCTTGAAAAAAATTAACGTGCACGTGCAGATGTTCATTTTGTATGTAGTCACGTTTCCTCCCGAAAAAAAAATGCTTATTGAGACCGAGTTCTTTTATTAGTTTCAGAATTACATCAACTGATTCCCTATTTCACAACAATAGCTTTTTTTATAGAAGTAGGGTGACAAACGAGCACATAGTCCACCTGATGGTAAGCGGATGCTGTGGCCCATAGCCATCTTAACATTTAACGTCGATTAAGAATCAAAATGCAGATGCGTTGTCACCCCTGAGGACTAAGATGGAATGCCTCGATTTCAGTAAAACGGGTCTCCGGTTCTCTACATTCACCATACGAAACACAGAAGTATCAAGCTACTGTTTTACGCTGGTATTCTATGAAAGCGTGGTCGTTCCCCGGTCGAGCCGACCCTTTCGTGCTACAACCATAATATAGCTGCACCGTGGCTCCACACCGTATAAAAATAGTACGTATAATAAAAATAATACTACGCGTATTTTGTTTATAAATATATTATTTAGTAGTTATTTAGTAGAGTATTATTTAGTATATTTAATAAATGATTTCCAACTTTTGTAAGATATATGCTTTTAAAAATTGAAGGGGGCTTCATGTTTTTCAGCCTTGATAAACAAAGGACAAATGTATCATAGAGCCTATATCGATTTTATACTTTGTGTAATCGATTTATTTTGGTAAATATTGTTATTTTTTCTCTATAGGTGACATTACCTTTTAAAATAATAGAACACTAAATTTAAAATACTTAAATAGGTATATATTTTAAGAGTTAGGAATACAATTTATTTTTTGCATCATAATTAAATGAAATGCTCATGATGATTGCACTTTTGGGTTTTCCAAATATTTTTCAATTATGAGAAACAAATCTTTTAAAGATTGTTTTTTATTTTTATATTAATACGGATAATACAAACTTCATATTGATCCGACCATTAGCATATTTATGTATGAAAGGTGTATTCCGCTTACACCTTAGCGAAAAGTAGGTCTAGTCGGTTGTCACTTGCTCAAACTTGATCTAAAGTTCGAATGACAGTTAAAATACCTACAACTTCTGCAAATTTTGTCAAAAACACGAAGGCACCTATCAAGTTATATCAGTGACAGTAGGTTAAAGTGCGGCTGGCCAAAGCTGGACATTTATGCAATATATACATTATTCTAACTTCACCCGAAAAGCATGGGTAATGCTAAGTAAACTCGGATAAACCTTGGCTAAAAATGTTTTCTGGTTTTAACCGTACCATTAATAAATCGCACTTATTTGAATTGCACGAAAATCCAACGTCAAGTTTAATTTTTTGTTAAAAAAATATAATACAAATATAATTAAATACAGAATATTAGTTACTTGTTAGTAAACATTTGACCGATTATATCGAGTCTAGTTCTATGTAAATGGTAGTTTAAAATACCATTGATTTTCTAGAGCATAAACTTAGGTATTCATTATTTATATTATATTGATCTATAAATAGCTAGGTTACCTTTTCGCAAACACGTGACCGATGATATTTATTTATTTTCGGGGTTTTAGTTTTCAACGTTTTCTGTCATGACCGAACGCCTAGTGATTTCGCCTCAAGCTGTTAAAACGTGTAGTAGTGTTGTAAAAATATCCAATACCCAGTATCGTTTCGTAAGTATGGTAGGGTGACAGAGAGAACTCAAACGAAAGATGTGCAGCAGCATCTTCTTGATAACAACTTAAAAATAATTTAAAAAAACTGCGGTCACCAAACTACCTGCGACGCTTGGCATCTATGACAAAATCTCCCCTATGCTATGAGTTAATCGATAGGCCTCCCTCTATATTCGCCAGAGAACTGTTATAGGCTGTAATGGATGTAGTTTCGCCACAACGCATGCTGAATAATAACTTAATCAACTTATTTTTTAAATCCCGACTTTTCGGGTGCTTTGCAGCACCCATGGTCACGGGGGGACTTAGACGTTTGACGTCTCAATGTCTGTAGTTAGCACGGTTACAGAACCAAAATTTGAGGACCAAAAATTAATATTCAAAAACTGAAGGAAGCGATTGGGACGTCAAACATCTCAGTCCCCTCGTGACCATGGGTGCTGTAATGCATCAGAAATTTCGTGAATAAAAAAATAATTTAATTAATCGCGATAAAATCCGTATAAATAGTTTTACTGAATGTGTAGTGTTCACGTAAATATGAAAATCAATATGAATAATCACCTTATTCGTTATGCAATCGACGTACAAAGTCATGTTTAATAAATTCAACATATTTTTAATTTATAAATAATTATATTGTTGTACACGTCAACAGTCTGTGTCAAAAAAGTGTTTCTTTCTTTCTTTCCATTGTTATTTGTTCTTCATGCATCTTTCATACACCGACTTACATTATTTTCACTAAAAAATTAAAAATGCACCAATGTATTCTTATAACTTTTTCAAACGTGACAAAAGGATTTTAAACTACTAGAGTCGAGTAGGCGGCTAGCAAGCTGTCACTATTTGCCAACACGATGAGAACTTTTATGTGCCTCTTGTATATGAGCCGTATCATTGAAGCGCTTCCCATACATAAAAGATCACGTTTCGCCTCTTCAGAGCTTGTTTACTTTGTTTAAATAGCGATATTATGTCGGAAATTACTTTTCATTCTTCGGTCGTGGAAAAGAAAACTCGTTATACTAAATGTTTCCTCATTCTTGGTCACATTTTACAATATCTTAACGTAATTTATTGTACATTTATAATGATTTTCTGGAAATATTTTCGACAATATTTTTTTTACTTTATGCTAATAATTTGTTTGTTATTTTAATTTATTAATTAAGCTACGATTTTGGTAGAAGTAAAATACATAAAGTTTTACACGATAGTTATAACATTCCAAAAAGTTGAAGTAACAGTTAACCAACCAAAATCGTCATGAACAGTGTTACTATTCTATGAACAGAAGAATGTTAGAGAAAAACACTTGGCGTGTGGGTGTGGTAGCTTAATACCTACGGGAAACACTGGATATAGATGGTGGAGACGCCAGTAACTTAAGGTATCTTCGATAAAGATTTAGTGGACTGAAATTTTGGTGCATACGGCAAAGGGGAAAATAAATAGGTGGGATAGCATGCACTGACCTGATGAGGGCTGCCTTGCCTTCCTCCTGGAGTGTCTGCTATACAGCAAGCTCGCCACGTGGTTCGGCGCACACGCACTCTCGGAACAGTCTCGTGAAGTCCCACACTCTCCACCTTTGCCCTTACGGGGGCGTCTCACACTTTTATGAGTTACAAAGACACAATGTCTGATGCGGTGAATATTAAACATAAACAGGAGAACTCAATGTTCATCCTGCGCGGTTTGCAGTTAATGTACATAAGACGCGACGGGTGGCCGTGCGTTGCGGATGGCGTAATATCACTTAGTATAATGACGCGCGCCGAGATCCTCTTTTTCACCTCGGCGGCAGCGCGTGCGGTAGGAAAGGGAAGGAAGGAAGGAAACAAAAAATATGCACTAGTCATGTTGATAAAGTAGATATAACTTAGGACGAACTCAATGCGATATGTAATGTAATGTTGATAAAGTAGATTGTTAACTGGCGTTACCAGATGGCTTTGTGGCAGTCCATGGGGGAACCTTATGTAGAGCTGTGACCTTATGCTATAGTGGTAGAGGGATTTTCAATTTTCAACTCTTCCATTAATCCTCATTCCTTATATTTGCCGAGAAAAATACATATTCGTATTGATAATAAATAACATTTTTTTTTTCATTAAATCTGTATACATATTCAAAATTTACCGAGATAAATACATATTTGGATTGATGATAAATAACATTTCTATCATCGAGATAAGATAAGATATTTTATTTACTAAAACATGCGTGAGATATACGTTGCATGGGCAGACAGGTATATTCTTGGTGTTAAGTTGTCATTTAACATTAGCAAAATCTATCAATATAAAAATTCAGTGAAATGATTACTTACAACAATCATAATTAAAATATATGTATGTATAAGGCAGTTATATGATGTCAAAATTTATCATTGAGAAAGTACGTTACAGTATAGTAGCATTTCTCAATTAAAAGGTTTTTGAATTTATTTTTAAAAATATTGCTTTTCTGTGATTTATACATCTCTTTTTTTATAGATATTAGGAGACACGCATACTACACTCTTTCTTAGCAATCAATAACACTGTATATTTAAAATTATCTTACAATTATACAGATTTGTTTTATTTCTTCTACGCATTTAAGAACATGGGATACATTACAAAACAGTATACACATATCTCCCAGAGATTCTATTTTAGTTACTTTACCTTGCTCGCCTAATGCATGTGATATAAACTGGTCGGTCCTAATGTTTCTGATTTTCGATCGACTGAAACGAACGAAGAAAATCAACAACGTTTTACAGCAATCAAAAGCGTGTAATCGTTAATTTACAGAAAATGTTGAATATTATTTGTACGTTTCCGTTGCTTGTATTATTTTCATGACACAAAATAACAGGCCATTATCTATGAAAAGATAAAGTCTTATCTGCACGATAAGTAACCTCACGCGAAGTTCATTTTGAACTACTTTATAAAATGGAGTTATCGATTTATATTTTATAATTAGTTAAAAAGCAGTTGATGGTATACAAAATATCATATTTTCAATTAAAGATTAATTCTCGGTTAAATTTTTCGTACATTTCTTTTAAGATTGTTACAATTTTACTATCAGGCGAGTTTTATTTTAATTATTTTTTTATAGTAATAAATCCTATTAGTAGACACTTCACTACTGGGTAGTCATCTCGCACCTTTAGCGTAAAAAAAATACAAAAAAAACTTAAACGACTGGAACATTCCAGGCTGTACATTGCGTCGGTTGTTAATTCTAACTATATAGTCGATTGTATTTTAAATATGCTGGGTTTTCACTGTTTTCTTTCACCCCAGAGCACGAGGTAAATCAGCACTTTCAATTGCAGGTAGAATTTTATCAGTGTTGCCGGAATCGAACTTCGCTTACTTTTTTTATAAGAGTAACTATATCAAGAAAACACTCTAATTAATCCATCTTATAGTTTCTAAAAAAATGTTTTATATTGCTACTTTGAAGAAAAAAAACGGCTTGAAAAAATTTTACGTGGACGTGCAGATGTTAATTTTGTATGTGGTCACATTTACTTTCTAAAAATTCGCTTATTGGGAACGGGTTCTTTTATAAGTTTCAGAATTACATCAACTGTTTCCCAATTTCACATCAATAGCTTATTTTTTATAGAATTAGGGTGACAAACGAGCACGCAGTCCACCTGATAGTATGTGGTCGCTGTGGCCCATACACCTACATCTATCCTCAATTACGAATCAAAATGCAAATGCGTTGTTACCCATGAGGACTAAGATGGAATGCCTCTTTTCCAGTAAAAAGGGTCTCCGGTTCTCTACACTCACCATACGAAACACAGCAGTATTAAGCTGCTTTTTTACGTTGGTATTGTGTGTGAGCGTGGTCCTTCCCCGGTCGAGCCGATCCATTCGTGCTGCAACTTTACTACTAATATCGCTGAGGGATGGCTCTACCACTTAAAAAGCTTCAGTACTATGATATTTTATTGTGAGTGCTTATCTCCCGAACTTCCACAACTCATGTGCTTTGATTCATTACTTGAGGCCTATCAAAGTCCGCTGCTGAACACAAAGCTCATTGAATTAATTTCTTGTCATTATCAGGAAGACGCTGCTGCCCATCTCCTGGTTTATTTCTTCCCGTTGCTCCTTACTACACCCACGGCACGATATGGGGTAGTGAACATTCTCACACCGCTACGCCACTACTATCGATATGGGGTAGTGAACATTCTCACACCGCTACGCCACTACTATCTACGCAGTTATCATCACTCATGAACTTTGAACCTCTGTAATTCCATTAATGTAACATAATTCCACAAAGTGTTAATTATTAGCATTCTATTATGTTAATAAATTGTAAACGTCGCTTTCATTCCATTTTTCCTGTTTTTAATTAAGATGTTTAATTACGTATATATCATATATACTAAATAAATTATATACTAAATAAATCAGTTATTGAGTTTTTCCATCAAGAAATTCTGAGAAGCTGCCCGGAGTTAGAAAATTGGCGATGTCTCACCTCCGTGCCTCGGAAAACACGTAAAGCCGTTGGTCCTGCGCCTGATCTCTCTCCGGTCGTGTCGGTTTACCGTCCCATCGGATTATGAGAGTGAGGGAATAGAGAGTGTACCTGTGCTTGCGCATACACTTGGTCACTATCTTCGATCTATAATAATTGATCGAAGCGCACTGTAATCCTGTCCTGCGCCGATGGCTAGCCTCCGGTGAGGCAGGCCGCCGTGGCCGAAATTCGGTCTGGAGGACATTATTATTAAGTATGTATATATTTATATAAATTATATGTATATTTATATAACATATCTGTGTAATTATGTTTATAATATCTATTTTAGCATAATATAGTAGTAGTTATGGTAATATTACGAGTATGTAGACATAGACATTTTTAACTTAGGTGTTTGGACTTTTCACCCGCAATATCGCCTAGAGGTAGACTGGCAGAGAATGTCCTTTTGCATTAAGTCCGCTTCTTGTACTTGATGTGCAAATAAAGCGTAAATAAATAAATAAATGTTCATTCAGTAAAGCATATGAGACATAGCCAGTAGCATTTTATTATAAAAAATATTTATTATATGTATATAGTTCTTGAAACAGGAATATATAAAACAAAATAAAGTCATACAAGCCGATGTAGCTCTGTGCCTTAATTTCATAGGTAGTTTGCAAGCAATCCGAGTTCGAATCTCGCTCGTGCCAATAAAATTGTTACTTGCGGTTATACGATTTACGATCAATTTGACAGTGAAAGAAACGTCCTGGGAAATTGTAAACATTTGGGAAACAAATAAAAATATCGAAAATAATATCTACTGTTAAATTGAAATAAATGTATCAAGGTTCTAGTACTTAATAAACAGTTTAAAAAAAGTTAGAACCTCACTAGGATTTTCTTCTGTATCTTGGAGGCAGTTTACAAGCATCAATTGCACAAGGACAAACATCCAGACCCGGAATAATTATTTCTAGGCCATGCAAATACTTGTTCCGTGCGAGATTCGAACGCGCGGCCCCCAGCGCAGCCATTCACGGCTAAGCCACTGCGCCACTGCGCCGTCGAGTGGACTTTTTAATTTTTTTATAAAATTTAATTGTCAAAGGAACTTAGAGTTCATCTAGCGGAAATTGGCCAATGCGGACTGCAGCCAACTTCAAACAAATATGGCGACATATGCATTCTTATCTCTAAGGACTAAAATGGAATGCCTCCGTCTGTAATTATAATTGCTCTTTGTATCCTTTAAACCGGAACACAGCGTTGCTTGCACTTTTTGGTGACATAAATAGATAAAAGGAGGTAGATCCACGCTACATCCATATTAAAGTTGCAGCACGAATGCGTCGGCTCGATCAGGACCACGCTCTCACAGAATACCAGCGTAAAATAGCGGTTCAATATGGTGCGTGTAGAGAACAGGTGACCCTTTTTATTGGAATCGAGCCATTCCGTCTTAGGACAGGGTTGACAACGCATTTGCATTTTGATTCTTAGTTGAAGATAAATGTGGATGTCTATGGGCCACAGCATCCACTTACCATCAGTGTAAATAAGTTAATATATATATATATATATATATATATATATATATATATATATATATATATATATATATATATATATATATATATATTGGACACAGATATTATATTACTCTTTTCGATATATTATGTAGTACTCACTAATTACAATACGATTTATATAAATTTTACCTATTACGAAGTTGAGGTTTGGCCGACGACACCTTCGTACCTTATTGAACAAAACGCGTCAGCGACGCCGTTTACGACTTTTCTCACACGTTAAATCTTACGAATTTATGTGTCTGTCTCTTTTTACTGTCGCTTTTTCGTTTCATAGACTTTCAAATCACAATGGTAAAGAAATTTTCGCTTCAAAAACTGCGCTTGCCAACTCGCTTACCAAGAGTGGCAACTTTTTTTATAAAGGTGGTAAGTGTCGATCGCGGTCCATGAACAACTGCCACACCAGAGGAATTGCAAATGATTTGCCAGCCTTTAAAAATGAGTAGGCTCTTTTCTTGAAGGTCTATAAGTAAAATTAATGACTAATAATAAAATAATGAGTGTAGGATTAAGTAAATACTTAATAACTAATCCCTAACTATGGCTAATATCCACCCTACAGGGCAGTCTATGGGGGAAGCCTATGTTTAGCAATAAACTATATAATAGGCTGTAACAGTAATGGTGCAAGCTTTCTCATTTTATCTTCACTACTTTCTTTTTAACGCAGTCATGAAGGAAATTCATATATCGGTTTAGCATTTGACCTCGGTGTGACACCGCCTTTACGTTTTACACCGGAGCAGTTGGTAATACGTGCATAAGTAGTGCACTTGCCGTTAGTTCTCACCTGACTGCGGTTGCCTCGTTCTATTGTCTATTGCAACTCTACACGTGCGCAATCTTTATCTTTGTCAGGCAGAATTTTGCGTGATTTTTGTTAGTTTCTGTGCACAAATGCCGTTGTGCGAGTACGTACACCACTTGTCATAACAAATATTTGAAATATACACTTACGTTTCATCATCGTCACCAATTTTGCTCATCACAAGTCCATAGGCTGGAGGTAGATCCCAACGAATTACACAAAACACGATTCTGACCACTTACATTCATCGACTTTCTGTAGATCTTACTAGGTCGTCTCTCCATCTAGTTGCGTTCCGCCCTACGCCTTCCTTCCTTCCCCATCAGTTGTTGGTTCGTCGAGCTAATGACTAGCCTACCGATACTTCAGCTTGCTGATCCGTTGGACTCAGTCGATTAATATGATTATACAGGGGATAACACCCAGATTCTATCGCACAGAGAAACTCTGTTTACTGACAAATATTAAAGATGTCAAAAAATTTATGAGCTAAAATCCGCTCATCAAACTGGGTAAGAGACGTCATTTTATTTTATTACGTGGATCTTAGCTAATGATTTTTTAACATCTTTAATATAATGGAATGCCGCAAAGTAAAGCCTGATTCTATTAATTTACAAAAATATTTTATATTTTTTATCATTTGTCACCCTATATAATAATAAATAAATAAACAAACAATAAATAAAAAACAAATAAATAAACACCCTATCCTATTAAAAAATTTAATTAAAATATTCGATTACATTTTAAGGGAAGCAAGGTGTGGTCTAGGTGGTAGAACCTTGAGCAATCCCCGACTAAACGCTAAGCCACAGTGCTAACGAATCGTTTTTATACGTAACACATCAGCATTAAACTGTTATTTTACGCTGGTACTCTGTGATAGCGTGGTGTTTTTCCCGATCGAGCCGATCCTTTCATGCTACAACCATAGTGTAGCCAGTGAATGTAAGGAACCGGAGACTGCTTTTTACTGGCAACGAGGCATTCTATCTTACTCCTCAGGGATGACAACGCATCTACATTTTAATTCTTAATGGATGCAGCTCTCTTTGAGCCACAGCATCCACTTACTATCAGGTGGACTGTGTGCATCTTTGTCAACCTTATTCTATAAAATTAAATTAAACAAAATATACAACTGTTGCCGTGTTATGTTGGCGTACCTACGTCCACCGTACCATTTTGTCCCGAATTTGTAGTAATTGGAAGTTATGGGAAATGGTAGAAAACTGTTAACGGCTTTCAATAGATTTTTTAGAAACATTGTCGACGATGCGAGACGTCTGGTAGAGCGATCTGCCTGGCAAGCCTACGAATTCAAAAAATCCTTTCTACAACGGGAGACCCATGTACAACAGGAAACTTACAAGGGCTGATGATGAAGAAGAAGAGCAATCGATTATTATCATTACTGTGATAATAAGTGTGCAAGCGAACCCCCCTTCTATTCACAACATACTCATGGATGATCAAAATACCTTCCTATAATTCTTCTCCGTAATCTGTGCCATTTCTGTAAATCTGCAAGATTTGCAATAAATAGTGGAAAACAAGAGGCTTTATAGCTGCTATGTATCAAAATGTGGTGTTAAATAATGACTTTCTACACGCCTCATAGTATATGAAAGGAAATTGTGGTTATTTCAACCAGATTCTCATTAAAGTTTGTATTATGTGAAACACTGCAGATAAGCAACGCTGTACATACCTTACTTCAAACAAATAGTAAATGTTCGTCTCAGACAAAAGCGTCTGGCAAAGAAAGTAATATTTGCTCCACTGCAAATGCGACATCCAATAAAGTGCAACGGAAGCTTTATGTAGTGCTTTGTGGATACACCTACATAAGTATATGCATGCGTACTCCTCCTACATACGCGAAGTAGGTTGTGGTAAAGAAATGTAGGAAATATTATTTGGTAGTTAACATACTTGTTTTAGCTCGATCGATGGCACCTATATCAAATTTATATGTGTTACGGCTAAAAGCCCGAAGTACAGATACACCTAGATATAGCTGCCTACTAGGTGTAGCTAGGTGTATTATATTATATTATATTATACAGCCTCTTTTATGCATACAGCCACTATACAGCACTACTAACGCAAAATGCTGCATAATTTGTGCCAATTTTTTACTTATAAGAAATGTATAAGCGCTTATACAACATGTTCGTATACAGCTTGCATGCTGGTTAGGTTAGGGTGCTAAACGACAAACATTTATTTATTTATTTATTCTTTGTTGCATTCCTTAATATATATAAATACACTTAATGCCTTGAAGTTTTCTCTACCAGTCAATCCATAGTGTGGTGAGAATTTGACGTAGGTGTGGCAATATAGAATAAAAAACAAAATAAAAATGATAATTAACTACGTAATAGATACATTTTACTGATATATAAAATAAATAAACTATAGTAATATCGAATAAAACTATTATTTACGGATTTTATCGCGTTTAATTACTCCCCCCCCCCCCCCCCCGTGACCATGGGCGCTGTAAAGCACCCGAAACGTCGGGATAATAACGCAGTCATGAAGGATGAGAATAATAAAAATAAATTAAAGTAATTAAACGCGATAAAATCCGTAAATAATAGTTTTATTCAATGTGTAGTGTTCGCGTAAATTTAAGAAATCATATAGTAATATCGCCTATTTATACATATATACAAACATATACATATGTACATATCAATATACATAATATATAGATAGTACATATAAATAACTATGAATATATACGTCTGATTATAATAAAAATGACATGGATGATTCAAGTAAGCAGCGTTGTTTTTAATAGATGATTACGCAGCAATTTTTTAAAAGCAAACATGTTGGGAGTTTTTCTGATGTCATCGGGCAAGGAGTTTCAAAGGCGTGTACCCTGAACCATAAAGGAGTTACCATAGAACTCGGTGAAATGAACAGGAATACGTATTTTGTTGTTATAAGAAGAACCCTACCATGAGTTGAGGAGAGATAGTGAAATTTACTCTTAATATAAGAAGGTAAAAATGGGTCATTTAATATGGAAAGAAGAAAAAGTAATATTATATATATATATATATATATATATATATATATATATATATATATATATATAGTATATTCTGGAATTGCATCTCTGCCAGATTGTACATCAGTTAAGCTTAGATCTATATAGCGAAATATGGTCATACTTACGAAGCCCAAAAATAAACCTTATACAGTTATCGAGAAGGCGTGCCAGCTTGTTAAGAAGATCCTGGGATGAATCCGGGTAACACACATCTGCATAATCAATTATGGGTAATATGAGCGAATGAACAAGCATGGTCTTAAACTTTGTGGGAAGAAAATTTTTAAACGATACGGATAACGTAACGTGGCAATGACTTTACGACTCACTTCTGAAACCTGAGTTCTACAATTCAGCGTGCTGTCCATGTGTAGGCCAAGATTATTTACAGACTAAACGGAATTGTAATCCCATTATAATCAATAGGAGATAAGTCTGCAAGATTAATCCTGGCTAGCATCCTTGAGCTACCCACAAGTATAGCTTGGCATTTTAAAGGATTGACCAACACTCCATAACGAGTAGACCAATCTTTAATAGCTGATAAGTTGTCGTTAATTTTTTTTAATCCCATTATGGATGTCTCCAATTTCAGCTTGCACGTATAGTTGAAGGTTATCGGCATTGATATTGTACGAACAATCGAAGATAAAGATAATAAAGTTAATAAAAATTTTAAGAATTATAGGAGAAAGAATACCGCCTTGCAGCACACCAGCTTCCACACAGGTTGAGGTTATTTGCCCCACACGGACTGACTGCTGTGGATCGCGAGAATAAGATACAAACCATTTCAAAGCAGTAGGGCCAAAATTTAGATGAGAGAGTATGGAAAGAAGCATTTCGTGATCAACTGTGTTGTAAGGATTTGAGAAATCAACTAGTACCGGTACTGTAACTTTTTTTCTTCCATGCTTTGTCTAATATCGTCTGTGACGTTAATTAAAGCAGTAGTGGTACTATGACCAGGACGAAACCCAGACTGATATATACTCAGTAGGTTGTATTTAGTAATAAAAGTAGTAAATTAGCTTGTAAACACAGGATTCTAAAATTTTGGAAAGAAGGGGTGGAATGGATATAGGGCGAAAATTATTGGCAAGAACGGGAGTCTGAACTTTTGGGAGGGGCTTTATAAAAGCCCTTTGCTAAAGATAAGGGTACTGACCTGATTCAAAAGAAAAAATTATAATATGGGAAAAAGCAGGAAGAAGGTGCTCTAGTATAAATACTATCATGTGTCTACTAATCTCATCGTAACCCACCGCCTTGGACTGAGTTGCAAAAATAGACTTTTTGAACTTATCTAACTTATAAATTATATATGATACACCTAAGTTTAACCAACCACAATCGATTGCACCCAGCGGTAGCCGGCTAAACCCCGGTGTATCCGCACTTCGGCTTTTAGCCGTAACGTAATATGCATTAACACTCGGAGGACTAAAATGAAATCGATTCTCTGCCCCATTTCGTCCCGTACAACGTGGCGAATAAATATTGTAGTCACCGTACAATAGTGATAATAGTTTACTTCCTTTATGGCTTTTCACAATCAGAAAGATTTTTATAAAATTCGAATCCGGCAACGTGTTCAGTAGAAAGGGTCTTAGGCTGTCATAACTAACGTGACGAAAAACAGCAGCATTATGCTATTTCCCATTCGCGTTGTTGTGCGAGTACTTCCACTTTTGCTAACTTTGTTTACATCAAGACCATTGTCAGTTTGCAATACGCTTATTCGTATGTTCTATGATCTGTGGTAGCTGTTTAATAAAAACTACATTTTATGTACCATACGACGTAAGGAACTACACATTTTGATGTCGACGAAGTTAGGGAATACGCTTGCTGGTCGAGCCGAACCATTCGTGTTGAAGACAATGGGTTTATATACATCATAGAGCCATGTTGCAGCTATATTAGTAATAGTTGTAGCACGAATGGGTCGGCTCGACCGGGGTAGGATAGATTACCAGCGTAAAATAGCAGCTTAGCGTTGCTGTGTTTTTTTATGTTGAGTCTACCAGAGACCCTTTTTACTTGAAACGAGGTATTCCATCTTAGTCCTCACAGCTGACAATGAATCTGCGTTTTTATTTTTAATTGAGGATAAAATATCTATGGTAGATATATATTATATAAACAAAGCCTACTACTATACTAAAGTACGGTAGGTACAAAGTAACATATCGTGGATATTTGTCATTTTGGTTCAAAAATATAGAATTCATTAAGAACTTTCTAAAGCGTCTACTATCGAATTCTAGCATGGCTATGACTTAGTGTCTTGAGAGAACAAATATAATGTGAATATGTTCTCAGTCGATCAAATCACTAACAGATACAACAACGATTATATAGAACAGATAAAGGTGGGAGTATAATTTTATTTACATGCAAATAAAAAATGCACAACTTAACCCATTTAATTTATATGCATATATATAATTACATTAAATGCAATGAACTTAACTATAGCAAATGCTTGATATCATACTTAATAAACTAGAAATAAATTATAAATTCAAAATGAGTAAATCCTATCAGTGTGAAGTGACATCCAGGCAACCCTAGGGAAAAGGGGTGAAGGTTTCCCGGCGACCTGGTTTCGTCCTAGATGCGTTACCTTGGCAACGGAACGCGGGCACCCCCAGCCTTTCTCCGCCCCTAAACGACCTACCATACTATCCGATTACTGTGTAACCGTATTACGGTAGAGCAATTAGCCCTCAGAGAGCTAGATGACCCGTTCAATTTACTTATACGTCCTACACTAAACAAATTATAAAGTTATAGGGCATTGACACCTTATTACAGCATATTTCTATGATATGGTTTAAAATAATAAATAGCAAGCAATTTTTTTACTTTTCTACCACAATTAAAGTGTTCATAACATTGTATTATTGTATTTTTTATACGTGGTAGAGTCATACTACAGCTACATTATGGTTGTAGCACGAATGGGTCTGCTAGACACGGGAAGAACCACGCTTTCAAAGAATACCAGCATAAAATACGGATGGATAAAATATGGACTTTTGATAGCTGATAAATAAGAATAAAGAATACGTGGTAGAGCCATGTTTTACGTGGTAGGGCCATGTTGCAGCTATATTATGGCAGTAGTACGAATGGTGACCACGCTCTCACAGAATACCGGCGTAAATCAGCAGATTAATGCTGCTGTGTTTCGTATGGTGAGTGTAGAGAACCGGAGACCATTTTTACAGAAAACGAGGCATTCCATCTTAATCCTCAGGCGTCAGGTAGTCATAATCAATCTTTTCCGAGCGGCCAGGGGTTCATTTGTGAGGTCAATATTACCCGAACGAAATCAATCGAACCAATAACTTGCATTACGTTGGTTGGTAGTGCCAGGTCCTTATACGTCACAGAAATCTAAAATAATAGGGTTATATTTCTGTGGTATACGTTATTGATATGTAGGTATCGCATGCCATTTGAGACACTTTGCTTCCACCTCGGTGCTGATATTTAATTTCAACACGAATTTTATTAGAGTTCATGGTTATGAATATATTGCAAAATAAAAACAAAAGGAAACATGGAAAAGGAACGACGTGTTCATGTTTTTTTCTCCTTTACCAGTTTCCTTGTAAATTATACGAATCTGAAAAAGGGATAACTTTATTGCAATTTAGAACTCCAAGTAAAACCATTACTATTACAGTACAAATTTCCTAGTTCAACAAAATGGCAATTTCATTGTAAATTGTTATTCAGTCGATGGACTAGTAGCCGGGAATTCCCCTGCACGCCAAGTGGATAAAGCCAGTAAATGCACGCGTCGTGCCTCAGAATATTGACCAAAAAAACTTTTATTGAATATTTATCGGTGCTTTTATTATTAGGTTTACATAATTTTTTAAAGAAATAGGAGTAACAAACCGGCACACGATCCTCCTTACGTTACGTGAGTAAATACTGTGGCCTGTAGACAACTACACATAACCTCAAATATGAATCAAAATGCAGATTTGTTGTTGTTGTTTGTCTTAATAGAATGCCTAGTTTACAATAAAAAGGGTCAGCACAAAGCTGCTTTTTACGCCGACATTCTAACACGTCAAAAATGCTTGACTGAAAAATGAGATACACTTAACAATTTGTTGTTTTTGTTAAATTTTCGTAACCATTTTATATATTTACAAGGTGCATTTCTTTAGACTATTTCTTTTCCTTGAACTACGACTAGTTGGGTTACCAACACTCTTTTCCTCGTATATTGAATCAATTTGACTCAAACACATTCAGTTGTAATTATACATTTTAGCAATTTTTATTTCTAGAACAAACAAAATACTTATTATACAGGGTACTTTTAAAAAACTTCATAACCAAGGAGCAAACAATGCTTGGACGCGCAACTTACACAGATTTTTGAGATGTGTTCTTCTTCTAGCCCTAAAAGTTTACTGTTAGTCATTTTAGATGGGTTGTTAACAAACGATAACTTAACAGGTCGCATTAACAGTAAAGCCTTTTTTTTGTTTTTGTTGATTTTATTTTAGGGTTCTAGCCGTTTGCTAGAACCCTAAAATAAAATCAACTGTACTTCTACTCTTGACTTTTTTCTAGACTCTAACGGATGCATCCGCGATCCATGTAGGTTGTAAAATAGGTCACCTAAAGTATTTTATATAAACATTCGGCGTGAACAAAAAAAACAAAAAGCAGCCGAAATAGCTCCACAACAGCAATAACGTCGATTACAATTGCAGAGAAAGCGTTCGGAAACCTCCTAAGAATTTCAATGCAGCTCCACATTCCGACGTAAAGAGAGGGGGACGTAAATTTAACAGCCGGGAAACGGTGTAGTCACGTTTTGCGAAACGCGGGATTTATGGCCTTTGCAGCTGCAGGGTTGCCAACTATCGGACGCTCCATTATAGGCATTTATATTTTATATAGTATATTATATTATTATTACCGTATTGTTTATTGATCAGACATACAGTAACTTATCCAGGTTTGTGCAGTGATTTATTGCATAAACTATTATATAAGAGAGCCGATTTGCTTGGACGAGTTGTGAGCTTTTTTATAAGTTACCTCTTATGTTTACAGGAACACTACACATTGAATGAAACTAGTTTTTACGGATTTTATCGCTTTACTGATTTATTTTATATTCCCGACGTTTCGAGTACTTTACATCACCTATAATCACGGGACAATGAGGTGTTCGACGTCCCAAAGTCTTAGTTAACCACGGCCGCCTTCAGTTCAAAATATATAAAATCCGTAAATTCTTTTTTTAGAATAAGGGTGACAAACAAGTACACAGTCCACCTGATGGTAAGTGGATACTGTGGCCCATAGATCTACATTTATCTTCGATTAAGAATCAAAACGCAGATGCGTTGTCACCTCTGAAAACTAAGATGGAATGCCTCGTTTCCAGTAAAAAAGGGTCTCCGGGTCTCTACACTCACCATACGAAACACACCAGTATTAAGCTGCTGTTTTACGCTAGTATTCTATGAGAGCGTGGTCCCTCCCCGCTCGAGCCGACCCATTCAAGCTACAACCATAATATAGCTGCAGCGTGGCTTTACCATGTACAAAACAAGTTTCATTCAATGAAATCTGTTAAAAAAAACAGCTATCGCCTCATTTTCGTAATTTTTTGTATATTATGTTCTCATATTACGCTTAGAAGAAATTAAAAGAAAATATTTACGGATAAGCACTTTTCATTGTACATTTTTATATTTATATATTGTGTAAGAAAAAAAGCTACAATTTAACTGTAGGTCGAAATATACGTAATGTATTCTAAGTTCTTAAATTATGTTCCAATAGTGTTTTTTTAAAGACCACTCGTGTAAGCTTAAATTGCTTGTGTTACAAGTGGTTCACGCCAGTAGTCGAATGGCGGCTTCGAATCCACGACCTTTTCGAGTTCGCGGTCCGCGCCTTGCCATTAGGCTATTGAATATAGGGTTTTGAGAGTTAAACGAATTTACTATTTATTTTTGAAAAGGAATTTCTAATCTTCTGTAGTTGACTGAAACGGACAATTTCAAACGTTTTGATCAACCCTGACTAAAACAGAATGAGCCCGGTACGCGTCGGGAGCTGCCGCCGGGTCAGCGGGTCGCGTGCACACGTGCTCGTATAATGTCCTTTGACCCGCTTCCAACGCACCGCAATGTTTATGAAAATATCGAAATTTTATTGGCTAAAGGTTACGTTTTAAAATAATTCTCCAACGTAGTATATTAAGAACAGTTTTTAAGACTACGAGGCTATATTAGGCATTTCTTGGAGTTGATTTTTTACTAAGGAATGCCCGGGATTTCGTCCACGTAAAATTCTATAATAATCTAAATAATTGATACATTCATTTATCGTTTTAAAATTTTGTTAAGTGAACTTTATTCATGCAACACATTCATTGTTATCAATATTTATATCAATTAAAACTTACCAATGTAACAAAGCAAAAAGTTTCATGGGATTATTCTTATAACATAGCCCTTAACCTGGATTAGGTATTTAAATTGAGTTTTTCGAATGTTTGTACAGCTCTCAATCACGGAAAAGAAAAAAAAAAAGGAGATAGGAAATTTTGCTTTGCATTGTGAGCGACATATTTTATGACCGACATATTATACGAGATGGTTACACCGCCGCGGAAGCAGTAAGATTTTTAGGCATTTCCCACTACTTCTACTACACCCAGAGGACGAAATAGCGTATAGTTATTCTATTTCACGATGAAGGTTTGACTTTGGTTGTTGTTAGCCGTGCACATACACATTGCGTTAGTGTGCGTAGGCCTCGGGAGCGCTCAGTCACGTTCGCGAGTCGAACGAATCGTAGTTACACACGCAAACGCGCTTGTCTGTACACGTCACTACTACAATCAAAGTTAAACCTTCATTGTGAAATAGAATAACTATAATGGATTTCTATTACACTACCACAGCACGACATCTGTGCAATCTAAAGCTATTGATAACTTCTCAATAATATCCGTGAACTTGTAAAACCAACCAAACCAACAACTTGTAAACCAAAAGGCACATATTCGTTCGAATCTGCAACGCTTTTGTCAAATGATCTGACGATGGTTAGTGCCGGAGAAACGGCTACCAACGCAACACAACATGGTAAACGTTCAGACGTGAACCACACCGCGGCTGTACATCACACCACTAATGGACCGGTTCGACCAGGATAGAACCATGCTCTCACAGAATACTGGTGTAAAATAACAGCATACTGCTATCGTTATTGTAATTCAATAGGTGGGTCCATATACACATGAGATGATACAAACGAATGTTTTTTCTTACCCCAGCATCTGCTTTATCATTTTCTTGGGTTGCTTTTCAAATCTACAGTAAGACAAAAGGACTCAATAAACATTAACATTGGCGGTAAAAATATTGACTCTATTCAATCAGTTAAATTTCTAGGAATCCACATTGAACATGTATTTTAATTGGAAAAAGGAATTGAAAGCACTAGAATCTACTATCAGTTCAGCATGCTATGCCTTAAGAAGTTTACGAGCCGAAGTTACGTTAAAGCAGCTTAAATTGGTTTATTTCGCTCTAGTAGAATCAAAACTTCGTATAACACACAATTCTGGGGTAACAGTTATAAATATAATATTAGGACAGCGTTTATATTACAAAAAAGAGTGATCCGCACCATGTTACGTATTCCACAAATTAGTCGTGTAAAGAACATTTTCGCAACACAACACACAAACTTGGCATACTTACGGTCCCCTCTCTGTATATTTTAGTTTCACTTACATATTTAGTAAAAAAAAATTACAAATATGAAACAAGCGAAGAAAGGAAAAAGAGAGCAATGACACGTCGAAAATATTTAAAAATTTCAATTACAACGGTTTCATGAAGTCGGTTGTACAAAATTTTTAATTTTACCACTTGTTTTAGAATATAGTTATTTGGTATACGTTCTAAATATATATATATATATATATATATATATATATATATATATATATATATATATATATATATATATATGATTTTTTATTTATTTATTTATATATATACGGTACTCTAATACAAGGAAGCCCAGGATAGCACTTGGTCGGTTTTTCCTACTATAAAATTTATCATTACTGCATATCGAAAATCCGCTACTGAACATGAGTAAAGAAACCATAATAGATTACCATGTTATCGATTGCCTTACACGGGAGATATGTGCTACAGTTCCCACTTTCTTGGCAGATGGGTTGACAACCACATTTTTTATTATTATTTTGATTTGTCACCTGGAAGATGCTGCTGCCCACATCCACACCCGCGAGATAATATGGACTAGTGGATTCTCTAACGCCGCCGCTTACAAAGCGATTATTTTGCTTTATTTCTCTATTTTTTTTATTTCTTATGGACTCGTACGGTTTACTAGGTGGTAGGATTTCTTTTTTGCCCAGAAACCCGTCAGGGTTGGTAAAACCCTCTTACTTATTTAAGGCGAGCAAAAATTTCAGACAGCCGCCGGTTTGAAAGGTTTGTAGAGCCCGCATAGCCAGCATAATTACAGAGTGTGAGGCATTCGACTTTACACGTACATAGGGTAGACTTGTAAGTAAAATAAATCTCTGTTATTTTTTAACATTTTTAATAGTTCATCTCCTTGAAATTCGCTATTATGTGTTGTATTATGTAAAAAAAGGCCTAAAGGTCGGCAACACAGCTGCAATTCCTCTGGTGTTGCATTTGTTCATGGGCGGCGGTGGTCGTTTTCCATCAGGTGAGCCGCATGCTCGTTGGCTTCCTCTTCTATATAAAAAAGAACTGTTTACAATAAATGGACAAAACTGTTTTCTAAAAAAAATATTGAAAACTTCTTGTGCTATCAAAAATCGAGTGATTTGAATGAATAGTGCATAAAACAATATATGAACTGTATTTTTTTAAATTGTACTTTAAAGCATACCGTTCCTGTTAAAAGAAAGTGTTTACGAGTACCGTACTGCTTAGAAATAACAAGCACATAAATTTATCTTTGACTAATAATACTTGCCTAAAACACAAGATCTCTGATCTATATAAAATACAATAAAGAAATTATTATAAATAAGCAAACTTTAGGGTGTTAAAAATATTTCATTTATATTGAACGTAGGATGAGTGTCCTTATATATATGTCCTTATAAGTTTTGAGATATACAAAAAGTACCTTAGATACTGTTAATATTTATTTTACATCCTTTCAAAATATTCTCCATCATGCTCTATACAAAGTTCCATTCGCCTAAACCAACTCTGAGAACACTTTTGCCAGTCTTCATCTGACAGCTCAGAAATCACTTCTTCGTAGGCAGCCACGGCTTCTTCGGCGCTTGAAAAAAACTTGCCTTTAATTTTTTTCTGTGACTCTTGGGAACAAAAAGAAATCACAAGAAGCTAAGTCAGGGCTGTAGGGTGGGTAACTTAGAGTTTTAACACCAGATTCCTCAATAAATGCTTTTGTTCTAAGGGAGGTATGTGAAGAGGCGTTATGGTGATGCAGCATGATTCCCCGAAGTCCGGGCTTCTGTCTTCTCTCCCGCACAACTTGAAAAGTTTTGGGTAATGCAACTGTGGTATACCATTCAGAGTTGACTGACCTACAATTTTCCAGCATTGACGTCGTCAAATGTCCGCTCCGCGAAAAAAACTAGCCATCATTTTTTTTGCCGGCCTTGCGAGGTCTTTGCGGTTTTGTCGGTAACTATCCTTCTGAGTATACCGATGATTGCCTTTTATTTTCCGGATCATATTGGTAGATCCATGTCTCGTCACCAGTAACGATTTCTGAAACACGCCTAGATTCCCCGTTTTCAAAACGTAGACGCATTTCATCGCACCAATCCACACGAGTCTGTTTTTCGCTTTCGGAGAGCAAACGAGGGATTCATCGACAACAAAGCTTCCTCACTCCAAGATGTTGATGTAAGATGGTATGAATGCTCCTCGAACTAATGCCTACAATCTTTTCGATTTCCGTATACATGATTCGTGATTCTTCTCGCACCAACATTTCGGTAGTCCATACATTTTCTGCCGTTACTGCTGTTTGCGGGGCCCCGGTCCTTTGGTCAACTTTAAGGTTAATTTTACTCCTTTTCAATTCAGCGAATCACCTAAAAATTATTGCGCGTGATGATGCTGAGTTCTCTAATACTGATTGTAACCCTTGTAAACTTAATTGTTCGGTTAAACCAAATTTAAAATCATAATAGATCATAGCGCGCAAATCCATCGTTTTAAATGAAAAGCGTGGGAAGCATTGCAGGAAAATTAATAGAACTTTTTTTTTATTATTTAGCAATCGGCTTATAGAGTTCTATTTATAAATAATTTGCTTTTTAGAAACTTAAAACACAAGTGCGTTCCATTTTTTAATTTCGAGCATCTCAAAACTAATAAGTTTTGAGTGACCAATAATAAACAAGCATATAATTTCAAAGATACAAATAATGTCAATATTATTCTAAACAAATTACTAAAAAGCACTCAAATGCGATACATGTCTCAAGACGTCAACCAGTCAATTACTTAACTAGCAATTCAGAATTGAAAATGTAAATATAACAAAACGAAAGAAAATTAACAGAAATAATTCCTTACAAAGTTTTACCGACCATTTTTGTGATGGAGAAGATACTGATTATTCGTCTGTCAATTCAATACCAAATCATGAATTAAACCGGAGTTTCTCTTTGCCTTTACATTATTATGATGAAATTAATGAACTGGAACCAAAAGCACTGAAGCTGTAGGAAATCTTGCGAAAGCAGAAAATTAAATTTAATTAGTAGAAGCCTATTTTCAGGAACCCGTAACTTAAAAAAACGAATTGCGGACAATGACCTAAATTCAGTCAGTTGAAACATATAATATGTACATCCACCCCATCAAATTTAAATAAGTCAACGAAAAGAAAAGAAAAAAGTAAAGAAAATATACTTTAATATTATATCCCTAATGGAATCAGAAAACCAAGATTCTCCTCACATAGCTCTTGAACTGAATAGTTTCCCCTTGACGCAACTAGATTTCAGCACGTTAACAGATATCCATAACACTAACAAATGCGTCACCGCTCGAACTGCCCTTTATAGTATATTATCTATGATTGGGACTTCGCAATTAGTTGCAACACCGGTAAAACATTAAGCGATCGACTTAAATCACAAAAAGAATTGCATTTTCATTCTTGATGATGACCAACTATGTGAGCTCTATGACAAGATATGGAAATTGCAAGAACAACTATATAATCTACAGTTCTACGGTATTGTTATGCCTGGAGCTACCAGTGCAGAAATAATACTAAATTATGATCATTCTATGTTAAATGACCTAACGGAAAATAACTTTTTTATAGGTAGTACGGATTTACATAGGCTACATTATGAAATACGTACGAGTATGTTGATCAACAAATTAGAGACGACGACTGTACTTTTATTACTTGTTCTATACATAATCCATATATGAATGAAAAATATTAAATTACAATTTAAGATTATGGACAAAGCATTTTAAAAATGTCAGATACATTGAAATTTTTAGAACTTTAATAATTACAAAAATCGTTAATTGACAAATATATGCGACAAAATTAATTTATTTGTTGATTATATTGACTATAAAAGCGGCTCTTATGTTATGAAAACATACATCAGAATGTATATAAGAGTTCTGTTCTAGTCGCAAAAAAAACTGTTGAACAGCTCCCAAAAAGGACACTATGTCGTTCTATTTTTAAAAAATAGAGAAAAAATTAACAACTTTGAAAATCAAGTAGAACAAACTTTGAATGATAGTGCAATAATTAATAAACCCACTGATAAGTTATATCGTGACAACAAATGATTCGAATCTAAGAATATTGCACCACAATATAGTTTTTCGAGGAAAAAGGAGATTCTTGAAATCACATTGACTGGGCTGGACAGCAAAAATATAGGTCCTGATATTTTATGACTGAGTGAAACTTTCCTCCATCGAGTGAAATTGTCGTCATGGTTTTGATCTTAATGCCACGTATTGTAGGAAAACTAAATTAAAAGGGGGGGGGGGCGAGTGCATATTGATCAAAAAACGTTTATGCGTTAAGGTACTAAGGTATTCGAAAAATTTAACAGTATAGGTCATCATCATACAATATATAATATAAAAATACCTTAATTTAACGTCACATATCAATGAACCAACTATGTCAAACTCCGGTTTTGATAATGATAGGTGGAACTCCGATCTTTAGCTATGTGAATTATGCTACTGCAGAGTTATTACCACTTGTTCTATCGGATCATGACATGGCTCAAATGCTACACGTTCCTGTATTTAAGAAAGAAATACCACTCCGAAAGTACAACATTATTAAACGAGACTATTGCGATGAAAATTTAAATTAAAAAAAATGTATATCAAGATTAACGTTTTATGATATTGTCAATTAATCAAATTTGAATTAAGCTTTCAACAATTTTTTGATACTTTTATGTTATTTTATCAGTCATGCTTTCCTACTATTATTACTTAGGATATGTATTAATAATCTAGTTCGTCGCCCTAAGTAGATATTAAGAGGGTTGAGAAAAAGCTGTACGACAAAGAGGAGGCTTAGGTTTAGCTACTATAAAGTAAAATCGATCCAGAATAAAATAAGGTATAAGATTTATTCAGACATACTACTGTAATTTACAAAAACTAAATAATGATAAATATATTAAGCAATCAAAAATAGGTGTCGTGCTTCATAGAATGTGATAAAAAATCAGACTTGTTGCATTGAAAAAGTTTCGCTTAGCTTTCAACAACTGTTTTATTGAGTCAACACATATAAAAAGTAATCATTGCAAAAACACTAATAATCTCGGAGTACGTAATAGCATGATGGCATTTTAACGGATGTTATTAAAAGTTGTAGTACGATCTTAGATTGAGTATTGACTTATCTAATTAATCTTTTCCCATTCTCCTCTAAAAGTGGGTTGTTAAGCCGATACATAGATAGTGACATAAAAAATTTAATAAATTTAAATAAAACCTATTAGTATAGTTTCAGTTTTATCTACACTACTTGGAAAAGGCTAGGGCTAAACTTATTGTTCACTTTATGACGCAATATAATTTAATTATATTTGAGAAATATGACTTTTAAAACAATAAATTGACAAGTCTTGCTGAATAAGATCTTGTTGACACAATTTTTAAAGCTATTAATAAAAAGCTACTAGTTACCACAATTTTTTTTGATATGTCAAAGGCCTTTGAATTAGTATCCCACAAAAAAAATCGATGATTACAAATTTTATTCGGTCGATACTTTTAGAAAAAATCGATAATGTAGGGTTTCGAGTCCCTGTCCTAGATGGACATGGATTACTAGCTAATGGCTACTAACTACCTCATGACATGATTTCCCTAGATGACATCTAGGAAAAACATTGACATGGATATTTTTGAATCTAATTTTTATATTACTATTGATAGTATTTCATAGTGGGCGATGTATAATAATTTATGCATTAAAGTAGAAAAAACATGTTATATTCAATTTAGTAATTATGGGACATTGAATAATAATCTTAACAGTTTCCCTGTTCGCGAAATAGACACAAAAGTTAAACAATCGAAATGTTCATGTGTGATACATGGGACAGCAAAAGGCTTAATATAATATATTACAACGGACAATCTGTTAATGAATTGATTAAAACAAAATTATTGGGAAAAATATTAGCCAAACATGTGAACTGGAAAGCCCAAGATGAAAATGTCTGTTCTAAAATAAATAGCTACATTTTTTAACTTAGCAGATATCAGGGGACTATATCACATGACACTTAAATAACGGTATACTATGCATACGTTTATTCTGCACTTGATTGTGGTCTTTTACTTTGGGGTAACAGTACAAATGCTGTTAAGGCCTTTATCGCCCAAAATAAATCTATTCGAGCTATGCGTGGTTTGGCGTCAGATAAATCATGTAAACCGTATTTTAAAAAATTACACATGTTGACGCTGCCATATATGTATATCCTAAACTTGGTCTTTTTGTTAAAAATAATACTCTTTTGTTCCAAAAGTTACTGTGCAGAGGACTTGAGGCACACTGAAAGACTGACTTATAGTGTTATGCTAAGCACTAGTCTCTATAGTAAAAGTTGCTCAGCTATGTGTATCAAATATTTTAATGTATTGCCTGCAGAGTTTCAATTACTCCCAAAAGCACGATTTTGCAGGATTGTTAAACAATGGAACGATAAAAATCTAAAATAAAAATGAAGATCAATGCTTCTACTCTGTCAAGGATTATTTAAATTTTATGTTTAGAATTAGGCATCGAACATCGATACGAGTATTAAAATGATTTAACTGCAATTACATTATTTTAATTAAATGAAATGTAGTAAACTGATAATGATAAATTTGACATAATGTTAATTATTATATTACTAAGTTGTTATAATGTAATTTTATGTATTAGATGAATATTTGTATGTCATCATTATTGACAAAGCATACTTCAATTTACCAACCTGTATTGTACCATGTTTTTGTTTGCAAATAAATTATTAATTATTAATTCTCAGAGGTGACAACGCACCTGTGGTCTACTTTGATTAAATTAGTTCGTTTGTGACTTTATTTTTTTTAATATATTTTAGCCAGTGTCAAGTAATAAAGCTATAGTTTTTTTTTAATGCGCAGCGTGGTGCAATGGCGGTGCGGTGATGGCGGATGGCGCGTGCGCGGGCGCGGGCGAGTCGGCGGCGCGCGGCGCGGCGCTGGAGCGCGCGTACGTGCACGACGTGTACGAGCAGGCCGGCGACGGTGAAGACACACCGCGCCCGCCCGCGCCCGCCGTGCGCTCCTTCCTCGACGAACTCGATCCCGGCAGCCTCGTGTGCGACGTCGGTGAGCACGCACCCATATTAATATACAGCTTGTTAGTGTAAACACTGTTATCCTTGAAACCAGTGGTTTGGTTTCACTTATAGAACGTAATTTCAATGAAAAATAACAACATATTTTTTTAGTAAAATCTCAAATTTTCCTTAATTCCTCAATTTTGCCTATCCTAAGCCAGGATGAAAGTACGAAGGAAAAGTTACATCACAGGTTATGTGTACCTATTGTGTTTTTATAGGAATGTTGTGTAGGTAGCTAGGGCGGGCGGTGATCTTTACAGTTATTACGTCACTCGGGCGCATAACTACCTATGGTTTTAGTGACAACGCTGTTTCCACTTACACCTTGTATACCCATACCATACAGCTGTGTTTCATATCGTGAGTGTAGAGACCCGGAGACCCTTTTTTACTGGAAACGAGGCATTACATCTTAGTCCTCAAAGGTGACAATACCACAGCATCCACCTACCATCAGGTGGATTGTGTGCTCGTTTGTCACCCTTATTCAATAAAAAAACCACTTCATTAGAGTCGTTGCGATTTGAAACTCGATGAAACGAAAAACCAACACCAAAAAAGAAACAAACATATACATCTATAGGATTAAGCCTGCGACTGAAAAAATAGAATACAGTATACTTACAGTATTTTATAAATTTATTTATAATTTTCTAAATAAATTTATAAATGAGGTTGTGACCAGGATTAAGAAAGGAATGCTTCGGTGGTTTGGTTATGTAGAAAGAATGAATGAGGAAAGAGTAAGAAAGCAAATTTATCTTGCAGAAGTGAATGGCAGAGTCGGAAAGGGACGTTCTAGGCAAAAGTTTATCAACCAAATTGGCGATATATTGATAATGGGCCAAATTAAGAGTACCCTTAAGCGACGAGCATATATGGATAGGTGTATGAATGTGGAGGAGGCGAGAAATGTGTCAGGCTCGTGCCAAATGGAAGTCTATAGTCTCAGCATACCTCTTTTGGGCGTGAGTGTTTATGTTTAGGTATGTTTTCATACATAAACCCTACAATTATCCTACTCCTGATACTCTGCATTCATCTCATTCACTCGAAATTTAGTTTTCTCAAGGTTTCACTTCTACCACATGTAAACTGTGTTTAAAAAAATAAGGGTGACAAACGAGCACACAGTCCACCTGCTGGTAAGTCGCTGCTGTGGCCCACAGACATCTACATCTATCCTCGATCAAGCATCAAAATGCAGATGCTTTGTCACCCTTGAGGACTGAGATGGTATACCAAAGTATAAAAAGGGTTTCTTCATTCACCATAGGACACACAGAATCATTGAGCTACTATTATACGCTGTTATTCTGCTGGAGCGAGGTCCTCGGTCAAGTCAACACGTTCATGCTACAATCATAATATAGCAGCAGCGTGGCTCTACCACGTATGCGTTCGCAGGATCAGGCGTCTCGTATTTTTGGAATTATTCCACAGCTGTGACAGTTTTAGTTCTGAATTAATTCAGTCTATAGTAGTAGTATAGGTACATAGAATTCCTTGACTGATTTAAAATCCTTTAAGAATCCACCATCATCATTACAGCTCTTTACAAATCCACATGGGTCTTTCGAAAGGACTTTACTCAGAATTGTTTTTATATTTTATTTTAAACTCTAGTTTCTGTTGTTACTGTGTTTTTATATACTACCCTAAATTTAGCAACGACTAGCGATCCGCCAGTTCTTAACATAAGTGATTTCTGGATCTCGACAACAGCACCAACTACCGGCCAACTACCGTCAACGACGTTTTTGAACCATCGAGGGACACAAAAATTCATCAAAATCGGTCGAGCCATTTTCAAGTTTTTGCGAGACTAACGGTCAGCAATTGATAATTATGTAGTAGCCAAAAAAAAATTAAAACTCCGGCCAATCGAAGATTAAAATCATTCGTTATAAAAATCATTCATTTCACCCCATCACAAGTCCACTGCTGAACATAGTCCTCTCTAGGAATGCCACAAAGTGCGGTGCTTAGCCACGTGAATGCGTCGAATTCCTGCATCTCTTACCAGATCGTCTATCCATCTAAGAGTGGCCACCCTACTTTTCACTTACCGGTACGGGGGGGGAGTACTCGAGAATCTAAATGGCTGGCCATTGCTTCTTCAACTTAGTGATCCGTTGCACTGTGTCGGTTACTCTAGTTTTACTGCGGATATTCTCATTTCTAAGTCTATCACGTAGAGAAACACCGTTACGGCTATCAAAAGTCCACTGCTGAACATAGGCCTCCCCCATTGATTAGCTTCATAGCCATACACTAGGCAAGCGGGTCGGTAACTTGTTATATTGAGTTCGACTAAGGTATTTACTGTCGCCAACGGTTTTATCGGAAGAATAACAGATATAATAGTTTTTTTTTCGGAGTGTAAGATTTGCGAAATCTATTGTAACCTTTAGAAACTTTTTTCCAAGATTCGATATCACGATACAAACTTCACTAAACGTTTGTTTCGACGGTCGAATTTCAAAGGAGCTAGCTACCCACTGGTTTCTGTTGGGCATTTAACATCCATAAATAATAAGTGATTCCCTTTTATTTCGAATCCCTGAGGTAAATGTCAGCGCGTGGGCGTTCACTCGAAGCGACACGACTTCATTCGGTAATACAATAATTAAAAGTAACGTTTTTGTAATTAATTAAATGTTTATCAATCAACAAGTATGTGCGATGCCGTGGTGTTCTCCGAAGGTTATAATATGGACCATTTACATGTAATTTTATTATCCTGACCAAAAAGGAGATTCGTTTTCGGATATATCTATCATATACGTATGTTTGTCTGTTCCTTTGTGACCACAGAAATCTAAATAATAAGGCACTAGAAATGCCTTCTACTGTCTCTTAATGCCGGGACGCGTGTCGCTGATTGGCAGCTATCACACGTAGACAAATAATAAATACACAATTACGCCTACACAACATATCTCTAGCATTCATACAACAAACATTGAACTAAAAACTTTTGCGTTAAGGAATGTTTTATAAAAACGCAAAATATAATCCAATAAGTCCAATAATTAACATGCGCGAAAAACAGAGAATGACATTGCGCGCTCACTCTCACTTGGGCATAGTGCAGCGCAACGCACGTATCGATAACTTTCTATTAAGCGTCGTTGATCGTCCAGGAATCTCACACCAATAGATAACTAATTAACTGAAAGTGTCTCAGTAATAGAAGCTTATAATATCAGCTTTAGCTTTTAGACGTTTTATAATTAGAGAAAAGGGGATATAATAAAACGTTAAGGATAAGTAATCCATTTATCTAGAATATCCGGATCTTTTGGAAACCTGGAATAATAGCATTGTATAAAATAAACAGATGCATAAATAAAATGAATACAATATTATACAAACAGCAAACAAATAAATATATGTATGGGTGACATATTTATCATATTTTATTAGTTTAAAAATCTGTAACTGACTTTCTGTTTTTTGTTACTTTTCAGGTACCCGGCTTTTTACAGATCGAATTTAGTCTAAGATCCTTACAATATAATTACTTATTCTAACAATATATTAAAACTGCATAACAAATTGTCAAGAAATTTAAAAGTATAAACAGGTAATCACTGATAAACGGTTAACTGCATAAAATATTCAGGAAAAAAAATAGAAAGGTGTGAATAAGTATTTAACGAAAAATCACATTTCATTCCCGTTTCGTTAAAACTAGGTAAGCTAAACATAATAAATTATCGATACAAAGTAGTAGTGTCACGTAACTGACTCGCGCTCGACTCCTGCGGCCGTGTTTATTGCCCATACTATAAATCCATCGCTACTTATAGCTTCGTACTTGTAGACATGAACTAGCTTAAGAATGAATGTATATTGAAATGTAAAAACAATTACTTATTCGGAGATAATCGTAGCACTGGAGGTGAAAATTTTATTTAAGTATATTTCATTAAACACAACATCATTTAAAACAGTAAGTACTTTAGTATTTGTGTAATGTTATCCCTTTATTTGAAAATTTATAAATTGTGGAAGAATTTCCGCAGTTGGATATACTGCAAATCACCATTTTTACGTCTCTGCGTCCGAAACGACACTGGTGATTTCGATCTAAAAGTGCGCGAGGATTTCGACTTTCGAGTCGAAACAAACGATCCTCGCGCAGTTTTGGCCTACGAGTCACATGTGCGGCGACAAGGTCACGCGCTTTTACGACTTCTATTGCCTTATGCTGCGGCTACACTAACGAGCAACGTCAATGCCCATAAACGCAACAATTATTGCCTTAAATTTAACGCGATAAATTGAGTGGCTACACTTGAACGGTCAACGTTGTTTCAATTTCAACGCCGTTGAACAGCATTAAATTTGCCGTTAAACGGCGTTAAATTTGCCGTTGAACGGCGTTAAATGTTTCGACCGTGGAAGGACCACGTTGTTTCGTATGGTGAGTGTAGAGAACCGGAGACTCTTTTTACTGGAAACGAGGCATTCCATCCTAGTCCTCACGGGTGACAACGCATCTGCATTTTGATTCGTAATCGAGGATAGATGTAGATGTCTATGGGCTACAGCATCCACATACCATCAGGTGGACTGTGTGCTTGTTTGTCACCCTATCCTATAAAATAAAAAATAAACAAAGAAAATAAGAATTCAAAGAAAAAGAAGATGGTGGATGCTACAAATGCACAGGAAACGTACACTGTAAATCTATTTATGTTTTAATTTGTTTTCCCGCACCCAAATTACACTAGAAAGACGTCCAATGGTTTAAGCTAAATAATAAGACAAACGTATATAATAACTAATAAGCCAATCATAAATACTGGTCAAGTGCAAATTAGATACACGTACCCAGGGTTTGTACCACTGTACACTATGAATTTTGACCTGCATAAATTGTTTTTTTTTTCTCCTGATTATTTTTCTTAGTTTCATACCGTAAATTAAAGTACTTTTGAAGTAACTTTTTTAATTCTATCTCGAAAAGCTTTGTCATTACTCTACTCCATCGCAGCCATACGTGCAACCCCGTGGCACTCACCGTGCACAAGGAGACAAACGTAGTGTGGCCGCTTTAACGCGATAATTCGCGCGTTAATCCTTTGATGTACCGCCACTCGAGTTATCGGCAAACGGGAAACGGCATTGTCAATGCCGTTGTCAAATTATCGCGTTAATTCGTGGCCACACCTACATTCAACGTCCGCCAACGCGATAATTAACGACATTTCTCCTTAGTGTAGCCGCAGCATTATTATTTAGATTTCTGTGTTTGTAACCTAGTGATAGGCGTATTTTGAGGAGCGAGATATCGTTAGATACGTCTCGGAGTTGATCGTCGGAGTTTCATAGGCTACATTATATAGTGCGACACTTGCAAAGCATAATTGGTCCTTGGTGCTTGCATGTGAAAACGTGTAATTTTGGTGTTTACTTATTTAATCTATAATGTAAGTAACTTAAATGATAATATTAGTAACAAAAACTACTAAAAGAGTGGGATACTGATAGTGCAACCCTAACCAAATATAATAATGAAATTAGAAAAGCTAAGAGAGCATCCTGGAGGAAGCTATGCGAGGAAGTTGAATCTTTGCCTCGCAGTGCAAGACAGCATAAAGTGTGAAAAAATCGAAAGTGAACCTAGTCAGATCGGGCTTCTTAAAAAGACTGATGGTAACTTCAACATAAGTGAAATAGAACATTCAAGTAACTAGCGTCAACACATTTCCCAGGGTCTCAGAAGACTTTTGCCTCGAACTCTGTCAGAGCCCTACGAAGGTCTTGGTAATGAGGACTGGTGTAGGACTGCAAAGATAATGAGGTCAAACCTGGTGCAGTGGGCTGTTGACTCTTTTAAACCATGTAATACAAGCAGTGAGGATGGAATAATTCCCATCCAACTACAGATGGACATTGATATCCTTTTTCCTCCTAAACCAGAGGCTGGTGAAAATCTTCAGAGCAAGTTTTGCATAGAGATATATTCCAGAACGAAGGACAACCTTCGAAGCTCCATTTATACCTAAGTCTGGTAGAAAGGACTCAGCCTTACAAAAGTCCTTTAAACATTTAACTATCATCCCTTCTTCTCAAGACAGAAAAGATACATTAAGATATATATAGATAGATATATTAGGGATGTAACTCTAGCTATGAGGCCCATACAATACAACCAGCATGCTTACCGCAGAAGCAAATCTACGAAAACAGCCCTGAGCAGTGTTATTGACAATGTCGAAAAAGCGTTGGACGATAAAGTAATAGCTCTTTGTGCCTTTATATATATTAAGGGCGCCTTCGACAGTAACCTCACTTCACTGCTGTTTGGGGGCCTGACATCTAAAAACGTTGACCCTATGACCACCAGGTGGCAAAATAGCTTTCATCAATCTTCGATTGAGGTTGCAACTACAAGAAGTTGCTGTTCACAAGGTGTATTATCACCTCTTGGACTCTTGCAGTTGACCAATAATTGTGCAAGATGGCAGACCTTCACATTTACACATTGGTTTATGCTGATGCCCTTGTGGTCATTGCGAGGGATTTTGCCAAAGTACTTTATCATCAATCGTACAAAAAGTCCTAAACACCAAAAGTAACTGGTGTGGGGATAACAGTTTACCAGTTAATGCTGGAAAAACTGTTACCCTTTAATAAAAAATGATACCCTTTACCAAAGAGGAGACGGTTGGACAAATTAATCACACCGAAACTTAATGGTAAATAAGCCATTATCCACTGAAGTTAAGTATTTGGGCGTGATAATCGAACAAAATCTAACGTGGAACTCTCACCTTAGCAACGTATGTCATAAGGCCAAAATTACTTTAGGTACGTGCAGTCGTATTTTTGAGAACATCTGGGGCTTGCGTGCCAATATGATTCCATGGCTGTACAGTAACATAATGAGGCCAATTCTTACCTACGCCTCCACTGTCTAGTCGACTGCGGACAGGCTAAATAGTCTACAACGGACTGCCTGTTTAAAGGCAACAGGAGCGATGCGATCATCGCCTGGAGCGGCTCTTAATGTACTCATAACGCCCCTTGATCTTTATTAAGACAGGGAGGCGAGGGCTATTATGTATAGGATTAACGCCTCAGCCGGTCAGAGCTCTCCTTCCTATAGATTGAAATCCGTGCTCGACTTAATAAAGGAAACACCGATCTTATGCTTCATCTCAGATATCATGCGTCCACTATACTTTTAATAAAAAGTACGTAGTGGAAATACCCTCCAGAGAAGACTGGCTGAATGGGCCGGTTATCTGTGAGGTAAGGTGTTAAGCCTTATATACCTAGTATACCGATTAGTCAAAAATGGGCCTCGACGTAGGCTTTGGAGTTTATGGGGAACGCCCCAAATTAAGTTAAGAATGAATTAGGGCAAATTCACCTCCATTTTCCAGACAGTCATTTTCGCCATACTTCGGTGTGCGGAAATCTACTTGCGAACACACTACGTCAACCGTGATTATACACTATATACATAAACCTGAGATCAAACTGAGTGAACTCTAAGCTAGTTAGAAACTGCGTGAACCGCCTAAACACCCTGGATTGTAACAACAGTGTTGTTTTAAGATGGGTTCCGGGTCTTGTGGGTATTGCAGGCAACTCGTCGACAAGCTCGCTCGTTCATTAAAAAATCTTTCAAGAAAATCTTTAATAAAATAAATATTAGTAATAGGTCTATACTCAATAATGAACCACAACATTGTCAGGATTGAAAATTTCTTGGTAGTTGTGACAAAATATTTGATAATTAATCTGTAAGTAACCAGATATTTTGTCAACACAATCAGGCTTTTGAAATTGTACAAGTAAAGCACTCGAACGATTTCTTATTTATTACAATAATAGCACTTGTTAAGTAATATCACTACGATAAAGATGATTTATATTATTTCCTTGTTTATGTTAAATAGAATATGTTCAGGTAATAATACTGTTATATCGTTGTACATAATATGTAAAAATCGTTGAAATTGCAGTCAAAATTTTTCTTAATTTATATTTATTATTTTAGACATCCGGTGACTCGAAAGCGTGTATCAATTTATAGTTTTGTGGAGCGAACATTTACGGTATAATAATATATTTAGCTTAACATCACATATAGAATTAATAAATTGACTCACAATGCCAGTTAAATCTATTTAGGATCGTTAGAGTTGAAGCATTAAATACATTTATTTCTATGAAATAATTATATGCGTCTAATGTTTTTATATTTTTACAATTTATTCCCTAACTGATGAATACTGTGTACTTACATTAAAAGCTTGACTCGGAAAAATTTAAGATTGAAAAACTCTCATTAAAAATAAACAGCGCACTCTGCAGCTCGAAAACAGGCAAGGTACTTTTATTTGACTGCGAATTACAGATGGAGGAAATAAAATAATAAACTTTTTTTTTCGTTAGTATCTAAACAACTTTTTATATTTGCATTTTGGGTTTTCTCCCATAATGCGGCCGCCACTGAATGGCTAGGGCTGTTCATTGTTTTAGTTGGTGTAAGGTAGACATAATTAACATACTAACTATGTAATATCATAAATTTCATCATCATCACAGTATAGCCAGCACACTTGTAAAAATAATGTGGTCCCGTAGTGAAAAGACCTGTCTCCTAAGTACCATCGAATTGAGAGCTACCTACTTTACTTACTTCTGTCGTAGATGATTTATGTTACAAACGACCCTTTGAATATATAATTTTTGTGTTCTCGTTTTGGATGTATCTTGCATACAGATATAATTTATCTTCGATCACATTGCTTTTTACATCATCGATGCGGATTATGCTACGAAATATCGGATGGTTTACAATTCCAAAAATGGTTCCAGAACTGGCAATTATTTGACAATATTGAAGAAGATTTATTATATTATTACTATCTGACTTATAATCTTTTGATCTTAGAGCTATGTTGATTTAGAATATAGATCCGATATTAAACATTTTCGTCTGAGTTCTCTCTGCTATTTGGACATTACAAACAGTAAAAATATCAAGTTTTTTTCAAGAATAATAAAAATAATTCATAAAATATTATTTAAAAACATATTTACTATAAATACAAATTCACAATTTTCCCCAGAAACAGATCAAAATATTACTATACTCTCAGTTACGGAATTGAAATGTCAAAAAATACATTCAAAATTCTGGAATTTAAGGGCCGATCCTCATTTGCCGTTCACATCTCGTTCTCGGTCCGATCTCGGTCTGATATATAAAATGTTTACAAGTAAAAAATATGTGTGTGCACTCATAATATCCGTAACAGTCAAGTTTCGATCGAATCCGATTCCATTATAATAAATCAGACCGAGATCGGACCGAGAACGAATTGTGAACGGCAAATGAGGATCGGCCCCAAGAATACCTACGTGCCCTAAAACGAATAGTGGTATAGTCTACAGGAATGACATCCAATATTGACAACAGCCCATGAAGGTCCACTGCTGAACATTGGCTCTCTTTATGCTGTCTCTTGAGAGCCAAGCGTGGTTTGTCAGGCGGGTTGGCAACCACATTTTTAGTTGTTATCCGGAAGACGCTGCTGTCCATCTCCTGGGTCGTTACTCTCTGTCACCTCTTATAGCACTCACGGAACGATGTTGGGTATTGGATATCCTTACACCGCTACTACACGATCAAGGGTCAAGTGCAGGGGTGGCATTCGTCCTGGATGCATGATCCATACATTACAGGCTATGAAATTCCACTGCCGAACATAGTCCACCCCCATAGAGGGCTATATAGCTTCATAGGGAATATTTTTCCATAGTTGCCACAGGTTATCACCAAATGCTGCTGCAAACATTGCTAGCTACAGCATCCAGATAACATCAAGTGGACTGTGCGCATATTTGTCACCCTTGCTTGTATTAAAAGTTACCTTGGAATAACTTGGTCTGGATTAAGACATGTTATGAATACCATGAGTTAAATTCAATTTACTTCAAAGGGTCAATTAGTAATGGCTGAAGCTTCAAAGCTTTGAATTCTGCTACTTTTATTACTAGTTAACAGTATAGACGCATAGTTGCTTGATAACTACTTCGCGGTATGGTTGCAGGGTAAAACACAACTAAAATGCAAAGAATTCTATGTGGAAAGGATATTTATACCGATAGTTACGAAGAAATAGTCATTTGAAATATATTTCTAAATTTCTGGCATGTCTGGCAGATCCAAGTATTCAAACATAAACTATTCAATTTAGATATGTACACCAATGTTTAATTGAAGACGGATCTCGAGCTGGTTAAAGAGATGATTTGCAGAGAACTTATTATGAAGTTATAAACAGATTTATCTTTTGTTTTTTAGTTTAGCTGTGGACAATAAAGGAATTGAATACGCTACTGAAAATCCTTTGAAAACTACGCAAGTACCTGTATTATAGTATTCTATGCAAGTACCCATAGAATAATATATGTATTATAGTATTCTATGTAAGTACCTATTATAACACCAGCTATAGATTCGTGTTAGGGCTTACAAATTTCAAGGGTCGTATCGAGTGACAAATAAATTGTATTATTATTAAAGGACTTGCCCGCGAATTTGTTTGTATAGAATAATTTTTAGTAATTTATAAATATACTATCCTATTTAAATCGGCTTTTGTTCACAATTTCATGGGTTTTAATTTTTTTGCACAGAACCCTTATTCTTTTCCTAAAATAAAAGTAGTCTATGCTATAACATTGCACTCCTTATAACATCAACTATCTGCCAGTGAAAGTTCAGTCAAAATCGATCCAGCCGTTTTGGAGATTAGCCGGAACAAACAAACAGACAGGCTGACAGACAGATACAAAAAATTTCATAATTTTTTTGTTACAAGTATCGTATTTACATTCATATGCATTTAGTTAAAAGCTTTTATTTTACATCGACGAATAAAAGATATTTAATTGAAACGTTCCAAAAAAAACCTTGACATAATGTTTTAAAATTTCTATCTTCCTCTTTCACTTAATTCTTCATCATCATTCGTCCGTTTAAACTTAAAGGTTCAATTGCTTGTAATTGCAAAACGTTGCCTCCTCACTTTTAGGGAGGTTTTGCTTAATTGTCACGTTTGATTTAACGCTGTTACCCGTCGCCGGGGGCCGGGGGTCGTCGCCCTTTCGTCCGATATAATAATATGAATACCTATATGTACTATGTCCTTAGCAAAACTCCATTCTATATATTATAAGTTAAAATTTACAATAACTTCTTCATACTAACTCTTTTAACAACGTACAAAATTTACACGTAAACGGGTATGTAAATGTACAATCAACTTTAAAATCCAGCAGTATTTCTAATTTCGTGGAACGTGATATCTACCTTATTCATTTCTTTGATAGTAATAGTAATAGACCAGCATAGTGTACATATCATAAGTTCGCTCATATTTCGCCCACGCACCGACTACTTTGTGTGGGAACGGAAGATTGTTATTTTAATCTCTTCCCTGAGCGCAATTTATCTTACGTTAATTACTAGGTATAAAATAAATGTCATAACATGGCTAGACACCCACGTCACCACGTCAATTAAGCGACCTTTGTACTTCAAACTTTTTTCTTTTAAAATGCATATTTAAGTTCCATGGCCAATTTACATAGTAAATATTCAAGTAGGTATAGATATTTTTACAGTCAAATGTGAACTGAGTTGATGGGGTGGGTTATTTCCTCGATAAGTGAAAAATCTCTGTAATGCATATTTCTTCGAGGTCCAACCACTGAATACCCCCCTATATAGCTAAGTCCACAACGAACTCAACTTTTAGGCCTTTCATTTGAATAGGTATGTCAAACAAAAATACTTTCATTTATAATGTTGCGCGCTATAATTAATGTCTGGTACAAGGTGACATTAGTTACCACTAGCGCCCTCTAGTATTGAGTAGCAGAACTAGGAGAGTCAAGATCCGCCTAGAGATTTCCATGGAAGAAGTTTCTACACGTAGTCAGTCGGGATCGGTATGTACTCGAACATTCTAAATCTTTCAGTAGAAGTGGCCCGATATAATAGTCTTGTTATGCAGCAAACTATTATATCTATATTAATATCTTTATAATAAACACAAAAAATAGTATGTTATCTGACAGTGTCTTGATTATTATGTACGATAGCTAATGTATATATAAATTTTCCATTCCCTTAGCCGTTTGGTGGCGATGTAAAAACATCCATTAGCTCATTTCTTTAGATGGGTGTCGTAAGAGGTGACTAAGGAAAATGTCAAAAGACCTCATGTCTTTCAAAATATGGCAGACCGAAAACGGAGAGATAGAGAGAGAGAGAGAGAGAGAGAGAGAGAGCGTCAAAAGAATGCAGTGTAGAAATTATTGCAAACTTTCCCTCCAACGGCAGCCATGGACTGTTACGGATTGGTGGGGAATAAATGTAAAAAAGTGGGATGATAAAATTAACAAAACTTTCGATAAAACTCGTACCGACCCATTTTAGTACGTGGTTAATCTTATTTTATTTATAATTAATCTTATTTACAGTTAATCTTATTTTATTTTTATTAATTTTCTCTTCTGGGTTGTCTGAAAGAGATTGCTATGTAGCAATAAGACCGCCTTTTGTTTATCCCTCATTATTTGTTCATTATTTGTTATATTTATGTTTTGTTAGTGTACAATAAAGAGTATTGTATTGTATTGTATTGTATTGGTTCTCCAAGCCGATATCAACCATAACAATAACTTTTGAATGCTATAAACTTTTGATACTGCACAAGAAGTATTTAAAGCTGGAAGGTTACGCACGTTGGAACGATTTGGATAGTATAGATAGTAGACTGTAACGGACCCAACTTTCTTTTTATGTTTGTGTATAAAAATATATATTTATATAATGTAATTTTCATTAGGTTGTGGTAACGGAAAATATCTCGGTCTAAATCCGTCCGTATTCACGGTGGGCGGCGACCGGTGCACTCGACTGGCTACGCAAGCGCGACAGCAGACTAACGAGGTAAGAATCTATTTCATCTATACTTCTTTTCTTAAATATTACGCTACTTACTATAGGTGGTGAAGTTATGCTGTAGCTATAATTATTGTAATGTAATGTAATGTCCTTCAGACAGATGCATTGTATTTGTTGTGGAATTCTTCATTTATAACCCGATTCCTATTCAAATCATGTACTCCGCAATCTTTTCCAAATATTATGTCTTGAATCAAAAAACAATTACTTTCTAAGCAATATCGAGATAACTTTGATAAAAACATTTCACTCTCGGCCTATCTGGTCGCGGCGGCAAACGTGACTTCCCGTGGCCCTCAAATCGCGCCCCGCGAATTTTCGCCCCGCCTGTCGCTTCGCCGTTCGCGCCGCCGTTCCCCGTGGCCAGGCCGTAAAACCAATAATTTTTACTTTTACACAAAAGAAACTCAAGTCCAGTGTCGATACCAAGGTATTATATTTTTACAGAATAAGGCTGACAAACGAACACACAGTCCACCTGATGGTAAATGGATGATGTAGCCTATAAATATCTTTATCTAGCGTTGTCACGCTTGAGGATTAAAACGGGAACCTCATTTCCAGTAAAAAGGGTCTCCGTTTCTCCACACTCACCATACGAAATTCAGGAGTGTTAAAATTCCATTTTACGTTGGTATTCTGTCATCGCTTTCCCGGTTAATCCGACCCATTCCATCTTCAACCTTATTATTGCTGCAGCATGGTTTTACCACGTGTCAATATACCACTGATAGTATAGTGTGATAGCACGAGCCTTTAGCCTCTCTATGAAGCGATTCTAAAGCAAGGTGTTAAAGTCGTTTCTTCTGGGACAGGTGGTCGTGTGTGACAACCTTTGCTTACCGTTTCGCGATGAGTCGTTTGACGCGGTGTTGTCGATCGCGGTGGTGCATCACTTCGCGACGGTGGAGCGCCGCGCGATGGCACTCCGCGAACTCGCTCGTGTCACTAGAATCGGCGGCCGTCTCTTGCTCACTGTGTGGGCGATGGAGCATGAGGGCAGGAACTTTCACTCGCAGGTACGTTCATTCTACTTTTACATACTCATAGGATCTAATCCCATGGGGTGATGAAACTAGACATAGGTAACACTGCGCGACGCAGGCCAATTGCGCCAACTCAGTTCTCTGCGCTTATGTGTTAACTCACTTCTTTAAAATGTATTGACGCACAGCGCAGAAACGGAAATTCGAAAGATGTACTTAAGACGTTGTTATTTTATATTATTTTTATAAACAACAACTCCATGAAATGTAAAAAGAGTAATACATTGTCCCTAATACGTAGGGTAATCTTTCTTTTCTACATTTTGATAGAATCAGGCATTACTTTGCGGAAATCCATTATAATAAAGATATTAATTAATTTGCAACCTTCCGGTAAATACAATGATGTGTCTTACCTGGATTGAAGAGCACCTCCCGCCCTCAATACGAGGCGAAACGCGTGTCGTATATCGTCGATGGTGTGTCTTTCCTGGAATATTGTTGTTGGGAGTAGTGGTGCCGGGATGAGCGGTGACGGGATTGGTGCACGTAATTGAAGGAGGGCGTTAATTCACACGTAATTGAAATCATTGTATTTAGTTAGCGGAAGGTTGCAAATTAATTAATATCTTTATTTCTACATTTTATTTTACTTACTGGCTACAAGGTTTTATTTTGACAGAGGGCTGAGTTGACATGGCGCAATTTAGAGTTAACGCAATGAGCCGACGCAGTAAACTGCACCTGAGTAACTGAGTTAACGCAAAGAATTTCGCCGAGTTAACCATGTCTAAAAGAAAGGTTATCGAGTGACAACCTTGTTAAGCGAAGTGTAGGACGCCCTCGCACAAGTTGGAGTGATGACCTGACATGAAATGCTAGAAGTCGATGGATGCAGGTGGTTTAGGATCTTGCTTATTGATATTTTTTAAGAGCCTTCGAAAATCAGCAGCATTACATCTCGCGTCATAAGCGCGGACATTTGATAATGCGATCCGTCTGTATAACTATTTTAATTATTAGCATAATATAGCGCTACTAAACTTAATAAAATGTATCTGTATGTAATAAATAAAAAAAAATTGTTACAGGATGTCCTTATACCGTGGCATCGTCCTGTGACATTATGTCCACCGACGCCAACGCCTCGATTTCTATCCGTCGATCAAGAACGGTAAATCAAATGCATTTCGTAATTATGTTTGCGATAGTAAATATATTATTATTATTCAGATTCTAATATTTGAATGCCTATTCAACTGTTTCCTTTGAAATTAAAAATAATAATATACGATAAAATCCGTAAAATCAGTTGTATTAAATGTGTAGTACTGTCATAAATAATACTTTTTTTTAATAATAATTACAGAAACGAAACATGGAAAAGCCGCGATGGATCTCCAGGGTCATCTTCCCTCTCTTCACCTAATGAAACTTGTTATTCTTTTGTAAGACGAGCTTTACAGCGTTTCGCTGGTCGGCGTTCATTTTTACCCTCATGGGGTCTTAGCACACGAGTAACCCCACGACCTTGTTTACGACCGGAACCCCCGGCAGCTGACCTACCTATTGAACTCAGACGTCTTGATGAAGCTTTACCATCCAGACTCGTCTCACAAAACTCAGACGCGTCTACCGTAAAGTCAAGAAGTTTAACCGATATAGCTGACATTGAACGCAGAGCCCTTATTCGGTCACGTTCAAGTTTACCTAGTCTTGGTGGCGAAGAATTAGAACAACCTCCACAAGAAACACTAGTTCCAGAAGCCACTGAAACGCGAAAGAAACCAAAACTTGTAAAGCAAAAGAAGTCAATTAACGAAGATGACGCAGACGAGGATTTGGACAAGCCAACGGACATGAAGAGTTTAGTTGAAGAAATGCCTAATTTTAAAATTCATACACATCGCCTACAATCAAAGAAACCTGGAGTCATAAAACAATCATCTTTGAATGAAGAACTAATGTCAGTCGAACGGTTAAGAGAAAAAGAGCGATTGAGAAGAAATATACAAAAACAAGCATCCTTAAACGAGGAATATTTATATCGCAGACCAGGAGCTTTAGACTCCATCCGTGATTCAATATTCTCAACATCAGCGACAACAGCCAAAAAGTTCCAGTCGCTAAAAAATGGCCTCACTAGCAAATTTAAAACGTCGACAACGAATATTGATAAAGTAACAGTCTTCGTGAGAATGCTTCAAGGGTGGAAAACTCATGGGCCAGTACCAGAAGTTCCTACACCAAGCGACAACAACGGAAGTAGCGAAAAAAATTATCCTGAACGACGTCATTCAAAAGAAGATGGATCGGATTCCTCGAAAGACAGTAGCCTTCAAAGTGACACTAGTGTGGATTCAGAAGATAGTTTTGCATCAGTTATATATGTACCAAAAGCCGACGGTTCAGGTGATCCTTTATCGCCTACTCCGCTTTCTCCAGGGCCAACATCCCCACGATTAAAAGTTTCATCCGTACCAACATCTCCTAGAATGAAATGTTCGCCAGGCCTACCATCTCCCAGAATTAAACAAGCGTTTCCTTTAATCCGACCACCGGCATCACCAAGCGCAACGCAAAGTTCTGCAACAGGAAATAAAGTTTTAGTGGCACAGTACAGTTTAAAGAACTATTCAACAACGAATCCCCCAAGTACTCCTCCTTTCACACCACAATCAAAGAGCCAACCAAATTCACCACCGAAATCGGAATCGGAAGAGAATATTGTAAAACCAAAACAAGTGTCAATAGTTGATCGAAATATATCTATAGAGGTGTTCGAAGAACCTGATCCTATACCTCCGATCAAGGAAGAGGACGAAACACCTACTGACATAACAAAAGAACTTCTTGCCGAAATTAATAAAGATATTGAAGAGATACATAAACTAACAGCTGAAACAGACGATTTAAAGCCCCGCGTAGTCTTACAAGATATTAAACCTTATCCAAAAATAACTCTACAAACTGTGGCAGAATTGCCTGAAATACCGCAGTTTAAACCTAAGGAAACAAACAAATCTCCAACGGGTGATACACTTGATTCTCGACTTGCTGACAGAAAGAGAAAAGAAAGAATAAAGCAAATAAAGGAAATGCTAAATAAAGGGATTCCTCCCCTTAGTGTATCTCGACGGCCACCTTTCCCAATAGTAAGAACGAACAAACCTGAACCTACAGCTAAAAGTCACCCAAAACTTATGTCTCTAGAGCTATTTAATCCAGCTACCGACGACATGGATAGCGATTCTAGTGGTGTGTCTTCACCAGATTCAGTAGATAGTGTTATCAGCGTAATTCCAGACGAATTAAGGAAAACTGCTACGGAAAAAGGTACATTTAAGATTTTTTTATTTTTTTTTTACATCAACATTTTAGGCAATAGATATTTATGTTCTAGTGGCAGAATTAGATCAAGGCGAAAACTTTTAAGTGTTGATAAATAATTATTATGCAAGAAATATTATGATACCACAATTGTAAGATCTAATACAAAAGCACCGCTCATTATCCTACTTTTATCTGATATAGGCCAAGAGATGGATACAACACGTTTGTATTTGAAAATATCGATTTTATATTTTTGCTCTTAACGCAAATATTTTTAGTAGAATAAGGGTAACAAACGAGCTCACAGTCCACGTGATGGTAAGTGGATGCTGTGGCCCATAGACATTTATCCTCAATTAAGAATCAAAATGCTAATGCTTTGTCACACCTGGGGACTGATGGATCATCATTTCCAGTAAAAAGGGTCTCCCGTTCTTTACACTCATTCTCATTTGGAATTCACACTTCGGATCCACAACATTATGGTCTGGTACTTTGACCAATGAGTATCGATATAAAGTTAACACATGTACAAATCGCACAATCGCCTGCACAAATCACAATATACTACAAATAAACTTGCTTTGAAATAAGTCTGCAACTTTCGCTATTCAAAGAAATAGAGAGATGACTAATCAAGCATTTAAAAACAGACAAGTTAAAATAATAATTTCTTATATTTAGGTACGCGAAAAATCTATATGAAAAAATTAACAATATGTAACGTAATTAACGCCCACCCTCAGACACCCCAACTAGTATATTATATTATAATCATAATATATACACTGAATTTTTAGTTAAACATTTTTATGCACTGATTATTTATCAAATTAGCTATACTAATTCCGGAAGAATGTTGTGGTCACAGTCTCATCATCTCAGTCCATCCACGAACACAAAGACTTTAACGTGCTTGAAATAAAGTTCATTTTTCTTTATTTTTATTGAATGACAGAAATTAGTAATAATACAAATAAAAATGCACTCTTAAAAGTCTTATTGCCTTTAGTTACGATCCATTTCAGTTTGTTTTGACTGTACAGATTTAGTGTGACTGTAATTTATGTACTTAGTTTTAATTATTTTTGGAAAAAAAATTACCTATATTAAAAATGATAGGAATCGATTCAGTAAACGATTCTGAACAAACTACTTTCAAAGCGCGTTAATTATGTTACATATGTTAAATAAATTTTAATGATTTATAAAATTTAAATTAAATTTATTTTACATGTAAATTGTAGTGCTCATTTTTAATTATTTTAATAATAATTATTAATATATGAAGTAATTAAAATTAAAAAATTAAGAAATTAAGATTTAGAAATATTAGTTTAATTTATTAACGAATTTTGTGACGCAGTAGCGGTTATACAAAAAATAACTTAAATTTTATCGGTATATAATAAATAAGAATTATTATTTACATTAATATTAAATTATTTAATTGAGATTTAAGTTTTATTAAAATATATATTAAATTTACTAAATTTTGTAAAAACTAGGATTAGATACCCAATTATTAAAAGTGAAATTTATAATACTAAAATAGTATATAATGATTTATTGAAACTTAAATAATTTGGCGGTATTTTAGTTCATATAGAGGAATCTGTTCATTAATTGATAATCTATGAATAAAGTTACTTAAATAACTATTTTGTATATCGTTGTTAAAAATATTTTTAATACAAATAATATTTTAATATTTTTTATATAAAATTAATTCATATCGAGATGCAGATTAAAATTAAGAATATAATGCATAACAATAAATAAATTTAAAAGAATAATATTTAAAAGAAATATTTGAAGGTGGATTAGAGATGGGCCGAATATTCGTTTTATTCGGCAGCTTTACCGAATATTCCTATTCGGCTAAATCACGTCGAACTATATTACTTACTTGCTAAATCACCGAACATTCGTTATAGTACTCAAAGTGTCGACTGTATTGAAATGTAGGAATTATATCCATATCTTTCATAATTTTACTGTTGAAAGTACATTTTATTTATGAGTTTTACTTGTACAATAAATAGCGTTATGTTTTTGAGTCACTGTAGATTTATTTCCAAATAGCAAATGGAAAGCTTGATAAAATATTTTAACAAAGAACAATCACATTACATCAGTACATTTCACTTAGTACTACATGATGCAACACCACAATAACATTTCAGATGTGGCGGGGGGGGGGGGGCAGGTTTCAGCGCTAATCCCGCGCGGTTTACGGTAACAAGTTTCGACATTAATTGGTTAGGTACCGAGGTGATCTTACCCAATAATGTTCGACCGAATATTCGTTTCGGTAAAAGTGTTACCGAACTTTCGGCCGAATTTCCAGTGAAATAAATATTTGGCCCATCTCTAATTTAAATTTTATTTATTAAAATGATTTTATCATATTAAAATATGTACATATTGCACGTCGCTTTCATTGATAAATTGGAATAAGTGTAACAAAGTAGAGACACTGGAAAGTGTTTCTAGAAAGAAAAAATTAGAACTTGATAAAAGTATTCATTTACATTGAAAAGATATTACAATTAATTTGTGCGGGATAAATTAATGAAGTATATATAATAACAAAATAATATTAAAATAGATTAATGGGGATTAACGTATATTTAATAGAAAAAATAAAAAATAAAGTAAATTAGTATTGGAAAAGAAATTTGAAATATATTGAAAATAAATTTATTTAAAAGTAAATTTAGTTTATTGTATCTTGTGTATCAGAGTTTATTAATATTAATTTTAATTTTAAATTTTTTCTCGAATTTAGAAGAGACAAGTTAAATTAGTCAACTTTGCTTACTCTTACATTATCATGTCGTATGGTGAATCGATGTGTGCAGCTGCATTGTAGACAATAATCATTTTTCAAAACCAAGCGATAAGGGCTTGCGTTCTATAGCTTGGGCGCGAATCTCTACACGACCTTTTCAAGGAGGCTAATATTTTGGTACTAATGTCGTTCTTAATTTAAAAATGGTACGAACAGGAAAATATACGTACTGTCCCTTATAGAACGGGTAGAGGTGATATGCTAAGATTTCCTAAACTTAGTTTGGCTGAAACCAGAAAATCTTTTCTGATTAAGTGTATAAAATCTCCGAAAATAACGTACAACAATCCGAGATAAAATAAAAATAAAAACTTGTTAAAAGAAACTCTGACCGGCCCCCCTGGGCTCGTGCTCCATGTGTCCTTGGCGTAAAAATGGAACTATGTGTAATAAATACTATATATTCTGTGTACATATTTTACAGATCTACCAAATAATGATATAACAGAAGAAAAAAAAGAAGAGGTGCCTGACAATACATCGGACAAGTCTAATTCGTCATCACCAGCACAAAGCCTGATTGAAGCAGCAGCAGAAGTTGCTCATTCTTTAGACGAAACCTGTGAAACTGTCATACAGTCCAGCCCACTAACGAAGAGGAAGCAATTGGATAAACTAGAAAATGCAGATGCATTAGCTATTGTACAAGGAGCTTCAAGCAGCAGCAGCAGTAGCTGGAGCCTTAATAAATTATCGCCAGGAGATTTAAGAATACTAGAGGATAGATCTAGATCTCAATCTCATACCAGCTCCAGTGGAAGTTCTTCGAGTTTAGAACGGCTATCTCCAGGTCGCAGATCAAAAGACCGGTCACCGAAACAAGGCAGTACAAATAATTCTACATGGAGCTTGAACAGATTATCTCCAAATCGCCTTGATGGGCGCCCACTCGAAGAAAAGAATCACAGAAGTCCAACAAGGCTACCGTATGATTCAATTTCTATATCAAGTACGGATTCAGAAAAATCAATTTCTAAATCCGAAAGTTTTAACAGAATTCAAGCGAATGAGCCTTTAGTAACGTGTAAATCTGATATGTTAGCTAAAGAAGAAGATTGGGTCGTTGATCAACATGACCGTAATCAACATTTAACAGAGTTCGCAGAGAAATTAAGCGAGAAGTTATTACAGGAAATTGATGAATATTCTAAGCGTATTAACGAAGAAGACTTTGATTTACCCAGCAGTAGTAGTAGTGAGAAAAGTATTTCCCTCAGACTTAAGCGGGAAGAAGAAGATAGACATACACAAAAAATATTAGATGAACTATCGGATAGTTTACAATACCTGGAAGAACCCCATGTAAATAAGCTAGGTACCGAAATACACAGCTTAGATAGAATTAGCACGAATGAAAAAACTCGATATATATCATCACTTTGTGATACACATGAGTCTGATATCAACAAACTGTTTCCAAAATGTGGATCCAAGACCAAAAGCAAGAAGAGGTCGAAAGATGTTGACCCCATTATAAACAAGTATAGGGAACTAAAAAAGTCTATGAAAGTGACAAGCGATGAAGATGTGTATTTAAACAACTGTGCCAATATTCATTACAATATAACTAAAACAAGTATAGACGAGAAATTGCCAGATGGTGATACTAAAAATCCAGACGAAGATAGCGCAATTTCCTCAAGCAATGGCAACCCTGAAATCACTATAGAATCAGGAATTTATGATACCAGTCAGTCTCTCGAAACTGGCTATTCTTTAGAGTCGGAAATAAGCGTAGATTCACTATGCACTAACACTGACAAAAGATCTTCTTTAAAAGTTGAACAGTCGACTGACTCAAGTGACTTAGAGAAAATGGAAATAAGTCCTGAATCTATTACATCGCGATCGAGCGCCAGCACAGCACCATTAAAGTCAGGCTTTTCTATAGAATCAAGTGATACTTCAGCAGGAAGCGATTGGAGTCGAAGGGATAAAACGGGTAGCTCAGCTTCTTTAGGTTGCGCTAGTTTAGCATCGTTGCCATCATGTAGCGAGTGCTCTAAAGAAAGAAAATTAATAGAAAATATATCATCATCTGATGATACAGCAACTATTCCTGCTGTTCCTTCTAGAGCTGTTTCACATGCTCCACTTCTTCCATCATTAAGTGATGGATCAGACAGCCTTCCTTCCGAAGGCGGTGCAGTAACCTACCATCGATATTACCACGTTTTTAAACGTGGTGAACTAGATCAGTTGATTGAAAAATATGTTGAAAGTCTCCACGTAGTTTCATCTTACTATGACCAAGCAAGCTGGTGTGTGGTAGCGGAAAAAGTTCAAGTGTGGACTATCTAATATGTTTAATACCGGACGACATTTGTGTGCTTGTATTCGCAACTATCGTGCGTAACATATATGTATTGGTACATGAATCCTGAAAATTGTGCATCCAAGTGACCTTCCAGAAGAACTATTCCAATATTTACGAACTATAAACTTTTAAATCGAGAATATATACATAAGTGGTATGTATTCAATGGTTTACCTCTATGTAAATTGCCAAAAGCAAAGCTTTTGTTTCTATTATGTATGTAAGTCACGCTATAATGATTTAATAGTTGTTACTTCTATAATCATAATGTTGTTTGCCCTGCAAAATGTAGTCGAATATTTTGACTAAGGGCATTTAGTATTCAATGCGATGATAGAACTCGCATCAAATGAAAACTAAGAGCTTTAAATAGTAAAAATTTAATATGATATATTGTATAATTCAGTGGCTCAAAATATTATAAGCTATTCATAGCTTAATCTTTAATTCACGTATATATCTACAGTTTTATTGTACGTAATTGTAGCATTTTGTGACCAACTTATACCGTTTCAAAACCGAAATGCTATCGATATTTAATCTGTATAAAAATATTAAAATTATTCTATGACAATAACAAGTGTATAGAAGTGACATCATTAAATTCTTCTAGATTAATAAAATATTTCTTAATTTAAATTTAAAAGCTATAACTTTTTTCGGTTTTGAAATCTTGTATAAGATTCTGTGAGATCAAACGTTTGTCTACACGTATATGTTCAGTATTACAGTGTAAAATGAGCTGGCCTCTTTTGAAAAATATCTATAAATACGGTATGAGTCCACGGTATGTTATTTCACCAACCTTTACCGCTAAATTCGTACTAAATTCGGACCATTTAGTGAGGTTAGAAGATTTAGTCGTCGTAGTTGCATACTTCTTATTGCTAAAGTTCTCCTTGCTCATTTATAATTATATTCCAAGAGTACAAATACATGCATTAAAATCAATTTGATCTCAATGTACTACATAAAAAGGATACTTTCTTTTTTTCAATGCTCCCGAACTAAATTACTATGTAGCGCTACTCGTATGTACTTTTAAAGCCTAAAAATATGAAATCAAACTAGGTTTTGATTTTCCTTTGGATTGTGAGCATGTAACGAGAATGGTAAAAGTTTAAGTTACCTGTTAATTTTTAAAAAAAGGAAGTTAAAATAAATGTTTAAAATAAAATATTTGGTAAACAGAAGATAGTTACGTTTCAAATTCACATAACACAGTATTTGTTTGGAGTTTATTTCAAAATTTATTTTCTAGAAGATTTGTACATCATGGCACACATATACTTACAGTCATTCACGAAATAAGTTATGAAATACCTGTAGAAACTAACTGAAATATTTTCTCTGTTGCCTACTAACCATTAATGCTTAGTTATTCTTAACAATAAAAAATCAATTCACTTGTTACGACAAAAACATACTTTAGTGAAATCTACCATAAAACTATACAATATGGGTTCTTACTAAGCAAAATTCAGTACAATTTTAGATTAGATCCAGTAATTGTCTTACATCCAACACCGACAGTTCTACAATGAACAATTATAGGCAATTGCTTAAGCGATAAATAATATAATACATATATTAATGTCGGACAGAAAGTATTTGTTATCATTGTAAATATTCGTCATAAAGCTATTAGACATTAATTATGTTATCAAAAAAAATCAGTGAGATTAAATTAATATATTAGAATATAGAAATGACATAAACTGTACATTTAATATGTAAAAAATGAATCTCAATGCAAAGAAAGATTATATTAAATGTACAGAGAACACGTAGGTAGTTCTTGCGTTGTCATTAGGAACATATGTAATTAGTTATATACTACTGAAAACATAGAAAATAGGAAAAATATATAAAATGCACAACCGTTACCATTTTAATTTATAATTCTATGTAAGTCTTCAATAAAAGTCAATAACATTGATTCCATAACGTCGCACTTGCAGTTTAGTGAAACAACGCGACTTTGCCCGTGTGTTATTTAGGGTTTTAGTTTTTTTGCGCGAAATCTTAATTTTAAAAAAATGTAGTTTAAGTTACTCCCTATAATATCACGTATGTGCCAGTGAAAGTCCCGTCAAAATCGATCCAGCCACTTCGTAGATTAGCCGGAACAAACAGAGAAACAAAATCTTTAAAAATTGTGTATGTAAAAGTACCGTATATACTGTCATATGCATTTTGTAAAGAAATGTTATTTTGACATTACAAACGTACACTTCAATTTTATTTATTTGTATAGATAATAACTTATATTCTATTCCACACAAGCTTAAGACTAGAAGGATTGACAACTGAAATTCAAGTTTTTTTTTTTCACTAAACTGCTTTTGCATTAGTTCTGCGATAATTCATTTAATAATTCATCATACGCTAATGTACAATGATTTAATACTAATGTATTAAGTTTATTATTTAATACTAATTAATGTATTTTAACCAACCCGAAAGGTGTTAATCTTAATTTGATCGAATGTTGTGAAGTATATAAAGCATATCAATGCTGTTTAAGTGTAGGCGAATATAATTTTCCTATTTTTTGTACAATATAATTTATTTTAAATAGTTCGTACAGGGTGACAAAACGATATAACGATTTAAATTCCAAAGATAAACTGCACGTAGAGAAAGTAAAAGTCATAGATATTATTCTCCAAGTGACCAAATTTCCAACTGATATATATATATATATATATATATATATATATATATATATATATATATATATATACATGTATAATTACATAATATTTCTTTACCGAGTACGAAACACCTAAGAGCTATCTATGAAATACGGTAAAATTTGCCAGTCTACACTATTCCTATATTTCCGTTCCTGGACTGGTCCTCTTATCTTATGTGTGTATATACATAAATATTTATATAAATTTTATATTGCTGAGCATTTCACGTTGGCTTATCTGTGATATATTATAGAGAATTCGGCACATGCCCGTAATAATATTTTCAATTAAATTTTTACATCAGTTTACATTTTTCTTATCTGTGTAAACAATTTTATTTCACATCTCAAACGAACGAATGTAACCTATTAGTATTCTAAGCTTGTCAAAAGTAAGCTCAAAGACATTATTTATATTTTTAGTTTACTCTAAAATATTTTTTCCTGGAATGGATGCCATAAATATATCAAGTGACTTTAATTTAGTTATTTATTTTATATAAATACACGCTAACTTCATTGCACTTCTAAAGAATTAAATACTAAATAAATATCATCTTTCGTGTTACATACAAGTAATGTCAAATATTTAAACTGTTAAGTCTCCATTTTTTACTACGACTCATTGTAAAACAGTTCACTCCCGAAACAAGAGATAATGTTAACGACAAATACAGTAATACGTTGTAAGCTTATATCTTACTGTACCTAAATATTATATTAGGTGACAACCTTCACAATAAAATGAAGACTTCAATATTTGTTTTTTTTTTTACTTAAATTTAGAAATATAAGTAATACGTTTTCGATAGTAGCCTAATGGCAGGGCGTGGACCGCGAACTCAAAAAGGTCGTGGGTTCGAATCCGCCATTCGACTACTGGCGTGAACTACTCGTAACACAAGCAATTTAAGCTTACCACGAGTGGTTAAAGGGAATATTAGTAATGTTTATAGCATTGTTAATATTCTTTTTTTAATTATAATATCCGATGCCGGCTGCCGGCAGGGATCAAACGCACCTGCGTTTGAACGCAACTCGCATACTGTGAAATTTACAGCAAGCGATTAAACCACCTGATGTAAGTGCGCAACCGAAGATAGCAAAGCGCACTGAAATACATTCAGCGTCACAAAAATCGCACCTCTCTGAGTTTGCGCGAAAAATGGCTGTAATGGCTAGAAACGAATTATATTTATATAAATATTGGTATGTTTGAAATGGGTATTTGTATAGCTTTACATTATTAATAAAAAAAATCATGAAATCATTAAAACATTTATCATTATAGAGCGTCAAAAATAAACACTGTCAAATGCTCATTAGTAAGGACGCTAGTTACACCACCTAAAAAGGGTATAAAAGGGTCGATCTGGATGAAATATGGGTTTTACGATTCTGTGACCGACCATTATACTAATTAAGCTATTTGTAATCATTAACATGTAGATGACACAGCCCTTTACTCTAAAGGCAACTCACTACCACAGATCCGGAACAAGATCCAAAAGTCAGTAAGCGACTTAGGAGCTCGGTTCCAAAAATGGCGTATCGACGTAAACCCGGAGAAAAGCTCCGCCGTTTGCTTCGAATATAAACGACGTCGTCTCACCACCACTCCGCCAATCAGGATGTTAGGAAACCCTGTCCCATGGCAAACTAAAGCCAAATACCTAGGCGTCACCCTTGACGCAAGGCTCACTTTCGAGCCCCATATCAAGAAGGTTACTCGCACCGCACGTTTTTACATGGGTAGGCTCAACAGCATGTTGGGCAGACACAGTAAAATGTCCCTCCGCAACAAGCGACCCTATATAAGGTCTGCATACGACCTGTCATGACCTACGCGGCCCCCATTTTCGCACATGCTAAGCCCAAAGCTATAAATGAACTTCAAATAGTTCAAATCTATTCTGTCGTAGGGCCACTAACTCGCCCTATTATGTCCGTAATGCCGACCTATATCGGGACTTAGAGCTCCCAACAATCCAACAGTTTCTTAAATCACTCTCTGAGAGGTTTTTCAAAGCCTCAGAGTCCCACCCAAATCATCTCATCCGTGAAACAGCTGCCTATGCAGCCCCTATCCATACTCGCTATAGTGTGCGCAGACCGAGAAACTCTCTCGGACCCCCCCAACAAGCTTTCGGCTGACCTGAACTGCCTCCTGGCGGCTCAGGCCGAGCCTACATAACACATCCCTTAATCTGCCTTAGTTAGGCATTCTTCTAAGCGGCTTTTCGCCGCTTGCGCCCTCCTTTCTGCCAAGGAGGGTCGCGTTCGTATACGGCTTAGAGATCTCTAGTCAGATCGTTAAGCCAATTCCTAAAAGGTTGGGTTTAGTGGGTAAAAGTCACCACATAACCACGCAGCCGGCTGCGTGGTATGCTATGAGCATTCCCAACCTCCCTCCCCCGCTTTCCGGAGGGTTGCCCATATTTGCTTCGGGCGCAAAAAAAAAAAATATGGGTCATTCGTAATTTAGACTTTGCAGTGAACACACGTGAAGAAGTAACCCAAGTAAGAACAAGTAAAGATGGACACCAGCTCTGAAGAAGCCGCTCAAGTGATTGCCCTATTGCAGTCGGGGATGCGGCAGTGTGACGTTGCTCGACAGTTGAACCTGTCCCGTTTTTCAGTTCGACGGGTGTTCCAACGTTTTCAGCAGACTGGTGGTTACGTTAGAAAACCGGGATCTGGAAGAAAACGGTGCACATCAGAAAGAGATAACCGTTTCATCGTTACGACATCTTTACGAAACCGTTTTACAAATGCTGTTGAGTTGCAACAACAGCTACGATCAACTCGGAGAACATATGTGAGTATTTCTACGATAAGAAGAAGGTTACACGAAAAGAGTTTAACAGTCCATAGACCTGCTAAAGGTGCAAAACTTACTGCACAGCATCGCAGAGATCGCCTAGAGTTTTCTCGCAATCATTGCGAGTGGACTCTAGAACAGTGGCGGACCATACTCTTCTCTGATGAGACGAGGGTCTGTCTCTTCTGCAATGACAGACATAGAAGGGTATACAGAAGACAGGGGGAGAGGTTCACACAACCCTGCTTCAAGAATCCGTCGAATACGGGGGTGGCTCGTGTATGTTTTGGGGCGGCATTTCCGTCGACGGGAAAACGGAACTTGTGTGCGTGCGAACAAATACCCCAAGAGGCTGTTGCGACCCTTGTAAGGTCCATGAAAGATCGCATGGAAGCCGTTATCAAGGCTAGGGGGGTAACACTAGGTTTTAAGAACTTTTTTTGTATTTATTAAGTTTTTTTTAAATTATTAATTTGCAAATTTGTACATACCCTGTCTTTTTATTTAATTTCTCTTTCGTCTCGTTATAAAAGTAAAATTCAATTAAAATTCCTGAAAGCTAATGAAATTACCTTTCGAATGATACCCTCAAACCACAACATTGCCATTGGCCTGTTGTGTTAAAGTAGTATTTAAATTATTTTTTTCGGATGTGCGATTTTTTTGACGCCGAGTGTAGCTTTTTTATATGAAATAAAACGTGCACACAATCCACCTGAAGATAAGTGGTTGCTGCGGCCCTTAGACATCTACATCGATTACAAATCAAAATGCAGATGCGTTGTAACCCGTGAGGACTAAGATGGAATGCCTCATTTCCAGTAAAAAGAGTCTCCTGGTTCTCTACACTCACCGTACGAAACACAGCAGCATTAAGCTACTATTTGACGCTGGTATTCTGTGAGAGCGTGTTCCTTCCCGGTCGAGCCGACCCATTCGTGCTGCAACTATACTACTAATATAACTGCAGCATGGCTCCACCACGTATAAAAAAGCTATTATTAGTACTTTAGTCTTGATACCCATCTTATAACGAATGGAAAGACGGATGCTGGCAAATTACTAATCTCGTTTGCTAAACGCATTACGAATGACGAAATATACCGTTTGATTCAAAGAGTACCTATTCGGCTATACAGGCTGATGCCAAAAAAGATACCGATTCTTTTTATTTAAATTAACTATTTATTGGACATTTAATTAAATAAATCTATTTCATTTTCCTCTTTCCTCTCTTACGACACCATCAGGGTGATGTGGGGTAAGTGAATCTTGAATACGATCCGTTACCAATACATACTATGCCCACTGCTGAGCACAGGCCTTCCCCATAGATTGTCTTATAGGGCGGATATTTGTCATAGAATAAGGGTGACCAACGAGCACACAGTCCACCTGATGGTAAGTGGATGCTGTGGCCCATCAACATCTATCCTCAATTACGATTCAAAATTCAGATGCGTTGTCACCCATGACGATTAAGATGGAATGCCCCGTTTCCAGTAAAAATGGGTCTCCGGATCTCTACACTCACCATACGAAACATAGCGGTATTAAGCTGATATTTTACGCTGATATTCTGTGAGAGCGTGGTCCTTCCCCGGTCGAGCCGACCCATGCGTGATACAACCATAGTACAGCTGCCGCGTGGCTCTACCACGTATGAAAACCTGCACCGGAAAATAAAATCTTTGTCATTATTAGGAAGCCGCTGCTGCCCACCTCCTGATTTTTTCCCTCTGGCGCCTCTTATGACACCCACGTGATGATATGTAGTAGTGAGTATTCTTACACTATACACGGAACTTGAATACGATCCCTAAAACAAAATTTGGCGCTTTAATTACAATAATGGTATAGATAAGTCAAGTAAACACTACGCAAACTCCTCCAAATCTCCTCTCCTCTCATCCGAACTTCTCTGTTATGACAACCTTACGTACACGAAGACCCTACTAATGAACAAAGTTTTGACGATAGACTGATATGAGAACAAAACTATCGAAAAATGTAATACCCAAATACCAATGACTGGTGATGGGAGCAAAAAGCATAAACCTTAGAAGCGTTAGGTCGATATTCATAGATGTTTTCGAGCTCAAGCTCCAAAATGTCAAAATTTGTGAAATACTATTGCCTAAACTCAAATTTTGTCATTGTGGAGTTTGAGTTTAAACTCGAGATTGTTTCTGAATACCGGGCTAAAGTTAAATACTACGTGTTCATTTCATGAATACCGTAACCTCCCGCCGCGCTACCTCATACCGCGCCTCCGCTATACTACCGATAGCAACTATATATATAGTAAGTACTATATTAGACGAAAACATGATTCCGTAAAATTTTTTCGATAGAAAAAATCCAGTTACCTCCTAACTGAACAATAAACCACTGTTATTCATAAAATACTTTAAATAAGATCATGAAACTTTGCATAGTAACTGAACTAACTATAAAGCAGAGCTTATGTTTTTTATATTTTTTAAATTACCATTACTTTTACTGTAAAAATAAATTACCTAAACTATCGGCGTCCTGAAGCTTGTTTCCTGCGCGGTTCCTACGGAGGATCTTGCTAAGCCATTTGAGGTTATATTCCCCCTTAATGAAGTAAATTATTAAAGAAATTAATTATGTAACTATTTAAAAATATTTCAGCGTCAAATTTAAAAAAAATAGTAAATACTATATGTCAATTTTTATAATAACAATGTAAATGTTTATATATAAATCTAAAATAAAGTAAGATGTATCTACCTCAAACTCTCAAAGCCAGTGAAGACTTACGGATCTGAGACGAAGTCCCTGACTGCTGGCCGTATAAGGAAGCACAAGGTCGCTCAGCGAGCTATGGAGAGGGCTATGCTCGGGGTTTCTCTGTGTGATAAACTTAGAAATGAGGATATCCGCAGTAGAACCAGAGTGACCGACATAGCCCAACGAATTAGTAAGCTGAAGGGGCAATGGGCCGGTCATATAGCTCGAAGAAGAAACCCATAACCGATGGGGAAAAAAGATTCTCGAATAGCAGCCTCGTACCGGTAGGCGTAGTGTAGAACGACCCCCCACTAGATGGAGTGACGTCCTAGTAAGACATGCATGAAATCGATGGATGCAGGTGGCTCAGGACCGTGCTTTGTGGCATTACTTGGGGTAGGCCTATGTTCAGCAGTATACTTATGAAGGGATGTAATGATGATGAAATCTAAAATATCTAAAACATTAATAAATTGTAAAAAAATAATACAATAAATGTTAAATGTCAAAAAACTCAGTTTTTCCATATTTCACTATTATTATAGATTTATTGTTCTTTATAAGTCACATATTCGTCTAAAGTATAAAAACATTTTGGTGCCAGCATTGAGCTCTTATGTACTACGTACTAGAGGCGAGACTGTAGTTAGTTACACTGTACCATTCAATTGCGTCGTTATTGCCGCACTATACTAAGTTACTCTTTAGTACATATTCAGTAATCTATGGTTACTCGCTAGGCACTAGCGAGTTGACACGTATTGATTAATTATATTTAAAAAAAACATTCTCGATAAAATATGCCATGCCGTGGTGTGTTTTCAGATATTGCACAAATAATTCAAGTAATGTAAGCAAATACCAAGGAATAACTTTTTATCGGTTAATAAGATACTTAATCAATTAAAAAGTGTTATAGATTAATAATAAAACAAGTTGTTCCTAAGACGCCATCTCGTGTCATGGAATATAGATTATGAAATTAATTTGTTCAGATGCGACATTTCTGTGGGTAGTTAAGTATAGGACGAATACATTATTATGCACAATTTTTTTGTAGAAGCATATTATCATAATTAGGCAAATTTTTTATATTTAAATCTGCTTATTATTCTTTTTTTAGGTTTCCCCATCAAAGTAAAAGTGGAATAAATTCGTCCATTTTTAACTCTCGCGTGCCCAGCATTTATGAACGGCTCTTATTCTAGTTTAAATAAATATATTTTTAATTTACATGTTACATTAATATGTTTTGTTAAGGGCCCCTTTTCCCAAATTTATGTTTCTAAATCGTGTTGTTTTCAAAGAAATCATCATATTTAAAATCCTAAAAAAATATATAGTACAGATAAACGTTTGATCTAGTGACTTTTTTGGATAAAAACACAATATTAAACTTTTAACTCGATAAAAAAAATCAGAAGTAACATCGATTTTGAAAGCATTTTCAGTTTTATGAGAATTAGGGGAACGCTATATTTATGAAAATTTTACATTTCATTTACTAATCGGGTTTGACATGGATGTTATTGGATAGATTTATAATTTGGCACTTATTTTTTTCTATATAAAATAAAATACGTAAAAATCGACTCGCGCGCACCACGCCAGTGCCGCCAGTGTCCAGCCGGACGTCATCGAGGGAGGACTTGCGCTATTTTTGCTCGCGACTACGTTGTCGTCGCCGCTCGCGTAGTAGTACCTACCTACTAGCATAAAAACTTGTTGTATTATATGTAATATAATAGAAATTAGTTTAAAAAGACAATACTCGTATCTAAGTATACTGACCTATGTTTTTTAAACAGTTTTTGTAAATAAATATTTTTTGTAAGATGTGATTTAATTAAAATGGCGAATAAAAAATACAAAATTAGGAAAAAAGCCTACCTAAAGTGAAGAAGATCCGAAAGTGTATTGCGTAAGTACTTAATAAGTTCTTATAACCTAGCCCTAGCGTAACATCAACAGGTCATTTACAATAAAAAAATACATATTGGAATAATTAGATATCTACTTTAACAGGGACATAGCTACATCAGTATGACAATTTTCGTTTTCTAATGTTCCACTATTTAGGGGGTGGATTCGTCACAATATAATTTACTGTAATCTAGCTAAGCTACACAGACTAGCGAAGTCAGTATGACAAGAATTTTAAATCCTATAGTAACATTAACCTATATTTTTGCATACCTACTAACTCTAGTAATTAATTTTTTTTTGCTTTTTGAAATTTTGTAAATTTATTTATTCCATTCCAGTGCTCTGAGATCTCGTACCAATAAAGGTACTTTGATATCCAAAAAAAGTACCGATAGGCACTCTAAGGAGAGGCAGTATGCGTAGGTACATTATATACATATTACACAGTATACTAGGGAGGAACAGTTTTACCTATTATTATTATTTGTATCGAAATCGAAGATGGAATCCAAATTAATACAGTTTTACCATAAATGCCTACTTCCTGAAATCGTGAATCCCAGACATACGCGCGGTATGGGCATAAGAAATCTGACACTTGAAGAAAACAAATCATCCGAAAATAAGGAAAATGAGGAACCTCTAACACAAAAGAGTCCTGATTTGTTATCAGATGCTAGTCCACAAGCATTAAGGAATATATCGGTCGATGAAAATGAACCTGGACCTAGCACACGAGAACTAGATTTTATTGAATTTTAATTTTTAGTTGGCTTTTTTCAATTTTTATTTTCCTCTATTATTAAAATTTCACCCAAATTTTATTTTAATTTTTTTGTAAATGATTATAAAAAAGCCTTTTCAAGCTTTTTTAGGATTTCGTAGCCGAATGGAAAAAACCGGAACCCTTATAGATTCGTCATGTATGTCTGTCCGTCCGTCCGTCCGTGTGTTACAGCCTTTTATTCCGAAACTATTCGGACTACATATTTGAAACCTAGTAGGTAGATGTATTCTGTGAATTTCGTTTCTATACAAAAATAAAATACAAAAAAAAATTATAAGTACAAAAAACAACAAAAAATGTACAAATAAAAAAACTAAATAAAAATTGATCAAACGAAAACAAAAAGTCTGAATGGGGATTCGAACCCGAACCTTTCTTCAGCGTAGACTTCATAGGCCGACACTATAACCGCTCGGCTACGTAACAATAGCGGCGAAATTACGAAACATACTGCGCGGGTAAATCTTTATGCGTGAAAATAGGGCGAAAACGGACGAAAACGATTTTTCCCAGACATGAGACCTAGCTAGATCGATTTTTCGTCCCCGTAAACCCCTAAGTTGAAACTTTCATGAAATCGTTAGAGCCGTTTTCGAGAACTCATTTAAATATATATATATATATATATATATATATATATATATATATATATATATATATATATATATATACAAATATTGCTCGTTTAATAGTATAGGATAAGTAGTTAATTTATTTATCAACAACATTCCTAGGATAGCTAACAAAATCGAACTACTGATTTATTTATACTGTGGCGTGCTCGCCCGCCTCCATAGGTCACCGAAGTTCATGTCGCGCCGGCTCCTGTGCAACGCGGGCGCGAGCCGTCTCAGTGCGTAAAATGCCTAAACTTTCGGGAAAAGGGGCCCTTAAAAATACATTTAGTATGTTTTTTATATTTGACATAGTTACCTTTTAATATATTCAGATAAAAATATCATTAAAATATAATTTTGATATAATATTACGTAATATTATATTAAATAAGGAAATATAATATGAAAAATAAGTAACAAAATTATTTAAAAAATTATTTAAGTATTAAAAATTGTACTCGAACATTTAATATTTTTACCTACTGATCATTCTACCTACCAGGCGGTCCCATAATGAACTGGCCTGATATAGTTCAACGCGACATGTCGCTACTTATTGTGTTGCATTAAATAGTACGTTTATCGTGCACTTAATATAAGAAACATGCATCGACATGAAATGCTTAGTCTTAGTTTAACAGGCATTTGAATAACGAGAGTCGCGTATTTTTTCAAAATGTCGAAAACTGAGTATCGAAGTGTCATAAAGTTTCTGTTTAAAGAAGGTTTATCCCCTGCTCAAATAAAAGAACGATTGGATGGCGTGTATAAGGAGTCTACCCCCTCCTATAGCACAGTGAAAAATTGGGTGAAAGAGTTTCGCCTCGGGAGAGAAACCGTCGAAGACTTTGGCCACGACGGTCGACCTGTGGAAGTGCTCACTCCCGAAACGATTGCTCTTATCGAAGAGGAGGTTCTGAGTGACCGCCGTTTGAAGATTAGAGAAATTGCAGCAAGGCTTGGGCTCTCTAAAAGTACCGTTCATCGCGCGATCCATGAACATCTTCACATGAAAAAAGTGAGTGCAAGATGGGTACCGAAACTTCTTTCAGCGGTACAGAGACAGGAAAGAGTGCGCTGCGCTTCGGAGTTTTTGGATCTTTGTGGCGAAAATCCAAAGACTGTGATCGAGCGGCTAGTGACTGGTGATGAAACTATGATCTTGTATTATGATCCACAAAGCAAGCGCGAGTCAATGGAATGGCGTTATAAGGGTGAAAAGCCCCCTAGAAAGGCAAAGGTGCAACAATCGACTAAAAATCTGATGTGCACAATATTTTGGGATTTTCAAGGCATTTTGATGGTGGAGTTTAAAGAACGTAATACAGTCGTGAACGGCGAATATTATGCTTCTTTAATATATAAATTACGAGACAAGACAAAGGAAAAACGAAGAGGCAAGCTGTCTAAAGGTGTCCTGTTGCTCCATGACAACGCCCCTGTTCATACCGCTGGTGTTTCGAAGGATGCAGTTCGTCAATGCGGGTTCACAGAAGTTCAACATCCACCTTACAGTCCAGACATGGCCCCGTCCGACTATTATTTATTTCCAAATTTAAAGCGAGACTTAAGAGGAAGAAAATTTTCAAGCGATGAAGAGTTGCAGGCGGCCGTCTTCAGTCATTTTGAGGATAAAAAATGTGATTATTTTTATAAAGGTTTAGAGACGTTGATTCACAGATGTCAGAAGTGTGTTAGTATTCATGGTGATTATATTGAAAAATAAAATTGGTTTCGTTTCATTTCCTTCATTGGTTCATAGTTAGGCCAATTCATTATGGGACCGCCTACGTATGTTTATTCTATGATAAAATAAACCAACCGCGCGAACAAAGAGTTGCGCACATTTTTTGTTTGAAATAGCTGTTCCAGTACGTAAATATATGTTACTTCAATGGGTGCCACCCATTTTGTGAGTTTTTTTTTAAATGACAAAAGAGAGATCTTTAAAACTTTGTTGCCTTTTTGTTACTGTAGATTTTTTAATTCTATTGACTTTTTAGTAAAAGGATTTTACGTTTGTTAATTTGTGAAAAACACAGAATGGAGTGATGGTAATAATACAGAAACGAATGATCTCGATGAAATAACTGGTATCGAAGTTATGGATGCGTAAATATCTATCTACCAGTTTTGGTTCGCGCCTTCGCGAATCATTCATTAAAATGTAAGTATAATAAAATATTTTAGTGTATCAGACACGTTCCTATTGTTCACTCTACTAACGAAATAAATTATTTAATAGTATGCATTTTACCTACTCGATTTTCATCCATTTCTCTGTACAGGGCAACAAACTAAAAATAGAACTTCTTACAATTAAAACATTTACAGTTATAGTTTTGTCTACGGTACCGTCAGCTATGACGTCATAACGGTCGACAACGGCAAACTCGAAATGAACGCGTGGTAGTACACTATACTGCGCTCACAAAACCGCTTTCCTAGCGTAAATAGAGTGGTGACCAACCATCTAATATCAGCGTCAAATAGCAGCATGATTGCATAGAAAAGTAAAGGGAACCGGAAACATTTCTCTGCCAAATCGACCCACTTGTGGCAGAGGCTCATGGTCAGAAATCGGTTGAAACAGCTTGTTATGGGGGACGAGGAGGAGAAAAGGGAGGGAGGGAGGATAAGAGGAGAAATTCAACAATTAATTATATAAATTAATAAAGGAATAATAAATATTGCCGTAAGTAGTTAAAGAAAATATATGGTTAAAATTGATTTATTTCGCTTATAAAACAGTAATAAATAAAAAAAATCTAAGTTCTTCTATAATATATACTAAAGTACGCTTGTTACAAATGATACATACATAGCGAAACTGTAAAAGATATGAACACAATACAATTCCAACGATGTCATAATAGGTATTTAGTACTTACAATTTTGCTAAGTATTTTTGAATTGTTAATCAACCCGAAATTTGCCAATAAGTACCGAAATCAATCGATAGATTTAAGTAAGTAAAACAGATGAAAATATAATATAAACACAAACTTTTTTATTAACCGTACTTACATTAGTTGTAGTAACCAGACAGATATAAAATACATATAAGATTCGCAATTGTTCCGTAAACCATACTGCATGTACGATTTCTTAGATTTAGATAAAATTTACTGCAAACTGTCCGGTTAATTTATTACACTGTTATTTTATTATACATCGCTGAAAAGCCTCCTTTGGAGACTGCTACAAGATATGGTCTTAAGACTCACCCACCCTCTAGTTCACCTGCCAGTACAAATCTGACACTAAAGATCCATTCTAGTCAATTAGTTGTCGCTTATTTGAGCTATGTGTCCGGCCCATTGCTTGCCACTTTGGCTTACTGATACCATACCGATCTGTACAAATATTTTTTTTTATTACACCCATTGAATAAAACTATTAATTTGCGCGGACGATAACTAGTGCAAAAAATGTAAAGCGAGTTACTCACTACGCAGATACGATATATGTATCTGAGCGCATATCTTTCAATATCGCTCTCTATGAAATTCAATGAACTAAAACACACAGCGTAGATAATTTTTTTTCGTTAACTATTTGTAAACACCGACATATATCAAAAGATTGTGACAATATTATCTGTTCATACAAACATATCCGTATTTTATCTGTATATAAATACAGAACGGACTGAAAAAATGTGATTAAATTCCCTTCGGTCCCTTTTAAGCTTTATATGACGTTCAATCCGAATTTTTCGACTTTTAGGAAATGGTAAAATGGTGGAATTCTGACGAGCTGTCTTGCAAATCTAGAAGAAATATACGCCAACCCATATTACATAACAAGCTGCATAAATAATTCGCTCCAATAAACACGTCTTACTAGACGTGTTTCTTGTATAAAGGATTTCGAATGAAAGTAACATTTTGTATATTATTATCTTATCTGCGTAGTGTGTGATACTTTTGGATAATTAAGTTTTTATACGCAGATAAAATATTATCGTATCTGCGGAGACTGTGACTCGCTTTAATCGAAAAAAAAAACGTTTTAATCACTATTATGCAAGTTTTCAATTGCTAACTTTTTAAATAAGTATTTGTTTATTATATAATAAGTAATGTTTAACATTAATGACGTTATAGATAATCAATACACAATAGTAACGTGCAACTTTGTGGAAAACACATCACATACAACATCGACATATTAAAATTAATTTATTGTTCACAACATATGCGTTGTTAGGTGCAAATATATTTAAATGAACACAAAATTTTAATTCAAGAGGCAATAGACCGGCCATATAGCTAACCGAGAACCAATAGAGAATTAAATAGAGAGCAAAGGGTAAGAGAGTTTAATCAACAAAATTGGCAAAGTGTATGAATTAATTAGTTATTTCCTTTTTTCAAATGTTACTCCGACAATAGTAATTTCGCACACTGACACACATCCAGACATTTATTTGTAAACTGTACAAGCCCAATGTCAAAGAGGAACACATACTGGCAGTTAGACGAAGTAAGCGGCGAGCTGCGCCATCTTGTCCTTGGGCTGCTTGTTGCGGTGCTTGGGGGCGCGCGCGCGCCCGCCGCGACCGCGCGGGGCCTGCGCGCGCGACGCCACCGCGCGGTGCTTCTCCACCTTGATGGGTAAATTTGTAGTGTAAGTAGGTAGGTAGGTAAAATAATCAAATTGATAAATTATAGTAAATACTGTTTTTTTTTTTCGTGGCGGCGCTGTCGTCGCGCCGCAAGCGAAACACCGAAGCCTAAATCACGCTATCAAAATTCCGAATCATAAACAGTATATATACAATATGTAACGTAATTAACGCACACCCTCAGACACCTCAATTAGTATATTATGTTATAATCATTATACATACACTGAATTTTTAGTTAAACATTTTTATGCACTGATTATTTATCAAATTAGTTAAACTAATTCCGGAAGAATGTTGTGAAGACTTTAACGTGTTTGAAATAAAGTTCATTTTTCTTTATTTTTATTGAATGGCAGAATTAGTAATAATGTTGCGTGAATAAGTCAACGTCATACACTATTTTTATTGTCACGAACCTCAAGCTCGTAACAATTGGTGTCAGAAGTGGGATAAAATCATGCCGATTTTACCTAAGGAAGAAACGGAGGGTGTCCGTACCCGAAGTCAACGCCAGCAGGAGACGGACCAACGAAGATTTTGTGGTGCAACGCCGCAGACGTCGGAGGGCCAGCCACCGGCTGCAGGCCCGTCGGTAGCTCCTACATCTGCAGCACCTGACTTAGGTGCTCTGATGGTGATGCTGCAGGAACAGGCTCGCCGACAGGAGGAGCAGGTCGCCGACAGGAGGAGCAGGCCCGTCAGTTGAAAGAGCAGCTGCAGAGCGGACAAGAGGAACAGGCCCGCTGGCAGGAGGAACAGGCCCGTCGTTTAGAAGAGCAACTACAACGCGATAAGGAAGAGCAGATGCTTCTCATGAAGGACCTTCACGCTATCTTCGGAAAAGAGACAACCGCCTGTCGGAGGCCGAAACCCGAATCGACCAAGTAAACAATCGGGTTGACAACGTAATGGCTGACGTGAAGAAAACGCTGGACGACCTCAAACTTGGGGATGGAACAACAGCTCCCGTAGTAGCTACAACACCTTCGCTACGTGGATTCAAAGTGCCGCCGTTTGACGGTACCTCTTCCTGGTCAGCCTAGAAGATCCAGTTCGAGGCTGTTATGAGGCGAACGGCTGGAATAAGTCAGGCCATGACTGCTCTCACACTAGGCCTGCGCGACCAGGCCTTAACAGTTCTGGAAGCTCTCGGTGAGGAAGTGACTTATGAGCAACTCCTTGAGGCATTGGAGGCGAGATATGGCGACGCTCACCTGGAACACGTCTTTCGTGCGCAGCTTAAAGATCGTGTGCAGCGCATCAACGAAAACCTGCAGCAGTGGGCTCTAGAAGTGGAGAAGCTGGTGCGAAAAGCATACCGGTCTGTACCTGCACTCGTTGAAGGGAACCTGGTGCAGACATTCATCGACGGCATCCGCGACTTGGAAGTCAGAGCTGTTGTGAGGCTCGGGCACCACGAGACGCTTAAGGACGCCTTGGCCCATGCACTGTAAGTGGAAGCCGTGCGGCAGGATCATCATTCCGCGTCAGGGAGGTTGCAGCAGCTACAGTTCGCGACCGCAACAAAGGATACAGCCCAAGGTGCTATGGCTGTGGGGAAAAGGGCCATCTTCGATCCAGCTGCCCTAAGCGAACCCTAGAAAGGGAAGGTGAACGATCTCAGGAGGGTAGTGCGGCCAACAGCACCGCCCAGCAGCAGCAGGGAAACGAGTAAAAGCCACAACCGCGGGGCGGGTGCTGGCTGATGTTAAAAGAGCCCCTAGGATCTCGATCTCACAAACCCATGATGGGAACAGTCTAATCATCAACGGCGAGGTCAACGGAATGCCGTGTAAACTGACCATAGACACTGGAGCCTCTCGTACGGTTGTTAGTTCCCAACTTATAAGTCAGTTCCTTGGGGACTCCGCATACAACCGAGAACGCATTAATTTGGTAACAGCCACCGGTCAGCGTATACCCTTCAGTGGAGAGAAGGAGATGGAGTTGAAGCTAGGCAACGTGATCTACCTGCATAATGTCATCGTGGCTGATATAATGGACGACTGCATTCTAGGCCTAGACTTTATGAGGAATAATTGTTGTGAGATCGACGTTAAGCAAGGTGTTTTGAAATGTGGACAGGAGGAACTTTTTATGGAAGGTGCGCTACCAGGGAACGTGTACAGCATTAAGAAGATTGTTCTTCCGCCGAGATCGGAAACGATTGTTCCGGTTAGTCTTCCTCGAAACGCTGGGCAAGCTCACCGTTGTGTACTTGTGGAAAGGGTAAACAATGACCTTCCATGGAAAGTAGCTCGAACCTTGGTCAGGACCACTGACATCTCAGGAGTACGTGTGCTGAACCTTTGCGACCGGGAACAGATTATAGAAAAAGGCACACTGATTGGTACTTGTGAGGAAGTGGATTGGTTACGTCGGTGCCAATATATATCGAGTGGGAACGCCAGCAAGGATGCAGAAACGAGAGTGACCACACTTTTGGAAGACTGTCGCAGTGTTCTCTCCCCGAACGAATTGGTCAAGGCGAAGAAGTTGTTACTCAAGTACGCCGATGTATTCTCATCAAACGATGCTGACATAGGAAAGACTGGCTTAGTTCAACACAAAATAAACACAGGGGAAGAATTGCCTATCCGTCAGCGGCCAAGAAGATTGCCGGTAGCACGTGAAAAGGAAGTGGAAACCATGATTGAAGGAATGGTGAAGGATGGTGTTATTGAACCTTCCTCTAGTCCATGGTGTTCACCAGTGGTGCTGGTGAAGAAGAAGGATGGCAGCATGCGGTTTTGTGTTGACTACCGCCGTCTGAACGACGTTACGAAGAAGGACAGCTATCCCTTGCCAAGAATTGATGACACGCTGGACATGCTTACAGGAATAAAGTGGTTTAGCACGCTGGATCTAAAAAGTGGCTACTGGCAAGTTGAAATTGACCCTAAGGACAAGGAGAAAACTGCGTTCTCGACGGGAAAGAGTCTGTGGCAATTTAAAATAATGCCGTTTGGGTTGTGCAATGCTCCAGCAACGTTTGAAAGGCTGATGGAACTTGTACTTACCGGGCTAATTGGCGATGCCTGTCTGGTCTACTTGGATGACATCATCATCGTAGGCCGTACGTTTGAGGAACACCTTCAAAACCTGGAACTCGTGCTCATGAAGATTCAGAGTGCCAACCTCAAGTTGAGCCCGAAGAAATGTTCACTATTCCAACGGCAAGTTAACTTTTTGGGGTTTGTAGTATCGGAAGAAGGTATCCGCACAGATCCAGAGAAAATCGCCGCTGTCAAGGATTGGCCGGTTCCAAAAGACAAGACGCAGGTTAGAACATTTTTGGGTTTGTGCTCCTATTACCAGCGATTTGTGAAGAACTTTGCAGATATAGCCCAACCTCTGCACAAGCTAACCGAGGAGAAGCGACATTTCTGCTGGGATGAAAGTTGCAATATCGCATTCCAGGAGCTCAAGGACCGTCTGTGCAAAACACCTATTTTGGGATACCCTGATGCAAGCAAACAATTTATAGTTGACACAGACACAAGTGATATAGGACTTGGCGGTGTGTTGTCTCAACGGAATGGTGACCAAGAGGTCGTGATAGCGTACTTCAGCAAGTCGTTGTCAAAACCGGAAAGGAACTATTGTATCACAAGACGCGAATTGCTCGCTGTGGTAAAGTCGTTGCAGCATTTTAGCAAATATCTTCTGGGACGAAAATTTCACTTACGAACTGACCATGCTGCACTAAAATGGCTATTGCAGTTTAAAAATCCAGAAGGACAAGTTGCGAGGTGAATTGAACTACTGCAGGAATACGACTTTGAGATCGAACATCGCAGCGGAAAATCTCACGGCAACGCAGATGCATTGTCAAGAAGACTTTGTCCTGAAGATTGCAACCATTGTACTAGGCAAGAGAGTAAGGAAGAGGTATCCGTGAGGATGCTCAGGACGGACCACTTCAGCAACGAATGGAAGGACAGCTTACAACATGCACAGCAGGAAAATCCGAACATCAAGCCGATTCTGGAATGGATAAAGGCCAGTGCTCCCAAGCCTAAGTGAAGCGACGTCTCAGCAATGAGTTCGACCACTAAAAGCTATTGGGTCCAGTGGGACAGCTTGCTGCTTCAGGATGGAGTTCTGTGCCGTAAATGGGAAAATGTTAGGGGAGACCGCTGTCATTTGCAAATGGTTGTCCCTAAAGCTAAAGTACCGGATGTTCTACAGCTGTACCATAATGATTGTTCCGGAGGCCATCTGGGAGTTAAACGAACTCTACTGAAGATCCGAGAACGGTTTTATTGGGTCCACTGTCGAAACGATGTCGAGGACTGGTGTCGCAAATGTACCACGTTGCGGCTGGTACATTTGCGGTTGTTGTGCGGCTGTAAAGGGACCTCAGACTCGTAGTAGAGGTGCATTGAAGTTGTACAATGTTGGTGCACCATGGGAGAGAATAGCCATTGACGTGGCGGGGCCGTTTGCGGAGAGTGAAAGCGGTAACAAGTATTTCATGGTTGTGATGGATTACTTCACAAAGTGGCCAGAAGTTTTCGCCATTCCAAATCAAGAAGCTTCAACAGTTGCAGATAAACTAGTTCATGAAGTATTCTGTCGTTTTGGAGTACCTTTAGAGATTCACAGCGATCAAGGATGGAATTTTGAGTCTCAAATATTCCAGGAAACTTGCCGAGTTATGGGTACTCATAAAACAAGAACGACTTCTTATCACCCGCAATCTGATGGAATGGTGGAACGATTTAATCAGACATTGGAGAGGTACCTAGCAAAAGTTGTAGACAATCGGCAACGAGATTGGGACAAGCACATACAACCGCTTTTGTTGTCATATCGAAGTTCTGTTCACGAAAGTACAGCAGTGACACCAGCTTTCGCAAACTTTGGAAGAGAATTACGGCTGCCTGCAGACCTGATCACCGGGATACCACCTGATGCCCCACGCAGTATAACCGATTATGCAAATGACTTGCGGAACAAAATGAATGACATTTATGAGCACGTCAGACAATCGGGCCAGCAAATGTCTGCGAAAATGAAAACCCGGTACGACCGCAAAATGAACAATAAAGGGTTCAACGAAGGTTCATTAGTGTGGTTGCACAATCCAGTCCGCAGCAAAGGGAAATCTCCTAAGCTTCAAGCTAAATGGGACGGCCCGTACCGAATTGTAACCAGGATCAACGATGTGACCTACCGGATACAGAAAGACGCAAGAGGGACTCCTAAGATCAGACATTGGAGAGGATCGCTTGGCGCGTTATTATGGGACCGATAATGCTCGGGACGAGCATGTCTTAGGAGGGGGCAGTGTTGCGTGAATAAGTCAACGTCATACACTAGCGCCATCTAGTGTCAGGGACGAGAGCGAGGGTGCTTTGCAGAAAATGACATCACAAATCTTTGAACCGACAGCGCCATCCGAAGAACTAAGTTTCTAGAAAATCTACCTTCGAACACTCGTCGCTTTGCGCGCATTTACTTGAATATTCCGGATGCTTCATTGCTAATTTGTATATACAGGCGCTGCAAGATGCGATCGGGGCAGTACTGGATTTGGGCGAGACAAGCGAAGCTTCGGAGCGGAATAAAGTGAATTAGTGTGTTTAATTATTAGTGTTTTAAGTTTTAATTTGTGTAAAGTAAATTAAAGTGTTAATTTAGGTAATTTTATCGGCAATTTTTACTGTCACGAACCTCAAGCTCGTAACAATAATACAAATAAAACTGCACTCTTAAGTCTTATTGCCTTAAGTTACGGCCATTTCAGTTTGTTTTGACTGTACAGATTTAGTATGACTGTAATTTACGTAGTTTTAATTATTTTTGAGATAAAAAATTACCTATATTAAAAATGATAGGAATCGATTCAGTAAACGATTCTGAACAAACTACTTTCTCAAAGTGCGTTAATTATGTTACGTCTTGTAGAACATCTCCGAACTATAACACGGAGTGTTGGCCACTTACCGGGCACAACACCTTGCCCGGCGGGAGATCTCCCCTTTTCCTTCTACGGCCACAGTGGTGACCACCCGACGTGATTTGAACACGCAACCAGCAACCTTCGGAAACTTTAAGCTTCATCATCGTCATAGAATACCCCCACCCATTCGCTCCCGAGCAGATATCGTCTGCAGTTTTCATATCCTGCAAGCCATCTAGCTTCACAAGGTTCATCGCAGCACTGGAATAATAATGCTTCCTGTTCCTTCAAGCTACTCTCTGCGCTACAGTGTTCGGCACGGCTCTGAGCCTTACTGCTCGCCTCTGCTTCACGGCACTCTCGCAGATTACTTGCCTTCTTCTCGACTCACCGCAGACTACAAGGCAATCTCTTGGCACTTTCACATTCGAACGGCCACATTTTTTATAGAACATGGGTGACAAACGAGCACACAGTCTACCTGATGGTAAGTGGATATTGTGACCCATAAACATCTAAATTTAACTTCGATTAAAAATAAAAACTCACCCCTGAGGACTAAGATAGAATGCCTCGTTTCCAGTAAAAAAAAGGTGTCCGGATCTCTACGCTCACCATACGAAACACAACAGCATTAAACTGCTATTTTACGCTGGTATTCTGTGAGGACGTGGTCCTTCCCCGGCGAGCCGACCCATTCGTGTTACAGCCATAATATAGCTGCAGGGTGGCTCTACCACGTCTTTTTTATTGGATGTGGATGCTAATCGAGCACACAGTCCACCTGGTTGTAAGTGGATGCTGTGGCCCATAAACATCTACATTTATCCTCGATTAAGAATTAAAGTGCAGTTGCGTTGCCAGCCTTAAGGACTAAGATGTAATGTCTCATTTCCAGTAAAAAGGGTCTCCGGTTCCCTACACTCACCATACGAAACACACCAGCATTGAACTGATATTGATTAAAACTACTTTTACTCAATATCAGTTCTATTTTTGTTACAGAGAGCACGAGGGATCTGTGACAGCAAACACCTGGCTGCCGAGCTTCAGCACGTCAAGCAAGTTCTGCACAAAAAGCTTCGGGTCCCGCGGCTACGTCACAGTGAACGAGTGAAGGCGGCCACATTCGAGCGTGTGCCTGCTGTACTACCATATGTCAGAGGTGTCACAGACAAGATTGGCTATATCTTGAAGCGAGCTTCTATTAGAACATTCTACAAGCCGCCGAAGAAGATTAGTCAGTTCCTACCATCCGTCAAGTGTCATATTCCTCTACAAGATGCAGGAGTGTAAAAGCTTGATTGTGAATGTGGTCTCTCTTATATAGGACAAACAAAAAGATCAATTACAACCCGCGTAAAAGAACATATAGGTGATGTGAAGCATCAACGTTCCGGGAAGTCTGCAGTTTGCGATCATATCCTTGACGGCCCCAACCATTACATCAGATTTGATAGACCACAAATTCTCGCGAAAGAACACCGATTCCTACCAAGGATGATACGTGAGGCTATTGAAATTAAAAAACATCCTAATTTCTCCTCCGAACTTCTCTGTTATGACAACCTTACGTACACGAAGACCCTACTAATGAACAAAGTTTTGACGATAGACTGATATGAGAACAAAACTATCGAAAAATGTAATACCCAAATACCAATGACTGGTGATGGGAGCAAAAAGCATAAACCTTAGAAGCGTTAGGTCGATATTCATAGATGTTTTCGAGCTCAAGCTCCAAAATGTCAAAATTTGTGAAATACTATTGCCTAAACTCAAATTTTGTCATTGTGGAGTTTGAGTTTAAACTCGAGATTGTTTCTGAATACCGGGCTAAAGTTAAATACTACGTGTTCATTTCATGAATACCGTAACCTCCCGCCGCGCTACCTCATACCGCGCCTCCGCTATACTACCGATAGCAACTATATATATATATTTATATATATATATATATATATATATATATATATATATATATATATATATATATATATATAGTAAGTACTATATTAGACGAAAACATGATTCCGTAAAATTTTTTCGATAGAAAAAATCCAGTTACCTCCTAACTGAACAATAAACCACTGTTATTCATAAAATACTTTAAATAAGATCATGAAACTTTGCATAGTAACTGAACTAACTATAAAGCAGAGCTTATGTTTTTTATATTTTTTAAATTACCATTACTTTTACTGTAAAAATAAATTACCTAAACTATCGGCGTCCTGAAGCTTGTTTCCTGCGCGGTTCCTACGGAGGATCTTGCTAAGCCATTTGAGGTTATATTCCCCCTTAATGAAGTAAATTATTAAAGAAATTAATTATGTAACTATTTAAAAATATTTCAGCGTCAAATTTAAAAAAAAATAGTAAATACTATATGTCAATTTTTATAATAACAATGTAAATGTTTATATATAAATCTAAAATAAAGTAAGATGTATCTACCTCAAACTCTCAAAGCCAGTGAAGACTTACGGATCTGAGACGAAGTCCCTGACTGCTGGCCGTATAAGGAAGCACAAGGTCGCTCAGCGAGCTATGGAGAGGGCTATGCTCGGGGTTTCTCTGTGTGATAAACTTAGAAATGAGGATATCCGCAGTAGAACCAGAGTGACCGACATAGCCCAACGAATTAGTAAGCTGAAGGGGCAATGGGCCGGTCATATAGCTCGAAGAAGAAACCCATAACCGATGGGGAAAAAAGATTCTCGAATAGCAGCCTCGTACCGGTAGGCGTAGTGTAGAACGACCCCCCACTAGATGGAGTGACGTCCTAGTAAGACATGCATGAAATCGATGGATGCAGGTGGCTCAGGACCGTGCTTTGTGGCATTACTTGGGGTAGGCCTATGTTCAGCAGTATACTTATGAAGGGATGTAATGATGATGAAATCTAAAATATCTAAAACATTAATAAATTGTAAAAAAATAATACAATAAATGTTAAATGTCAAAAAACTCAGTTTTTCCATATTTCACTATTATTATAGATTTATTGTTCTTTATAAGTCACATATTCGTCTAAAGTATAAAAACATTTTGGTGCCAGCATTGAGCTCTTATGTACTACGTACTAGAGGCGAGACTGTAGTTAGTTACGCTGTACCATTCAATTGCGTCGTTATTGCCGCACTATACTAAGTTACTCTTTAGTATATATTCAGTAATCTATGGTTACTCGCTAGGCACTAGCGAGTTGACACGTATTGATTAATTATATTTAAAAAAAACATTCTCGATAAAATATGCCATGCCGTGGTGTGTTTTCAGATATTGCACAAATAATTCAAGTAATGTAAGCAAATACCAAGGAATAACTTTTTATCGGTTAATAAGATACTTAATCAATTAAAAAGTGTTATAGATTAATAATAAAACAAGTTGTTCCTAAGACGCCATCTCGTGTCATGGAATATAGATTATGAAATTAATTTGTTCAGATGCGACATTTCTGTGGGTAGTTAAGTATAGGACGAATACATTATTATGCACAATTTTTTTTGTAGAAGCATATTATCATAATTAGGCAAATTTTTTATATTTAAATCTGCTTATTATTCTTTTTTTAGGTTTCCCCATCAAAGTAAAAGTGGAATAAATTCGTCCATTTTTAACTCTCGCGTGCCCAGCATTTATGAACGGCTCTTATTCTAGTTTAAATAAATATATTTTTAATTTACATGTTACATTAATATGTTTTGTTAAGGGCCCCTTTTCCCAAATTTATGTTTCTAAATCGTGTTGTTTTCAAAGAAATCATCATATTTAAAATCCTAAAAAAATATATAGTACAGATAAACGTTTGATCTAGTGACTTTTTTGGATAAAAACACAATATTAAACTTTTAACTCGATAAAAAAAATCAGAAGTAACATCGATTTTGAAAGCATTTTCAGTTTTATGAGAATTAGGGGAACGCTATATTTATGAAAATTTTACATTTCATTTACTAATCGGGTTTGACATGGATGTTATTGGATAGATTTATAATTTGGCACTTATTTTTTTCTATATAAAATAAAATACGTAAAAATCGACTCGCGCGCACCACGCCAGTGCCGCCAGTGTCCAGCCGGACGTCATCGAGGGAGGACTTGCGCTATTTTTGCTCGCGACTACGTTGTCGTCGCCGCTCGCGTAGTAGTACCTACCTACTAGCATAAAAACTTGTTGTATTATATGTAATATAATAGAAATTAGTTTAAAAAGACAATACTCGTATCTAAGTATACTGACCTATGTTTTTTAAACAGTTTTTGTAAATAAATATTTTTTGTAAGATGTGATTTAATTAAAATGGCGAATAAAAAATACAAAATTAGGAAAAAAGCCTACCTAAAGTGAAGAAGATCCGAAAGTGTATTGCGTAAGTACTTAATAAGTTCTTATAACCTAGCCCTAGCGTAACATCAACAGGTCATTTACAATAAAAAAATACATATTGGAATAATTAGATATCTACTTTAACAGGGACATAGCTACATCAGTATGACAATTTTCGTTTTCTAATGTTCCACTATTTAGGGGGTGGATTCGTCACAATATAATTTACTGTAATCTAGCTAAGCTACACAGACTAGCGAAGTCAGTATGACAAGAATTTTAAATCCTATAGTAACATTAACCTATATTTTTGCATACCTACTAACTCTAGTAATTAATTTTTTTTTGCTTTTTGAAATTTTGTAAATTTATTTATTCCATTCCAGTGCTCTGAGATCTCGTACCAATAAAGGTACTTTGATATCCAAAAAAAGTACCGATAGGCACTCTAAGGAGAGGCAGTATGCGTAGGTACATTATATACATATTACACAGTATACTAGGGAGGAACAGTTTTACCTATTATTATTATTTGTATCGAAATCGAAGATGGAATCCAAATTAATACAGTTTTACCATAAATGCCTACTTCCTGAAATCGTGAATCCCAGACATACGCGCGGTATGGGCATAAGAAATCTGACACTTGAAGAAAACAAATCATCCGAAAATAAGGAAAATGAGGAACCTCTAACACAAAAGAGTCCTGATTTGTTATCAGATGCTAGTCCACAAGCATTAAGGAATATATCGGTCGATGAAAATGAACCTGGACCTAGCACACGAGAACTAGATTTTATTGAATTTTAATTTTTAGTTGGCTTTTTTCAATTTTTATTTTCCTCTATTATTAAAATTTCACCCAAATTTTATTTTAATTTTTTTGTAAATGATTATAAAAAAGCCTTTTCAAGCTTTTTTAGGATTTCGTAGCCGAATGGAAAAAACCGGAACCCTTATAGATTCGTCATGTATGTCTGTCCGTCCGTCCGTCCGTGTGTTACAGCCTTTTATTCCGAAACTATTCGGACTACATATTTGAAACCTAGTAGGTAGATGTATTCTGTGAATTTCGTTTCTATACAAAAATAAAATACAAAAAAAAATTATAAGTACAAAAAACAACAAAAAATGTACAAATAAAAAAACTAAATAAAAATTGATCAAACGAAAACAAAAAGTCTGAATGGGGATTCGAACCCGAACCTTTCTTCAGCGTAGACTTCATAGGCCGACACTATAACCGCTCGGCTACGTAACAATAGCGGCGAAATTACGAAACATACTGCGCGGGTAAATCTTTATGCGTGAAAATAGGGCGAAAACGGACGAAAACGATTTTTCCCAGACATGAGACCTAGCTAGATCGATTTTTCGTCCCCGTAAACCCCTAAGTTGAAACTTTCATGAAATCGTTAGAGCCGTTTTCGAGAACTCATTTAAATATATATATATATATATATATATATATATATATATATATATATATATATATATATATATATATATATATATATATATATACAAATATTGCTCGTTTAATAGTATAGGATAAGTAGTTAATTTATTTATCAACAACATTCCTAGGATAGCTAACAAAATCGAACTACTGATTTATTTATACTGTGGCGTGCTCGCCCGCCTCCATAGGTCACCGAAGTTCATGTCGCGCCGGCTCCTGTGCAACGCGGGCGCGAGCCGTCTCAGTGCGTAAAATGCCTAAACTTTCGGGAAAAGGGGCCCTTAAAAATACATTTAGTATGTTTTTTATATTTGACATAGTTACCTTTTAATATATTCAGATAAAAATATCATTAAAATATAATTTTGATATAATATTACGTAATATTATATTAAATAAGGAAATATAATATGAAAAATAAGTAACAAAATTATTTAAAAAATTATTTAAGTATTAAAAATTGTACTCGAACATTTAATATTTTTACCTACTGATCATTCTACCTACCAGGCGGTCCCATAATGAACTGGCCTGATATAGTTCAACGCGACATGTCGCTACTTATTGTGTTGCATTAAATAGTACGTTTATCGTGCACTTAATATAAGAAACATGCATCGACATGAAATGCTTAGTCTTAGTTTAACAGGCATTTGAATAACGAGAGTCGCGTATTTTTTCAAAATGTCGAAAACTGAGTATCGAAGTGTCATAAAGTTTCTGTTTAAAGAAGGTTTATCCCCTGCTCAAATAAAAGAACGATTGGATGGCGTGTATAAGGAGTCTACCCCCTCCTATAGCACAGTGAAAAATTGGGTGAAAGAGTTTCGCCTCGGGAGAGAAACCGTCGAAGACTTTGGCCACGACGGTCGACCTGTGGAAGTGCTCACTCCCGAAACGATTGCTCTTATCGAAGAGGAGGTTCTGAGTGACCGCCGTTTGAAGATTAGAGAAATTGCAGCAAGGCTTGGGCTCTCTAAAAGTACCGTTCATCGCGCGATCCATGAACATCTTCACATGAAAAAAGTGAGTGCAAGATGGGTACCGAAACTTCTTTCAGCGGTACAGAGACAGGAAAGAGTGCGCTGCGCTTCGGAGTTTTTGGATCTTTGTGGCGAAAATCCAAAGACTGTGATCGAGCGGCTAGTGACTGGTGATGAAACTATGATCTTGTATTATGATCCACAAAGCAAGCGCGAGTCAATGGAATGGCGTTATAAGGGTGAAAAGCCCCCTAGAAAGGCAAAGGTGCAACAATCGACTAAAAATCTGATGTGCACAATATTTTGGGATTTTCAAGGCATTTTGATGGTGGAGTTTAAAGAACGTAATACAGTCGTGAACGGCGAATATTATGCTTCTTTAATATATAAATTACGAGACAAGACAAAGGAAAAACGAAGAGGCAAGCTGTCTAAAGGTGTCCTGTTGCTCCATGACAACGCCCCTGTTCATACCGCTGGTGTTTCGAAGGATGCAGTTCGTCAATGCGGGTTCACAGAAGTTCAACATCCACCTTACAGTCCAGACATGGCCCCGTCCGACTATTATTTATTTCCAAATTTAAAGCGAGACTTAAGAGGAAGAAAATTTTCAAGCGATGAAGAGTTGCAGGCGGCCGTCTTCAGTCATTTTGAGGATAAAAAATGTGATTATTTTTATAAAGGTTTAGAGACGTTGATTCACAGATGTCAGAAGTGTGTTAGTATTCATGGTGATTATATTGAAAAATAAAATTGGTTTCGTTTCATTTCCTTCATTGGTTCATAGTTAGGCCAATTCATTATGGGACCGCCTACGTATGTTTATTCTATGATAAAATAAACCAACCGCGCGAACAAAGAGTTGCGCACATTTTTTGTTTGAAATAGCTGTTCCAGTACGTAAATATATGTTACTTCAATGGGTGCCACCCATTTTGTGAGTTTTTTTTTAAATGACAAAAGAGAGATCTTTAAAACTTTGTTGCCTTTTTGTTACTGTAGATTTTTTAATTCTATTGACTTTTTAGTAAAAGGATTTTACGTTTGTTAATTTGTGAAAAACACAGAATGGAGTGATGGTAATAATACAGAAACGAATGATCTCGATGAAATAACTGGTATCGAAGTTATGGATGCGTAAATATCTATCTACCAGTTTTGGTTCGCGCCTTCGCGAATCATTCATTAAAATGTAAGTATAATAAAATATTTTAGTGTATCAGACACGTTCCTATTGTTCACTCTACTAACGAAATAAATTATTTAATAGTATGCATTTTACCTACTCGATTTTCATCCATTTCTCTGTACAGGGCAACAAACTAAAAATAGAACTTCTTACAATTAAAACATTTACAGTTATAGTTTTGTCTACGGTACCGTCAGCTATGACGTCATAACGGTCGACAACGGCAAACTCGAAATGAACGCGTGGTAGTACACTATACTGCGCTCACAAAACCGCTTTCCTAGCGTAAATAGAGTGGTGACCAACCATCTAATATCAGCGTCAAATAGCAGCATGATTGCATAGAAAAGTAAAGGGAACCGGAAACATTTCTCTGCCAAATCGACCCACTTGTGGCAGAGGCTCATGGTCAGAAATCGGTTGAAACAGCTTGTTATGGGGGACGAGGAGGAGAAAAGGGAGGGAGGGAGGATAAGAGGAGAAATTCAACAATTAATTATATAAATTAATAAAGGAATAATAAATATTGCCGTAAGTAGTTAAAGAAAATATATGGTTAAAATTGATTTATTTCGCTTATAAAACAGTAATAAATAAAAAAAATCTAAGTTCTTCTATAATATATACTAAAGTACGCTTGTTACAAATGATACATACATAGCGAAACTGTAAAAGATATGAACACAATACAATTCCAACGATGTCATAATAGGTATTTAGTACTTACAATTTTGCTAAGTATTTTTGAATTGTTAATCAACCCGAAATTTGCCAATAAGTACCGAAATCAATCGATAGATTTAAGTAAGTAAAACAGATGAAAATATAATATAAACACAAACTTTTTTATTAACCGTACTTACATTAGTTGTAGTAACCAGACAGATATAAAATACATATAAGATTCGCAATTGTTCCGTAAACCATACTGCATGTACGATTTCTTAGATTTAGATAAAATTTACTGCAAACTGTCCGGTTAATTTATTACACTGTTATTTTATTATACATCGCTGAAAAGCCTCCTTTGGAGACTGCTACAAGATATGGTCTTAAGACTCACCCACCCTCTAGTTCACCTGCCAGTACAAATCTGACACTAAAGATCCATTCTAGTCAATTAGTTGTCGCTTATTTGAGCTATGTGTCCGGCCCATTGCTTGCCACTTTGGCTTACTGATACCATACCGATCTGTACAAATATTTTTTTTTATTACACCCATTGAATAAAACTATTAATTTGCGCGGACGATAACTAGTGCAAAAAATGTAAAGCGAGTCACTCACTACGCAGATACGATATATGTATCTGAGCGCATATCTTTCAATATCGCTCTCTATGAAATTCAATGAACTAAAACACACAGCGTAGATAATTTTTTTTCGTTAACTATTTGTAAACACCGACATATATCAAAAGATTGTGACAATATTATCTGTTCATACAAACATATCCGTATTTTATCTGTATATAAATACAGAACGGACTGAAAAAATGTGATTAAATTCCCTTCGGTCCCTTTTAAGCTTTATATGACGTTCAATCCGAATTTTTCGACTTTTAGGAAATGGTAAAATGGTGGAATTCTGACGAGCTGTCTTGCAAATCTAGAAGAAATATACGCCAACCCATATTACATAACAAGCTGCATAAATAATTCGCTCCAATAAACACGTCTTACTAGACGTGTTTCTTGTATAAAGGATTTCGAATGAAAGTAACATTTTGTATATTATTATCTTATCTGCGTAGTGTGTGATACTTTTGGATAATTAAGTTTTTATACGCAGATAAAATATTATCGTATCTGCGGAGACTGTGACTCGCTTTAATCGAAAAAAAAAACGTTTTAATCACTATTATGCAAGTTTTCAATTGCTAACTTTTTAAATAAGTATTTGTTTATTATATAATAAGTAATGTTTAACATTAATGACGTTATAGATAATCAATACACAATAGTAACGTGCAACTTTGTGGAAAACACATCACATACAACATCGACATATTAAAATTAATTTATTGTTCACAACATATGCGTTGTTAGGTGCAAATATATTTAAATGAACACAAAATTTTAATTCAAGAGGCAATAGACCGGCCATATAGCTAACCGAGAACCAATAGAGAATTAAATAGAGAGCAAAGGGTAAGAGAGTTTAATCAACAAAATTGGCAAAGTGTATGAATTAATTAGTTATTTCCTTTTTTCAAATGTTACTCCGACAATAGTAATTTCGCACACTGACACACATCCAGACATTTATTTGTAAACTGTACAAGCCCAATGTCAAAGAGGAACACATACTGGCAGTTAGACGAAGTAAGCGGCGAGCTGCGCCATCTTGTCCTTGGGCTGCTTGTTGCGGTGCTTGGGGGCGCGCGCGCGCCCGCCGCGACCGCGCGGGGCCTGCGCGCGCGACGCCACCGCGCGGTGCTTCTCCACCTTGATGGGTAAATTTGTAGTGTAAGTAGGTAGGTAGGTAAAATAATCAAATTGATAAATTATAGTAAATACTGTTTTTTTTTCGTGGCGGCGCTGTCGTCGCGCCGCAAGCGAAACACCGAAGCCTATATCACGCTATCAAAATTCCGAATCATAAACAGTATATATACAATATGTAACGTAATTAACGCACACCCTCAGACACCTCAATTAGTATATTATGTTATAATCATTATACATACACTGAATTTTTAGTTAAACATTTTTATGCACTGATTATTTATCAAATTAGTTAAACTAATTCCGGAAGAATGTTGTGAAGACTTTAACGTGTTTGAAATAAAGTTCATTTTTCTTTATTTTTATTGAATGGCAGAATTAGTAATAATGTTGCGTGAATAAGTCAACGTCATACACTATTTTTATTGTCACGAACCTCAAGCTCGTAACAATTGGTGTCAGAAGTGGGATAAAATCATGCCGATTTTACCTAAGGAAGAAACGGAGGGTGTCCGTACCCGAAGTCAACGCCAGCAGGAGACGGACCAACGAAGATTTTGTGGTGCAACGCCGCAGACGTCGGAGGGCCAGCCACCGGCTGCAGGCCCGTCGGTAGCTCCTACATCTGCAGCACCTGACTTAGGTGCTCTGATGGTGATGCTGCAGGAACAGGCTCGCCGACAGGAGGAGCAGGTCGCCGACAGGAGGAGCAGGTCGCCGACAGGAGGAGCAGGCCCGTCAGTTGAAAGAGCAGCTGCAGAGCGGACAAGAGGAACAGGCCCGCTGGCAGGAGGAACAGGCCCGTCGTTTAGAAGAGCAACTACAACGCGATAAGGAAGAGCAGATGCTTCTCATGAAGGACCTTCACGCTATCTTCGGAAAAGAGACAACCGCCTGTCGGAGGCCGAAACCCGAATCGACCAAGTAAACAATCGGGTTGACAACGTAATGGCTGACGTGAAGAAAACGCTGGACGACCTCAAACTTGGGGATGGAACAACAGCTCCCGTAGTAGCTACAACACCTTCGCTACGTGGATTCAAAGTGCCGCCGTTTGACGGTACCTCTTCCTGGTCAGCCTAGAAGATCCAGTTCGAGGCTGTTATGAGGCGAACGGCTGGAATAAGTCAGGCCATGACTGCTCTCACACTAGGCCTGCGCGACCAGGCCTTAACAGTTCTGGAAGCTCTCGGTGAGGAAGTGACTTATGAGCAACTCCTTGAGGCATTGGAGGCGAGATATGGCGACGCTCACCTGGAACACGTCTTTCGTGCGCAGCTTAAAGATCGTGTGCAGCGCATCAACGAAAACCTGCAGCAGTGGGCTCTAGAAGTGGAGAAGCTGGTGCGAAAAGCATACCGGTCTGTACCTGCACTCGTTGAAGGGAACCTGGTGCAGACATTCATCGACGGCATCCGCGACTTGGAAGTCAGAGCTGTTGTGAGGCTCGGGCACCACGAGACGCTTAAGGACGCCTTGGCCCATGCACTGTAAGTGGAAGCCGTGCGGCAGGATCATCATTCCGCGTCAGGGAGGTTGCAGCAGCTACAGTTCGCGACCGCAACAAAGGATACAGCCCAAGGTGCTATGGCTGTGGGGAAAAGGGCCATCTTCGATCCAGCTGCCCTAAGCGAACCCTAGAAAGGGAAGGTGAACGATCTCAGGAGGGTAGTGCGGCCAACAGCACCGCCCAGCAGCAGCAGGGAAACGAGTAAAAGCCACAACCGCGGGGCGGGTGCTGGCTGATGTTAAAAGAGCCCCTAGGATCTCGATCTCACAAACCCATGATGGGAACAGTCTAATCATCAACGGCGAGGTCAACGGAATGCCGTGTAAACTGACCATAGACACTGGAGCCTCTCGTACGGTTGTTAGTTCCCAACTTATAAGTCAGTTCCTTGGGGACTCCGCATACAACCGAGAACGCATTAATTTGGTAACAGCCACCGGTCAGCGTATACCCTTCAGTGGAGAGAAGGAGATGGAGTTGAAGCTAGGCAACGTGATCTACCTGCATAATGTCATCGTGGCTGATATAATGGACGACTGCATTCTAGGCCTAGACTTTATGAGGAATAATTGTTGTGAGATCGACGTTAAGCAAGGTGTTTTGAAATGTGGACAGGAGGAACTTTTTATGGAAGGTGCGCTACCAGGGAACGTGTACAGCATTAAGAAGATTGTTCTTCCGCCGAGATCGGAAACGATTGTTCCGGTTAGTCTTCCTCGAAACGCTGGGCAAGCTCACCGTTGTGTACTTGTGGAAAGGGTAAACAATGACCTTCCATGGAAAGTAGCTCGAACCTTGGTCAGGACCACTGACATCTCAGGAGTACGTGTGCTGAACCTTTGCGACCGGGAACAGATTATAGAAAAAGGCACACTGATTGGTACTTGTGAGGAAGTGGATTGGTTACGTCGGTGCCAATATATATCGAGTGGGAACGCCAGCAAGGATGCAGAAACGAGAGTGACCACACTTTTGGAAGACTGTCGCAGTGTTCTCTCCCCGAACGAATTGGTCAAGGCGAAGAAGTTGTTACTCAAGTACGCCGATGTATTCTCATCAAACGATGCTGACATAGGAAAGACTGGCTTAGTTCAACACAAAATAAACACAGGGGAAGAATTGCCTATCCGTCAGCGGCCAAGAAGATTGCCGGTAGCACGTGAAAAGGAAGTGGAAACCATGATTGAAGGAATGGTGAAGGATGGTGTTATTGAACCTTCCTCTAGTCCATGGTGTTCACCAGTGGTGCTGGTGAAGAAGAAGGATGGCAGCATGCGGTTTTGTGTTGACTACCGCCGTCTGAACGACGTTACGAAGAAGGACAGCTATCCCTTGCCAAGAATTGATGACACGCTGGACATGCTTACAGGAATAAAGTGGTTTAGCACGCTGGATCTAAAAAGTGGCTACTGGCAAGTTGAAATTGACCCTAAGGACAAGGAGAAAACTGCGTTCTCGACGGGAAAGAGTCTGTGGCAATTTAAAATAATGCCGTTTGGGTTGTGCAATGCTCCAGCAACGTTTGAAAGGCTGATGGAACTTGTACTTACCGGGCTAATTGGCGATGCCTGTCTGGTCTACTTGGATGACATCATCATCGTAGGCCGTACGTTTGAGGAACACCTTCAAAACCTGGAACTCGTGCTCATGAAGATTCAGAGTGCCAACCTCAAGTTGAGCCCGAAGAAATGTTCACTATTCCAACGGCAAGTTAACTTTTTGGGGTTTGTAGTATCGGAAGAAGGTATCCGCACAGATCCAGAGAAAATCGCCGCTGTCAAGGATTGGCCGGTTCCAAAAGACAAGACGCAGGTTAGAACATTTTTGGGTTTGTGCTCCTATTACCAGCGATTTGTGAAGAACTTTGCAGATATAGCCCAACCTCTGCACAAGCTAACCGAGGAGAAGCGACATTTCTGCTGGGATGAAAGTTGCAATATCGCATTCCAGGAGCTCAAGGACCGTCTGTGCAAAACACCTATTTTGGGATACCCTGATGCAAGCAAACAATTTATAGTTGACACAGACACAAGTGATATAGGACTTGGCGGTGTGTTGTCTCAACGGAATGGTGACCAAGAGGTCGTGATAGCGTACTTCAGCAAGTCGTTGTCAAAACCGGAAAGGAACTATTGTATCACAAGACGCGAATTGCTCGCTGTGGTAAAGTCGTTGCAGCATTTTAGCAAATATCTTCTGGGACGAAAATTTCACTTACGAACTGACCATGCTGCACTAAAATGGCTATTGCAGTTTAAAAATCCAGAAGGACAAGTTGCGAGGTGAATTGAACTACTGCAGGAATACGACTTTGAGATCGAACATCGCAGCGGAAAATCTCACGGCAACGCAGATGCATTGTCAAGAAGACTTTGTCCTGAAGATTGCAACCATTGTACTAGGCAAGAGAGTAAGGAAGAGGTATCCGTGAGGATGCTCAGGACGGACCACTTCAGCAACGAATGGAAGGACAGCTTACAACATGCACAGCAGGAAAATCCGAACATCAAGCCGATTCTGGAATGGATAAAGGCCAGTGCTCCCAAGCCTAAGTGAAGCGACGTCTCAGCAATGAGTTCGACCACTAAAAGCTATTGGGTCCAGTGGGACAGCTTGCTGCTTCAGGATGGAGTTCTGTGCCGTAAATGGGAAAATGTTAGGGGAGACCGCTGTCATTTGCAAATGGTTGTCCCTAAAGCTAAAGTACCGGATGTTCTACAGCTGTACCATAATGATTGTTCCGGAGGCCATCTGGGAGTTAAACGAACTCTACTGAAGATCCGAGAACGGTTTTATTGGGTCCACTGTCGAAACGATGTCGAGGACTGGTGTCGCAAATGTACCACGTTGCGGCTGGTACATTTGCGGTTGTTGTGCGGCTGTAAAGGGACCTCAGACTCGTAGTAGAGGTGCATTGAAGTTGTACAATGTTGGTGCACCATGGGAGAGAATAGCCATTGACGTGGCGGGGCCGTTTGCGGAGAGTGAAAGCGGTAACAAGTATTTCATGGTTGTGATGGATTACTTCACAAAGTGGCCAGAAGTTTTCGCCATTCCAAATCAAGAAGCTTCAACAGTTGCAGATAAACTAGTTCATGAAGTATTCTGTCGTTTTGGAGTACCTTTAGAGATTCACAGCGATCAAGGATGGAATTTTGAGTCTCAAATATTCCAGGAAACTTGCCGAGTTATGGGTACTCATAAAACAAGAACGACTTCTTATCACCCGCAATCTGATGGAATGGTGGAACGATTTAATCAGACATTGGAGAGGTACCTAGCAAAAGTTGTAGACAATCGGCAACGAGATTGGGACAAGCACATACAACCGCTTTTGTTGTCATATCGAAGTTCTGTTCACGAAAGTACAGCAGTGACACCAGCTTTCGCAAACTTTGGAAGAGAATTACGGCTGCCTGCAGACCTGATCACCGGGATACCACCTGATGCCCCACGCAGTATAACCGATTATGCAAATGACTTGCGGAACAAAATGAATGACATTTATGAGCACGTCAGACAATCGGGCCAGCAAATGTCTGCGAAAATGAAAACCCGGTACGACCGCAAAATGAACAATAAAGGGTTCAACGAAGGTTCATTAGTGTGGTTGCACAATCCAGTCCGCAGCAAAGGGAAATCTCCTAAGCTTCAAGCTAAATGGGACGGCCCGTACCGAATTGTAACCAGGATCAACGATGTGACCTACCGGATACAGAAAGACGCAAGAGGGACTCCTAAGATCAGACATTGGAGAGGATCGCTTGGCGCGTTATTATGGGACCGATAATGCTCGGGACGAGCATGTCTTAGGAGGGGGCAGTGTTGCGTGAATAAGTCAACGTCATACACTAGCGCCATCTAGTGTCAGGGACGAGAGCGAGGGTGCTTTGCAGAAAATGACATCACAAATCTTTGAACCGACAGCGCCATCCGAAGAACTAAGTTTCTAGAAAATCTACCTTCGAACACTCGTCGCTTTGCGCGCATTTACTTGAATATTCCGGATGCTTCATTGCTAATTTGTATATACAGGCGCTGCAAGATGCGATCGGGGCAGTACTGGATTTGGGCGAGACAAGCGAAGCTTCGGAGCGGAATAAAGTGAATTAGTGTGTTTAATTATTAGTGTTTTAAGTTTTAATTTGTGTAAAGTAAATTAAAGTGTTAATTTAGGTAATTTTATCGGCAATTTTTACTGTCACGAACCTCAAGCTCGTAACAATAATACAAATAAAACTGCACTCTTAAGTCTTATTGCCTTAAGTTACGGCCATTTCAGTTTGTTTTGACTGTACAGATTTAGTATGACTGTAATTTACGTAGTTTTAATTATTTTTGAGATAAAAAATTACCTATATTAAAAATGATAGGAATCGATTCAGTAAACGATTCTGAACAAACTACTTTCTCAAAGTGCGTTAATTATGTTACGTCTTGTAGAACATCTCCGAACTATAACACGGAGTGTTGGCCACTTACCGGGCACAACACCTTGCCCGGCGGGAGATCTCCCCTTTTCCTTCTACGGCCACAGTGGTGACCACCCGACGTGATTTGAACACGCAACCAGCAACCTTCGGAAACTTTAAGCTTCATCATCGTCATAGAATACCCCCACCCATTCGCTCCCGAGCAGATATCGTCTGCAGTTTTCATATCCTGCAAGCCATCTAGCTTCACAAGGTTCATCGCAGCACTGGAATAATAATGCTTCCTGTTCCTTCAAGCTACTCTCTGCGCTACAGTGTTCGGCACGGCTCTGAGCCTTACTGCTCGCCTCTGCTTCACGGCACTCTCGCAGATTACTTGCCTTCTTCTCGACTCACCGCAGACTACAAGGCAATCTCTTGGCACTTTCACATTCGAACGGCCACATTTTTTATAGAACATGGGTGACAAACGAGCACACAGTCTACCTGATGGTAAGTGGATATTGTGACCCATAAACATCTAAATTTAACTTCGATTAAAAATAAAAACTCACCCCTGAGGACTAAGATAGAATGCCTCGTTTCCAGTAAAAAAAAGGTGTCCGGATCTCTACGCTCACCATACGAAACACAACAGCATTAAACTGCTATTTTACGCTGGTATTCTGTGAGGACGTGGTCCTTCCCCGGCGAGCCGACCCATTCGTGTTACAGCCATAATATAGCTGCAGGGTGGCTCTACCACGTCTTTTTTATTGGATGTGGATGCTAATCGAGCACACAGTCCACCTGGTTGTAAGTGGATGCTGTGGCCCATAAACATCTACATTTATCCTCGATTAAGAATTAAAGTGCAGTTGCGTTGCCAGCCTTAAGGACTAAGATGTAATGTCTCATTTCCAGTAAAAAGGGTCTCCGGTTCCCTACACTCACCATACGAAACACATCAGCATTGAACTGATATTGATTAAAACTACTTTTACTCAATATCAGTTCTATTTTTGTTACAGAGAGCACGAGGGATCTGTGACAGCAAACACCTGGCTGCCGAGCTTCAGCACGTCAAGCAAGTTCTGCACAAAAAGCTTCGGGTCCCGCGGCTACGTCACAGTGAACGAGTGAAGGCGGCCACATTCGAGCGTGTGCCTGCTGTACTACCATATGTCAGAGGTGTCACAGACAAGATTGGCTATATCTTGAAGCGAGCTTCTATTAGAACATTCTACAAGCCGCCGAAGAAGATTAGTCAGTTCCTACCATCCGTCAAGTGTCATATTCCTCTACAAGATGCAGGAGTGTAAAAGCTTGATTGTGAATGTGGTCTCTCTTATATAGGACAAACAAAAAGATCAATTACAACCCGCGTAAAAGAACATATAGGTGATGTGAAGCATCAACGTTCCGGGAAGTCTGCAGTTTGCGATCATATCCTTGACGGCCCCAACCATTACATCAGATTTGATAGACCACAAATTCTCGGGAAAGAACACCGATTCCTACCAAGGATGATACGTGAGGCTATTGAAATTAAAAAACATCCTAATTTCAATAGAGAAGGAGGCTGGGTACTACCACCTGCTTGGGATCCTATAATCAATAAAATTAAAACTAAACCCAAGCATACCACTGCAAGACCTCAAGACAGAGTTAGTTCATTTTGCATAGATCGGACCATAAACAATAATTAAAAAAGCTGAAGGTACTCCGGGTTTAACAATGACATCGGGACGTCATCTCAGTCCCCCCGTGACCATGGGTGCTGGAAAGCGCCCGAAACGTCGGGAATTAAAAATAAAAGTAATTATAAGTAAAATAAACGCGATAAAATCCGTAAAAGTAGTTTTAATCAATGTGTAGTGTTCGCGTAAATATAAGAAATCATTATTGAACTGATATTTTAGGCTGGTATTGTGTGAGAGCGTGGTCCTTCCCACCGAGCCAACCCATTCGTACTACAACTATAATATAGCTGCAGCATGGCTCTACTACGTATAAACGTAAAAGAGCTTTAATTAAATACCGCTTCCACTGAGAACAATATTCAAACTATTCGATTTAACTCGAGGATTTATCCATATAAGGGAATCAAGACTATAATAAGATCATACCATGTAACTTGATGATGATTATTGAAAATCGTAGTAGCAGTAGAAACTAACCTAGGCTCCAACGCGATCACTAACCTTTCTTTGTTACAGTTAAGTATATAAGAACTGTATTTAATGGGTCGGCTCAACCGGGGAGGGACCACGCTCTCACAGAATACCAGCGTCAAATAGTAGCTTAATGCTGCTGTGTTTCGTATGGTGAGTGTAGAGAACCGGCGACCCATTTTACTGGAAAAGAGGCATTCCATCTTAGTCCTCAAGGCTGACAACGCGTCTGCATTTTGATTCGCAAACGAGGATAGATGTAGATGTCTATGGGCCACATCAACCACTTACCATCAGGTGGACTGTGTGCTCGCTTGTCACCCTTTTCCTATAAATAAAAAAAAATATTTTCATAATGCGGTCTTATTTCAACCATCACTACGAAACTTTCATTTTTCCAAAGGCTTATTGCATGGCGACCCTGCCAGCATTCGAATCTAGAATCTTCCGATACGGTAAGCCGAGCGGTCAGGTACTATGTTAATATTTATATTTTTCACGTGAAAGCTTCTTTAGAATCGTTGCAATTTCAAAATCAATCAAACAAAAAAGTCCAAGTACATATACATCCATAGGATTTAACCTGCGAATGAGATAGAATACAGTGTATAGTACACAGTGTTTTTATGAAGGTATCACTTCTACCAAGTGCACGAACAGCACACATGTTCTTTTTTACAAAAGAGGGGCAAACGAGTCTACGGCCCACCTGATGGTAAGTAACAACCGCCGCCCATAAATAACTGCAAGACCAGGGGAAATTGCAAATGCGTTGCCAGCTTTTTAAAAACTAGTAGGATCCTTTCTTTGATATATTCAAAACTCGCACAAATGTATGTAGTTTAAGCTTGATTGGAATTGGTACCGAATGTACGAGTAATGGTCATCTCATGAGCGCGGCGGGCAGGCGCGTGCGCTCGGCGCGGTACTCCACGCACGCGGCGTGTATGTATGTGTGTATGTGTGCGCGCATGTACGTGTACGTGCAGCTCACCAGCGCGCTGAAGCTGGGCTCGCAGTATAGGCAGGCGGTCATCTCGGTGAGCGCGGCGGGCAGGCGCGTGCGCTCGGCGCGGTACTCTACGCACACGAGCTGCGCGCCGCACGCGCTGCACGCCTGCTCGCACACCGTCACGCGACTCGCCTCCTCGAAGATGTTGATGATCACGTCGCACCTGCATCAAACAATTCAGTTAAGAGTGTCTTCTCTGTCTCTGTCTTTCACAATTTGTCTCTTATTTCTCGCACCTCGTAAGTCTATAGCTGGACATCGGCCTCGCAAGAACTTGCAATAAAGTAAGTCCTTCGTCACGCTTGGCAAGCGAATTGACGATCGCAATACTAGACAGCCCACACCTTCGACGCTGCCGACCGTCCCCGGTATGGGTATTTAAGGCCGACGTAAACGAAATGATTACACGTCACCTATTGGAAGTCACAGATCACTGGCCTTTTGAAAAGGAGTAAGCTTATACCTCGAGTCTCTAAGTCGTGTATAAGTTTGGAAAAATCGCCAGTGATAAACTATTCCACAAAGAAGATGTACGAAGGGGAAAACTATTAGTAATTCGCACAGTAGTGGACCGTCAAGCATCCGAATGATGTGGATTTGAAGGCAAGGATTAATCCTAACGATTCCTCAGAGAACTCCTCGTGATAGATGCGATAGAATACGAAAAGAGATGTAACACCTCTTCGCAGCTCCAGTGAATCTGGCCGATCAGAGAAAACCTGGTCGACGACAATTCGAATCGCTCTGAGCTCTGAGCCGCTTGACCACAAGTGGAAGGATTTTGTACTGGGGAGCCACGTTTTTTATAGGTTGAGGGTAGTCCATAGACTGTGGTCCATAGACATGTACATTTATCGTCGATTAAAAATCAAAATTCAGATGAGTTTTCACCCCTGACTATTAAGATAAAATGACTCGTTTCCAGTAAAAAGGGTCTCCGGTTCCAGAGCTGGCTGATTTAATGGAGAAAGAAAGAAAGAAGAAACTCAGCTGGGCAGCGTTCAGGAAATTCCAACACATCTTCTCTTCAGGTACACCTCAGAACTTGAAAACGAGATTGTACAACCAGTGCGTGTTGCCAGTGATGACTTATGGATCCGAGACGTGGTCCTTCACTGTTGACCGTACGAGGAAGGTCGAGGTCGCTCAGCGAGCTGTGGAGAGGGCTATACTCGGGGTTTCTCTGCTTGATAAATTTAGAAATGAGGATATCCGCAGTACAACCAGAGTCACCGACATAGCCCAACGGATTAGTAAGCTAAAGTGACTATGGGCCGGTCATATAGCCCGAGGAATCGACAACCGATGGGGAAAAAAGGTTTTCCAGTAGCAGCCTCTTACCGGTAGGCGAAGTGTAGGGCAACCCCCACTAGATAGAGTGACGACCTGGTAAGATATGCAGGAAGTTGATGGGTGCAGGTGACTCAGGACCGTGATTTGTAGCATTCCCTGGGAGGGGCCTATGTTCAGCAGTGGACTTGGTGATGGACTGTAATGATAATGATGCTTCTGTAAGAGCGTGGTCCTACTTCGGTCGAGCAGATCCACTCGTGCTATAACCACAATATAGCTGAAACTTGGTTCTACCACGTAAAAACCGTTTCAGAGATGAGAACAATATTCTATATGAGGCCGAACCCGCCCCTTGTAAAGTTACAAGCGGTGTGCCAGCATGAAATACTGTTCCGCTTTGCTGAGCACGCAAAGCTTTTTAGAAGTCAATTTAACCTTTCAAAGGGAAAGGCTAAATTAAAAAGTGACCACGAAACTGCACGTGATTCGATATGTCGACGCCGAGGTTTCCGATACTGGCTGAGGCAACAAGGGGAGTGCCTTAAAACTGAAGTGATACAACAAAGGAGTTATTTTTTGGCGGTAAACGCGCAAACTTGTCTTCTAGAGATTGAAGAGGACTTGATTTAGTCGCTCTTTCTCCCAGACTTTGTTCAACAAAGGCTCGACTTCTGACACAAGTTTTTTCCGATACTTGACAACGTGTGCCCGAAAAATATTAGCACGGCCGGTGTAAAAACCATCACCAGTGCTGTCGTCTGCATAGTAATTAATGTTACTGGTTTACAACACATCATTGATATGCATAAGAAACATGATCTTTTCGTTACCCCGCAGTGGTAGGTATCCATGAGGACTTCCTCACGAAAAAAAAGTGATCAGCCTTGTGGAACACCATCATGTGTTCGGATCATGCAACATTTTATAGGTTAGAAAAACAGATATACGCATTAACGAAGTCCGAAATTAGAACCTAATAATTGTGAGCGAGATGGCAGACTATGTTTCGATTATTCGAGCATTTGTCCGCAACTTAACTCCTTTTTTGAAATATTAGTGCTGTTAGCCAGTTGAATTATACAGCTCCATCTGACTTCTTTACTTGTTAGTTTAAATACTCACCACATGTCATTAATGAGCACATATTATTCTAAGAGTCTAATTGTTACGGATGTTTGGTTTTGTACACTTTGTAGAGTATGGCGCGCTTTTCGCCTTATACAATAGTAGGCCTGCACGTAACCGTAATTTTTCAATGCTTCGCCACGCCTAAACCAAAGCTATCAATGCACCACGAGACGAATAGATGAGTTGATAATATAGTTTCTTCGATATTTATAAAAATATTTGTTAAGAAAGTAAAATATTATGAAACGAAACAGTACACTAGTCACAAAAATTAAGAGATATAAAAAAATCTAAATTTTTGTTTAATTTTCCACAACCTGTAACTCCGAGGAAAATGATCGTACAGCAAAAAAGCAATTGTATCTCCAAGTGTCTAGTTTTCAGATCTGGCCATGAAATTTTTTTATCATGTTTGGTTCTGGAGTGATCCTAAGGAAACTACCGAAAAAGTTTTCCAAATTTTTGCTGCTCTTAAAAAGGTCTTAAATTGACGAATTTTTTTTTCATTATTTCACTAGAAATCTCTTTTTTAGCCAGCTGCCAGAGGTAGCCGTGGTAGCTCAGTTGGTTAATGCTCGCTGTAAATATAACGGAACGCGAGTAACCCGGGAGTCCCCGCCGGCACCAATGAAATTGCTAATTGCAATTTAAGTGCTGATTTACCACTTGCTCGGCAGTGAAGGAAAACATCGTGAGGAAACCTGCATGTCTGAGGAATAAGAAAAAAATATTTCGAAACATGTGAACTGTGAAGTTCGCCAACACGCATTGGGGCAGCACGGCGGACACTTTCTTGGCCTAAAACCCTCTCAGAGATGTGGGGAGGCCTGTGCCCAGCAGTGGGACGTATATAAACTGTAACTTTACTTTACTTTTTGTCAGAGGTACCTGTTGCAGGCGAGCTTCCACTTGGGCGCGGAGGGGTCGAGTACGAGTACCCCGGATTCACATTCCACGCAGCCTGACACGCCCGTCGAGTTCACGCCGTAAGGACACGTGGGGTGCGTGCACGAGTTGCAACCGAACCCCTTCTTCATGTCCCTGCGAACGAATACATCATTATTATAGTCAAAGTCTAATATTTTTATATAAAATTGGCCTCTGCAAAGCACTTTTTACAATGCAAATGCTAAGCCATTGAGCTACAAAAAATACCCAATGCGAGACCTTGTGATAAGAAGCAGCTAGAATATCACAAATAGACTTTTTTTATACGTGGTAGAGTCACGCTGCAGCTTTGCACGTTGTAACACGAATGGGTCGGCTCGACCGGTAAAGGACCACGCTCTCACAGAATATTAGCGTAAATTAGCAGCTCAATACTGCTGTGTTTCGTATGATGAGTTTAGAGATCCGGAGACCCGTTTTTACTGGAAACGAGGCATTCCATATTAGTCCTCAGGGGTGACAACGCATGTGCGTTTTGATTCTTGTTCGAGGATAAATGTCTAGATGTCTATGGGCTACAGCATCCACTTACCATCAGGTGGACTGTGTGCTCGTTTGTCACCCCCATTCTATAAAAAAAACTATTTTCCCAACACTTACAAATTATCATTATAAAATATATACATAACTAAAAAACCGGCCAAGAGCGTGTCGGGCCACGCTCAGTGTAGGGTTCCGTAGTTTCCCGTCCGTCACAATAAGTGTTCCCACTTATGAGTTTAAAGGTGGGTATCCATTATGTTCGCGCTCCTGCAACTGCTCCCGGTAGTGGGTACTGTTGTTTCCATCCAAGTTCAAAAAAAGTTGATTTTCCTAGAAAGTCCTTATAAACAGTGGCAAAGCTAGGGCTCCAAACTAGGGCAAGCCCGAGATATGGTTTTGTTGTTTTTAGCAGTTTAATAAAAATACACCAATCTTGAGCTGTCTCCACTCTTTACTTTCACATTCAGTGCTGACAAGGACGTGTTTAACAAAGCACACAGAAAGCATACTACCGCTAGATAGATTGTATGTCATAATATGCAATTGCACACCTTCGGTGGTTTTGAAAAGAGCCGTTTGGGTTTGCTTGAGATATTTACAAACAATACAATACATGAACAAAATAAAAGCATGAACAAAGTACAAACAAACTATGTACAAAGTTAAAAAAGAGACGCCTGGCAGATGTGAAACCTCGAAATTATATTTTGTTTAAGTTATATGCATAAAAGAACAGATTACGACAGGAATGAGATAGTTATAATGAAAAGATAAAGCTTTGCTATTTTTTTACCATAAAATAATGACTATTTATTATAATTATAATTATTCATTTTCAATTCATTATGAACCGTACAAAATGATATTTTTAAACTCATATATCACTATTAATATAAATATTGAGTTATTAAACCTTTAAATACGCCTAACCTAATTAAACTTTAATACTAGAGTCCTGTACCTATATTTAAAGTATGAAGAAATGTTTATTGAATATTAAATTTCATTTTTAAAGATTTTTACCTTTTCCTTGCCGATTAGCACTTCAACACACTTATATTGATCACAATGAACACTATTATCCTCCCATTTTCACTAAAAATCTTCGAAAAAGCATAAATTTTTAACAAACACAACAAAAACAAACATAAACATTGTAATGTGAAGTGAACTTGCATACGAGGGGCCCGCAACCACTTCGCTAGTCGCTAACGCACTCCTAAACAACTTCATGGCAATGCCAGGCTTGTTGGCTAATAGTAATTGCTATATAAACATTTCGTAGTTATACTTCATTATAGAACATTTTGCCATAGGTTAGAAAGAGAGCGATCGTCTTCTCGAAAGCCCCGTAAAAAGCCCACGCGAGCGAGGGAGACAAGTAATCGCTCTATTAAAACTCACTTTATGACAGCAGCGGTATCGCCACAGAGTACCTTTGTATAAACGTCTTTGAGCATAGTTTTCTATGCTCAAAGATAAACGTATCGCTAAGGCAATACGAGGTCATCGGTCGACATGTGTCGAACAGTGGAGTGCGCGGGAAAATTTAAATAATTTGAAACAGTTTACGAGTTATTTTATTAGTTGATATTATTGATTGATTCAGTTTAATAAGGCAAGCTGGGCTTTTCGGCTTTAATGGTAGCTTCGCCACTGCTTATAAAGTTCTACTTTTCAGATTTTTTTCATATTTTCTAAACTTATGGTTCAAAAGTTAGAGGGGGGACACATTGTTTTTTACTTTTGGAGTGATTATTTCCGAAATTATTGACATTATCAAAAAATGATTTTAGTAAACCCCTATTCATTTTTTAAATACCTCTCCAACAATATCTCACATATTAGGGTTGAAATTAAAAAAAAAATCACTTCCTACTTTACATATAGGGGGGCTATCCTAATAAAACATTTTTATTTTACGACTTTGTCGGCATGATTGATACACATATTGGTACCAAATTTCAGCTTTCTAGTGCTAACGGTCACAGAGATTAAGCGAGGACGGGCAGACGGACAGACAGATATGGCGAAACTATAAGGGTTCCTAGTTGACTACGGAACCCTAAAAAAGAGTTTGGCGTTATAAAGTCTATACAAATTTTTCTATCGTGTGGTCTAAACAAAAGTCAGGTTTTACGTCATTATAAAAAGATTTTATTGTATTTTGATAACAAAAAACACAGTTATTTCTATATATATATATATATATATATATATATATATATATATATATATATATATATATATATATATATATATATATATATATATATTACTCGAATTTATTTACGTAAAAAGATAAATTATATTCACACAAAAACTTTCATTACAATTATATAATAAAACATTTTACTAAAACACTAATAAAACACTAGAAAAATTCAAAAATCAACACAATATCAAAACGTGGTAGAGCCACGCTGCAAAACGTGGTAGAGCCATGCTGCAATTATATTAGTAGTATAGTTGTAGCACGAATGGGTCGGCTCGACCGGGGAAGGACCACGCTCTCACAGAATACCAGCGTGAAATAGTAGCTTAATGCTGCTGTATTTCGTATGGTGAGTGTAGAGAACCGAAGACCCTTTTTACTGGAAACGAGGCATTCCATCAGGCAGTTGTCACCCGTGAGGACTAAGGTCCTCACGGGTGACAACGCATCTGCATTTTGATTCGTAATCGAGGATAGATGTAGATGTCTATGGGCCACAGCAACCACTTACCATCAGGTGGACTGTGTGCTCGTTTGTCACCCTATCCTATAAAAAAAAACAGTAACATTCACAAGAAAATGGTGTACGAAATGAACGTAGATTATAAATAAATATCCATAAACTAACTGACTTTTTATTCCACCAGAGGATAAATTTCATATTGATTGTATAATGCTAAACTTCTTTATAGAAAAGTAGTCTCTAAACATAAGTATTGATGGGTTAAAGTGCTGCGGGTGGGTGCGGTCACATTTGACCTCTTGAATTTTGACGGAATATCGAAGCGGTCAAATTTGGACGCCTGCCGTTTGAGAGGTTAAAATCGGTATTCCAATAATAACAAACGATTTATGGGAAATCAATCTTTACATCTGAACAATAAAGATCAATGTCAAATCGTTAATACTCTGTTAAGTTAAAATATATAAGCCTAAGAATAAACAATACTCGACTTTACTAATACAAGAAATATCTAAAAAAAATCTCGCTCAATCTTATATCTAAAAAAAGGTGTTTCTGGTTTTTCCTATAATGTTTCTAAGGTGGATTCTCTTACGTCGCCAGCACTAAGCAGAACTAAAGTACTACGAGAACATAAACCTGAAAGGCGGGTGGTTGTAGCAGTACGGGCAGAGCGGGAAACTCTTGCCTCGGTTGCCGGACGACCAGGAGAGCAGCTCGAAATCGTCCAGCGGGCACTTAAGTTCACGGTAAATGCGCACGGTGCCATTCTGCGGCAGCGCGTAAGTATCGTCACAGTGAGAACAATGAAGACGTGCCGGCTTCGCCTGTAATAAAAAATATTTTTGTGCTTTTTTTTTAAATCGATTGTGGCATAGACAAAAGGCCTTTCGCCAAAAAGAATACATCAATGAAATAATGCGAAATTTTTATGGCATGCTATAACTCGTTAACAAAGACGATTAAAAAATATAGAATCTAGAAATCTTATCACCTGAATGTATCTCATGTATCTTCTACACTTCCCGCATCTGGACAGTGCCTTCCCACTAGCCTTCAGCGAAGAGAAGTTCACCTCGAACAACTGATCCATCGCTTCGATAGAGCGTACAAAGTACTGGAACTTTCTACGGAATATTTCCGTAGTATGCGATAAAACGGCGTGGAAGTCCGCTCGACCGACTGCTATGAGATTTAGCTGTTCTTCTACGGCGGATCGCATCGTGGGTAGGACTAGTTCTGGGTCGATCTGAAATTACATTGAAAATTGGCCATGGTATTATGGCACTAATTTTGCTAGCTAAATATTTTACATCGACGGATTCAGCTCGGTCGGGCTCCTGAGACACCTGCGTCCATCGACTCAATGCAAGTCTTACCCAGGCGTCACTCCATCTAGTAGGGAGGTCGCTCTACATTTCGCCTACCGGTACGAGGCTGCCACTCGAGAACTTTTTTACCCCATCGGTTGTCGGTTCATCGAGCAATATGACCGGCCCATTGCCACTTCAGCTAGCTAATCCGTTGGGCTACGTCAGAAACTCTGGTTCTACTACGGATATCCTCATTTCTAAGTTTATCACGCAGAGAAACCCCGAGCGTAGCTCACTGAACGACCTTACGCCTATTTGTACGGCCAGCAGTGAAAGACAACGTCTCAGATCCATAAGTCATCATTGGCAACACGCACTGATTGTACAATCTTTTTTGGTTACCTTTGGGGGTATACATGACGAGAAGAGGTGTCGTAATTTCCCGAACGCTGCCCAGCCGAGTTCAATCCGTCGATTGACCTTTCGGTCGCAGTTGGACTTACCTAGTTGGACGATTTATCCCAGGTAAACATACTCGTCAACAACTTCGAGGTTAGTGCTCCCAACAACTTTTTAATTTAACTTCTTAATTATCTATTAGAGGCAGTTTACAAGTATAAATTGCACAAAGACAAACATCAATGAGTGACAATAAAAATATAAAAACAATCAGATAACCTACAACAGCGATGACGCTGAAAAATCCTTAAGCAAAGTATCTGTATTTCATATTTACTATTTAACTTTATCCTAAAATAAATTCAATAACCAAAAGCAAACCTTTTGATAGCCGTGGACAAGTACAATGCCGAGATTTGTGGGTATAAGTCTTCGACCACTGCCAACAGACACGTAGTTCCGCTGACAGATGTTGTTTATGTGCACCGGGATGGACGCGTCCGTTCCGATGCCGTGCTTCTCCATCAGAGTTATTACCTGGATAAAAGCTGCTGAGTAAACTAGGAAGTCAAGGAACGATTCAAAATCACAGATAATCGGAAAAGCCGATTCTATTTTCTATTTTTCTATGTTTAATTATTTAAATACCGCATATATTTGCGCAAAAGCAGAGAGAAAAAAATGAGTGCAATCCAAACAAAATTTTCTATAGAAATTCTATGTGGATATCAGTATATAACGTCATAGTACATCTTGGTGCTTGTAGCTTGATAACCATCCTATTTGTATCATCATCATCATTACATCCCTTCACACGTCCACTGCTGAACATAAGCCTCTCCCAAGGTATGCCACAAAGCACGGTCCTGAGCCAACTGCATCCATTGACTTCCTGCATAACTTACCAGGTCTTCACTTCATCTAGTGGGGGTTGCCCTACACTTCGCCTACCGGTACGAGGCTGCCACTCGAGAACCTTTTTTCCAACATAGCCCAACTAATTAGTAAGCTGAAGTGGCAATGGGCCGGCCATATAGCTCGAAGAACCGACAACCTATTGGTTTATTTTTTTTAAATTTTGGCTTTTATCTTCATTGGTCTCAGGGCACACGGGCTTACAATGACATTTTTTTAATATGTATTCTTTTTATGTTATTAGAAAAACACTGCTATGAGCAGCATGCTCATAGCACAGCTCATAGTTTTTTTTTTATAGGATAGGGTGACAAACGAGCACACAGTCCACCTGATGGTAAGTGGTTGCTGTGGCCCATAGACATCTACATCTATCCTCGATTACGAATCAAAATGCAGATGCGTTGTCGCCCATGAGGACTTAGGTTGAATGCCTCGTTTCCAGTAAAAAGGGTCTTCGGTTCTCTACACTCACCATACGAAACACAGCAGAATTAAGCTACTATTTCACGCTGGTATTCTGTGAGAGCGTGGTCCGTCCCGATCGAGCCGACCCATTCGTGCTACAACTATACTACTAATATAATTGCAGCATGGCTCCACCACATATAAAAGTTTGTTTCCATCTATCGCCTCGTACGACACCCACGAGGTGATATAGGGTAATGGATGTTCTTATATCGCCACTAAATGTGTGTATATGTATGTGTATATATTTGTATATATACATAAATACATACATAAACACTCACGCCTGTCACCCAGAGGGGTAGGCAGAGACTACAGACTTCCATTTAGCACGATCCTGACATACCTTTCTCGCCTCTTCCACATTCATATACCTACGCATACATGCTCGTCGGTTAAGGGTACTCTTAATTTGGCCCATTTTTAGTATATCGCCAATTTGGTCGACAAACTTCCGCCTAGGACGTCCCTTTCCGACTCTTCCATTCACTTCTGCAACATATATTTGCTTTGTCAGTCTTTCAGCATTCATTCTTTCTACATGACCAAACCACCGAAGCATTCCTTTCTTAATCCTGGTCACCGCATCATCTTGCAAACCACACTCTTCTTTTATCACACAGTTTCTCACCCTGTCACTCAGATTCAGCCCTAACATACTCCTTAGCGACCGCATTTCTACCGCATTTATTCTACTCTCGTGCTTCTTCTGCCACACCCAACTTTCACTACCATACGTTAAAGTAGGGACTAATACAGCACTGTGAATTGCCATACGTGCCTTTTTTGACACATTCTGACTTTTCACAATAGAGTGTAGAGCCCCATTTACTTTATTTCCTGCATTCACTCGTCGTTCAATGTCCTTATCATATCTCCCATCCCTGCTGAATACACATCCCAAATATACGAACTCATCCACTTGCTCAATTAACTCTCCTTCTATTCTTATTTCACATACCGTTTTGCTTTCATCTCTTTCAAAAACCATCACTTTCGTCTTACTTGCGTTCACTTTCATTCCCCTTTCTTTATTATTTGTATATATATACCTATTTATTAATATGTATGTTTATTTTATTATTATTTTTATGTATTGTTGTGGTATTTTAACAAAATATAGTTTAGTTTATTTAATATTAGAATGTAAGTGTAACATAAAACGCACCACCTCCTACTGTTCTTAATTCCAGTTTCTCCTTAGCCCAAAGGTTGTCTGGAAGAGATCGCTCTTTAGCGATAAGACCGCCTTATCGTACATACGTATATATTAAGTTTTCTCTGTAATGTATTTATTCGTTGTATATGTGTGGTGTACAATAAAGTATATACTACTACTACTACTAAATGTTTTCGACCTTCTCGGCCATTTTGCTGAGATCAAAATGTATTATTGAATTATTAATAGATAAATAGAAATATAAGAAAATCCACGATTAAAATTTTAAGACTAAGTTGGATAGTAATCCAACAGTAGACTTTTACGAGATGATTAAAAAGATAATAAAATACTCTCGGACGCGATCTTGACACTTGTTGCATTTCTTCCTGGTATTCGTTCACATTGCATAATGATTATTAAAAAACATGTTTATTATTATTATTTAACTGGCTTTACGGCTTAGGGTACTAGCCCTTCTGAGCCTATCATTTCTTACCGAATCTTCATTTTATATATTTTTTCTTCACAATATGCTGATGTGTCACATTGCGAAGTTTTTTTAAAAGATTTTGACGACAGCTCAACCTAGCGGACAGTTGATTACGACAGCCACTCAAGTTTATAACGCGCCCAAGCGATCAAAACAACTTGAGGTTTATATCGACATCAAAGCACTTGTTTCGACGTTTTCTCTAATAGTTCCCACACGCAGACACTTAATTCACAAAATCGCATCACTTTTACGAATCAAAATCCATTTGAAACCATTATTCAAGCGACAAAACAGGAGGGACAGTCCATCTTCGGCCAAGTTCCCGCCAAAACTAAAAAAACATGCATTTTCTTTTACCTCAGATTCAGTGAGATAGTCCGGAGGGGAAGTCTGACACTCGACCAGCCTGTGGTCGTGTGCCTTCAAAACGTCGTCTACATTAAGAACGGGGACGAATTCATCCTTGCCGAAAGCCTGGAAGAAATTTTTATTTATTAATGTTATCATCAAGTAGTAAAAGGTTACTGGTGGAGCAGAACTCTCTATTTGGGAAGATTTGGGATTGACACAATACTAAAGCAATAGCAATCATGGATAGTTTTCCGCCATTCACTTTATGCCAATATTTGTAAGCCATACAATACTCGTTCCGTACGAGAATCGATCGAGATAGTATTTCTCTTATTCGACTATTACGATAGCCACGAGATGAATCTTCTTAAGCAGTCGACATACTTAGCCATACGGCACACCAATTATAATTCAGCCAAACCCTAGAATATTCAATTATTGCAAGAATACAAGCAACTACTATAGTTAAGCCGGCTAGAGAATACGTTCCTGAGACCTATCAGTTGCATATCCTAGTGATGAGCAATCAGTACGGAAATAAATAACACTATTATTATTCTTTGCGACTAACCTAAGAAAAAAGTAATTTTTTTTAGGTTGTTTGCTTGGTTTGTTACTTTAATTTAGCACCTAGCTGTTCTTACGGTGAATTTCTTACGATTTGATTTAATGGGCTTTAATTTTTTTCGCGGAGCCCTAATTCTTTTTCTAAAATGATAATAGCTTGAGTTATAACATCATTATCCATCAACATCAACGTTATAGGTAACATCAGCTACCAGTGAAATTCCCGTCAAAATCAGCCCAGTCATTTTTGGAGATTAACCGGAAACCGGAACAAACACACAAACAGACACAAAGGCAAAATCTTTAAAATATATAATAAAAGCAATTTTAAGTGTAAGTAGTATAAATAAAATAAAATTGCGATATTATATATCACTACTTATTTAACGAAATAAAATTTTTAGATAGGTCAAAAATTATTTGGCCCGTTTTCAATAAATCGCCAATTTGGTCGATAAATTTTCGCCTAGGACGTCCCTTTCCGAATCTGCCATTCACTTCTGCAACATAAATTTTCTTTGTCACTCTTTCCTCATTCATTCTTTCCACATAACCAAACCAGTTAAATTAGGAGTACCCTTAACCGACGAGCATGTATGCGTAGGTGTATGGATGTGAAGGAGGCAAGAGAGGTGTGTCAGGATCGTGCCAAATGGAAGTCTGTAGTCTCTGCCTACCCCTCTGGGTGACAGGCGTGAGTGTTTATGTTTATGTTTATTGTCAAAAATTATTTTAAATAAAAGAATAGTCCCACACCTACTTCGTGCTGGACAAATATGCTTGCGGTAGAAAAGGCACGCTAACAGGATCACAAGGATGAGATGGTATGTCTTTTAACATAACTTTTAACATAACTTAGGTATGGTAGGATACAATGAGCTCAAGGTTAGAAGGAATTTAGCGCTTGTTTCATATATCTTTAAGGTGATGAGGGGAAGATTCACAATCCAGACGTATTGCAACAAGTGTGCATATGTGTTCCGGACAGATACGTGTGGCGACGGCGGCGGCCGCAGCTGCTAGCTGTGCCGCGCGGCCGCACGAAGCTGGTGGCTGAAGCGCCGTTTACGCGCGCCCTCCGTATCCTCAACCGTATAGCAGAAGACATAGATATATTTTGTTGTACTCTGGGTGGGTTCATAGAAAGAGCTCTATTTTAAATTAGCTATCGTACTACTGTGACATAGATACGGTGTTCGTAATAGCAATAAGTACATATTTATAATCGAAAATTATTGGCTTGTAACGTTGTAGTTGGGGTTGGTAAAAAAAGTTTGTCTACATTATCGCATTAGGTGATAAACCTGTAAAGATAATTGTATAGTGGGAAATAAATAAACATTTAAAAAAAATTAAGAAAATCAAATGTTTATTTACTAACTTGCCAATGCATAATCTCTGTGTAGCCGGCTTCGACAAGCGTGTTGCCCGAATAGGAGAAGATCTCGGATCCGATCTGGAACGTGATGGTAGTGCAGAGATACTTGCAGTCTCGGGACAGTGTCGCAATGAAATGTCGCGTCACGTAGTCATAAATGCGCCACATGTCGCCCTCCAGTTCCGATTCCGCTAGTGTCACATACCACATACGTTTAAAACCATTTTATAATTGATTAAAACTACTTTTACGAATTTTATCGCATTTGTGATCATATCTTAGACGGCCCCAACCATTACATCAGATTTGATAGACCACAAATTCTCGCAAAAGAACACCGATTCCTACCAAGGATGATAGGTGAGGCTATTGAAATTAAAAAACATCCTAATTTCAATAGAGAAGGAGGCTGGGTACTACCACCTGCTTGGGATCCTATAATCAATAAAATTAAAACTAAACCCAAGCATACCACTGCAAGACCTCAGGACATAATCAGTTCATTTTGCATAGGTCGGACCATGAACAATAATTAAAAAAGCTGAAGGTACTCCGGGTTTAACAATGACATCGGGACGTCAGTCATCTTAGTCCCCCGTGACCATGGGTGCTGGAAAGCACCCGAAACGTTGTGAATTAAAAATAAAAATAATTAAAAGTAAAATTAAACACGATAAAATCCGTAAAAGTAGTTTTAATCAATGTGTAGTGTTCGCGTAAATATAAGAAACTATTTTATAATGTTCATCTCAGATATCAGTAACTATGAACTACGCCGAAGACCCGGAACCGAAGACCCTTTTGCTGGAAACGAGGTATTTCATCTTAGTCCTCATGGATAACAACGCACTTGCATTTTGATTCGTATTTAAGGAAAGATGTAGATGTCTATAGGCCACAATAACCACTTATCATCGGGTGGACTGTGTACCCGTTTGTCACCCTATTCTATAAAAAACAAAGATTTTACAAACACAGAAGCACTCCGTAATTCGATGTATCGTTTATGCGAACTCGAAGGTAGGTCAAGTCAAGTTAGGTAAGGTAAGTGTCCGAGATACGGGGATAATTACGACACAATTTGTGTATTTGCGCAAATGTTGGTGCTTGTTGTGTTTTTTTTTTTCAAGACTAAATTTTCAACGTCGTAGATCCATGTTGCAGCTATATTGTGGTGGTAGCACGAATGGGTCGGCTCGACCGAGGAAGGACCACACTCTCACAGGTTGTGTATTGTGTTTCGTATGGTGAGTGTAGAGAACCGGAGAACCTTTTTACTGGATACGGGGCATTACATCTTAGCACTCAGGGGTAGCGACGCCTCTGCATTTTGATGCTTATTAGAGGATAGAAATTAACAATAGATAAATAGATAAGAATAATGGAGCGCTAACGACGGTGGAGGCCCTCACCGGATATCAATTAGATAAGAGTTAATTGATCTGCACATCTCCGGAACCGTGCATGCTACGCAAAAATGCACCGCAGATTCGTGATCAGAGCATGCCAAAACCTTTTTCTTTTTAGGATCGTGAGTCGACGAACGTTGTACTTGTACCACTTCTGACTCAGTAAGCCAGAACTGGTACTAACTAACTACTGATAGATGAAGATCTCTATGGGCCACATCATTCACTTATCATCAGGTGGACTGTGTGCTCGCACGTCACCCTTATTCTATGTTAAAAAGGTCAAGTCAAGATGCAGTGTCAGAGATATGGGGATAATTGCGACACAACCAGATCCAGTAGCCAATAAGTGTGTTTGTTTTGTGCATTTTCACAAATGTTGGCGACAGTTGTACGGTTTTTTCAAAGACTAAATAATATGATTTATAAATTATATGATTTTATGCGAGTTATCGTCGAATGGTTAGCTACTGCGCTACGGTGCTCTGAAATACTTAAGTAATTTAGGGAATAAAGTCGTGGACTTGGATAATAATGTCCTCCAGACCGAATTTAAGCCACGGCGGCCTGCCTCAGCGGAGGATAGCTATCGGCGCAGGACAGGATTATAGTGCCCAAGTGTATGCGCAAGCACAGGTGCACTCTATATTCCCTCGCTCTCATAATCCGATGGGACGGTAAACCGACACGACCGGAGAGAGATCAGGCGCAGGACCAACGGCTTTACGTGCTTTCCGAGGCACGGGGGTGAGACACCGCCAACTTCCTGACTCCGGGCAACTACTGAGAATTTCTTGACGGAAAAACTCAATAATTAATTTTTTGGCCCGACCCGGGATTCGAACCCAGGACCTTCAGATCAGCAGTCACACTACTACAACCACTAGACCAACTTGGGTAATATAGAAGCAACTTACAAGCATGCCTCATCGGTGTTATAGGAGGATGGTCGCCGGCGTCGTGGCCTTTCTTAGGTTTGTTGATACCACTCGCGAGAAGAGCACGCACCTCCGAGCCCCATTTACTGGAGCCCTGCTGCTGTCGGAGAGCTCCTCTGTGAAAAAAATTAAATACATCAATATCTGTGATAATACAGTAGGGTATGTTAACGAACTATAATAAATAATCTTCCGCTCACAAGGTGTCGTTAGCTGGGACTGAGGTGAAGTAACTGTTATTATACACTTTAATTATTATATAATTAAGAAGTTGCGTTTTAAATGAAAGTTTATCGGCTTCCAGTATATATAAATATACAAACAATGCGTCTGGAGCTCCTTCTTCAACTTTTTCACTTTTTTAACTGTCTTTTTTTTCTTTATTAGGATTACCAACGATTGATACATTATTATATCTTTACTTAAAATATTTAAATTACGGTTGTCTTATTTCTAAATGTACAATCACTTAAAGGTACCTAATCACAGCACGCTATAAATTAACAATTTAGTACTAGTACCTGGATGACCGAGCATTGCTCTGTATTTTTTTTGGAAATCGTGTTTTTTTGTAAAATTATATTTAGATACAAATTACAAACTGATAAAATATGAATAATATTTTTCGATCTTACCGACATGATAAAAAAAACTAAACTGGTTTTTTAAATAAAAAATCATGAGCGCACGAAAAATTAAAAAAAAAAATACTAAAAAAGGGTTCAAAATAATAGATTTTGTCACAAAAGAAGAGAACTTAAGAAATAAAATTTCGGACGAATTACATTCTGACTCGAACCAAGGTACTACGATTTCGAGATCGGCCGATATCACAGTTTAGCTATGATAACTAGGGATGGGCCGAATATGGATTTCACCGAATACGAATATTCGGCCGAATATTATTCGGCAGGATCACCTCGGGACCCAACCAATTTATGACGAAACTTGTTACCGTAAAGCGCGCGGGATTAGCGCCGATCCTGCCTCTCGCTCCCCGCCACACCTGACAGTTATTGCAACGAGAAAACAAATTACCGGCACATGCTTATGTTTTGACTCTTTTTGTGATAAAAAAGTATTTCGTTGTTTTATTCTTAGTGAAAATTGATAATTATATGACAAAAATTCTAATGTGCGGCAGGAGATTTACTATTTGGATTTGGAAACTGACGACGAAAGTAAAGTAAAATGTACTAACGTAATGTTTCTTTGTTTGATTCCAAAAACATTTTATCAAGTTTCTATTTGCTATAATCGGAAATAAATCTACAGTGCCTCATAAACATAAATGTGTAGATTTATGCATTTGAGGCACTCTAGAGTAAGTAGATTTAACCCATAAATAAAATATACTTTTATAATTTACAATTTGTACATTTCAATACATTGGACACTATGAAACCGAATATTCGGTGATTTAGCCGAATATTCGGCCGAATACGAATATTTGGTAAAGCTGCGGAATATGCCGAATACCGAATATAAAACGAATATTCAGCCCATCTCTAATGATAACTCTTGACAAATTACCAAAATTTACCTTCGTATTCTAATGATATTGTAGCAGTTTTTTATTGCCTGAAAACACGGATAAAACAATATTTTCTAAAACTGCGTTATGAGAATCAGTATCCAAGCATATAGAAATATATTTTTTCAAAAAAAAAACATTTAAACATTTAAAAAAAATAATTTTAAGGAAAAAAAAATAATTTTAACGAAAAAAAAATTATTTTCAAATTGTATGTGCTTTTATTATCTCTGCATTGGCCGAGGAGTAAGAGGATTGCCAAAGACCCCGCATTACCAATACTCGTGTGAGTTAGAGGAAATAAAACCACATACAATTTGAAAATATTTTTTTTTTCGTTCAAATAAAAAATAATTAAATGTTTTTTTTTTAAAATATTTCTACATGATTGGATACTGATACTGATAACACACTTAACGGGAGCTACAGGGTTTTTGTTGCACGTTGTATATATATACAAGAACTATTTTACGCTGGTATTCCGCGAGAGCGTGGTCCTACCCTGGTAGGGCCGAGTCACTTGTGCCACAACTATAATATAGCTGCAGCGTATAATATAGCTACTACGTATAAAAATATTATAAGCCAGTGTTTGATTACTCTCCTACCTAAGGGTAGATGGTAATGTGGCCGCAGTGACTGCTGTGACGTGGTAATGCTCCTTGCTATACGCATGACGGACGACGAAGCCTAAGACTTCTATGTATACAGTAGGGTATCTCTTGTCGTCTAGTAAGACGGTAACTACGGTACTAATTATTTATTATATACGGTACTAATTATAAAATATTAACTAGCTTGCCAGGCAGACGTTGTTCTGCCCCTTTGCACAACTTTCGTCATGTCCTATTAAAAATCCATCTCCATCCATCATCTCATGGGCAAAAAACCACCCTATCTCTCAAGTTGGACCAAACTGCACACGGTGTGCAAATTTGATTAAAATCGGTTAAGTAGTTTAGAAGTCCATCGCGGACAAACAACGTGACACGTAATTTATATATATTAAGATTATACACTGCATACCAAGTCCGATCAATTCTCGGTAACTTCATATACTTATGGATACTAAGTGTAATAAGGTATTAATATTCTATTTTTATATAAAGGCATAATGATTGCTTTCTGCAATAACAGAAATTACGCTAAAATCATCAAAAGGAGCACTAAAGCGAGCGCCAAAAGTTCACGCAACATCCTATACCTTTATAGAGCAATTCTTATTATATATATATATATATATATATTATATATATATATATATATATATATATATATATATATATATTATATATATATATATATATATATATATATATAATCGGAATCTCGGAAACGGCTCCAACGATTTTCATAAAATTTTGTGTGCAGAGAGTTTCGGGGGTAATAAATCGATCTAGCTAGGATTTATTTTTAGAAAATGTCTTTTTGTCCGTGTTTTTAGGCAATGAAAAACTGCTACAATATTGTTAGAATAAGAAGGTAAATTTTGACAGTTTATTAATGATTACAAATAGCTTAATTTGTATATTGGGCGGTCACAAAATCGTATACCATGGTTCGAGCCCAGACCGATCGACCGACTTTTTTTAATTTTTTTCAAGTTCCTTTCTTTTTTGAGAAAATCTATTTTTTCGAGCCCTTTTTTTAGTATTTTTTAAAAACACGAAAATTTAAATTAAACTAATTGCACTCATGATTTTTTATTCAAATAACCAGTTCAGTTTTTTCTATTATGTCGCTAAGATCAAAAAATATTATTCGTATTTCATCAGTATGTAATTTGTATCTAAATATAATTTCCAAAACACACGAATTAAAAAAAACCGAGCGAAAAATACCGAGCAAAGCTCGGTCAACCGGGTACTAGTTATTATTTAACACGTCCGACAAACTAAAAAAGACCGTGCTTTTTGGCATACCTCGTGGGTGTTTTATGTTCAGGAGTTGACTTTTGATGGACTGTGACTATGATGATGATGATGATGATGATGATGATGATGATGATGATGATGATGATGATGATGATGATGATGATGATGATGATGATGATGATGATGATGATGATGATGATGATGATGATGATGATGATGATGATGATGATGATGATGATGATGATGATGATGATGATGATGATGATGATGATGATGATGATGATGATGATGATGATGATGATGATGATGATGATGATGATGATGATGATGATGATGATGATGATGATGATGATGATGATGATGATGATGATGATGATGATGATGATGATGATGATGATGATGATGATGATGATGATGATGATGATGATGATGATGATGATGATGATGATGATGATGATGATGATGATGATGATGATGATGATGATGATGATGATGATGATGATGATGATGATGATGATGATGATGATGATGATGATGATGATGATGATGATGATGATGATGATGATGATGATGATGATGATGATGATGATGATGATGATGATGATGATGATGATGATGATGATGATGATGATGATGATGATGATGATGATGATGATGATGATGATGATGATGATGATGATGATGATGATGATGATGATGATGATGATGATGATGATGATGATGATGATGATGATGATGATGATGATGATGATGATGATGATGATGATGATGATGATGATGATGATGATGATGATGATGATGATGATGATGATGATGATGATGATGATGATGATGATGATGATGATGATGATGATGATGATGATGATGATGATGATGATGATGATGATGATGATGATGATGATGATGATGATGATGATGATGATGATGATGATGATGATGATGATGATGATGATGATGATGATGATGATGATGATGATGATGATGATGATGATGATGATGATGATGATGATGATGATGATGATGATGATGATGATGATGATGATGATGATGATGATGATGATGATGATGATGATGATGATGATGATGATGATGATGATGATGATGATGATGATGATGATGATGATGATGATGATGATGATGATGATGATGATGATGATGATGATGATGATGATGATGATGATGATGATGATGATGATGATGATGATGATGATGATGATGATGATGATGATGATGATGATGATGATGATGATGATGATGATGATGATGATGATGATGATGATGATGATGATGATGATGATGATGATGATGATGATGATGATGATGATGATGATGATGATGATGATGATGATGATGATGATGATGATGATGATGATGATGATGATGATGATGATGATGATGATGATGATGATGATGATGATGATGATGATGATGATGATGATGATGATGATGATGATGATGATGATGATGATGATGATGATGATGATGATGATGATGATGATGATGATGATGATGATGATGATGATGATGATGATGATGATGATGATGATGATGATGATGATGATGATGATGATGATGATGATGATGATGATGATGATGATGATGATGATGATGATGATGATGATGATGATGATGATGATGATGATGATGATGATGATGATGATGATGATGATGATGATGATGATGATGATGATGATGATGATGATGATGATGATGATGATGATGATGATGATGATGATGATGATGATGATGATGATGATGATGATGATGATGATGATGATGATGATGATGATGATGATGATGATGATGGTGGTGGTGGTGGTGGTGGTGGTGGTGGTGGTGGTGGTGGTGGTGGTGGTGGTGGTGGTGGTGGTGGTGGTGGTGGTGGTGGTGGTGGTGGTGGTGGTGGTGGTGGTGGTGGTGGTGGTGGTGGTGGTGGTGGTGGTGGCGGTGGTGGTGGTGATGGTGATGATTATGGTGATTATCATTGATGATAAAAACAGGTAGGAATATAATCAAATATCAATACAAATAAATAGAGCCAAACCTTGTACTATAATGTAAAAAAAATCCGTCCGTCCAGACGGTGAAACTACTCTCTAAGCAAGTCTAGGATTGAATGACATAGTATGTTGATATATAAAATCAACCATAGCGAAAATATATTGTCATCAGAATTTAAAAAAACTAGGCAAATACCTGCATACTCTTATTTCTTTATGAAACGTCACCCCTACACTAGGATTTTCTTCTGTATCGATGAGGTTTTTTACGTACAACAATTACACGTAAACAAACACTGCATTACTTTTATTAAGTTATTTTATGACTAACACACCGTCTATGATTATATATACTTACATTAAATCAAAGTTTTCAGGATAGCTTGTGGTCTCAGTACGCGGGTACGAAATGTAACCTTGTGTGTAAAGACGTTCTGCTATCTAAAAATCAGTGCAATGAACAGTTTAAAAATATTATTTACGCACATTTTACACATTATTTAAAAAAAAAACTAATTATAACCTGCATAGCATGATGAGGTCCCATGCCGAGTCCAGAACTGGCCACTCTCATCAACTCGACTGTATTCAAAGCAACAGGTCTTGCTTTCACCTTTTCCTTTGCTTGAACGTTAATTACTCTGTAAAGCGATTCTTTGTCAAAATAATATCACAAAAACACTATACTGTTGTGTGAATAAGTCAACTAGCGCCATCTAGTGTCAGGAACGAGAGCGAGGGGAGCTTTGCAGAGAATGACATCACCGATCTCTCGACCGACAGCGCCACCCGAAGAACTAAGTTTCTAGAAAATCTATACTCGAACTCTCGGTACCTTACGCGTGTTTACTTGAACATTCCGGATATTTTGCTAATTTAAATAAATAGGTGGCGCAAGATGCGATCGAGAGTCAGAGTTGAACTCAGCGACACAAGCGAAGCTTCGGAGCGGAATTAGTGTGTTTAATTATTAGTGTTTTAACTTTAATTTGTGTAAGGTAAATTAAAGTGTTAATTTAGGTAATTTTATCGGCAATTTTTATTGTCACGAACCTCAAGCTCGTAACAATACCATAGTATCGAACCATTTATAACTAAACAGTTTGCATCCAAAGATTTTCTGAGTGATTTCCGCAAAGACGCTAACTTCTGAACACTGCCGGTAGCTATTTATTAACTACGCAAGACTTCTTTGTAATATGGGTGACGTACCTAATACCATTGATCGATTGGTGTGTTATCACCCTAATATTATGGCAGCACAAATGGGTCAGCTCGGCCAGAGAAGAACCAACAAGGAACCAATTATTTCCTTAAATCCTGGGAAAGAATTTCACTCGCGTACTGCGAAACTATATGATGTTTTTCTTCACCGCCAGCACGTGGTAAATCAGCACTTAAATTTGCAATTAACAATTTCACTAAGCTGACACTGAGATCGAACCCGGGTTGATCATGTACTGTGAAATTTACAGCGAACGCTTATCCCCTGAGCTACTTACTACATGGTATCTAAAAATATGGGTGATAAATGTGGAGGATACTATGACTCATAGACACCACCATCTATAATAGATTAGAAATCGAAATGCTGATGCTTAGTCACCCCTGAGGACTAAGATGAAAGGCCTTGTTAACAATAAAAAGGGTTTTGTTGATTTTTATAATTAGATTTGATTTTACACTCCAATAACTGCCACACCATGCACTTATTTATGTATTAACTTATATAAAGAGTTTTGCATAGGGCAGACTTTGCTCTTAGGCATTCTTATCCAATCAACCCCCATCATAGCAAGGTAATATGATAGGTGTCTTATAAATAAAATAACATTACAATAAGATCTACTCTTTTATGGATTGCACGTTAGTTTGATTATTATATTAGGTATCTCAAACTCAAGCATGAAATGAATGCTTAATTTGAATAGATATATTATTAAACCCATCGCATTTATTTATAAAAAGAACTATAGTATAGTCTCGGGTTCGGTGCCCGGGTCGAGCCTCGATCTTATTATGCTGGATCGATTTTCTTGGTGGACTGTATGCGCGGCTTTCCACAATCAAAACGAGATGGCCGATGCGGCATGAGGCAGTTCTTGGATGATGCACTCTCTATTCCAAATCTACTACTTTTCCAGTGTCCCGAGATGGAATTCTACTTGAGCTGTTAGGGGACAAAAATATGGCAAAGAAATAAAACGGCTCAGCGAGCACTAACCGGGGTGGGGTTCCTTTTACTGGCGGCCTCGTGAACTACGCTCCTGGTGGTGTGATGCGTTGGAAGAGGACGATGCGCGACGGCAGATTGTACCACGCGACGCGGTTATTACTAGCGGTTTTTCCGTGGCGCGACTGCCACAGAAGTGCAATCACAATTAGCTATGTTCTTTGCAAGAACAAAGAGCGAGGGCAGGGTGGCCCTTTTTATTGGTCGATCATTTTTACCACTTCCATCTCGGCGGGGCGCGCTTCTTATTGGCGACCAAAATCGCGCCACATAATTTAGCTTCACCCCCTATCAGTGCGTGTGGAATGCGTAATGGGACGGAAAGAGACACTGGCAAACAATAACCAACCGAACAAAATGTAAGAGTACCCGTTTCTTTTTTCCGCGCAACAATATAGCAAAACTAAAATTCAATATATGTGCAAGTCTATCAGCAATAAACGACTTACGTTGCTTCCTTTATTTCTTTGATACCGGAGAGGAACATGTTCGCGATATCCTTTTCGAAACATCTGACTCTTTTCCATTCCAAAGGCAGCTCCCGTCCCTCGGAAGTACTTGCAGTTACCCGAAGCACCCAATAAGTCTCTGGTTTAAAAGTCTGGATTTCGTCGTGACGTTGCACGCAGAAACCTAAGGTCGGGGTCTGACATGGGCCATATGAAATTAATGACGCATCTAAGTCACCGTATCTACCTGTAAAGTGAGTTCAATCATTAGTCAACAAGAATTTGAGAATTTGCGCAGCTTACTATCATTAGGCTATTGTCGCTTCAAGTACTAGACAGTACTAATATTAGTACTTCAAAGCGACAGAAGCCAAATAGTAGGATGCATACTGCAAATAAATTCGTAAATGGGAACTGCTAAAAGTCGTGCGTTCACATCCGCTATTCGACTGATACTTAACTTCAAACACAAGCATTTTTAAGGTTACTTCGAGTAGTTAACAGAAATATTAGTGATGTTAATAGAGATACTAGTATTTTTTTAAATAAATATATTATATTATTTATATAAATAATATACTATTTCAGGATTTAATGACCAAAAAATTTGAATTGTCAATAATTAATTCCCTCTAATCCGATATCTGCTTTAATTGAACATCATCAAAACAAATTACTTTAATATAAATTTATTGACTAGTATTGATGAATTTAACTTTATATGAAACTTCAATGATTTAACATTATAATATTAAAAATTTTCATCTATATTACAGACAATACAGCAAAGACACACTGACTTTTAAAATTAGTAAGTACTTTAACAAAATAACAATTTGAATGTAAATATACAATTTCTATTACAAAACATTTTTATAAAAGGTGGCAAACTAACCGCTCGTTCACAAAGTGGTAAGTAACTTCTGTCGCCAATGAGCATCAGCATTTTAAAATGATTTAGCTAAGTTCCACGTGAAAATAAAGTGGTGTGCATAGTTTGTAGAGCATCTCCCTGACTACCACAATTCCGTGTACTATTACTGCCGTCACCAAACCCAACACCAATACACTAGTAAGCACCAGCACATTACCAGCTTGAGCACTGTTCAATACCAGTGTAAAATGGTGAGTGTTCGTATAGTGAGTGTAAAGAACTGGAGACCCATTTAACTGGAAACGAGGCAATCCATCTTAGTACTCACGGGTGACAATGGATCTGCATTTTGATTCGTAATCGAGGATAGAGGTAGATGTCTATGGGCCGCAGCAACCATTTACCACCAGGTAGAATGTGTGCTCATTAGTCACCCTTATCGTATAAAAACACTAGCATCAAAAATACGAGAGGTGATTCGCATTTAAGCGAGGCATCATCAGGAAAAATAGACTTTGCTAACCACGTTTTTATGCAGATCTTAGCTAACTATTTCTAACTTCTTGAATACAATGAATTCCTGCAAAATAACGCCTGATTTTATTATCAACATTCTAACATAAACATTCATTCATTATAATCTAACATAAACATTTTGTACAAAGCAAAACGTAACATTATGAACAAATATTAACGTTTACCTTGAAAATATTTCGTTTGGAAACGTGTGAAAGCGCATCCAATTCGCAAATCCAATTCCTGACGCGCATCAACACTGCGTGATTCGTTTTCATTCGGACGCACTAGATTCAACATGGCTGCTTTAATATCTTTGTCCGTAATCGCAGAGAAACGTGCACGATATGTCACCAGTGGCGAGAATACATCACTCTTCATGTATGGTTGAACACAGCTCATCACCTAAAATCAAACAATGAATACATCACTCTTCATGTATGGTTGAACACAGCTCATCACCTAAAATCAAACAATGAACCGAATTCTGTAATTAGACAATTATAAAGTGAAACCTGTTTAGTGGCAGCCTAAGATAATCCACTATCCCATATCAACCTGTGTGTGTTAATGGTCCTTCTGGAAGATTCAGACATGTGCATATCGACATCATAGGACCGCTTGCACATTCACATGGTTACTACTATATACTGTCTCTGCGATCAACACCTTAATGCGGTGGCCGGAAGTATGGCCTATAATATCAATTACTGCTGAAGAAGTTGGAGAAAGTTTTTCCAGGCGTTTCGGATCATTTTAGATCACCAACCCCGTAACATTCATTGCTATGCGGATGACAGCACTGGTGATGCTCTTTACACCGGTCGTGCCAATATTTCTCGGGAAAACGTTTCCGAGTACCGGGACAAACTTGTGTCTGAAGTCGAGTCGAGTGAAGATTCACTGGCGCTGTGAAGAGATGTTGCATCTCTTTGCGTATTTTATCGCATCTATCACGGGGAGTGCTCTGAGGAATTGTTCGGATTAATCCCAGCCGCCAAATTTCGTGGACGCACTACACGGCAAACGTCCCGATACCATCCACACCATCTGGATGCTTGGCGGTCCACCACTGTACATTTCACAAGGAGTTTTCTTCCACGTACAACCTCTCTGTGGAATAGTTTACCACCGGCGATTTTTCCGGACCGATACGAGCTGGGGACCTTCAAGAAAAGAGCTTACTCCTTTCTAAAGGGCCGGCAACGCACCCGCAATTCTCCTGGTGTTGCGGTTGATCATGGGCGGCGGTAGTCACTTAACATCAGGTGAGCCGCATGCTCGTTTGCCCCCTCTTCTATAAAAAAAAAAAAAGCTACCCCAGCAGTACCAAGGACAAGGACAGCTGAGGCACCAAAACGAACGGAAGAATCAGCTAAGAGATACCCGCCCATAGTGGCTGAGTGCTTACCGGACTGGACGAAGCACTTCGAGGTACTCAACAGGAAGTTGGGCCACCCACCGAATGCTCGTCCGTTCGGTAAGGGGGTCAGATTTACCCCCCAGAGTCCGGAAGAATTCCGGACGGTACAGATGTAACCTGATAGAGATGAACGACAAAGTACCAGCCATGTCCTGGTACTGTTACACTCCCAAGGAGGACAAGCCCACGAAAGTGGGCATACAGGGACTACCAGTGGGCACGGATCCATCCGCGATAGAGGGGGCTTTTAGAGCAAAGGGGTTTCAAATCAAGTACGTGAAAGGGATCCTCCCCCCCGTAGAGGCAGACCTGGGTGCCTCTACTGCGCAGCTGGACCACCTGAGCCTGGAGCGCCTCAATGAGTTATATCAGATCGACGAACTCCTATTCATGAAAGGAGTCGTCATAGAGGCCTGGCAAGGAAGAGCGGGCCCATCACAGTGCCACCGCTGCCAGGCCTTTGGCCATGCATCTACAAATTGCTTCAGGCCAGTGAAGTGCGTTTGCTGCGCCAGAGACCACATTGCTAGTAACTGCCCAAGGGGTAGGGACGAAGAACCGCGATGCGCAAATTGCGCCGAAAACCATACCGCCAATGATCGCCACTGCCTAGTCCTGAGGAGGATTGCAAGGAAGCAGGGGATAGCTCTACCGGGAATACTTCCACAAGAGCCCAGAAGAGTCCCCCAGAGTCGTCCCAGGGCCGTGGTTCAGGAAGACGGGTGGACTACAATTAGAGGAAAGGAAACGCAACCAGCCCCCCCTCCACCCGTCTCTGCACCCATTGAAACGGTGGTGCCGATCACCACTACATCTAAGGCAACCACCGGGGCGACTCTCCGCCCCCCCCCCCCCCCGCTAATGAAGCAACTGAGCGTCAAACCTCGCAGAGGAGTAAGCGGGGGAGGAAGAAGAAGCTGCCCCCTCCTCAGGCAGCAACCTCTACCCCAACCCCAACGATAACGATAGCCCAGGCGCAGGTTACCAAAGAAAAGAAAACCAGAATGGGTACACAAAGACCAGTTCAACAACACCCGAGACCAGTGCCAACGCCTCCACAGGCTACGAGAACACCATCAGCCGGCTTCGAGACTGCTGACGCCATCCAGCGCTTGGTTGGCATAGCAATCGAAGTCGGCAGTCAGGTCCTGGCAGACATCAGAGCCGGGACAGATCCCATTACAGCCCATTACTTGACCTAAAGGCGGTGACTACGCCGCCCAGAACAGTTAAGACACGTGTCGACTGGAGACTCTACCATCAACGGATAGACCTCCAGCACCCCACCCCTTAAACCCAGCGGACGACGTAGAGGCCGCTGCTACTAACATGACAAAGGCGATACAGGAGGCCCTCAACGCTGCCTCTACGATCGTCCCGATGTCAACAAGGAAAGACGATCTGCCGCTACAGATAAGCGTGCAGATCAGGAGGAAAAGGGCGCTAAGGAGGCTCTGGGCGCGTACTCACTGCCCGAGAATCAAGACACTATTGAACACCTTATCGGAGGAACTGTCGGTTGCAGTCCAGGCACACAGAGGAGATGCCTGGGAGCGACGCATATGGAAGGCGGAAGAGCATGATGCGTCGCTCTACAAACTGAACCGACAGTTAACTAAAGCCAAACCTCCCGTTTGCCCGCTGACCAACAACGCGGGCGAACGTAGTTACGATGCCAAGGGTAGAGCGGATATCCTAGGAGAGCACTTCGAGGAGCAATTTATGCCGAACCCAGCAAGTGCGGAGTTCATGGAGCTTCATGCCCAAAAGGAGAGTCGCGTACAGGAGTTCCTGTCGTCGCCCGCGCCGCCTCTTGCAGGAGAGTGGTTCATCTCCCCCCCTGAACTGCGGAGGACAGTAACCCGCCTGCAACCGAGGAAGGCGCCGGGGCACGATGGGATTATCAACGCTACACTCCGACAGCTGCCCCATAGAGTCCTAGTAGAGCTTGGTCGACTCTACAATGGGACATTGCGGACATCCCACTTCCCGGAGGACTGGAAGAAAGGCAAAGTCATCGTCTTGCCAAAACCCGGGAAGGACAGGCGTAGAGCTGCCAGCTACAGGCCGATCACGCTGCTACCGCACATAGCTAAACTGCTTGAAAGACTGTTGCTAAGACGCCTCCGTCCGTGCATCCAACTTCGGGCGGAGCAGCAAGGATTCAGGAGGGATCACTCTACAGCAACACAGCTGACCAGAGTGCTGCACCTGCCTGCGGCCGAGTACAACCGTGGCCGCACTACGTTGGGCGTCTTTCTCGATATCGAGAAGGCGTTCGACAGGGTGTGGCATTCTGGACTACTTTATAAACTAGAAGAACAGACCAGTGTCCCTCCTGCTATGTTGCGGCTAGTGGCGTCTTTCCTGGCAGACAGAAAGTTCTACGTTTGCGTAGAGGACGCCGTGTCCGCAACCAGAACCATCAGAGCCGGCGTTCCTCAGGGTAGCTGTTTGTCTCCAGTCCTGTACGCGGCTTATACCAATGATATCCCAACCCTGGCAGGAAGGCTGCAAGAGTGGGAGGACGACGTGGAATTGGCGTTATATGCGGACAATAGCGCTTATTTCACCTCGTCCAGAAGAGCCCACATTGCCACTGCCAGGATGCAACGTCTGCTGGACTTGCTGCCACCATGGCTAGATGAGTGGAGGATGGTCGTCAACGTTGGTAAGACGACCACTCTGCTCACCCGCCGCCTCAGGAACCTACCACCTCATTTAACCCTCAATGGCCAGAAGATCGCGTACGAGAAGGCCGTGACCTATCTTGGGTGCCGGATCGACCGGGCGCTGCACATGACTGCGCACGTCGAGTTCGTCGTCCGCAAAGCACGATGTGCGCGGGCGATGCTCCGTCCAGTCCTGGCATCCAAGCTACCACTTAAGACCAAAGTGAGAATCTATAAAATGTACATCAGACCCATCATCACGTACGCTGCTCCGGCCTGGTACGCGCTTCTGAGCGAGCCTCTGAGGCGGCGACTGCAGGCCCAGCAAAATCTGACGTTAAGAACCATCGTCGGTGCGGGTCGCTACGTTCGGAATGACGTCATAGCGGCCAACCTGAAGATCGACACTATCCAGGAGTTTGTGGCCCGGTTGGCGCGCGGACTGTTCGACCGTGCAGACAACGGGCCACACATACATCTCAACCATCTTGCGCTCGCCCACGGCAACACTCGCCAACACTCGCCCTCCGGACGGGCGACCCTATCCAAGAGAACTCCTCTATATATCGATTAGAGAGTCGAGTAACAACCCTCAATGCCGCAGATAGGCCAACCTTGACTTTTCACCGGACAACCTCCTTTTTTCGTAGTCTTAACCGACTACGAAAAAATTTACCGATTACGGACTAATCCGAATTTGAGACTTACAACGCCTAAATAAGGCTCCCAGGACCGGTCCATAGTGGTGGACCGCGAGGAAAACACGGGTAATGGGGGCATACCCCGAGGCCCGAGACCTGCAGGACACCATAGTCCTCGCGGAAGACATCAGCGTTGCGAACCGATACGACCTGGGGACCTTCAAGAAAAGAGCTTACTCCTTTCTAAAGGGCCGGCAACGCACCTGCAATTCCCCTGGTGTTGCGGTTGATCATGGGCGGCGGTAATCACTTAACATCAGGTGAGCCGCATTCTCGTCGGCCCCTCTTCTATAAAAAAAAACCCAAAGTTGTGATCACTGACCAAGAAAAACAGTTTGAATCTGCATTGTTCATGCGTCTAATGAACCTCTGCGCAAACAAACAAAACAAAACGAATTCGAACCACTGGTTAGCATTCATGCACCAATGGTATAATTGAAAGGATGCATTGCCAATTAAATACTGCACTAATGTCACTCCAATACTTGGACGAAAGCGTTACCACTCGTCCTTCTAGAAATGAGAAGCACTCCCAAGGAGGAATTAAAAACCTCGGCAGCAGAACTGATTTACGGAGAACCGCTGCGTTTACCAGGTGAGCCGATTGCGCCTCAAAAATTTACGTAAAATCCTAAATCTTGCATCAGCTACTCACGTTTTCCTTTGTGATGACACAGTAAGGTGTCCTCTACAACTAACATATACGGGTTCTTATGCAATTCTTCAGAGAAGAGACAAAACTATGACCATAGATATCAATGGTAGAAATGTCGCTGTAAGCATTGATTGTGTAAAGCCAGCTTACATTGAAAATAATACTACCATAGCACAAAAACTGTCCATTCGTCTTTAGGCACAGTAATGTTACGAGCTTGAGGTTCGTGACAATAAAAACTGCCGATTGAATTTTTTTTTTATAGGATAGGGTGACAAATGGAATGGTATGCTTGAAAACCCACCAGTGAATATGGGCTTAGTGAGAGAAATTAGTGTGGAAGAAGTAAAAATGGATGTTAGGAATATGAAGAATGGGAAGGCAGTCGGCCCAGATGGAATACCAGTAGAAGTGTGGAAGTTGCTGAGTGCGGATGGATGGAAGTGGTTGAGTTTATTTTTCGGTAAATTGTTGCAGGAAGAACAAATACCTGAGGAATGGTGCAGTAGTATACTGGTCCCCATTTTTAAAAACAAAGGAGACGTTCAAAACTGCGGCAGTTACCGGGGAATAAAACTCATGTCACATACGATGAAAGTCTGGGAAAGAATAATAGAGAGAAGAATGAGAGAAGAGTGTGAGATAACACAAAACCAGTTCGGATTCATGCCTGGTCGAGGTACGACAGATGCCATTTTCGCATTACGCCAATTGTGCGAAAAGTACAAGCGCGTGCATAAAAATCTGCACATGGTTTTTGTCGACCTTGAAAAGGCGTACGATCGGGTTCCCCGTGAGGTTTTGTGGTGGGCGTTAAAGATGAAAGGTATGCCTGGGAAGTATGTGAGGTTAGTCCGTGCTATGTACAGAGCATCCCGTACATGTGTACGATCTGCCGCGGGAACTACGGGCAGTATCGATGTGGCGGTAGGGCTGCACCAAGGGTCGGCATTGAGCCCTTACCTCTTCCTACTGATTATGGACGCTTTGACGTCGGACCTGCAGGATGAGACACCCTGGTGCATGCTCTTTGCCGATGACATCGTGCTTGTCGGGGAAGAAGGCATCGAGGTACAGAGCAGACTGACGGGGTGGCAACAGAGGCTGGAAAGTGTTGGCTTGAAGATCAGCAGATCCAAAACCGAATATCTGTGCTGTGATTTCTGCGGTCTTTCCAGTCCTGTACCCATGTCGTTGGATGGCGCTATACTGCCTACCTGCTCAGATTTCAAGTACCTCGGTTCCCTCATTCAAGGCGACGGCGGAATAGATAGAGCTGTGCAGCATAGGATTAACGCAGGGTGGATGAAATGGCGACAGGTCACAGCCACAACGTGCGATCCCCGAATGCCATTAAGGCTGAAGGGGAAAATTTACAAATCGATCATCCGACCTGTCGTCATGTATGGAAGTGACTGCTGGGCCGTCAAGAAGAACGATGAAAATAGACTGCATGCGAATGAAATGAGAATGTTACGATGGATGTGTGGTGTGACAAGGATGGATAAGATAAGGAATGAGTATATAAGAGGAAGCCTGAAAGTAGCGCCAGTGGTAGAAAAGGTGAGAGGAAGCAGATTGGCATGGTTTGGGCATGTGATGCGGAGGAATGAAAGTCATGTCACAAAACGAGTGTTGAATATGAATGTGGAGGGACACACGGGCAGAGGAAGGCCCAATAAAAGATGGATCGATTGTGTGAAGAGTGATATGAGAATGAAAGGAGTAAGTATGGAAATGATGGCTGATAGAGAGGAATGGAACAAGAAGGTTTACTGCGCCGACCCCAGATAATGGGAAATGGTTTAGAGAATGATGATGATGAGGATAGGGTGACAAACGAGTACACAGTCCACCTGATGGTAAGTGGTTGCTGTGGCCCATAGACATCTACATCTATCCTCGATTACGAATCAAAATGCAGATGCGTTGTCACCCGTGAGGACTAAGATGGAATGCCTCGTTTCCAGTAAAAAGGGTCTCCGGTTCTCTACACTCACCATACGAAATACAGCAGCATTAAGCTACTATTTCACGCTGGTATTCTGTGAGAGCGTGGTCCTTTCCCGGTCGAGCCGACCCATTCGTGCTACAACTATACTACTAATATAACTGCAGCATGGCTCTACCACGTATACCAAAATTAACTCTTTAATTCACTTTACACTAATTAAAACTTAGAACACTAATAATTAACCACACTGATTCACTTTATTTCGCTCCGAAGCTTCGCTCGTATCGCTGATTCAATACTTCCCGATCGCATCTTGCAGCGCCTTTAAATACACATTATCACCGAAACATCAAGAATATTCAAGTAAATACGCTCACCAATCGACAAGGCGCCGAAAGTTTCGATACTAGATGGCGCTGTCGGTTGAAAGATTAATGATGTCATTTTCTGGAAAGCTCCCCTCGCTCTCGTCCCCGACACTAGATGGCGCTAGTGCCGGGTACATGACGTCAACTTAGGCGCGCAACACTGCTTCCTCCTAAGACATGCTCGTCCCGAGCATTATCGGCCCCATAATAATGCACCAGGCGATCCACATGGACGATCTTAGGAGTCCCTCTTGCGCCTTTCTGTAACGGCTCCGCAATGTCAAGGGCTGTCCTATCCCTTGGTGCACCAACATTGTACAATTTCGATGCTCCTCTACTACGTGCCTGAGGTCCCCTGACAGCTGCACAACTTGTACATGTACGACACCAATCCTCGACATCGTCACGATAATGGACCTAGTAAAACTGTTCTGGAGAGTATGGACCTTCAGTAGAGTTCGTTTAACTCCCAGATGGACTCTTGAACGACCATTATGGCACAGCTGTAGAACATTCGGCACTTTAGCTTTAGACACAACCATTTGCAAACGACAGCTGTCTCCTCGACCATTGTTCCATTTACGGCACAGGACACCATCCTGAAGCAGCAAGCTGTCCCATTGGGCCCAATAGCTTTTCGTGGTTGAACTCATCGCTGAGACGTCGCTCCACTTAGGCTTGGTAGCACGGGTCTTCATCCATTCCAGAATCGGCTTCATGTCCTGATCTTCCTGCTGTGCATGTCGTAGGCTGTCCTTCCACTCGTTGCTGAGGTGGTATGTCCTGAGCATCCTCACGGATACCACTTCTTTACTCTCTTGCCTAGTACAATATTTCCAATCTTCAGAGCAAGGTCTTCTTGACAATGCATCTGCGTTGCCATGAGATTTCCCGCTGCGATGTCTGATAGTAAAGTCGTATCCCGGCTGCTGCTGGGCGGTGATGTTAGCCGCACTTCCCTTCTGAGATCGTTCACCTTCCCTTTCTAGGGTTCGCTTAGGGCAGCTGGATCGAAGATGGCCCTTTTCCCCACAGCCATAGCACCTAGGGCTGAATCCTTTGTTGCGGTCGCGAACTGTAGCTGCTGCAACCTCCCTGACGCGATGGAAACGATGATCCTGCCGCACGGCTTCCACCTCCAGTGCATGGGCCAAGGCGTCCTTAAGCGTATCGTGGTGCCCGAGCCTCACAGCAGCTGACTTCAAGGTCGCGGATGCCGTCGATGATGTCTGAACCAGGTTCCCCTCAATGAGCGCAGGTACAGACTGGTATGCTTTTCGAACCATCTTCTCCACCTCAACGGCCCACTGCTGCAGGTTTTCGTTGCTGCGTTGCAGTCGGCAGGCCTGTTCCTCTTGTCGACGGGCCTGTTCCTCCTGTCCGCGCTTCAGCTGCTCTTCAAACCGACGGGCCTGCTCCTGCAGCATCACCATCAGAGCACCTAAGTCAGGTGCTGCAGGTGTAGGAGCTGCTGACGTGCCAGCCTCCATGGCTGTCAGTTGGCCCTCTGACGTCTGCGGCGTTGCAGCACCAAATCGTCTCTGGTCCGTCTCCTGCTGGCGTTGACTTCGGGTACGAACACCCTCCGTCTCCTCCTTAGGTAAAATCGGCATGATTTAATCACACTTATGACACCAATTGTTACGAGCTTGAGGTTCGTGACAGTAAAAACTGCCGATTGAATTACCAAAATTAACTCTTTAATTCACTTTACACTAATTAAAACTTAGAACACTAATAATTAACCACACTGATTCACTTTATTTCGCTACGAAGCTTCGCTCGTATCGCTGATTCAATACTCCCCGATCGCATCTTGCAGCGCGTTTAAATACACATTATCACCGAAACATCCAGAATATTCAAGTAAATACGCGCACCAATCGACAAGGCGCCGAAAGTTCGAGTATCGGGCTTCTAGAAGCTTAGTTCTTCGTTTCGATACTAGATGGCGCTGTCAGTTGAAAGATTAGTGATGTCATTTTCTGGAAAGCTCCCCTCGCTCTCGTCCCCGACACTAGATGGCGCTAGTGCCGGGTACATGACGTCAACTTAGGCGCGCTACAGTAATATCGTTAACCATGCTAACTACACAATTTGTAAAAAATAGGTACTTTTAACTTTAAATGGTTCCATTGCTGTGCAATAACTTGTATTCTTGTTATTTTGTGTGATAGCACTAACAATCTATTATAGTTCATCCCTACTAATGCAGTTTTATTGAATATCCATGAACTAAACACAACACCAGCAAAAACCATAAAGTATTATATTGGAAGGCTAGGAACAAACTAGTAACTTAGGCCATTCTTAACTACAGTAGTACTTCCAAACTTCATAAAAAGTTGACTAATTTTAAAAAACAGTAAGATAATGTTTACTACCTAGATTTGAACCAAAATCTTCTTAAAAAGTTAGAGCACCTTCTTAACACATTCATCACCCCTACGATTTTCATGATGTCTTCTCGGATTCCGCCTACATTTTACGGTTGACTCGCCAGGCGAGTCGCCGGCACTGCAATATAAATTGATCGACTCGCCACGCGAGTTCACTGGCACCACGTAAGGGTAAAATCTATGTTTTGTAATTTTTGTGGCCGTCCCAGTGTACTTAACGTGTTTACGCAATTAAAAAGTGTTTCCGGACTATTCGGCTTGTAAAAATAGCAAAAAACTCTTTGGATAAAATAAAAGGTAAGTTTGTTTCGTAATTTGAGCAGTGGTTGCCAACCTTTTAAATTGTGGTTATTGTTAAGGTTATATTTTGAATTTCTAATACTTGTGAATAGACAATTTTACTCTGAAATAATTTAATACGAGCTTTCAGTTTTAAGAATATGGTATCAGATTAAAATGTATTATTTTGGGTCAGCTTTAGTAATCTGCTGCACGATTTAAGTGACTATTTTAGCTTTAGTTGACAGGCAATGATGCTATTGATTACCATTTAGCTGCTTTTTATGCCGGAAATCTTTATTTTTCGAGATATCGATAGTTAAAGTTTTGAGGTTATATCGAGTTGGCTAGACATCCGGTACTTGATTTTGATTAATTAAATTACATATAACGAAACGCAAATATTATGTCAGTTTGTTTTTTTAACACAGATACACTCATAAAAAAGTTAATCACTCAGACCCAAACAATCCATTTCTGGCTGGAGATGGGACTTATATACAACAAATTGAGTTGCAGTGGAGAGCAGTCAAGAGGTTTTTCAGAAAACAAAATTATAACAATTCACATTCTTCAAATACAACGGCGCGCCGGTGTTTTTTTGTCGGCTGTTTTATCAATGCCGACCCTTTTTTTATTTATTTTCAACCCTATTACAAAGATACAAGATTTATAATATGGCTGCTAGATATGTTATCTCAAATATTACGATAACTTTGTATTTCTAAAGGTTGTTTTAAAAAAAATAATGTCTTGATAGTTCTTCCTAGGACAGTGGCTTTATTCCAAACTGGTGGTATATCAATACGTAATCAAACAAGAGTGACTTTCGATAAGTAAACACTCAGGCCTGTCACCCAGAGAGGTAGGCAGAGACTACGGACTTCCATTTGGCATGATCCTAATTATTCTAATGAAACTAGTTTGTTTATATTAGTTCCATATCACAAGTATGTAGGTAGTCCATGCTACTATGTTCACGTCGTTGTCTAACATGTCAAAGGTTGAGGATCTATGTCAGGGAACTCGCCGAGCGAGTTCAAGGCATTGCAGAATAATTTCTTTCCTTTCAAATTTAAACGGGGTCTCCACACCCGGCCCACCCACCACGTAAATCTTTAGTTTAGCATATATTTAGTCTAAACTATAATTTTAAGCAGAAAATACGGATGCATTTTGGAAATATTAGTGAAAAACACTGAACTCGCCAGACGAGTCATCGGCACTGGAATAAGATTTACGTGAACTCTCCGGGCGAGTTGGTGGCACTGAATGTGTTAATAATTGTATTAGATATATATTTGGTCTTTGAAAATATGATCACATCTCTCAGTATAGTCATCGCCCAATATGGCTCACTATCCAACAAAGATGAAGCTCTAGAATTCTACTTGATTTTTTCTCAATTTTGAATAATCCAACATCAACATATCTCAAGGACAAATCCCAGTATATTTTTTGAACTCACATTAAGGTTTTTTGTTTTTCATTCAATATAAAATTAGCATTTCATCTCATTTCACTGGGTTCACAAAAAAATCCCTTACTATTCAGGCAACACTCCTCTGGAATAGAGATGAAACGGATATCCGGTAACTATCCGGTATCCGGCCTATCCGGCCGCCATAATACTATCCGGCCGAATACCGGATAGCTACTATTGGATGTCTATCCGGCCGATTAAGAAAAAGCTGGATAAAAGAAAACATATTTTTGAGTAATTATTTGCTTTATTTAGTAAGAATCACATTACTTAAATATAATTAGTTCAAGTATTAAATTTTTAATTACACAATAGTAAGTTAATGTAATACAAGGAAAATGAATGAATTAGTAGGTACATTTAGCACTCATATTGCACTAAGGGCAAATTATGGTGAATAAATAGTAATTTCTCTGCATTAAGAGGTAACAGGCGGTTGCGTTTCTCTTAATAAATAAGCCCAGCAGAAAAGTCTTTCGCTATACACACTGCTGCAAGGAGCAGAAAGGTAGATTTTGACAAACTTTGTCAAATTGGGGTATTGTTTGGTATTAGCTGCCCACCAAGAATAAAGGTCGCAAGTGCGATCAATTCGCACTGACTTGAGATAAAAATCCAGCTCACAGGTTATCGCATTTCTTTCTTCACATTGCACTTGGTCAGTGTTGTTTTCATTTGCTACTTCATCAAAGCAGTCCCAAAATGTGTCATGAGCTTTGCAAGATACAGCTGGCTCTGTCTCCTCTCCTCTACTCTTTTTAGCCGGTGTTGAAGATGAACTGCTACTTGAAGACTCTTCACAAGACATTTTCAAATATTCCAATAAGATCTCCTGGCGTGCTTTTGCGGCTTCAATCACCCCCAAGTAGTTTGTTTTGAATCTATGGTCTAGATAAGTTGCAATCAAGTAGTTTGAGTCTTGACTTATGGAGGTAAAACGAGTTTCTAACTCAGCTTTTAACGAGGCTCGCATATGTGATAAATCAGGAGTTCTTTGCTCAGTTTCAGTTTTATCTAAGTATTTTTTTAAAGCAGTAACGTGTGGAAAAATACCTAAAAAATCGAAATACCCCGAAATCAATAATTATTGAATATGTTACGAAACTTGCAAGATATTATTTTACTTGATAGGTATTAAAATTATTGCAATTAGATTATTTATTATTAGATACATACCTGCTTTTTTCCCCTTCGCCGCCACGAGAAATATTAACATTGCATAATAAACAAAGAGCTAACTTTTTATTTTCACTGCTTATGTTGATTAACTGCTTATGTTGTTCGCGTAAATATAAGAAATCATTATGTTCACTGCTTATGTCAAAATATTCCCATAAAGGCGATCTTTTCTTCACCGATGCCATTTCTCGTTGCTCAATCATTTAGACTTATGTATGTATGTACTTAAAATAATAAGAGCACAAATAAAATTATAACCTAAAAACGATCACGCACGTGTCTGCACTGCATGCAATCGACACAATAATAAAATTGTACAATTGTTAACTTCACTCATCAACGAAAAGACCCGAATCGAACCGAGTCCATCCGATCGTTCGCACGACGCCTACGCAAAGGGCTAAGTTTCCGGATATTCGGCTATCCGGCCACTTGGTCGGCCGAATATCCGGTATCCGGTATCCAGCCAAACTGCTATCCGTTTCATCTCTACTCTGGAACTCCTTGCCCAAGAGATAAGAAGTGCGCCAAGTAAAGGCTGTTTTAAGAGGTAAGTACATGACTTCTTGTAACAAAGTAATACTGGACAATATGAATGATGGTGATATATTTAGATGTTTCATTATTTACTATTGTAATATAGGTATATATGTTTGTATTTTAATGATTTGTATATATATATATATATATATATATATATATATATATATATATCACAGTAAGAGTTTACTATGTATGTAATTGCATTTATTTGCCACATAATTGCTTCACTCCATGGGTTGACTGGCAGAGAATGCCAGTAGGCATTAATGTGTTACCAAGTTTTAATGAATAAATAATTTATTTATGTCCCCCAAACTGAATTTCAGTCAAGGAGGCCAGTCTCAATGGAGAATAGCTATCTTCGCAGAACAGAATTATAGTGCAGAAATGTGAGCGCAAACACAGGCTAACTCCCAATTCCCTCATACACATAGTCTTATGGGATGCCAATTTGTCACTACTGGAGAAATGAGGCACAGGACCAACCGTCTTTACATACTTTCAAAAGCATGGGGGTATAACAGAGCCACCTTTCTGACTCTAAGCCGCTACTAAGAATTTCTTGACTTGGATTCGAGCCCAGGACAAGATCAGTAGTCGCATTTATGTTTGTAAGTGCGACCAAATCAATGAGGCAGTCATTTTCAAATATGTACTTTACTGATAACTACCAAGTTCTCATTTATCGTATGATAAGCCTGTTTAAGCACTTCAAATATTCCAATATTGCATAACACATCAGACTATTATAATTACAATGCTACAAGAAAAGAATAACTGCAAAAAGTCAAGATAATAACAAAACCATTGTAAGTGATTAGAAATGATAAATTGTAAGATTCTATGGTACAAAATTGTAAAAAAAAATTATATTATATATAGTATTTTTTTATTTGAAATCTGAATCAGGATCTGACTGGTTGTTTTTGAGTTATTTTAAATAATGCATATTTAATTGACTTCAACTACATTAATGATGTTCTCATTTTATTTATATTGAAGTTGGTTGTACAAAATTTTCAATTTTACCACTTGTTTGAATTATCGTACAAGATAAATTAGTGTTTGAAGAACAGAATAAGCCCACTCAACAATTATAGTCTGAGTACCTTTAATTAATCATTTGACAAAAATAGAAAAGAGATATTCCATTGTAGATCTGAGATGGTGACAATGCACCTGTATTTTGATTCTTATTTGAGGATAGATGTAAGTATCTATGAGCGACAGCATTATTTTACTACCGGAAGGACTGTGTGCTTGTTTTTCACGCTTACTTCTATATAAAAAAAAAACATTAGCATGAAGTAAATTAATTCAGTAAAGTATGGCTATGCACATTAAAGTTTATACATTTATTTCTATCAAATAACTTATTCGTAATATATCATATGCGACTTACTTCAAAACAAATATTTTCCCCTTCTTTATCACAATCCAGCCACAAAATAAGATACTCGCATCCTCTGGCTTCTTGGGCTAAAAAAGCGGGCATTCTCAGACGAGGCATTGCTTCTTTTTTTTCAGTAGGGCAACTGAATAATTCGACTGGATCAACTTTGTCCCAATTATTATATTTTCCGGTAAAATCTAAGCTCATCACATGCCCACACACAGATGTCATTTTAAAATGAACTGGTTCATTTTTAAACGTGCCATTCCATTCGTGAACAGAACAGGCTGAATTAGAACCTGGGAGAAAGAAGAATTTAAAAAATATAGGTAAATCGCATTATGATATTAAGAAATAATAAATCGGTAACGATGTTAGCAGGAATTCTAACCCTTGTTAGTGCTACACTTTCCGTTGCTGAGAATATTAGCCAGGTTTTGTGCCAACGATGGCTTTTCAGCCACCATTAAAGCCGTCTTCATTATTTAAAAAAGGTTTTTAACTTTCTATCATTAATTATTTTATACAATACCGTTTAAATGAATATATGGATTTACTGATCAACAAAGATGACATTGACATATTGACAATTAAATTTTTTTTGACTTTTTTAAAACCATGGATACAGAACCCTATACATACATACAGCTACAGTCAAAATAATAAAACTTGAATAAAACTTCAATAGTCAGATGAGTATTATATTCAAACGTTTCTTCACAATATGCTGACGTGCTGCATTGCGAAAATGTTGCGATAGCTTAACCCAGCAAAGCGAATATTTGAAAACGATTGTATTTTAAGCCCAAGAAACATCGAGGGCTCAAGCGGCGATATCACGGAGTCTTTGAGTTTAATGGCGGCTATACACTCTCGACGAGGGCCCACGAGGCAAGGCGAGGACGAGAGTGTACAGGATATTTTCGCTGAGCCTTGCCTTCCCTCTCCTCGCCTCGCCTGCTCTCGCGCTCTTTTCGGTTTTTAGTGCGCGAGTCTGCAAACCCCCTTTCACCCAAGGGGTGCCGCTTCCGATACGTCTAAAAAGATCTCTCACCAGGTCAAAGCCAGTCTCACAGGTGGTGTTTAGTGGGTAGAAGTTCCACATAACCAAGCAGCATTTATACGTGGTAGAACCATGCTGCAGCAATATATTTGGCTGCAGCACAAATGGGTTGGCTCGACCGGGGTAAGACTACGCTCTCACATAATATCAACGTAAAATAGCAGCTTAATGCTGCTGTGTTTCATATGGTGAGTATAGAGAACCGGAGACACTTTTTACTGGAAACGAGGCGTTACATCTTACTCGTCGAGGCTAAGATAAATGTAGATGTATATGGGTCACAGAATACATTTACTATCAGGTGGACTGTGTGGTCGTTTCTCACCCTTATTCCATTAAAAAAGCCGGCTGCGTGGTATGCTCTAAGCATTCACCACCTCCCTCCCCCGCTTCTCGGAGGGCAGCCACTATTTGCTTCCGGGCGCAAAAAAAGTCATGCACCATTACGCAAGTGATCGTGCCAGTCAATTCAGCTCCGACAAAAATGCCGAATTGCAATGTATTTTCTTGCAAAAACAATCAAAACCGTCAAATGTCCAAAAGAACAACGTGAACTTTCATCTGTGAATACTTACTTTTAACCTAACATTATCGTTAAATTCGTAATTTTTAAATATTTTAGAGAAATACCAAGTGCTGCCAGTATATTTCATGACGCGAAAGATAAGCGATTTTAAAATAAATATAATTTACTACACAAAATAAATATATTAACGAAAATTTATTTCATATGAAATAAATCAGTTTGTGATAAATAATAATCATTATATTAAGATGTGTAGTGGATTTTGTCAAATGATTTAAATATACAGCTCAACCCTTTGAGTATTAAACCAAAGGAGACGGCATCGCAAGTTATACCCCTCTGTAAAAGGTACGAGAGTTCGACTCATACTTGTTATATAAAACTAGTTGCTCCGCGTCGTGCGTCATTTCGAAGTGATCGTGCCAGTAAATCGAGCTCCGACAAAATGCCGAATCGCAGTGTATTTTCATGAAAAAAAAAAACAATCAAAAACGTCAAGTATACAAAAGGACAATGTGGCTTTTCATCTGTGAGTATTTTTAACATAATATTAAAGTAATTTTATCATTAAATCTCGTACTTTGTGAATATTATCGTCTAATACCGAGTGTGGCCATCATAGTTCATAAAGTGAAAAATAATCTATTCCTAAATAAATATAATTTACTACACTAGTTACATATATAAACGAAAATATATTTCCTAATAACTAAATCAGTTTGTGATGTATAATAATCATTACATATAGATGTGTAGTGGATTTCGTTAAATGATTTATATATTCAGCTCAATTTTAACACGACACTGAATATTATATTATTAAATATAATCGATAACTAGTATTTATTAAAACATTATACAAAATACAGGCCAAATAAGTGAAATCGAAACTTGCACGCAGCAAAAGTGTGCAATTTTTATAAAAATAAACTAGTATCACTGCAACCGAAAGTATTACACTATAGTGATGCACGCTGCAACTTCAGCTATCGATAAGTTAATTAACCATGCGGGTGTATCTTCCGAAACGGTTTGTAGTTTTTATTTAGATTTTATAATAAAGTATTACAAAAAGTAGTAAATTTTTCTATTGTTGGTTTGTTATTACAGATTTCCAAGTGATCCTCTTAGGCGGCACACTTGGAATGTAGCTTGTAGAAACCATGAATCTGACACTGCAATACCAACCTTGAACTTGTGGGAGGTAATGTTGGGCTGTAATTATATTTAGATTAAATATATTTATTATTACCTTTGATACCAATGTTATTCTACTTGAAAATATTTTATTAAGTTCACAAAAGCACTATCCTATCAAATTTAATTCATATATTTATATACCTATTATTGGAATTGTAAACTTAATGTAGTATAATTTTTGTACGCCATAAATGACAAAACATGCAGCTCGTTTTAAGTTTTTTAACACTTGTATTTTATTTACTCATGTTTTACAAATAAATATCTTTATATATATATATATATATATATATATATATATATATATATATATATATATATATATATAAAGATATTTATTTGTATCATATATTGTATCATTTGTAAAGATATATATATATAGCTTGAATCTTCTGACTAAAATAAAATTATTTATTTTAGGGTGATCGTGGTGATTGCACAATATCGTCTACATCGAAAAAAGAAAGTTGGATGTTCCGGCAAAATTCCATAAGTTATCTCGAAAGTCACAATTTGAAAAAAATCCTTATATCGCCCGAACTAGTCCTACTCCCACTGCGAATACGAGCTAACACTTAGGCCAAGGAAAATTAAAATGAAAAAATGCCTTGCCATAAAAAACAATAGAATAAACAGGCTTCACAAGTTTGCTAGAAATACTATGTCCTAACACTTAACTATTATCACCAAAAGCCTATCGCTATGTACGTAAAATGTTTGCCTGCACCCGTACATTGACTAAGTGGTACACTACCATCGATCGCCGACCAGGGTTTACTCAAGAAGCGCTGACGGCATTAAAATTGAGAGCGGAGAGTAACCCTGACAATTTTTTTTATTGTACCTTGGTAATGGATGATATGAAAATTAAGCAATTGACAGAATACCATGCTAGTAGCCAAAGGCATTAATTATGTATATAACCAAAATATTATAACAATTTAAGCGACAGTAGCCTAATGGCAGGGCGTAGACCGCAAACTCAAAAAGTTCGTGGGTTCCAATCTGCCATTCGACTACTGCCGTTAAGAGGGCATATGGGTTTCGCGTCGAAAACTACATGTTTTATGGTTTTTCCAAAGGCAATATCGTAACGACGTGAGGAGATTATTTGCTGAAAATTAGGGCTTTAGAAAGATGAAGTATTTATTTAGTACATAGCAATGCAAAATCATAGTTTTTAATGACGGTTTTTTAGGGCGAAGACAATCCCTTCACATTCTTTTACGAAAATATGCATCAGAGTTATCTTTCAGGTTGAATACAACCATTATTATAAGCTAAAATACTTTATTTTAAGCGTTATTATAATGAAATATATAGTCTTTTAGGGTATAGCAAACCTAAATTACGAAAATATTTCGATTTAATATTATAAAATAATATTATAAAATTACCAAAACTGTCTACTTCAATGTAATTTTTTCCATGTATTTGCTTATAAACATATCTATTTTAATTATTTTATCAAAATACATGTAATGTTAAATATCCAAAAAAATTTTTAGCTCGTTTTATTTTGTCAATTATTTTATATAATTATTTTAAAAATATTATAAAACATCATGCGCAGACGCCGTTCGATTCAGTATGCTCCGGGTAATCCCAACGACAGGACGTATTACTTTTTCTCACCGACACCGCGCGATCGTGTTGATACACCGAGAGGGCTATACTACACCATACTATAACTAGATACCTATAGCACCATCGAGCATTTTGAACGATTCAGACTTTTATAAGCGATATTTTTGGTAGTAAGTAATTTTGAAATATGTTTATGATTGTAATATTTAAATATTAAATGATGTAATGGTGGCAAATTTTCATTTCATACATATTTTTTTAGAAATGGGTAATTGAACGTAAGCAATTCGGATCAAGTAAAAATACAAAATCGTTGGCTTTCACCTTTGGCTCCGTGGCGGTGTGACTTGGTAATGTTTTGTAGCGCTGAGCGCCGCAGGTTCGAATCCCACATGGAACAAAAATTTGTATTACCTACAAGTAATTGTACCAGGTCTGGATGTTTGTCCTTGTGTAATTAATGTATTTAAACTGCCCCAACGATGTACTTAGGAAAAATTCCTAGTGTGGAGATAACGTTATGATTACCCCTAAGGTACCGAGGACATGTTGACAGGTCCAAGTTTTGTGACCGCTAAGTACCGAGGACATGTATACATGTCCGCATTACGTGCTGCTATTTTCGTCTTAGTTAATATAAAAATACAGTATATTTTTAATTGAAAACTATTTCATTCGATTCTGAACGAACTAAAGAATATTCTGAAGAATTATATTCACTCGGTTACATAAACAAAATCAAATATAACAGCCACTCGCTTTTGCCCTGCTGTTGCGGTTGGTTGTGTAATCTTTGAAGTTTTGTGATTGTGATTTTAGTTGGATTTTCTTTCAAAAAACGGTAAGTAATGTTATTTATCTTTACTACGTAATGTTTTTGAATGATCTAAGTTACAACGACAGTAACTTTTTATGTTTCAATTGATAAAAAAGTAGAAACAAAAAACCTCTACGCGAACAATTCATAACGGTCAAGATTTCTAATAAGATAATAATAGTATATTTCTTATTCGAATACCATAGTAAATACTTTTACTTATAGGAAAAATCAAGTAGAATTTATATATACTAGTAGTTTTTGGTAATATTTTATATTTTTGTTGTTTTCTTCGAAAAATTCGCGATAGGTCTAATTCAACACTCACACATACGCAGTGACTTTGTATGTGTGCGTGCGTTCAAAACTGACTGTCCAGTACTTTATTGATAAAGGCTGTTCCTTTTCTGTTTCCTTCATAATTTTTTTTATAAGTGATGATATAAAGTAATGAAGAAAAAGTATGTTTTGTTAGTTTATTTTTATTTTCCATAATTTTTTTAAGTATATAAAGCAAGCCGTGGTAGCTCAGATGATTAGCGCTCGCTGTTAGTTTTACAGTACGCAAGTACCCAGGTTCGATCCCCGCCGGCACCAATGAAATTGTTAATTGCAATATATATAGAGAGAACTTTCAAGTCTAAGAATTTTTGTTCAGCTCCACTAACCGATTTTGAGGAATTTATTTTGTATATAATACATGTTTTTTTTTTTATTTATTAGAATCATGTCGAAACGTCAGCATGACGATGCCATTGCCGGGCCGAGCCGTGAGATGCCGGAAGGTCGCCTGTTGCCGTGCTATCCTTGCGTGGTAACGCCAGAAGGCACGGTACGCACACAAGGCGATCCAGTGCTGTACCAAGCGACATCAAGCGGACGCATTCGTTTAAGTACTTCGCAAAAAGACCAAGTTCTGCGTTTTTATATTTCTGTAAAAATATGGTATCCTAATGTACTTTATTCTTTTTAGCCTTGGATACCTGCCTCTACCCCGACAATGGCATCGCCGTCATCGTTAGTTCCTGAAGCTGCGGGTGGTAAGAAAAGGTGCCGTCGCGCCCTGAACCTGAAAGAAATTGCGGCAATTCTTCAGGACTCAGGCAGCGACGGCGAAAACGATGACGATGAAGAGGGCGGTGAAGGTGACATTGATATCCCGGACTTTGTTCGTCTTCGCCAAGCAGCCCGCAATTCACGAAACGTGCATGTCCGGGATCAGCGAAATATGTTTGAGGATGATGATGATGAAGATTTGGTAATGTGTGATGAAATTGATAGGAGGAGTGCCGTAGAGTGTGAAAATGACGAGAATGAAGAAGAGAATGAATGGCATGTGAATGTGCAGGAAAGAGCGAGAGAGAATGAGAATGAAGAGGCATTGATGGAAGACGAAAGAACAGAGAATGAAAGAATAGAGAATGCGAATGGAAGGAGAGAAATGGGAGGAATGACAGGGAGCTCTGGAGCAGCTGCACCTGTCGATACGACTTTCTTCTGGTCGGAAGATTTTACATCCTTTACGGCTCAGAAGGAAACGTATTTGCGCGTGCCCGGCCCAACTTTTTCTTCCCAAGATCCCACCGCTATCTTTTGTAAGATCTGGGATCGTGAATTTATGGAGACCATTGTCAGAGAGACAAATGAATATGCATGTGAAATAATCTCTCAGCTCTCCGACCCTGATATTGGTGGTAGAATTCCAAATTACTTGGATTCCTGGACCGATACCACGGTTGAAGAGCTGTATAGATATTTTTCCGTGCTAATTTATTTATCTTTTTGCTATCGTTCCAAAATTCACGAGTACTGGGACACGGGGATCTTGGAAATGCCTTCATTCCGCAAAATTATGTCGCGGACTAGATTCCTGCTACTTAGCAAATTTTTGCACTTTGTGAGTAATGAAAATTTGGTAAGTAGGGGATATGAACGCAAAGTGGAAAAAATTGCGCCGGTAGTGGACCACTGCAACCGAAAGTTTGCAGAAATGTATACACCGTCTCAGTACCTCAGCTTAGACGAGTCCTTGCTTTTATGGAAGGGTCGTTTAAGCTGGAGGCAGTGTATACGGACCAAAGCTGCTCGCTTCGGAATCAAATCCTTTGAGCTTTGTGAGGCTGAAACCGGCTACTTGCTCCAATACCGGCTGTACACAGGCAAAAATACTGCCATGTATCCCGGACCCTTACATGGCTTTAATGACAAAACCGCGAAGGTTGTCTTACAGCTCATGGAGGGGTACCTGGATACAGGGCATGTTCTCGTTATGGACAATTGGTATAACCAATTGCTCTTAACGAGATATCTTAAAAGCCGGTGTACAGATGTATTGGGCACGATAAGCCGCCGGCGAAAGGGGATACCACAGGCTATAAAGGATTTGAACCCGAAGCAGCTGGAGCGTGGGGTGTCTGTAGGTAGACATTGCGGTGACATCGCGTTGGTGGCGTGGAAAGACGTCAAACTTGTCACCGTTTTGTCTACCTACCACCAACATGAGATGGTACCGGGAAGACGTGCTGGACAGGCGGTCCTGAAGCCAACAGTGGTTCAGGAGTACAACCGATACATGGGAGGCGTAGACTTGAAAGACCAAAAGTTGTCTATGTTCTTATTAGAACGGAAAAGAAACCGGAAATGGTACATGAAAGTGTTTAAAAGGCTTTTAAACACCAGTCTTTTAAACGCTTTCATTATTTATTTGCGGAACCCCATGTATAGCATGTATTCCCACCGCCAGTTTAGGCTGAAGGTCGCCGAAGGGCTATTGAGCCGATACCCACGCGTTTCCTCGGTGCCACCCAGAGTACCGAATCAACTGCAACGGCTTGTTCTTCGTTTGGAACCGGGGAATCACTTCCCTATTTATACGGAAGCTGATTCGAGGCCGGGAAAAAAGAATCGCAAGCAATTGCGTTGTGTTCGGTGCACTGCTCTAAAAAAACGGGTTGTGGTCACAGTTATGTGCAAATTGTGCCAAGTCCCGTTATGTTTAGGGAAATGTTGGGAGGACTACCACACCGTGGATTATTTGTAACTGAGAAACAACTTTCTACTAGAGACTATAAATACTAATAAGAAATTTTTACATTGCAGGATGTTGTTTCTCTATACATATTTACACGGAAGAGTGATAGAACTGTGTGATTGTTGAGTGTCGTGCATGAGTAGCATCGGGTGACGGGTTGCTCACTTCTCTCTAATATGTATAAATATATAACACTTGTGCACCTTCCCTATTAGCAATTCACTGTAAGTTTTTTGCTAAATAAGGGTTGTCTGGAATAAATCGCTTCCAGAGCGATAAGACCGCCTATTATACTTTGTATATATTTATTTCATTTTGTCTCGTTCTAATGTGTATTGGTGTACAATAAAGAAATATATTGATTATATTTATATTAGAGAGAAGTGAGCGACCCGTCACCCAATATATCATCATCGTCATCATCATCATTACAGCCCTTCGCAAGTCCACTGCTGAACATAGACCTCCCCAAGGAATGCCACAAAGCACGTCCATAGACTTCCTGCATTTCTTACCAGGTCGTCACTCCATCTATACCTCAAAACTTGAAAACGAGACTGTACAACCAGTGTGTTTTGCCAGTGATGACCTATGGAACTTAGACGTGGTCCTTCACCGGTATATAAATAATGAAAATTATAAATTGTAATGTAAATTGTATAATATAATAATGTTCTGTGATTATTTCTTATTTGTAATTGTGAAAAAAATGTGTACATATTAAATTCACGCGCAAAAATAATTTTTTCCTATCAGTTTATACCCTCAATAGTGTAGTTACCCAAGAAGTGGAGACTGTTAAGGACCTAGGTGTAGTATTCGATAAAAAGCTTACATTTATACCACAACTATACATATATACATCTCAGTCATTAGGTTTTGTTATAAGAAATAGTAAAGTATTATATACAAAAAAAAACTATTATACTTCTCAATTGTTAGAAGTATATTAGAATGTTGTAGCACAGTCTGGCGTTCCTATTATTCTACCCATAACCTTCGCCTTGAGCGCATACAGAAAAGATTTTATGGCATTTTGCCTTTTCAACACGAAAAGCATATAATAATGCATCATATGTAGACAGATTAAAGACATTTAAAATGGTTTCACTGTCAAAACGCCGGGACATTCTGGATTTGCAACTTTTATATAAAATATTCAGAAATAACTTAAATTGCCCTTTATTACTACGTAAATTTAATTTTCGTATCCCAAGTAGATCCAAGTAGAGAGCCATAGTAGCTCAGATGGTAAGAGCGCTCACTGTAAATTTCACAGTACGCGAGCAAACCGGGTTCGATCCCCGCCGGCAGCAATGAAATTGTTAATTGCAATTTTAAGTGCTGATTTACCAAGTGCTCGGCGGTGAAGGAAAACATCGTGAGGAAACCTGCATGTCTGAGATATAAGAAAAAAAATATTTCGAAGACATGTAAAGTTCGCCACCACGCATTGAGGCAGTGCGGCAGATAATCCGTGCCCTAAAACACCTTCAGAAATGACGGGGGAGGCCTGTGCTCAGCAGTGGGACGAATATAGTCTGTAACTTTACTATTTACTTTACTTATCCCAAGTAGATATCCTCGTAAATTGATCTCCTCCTCTCTCGCCGCCTCTTCGTAGAAATGTGCTAGGATTTAATTCCTAGACTTGGCAGACTTTTAAGTACCTATAATTATGTAGTAGATATTCACCACGACTCTTTTAACGTTTTTCGGCACAAAGTTAATGAAAATATTAATGTTTGTTATAAGTAATTTTTTTTTGTTTTGTATTAATTTAATAATTTTGTTTTATTTTTTATTTTAAGTTTGTGAGGTTTTTTTTAGCTATTTGGTAACGGCTTGTAAGAAATGCTGTGAGCACTAAGCATGCGGTGTTTACCTATTATTGAATGTGCACTTAGTTTATATAACTGTCTTAGAATTAAGCATATGTAATAATAATGTAACATTTGTTGGTTAACCAAATAAATAAATAAAAATTATATATTATTTAATTATAAATTTTTATTTGTAATAGTGAAGAATAAAAATATACTTTCAAAACTACAGTAAATTTAATTTTTACCCTATACAACTTGCATTTTGTCACTTTTTTGTATGCCTAATATATATTTATTTCTATTTACTTTTTTACTATTTACTCTGAGATTACCTTTTATAATCAATTTCTTTATATCATAATAGATGTAGATTTTTCTAGACAGTTTTATTATTTACCATTTTATCATAACATACTAAAACTGCATATCTTATAAAAACATTCGAAAAACCTCAACATATTAGAGACACCATACAAAAACTCACACTTAGGTACTTTGCACTAAAAATCTAATAACTCCGTGCAAAAATAGAACACGTTGTATACAACCGTCTTTTGATTATATACCTATCTATATAAACAAAGAACCGTGTATTACACAAGCGCGCGAACATGTAATAGAGCGACGCATATGAAAAAAACATAAACTTTGTTAACGTTTTGCGATAATTTTTTGTATGATAAGTGCAGTTGTAATTTACGTCATTGAAATCAGAATTTCATCTTCTAATTAAAATAAGAATTATTTGAGCGATAAAAATCGGTCATCATACACAAATTTCATTGAAACTAAACCTTATTGGTTTATAATGAATTATGTACCTTCTGAGACATTTAGCCTTTTTATAAATAGTTTATTGCATGTATATATATTCATAAGGATATCATATTATTGCTAAATGTTATATCTATATGATTGTATAAGAAAAATAAAGGAAGACGCTATAATATATACACAAAAAGGTTTTGAAAATGAGGTTACAAAGCGCGCGCAAACTGTCTATTGTCGAATTTTTAGCAAATGTTTGCAAGTGAAAAAGTAGACTTATTATAATTATTACATGCATAATTTTGATTCATTTAGGAAGAATATGTTGTATTGATTGTAAGGACATAAAAATAAAATAAAAACTTACGATATTTCATTCATAAAACAAAATTTATTGTCAGTAAGTACACTTTATCAAGATCCGTTAGAAACAAAGAGCTGTACATAGTAAAATAAACATTCAAATGTTATGGTTATTGTTTCTAAGTATCGAAAATCTTATCGGCTTTAAATAACTGTAACTAAAACCTCTTTAAACATAAATGAAAGGTCGTGAGAAACATAAATATTTAAAACAAGTGCCGCCAGCTGAGGTGACGACGGACGCCTCGGTACAAAGCTGTTTTTTGCTATGGCGAGCGCAGTAAGGGAAAGGTTAAACAAAGACATGCCATCAAAAACATAACTTGTTAAATAACCAAGTCTCGCAATGATGATACGGCCGTGCCGCTGTTTTGGTCTACATGGCGGGAGCACTACTGTGCCCCCAGATATAAAACATATGAGCCGTGCTAGAGTTGAGTAGCTCAAGGGCGTAGTGCTCGCCGTAAACGCGAACAATCCGGGCTCGATCCCCGCTAGTGTTGCCAGGTGTCCCGATTTTCAAGGGTCTAGTGACACGTCCCGATTCACCCTTGATCGGGACGCCAAATGTCCCGATTTTCACTAACCTTCTTATTCTATATTTAATCCATAATTTTGACAGCAAAAATGATTATATCTGTTAGCTACTACCAAATTAAAACATTTTTATTACGACATTGTCTCACCAGTTGAAAAAAAAACCACAAAAGTTTTAAACAGAATTATATTAAAATGAGTGATTTAAAACATTCAGGGACTGCAAAAAAAAAAAACAAATAGTTCAAAAATGTTTTAATTTCCCTAAAATGAAAAAAAAAATCAGTTTTACGATGTTTGGATGAAAACTTATTCGTTTATGAGATCAGACCCGAATAATAATTATAAAGCACAAAATTAAAGTAAAGTTACAGTCACAATTTCTCGCATTACTCGCATACTGTGATATTTACAGTTAGCGGTGACCATCTGAGCTACCACGGCTCTCAATAAGGCACAAAAGGATACAAAGAAACCTATATTTTGTAGTCATTCTACTTGTCCGTAATGAAAACCAAATCCCCAATTATTTTTACCTTCCGTCCCGAAATTTTACTTGCTAGACCTGGCAACACTAATCCCCGCCGACACTAATGAAATTGTTAGTGTTACGCACTAAAATCGATACACTAGCGCCATCTAGTGTCAGGAACGAAAGCGACGCTTTGGAGCGGAATTAAGTGAATTAGTGTGTTTAATTATTAGTGTTTTAATTTTAATTTGTGTAAAGTAAATTAAAGTGTTAATTTAGGTAATTTTATCGGCAATTTTTATTGTCACGAACCTCAAGCTCGTAACATTAGTTTGATGAATTATGTTTACATTATGAAACAGAATAAAAGTTATCAAATGATATATATTTTATACACTACATATTTTTCAATTAGAACATTTACATATTATAATATACTCAATAGGGTGAAAATGTAAAGCCGACTTCAATTTAATAAAAGAATACCTAAAACAATTTCCACATATTAGCCTCCGATTTCTATACACTATATACTAAGCCATTATAATACGGAAATTATTTTTTTATTATTTTAGTTCCAACAGTACCAAAGACAGGTAAAGATCAAAGTGATTCGTAGTCGTCGTTAGGCAACTATTATAGCCTCACGCTCGTCCTGGCACGCACACAGAGATAACATTGTAGTATGCGTCAATATTACGCCGTTCCAAAGCGATCGCGTAGATTTCGACTTGGACATATTTGAATATGCGCTCTTAACCACTCGTAACACAAGCAATTTAAGCTTACCACGAGTGGTTAAGGGAATATTAGTAATGTTTATAACATTGTTAATATTCTTTGTATAAAAAATGTCTTTTAGAACTGACATGGTACTTCGTCAATTGTTTTATTTTCATTTCATCTATCACTAATATACAATATAATTTCTTGTCAGGGTTACTCTCTAGTCTAAGTTTTAAAACAGTTAACGTTTTTTTTTGTGTAGCCAAGTCAGCCATAAATTGTACTGTACCACTTTGTTATATATAATATGTGATGAAGGCAGACCAATTTCAAAACTTTTGATATTTCGCACATATTGTTAAGCTTTCGGTGAATAGTAATGTAAAGTTAAAGCAAAACCTCTTTCTGGGGAATACTTAGCCCTAGGTAGATGTCACGTTTAATTTTTAAGCAGCTGTCTGTTCACTTTGTCTGTTCTGTTCACTGTTCACACAACTATTATATAGTGTAAAACTTTTTTAGGGTTCCGTAGTCAACTAGGAACCCTTATAGTTTCGCCATTTCTGTCTGTCCGTCTGTCCGTCCTCGCTTAATCTCTGTGACCGTTAGCACTAGAAAGCTGAAATTTGGTACCAATATGTGTATCAATCACGCCGACAAAGTGGTAAAATAAAAATTGGAAAAAAATGTTTTATTAGGGTAGCCCCCCTATATGTAAAGTGGGAAGTGATTTTTTTTTAGTTTCAAGCCTAACGTGTGATATATTGTTGGAAAGGTATTTAAAAATGAGTAGGGGTTTACTAAAATCGTTTTTTGATAATGTCAATAATTTCAGAAATAATCGATCCAAAATTAAAAAACAATGTGTCCCCCCCCCCTCTAACTTATGAAAAAAATCTGAAAAGTAGAACTTTATAAGGACTTTCTAGGAAAATCATTTTGAACTTGAATGGAAACAACAGTACCCACTACCGGGAGCAGTTGCAGGAGCGCGGAGCGCTGCTGGAGCGCGAACATAATGGATACCCACCTTTAAACTCATAAGTAGGAACACTTATTGTGACGGACGGGAAACTACGGAACCCTACACTGAGCGTGGCCCGACACGCTCTTGGCCGGATTTTTTGTTTTCCTAATTTATTAAATATTTTCCAGACAGTTCATTTAATAACTCTTGAAAATCAACAACTATTTTTAATTAGCGGTTTTGTGATTGAAGCTTTATAATAAAAACAAAAACTTGGTTAACACCATCTAAGACGATAAACTGATAGGATTTTCTTTTTAAAAAATCTGATTTTAAAATAAGTTAACTAAACCTATTTCAATTTGTTAAATGTTTTAAATGTTATCCTGCATAATGTAAAATAAACCTGTAGCAAAATAATAAACTTATTTTCAATAGTTTCTAAGTTTTTTTCCGACGAACATTTCTAAATACTTTAAAAAAAGAATTTCAAATAACACTTTGGTATTATTTATCTATGTATTACTTATAATCAAAAAAAAATTATGCGGACTATGGTGATTTGTTTATCGATAAAAAACATCGACATAGTTCACGCCTTACGTTGCTTACGCACTTAGCCAGCGCCATCAGTGTATCGACACGTGTACAATTTGATGGTATGCGTAAACGCGATGAACACAAACTCAAATATTGTAGTGTGCGTTTATAGTGACACGATTTAATTTTGCATTTGTAGTTAAGTATACAGTTGTGTGGTTTTCTTGCGCCCCCCTGATGTTGACAAAATTTTTGTTTAGGAATTAACGCGCATGGCCTCTCCAGTTGGTTGAATACTCAAAGAGCTCAACCACAATAACGATTCTGAATATATTATAATTTAATATAATCGATAGTAGCCACTAGCACGTCCGTGGAGAGTATTGTAGCCAAACAAAATATGCCATCGTCCGTCCGGCATAGTATACTATCCAAAACGACACGTTGTAAATATTGCCATCTAGTTGAAAAATGCCCAAATAAATGAACGTTGTGCTTGACAAAAATGATTATCTATGAAATACTTCACTTGAAATATCAGAAGAGGGCAGTATTTACGAAAGAGAGGGCAGTATTATAGTGTTTGGGTGCATAGAATTAAAATAAACAACTTCAGTCAACTTGTCACGAAAGTGTTTCGGAGCACCAGCGATTGTATCGTAAGTATTTCGTATTTTTTTTAACTTAATTGTTAGATTATTGTACATCAAAATGAACTATAGAATTTGTACTCTGTGATAATACTTAGGCGATAAAGTTTCACGTACTAAATCGGCTCTAATTTGAACTCCAAAATATTGTTGTTACCAAAACAATGACGTCTTTGCAATTCACAGTCGCTAGTCATCATTCAGTGAAGTAATAGCGATTAAATTTCTAATAAAAATACTCATAAACTTTTTTAGTTAAAAATATATTAAAATGTCAAAGGATTCACAATTAATATCAATGTGTTCTTCAGGTTTTTTCGTATGGCTAGTGCGGTATCCAGGGACGTTACAAGAAAAGTTATAGATAAGGGTCTCTGGAAATGAAGAAGTGTGTTTTCAATATTTGATACTGCTTGGTGTTATCACGTGTTTTATTTTTGTTGTAATATATTGATTGTATTGATTCATTTTTCGAAAATCGTAGTTGCACACTTTTACTGTATTTGAAATTTTAGTGTTATTGTATTTTTGGGTTATTTACCTTTTATGATATTTTTTTTGTTCTAATTATTTCAAAGGTCAACATTTTATTCCTCGGAACTAATGCAACACATTGCGAAATTTTTGTTTCTCCTATAAAATTTACTTTATTTAATACGATTTTTTTCTTCGGGGACGTCGATTTAGCAAATAGTTTTTTAATTTTATCGTTTTAAGCCAAAATTATAAATCATTAAAATATTTTATCACATATTCGTATTTCATTTAACCTTATCGTGTATAGAAAGCCTTAGACGGACATAATTCTTCAATTTAAACGACGCGCGATGACTCTTTTCAAGAGGCCGCTGCAAGATTGCAAGAAGAATGTATTTTGATTTGATTTGTTAAGCTACTTATAAATATTCACATATCAAGATATTAGCACCATATTAAAGGGAAATGAATCTAGTTTTTCTTTTTAGTGTTGTCTTGGTAAAAATTACTATATTTTATACTTACGAAACAAATTTATGGAATGTTTTTTTATTTTCCACTCGGGAATTGACATTAAACCTTATTTTAAGTGTAATAGATCATCACTATCGATTTTACAAATAGATAAGTTCAATCTATAAACGTCTAGCAATTTTTCAATATTTTTATCTTTGCAGCTATTATAATATTTTAGCTGTTACAAAGGTTTTTGTTACCGATCAGCGAGGACAGATTCACGTGGCTTGAGGCGGCGAGTGGTCGGACATTTGACGCATATTTGCTAGCCGGGGGTGGATGTTAGAGTGGGTAGTCTTTATCAAAATATTATATAAAATAAAGGTCAAATAAGGTGAATTGAAACTTGTCACTTCGTAGCAAATGTATGAAATTTTTGTAAAATTAAGTGGTATCACTACAACCGAAAGTACTGCAATGTAATGATGTACGCTACAACTTTTCGATATATTTATTTTCGATCGATAAGCTAATTAACTCATTCGGGGTTGTCTACCGAACAGGTATTTATTTTTTGTTTAGATTTTATAATGAATATTACAAAAAGTAGTAAATTCTTCTATTATTGGCTTAATAATAGTAACAAATAAAAATAGCTTATTCAGTAAATAATCATACATAAATTATAACCGGGGATGAAGTCTCCTTTTGAGTATAAAAACTTGTGTTAGGCGACTCCACTCTTCCCTAGCACTTACATTACTATTTGCGTGATCTTTACATAATAATTAAGTATAAAAATTAATAATATTCAAGCCAAAGATACATATATATATATATATATATATATATATATATATATATATATATATATATATATATATATATATATATATATATATATATATATATATATATATATATATATATATAATTAATAATTTGGAAATTAATATTAGACTGAGTTTGAATATAATTTTTAAGGCATGATAACTAGTTTACAAAGTATTTAAAGTAAGTTGGCTAGTGTTCCGCTACTTAGAGATCCTAGCAAGACCTTTTTCAGCAGATCTACGAACAGAATCCCAGGAGTCACCAGTAAATATTACTGCAGTATCATCTGGATGGGAGTTTTGGTTAGATTATTTATGTAGATTAAAAACAAAGTGGGACCCAGGACACTCCCCTGTGCAACTCCGAATGTTATATCTGATTCATCCCTTAAGTATCTTTACTTTTGGCTTGCAATCCTTAAGATAGTCTTAAAATAAATCTAAGTATAGAGTATCCTATATCCTCAAGCCTGCGCAAAAGGATTGATTTTACATATTTCCAGGAGATCCTCTTTAGCGGCAGACTTGGATTGCAGCTTGTATAAATCATGAATCTTGGATACCTAACCAGACTAGCACCATTTGCTCTAAATATTTTGAAAAAGCATATTTCATATCACAAGTTATCAATAAAAGAAGGTTAGCTAATACTGCTGTACTAACCTTGAACTTGTGGAAGGTAATGTCTAGCTGTAATTATATCAATAGATTAAACAGTTTTATTATTACCCTTGGCACCAATATTATTCTTCTTGAAAATATTTTAGAATGTCGAGAAGTTTACAATCATGACTTCTTATATTTACGCGAACACTACATATTTAATGAAACGGATACGGATTTTATCGCGTTAAATTTTAGTCCCGACGTTTCAGGTGCTGTACAGTATGAACTTTAATATCGTACCTTTGACAAAATGCGGCACGTGCTGAGGCGGCGAGGCACAAAAACGACCGTATTTAAGCGAATAGACTGTACACCATGGAAAATGGCAATGACAACCGATGTGATGAATGGCAATGGCAGTGACAACCGATGGGGGGAAAAAGATTCTCGAGTACTCGAGTAGTACCAGGGGGAGGCCTATGTTCAGCAACGAACTTGTGAAGAATTATGTAGGTAATGAATGCAAACATACTAAAAATAACTTTTACCAACGTTGAACTTATGCGGAATATGTTGATTTGTTTATCGATAAAAATATCGACATAGTTCTCGCCTTACGTTGCTTACGCATGTATACTGCGGCACTAGTGCATCGACACGTGTACAATTTGATGGTATGCCTAAATGCAATGAACACAAACACAAAAGTTGTAGTAACGTGGTTCAATTTTGCATTTGTAGTGAAGTATACAGTAGTGTTTTTTTTTGTGCCGCCCTGAAATTGACAAGCTTTTTGTTTCGGAATAAACTCGCAAGTCTCTCCAGTTAGTTTAATACTTAGGTCGTCATCGACTGTCCACTAGATTAAACTGTCGTCAAAATCTCCCAAAAACTTCGCAATGTGACGCATCAGAGTATTGGGAGAAATATACAATTAAGTATATATATACATACGTGGTAGCTCAGAGTGGGCCATGATAGCTCAGATGGTTAACGCTCGCTGTAAATATAACAGAACGCGAGTAACCCGGGTTTGATCCCTGCCGGCATCAATGAAATTATTAACTGCAATCTTAAGTGCTGATTTACCACGTGCTCGGTGGTGAAGGAAAACATCATGAGGAAATCTGCATGTCTGAGGAATAAGAAAAATATTTCGAAGAAGTGTGAAGTTTGCCAACACGCATTGGGGCAGCGCGGCGGACACTTCCTTGTCCTAAAACCCTTTCAGAAATGAGGGAAGGCCTGTGCCCAGCATTGGGACGTATATAGGCTGTAACCTTACTTTTTACTTTATATAATTGGTTATCTATGTTAAAAATATTTTTCTTTTTATAAAAATTGCAAAATGATTCATTACACGCATTTTTCCCCATATTACACTAACCGGAACACGAATATCAAAACAACTCAATTATTTTCTAGATTTCTTGATTTCGTTTAGATTTTCACAAGATCTATAGGCCATTTACTATTATAATTTGGTATCTTTTTCTTGTGTACCGTTAAGGGTCATTAATATTTCTAGTGGGCCCAAAAATGATTGTCTACTATATAGAAATGAAAAACCTGAATGATATGAAGACATGGCTTAAAAGATAAGCATCGAAGCCAAAAATGTTGATAAAAAGAAACATATTTAATATATTTATTTATCTATGATTTAGATTTGACATTTAAATACATCGAGAGATTTATATTGGTGTTAAAATATTTTAGAATCAATAAAAAAAGTTATGTGCTTATCTTGTTAGACCTTTGAAATATATCTTTTAGGTGGATTGTGACAGTTACATTGTACATTTTTATTATAAAGGGTTAATATCAGATGAATAAAAACATGGTATGTGTGCAGTGACAATGTAATGTAATATTTGTTTATTTATGTAACTGCTTGCGTATATAGCGATACGTGAAAGTTTTCGGTCAATTGTTACAGAATCAATCAAGAGTTGATAATATTTGCACCCCGGGACATCTGAGAGTAATCTTGCCCTCGTCCATAGAAGCCAACATGAACATGCCTCCACCTTTTATTGACATTATAAGTAAGGCTTAGTGCATACTCTTATATCTCGTTCACGATAACAGTAGTGTATTAGCTGAAGTAGTAGTAACTTAGAAATAGATAAAACTGTCTGCACGTCTCAAGGTTTGTCATTAAATTTATGTTTTTAGAAATAATCTGTCTGTTGTCAAACTTGTTGCCTCTGTAAACTATGATTTTATGTTATCATGACCATGTGTCAATCCAGGAAGTATGTAACTAAAAATGTTTTTCATACCACGGAAAGCTATAGAGCTTGATCTTTTACTTAATGATTTACTCTCTGTATGTTTTGTAGCCTTTAGATAGAAGATAATATTAATTTATCATTATTATTGAGTTGTTAATTAATATAGCTCTTCTGTAGATTAGTATGCTGATGTGACAATGGGCTCGCCATATAGCTCGAAGAATTGACAGCTGATGAAGAAGAAAGGTTCTTGAGTGGCAGCCTCATACCGGTAGACGAAGTGTATACTAGATGGAGTGTGTGTTCTAGATGAAGTGACAACCTGGTAGGATATGCAGAAGTTAATGGATGCGGATGGATCAGGACCGTGATTTGTGGCATTCCTTAGGGGAAGCCTATGTTCAGCAGCAGACTTGTGAAGGGCTGTAATAATCATCATCAGCCTGCGGCAATCCACTGCTGTACATAGGCCTCTCCTAAGGCACGCCACATAGCCCGATCTTCAGCTTCACACATCCAGTTGTGGCCAGTTGCTCCATCTAGCCAGGGGACGTCCCACACTATGTTTACCTAAACACGGTCTCCACCCTATGATTCTTTAACAATGTCATGTCACATTTCTTGTAAAACAAGACTGTGATGCTTCTGCTCCATGCCATTGGAGTTCTCCCACCTCGTAAAACTTAGTTGATAATTCAACAGAGCTCATTAGGCAATGGTTGTCCCCTGATTTCTAGAGCTCTGTTATAACTCCATTCTCTCCAGGGGCTTTTCCATTTTTAAGCTGTCCGAGGGCCAGCTCTATCTTCTCTAGACATATCTGGCAGCTCGTCGGTAAAGTGGCGAGTTAGTGTGGCTCCGGGTTCGTCGTATTTGGGGTCAGGTTGCTGATTCTAGGAGGCATATATATATAGTTTACCGTAGTAGCCTTCGATCTCAGCGAGAATCTCAGGCTTTGAGCTGAGGGTTTTGCATCACATGTCTTCATTTTTGTAATGTGGCTCCTCCCAAGCTTCCGAATAAAGACTAGAACCCTAGTTTCGCTCTATTGCTTCTTGAATAAAGGTTGCATTGAGCGACGCAGGTCCTGCAATACAGCTTTCCTTACGAGTCTGGTGAGTGCCAACTGTTCTGATGGCGCGGCTGTTATTGCCTCACTTCGCTTTTGCATAAGCAGCTGAAGTATCTCGTCAGAGAACTTCCGGCCTATATGTTGCCTACTGCACAACCTATTCTCATCCCTTAATGTCATAACCACACTAGTGAGATCCTCATTAATGTCCAATGTGGGTTTTAGGGCTTTGAATCAATTCCGGAGTTCCAACTGGAAACACTGGGATCCCGCTACGGTTTGAAAGACATTTGATCAGAGTGTAGACTTCATCAGATGGGCTCTTTCAATCTTGAAATTGATATTCAGAGTGCCTCGAACAAGTTGGTAGGCATGTGTAACTCTTTATGAAACCGACTCACTGATCCAAATCACTGAAGTGATTCAAAGGATGGGTTCAGCAACAATGTTTCAAATGCATCATATGGATCTGGAACATTACTTTGCTCTGTGCTCATTTATTATAGTGCGAGGCGTCTCTCTCGTGAGGCGACTAAACCGCGAGCGAGAGGGTGGCGAGTGAGTGGGCGAAATAATTAAAATCTATGCAAGTCAGAAAGAGATAACAAATGAGAAGTGTGTCACTCAACTCATACGGATTTTTGCTATAGTTATTCATGCACGTAAAAATGACCACTAAGGCGCTTACATATCAAATACTATATGGTCGTTTTTTTGCATATAATGTTTGCATTAACAATTTGTCATTTTATGTTGATCCGGCAGTTGTCAAATTCTTTATGTTCATTCGCGCAAACATATTGAGTACTGTTTAGGATTTCTTTGGGTTGTGATTAATGATTATTGTTACTTATTTTCTTCCTTTTCATCATAAATAGTACATACGCCAACTAGCCATAAATTAAGGACTAGCCGCCAGTCCTTAGCCTGGATAAATTATGAAAGAGGTTCGATTTTATATACAACCTTATTATTGTGCAAAATAAATGACAATAAAAATAACTATACATATAATATATAGATAGATAGATAGATTATTCTTTATTGTACACCAAATCAATACATAAACGAAAGAAGAAGAAAAAAAATAGTGTCACAATGGGCGGTCTTATCGCTAAAAGCGATTTCTTCCAGACAACCTTTGGATGGACAGGATTGCAAAAAATAGTAAATTGTAATAGTATATAATAAAAATGACCTAAGCACTTATATCATTCAGCATTGTTGCCACATAACATTTCACTGAATCAGTCAGTAATAAATGCCCACGACGCAACCTAATGTATTCGTAACATTCTGTAATTTATATCTTTTGAGTTGATGATCCAAATGAAACACATCAGTCAATCGCAAAAATGATACACTTTTCCCACCTCCACCAGTCGGTGATCGCTTCCGGTATTAAACCATTTTTTTTTTTTTTTTTTTTATAGGATAGGGTGACAAACGAGCACACAGTCCACCTGATGGTAAGTGGTTACTGTGGCCTATAGACATCTACATCTATCCTCGATTACGAATCAAAATGCAGATACGTTGTCACCCGTGAGGACTAAGATGGAATGCCTCGTTTCCAGTAAAAAGGGTCTCCGGTTCTCTACACTCACCATACGAAATACAGCAGCATTAAGCTACTATTTCACGCTGGTATTCTGTGAGAGCGTGGTCCTTCCCTGGTCGAGCCGACCCATTCACAGATCACTGAGACATCTCTGAATATGTACTTTTTGTCCGTCATGATGAAGTCAATCTCATTTTTCGTCATGTCGTCGGGGTTGCGCCAGGTCCACTTCCTTTGGAGTTTTTTTTTTGAAAATAAGAGTTCATTAGATAAAACCTTTCGTTTTCGAGGAAGTTGGTCAGCATTTGCGCCCTGTGGTTTCTGCTTCCAAATTCATGCGATCCCATAATCAATTCAACACCTGTATGTTTCCGAACTTTGGCGTTAGGGTCCCCCATGACGACATTAAAGTGGGCTTTAGTGGTGTTGTGCAAAGCCTTCGCTATGTCTTCATACATAACTTCAACTTCATTGTCCAAGTGTGTCGAAGTTGTTGCGTAAACTTTTACAATTTTTACAGTATATTTTTCAGTTAGTTTTAAAATAAGATTTTATTATTTTATTATATGAAGTTGACGAGGAAGCTCACTCCACCCTGGGAAAGATCATGTACCTCATGATAGTAGAGTAGGAGGCCTGATTCTAGGATTAGCATGTGCTCTCTCTCTCTCTTCGAACTTTACTCAATCCCAGAACATACCATCTTACATTTTACAACTCTACTTCTAATTCTGCAGTGTTCTTGTTGTGCCGCAGAGTTTGTCCATGGTACGTCACCAGGTCCAGTTTGTAGTGGTATCCTGCCTTCTCCCGAGGATTCTTAGCACCCCCTGTACCACGGCCGGGAACTGGTGGGCCGTGTTTTTATGGTTTTTAACATTGGGAGTTTTTGCCCTTAATCGCCACGCTGGACAAGCGGGTTGTAGATCGCAGTATCAAGCACGTCGCACCTGTGATGCTGCTGCCCGTCACAGATCTGGATATTTTTGGCCTGACCAGAGAACTGAGATGGTTATTCCGCAATTTGTCAGATGCCAAAGCTTGTTTTTTTGGCTTTTCGCCTTTAGCCGCCTCGTACGACACCCACGGGTAGAGAGGGGGTGGCAAAATTATAAAGCCGTTGCCACACGGCTCAATAATGATGATGATAATAGCTTTTCATAAAATTTAATAATAATTAAATTAGAAAGTAAAATTTATATTGATTCACTTATTTTTTTTAAGGTAATGCTCATGACATACCACCACCACAAGCGGATTTCTCTGCTCCTCCACCTTATGATGTTGCTGCTAATTCAAAGCTACCTACCTATGAAGAAGTGCAGCGTGAAAAACAAATGGAAGGAGAGGGGCCACTTCCGGTAGTATAAATTATTCAAAGTAGTTTAAATAAATAAATATCAGTAATAATTAATTGTATAAAAAATAATCAATTTAAATTGTAAACAGTTAAAATATTGTAAAATACCTTAGGAAAGTCTTTGAAAAAAATTAAAGACCAGTTCAATTTCATTATTAGGAAATATTTTAGTTTGAAATGGTGGCATGATCTTTAAAATCAAACACTTAGTCTTCTAATTGTATAGTACTTTAAGCTTTACAACTGCCTAATCGCATACTGTCACAAAATAAAACACTTTCTCATACATGTGGTAATCTATTATAATTTGCTAATACTCACTTTTAGTCTCCTTCCACACCGCACTAAACATACTATTAACACAACTGTAGCTTTGCTAATGTCCATTTTGTTCTCCAACTTATGGATTTGTAGTAAAAAAAGGGTATGGATTTGACTTTGGTAATGGTAATAGTAAAATGCACAACAATAATAACTGAATACAATATTCAACATCATGAGGTATCCATAATATACTGAAAATTATTAGACTATCTTATGCTTATGCATGGATGCAATAAATTACTTTGATTTGACTTGAATAACAAGCTATCAAAATGTATGTAAAATTTTATCATAATATGCAATATACCAAATTGAAATGTGTTTAGATTGAATGTTTGTAAAAAAATAAACCCAAATCCCTCCTACAATAGGAAAGGCTCATGTCCATGAATCCCACTAATCACAGTAAAACAAAAAACACTAACGAGATTTATGTAATTGTGATTTTCCATGAACAATAGTTTGTAGTTTTGGATCAATGTTACTTGTACCAATTATGTAAAGAGATTTAAGATGCTAATGGGTTAATTTAGATCCGTAAACATTCCTTGTGTACTTCATCTTGGAAAACGTTTTCTCACACAAGTAAGTAGTAACGAAAACAGATAACAACTCATGATTAAAATGTGATTAAAACTACTTTTACGGATGTTATCGCGTTTTTTTATGTTTTTATGTAGTGTAGTATATATGTATGTAGTTTTATTTTTTTATGTAGTGTTCGCGTAAATATAAGAAATCATTAAGAAAACAACTCATGAGCAAATTTATACAAATTATCAAATTGTACCAGTGGAAGTTTCTTATAAAATTCCAACAAAGATACATTTTCGTGTTTGTTCTTAATCATATCACCGCACAATAATTTGCATTTGAACTTCCGTAGCCAGGGTTTCAATTTCAGAATCCAAAGGATTTTGAAAAGGCTTAATTTCATTCACAATTACATCAAAGTCTGAGAAACGAGTATCGAAATTTATCTTTAAAACACTTTTTCGAGATTTCTTTTAAAAACGATATCTCACGAACCAATCAACTGATTTCGATTTGCAGCAATCGACGTCGTTTTTGAGTAGAAAAATTGACTAGATTATAGAATTGATCAAAATAAGGTCGTCAGATGTAATTCCAAAAAAAAAAAACATTTTTTAATTATAATAACTCGAAATTTTGATCTACCGTAACAATTCGGTCCAAATTAACAGGGAATCTAAGTTCAACAAGGCCCTTTCAGAACCCGCAAACCGCTTTTCGATAGGACACTCCTTTACAAAATTATGTTTTTCACACACACACACACGTACGTACATACACACACGCACACGTACACGCTCACACACACACACACACACACACACACACACACACACACACACACACACACACACACACACACACGCACGCACGCACGCACGCACGCACGCACGCACGCACGCACGCACGCACGCACGCACGCACTCACGCGTTTACATAGACAGACGTACGGACATAATCGTCAAAATAGCCAGAATAACTTATAGCTAGGACCTTAAAACGTGAGATATGTTGAAAACTCGATTTTCGAAAATCTAAGTGACAACAATAACTTCCCAATTTTTTGAAAATCATTGGTTTTCATAGCGGGAAGTTAAAGATGTAAATTTGATGATATTTATACTTGCAATATCAGTAACTCTCGCACCCTAAAACCACTTACATTATAATGATATAAACTATAATATTGAATGAATTAAACTTTTTAATTTTAAAAATTCAAAAAGTACAATTCAAAACCACCAAAGCTCTTAGGTAGAACTACCTTTGCCTGATATTTGCAGTCAAAAGTGGTTTTGAGTGGTTTTGACTTTTGACTAGTTTAGACTGTAACATATAATGTTTCATTGTTTATATAATATCCTAAAAATATTAAAAAGCCTTTAAGAATGTATGATGTGTGTTTATATGTACTTCAGCAGCAAGTAAACTAATTATTTTATTCTTAGAAATGAGACGGACGCCTGTGCAAAGGGATATTCAAAAAGTATTCACTTCACAGGTAATTAAGGATAATGCTTACACAAATTGAATGTGCAATAATTTCATAAACCGTTTCAGGTACAGGGGCCACCACCCCACCATCCGACATTTGCTGCTTTTGTTACTGTAGAGCCAAATGAAACAACAGCAGAACAGTTGGACCCGGAGAACAGCCTCCTGGGAACTGATGTCATGTTCCTGACTTCATTCTTTGGTATAAACTCTTTTAAAATAGTTTTCATAACGGTTAATTTTGTTTGAAGTGTGTGTAGACAGATGCAAAGATGTTGAGCTAAATTCATAAACATACATTTTCAAGTCTGAAGATTCCTGTATCTATCTACTATACTAGGTATAATTTTTTGTTCACTGTACTTTTAACTACGAATGACGTCACGTGGACGATAATGTGACAAGGTTCCAGCGTATTGCGGGACTAATAATAATAACGTCCTCCAGACCGAATTTCGGCCACGGCGGCCTGCCTCAACGGAGGCTAGCCATCGGCGCAGGACAGGATTATAGTGCCCAAGTGTATGCGCAAGCACAGGTGTACTCTCTATTCCCTCACTCTCATAATCCGATGGGACGGTAAAGCGACATGAACGGAGAGAGATCAGGCGCAGGACTAACTGCTTTACGTGCTTTCCGAGGCACGGGGGTGAGACACCGCCAACTTCCTGACTCCGGGCAGCTACTGAGAATTTCTTGACGGAAAAACTCAATAATTATTTTTTTGGCCCTACCCGGGATTCGAACCCAGGACCTCATGATCAGCAGTCGCACTACTACAACCACTAGATCAACGACGCAGTCAACGGGCGGGACTAATATGAAATTAGTGAATGCTAAAATAATATTTTTCTTCCTCTTTACATTGGTTTATACCTATGCTCCTATATTCTTAACATTTTCAATTTATGCAATATTCTTTTTTCTATATTTCTATTACGTGTCACATAAAAATAAATTTATAACACAGGGATGTTCTTGTTTATCTGGATTAGTAAAATTTTTTTTGTATATATATTGTAATAGCTTTGGTCTTAGTCTCAGACTAACAAAGAAAGAAAGACAGAGCTCTGCTTAACATGTCAAGTGATGTAAAAACCATGCTCAACGTTTTCACACCCACTCACTCGTACATTTCTTTCTTCTTTATTTCTTTAACAGCTCGTGAAAGTTCACTGCTGGTTGCACATATTTGCACCTAAACCCATGTTTTTGGTGGCAAATGATTTTTCTTACTATAAGTTGAGGATGGTTTTTGATTGACTTTTACACTTGCAATGTACACAGTGCTGTCTCACTTTCTTTTTTGAGGTCTTAGTGTAACTTTGTTTATAACTTACGCTTTGCAATATTTTATATGTTCCACTAACTAAATTAAACTTTCTAGCACCTCATTTTGGTACATTACAGTTAAGTATATTATTAGTGTGACAATTCATAATTATGTATTATTAACTAAACAGAAATAATATACCGTTGCAATACGCGTGAGAAAAAACTTTTGAGCACACTTTTTCTAAAATTAAAAGAAATTGTGCAAATTGAAGCACAATATCCACTTCCCAGACTTCTTTTCAAATATTTGTACCTACATTTATCGCAAAGATGGATCATATTATCATCATTACAGCCCTTCACAAGTCCACTGCTGAACATAGGCCTCCCCCGAAGGAATGCCACAAAGCATAGGCCTGCGCCACCTGCATTCATCGACTTCCTGCATGTCTTAACAGGTCGTCACTTCATCTAGTGGGTGTGACTTCGCCTACTGGTACGAGGCTGCCACTCGAGAACCTTTTTCCCCATCGGTTGTCGGTTCTCGATTCTTCGAGCTATATGGCTGGCCCATTACCACTTAAGCTTACCAATCCGTTGGGCTATGTCGGTCACTCTGATTCTACTGCGGATATCCCCATTTCTAAGTTTATCATGTAGAGAAACCCTCTCCCTAGCTCGCTGAGCGACCTTGCACTTCCTCACACGGCTAGCCGTGTGGGACCATGTCTCAGATTCATAAGTACACGCAACACGCACTGGAGGTAAAAATCTCGTTTAAAAGTTTTGAGGTATACCTGACGAGAAGATGTCGTAATTTCTCGAACGCTGTCCAGCCGAGTTCAATACGTCGATTGACCTCTCGGTCGCCGTTGGACTTTCCTAGTCGGACAATTTGTTCTAGGTAAACTACTCGTCAATAACTTCGAGCTTAGTGCTCCCAACAACTACCAGCGTATGTGTGACATGTTCAATGTTCATCTAAAGACCTATCCGTTGGAAGGCACTATTAAGGTCATTGAGCATAGTGCTTAGGTCCTCCATTTCATTCTGCATTCTGCCATAAGGATTTTATCGTTGGCAAATCGAACGTGAGTGATGTACTCGCCATTGATGTTAATACCGTATCCTTTCCAGTTCAGTAGGTTTAAAAACGTCTTCCAATGCAGCGGTGAAGAGTTTCGGGGATTAACGTCATTACGTCACCCTGTCTTACACCTCCCTGCAGTTGGATTGGTTTCGTACTGTGGTTCTGTACTCGGATAGTCATCGTAGCCCTTACTGTACATATACTTAAGCACCTCGATATACCGACAGTCAACTTGGCACCGCTGAAGGGACTGTATCACCGCCCGAATTTCGACGGAATCAAAGGCTTTCTCATAGTCCACATACGCAAAACAAAGTGGCAGTTTGTACTCTTCGGTCTTCTGTTCAAGTTAAAGGTATGTATGTGGTCTATAGTACTAAAACCTTTTCGGAAACCGGCTTGTACAGGAGGATGGAAGTCGCCGAGTCTGCGTGCGAGACGATTCGTAATGACTTTTGAAAACAGCACGTAGACGTGACTCAGAAGGGAAATCGGTCTGTAGTTCTTCAAGACAGCGTTATCGCTTTCTTGAAGAACAAGAATACCGCACTTCTGTTACACCCCTTTGGAGTAGTGTCACTATGAAGGACGGAACTAAAGAGCTTCTGTAGGACTTTAAGTACCGGTTTTACACCCGCTTTCAGAAGCTCCGCTGTAAATCCATCCTCACCTGGGGCCTTGTCGTATTAAGGCGTGGGAGAGCTATTCTACTCTCGCTTAGATTGACGTCCGGGATATTATCGGAATAGTCTGTTTTACTTGAGGGCCTTTAATTATATTTTATAATTTAAAAATATATATCATCTTCAAGGAAAAATACGTTAATGGGTGCTGATGGCTCAGCTTGATAAAGCTTTAGAAATTCGATAACAGCTTGATTATTCCAGTCTAGTGGCCAGTGGCGAAGCCTCCATAGAAGCTCAGAAGCCAGGCTTGCCCTATCAAACCGCTCAATCAATAATATCAACTAATAAAATAACTCCTAAACTGTTTCAAACTATTTCAAATTTCCCGCGCGCTCCTCTGTTCTGGACAGGTCATGACCTCGTAGCGTATATGTAACGTCAACATTTGGCAGCTTACTTTCAATTCGAAATACATTAATTCGTGTTCTCTCTGTCTCAAGCGAACACGCAATGGACTGTCAAAATTAAGGAGTTGATTTATTCGTCTCTCTCGCATGCGTTGGCTTTTCACCGGGCTTTCGAGAAGACAATCGCTCTCTTTCTAACCTGTGGCAAAATGTTCTATAATGAAATATAACTCCAAAATGTTTAATATAGCAATTAAGATGGCAGACTACGCTGGAACGCCTCATTCCAGTAAAAAAAGGTCTCCGGTTCTCTATACTTACCATACGAAACACAGCAACATTACGCAGCTATTTTACACTGGTATTCTGTGAGAGCGTGGTCCTACCACGGTCGAGCCGACCCAATCGTGCTACAATCATAATATAGCCGCAGCGTGGCTCTACCACATCGACTTATCTACTCATGTCTAGTTTAATGCATGCAGAAAACCGACTGACTTCCCGACTTTGTAGGTATTTGCGTATTTGAAGCTAAGTCTGGTGCCGACGTTACAACTATGGTATGACAGATTGATTCTCATATACTTATCAAAGAAACGTGAAAATAAGCTATGAAGTAAAACTTCTTTACGCGCGCTTGACTTGGGGAGTAAGCTGGCGAACGCGTGACGAAAGCGTTAAGAAGAGATTGATCGGGCGAAGCGAAAGGGAGTTGAGTGGACGATATAAGCAAGAGAGAGCAGTGCACGCGCAAATTTTATTTCTTTCTCTCATAGCCAGTTATTTTTCATAATTTTATTTTTCGTTTTTAACAATTTTATAAATTAATATTTTGTTCAATACATTAAATATTCTACGTTTAAAGTGAATAAAATTGTAAATTCATTTTAAAGTTCATGTTTTGTGAATTTATGGGTGAATAATAACAAACTATGGGAGGAAGCCGATAATAAATTTAAATATTCGTAGAAAATTAATATATGTGGATGTATATACATGCATATATATATATATATATATATATACATATATACACAGATAGCACCAAAGAAGTTTTTTTCAGTCGTGTGGTCATAAACATACTCGTTTTTTTATTTTAGTGGCATTCCTGTTTAACTGGATCGGCTTCTTGCTGCTGATGTGCTTCTGCCACACCGTGGCTAGTCGGTACGGTGCACTCGCCGGGTTCGGTCTCTCGCTAGCGAAATGGACGCTCATCGTGAAGCATTCTACTGAATTAGCTTCCCACGAGAATTCTTGGCTGTGGTGGCTTATAATGGCTTTTGGTGAGTAAGGTGGTGCTGCACATGCTTTTAGAATGTAATAATTCGTCAAATATTGTACACTATCGATGACCCAGACGTTGTACATTTCTTTCCGATAGGTGGTGTGATGGGTTTCACTCCGATTCTTTCACATACAGTGTAAAATATGAAATTAATGAATAACGCGACCACAGCGCCACCTATGTGATCTAGATTTTGAGCTTTTATAGAGCATAAATTATTTGTTTACGATTTTATATAAAATGTATTAATGAATAATATTTTAACTTACATACCGTTATAACCTATAAAAGTCCACTGTTGAACATATGCCTTTCCAATATATTGCTTCATAGGAGGGATATAGCTGCCACGCTTGGCAGACGGATTGGCAACTGCAGATTTTTATTTTTCTTCTAACAAGGAACAGGCTGCTGCTCATCTCCTGGTTTGTTTTAGTCCTGTGTCGATCGCGATTGATCGAATCTTTTTGAATCGGTTGCAACCTGTACATGAGTGATCGAATCATGGATCTCTAAAAGATTCGATCTTATCTGACCCGGTTTCAAGGTGACAAGGCAAACCAAATTCTACTCTTTTTTGCATTGTTTACATACATATAATCGATCGAATCGTGCAATCAATCACACAACGATGTAGTAAACAAAAAGTCTTCTGTCTCCTTCGTTTACATACAATTCAACCAATGAGCAAATCTTAGTATTATTACTATTATAGTACCTGTTCAGCATTCTTCATTCGCTCATACAAAGTATACAAACGAGCTGCGACCCAAATGATTGAAACGATCGAACCTTTTTAACCTGATCACCATACAAGTGGGTTATGATCAACCCAGGTCACGAGAAATGATTGATGGACACGGGCCTATTTTGTTTACCTCTGTCGCCGCTTATTGTATTGTTCTCGTTAATGGATATTCTTGCACTGCCACTACACTATGATTTAATTTACACAATTTATCTAAATAAATAATCTAATTCATTGTACCAAACTATTAAAGCAAATCCTCCTTGGAATTACTTTAATAGCTTGGTAGGTTGTTTGGCGACAGCTGAGCTCGACGATCACGTATCGCACTTTGAACGGTGCTTACCTTTACCGGTCTGGATATTGAAGTTTTACTCCATCAAACACCGACGAACAGGTTTTACGTGCCTCTTACATACTGCCTCATAAAGCACTATGAAAATGGCGTATTAGATTATCTTACGCCCTACGACACGGCAAGTTAACACTATTTCAACAATATGCGTATAAAACTTAAGCACATAATCTATATTAATACGCGAAGATAAAATTTTGTTCCCATTTTCACGCGAAGTGTGAGATTTGGTATAATTAAAGTTTGAAAACAAATTCAATAAATAAAAACAAATAAACCATTCTTGTTTAGGTTCAAAGGCCAATGTTAAACATAATATAATAGTCTGTGATCAAACGCCTTGCTTATTATACAAATTTAAGGATTTCTTAAGTTATGGTCAACAATAAGGAAAGAAAGACAACTATAAGGAAACGGTCGCCCCATATATATGTTCAAGTTTTTGTTGTATTGTCCTACAGGTATCCTTATCTGCGTGCGTGCAGTTATTCAGTACCTGAACATCAAGCGTGGATGGCGCCTGCTTTCAGGCACTGCTCAAGAGAGACTTCTTTTCTTTTATTAGGCTTGCGCAGCTTTTATCTCTCCATCACTTTATGCAGTTGCATATTATTTGATACTTTAGGTAAAGGTGAAATAATAGTCATTTTCTGCAGAATGATCTTAGGCAAGTAAAGATTTTTAGTTGCACAACAAAGCATATAATATATTTTAATGATAACGTTGACGAGAAATTGTTTTTATTACTGAAAAATCTGCTATCAACTTGGATAAATTAAATTTTATTTTCCTGAAAGAAATTTATTTTGAACAATTATTTTTAGTGTGATTGTTATATTTCACACAGGTTTCGATGTATTTAACTATTTATTGGTAAGTTTATTTATTACAAGTATAATTCCAAATTAGTAAATGTACCAAAAATACTGTAAAATTGAAATAAAATTTTTTATCAATTGCTTCTTTAAAGATTTAAAGACATGTGAAATATTTTTTTAGATTAGTAGTTCGAGGCATTTGCCTTATTGTATGTATAAGGCTGTATTATGTTGTGTGTAGTTTTAATGGAAAGTGGATGGAATGATCTACAAATATCTTCTGTTCACAGATGATAATATTTTCCATAAAAAGATTCTTGTTTGATGTTTAATGCATTATAATAGATACTAATTTGGTAATGAATTACATGATATAAATATATGTTTATGCTGTAATAATGTCACTTACAAATTTTTATGATAATAAAAATATTATTTAAAACTGTTTAGTTAAAATGGCCACGATACTCTCAATCTAAGATTGTTGCAACTTTAGCTCGAATTATTGTTATGAAGTTCCATCTTGTAAGCTTTTTATATCTGATAAATATGAGTGTGGTTACATGTTTTCCTCCAATATTAAAAATGTTAAGACTACAAAAAATTGTGACTTTTCAAAAATACAAATGCCTTGTACATTTAATAATGTGATAATGGGCTTCGAATTTTGCAATTTTAAACTTAATTAATTTGTAAAATAGTTCGTATTCATTAAGAACTCTTTAGTTTATTGGTAGTAACTATAATTTTTAATGGCAATGTCTTCACTAGCAGTTATGTAACAAACCGATCGAAATATAATGATATATTCTGTCACGCCGCCACTACACGACGCTCTAAAAATATTATAAAACGTTCTAAAACGAATTTGGGATATATTTTAAATAATCCAATTAGTACCTGGTTGACCGAGCTTTGCTCGGTATTTTTCGCTCGATTTTTTTTAAATTCGTGTGTTTTGGAAATTATATTTAGATACAAATTACATACTGATGAAATATAAATAATATTTTTTGATCTTAACGACATAACAGAAAAAACGGAACTGGTTATTTGAATAAAAAATCATGAGTGCAATTATTTTAATTTAAATTTTCGTGTTTTTAAAAAATACTAAAAAAAGAGCTCGAAAAGATAGATTTTCTCAAAAAAGAAAGGAACTTGAAAAAAAAATTAAAAAAGTCGGTCGGTCGGTATGGGCTCGAACCGGGGTTATACGATTCTGTGACCGCCCATTATACCAATTAAGCTATTTATAAACATTAACAGTCTGTCAAAATTTACCTTCTTATTCTAACGATATTGTAGCAGTCTTTCATTGCCTAAAAACACGGACAAAAAGACATTTTCTAAAAATAAATCCTAGCTAGATCGAATTATTACCCCCGAAACTCCCTGGACACTAAATTTTATGAAAATCGTTGGAGCCGTTTCCGAGATCCCGATTATATATATATATATATATATATATATATATATATATATATATATATATATATATATTACAAGAATTGCTCGTTTATATAATCCAATTATACTTGCTATGAGGAATTCCCACATTTACATGAAAAGAAATAGCTTTATGTGACGGAAACTAATGTTACGCGCTATTGAGACAAAATCTTTGTATGTTATATATAAAAGGAAGAATAGAAATTTAGAGCTGGAAGCCTTATCTCTTATTACAAAAAGTAGTATGTAATTAGTCTCATGTTTAAACTAGAGTCTGATCTAATAAAGAAGTACAGTTGAAAACATGCAAACTAAAATGTAAAGTATAGAGTTTTACAGCAAATATCAATAAAGCGAATACTGTGGCGTGTGTGCTTAGGGACTTCTTCCGTGAGATGGTCCCTTCTTAAACCATAGTTTAAGCCCGAGTCTATCAATTAACCATATTTTGTAATAAGACTTTTACATTTTTTTCTACTAAAACGACTATAGAGCTGTTAGAAAGTCACAATTTTTGTATTTTTAGTCTGTAGGCAACAATGGCCGACAGCGCGCGATCGTGTGCTAAGGATGGAATTATTTTAGAAGCGAAATAGAAAAATAAAATATTGAGTGTTGTTTGATATGGTGACCGATGTCCCCAAATAAATGGTGTTATATGGTAGATTTGGTGTAAATTAGGTGTACGTAATAGTAATGTGACAAACAATATAATTGTCATGATAAGTCATTTATTTATCTTTTAGACCTAAATGAATATGTATTTCAAAATTTTAAATTTTATGAATATAAATACATAGATCCTATGCAAAAATCATAATGCAAAGCATATAGACTAATTTTGTACAGAAATAAAAAAAAGATTTTATGTTCATATATAATTTTATAACTGTATATGCGCAAAATTTAGTCACATTAATATAGATATGCTATATGACAGTATAAATGAAGATAAGATATGAAGTCGTTATATGGTCGTTAGTTAGACATTTGAGGCCTCACTTATAAACGTCTTATGTTGCTTACTTGAATTAAGTAAATTTTATCTGTATACCTGTCTCTTTTTAATGTCATTTAGTGAAAAGAGAGAGAACAACTAAGTATTTCTCTGCTGTAATATAATAAATCTACGACTTTTTCTGCTAACAGGGCAGCGTCACTTTCGAATGAGGTAAAATATTTGACAGATTTCATAGCGGGGCAGTTAATTTGTTACGGAAATGAAAAGGTTAATGTTTCTTTCTGTAATATTAGTTACTTTTTATAGTAATTAGATTAGACACGAATAAACCAAACTATAGATATACCGAATAGTAGAAAGAAATTTAAAAAAAGGATTTAAAAATACGAAAAAAATTATTAAAAACACACCACTGAGGCATTGTTTTGTATAAATAATACAATACCCAGAAACTAATAAACTTTTATTTAATCTTACTTCTCAATTAAATGACATTGTGTAACCGTGAGTTTGCACTGACGCGATTTTCACAAAAACACATGTATTAAACACTGTCTTCTCTTAATGTATCAAAAAGCGTTTGCATAGTCAAAGAACATGTTGTAGTGAAATATGTTTGACAGTTTATTGTACATTACATATTTCAACTATAATATATCTTTATAACTACAGAAAGAAAATGTTTGAAAACAAATTTTTAGAAATATTGTCATGTTGAAAGATAAGTTTGAATATTTGTTGAAAATTTTACACAGTTTTTGTGAATGCGAACGCCACCATCAACAAAACATGTGTGATTTATTTTATGCCATTTTTTCAAAACATTATGTGAGGGATGTTTCTCAGTGCAAACGTATTGTAACAAAATACTTCATCTCAGTGTTTCTTTCATGTAAAGCGACACCTGGTGAGCGGAAGTATATGAGCCCTCATTGACGTAGATTTTTAAGAGTAAGGTCGTTAATGTGGTTTGAAATTTTAAGTAAAGATCGCTACCGCTTTCACCAATTTTTGCACCAAATGAGAAACGATTATTTTAGATTTTATGTCGTATATCACATCCATATATCACAAAATATCTACGTTTTAGTGCAATATCATCTAGTTCTCTGAACTTAGAAACAAGATTTATGTAATTTAGGTTAAGGAGTCACTTCATCTTTAGACTTAATATTAGCTTTGTTATGTTTAATTTATTAATATAAGTAAATTGTGAGTTTATTATAATGTTTGCTATGCATAGTGCGTAAATACTTTATGTAAAATAATATAATTTGTAAAATTTATCACAATATATTAATTTTACTCGGAATTGTATTTTATATTTTATTTTAAGCTCTCTCTGTTGTTACTACGAGTACCTATTTTCCTAAACTGTGGATTTATCAACGACTCTAGGTCGGTAAAAATTTAAGCGAAATAATGAAATTTAAAACTCCTTACCAATCGTAGTCGAAAATATTCGTAAATATATCAGCATCATTATTCATTACTGCCCATCACAAGTCTCCTGCTGAACACAGGCTTCCACCAAGGAATACTACAAAGCACGGTCCCGAGCCACCCACCTACTTCACTGACTTCCTGCGCCTCGTCTTTTTGGTCTTTTTGGACAGGGAAGTAAGCAGCAGTGGGCAGGGCAGTATGTAAATAGGCTATTCGCGCTGTCACTGCCGTTGCCCGACGCTCCCTGGATTGTCGGTTTTTCGTGCGGAAGTCAAAGGACGGGCAGCGCGAGCGACAGTCAGCGTTCACATTCTGCTCCATTGCTCACTTCGCGCCAAACCCCTGGACGAACGGACGTGCGTGCCGTCTTGTTTTTAAATAGGTACGTTCTGCCAAAATGCCTTTTGAGTGGAATAACGAAAATACAATCAAGTTTTTAGAACTGCTGGTATCAGAAAAAACTATATGGGATTTCAACGATAAAAACCATAATCCATCATCTTCTACGACGACAAATTTTCTTCTTTTGTATTTGATATCTTTTTAAATTAACATAATTTTGTGTTAGAAGAAGACACAGCGCGGAGGCTGTAATTATTTCGACGTCTGCCATAGTCGAAAGTGATGTGAGTGGTAGAACAGAATGTAAATACACACTTCTCTCGATCCTGCTACGGCAGTATTTAGCGAAGTATGGCCGGCAGCGCGAGGAGTAGTGGCAGTGGCTGAATGTAAATGAGGGGCTGAATGTAAAGGGGGCCGCCCTTACGATATCCGTTCACCGATACCACGCTGCCACTCTAGAACCTTTCTTTCCCATCGGTTATCTGTTTCTCGAGCTATATGGCCGGCGCATTGCTACTTCAGCTTAGTGAACCTATATATGGTGGGTGTACCATGGAAGGCCACTCTAACAAATAAACAGTTATTATTCGTTTATTTACTGGATAAATGAGACTAACAAATATTTAAGTAATACTTTGTTTTATTATGTAACATATAAATCACTTTTTTAAACTGCCGATTTAATCAATATTAATTTAAGTTTCATTGAGCTATTCCAAATGGCCTTGCAAGGAACAAGGCTTCTTAGAAGGCCATTTTAATAAATCAGTCGTTTAACACTAAAGTTTAATAAATAGCGATTAAATCTACAATAAAAAAATTCTATATCGGTTACACTGGTTCTACTTAAGGATATCCTTCTTTCTAAGCATCACGTAGGAAATTCCCAAGCTTAGTTCTCTCTATAGTTTCCTGGGCGACCTTAAGCTTCCTCATATGAACAACAATGAAGGACCACTCTCAGGTGTCATCACTGGAACCACGCACACAGAGACAAACACTTTAAATATCTCAGATAAAAATAACCATTTGCCTTATGAAGCTTGTGTATACAATGGTAAGTATTTATTACACAGGGCACATTCGTCTTCGCTCTTTACTGGTCCATTTCCAGGGCAAGCAGAAAAAATCATAACATCTTGTTCAAAGTGAAAACAACTACAATTTATCTCTTTTTCTACCGTCTTTTTTGGTTCCTTTTATGCAGATATGTGGAGCATTTTATTGCTATAATCCGTAACAAAATTTGCAACGGCAAGTTTAGATTTATTGAGCGTGTTGAAAGCGCGTATGGTGAGAGAACATCAATTCGTTGCACTGAGTTCAAACTCTAAGTCTTGCGGCTCTCTGTGAGGTAGATGTATAACTTACTAATTATGCCAAGACTATTAGTAATATTACTCATTTGCCTTTGAATAAATTTACCAAAGCACTCGTTATAAAGAAAGGATGTTATAAATTAGATGGCTATTTAAAAGATAAGAGTGCGTGGACAAAATTAGCTTCCTTACATTTTTTTAATTATGTATATGACTCGTAAGACTGGATTGTAATTCTAGAGAGAAATAGTATACTATCTACTCGTGAGTTTCTTGCCGCTTATTCTAACAAGGTCTCTCCGCAGTAGGTACTTGATGAATTGATGGCATTTGACTTTCAAAAAGTGCTTTGTAAGAGCTAATTTCGTTATTTTTATTTAGGGTATAGAACGGACGCGTTACATAATGCTGTTCTTCGTCGTCATTCTATTGGATCTGTAGGTATTTTGTTAGTGCCCACATAATATTCGAATTTATACGCCGCTATCGCAGGGTGAAGTTGGAGCTTCATGCAGAGGCGGTCCTAAGCTATACAAACGCTTCGACTGCACCCGGCGTCGTCATTGCGAGAGAGTGCCGAAAATGCAGCAATTGTCTGCGCAAAAAATCACGACGCCCTATCTGAACGGAGAGTAACCATCTACGCGGAACAGTATTTTATCTAGTGTGAGTGCAAACACAAGAGCACTCGATTCCCCACTCAGATAATCCTATAGAGTGACAATCCGATACAGCCGGAGAGAGATCAGGCGCAACATCAACTGTTTTACGTGCTCTCCGAGGCACAGAGTTAAAAACAACGCCAACTTCTTCACTAAGAGCTGCTACTAACAATTCTTTGGCAAAAAACCCAATAACTGATTTCTGGCTCGACCTTGGGATTCGAACCCGACAACATAATCAGCAGACGCGTACGACTACTAGACCAACAAGATCGTCGGTATACACATAACAGTACGTTTGCACTGAGAAAAATCCAACACCTAATGTTCTGTAACAAATAACAAAAAAAAAAACGCATGAAATAAATCACACAACATGTTTTGTTGGTGGCGTTAGCACTCACAAAAACTGTGTAAAATTTTCAACAGATATTAACTTATCTTTCAACATAACAATATTTCTACAAATTTGTTTTCAAACATTTAGTTTCTGTAGTTATAAAGATATATTAGTATAGTTAAAATATGTAATGTACAATAAACTGTCAAACATGTTTCACAACAACATGTTTTTGACTATGCAAACGCTTTCAAACATTTGACATTTCTAACATTGACAGAAAACAGTGTTTAATACATGTGTTTTTGTGAAAATCGCGTCAGTGCAAACTCACGGTAACAGGGCAAACAACGAGGTAGTGGTCGGTATTACACTCAGCGCTATGAAACTTCTTGTGTAGAGAATTCCTTCAAGTCCCTTCTTTTAATTAATAAGGCTAAGTTGATTCCAGTGTCTTGAAACACCCTCGTGTTACCTTATCATTGAAATGTGTATTAATTACACATAATTGGAACCTATAACAGAATCCCAATAAACGTCGACCGTTTTCATTACCACGCTGTGACTACGAAATACAGTATAGCCATGCTTTTTATACACTTGAGCATTGAGGTCCAAACTACTCAAATTTCAGTGCTTGTCACCAATTCTGCATATTTTCCTGTCCAAATGTCGAGAGTGTGAGTATGTTCTTCAGGATAAACACGATGCAAATAGTTATTTTATATAAGGACGAAGGCGACCACGGCAGCCGTGATTGTTATCGCGGTATACGTAGGCGGTATTGCTTGTCAGTATCGTAGGCAAGCCTTTTGCGAGGGTTATACTGATCAAACTACAAAAGCTTGCTAATCGTACCTGTGACGCAATGTGCAGAATAAGCCCTTAGTGATGATTTTGTAGATCTAAACAAGGCTTTCGATACACTCATGACCAAAGTCACACAAGTGTCGCACTCACTTTGATTTAAGGTAATAGAGACAGCAGGAGACTTAACGGGGTGTTAAATTGAGTAACTTTTGAGTATTTGGGCTTCTGTAAATTATTCACATAGATACCTATATATGTAAATAATTGAGAGTTATTCAGTAGAAAGCAGTAACAATTACCCAAGGAATATGATGTACAAAATACATATATTATCTTCATTTTGTGTATACGGTTTTATCACGAATAAGCGATTGCACATTTGGGACGCCACCATGACCTTGTAAAAATAGGTGGTGTTTCTACTCCTTTTCGTCCTCCTTCTCGGGACAGGAGGGCCTGCAGTTATCGAGGCATCCCTCTCTACCTGGGCGTCATCGCGGGGGACACGGCTACACCGGTATTTGGTGTTACGCAGCTTGTTGGTCGGGGTGTTGCGCACTTCACGCCATCAAGCCAGGTGTCGGGAAAACTCACTCGTCCCCGGCGACTCCCTCGCCAGGCGTTGAGCGTAAGAGTTTACGTAGGAGTGGCCGCCCATCAGGTGGGCGCGCGTGTGGGGCTGCCAAACTATGCAGATGTGGGTATGACCCGTTATCTGCGCGGTTAACAACCGTCTCGGAATACGGGCCACAAATTTATGTATTCTCTTCTATCTATCTTTAGGTCTCTGGCTATGAGGTCATTTCTGTCAAAGCGGCCTGCTCCCACGATCATGCGGAGCGCTAGATTCTGCTGGGCTTGCAGCCTCTTGCGCTGTGTGGCTGATGTCAGAGCATACCAGGCTGGCGCTGCATAAGTCAGCCGTGAGCGGACGTAGGTCTTAGATGGTGATTTTTGTTTTGAGTGGGAGTGTGGATGCCAGTATTGAATAGAGTTTTGCCCGTGCGACTCTGACCTGAGCCACGACGTGATCGACCATCGAAGTCATGCGCAACGAGAGATCTATCTGGCATCCTAGGTAGGTGACTGTACTACTCTTCCAACCTACGTCCTGCCCACGGAGTCGCAAGGTTGGTGGGGTGCGTCTCAGCCTGGTCACGAAGGCGGCGGTCTTCCCGACGTTGACCGCCATCCTCCATCTGTCCAGCCAATCGGGTAACAAGTCCAGCTTCTGTCTGTTTGTCTGCTTCCTTGCCGCGAGTTCTACCCGACGAGATGACGTGAAGTACGCACCGTCGTCTGCATATAATGCCAGTACGACATCATCTTCCCGCTCCTCCAGGCGGCCTTGAAGTGTGAGGATGTCGTTAGTGTAAACCGCGTACAGGTTGGGTGATAGGCAGCTGCCTTGCGGCACTCCCGCTTCAATCGGTCGTGCTACCGAGACAGCCTCCTCGATGTTGACATAGAAGCTCCGCGCCTCGAGGAACGACGCTATTAGCCGCACAAGCATAGGCGGCAAGGTGGTGTTCTCTTTATGTTTGTGTAGTAGCCCTACGTGCCACACTATCAAATGCCTTCTCCATATCAAGGGAGACCCCCACACAGATGCGGCCGCGGTTGTGCTCGGCCGCAAGACAGTGCAGGACGCGGGCCAGTTGGGCTGTGGTTGAATAAGCTCTGCGGAAGCCAAATTGTTCCTCCCACAGAGAAAGGTGCGGCAGTAATCTATGGAGATGTAAAAATACAATGACCATGACGTCTCGCACCGTCTTAAAAAACATTAGGGACGTCCCTGGCTTTACGCGTCATGCATGTTATGTATTATAGCCTTATATACATCTCTACGTGGTGTAAGAACTTTAATACACGTAAATAATTATTTTGTAAAATAATGGATGTAAAAATAAATACTAACCGCATTCCGCTAGAAAGAACATAGTATTTTGCTGTATCTGTCATATTAGCAGAAATACGTGAGATTAAATTGCACGTGTGTTATGGCTATAGCTTTGTATTGAAATTACCAGCAGTTATTACGAAACGTAATAACAATAGAAGCCTATTGTGTTGAAATACAAGAAAGATTAAATATTGACCACATAATTATTTATTATAAAGATAATCGACTTAGCTTCACTAAAAGTCTGACGTCTAAACAACCATGTTATCCTACAGTGCGATTGTGTAACTCTGGCGGGAATCGTTGTAGGCTTCGTTTTGTAGTTCGACATTTAGTTTCATTGTATTGTGTAAATGTATTAATTGTTATCTTTTTCATACGAATATTTTATTTTTACTTCGTGGCGCAGTGGCTTAAGTTAGAAAATATTACCATAATTAAAAAGCATAACACATTTTCTTGCATCGGCATGCAAGAATGACGAAAGCCCATTCTTGCATGGGCCACAGCATCCACTTACCATTAAGTAGACTGTGTGCCTGTGTACTTTTACAAATATGTTTTTATAACCGACCGAATTTCAAATCTTGGACTACCTACAAAGCTAAAGTTGCGAAAAACTGAAGTAAATAAAGTAAAGTCACAGCATAATGTTCCACTACTGGACACAGCTTTTCCTTTCTGAGAAGTTTATGGAGAAGTAACAGTTGTGCTCGCGCAGTGGAGGATTCACTTTTTCCTCGAAATATTTAATAACAAGATCTGCAGGTTTCTCCACGTTCTTCATCAGTCGCCAACCACATAAAAATGAAGAGATAGTGACGTAGGCGGTGTTTGACCTTGTGTTGCTCGCATACTCCGGCTCTCGATAAAATGAAGTGCATTATCATATTTCAAATATTCTTCAACAAACATAAACAAACTTACGAGCGTGTCATTTAAATTTGAATTCACTTCGTATTACACACTACTTAATAAAATTATGAACAAATGCAATTATTTTTGGATGTAGAAAATTAAAAAAAATTATTAAGCATTATAGTATTAACTAGCTTGCCAGGCAGACGTTCTGCCCTTTTCAATGACCCTTTGTCATTTCTTATTAAAAATCCTTAAATTTGCAAAAAAATTGTGGGTCACTCATGGGCAAAAAAAAACTATCCTATCTCTCAAGTTGGACCAAACTGCACACGGTGTGCAAATTTGATTAAAATCGGTTCAGTAGTTTAGGGGTCCATCGCGGACAAACAATGTGAAGCGTAATTTATATATATTAAGATTATTATAAGAGATAGTATCAAATTTTACATACCTGGTAGGTTTTTATCAATAATGCATTACGTTTGCTGATTTACCAAGTGCTTGATAAATTAGCAAATGTGAAGAAACCTGCATGTCTGAGAAATAAAAATATAATTTAGAAGACACGTGAAGTTCGCCATCACGCTGTGGAGCAACGGCTCGGACAAATTACTTCACATCCTCAGAAATTAGAGAAGCGCCCAGCTGTGGGTTTTTTTTTCTTAATAAGTGTAATTGCCATTGCAATTATTGATATTTTATAGTAGAATTGAAACTCAATCAATTCTCAAATTTAAACATGACGGACTTGTAAGTTTTCATAAACAAGCATTTTTGGTATATTTTGATTATATATTTTTAGTATATTTCGAACCGAGGTTGCTCAGGGGTTAAGTGCTTGCTGTAAATTTCACAGTAAACCAGCAATTCGAGTTCGAAACTTGGCGACACCACTTTCATTCTTAATTTTACCTTTTGATTTACCACTTGCTCGGCAAAAAGGGAAAAATAATATGGAAACCTGCATGTCTGATAAATTAAATAATTTGAGATTATGTGATTGAACACACACTGGAGCAGTGCCGATATTAATTTCTAAGAAAAAAAACCTGTGCTCATCACTGCGATGTATTTTTACTTTTTTATTTAACTTTACTTTTTTATTTTATTTTATAGATCCAAGATTTTTCGCAATCTGAGTGAGGAGTTCCTGGGCTTGAACATTGGTTGGTTATCGAAACAATTTTATTAGAAGTAAGGGTGGTAAATGAGCTTTCAGACCGACTATTGGTAAATGGATGTAGCCCATAGACACTTTTTATGTGTAGAGCCACGCTGGCACTATATTATGGTTGTAGCACGAACGTGTCGGCTCGACTGGGGTAGGGCCATGCTCTCACGGAATACCAGCGTAAAGTAGCAGCTTAACTTAAATTACTAAATGTTGCTGCGTTTCGTATGGTGAGTGTAGAGAACTGGAGAGCCTTTTTACTGGAAATGAGGCACTCTATTTTAGTCCTCAGGGGTGACAACGCATCAGCATTTTGATTCTTAATCGAGGATAAATGTATATGTCTATGGGCCACAATATCCACCTACCATCATGTAGACTGTCTGCTGCATTTTTGCCATATTCTATAAAAAAAAAACCTACATCTTATGTCGTTTTTCTAAAAAAAAGTGTTTCTGGTTATCGTCACTTACCGAACACAGCATTATGCTACTGTACACTCTGAGCAAGCATCATGCTTCGGTTGAGCCGACCCATTTGTGATTCAGCTATAATACACTGCAGCATGTCTCTATAATTTTGATGCAATTAATAGCGATGTTGATGATGTCCTACTGATCGATTTCGATGACGGCGACAAACGACAACATAAATACTGTCCCGAAAAATTATTAATTGTAGATACTCGGCGAAGTTATGCTTTAAGATCATATGTATGCTAGGAAGTGTTAAATAGCAAGCCTGACCCAGGCGGGCACAATCACAAATCATAGAACAACCGGACCTGGAAGCCAAAAACTTGTGTTTTAGCACGAACGTTAGCTTCAGCTGGAAATTCAGCTCAGAACTAACGACGCTGTAGTCTGTATATGTGTATGTAATACTACGTAGTACTATTATTTATTCTGGGGTACTACTCTGACAAATAGGCAACGCGATAATAGGTGGACCTAGTAAACCTATTATAGCAAAAGACCAACATATTTAACATCAATAATATCTGTATAATATAATATCAATAAAAATGTTTTCAAATGTTCAAAATGTAACTGCATTCCGTTAATCCTATACTATTAAACGAGCAATTCTTGTATATATGTATATATATATATATAATCGGGATCTCGGAAACGGCTCCAACGATTTTCATAAAATTTAGTGTCCAGGGAGTTTCGGGGATAATAAATCGATCTAGCTAAGATTTATTTTTAGAAAATGTCTTTTTGTCCGTGTTTTTAGGCAATTAAAAACTGCTACAATATAGTTAGAATAAGAAGGTAAATTTTGACAGTTTGGTAATGATTATAAATAGCTTATTGGTATAATGGGCGGTCACAAAATCGTAAAACCCCGGTTCGAGCCCAGACCGACCGACCGACTTTTTTATTTTTTTTTTTCAAGTTTCTTTCTTTTTTGAGAAAATATATTTTTTTCGAGCCCTTTTTTTAGTATTTTTTAAAAACACGAAAATTTAAATAAAAATAATTGCACTCATGATTTTTTATTCAAATAACCAGTTCAGTTTTTTCTGTTATGTCGCTAAGATCAAAAAATATTATTTATAATTCATCAGTATGTAATTTGTATCTAAATATAATTTCCAAAACACACGAATTAAAAAAATCGAGCGAAAAATACCGAGCAAAGCTCGGTCAACCGGGTACTTATAATAAACGTAAAATAGCTCAGATGGTTAGCGCTCGTTGTAAATTACACAGTACGCCAGCACCAATGAAATTAGTAATTGCAATTTTGAGTGCTGATTTACCATGTGCTCGGTGGTTAAGGAAAATATCGAGAGGGAACCTGCATGTCTGAGAAAAAAGAATAAAAATATTTCGAAAACATGTGAAGTTTGCCAACACGCTTTGGCGCACCGCGGCGGACATTTTCTTGCTCTAAAACCCTCTCAGAAATGAGAGGAGGCCTGTGCCCAGCAGTGGAACGTATAAAGGCTGTAACTTTCACTTTTAATCTTAGGTACATTTATAGAACTGAGCACTATAAAATTATAATTACCACTTATTTAACATCAGAAGTGGTACAGTTAGTGTGTTTTATTCATTATTTCTAAACTATAGGTATTTAAGTTTTTATAACTTTCATAACAAACTTAAAAATTAATAACTTTCAAATTAAAATTGAAATATGTGCGTAAATAATCTTCTTCTCCTCTTATATATAAAAATCAATTGATATCCGTTAAATATCGCTTAAACTCGAAAACGGCTCGAACGATTTTGATGAAATTTTTTGTGTGTGTTTGAAAGGGTACCTGGATATTTTGAAATAAATTAAAAGTTAGTTAAATTTGACCCGGTAGATGGCGCTGTTGTCGAGCTCCAGAAATCACCCGCGCGAAACCGCGGCGGATCGTTAGTAGTAATTAAAAATTGGTGAAATATTTACGCATTTCGGTAGGTAATATGAACTCTCAATATAGCGTTTCCCCGCAAAGATTTACTGCACGTTGGCTTTATAAAACTAGATAACCCTCTCGTGCCAAAACCACCCAGTGTGCAGCCAGCTATCGCGCGGGGTTGACGTACCCGGCTGTAACCGTAACTGTAACGTATCTTTCATTTCCTCGCGCCATATTCAATATTTTCCCGCGCTCTACGTTCGGAAACTCGTAGTGTCCTTATGAAGGAAGTAACATTACATCTCGATTGTGATCTAACAAGAAATTCTACGTGTTCTCGGGATAATAATTTTTTCAATATTATAGGTAAATATACTGTAAATTACAAATTTATAGATTTCTTAGACCTTTTTAACATAGATATATTTTCTAACATATTTTACTTATATTTTTTTTGATTAAAGTTATCGATTTAATTCTTTCATAACACCAGTATTTTCTGGTACCTAAGGACAAGGATTCGCGAAGTATATAATATAAAACTTGTAGCAATATTTACATATGTTCGAGAAATTTAATTAACATATTTATCAAGAAAAATATTTTTCATGTCATAAGTACATGTTTATGCTATTTTAACACCTTTCAAAGGCATTAAGTAATGTTCATAAGGCAAATAAATTCAAAAATTAACAAGTAACTCCAAACCACGTAAAAAACATTCATTTACATGAATTTTCATCCACATACCGAATATAAAAGGTTTGGCAAAATTCCAGCAATCATACCTACTGCTTTTTGCCTTCAGTTTTTATAAGCCTAAATTAATAACAGGTTATGTGTACTTAAATATAGAGTCTTCTCTTCATTATCAATCAGTTACAGCTTACTGCTAAATGGGGGAGCTCTACCATTGTGGGAAGGATTTATCATAATCAACACACTTGTTAGAAAGATCGGCAATAGCTGACAAGATATCTCGCACCTTTGACGTTACTTCCTGTCGTTCGTAAAGGTATTTAAATATATGAGATGGTATATAGCAATATCTTACGACTCTAAGTACGAAAATAGAATCTCTCACACCGCCACTATATAGCTTACATATACCGTATAAATATAATTTACACAATAGTACAAACCCATGGTGTAGTAAGAACGACGTAAAGAAATGTCAGGTAATTTTGTGGCCTAAGACTTCGAAAACGGGGTACTTAATCATATCTGCCCGTCATATTATCGTTGTAACCGTCCCCGTCACAGCCTATCAAATGCTGCTGAATATGGGTCTCCTTCATAGATTGATTCTTGGGGCATATTTTCCATAGTTGCCACATTTAGCAAGCAGGTTGGCAATCGACCACTGCTAAATGTAGCGTAATATGTTACTGGATTCCTCACGATACTCTCAAAGTATAATACTATTTGTCTGTAAATTTATTTTATATAAGTTTGACAAATATAAAAAAAACACTTTTAATTAACGAACAAAATTATATAATAACTGTAAATTCACTAAATTATAAAACTAAAATTTTATTTTTCACACAAACCTTAAAAAATCAGTTAGAGAAAATATTTTTGTACGATTATTCTCAGTTTTGTTGACATAAAAAAGCGAAATTCTGAACGGTGATAACAATATTAAGTTCCGAATAAAGTGAATTTTACGACTGCATAGACCGCATTACTAAAATTAAAGTGTTAAAGTCCGTAAAATTTGTTTTATTCAATGTGTAGAAATCGTGTAAATGTAAGAAATCATTATCAATGACTTTTAACCGAATTAATTTCAACGTAAACTACAACGTTAGTTACGTTGTATTTTACGTTGAAATCAATTCGGTACTATCCTAACCTATCAACACGTACACATCATATTATAAAATGCAAAAGAATATGAAAACCTAACGGTCAGATAAATTCTTTTTAGCAGACAGAAGATGTCCGATGGCGGTCTGGGATTTACGGTTCCCATGTTTATTCGGGGTTTAGGTTTAAGAGAATGTGCTAACTGTGTTACGAGTACTCGCCTGCTTGTGACTGTGTAGACAATGGACTAGCCACCTATCATTTCTTCCACAAATTTGCAATTAAACCCATATTTTTGGCATAACAATTATTCATTTGCTTAATATGTCATCTATAAACGGTTAAAATATCAATATCAAAGTTTATTCGGAAAAATAAGAAAATATTGTGAAAATTTTTGGGTGGTTATAGTGAAAATAAAGCTTGATTTGGGATTAAAACAATAAAATTAGAGCCACCATGACCATGATCCCAGTCAGAATAATAGATAGGAAATTAATATAATATTGTCATCAGTTTATTCTAATTTCATCACAAAATCCATTAAATTCATACATATATACAAGTCAAACATATAAAACGTGGTAACATTAAAGAGTACAGCATTTAAGAGAACGTATCCAACGTTAACTGTATCTGTAGGTGCCGCCTTTTATTAAATTGTGTATATTTTATGTACATATTAATCGGTAGTTTATGTGACTTGCAAAAGGTTGACGCTTTGCTTTGGGGACTTTTAGAAAATTCCCTTCATATATAACCTTTCACTCTTCGACATATACGAAGACAATATTCATTATGAATAGTAGGTATGACGGTTACGAATTTTGGCTATTCATAACTAAGCCAAGCAATTATCGAATAATGAAAATTTGTATGGGTACACATCGGCCTGCTCTCGCTTTCAATTTTCTATTCAGTGACTTATTGAAAGTTATTTTTTTCTTAAAAACAACTGAATTGATTTTAATGAAAAATAACCGGGTAGGTATTTGCGTTATGCAATGAAATAAAATTGAATGGAATGATTTTTATTCAAGCTATATTACAAGTAAAACTACTTATTGAAATTTTTATCACTGGCTCGGGAAAAACCTCTGCTCTGGGGAAAACCAGCAGGAAACCCAGCGGGACTCTTACAATCCCTCTAACTCTTTCAATCAAGCGTCGAATGAAAATACCAGTTGCAAAAAGTGCATTAGGTACGAACGTACACACGCGCAGATACATACCAAAGAATATATATTATATAATATAATATAACCACATACAGACCCCCTTAAAACTATCATACTCGTTTGACCTCTAAACGTGAAACAACGTTGCTTACTCGTTTTACAACACGAGATTCTAGATTCTACAGATTTACATAAAGGCGAAAATTTGCTTGAAAATAATGATGTGATCTAAAGCGTTATTTTATGGTTAGTAATCTACTTTTCAAAATAAAAGTCACCAAATATGTAACTAAAGTAATAATTTGGCATTTGTAATATAATGTATTCGAGTTCAGATTGGGATAGGTTTTCCACTGGTATTTTTTGTTATTTGATAGAGTTTTATTATTGCATCCTCGTACTGGAAATAACTAATTATTTGGAACTGTGCAAATATGCCAACAATACAGGGTTTTGGGCTTTAATTTTTACTTTTTCTTGAAACAAAGAATTTTTCAACACTTAAATGATACTACTTCTGTTAGAGGCCTAAGATAATGCCCGAAGATTAATATAGTTACATAAATATGATTTTTGTTTACCATAACCCAATCTTGAACAATATTTCGTTACAACTTATCCCACCAAAAACATAAACTGAAAAAGGGTCATGTACTGTATCGGCGCAATCGACAATCGGGGTTGCCGGCTTCGCCGATAAAAGAGCCTGAACGAGTGCCAAGTTCCTTATCAGTTCTTTAAATCATATCTACAGGAATGTGCAACGTCCTTCAATGACGCCATTTTCTGCCACCAGGGCGGTGCCACTTTGGCATGAGATCCAATATTTGACACATTTCAAAACGGGGAAGTTAATTTGTTAGGAAAATGTAAGGGTTAATCTTAATATTATATATATATATATATATATATATATATATATATATATATATATATATATATACATATATATAAATTACGTGTCACGTTGTTTGTCCGGACTCCTAAACTACTTAACCGATTTTAATCAAATTTGCACACCGTCTGCAGTTTGGTCCAACTTGAGAGATAGGATTATTTTTTTGCCCATGAGTGACCCACAATTATTTTTTTGCCAAAAGGGTCATTGAAAAGGGCAGAACAACGTCTGCCTGGCACTACACAAACTACGGATATTCCTAAAAGTAGAAAAAAAGAGTTGAAATGTGTAAAAAATAAAGAGCATTGAGGACTTTTCAGTTTTTTAATTTTTATTTCAAACTAAGTTAAATGACATTGTGTAACAAAAAGAACTTCATCGGAGTCCCAATCAGCGACATCTGGTGAGAAGAAGATTATTAGCCGTCATTGTTTTAAAATAAAATGTGTTACTTTTTTGACATTTTTACATTGCATTTATAACTTAGCTAGTTTTATAACTATAACACGTATTTATACGTGAAAGAGCCATGCTGCAGTTATATTAGTAGTATAGTTGTAGCACGATATGGGTCGGCTCGACCGGGGAAGGACCACGCTCTCACAGAATACCAGCGTAAAATAGTAGCTTAATGCTGCTGGGTTTCGTATGGTGAGTGTAGAGAACCGGAGATCCTTTTTACTGGCAAACGAGGCATTCCATCTTAGTCCTCACGGGTGACAACGCATCTGCATTTGGATTTGTAATCCAGGATAGATGTACATGTCCATGGGCCGCAGCAACCACTTACCATCAAGTGGACTGTGTGCTCGTTTGTCACCCTATCTTATATAAATAAAACTAACTTCTAGTATAAAATAGAACAAATAAAATAAAATTTAAGCTTGTCTTAAATATTATTGCGGTAAGCGTAATTTATTGTCTATTTTTATTCGATACAGCGATTTTATAATAATAAATGGGTACCTAGACAAATACTAACAAATAATAACAGTCTACCCATTTATTGTTATAAAACGAAAAATTAAGTGAAAAGAAAACGTATTTTTACTGCCCTAATATAGCTGAGTATGTCCCGAAATTCCTAATCTAATCTAACCTACAATTTTATTCGATGGAAGCACTGAATCTTATTAATTTAAAAAATTACGTTTATTTTTTGTTTTCGTCTTCCTTCAATAATGCCTTTTAATTAATATATTTAGATAATGTGCCCCCATTTTTCAATTCAAAGTATTTTTGGGACGCTTACTACATAACTTATAATACAATATATAAATGTAACCACGGGCCAGTTCGTAACATAGCTACGTTTCCAGGCTATTGCGTAGAGGCGCCGTAGTAGCGGCGTCGTCGCGACGCCACTCTTCTCGTGAATTTACGATTAAGTTATGTTCGATGTAGTCTCAAAATATTTTCCGGTCTTATAAAAGTTATAACGAGGTTAAATCCAGTGCACGTATTAAGTCTTTTAAGGTTATGTTATTTCTTCAGACAGGAGAATATCATCTTAGTTACTTATTAGTAACGGAGTTGTGTTGTGACCTTACCCTAGCGGGGAAGGGACACGAAATTCCTGAAAAATTGGCTTGGCTCCAACTCCTTGAATTCGATGTTGTTATTGACATTGAGGGATTCGTGCCCCATTGATCATATCCTGAATAAAATGTTGACTACGCCCGTGTAGATCAGGGACAATATAATGTATTCCAAAATTAATAAACACTTGTGCTAATAACTTATGAATATAATGGATTGCTAGTCAGTTCGGTATCATTCATTAATTACAACCATTCAAAAGCCCACTACTGAACATAGGCCTCCACGTTACTAATCATAAATCGTAATGTATGTAAAAAACTATGTAAACCGTACCAAAACATGCTGTTCGATTGTACAATCTTAGTAAAACTTTTTCTTCCCATGTTTTATACAAATAAGTACATAACTATTAAGAGGATACCTTGAAAATGAATCGAAGTTTTGGGGGCGTGACTTATTCCTTTGTTGGTGAAGCTAACGGACGTCTGAGGGAGTGTCAAAATGAAAGTGATGCAATGAATTCATAGTACGCAAATTATGAAATAGCCATAACGATCAAGCGCTCGCAAAAAAAAAAACTACGTAAGCGCCAAACATTTTTATTTATTTTAACAAAAATTCGTTGTGAATTAAAAAAACTGGTTTGTGAGAACTTAGATATGATTATTTACTATGCCTTAAAAATAATTCCATGAACTGATTGGTAAGAATATTGTGGTGTCATGCAGAAATGTAAATAATTTGAGCCTACTTTGCAATTGTTTTCTATCGAGAAAATTACATGATATCGTGTTTTCCTTTTATGCAATCCAAGGTCATATAGTCAAAAATCATATACCAAAATTTTGGTTGGTAATATATAAAACTTAAAAAATACTTTAAGTAGTACCTGGATAACCGAGTTTTGCTCAGTTTTTTTTTTGCAAATCGTGTGTTTTGGAAATTATATTTAGATACAAATTACATAATGATAAAATATGAATAATATTTTTTGATCTTACCTTAATTAGTTTAATTTAAATTTTCGTGTTTTTAAAAAAATACTAAAAAAGGGCTCAAAATGATAGATTTTCTCACAAAAGAAGGGAACTTGAGAAAAAAGGAAAAAGTCGGACCGAAGACAGGACTTGAACTAGGGTACTAACCTACAGGGGACACCACCCGATATCCCATTTAATCTATTATAATCATTCACGCATTGTCAAAATTCACCTTCTTATTCTAATGATATTGTAGCAGTTTTTCATTTCCCAAAAACACGGATAAAACGACATTTTCTAAAAATGAATCCTAGCTAGATCGATTTATTGCCCCCCGGACACTTAATTTTATGAAAATCGTTAGAGCCGTTCACGAGATTCCGATTATATACAAGAATTACTCGTTTAAAGGTATTAGATATTTTCTAGCATTAGAGCTTACCTCTGGAAGATATTTGCGATAGTTGCACTGCTTGGCAGGCGGGCGGCAAATGAAGATTTTTTTTTTATAATTTTGAGTTGTTAAATTATTATTCAAAGAGCATAACTGCAGTGATTAATTAAAAACTAATAAAATAACAAGCTTTAAGCAAGAACAATATTGTGTTTGCAAACATCCGATGGGTAGGTATTATTTATGACCATCTTAGAATGTAGACTTTGATAATGTAGAGTTTCAGCAAAAATGTGTAACTATAGCTCCAAATCATAAATATGATCTGGAACTGCACACGCATATATAGGTAGTATTAGTCTGCAGAAATGCGTTTATTATATAAGAAACTACTATGTAATAAGTACCGTTTCTAGAATCTTCTCATATAAGTCATATAGGTAATATGCATTTAAATATATAACAAAATGTTGTTACAATAATTAGAGAATGGCATACATCTCATTATAAACCTAACTTTTAGGCTTATAATTGGGTAATACTGCAAATTAAATATAAAATAATAAAAGAAATGGTCGTTTTCCTTCATATTTCATAGTTGCTTAATTTAAAAACGAAATATCATTGCCATCATAAAGGTTATTTTAAACATAGGACGAATAGTCAGGTAAAAAGAACATTTAATTTAATTTAAATACCTGACGTATTAATGGATCTAAATTAATAGCCATTAAAGATACATAGGGAGTATGTGCCTAAGTTGCAGTCTCTAGATTGTCTTTCATAAAACAATTAAGCATTTCGATACAAACAATACGCAATTCAATATTTTAAATAAATCCTAAATATATCTCTGTAGTTTGCATAGGTAGTAAATACTCTTATACAACATTAGCTGTTCGTAACAAAATCGACTTCAAGTGCCACTAGGCCGGTGACATAGTTTTAAGAGTGAACGATACTCCAGAGGCGAGCGGTGAAAAATATCAGACTTGTATCGCAGAGTAAATACATAAAAACCAAAGATAAATTGTTACATATAAAATTAAACTTTTAATAAAAACATAACTGAAAAGATTAAAATATTTTTTTAACCTTTCCAGCGGACTTATTAATATCACAAACTTAACAAGATAACAAACTCGAATCTCGTCTAAATAGTTACTTTACAAAACTCATCCCCTACTTTTCCATCGTTAAGCGTTAATTTTTAAAGGGTATTTAAAATCTATTACGCGTACGCGTACCGCGTAAGTACGCGGATCTTCTCAATTTTATTTTCTGGTATTTACTAATATTTCATCGATATAAATGTTGTGCTCAGATAGTAATGTCTATTAATTTTGAGTTATGAACAGAAACGTTATTCTGAAAAAAAAATCTTTTATTTTTATAATATCCTTATAAAAATTGACAGGTTTAAACATCCCCTTTTTTAGAGTAAGTTAAAAAGGGTTACTACCTGGTATTCGTTCTGTTAACAAATAAAAGTACCATCACCATCATTATTACAGCCCATCATAAGTCCACTGCTGAACATATGCCTCCACCAACATCTACATCTATCGACTGTCTGAATCTCTTATCAGGTCATCTCTATATCTAGTGAGGGCCGCCCTACACTTCACTTACTCATACGAGGCTGTCATTCGAGAACCTTTATTCCATATCTATTGGCGATTCTTCAAACCGGGCTGGCCCATTGCCACATCAGCTTATTGGTCCGTTGCTCTATGTCGGTTACTGTGGTACTACTGCGGATATCCTCGTTACGAAGTTTATAGCGCGTAGAAACTCCAAGTATAGCCCTGTCCATAGCTCGCTGAGCGACCTTAAGGTTCTCCATACGACAAAGGACCACGTTTCCAGTTCCGTAACACATCCATAACACAGATCCATAAGCCATGATTGGCATCACGCACTGCTTCTACAATCTACAAATCTCTCTTTTCTTTTATCTTCTTTTTTCTTAAGTTTTGAGGTATACGTGATAGATTATAATACTAATTAACTGTAGAAATAATAACATAAACATAACATAAACACTCACACCTGTCACCCAGAGGGGTAGGCAGAGACTACAGACTTCCATTTGGCACGATCCTGACACACCTCTCTCGCCTCCTTCACATCCATACACCTACGCATACATGCTCGTCGGTTAAGGGTACTCCTAATTTGGCCCGTTTTTAATAAATCGCCAATTTGGTCGATAAATTTTCGCCTAGGATGTCCCTTTCCGACTCTGCCATTCACTTCTGCAACATAAATTTTCTTTGTCAGTCTTTCCTCATCCATTCTTTCCACATGACCAAACCACCTAAGCATTCCTTTCTTAATCCTGGTCACAACATCATCTTGCAAACCACACTCTTCTCTTATTACACAATTTCTTACCCTGTCGTTCAGATTCAGCCCTAACATACTCCTTAACGACCGCATTTCTACTGCGTTCATTCTACTCTCCTGCTTCTTCTGCCACACCCAACTTTCACTACCATAAGTTAAAGTAGGGACCAACATAGCATTGTGAATTGACATACGTGCTTTTTTCGACACATTTTGACTCTTCACAATAGAGTGTAGGGCCCCATTTACTCTATTTCCCGTGTAGAAATAATATTGTTATTATAATTGCAATAGAAATTAATATTATTAACAGATAGGATTAAAGATGGTTATTACGAAAATGCTGTTTGCCGCCCATCCCTTGATTTAGTTTCACTCTGATGTCTCTTATGACACCAGCAATATGGGGTACTGGAGTTTCTTACGCCGCTTGTTAAGCTAGTTTTACTGACGACATACGTAAGTGCTAACGCACGAACAAACATAAGCGCCCTAAATATTAATATCGCCCTAAATGAAGAAAGAGCGCAGTTTCGACTAATGACGTCACAGCGGAAATCGGACTTTATGTAACACCCGCGTCAACAGACATTGCGCAATCATCTACACCTGCCTTTATAATGCAGGAATATTGTCTCGATGAGTTATGTTCTGCACCCCGCTTTAACTCGAGCGAATAAGATAGACATTCCAACAATGCAATAATAATAATAGACAGTCTCACTGGCAGATGCACTTGGCTTCTAACTAAGTACTATTTTAAAAGTTGTATTCAGATTTGGCAGGCCCTTGATCCAATTCATATTTGTTAACGAAAATAAAGCATGGCGTCTAGACACGGAACATAATGAATCGTATACTGACAACTATAGACGATTTTGGTTTGGTAACTTCGATCTAAGATCTACTGGTATCTGCTGCAAGTTTTTATTCTTACCGTATAATGATTAGGAAAGATAAGATATAATCATCTGCTACATTTTTGTTCGCTGTTTGGCTAGCCTTTCGCTTTTAGTTGACATGTTTGCGAAAATCGAGACGGAAAGGTTGAGTTATATACACTGCGATTGATGCTGATCAGCTGGGTCAAAGGTTGGTGCTGCCTTCTTCTTTTAATGGGGTGTCATGCCATGCTATATGCGTGAGTGGACACAAGACGTCATGACGTAGTGCGCTACTACGATCGTCCCGATGACTATAACATTTACTTGCAATCCTCGATGGGATGAAATCACGGAGATGCTTTTGCCTGGGCAAAAAGTTATGATAGGCATGAAATTCGTGTTTCTGTATCTCGATTTTTACTGAGTCCTGTCCATTTCACGGTCTTATGCTGCTACACTGACTCATTTTATATTATTTTTACATTTTTGTTAATTTAGGGAAATATTGTTTTATTTTCTGTTTAATTCCAATTTCTTGCGTTGTTTTGTATCTATTGTGATTAGACCGTGAATAAATGTTTTTTCTTTCTTTCTTTCTTTCTTTCTTTCTTTCAAATAATAGCCAGGGTTTTTCTCCTCAAAGTTAAGAAAATAATGGCACTTTTAACCAAAGGAAAAAATTTGGAGAGGTACGTTGTTTCATGTTCTCTACCGAAGGCAGAAACTGGGTCTGCCTCACATTCACATATTTTTATGGATGGTTAAACGCATTCTGCTTAACATTGTGGATGAACTTATGTGCTGAGATACCAAATCCAAATGAAGATTTTATACGACATAATTTAAAACCAATATGATACACGGTCCATGTGGAAACCTTAGTAACAATTCTCCCTGTATAAAATATAATAAACGTAGCAAAAAATATCCCAGACAATTTTTGGAAGGTACATAGATAGCTGACGATGGTCACCTACAGCACAAAAGACGATTTCCAGCTAACGGTGGCTTTACACTTCAATTAAAAGACATTGAGGTAGACAATAGGTGGGTGGTCCCCTATAATGAGGTTCTGTCACGGATATTTAAGGCACATAATGTAGAATTTTGCAATTCTGTTAAATCGATAAAGTATATTTGGAAGTATATTAATCACTGCCCTTAATCAGGCGGCTTTTATGCTAGAAAACAAAAAGAACGAAATCAAATTATATGAGAGTGGGCGTTATTTGAGTACTTCAGCGTAATTTAGCCGTCCACCTTGAAAATGGCCAACGAGTCTACTTTAATTCCGATAACCTCACCGACAAAGTTAATATCTCACCAAAAACGACACTGTTAGCATTTTTTGATTTATGTCAAACAGATGATTTTGCTTAAACACTTCTGTATGCGGAAGTGGCTTCATATTTTGTAAGGTAAAAAAATAAATTTGTGAGAAGGAAAAGAGGAAAAACCTGTAGATGGCTGGCCAGCAATAATGAAAGAATACGCTCTAGGTAGAGTATACGCGGTTCACCCGAATAACACAGAGTGTAACCATCTTCGCTTACTTTTGCACGAAGTTAGGGGTCCATCCATTCCATGACTTGAAGACTGTCAACGGTGTCCTCCAACCAACTTTTCAATTAGCTTGCATGAAACTTGGCTTGATAGAGAACGAGAAACATTGCGATTCTGCCCTAGAGTCCTACGAGTCTCCATTTAAAATGCGCGAATTTTTTGCTTTAATGTTGGCATTCTGTCAGATTACAGAGCACTAAGTGTTTGGGTAAAATACAGGGATAGCCTATCAGAAGACTACAAATAACAAGTGGAAAGGCATTATAGATGAACATTTAGCAGATGAAATCTATATTAAATGTCCGGTCATAATATGAGAAGCTGTATTAGCGTTAGGAGGACAAAGCCTACAGCAGTACGGGTTGACTCTACCTCAAAGTTCTGAAGGCGTACACAATAACGGGGACTACCTGAAGGAAACAAGTTACGATGTCAATTCCTTAGCAGAACTGGTGTCAAGTAGTGAAGGCTCTCTAACCAATGAACAAAGACATATCTATTATAAACTACATTCAAGTATCGATGCAGGTGTAGGTGATATCTTTTTTTTGGATGCTTCTGGTAGAACAGGCAAGACTTTTCTATTAAATTTACTGTTGACCAAAATGAAAAGCAATCGTGACATCGCCCTAGCGGTCGCATCGTCCGGAATTGCTGCCACTCTACTGGAAGGAGGTAAAACTGCATACTGCGCGTTTAAACTTCCTCTCGATTTGATACAAACCGAAACCTCACTCTGATATATACCCAAACAAAGTAATATGGCAGAAGTACTCCGCAAAATGAAATTTATTGTTTGGGATGAGCGTACTATGGCTTATAAAGAGGTTTTTGAAACCTTAAATAGATCTTTACGAGATATTTTTTTTTTTTATAGAAGAGGGGGCAAACGAGCATGCGGCTCACCTGATGTTAAGTGACTACCGCCGCCCATGATCAACCGCAACACCAGGAGAATTGCGGGTGCGTTGCCGGCCTAAAATATTAATTAGGAATAATATGTGTAAATGGGAGGAGTTACTGTATTGTTAGCAGGTGATTTCCGGCAGACTTTACCAGTAGTACACATAGGAACGCGAGCGGACGAAGTTAAAGTGGGTGTGAAGCGGTTTCATTTGTGGCCTTCAGTGATAAAACTGAGCATTAACAAAAATATGAGAGTCCATCTTACGGGAGATGTTATTGCCGGATAGTTGTCAGACCTGTTGCTTAAATAAGAAATGGTGATTTCCCAGAACTGAATAATAATATAATTCTCCCTACAGAGTAAGGTACCGTTATTTCCACTGTAGAAGAACTTATAGCGAACATTTACCCAAACATTAATAATATTTACGATAATCTTGCAGAATGGTTACACATGCATGCCAACCTAACAACAAAAAACAAACAACTCTAACTCATTAATGAAATACTTTCGAGATCATTCGAAGGGGTTGAATATCAATATAACTCCGTCAACTCGGTGATAAACACCGATGATGAAATTCATTTTCTGGTCGAGTTCCTGCATACATTGAAGCCCCCCGGTCTCACAACTCACATATTAAAATTGAGAGTTGGCTCGACAATTATGTTGCTGCACAATATAAATCCACTTATATTAATATTCAAAAACTGAAGGTAGCCGGACTAACTATGACATTGGGACGACAAACATCACAGTCCCCCCCGTGACCATGGTTGCTGTAAAGCACCCGAAACGTCGGGAATTAAAAATAAGTAAAAGTAGTGAAATAAACGCGATATAATCCGTAAATTTAGTTTTATTCAATCTGTATTTTTTTGTTGGATTCCCCTAACACCATCAAATAACCCCTTCGAATTCAAGAGAGTGCAGCAAAGTCTGCTTCGTCATAACCTTAAACAAAATCAAGGTCAAACTCTTAAGGTAGCGGTAGTAGACTTGAGAGAAAGCACTTGAGAGTAAGTGCACGTAGTAGCCTGGTGATTCTAGCAGCCAAAGAAAAAATAAAAAATATTTTTAACAAGGAAATACTGCGGTGGGTGTAGTTTCAATTGGTAAAAAATATAATACCCCCGTGTCACTTCCACCAGATCAAAGGCCGAGCTTCGTGTTCATAAAATAAATTAAAAAAAAAATTATTTTCATGTTTATTTAACCTATAATTCCTTATACTATAATAATGATTGTTATATTTTGTAAGTATTCAAACATTTTAACACAATAATTTATATGTTATAACAAAATTAATAACGTAAAAAACCAATTAGAAATTCCATTAGAACTATTTTCTTCTACGCGAACTTTCTACTAGTCTGATCTATAATATTAGCTAAATATCTTCATACGTAATTCACACGTTTCCTTTTGTAACAGCCGTCAAACTTTCACTCACCGTCACTTTTTTCTTCATCATCTTTCAAAGTCCAAGCTAAAATTTGTTAATCTACCAGCGGCGAGTTCGTCCGGTCTTAGACGAAATTTGAAATCGTAAAAATTTTTGGCACGGAAATATTTTAGACGAGATTTTTTAATGTAGAAACATCTTGATGCCCCAAAACTTTCTGTGTAGCCCTTTGTATAAACATTATGCATTCCAGTATTAAGCATCTGTAGGCAACCAGCAGTTAATCCAGAAGGCTTAAAAAGGAATATTATATAATAATATACCTTTTTATAGGATAGGGTGACAAACGAGCACACAGTCCACCGTCCAGAGTCCACCTGATGGTAAATGGTTCCTGTGGCCCATAGAGATGTCTATGATGAGATGAGACATCTATCCTCGATTACGAATCAAAATGCTGATGCGTCACCCGTGAGGACTAACAGCCTGGCCACGGGACATTCGCCGTAGCGAAAATTCGCGCGGCGCGAATGGCGAGGCGTCTAGCGACTAAAACAAATGTATAGAAGTGTCGGAGCAAGCCACGCGTAGCGGCGAGTGGCGACGCGACCGGCGAAATTTACCGGGCAAATCGCGCGGGCGACTGGCGGCGCGGCGGGCGAATGAAACAAATGTATGAATCAGTACGGTGCAAGCCACGGAGTCGGGCGGCAGACGCGGCGAATAGTATAGGGAACAAAATATTTTAGTTGTTTTCGCCGCGAAAAATGCCGGGCCGACAAAAACAACTTAAAATTCTATCCGCATTGACTTTTATCTCCAATTCTGGTTGAATATTAACAAGAATATAATCGCAGGTTTCGACACTCATTCTGGTATTTACTCGAAATTTTTTTCTAGATGCATTCTATTTGTTGTGGAAATCTCCATTTATAACCCGATTCCTATTCAAATCATGTACTCCGCAATCTTTTCCAAATATTATGTCTTGAATCAAAAAAAATTACTTTCTAAGCAATATCGAGATAACTTTGATAAAGGCATTTCACTCTCAGCCTATCTGGTCGCGGCGACAAACGTGACTTCCCGTGGCCCTCAAATCGCGCTGCGCGAATTATCACCCCGCCTGTCGCTTCGCCGTTCGCGCCGCTGTTCCCTGTGGCCAGGCCGTAAGATGGAATGCCTCGTTTCCAGTAAAAGGGGTCTTCGGTTCTCTACACACACCATATGAAACACAGTAGTATTAAGCTACTATTTTACGCTGGTATTCTGTGAGAGCGTGATCTTTCCCCGGTCGAGCCGACCCATTCATACTACAAATATACTACTAACATAACTGTAGCATGGCTCTACCACGTTAAAAGTTGTTATCACCTAGTTTATATCCCACTGCACTTTTGCACAAGTGTATATTGTATAATATAGATATTGTCTTGGTTCTCAAATGTCTACTTATTTGATCTAGTGCTAACATAATATTATTTGAAAGATAAATGCTGTTAACTTACAATTGCCCGATAGCATTTCACACAAATATTTACTTTGAATATCTAGAAAACTACGTAACTATTTCTCCATTTAGACACACCGAGTATGCTGGTTTTTAGGCGATTTAAAAAGAAGGAAGTTACATGTTTTTAAATATATCGCTGGCCCCGGGCAATAAAGCGGTAATATCAAAAATCAAATTTTACAGGAGAAATAAAAGAAGCTAATTCGTTTATAGTTCAGCGTACAGTGATCCAAAACAGGCGTTCAATATGTCAAATGAAAGCTAATTTTTTACCCATTCAACCTTTTAAAAATTCTTATAATGGTATAAATATTTAATGAAATAATTGAAAAATGTATAATATAAATTATAGATGATACCATTTCATTTGCAATATCATTAACGACTTTTTAAAGACACCGACCACTGAGATTCAGGATTGTAAGAATATAATACGACGTGATTTCCACTTTAAATCTCGAGCATACCAGCCGATTACCACCTTCTTTAAGGAATTTTTATAGCCAAAGCTTAGCTGTGTCATCCACTAATCGCTATTTTAGAAACATATCAATGAAACATATTTTTATGTAACCATTGTAAAGACCGACCTTATATTGTAATTAAGTTTTATTTTTACCATTCCATACAGCATTTTATGAAAATCATCACTTTTTTAACGGTACCTAATTCTTGCTTAATTAAATTTTTAAATGATTATTATTTTATATAAATAAAAAGCCCTTGAAAATCACATATTTTTTATGTATTAAACTTTGGAAACAAAAATAAATCGGCCAATCCATTAAAAAGGAAAAAAAAACTACTATGCTACCTTAATTTGAATAAAATCATATGATTTTTATTAACTATTAATCTTTAGAAAAAAATACAAAACGGCCCATCCTTTAAAAAATACAATACTACCCTAATTTGAATAAAATCATATACTTTTATTTACTATTAAACTTTAGAAACAAAAATAAAATGGTCAAAACCTTTAAAAATTAAAAAAATATTATGGTACTTTAATTTGAATCTTCGCCGATTCTGGGATGGATGAAGGCCCGTGCTACCAAGCCTAAGTGGAGGGACGTCTCAGCGATGAGTTCAACCACGAAAAACTATTGGGCCCAATGGGACAGCCTGCTGCTTCAGGATGGAGTCCTGTGCCGTAAATGGGACAATGGTCGAGGAGACTGCTGTCGTTTGCAAATGGTTGTCCCTAAAGCTAAAGTGCCGAATGTTCTACAGCTGTGCCATAATGGTCGTTCAAGAGTCCATCTGAGAGTTAAACGAACTCTGCTGAAGGTCCGAGAACAGTTTTACTGGGTCCATTATCGTGACGATGTCGAGGATTGGTGTCGTACATGTACAAGTTGTGCGGCCGTGAAGGGAGCTCAGACACGCAGTAGAGGAGCATCGAAATTGTACAATGCTGGTGGACCATGGGATAGGACAGCCCTAGACATTGCGGAGCCGTTACAGAAAGGCGCAAGAGGGACTCCTAAGATCGCCCATGTGGATCGCCTGGTGCGTTATTATGGGGCCGATAATGCTCGGGACGAGCATGTCTTAGGAGGGGGCAGTGTTACGCGCCGAAGTCGACGGCACTAGCGCCACCTAGTCTCGAACCGAAGAACTAAACTTCTTGAAGTCGAAACTCGTACTCTCGGTACCTTGCGCGTGTTTACTTGAATGTTCTGGATTTTTCGGTGCTAAGGTGTATTTATAGGCGCTGCAAGGTGCGATCGGGGAAGTATTGAATTCGGCGAGACAAGCGAAGCTTCGGAGCGGAATAAAGCGAATTAGTGTGATAAATTTTTAGTGTTTTAAGTTTTAATTTGTGTAAAGAAAATTAAAGTGTTAATTTAGGTAATTTTATCGGCAATTTTTATTGTCACGAACCTCAAGCTCGTAACAATAATGTATCGGGATTGCTTCAGTTTTGCAGAGACTCATCAAATCATCATAAAGTGGTTTTGGTAAGGCGATTAGCTCTCTGTACAGATTTTTCAATTCATCTCTTGAAACATCAGTCATTGGCGTCTTTTTGGGTCTTCCTCTTGAAGATCTGGTGTATGATGCAGTATTTAAAGAACTATACTCATCGTCAAAGTTATACTTCAAATAAATAACATCTGGATTGGCTTGAGTAATTTTGATTTCGTGAATCTTTGTCCACAGAACTTTTTAATTAGTTTGGTCTGCCCGCAACCAGTATATTTTTTCCATTATCTCTATTATTAAGTCGAAGAAATCACGTTGTTCCATTTCTTTAAAATGAAATTTTTTACCATTTATCTTGGAATTCATGATTATGCCACACATTTGATCAGGAGTATAAATCGTGTAGTTTTTTTTTGCACGTCCGATAGAAGAGAATGCATCGACTAGTACATTCAGGCTGGCTATGGCCAGTTTCAAAGCACCTATGTATAATGTTAACTCCATACTTTTTGGCCAAATATAAATTAAGAGCAAAGATAATCCTGATTTTATTCTGGCCAGCATAACCATCGGAATAAAATATGAAATTCTTGATACCACGTTGGCTCAGAGACTCTATTTCAATGAAATATAGGACGCAACTGCCGATTTCATTCGCAACCCTTTTGGCCACTTGATAGTGCAAATGATTGCAGTAACCTCTTCTACTTAATGAGTTGTAAATCGTAAAGTTCTATACAGGATACTTTCGCTTGTAATGAAAGATTCCTATCTCTGATTGGGGAATCGAATAGTGCGATTATTTAACCGGAAACAGTTTTATATGTGTTAACTGTTTTTCGGATATGTTAAGTGTATTAAAAAATTTTTTTGCATATGTCAATTGATTCTGATTCATTTATCTTGAAAACATAGCTAATCGTTTGTGTTCTGTTTTTGTTCTTACTAGTTGTATTTTTTAATATCATACATGGCGTAAGATATAGTGCCACTGATCCTAGTGATCACTAAGTTTTCAAAATTAGTCGTATATAGCCTGCCGAGAGACTTGAGAAATGTTTTCACCGTATTTCTTATTGCATTTACAGGCGTCATTTATTGTATTTGTTTCAAACTTTTTTTCGAATTATAAGCTTGGCCTGAATTTTTCAGGTTTTTTATTCTTAACTATTACCCAATTTTCTTCGTATTGCCTTTTTTCTAGTTAATTCTTTAGTGATTGATGGTACAACAGATACAGTCGGAAAATTTTCTATCGTTGCAGTTTAGTTGCAATTATTAGATTCGACGTCAATATTTTCTATCGTTGTAGATTGGTTTTTAACTAAGAAATCCACATGTAAAGTTATAGTATTATGGCAACCATTAGATTTGACGGCAGTTTTTTCACATTGTAAAATCAAAATATTTGAATAATCATTATCGACCGGTGAAGTGCATAAAATATTTGGGTATATTGTGAGATGTGTTTTGTATATTTTGTTCTTGGGGTGTAGTTTGGAGGCAAGTTTCTGCTTGTAGTACCGTTGTTGACTGTTGCATTGTTGCGTCACTAAATGTTGTAAGGTCTGTAGATTCAAACACATTATAACATTCTATAGACGGAGTGACAAGATTCTCTTTATATCTGCGCTTGCTTGTCCTACGAGTTGGAAAAGCTATATATATATACGTAATAGCTTGTGCAGAATAAATCTCTTGTGATTACTTCGTATTAAGTGTCTAAATTTTATTGATGTAACAAGTTTATTTTCAAAAACGCGGTAAAATATATTACTGTTCCTCTTTGTTTAGAAATTTAGTGTAAAGATGTTCACCGGATTATTGTGTTAAGTTTCTTAGAGTAATGCACTAATACATAACTTAGTCGTTAAATAAATTTCCATACAATAAAGCTGTTATTGTCATTTATTCTAGCGAAATATAAATAAAAAAACGTGAAAAAAAATGAGAGTGATAGATTGATACCCAGAGAAGCCAAAAATCAAATAACATTATAATGGGCGTAACAGGTGGTTACCGCTATATTGCCCGGTGCCAGCGATATGATTCCTTTTAATTAATCTTATAAGAAAAAGAAAAATTAAAAAATTTTATACGTGGTAGAGCCATGCTGCAGTTATATTAAAAGTATAGTTGTAGCGCCAATGGGTCGGCTCGACCGGGGAAGGACCACGCTCTCTCAGAATACCAGCGTCTCTCAGTGTTTCGTATTGTGAGTGTAGAGAACCGGAGTCCTTTTTACTGAAAACGAGGTATTCCATCTTACTCCCCACGGGTGACAACGCATCTGCATTTTGATTCGTGGAGGATAGATGTAGATGTCTATGGGCCACAGCAACCACTTACCATCAGGTGGACTGTGTGCTCGTTTGTCACCCTATCCTATAAAAAAAGTATAAGCCGACTTCAAAGAACTTGAAAGTAATAATATAATTTCCACACAATAGCTTCTAAAGTCGAAGTCAAAACATCGTATGATTAAAATCTTTGTTTCCATATAATATAAATTATTTTAATAATGGTACTTTTAATCTTGTATTATGCTTAATAAAGTTAAGAAATAAATATTGTAATATGCAATGCATTCCTGTTTTTAAACTTCAGATTTTCAACAGAATTAGGTATAAAAATTGTTATAAAATGTAGTAGACGCATAATTAAATCGACAAAAAAGAAATCTGTTAGTAGTTGTGGGAAAAAGTTTGCTAAACATTAAGAACTTCTGCTGTTTCATCGATCAACGGAGGCTTGGCACTGCAATGCGGCTTCGTGGGTACGCCGCGACGCCGTGAATCACTTTGTTTAGTTAATTCATATTAAAAACTTTCCCTAATGGGTGCACGACCTGAACGATATAACGCTTGTCTATTCCAGGAATGTCGCGTGATGCGAATTTATAATCATGGTGGCTATAATATTACCACTACCATATAGAATCCAGAATCCTTGTGAACTCCATTTTTACCTTTTTTTATAGGATTGGGTGACAAACGAGCACACAATCAACCTTATGGTAAGTGGTTGCTGCGGCCCATAGACATCTACATGTTTCCTCAATTACAAAACAAAATGCAGATGCGTTGTCAACCGTGAGGACTAAGATGGAATGCCTCGTTTCCAGTAAAAAGGGTCTCCGGTTCTCTACACTCACCATACGAAATACAGCAGTTAAGCTACTATTTCACGCTGATATTCTGTGAGAGCGTGGTCCTGTCCCGGTCGAGCCAACCCATTCGTGCTACAACTATACTACTAATAAAACTGCAGCATCGCTCTACCACGTATACCTACATACCTACATACATACCTACCTACGTATACCTACGTATACCTACGTATACCTGAAGCATATATTGTAATTTTTTTTAAATCGTTATCTCCACACTATGATTCTCCAGTAACGTGAAGGCAGTTTTAATAGATAAATTTCACAAGGATAAACATTTAGACCAACAATTATTTGTAGGCCATACAAATACTAGTTCCGTGCGGGATTTGAACAAGCGGCTCTCAACGTTGCAACTCATTGCCAAGTGCTCCGTGGTGTCCACAGAGCCGTTATTGTAGTTCTGAGTACTCAAATAAAAAAATGAATAATAACAATGCTATAAACGTTACTAATATTCCCCTTAATCATTCGTGGTAAGCTTAAATTGCTTGTGTTACGAGCGGTTCACGCCAGTAGTCGAATGGCGGATTCGAACCCACGACCTTTTTGAGTTCGTGGTCCGCGCCCTGCCATTAGGCTATTGTAGCACGGAAGTTGACGACGAGGAAAAGTACTCAATCAAGTTTTCTTTTGGCGAAAGAGTCAACATACAATTATATCCTCTTACAACACCCTTTCAGCCTTTGAAATTACCTGCTGCATGAAGGTAAAAATGTTTTGACACATACGCATAATATGTACATTTATTGTTTGAGTGTGAGGGTATAAAAAGGTGGCGCTGCCCTCTTGCTTTACTGGTGGGCATATATGCATGAGCGGACACAAGACGCCATGACGTATGTGAACCACTACGGTTGTTCCGATCTCTTTTTAACATTTACTTGCAATCCTCGATGGTATAAAATCACGGAGATGCTTTTGCTTGGGCAAAAAAGTTATGATACACATAATAGTCAGGCTTTTCACCTCGAAGTTAAAAAAATAATGGCACTTCTAACCAAAGGAAAACATTTGGAGAGATACCACATATACATATTGTTATGCATGGTTAACCGCAAACTAACTGTTGCATGAAGGCAGGAATGTGTTAAAGTACGCATAATTTGTACATTTAGTGTGAGGGTACCAAACAAGCTCCTATTCCACCTGCTATAGTATTTGGTATGATAAGGGGAGTCTGTGACCAATAGATTACCATATCTATTATCAATGAAGAATCACAATACAGATAATGTTTTGTCACCCCAGATGACTAAGATGGAGCGGCTTGATATCAAGTATTACGTAAACAGGCTTAGGGAAGGGGGGCGGTGTTCAAATTTTTCTTACTTTTGCTGACAAAGGGAGCGACGCGAATATTAAAAATCATACGTAAGATAAAAAAATAACGAATTTTAGCCTGAATTGTGAAGATGAGCTGCCAATTGTTAAATCTTACGTTAATATTTAGGGGACAGGGAATTAGCAGTTTTCTTATTTTTGCTTATACGGAGGGAGTGGGGTTCTAAAATCATAGAAAGTTTGCATATGTAATACTTGAAGGCCCCTTCAGTAAAAAGGTCTTGGTTCTCGACACTCACTATACAAAACAGCAGCATTATGCTGCTAGATTGCACTGGTAATCTACGGAACCTTATCGACTCGCCCGCAGACCGCGGGTTTGAATTCCACATGGAACGAGTATTTGCATGGCATACAAATAATTACTATACGACGGGATTTTTGTCCTTGTGAAATTTATGTATGTAAACTGCCTTCTTCATACCGATGAAAATCCTAGCATGGAAGTAACGTTATCGGGTGGATTTTACCATAGCAGCCACGCTTGGCATTAGGCGGGCTAGCAAACGCAGCTTTTTTTAAATATTTTTAATTGTTGTTGTAAACGAGCAAGCAGTCCCTGATGGTAAGTGGATGCTGTGGCCCATAGGCATGTACATTTATCCTCAATTAAGAATTAAAATGCAGATGCGTTGTCACCCCTAGGGACAAAAATGGAATGCCTTCTTTTCAGTCACTATTTCACAGGTTTCCGGTTCTCTACACTCACCATACGAAACACAGGAAAGCTGTCAAGCTGTTATTTTACACTGGTATTCTGTGAGAGCGTGGTCCATATGGGCTACAGCATCCACTTACAATCAGGTGAACAGTGTTTTTTTATAGAAGAGGGGGCAAACGAGCATGCGGCTCACCTGATGTTAAGTGACTACCACCGCCCAAGATCAACCGCAACACTAGGGGAATTGCAGGTGCGTTGCCGGCCCTTTAGAAAGGAGTAAGCTCTTTTCTTGAAGGTCCCCAGGTCGTATCGGTCCGGAAAAATCGCCGGTGGTAAACTATTCCACAGAGAGATCGTACGCGGAAGAAAACTCCTTTTGAAACGTACATTGGTTGACCGCCAACCATCCAGATGGTGTGGATGGTATCGGGACGTTTGCCGCGTAGTGCGTTCACGAAATTTGGCGGCTGGGATTAATCCGAACAATTCCTCAGAGCACTCCCCATGGTATATGCGAAAGAAAATGCAAAGAGATGCAACATCGCAGCGCCAGTGAATCTAGCCGTTCGTCACTCTTATTCTATTTAAAAAAAAAACATGAAAAAGCCCACATATATTTAATTCAAAGGAATGTCCGAGGTCAATATAAAACTTTTTATCCTAATGTCGACTTCATGAAAATGAAATGCATGTAGCATCAGAGTAATTACATGTACATTACATATGCAACATTTCATTATTACCCTGCTAACGCTAGAAAGAGGCGTAAACTAATGAAAAAGCTGAACCTAAATCCTACCAACGGGTGATTATCATCATCGTCATCACAGCCTATCAAAGTCCACTGCTAAACGTAGGCCTCTCCCATAAAATGCCCAATGATATTTAGTATGTACGATGGTTGCTATGCTCGGCACACGGGTTAGTTACCGCGTTTTTTTACGGTTTGATTTGTAGTTATGAGGAATTAGGAGTTACAGTTCCCTTCTCTTGCCTCTTTCACCTACAGGATAATATGTCAATACGTGATGAACCGAATGGTAATAGGGAAGCAGCGTTATTAATACGAGAGAGTTAATTGTCCGCCCACCGTATTGTCTGCTCAGCATGAGTATCGGCCAATCTTTTAATGTATACATGACAGTTGGCAGAAACCTGTTTCTAAAGTTCATAATAAAAGTTGTGAAAGTTTTTTTCAACGATTTCAAAAAAATGAAGAGGTTCTCAATTCGACTGTATTTTTTATGTGTAACCTCAGACCTTTTTTCTGGGTAAACCGATTTTGATGATTTTTTTATTTGAAAGCTGGTGCTTCTCATGTGATCCTCATATAAATTTGACCAAAACCTGATCGGTAGTTTTTAAGTTATTCTTAATAATGCGTATTCAATTAACTTTGACTATATTGATCATGTTATTATTTTTGTAATTTGCAATACAAAACAGCCTATAATTAATGCTATAAGAGACGAGAACGGATGTATTCTGAATGTTTCGAATATAAACAGATGGAAGGAATACTTTGAAAGCGTGTTTATGAGTGAAGAGTCGTCTGAATTAAATGAACTAGAAATTTCGAAAGAAGTGGAAAGGGGTGTGGAGATAAGTGTAGATGAAATAATGAAAGCAATGAAAAGCATGAAAGCAGGTAAGGCAGCTGGATATGATAGAGTATCACTCGAGATGCTAAGGGCTGGAGAGGGAGTGGTAGCAGGCCTGCTGTACACCTTGTTTAATTTATGTTGGGAATTAAAACGGGTACCGGATGACTGGTGTAAAGCAGTTATAGTACCAATATATAAAGGAAAAGGGTCACAGCAGGACTGCAAAAACTACCGTAGTATCAGCTTGCTTAGTATTGCGGGTAAACTGTATGCTAAGGTGTTAATTGAAAGAGTTATGAAAGAAACTGATGGAAAAATTTGGGATATGCAAGCAGGTTTTAGAAAGGGAATGGGGTGTACAGATCAAGTCTTTTCCCTGCGCATGATTGCGGAAAAGTTTTTGGCCAAAAACCAGAAAGTTTTTTGTGCGTTCATGGACTTGGAAAAGGCTTATGACAAAGTGGACAGGAATGTGTTATGGCAAACACTGAACTCATATGGGTTGAGCGCTGGTTTTTTTTTTTTTTTTATAGAAGAGGGGGCAAACGAGCATGCGGCTCACCTGATGTTAAGTGACTACCGCCGCCCATGATCAACCGCAACACCAGGAGAATTGCGGGTGCGTTGCCGGCCCTTTAGAAAGGAGTAAGCTCTTTTCTTGAAGGTCCCCAGGTCGTATCGGTCCGGAAAAATCGCCGGTGATAAACTATTCCACAGAGAGGTTGTACGTGGAAGAAAACTCCTTGTGAAACGTACAGTGGTGGACCGCCAAGCATCCAGATGGTGTGGATGATATCGGGACGTTTGCCGTGTCGTGCGTTCACGAAATTTGGCGGCTGGGATTAATCCGAACAATTCCTCAGAGCACTCCCCGTGATAGATGCGATAAAATACGCAAAGAGATGCAACATCTCTTCGCAACGCCAGTGAATCGAGCCGATCGGAAAGCACTCGGTCGTCGACGATTCGAGCCGCTCTGCGCTGGATGCGGTCAAGTGGAAGGAGCTGGTACTGGGGAGCCCCAGCCCAGAGATGGGAACAGTATTCCATGTGCGGCCGAACCTGAAACTGAGGGGATACGACAAAGGGGTTCTTTTTAGCGGTTAACGCGCAAACTTGTGTCTTCTGGGGGTTAAACTGGACTAGATTTAGTCGTCCCCAATCCGAGACTCTGTTCAGCAAAGACTCGACTTCAGACACAAGTTTGTCCCGGCACTCGGAGACGTTTTCCCGAGAAATATTGGCTCGGCCGGTGTAAAGAGCATCACCAGTGCTGTCATCTGCATAGCAATGAATGTTACGGGTATGCAACATATCATTGATATGCAGAAGAAACAGCGTTGGCGATAGCACGCAGCCCTGTGGAACACCAGCATTAATAGGCTTGCAATCGGAGCTTGCACCGTCTACAACGACCTTGATGCTCCGATCTGCAAGAAAGCTGGTGATCCAATCGCACAATTTCTCGGGAAGCCCATAGGAAGGGAGCTTCGAAAGAAGCGCTTTGTGCCAAACCCGATCGAAGGCCTTCGCAATGTCCAAACTAACGGCCAATGCCTCCCCCTTGAACTCTACTGCCTCCGCCCATCTGTGAGTGAGGTAGACCAGAAGATCACCAGCTGACCGACCACGGCGAAAACCGTATTGGCGGTCACTAATCAGCTGGTGATCCTCAAGGTACCTCATGAGCTGGCAGTTTACAATGGATTCCATTGTTTTGGAGAACAAGGAGGTGATGGCGATTGGGCGGTAGTTGGACGGGTCTGAGCGGTCGCCTTTTTTAGGGATCGGGTGGACGAAAGCCGTCTTCCATGATTTTGGGACTACGCCTAGGGAGTAGGAGTACCGGAAAAGACGCGTTAAAACCGGTGCCAACTCTGGAGCACACGTCCTCAGCACAATTGGGGGGATTCCGTCAGGCCCACTCGACTTATGGATATCCAGGGAGAGGAGTGCTTTGCGAACCGAGCGCTGTGTGAACTGCACTTCCGGCATGGAGCACTCACATCGCGGGATGGTCGGCGGCGTACTCCCCCCGTCATCGAGAGTCGAGTTAGACGCAAAGAAGGAGCCTAGAAGATCGGCTTTCTCCTTTGCAGTATGGGCCAGTGAGTCGTCCTCCCTGTGCAGAGATGGAAGAGATGGCTGACAGAAATTCCCCTGGACAGCCTTGGCGAGAGACCAGAATGCACGGGTTCCAGAAGGAAGGCGAACTAGTTTCTCGCCAATTCTGCCTATGTGCTCTGACTTTGCCTTGGCAATGACTCTTTTGAAGGACCTAGAGGCGGAATTATACTTCTTTTTTAGAGCGCTGGTGTTTACATCCCGGGACGCTGATGCATCAACCCAGGCTTGATAGCACTCCTGCTTATAGCATGATGCTATTTTACAGGAGCGACCAAACCATGGCTGAGATTTGCCTCCAATGGGCACCACAGAGGAAGGAATAAAAAGTTCCATACCCTGAAGTACCACATCAGTAACAGAATCCGCAACAACGTTGGGATCATCCGGCGAGAAGCAAACCCGCCCCCAAGGGTAGTGATGCAAAGAAAGACCGCATCCCATCCCAATCGGCTGACCTATAGTGCCAAACACGGCGGCAGCCTGCAGAATGCAACCGCGATTTCAGCGTGAGTGGCACAACACTCCGGACCAGACAATGGTCCGAGGAGCCTAAAGGGGCGTCGACGGAAATCTGATATCCGTCCGGGTGAGAGGTCAGCAGAAGGTTCAACAGGGAAGGTGCATGATCCTCCACATCTGGAATCCGCGTAGGCGAAGTAACCAGTTGTGTCAGACCATATGCCAAGGCAAAATCATGAACAGATCTCCCCGCATGATCGGTTAAACGTGAACCAAGCCATTCGGCGTGATGGGCGTTAAAGTCGCCGAGGATCACGATCTCTGCGGAGGGGATCTGCTGTAGCAACGAATCTGCAGCCATTTGGACGTGGTCGAAGAGTCGGTCTGTTTCGGCATTACCGCTATGGGACCTATAGAGGCACCCGTAGACGCGCGGATGGTCGTCGCTGTCTACGCGTAGCCAAAGGATGGACAGGTCCGAACCTTCAAGTCTGCCGAGGCGTCGAGAACAGATGTCCTCTCTGACGTAAACGCAAACTCCAGCCCGAGGCACAAAGGAGTGTTCCAGTCTGTACCCCGGGTAGGAGAGATACGAGACATCAGCCGGAGAGGACACCTGCGTCTCGGTCAGAAAGAGCAGAGCCGGCCTCGTCGTCTCGAGATGGTAGTGGACGGCGTTTAGGTTAGAGTGAAGTCCCCTGATATTGCAGAAATTCACGGACAGCGTGGCAGGGGTCGCCTTAGTCTTGTTGCTCCGTTTGCCCCGAGCAGTCTTGAGCGGAATTTCGCCCCCCCCCCAGAATACGCGGGGCAGCCTGAGCACCCACGCTCAGAAGTGGAGAAACATGGTCGTGGATGCTCAGCGAGGGATTCTCCAGGGGTGCTGGTACCCTCCTGGGGTAGTCTATCTTTATTTAATTCCGCTACCATGTTGATGGGGGGGGGGGATTTGGGCCTCCGGCCACCTGCACTCACCAGACGAAACGCGGAAGCAGAGCTTCCACTTCACGCCGGTATTCTGTGAGGTCGTGGTACCACCCCGGTTTGAGCCGGCCCATACGTGCAACAGCAAAGCTGCCGCATGGCTCTACCACTGTTAATTGTTTGGTTTGATACAGGCATTAAGGTCTCTTTATAGGGACTCTAGTGCTTGTGTCAGGATCAATGGGGTCTACTCGGACTTGTTTGGCATCCGAAAAGGTGTCAGACAGCTTCCCCTTGGCTGTTCAACCTATTTATGGACAGGTGTTCGCAAACTTTGAAAGATGAAGAATGTGGGTTAAGAATGGGCGAGTTAACCGCCAAATGCCTTTTGTATGCCGAAGATCAAGTCATATTTGCGTCATCGGCGGCTGAGTTGCAAATGATGGTTACATCAATAAACTGGGCATTAAAAGAAAGGGGAATGAAAGTGAACGTAAGTAAGACGAAAGTGATGGTTTTTGAAAGAGAAAAAAGCAAAACGGTATGTGAAATAAGAATACAGGGAAAGTTATTTGAGCAAGTGGATGAGTTTGTGTATTTGGGATGTGCATTTAGCAGGGATGGTAGATATAATAAGGATGTAGAACGACGAGCAAATGCAGGGAATAGAGTGAATGGGGCACTATACTCTATTATGAAGAATCTGAATATCTTTAACAAACTACAGACTACTTGGTGTGCAATAACGAATTTATTATTATTATTACATTATTTACAAAGGATTCAGTAGATAGATTTAGTTAACTGCTTGTAGCAAGCCTGAGGTGCTTAAAATGACATTTTCGTTTGTTGTAAAGTAAGATTTTTATGAGATAAATAATTTTAAAAATATTACCATGAATAAAAAATAAGTGACACTTTATTGACAGAATAAGTCACGTCGTAAAATATAGATAGATGATTCTATATAATAAATAATTATTTCTAAATGTTAGAATGTTCACCATAAACTTGTTTATTTAAGAAACGTCTATATTAAATTACACTAGTATTAAATAATTCAGTACATGTGCTGTATTCAAAAAGTATAACTATTAAATTTATTAGCTGGATGAACGATATGACGTAAAGCTGAAACGCCTGCAAGAACTTGACTTCATACATATTAGCTATTTCTCTACAATAGAGCTATTCTCGTTGTAGAAAATGTGTTCATAAAATGGGAAAAAGTACAGGACACAGATAACCAACGGCCATTGATGTAACAGTCAGATATTAGTACAGTATTAGTAAGTTATCATAAACGAATTAGCATGTGAATCTGCGGCATCACAAAATGGCAAGGAAAAGGTAATGTATTTGGTTTTGAACTTTGCAGTTCCACGTGAAATGAAGATTTAATTTTCTCTACTGATTTTCATTATGGGAGGCTGTTTATTTTACACTCTTCCCTGTCTTAACTTTTGTTTTATAACATAAAAATGGCAATCAAGCAACATTTTACCGAATGTGTCGTGAACTGTGACGTAATAGGCGACAGAGGGGAATGAAACAGGGGGGTGGGCTGCCCACCGTGAATATCAGCATCTGCAGTTGTCTACGCACCTGAGAGTTGTGGTAACTATGGCAAATATTACCCTGTAAGGCAATCTATGGGGGAGGCCTATGATCAGCAGTAGACTTTAAAAAAAATCGTGAGAGTATGTAATTCTCTGAGGAATTTAAATAATTTTAAACGAGGTGCTTCTACTTTCAAGTTGAGAGGTTGTCTTAAAACTTTTCTCATCCTCATCAGCCGTCTTAAATTTTTTACTGCCGGTTTCGAATCTTTCCTATAGCAGGAAAAATTTCATACACATGACAGTTAGATAGATAGATAGTAACCACATAAATGGCGGCTAAGACCTTATTGATATTGCTTTGAGTTTTAGAACTGAGATTTCCGATTTTTTTTAATTGATGGTTTAATAAAAATTAAAAATTAAACATGATTATGGTAAGTGGTTGCTGTGACCAATAGACATCTACGAGTACATCTATCCTCGATTACGAATAAAAATGCAGACACGTTGTCACCCGTGAGGAGTAAGATAGAATGCCTCGTTTCCAGTAAAAAGGGTCTCCGGTTCTCTACACTGACCATACGAAACACAGCAGCATTAAGCTACTATTATACGCTGGTATTCTGTGAGAGCGTGGTCCTTCCCCAGTCGAGTCGACCCATTCGTGCAACTATACTACTAATATAACTACAGAGTTGATAAAAATACGATTATTTTTATCAACTCTGTAGAGGCACTACCCCATATGGTTCCAAGGGTATCGTAAAAGGTGGCACAGGGGAACTGGAACAGGAGTTGGGCTGCAGCATCTTGATAACAACTCAAAATTATTAAAAAAAAAACTGAGGTTACCAACCCGCCTGCCAAGCGCAACAAGAGCAAAATACCCCCCCCCCCCTCCAACATCATCAAATAAAAAAATTAAAAATATATGTACAGCTTTTGTACTTTGTAGACTGTACTAGATGGGTTATTATCTTGGTAAATCACGATAATATCTCATCGTGATGGTTATTATTTTGTAGACGTTACGTAACGTTACGTACGTTACGTTACGTTTACGTTGCATCACAGGGTAACGTTTTTAGTTCATCATAGCACGTAAAGGCTGCTTAAGAGTATTTATAAGCCAATGTCTCATGGGTGTCATAAGAGGTTACTATGAGAAAAGCGAGTTAAATTTTATGGCTTCCAATATATCCAGATCAGCGACGGGAAACAAGACGTCTTTTCCCTGCATCTTACCGTCAACCGCCGTGGTAGCTCAGATGGTTAACGCTCGCTGTAAATATAACAGAACGCGAGTAACCCGGGTTCGATCCCCGCCGGCACCAATGAAATTGTTATTTGCAATTTTAAGTGCTGATTTACCACAAGCTCGGCGGTGAAGGAAAACATCGTGAGGAAACCTGCATGTCTGAGGAATAAGGGAAAGAAATTCGAAGACATGTGAAGTCCGCCAACACGCATTGGGGCAGCGCGGCGGATACTTCCTTGCCCTAAAATCCTCTCAGAAATGCGGGGAGGCCTGTGCCCAGCAGTAAGACGTATATAGGCTGTAACTTTACTTTACTTTACTTTACTTTATCATCAACACTTGGTAGACATTCCGAATATTCGCACTAAGCGATATCATCATCATCATCATCATTACAGCCCTTCACAAGTCCACTGCTGAACATAGGCCTCCCCCAAGTAATGCCACAAAGCACGGTCCTGAGCCACCTGCATCGATATAAGTTATCTTTAATAATGCGCACAGCCAAGGAGTGGAATTCCCTGCAGGCGTTTGTTTTTCCGAATGCGTTAACCTGAATCTTTTTAAGTTGCGTGAACAGGCTTCTCCAGGGCAAACTCGCTCCATTGTAAAATTCATATTTGCTTCCGGGTGGAGGTCAAGAGTGAGCCCATTTTTAATAAAAAAAGTCTGATCCTCATGCATCAAGCGTGAGGATTAATGCAAATCCTCTTTACTGGAGGAGAGCGGGCTATTATGAGCTGGTGATGATGATGTTTCATCTCCGTTGCTTTTTTCTGTGTTTATCAATGCACTTGTTTCCGTAATAAATTTCAGCAAGTATCACCTGTACGCAGATGATGTCCAGCTGTATCAGCATTTTAGTTTAAATGACCTAAATTCATCTGTTGACAGAATGAATTCTGATCTTGCTGCAGTTCATCAGTGGGCAAGATGTCATGGGCTAATATTAAATCCTGCCAAAACACATGTTATAATCATAGGGAGCAGAAAAATTACATGTCGACTTGACTATCAATACCTACTTAAGGTCACTCTAAACGGTGTAGATTTAGAATATGTTAGGCAGGTTAAGAACCTTGGCTTAATTTTGGCTGACGATCTAAGTTGGGTGCTACAGGTTAATGAGGTCAGGAGACGTATTTTTGGAACTATGCATTCATTAAAGCTCTGGCAAAAATTTATTCCACAGACGGCCAAGGTTACGCTAGTCAACTCTCTGTTGCTTCCTATTTTTGATTATGCCGATATTGCCTATCCAGATATAACTGAGGAGCTGCTTAGCAAACTCGACCGTCTGCTCAATCTGTGCATACGCTATATTTTTGCCTGCGCAAGGTTGATCATATATCACAATTTCGCTCAAGACTTAAGTGGCTCGACATCCGTTTTCGCCGGAACACACACCTTCTAACCACTTCGTATCGTATTCTTCACAATCCTTGTTCTCCAGTTTATCCAAAAGAGCGTTTTTCGTATTTAAACTTATCCCGTTCGATGACCAACAAAACTCTAATTATCCCGATGCATAAATCTGCATACTACTCGGATTCCTTCACGGTTTATTCAATTACACTTTGGAATAACCTTCCACGAGATTTAAAAGATGCTCCTTCAATAAATACATTTAAACGTAAGCTTGAGGCATATTATTTAAAATTACTTGATTAATTTTATTGATTATGTTTATTATAATTTCGTATACTATATTGTATGCTTTATTGGTTTAGTATATATTTTATTTAAATATATATGTATGCATGTATATATATATATATACATTTATGTATGTGTATGAGTGTATATATGTATAAACTAACATATACATAATATTATATAATGCGTTTTGAATAGTATGAATAAATAAGTTAGTTTTTCTTTCTCTCGCGGCTCTACCCATAGCTCTCACCACATTATAAAAGGTTAGCTGGCAGAGAATGCCTTTTCGGCATTAAGTTCGCCTTTGTACCAAATTGTTTTGTTTGAGTGCAATAAAGAATTTTCTATCTATCTATCTATCTATCATGACATGGTTATTAGTAAAACTGTCTCGTTAGCTTAGTAGTGGTCGTACACGAGGTTATAGATCATGAGGTCCCGGTTTTGAATTCCGGGTTCGGCCAAAATCAGTTATTGGGTTTTTCTGTCAAGAATTTCTCAAGTCAGGAAGTTTGCGGTATTTAACCACCATGCCCTGGAAAAGCACGTAAAGTCATTGGTCCTGCGCCTGATCTCTCTCCGGTCGTGTCGGAATACCGTTCCGTTGGACTATGAGAGTGAGGGAATAGAGAGTGCACCTGTGCTTGCGCATACACTTGGACACTAAAATCCTGTCCTGCACCGATTTCTCCATTGAGGCAGGCCGCCGTGACTGAATTTCGTTTTGGAGGATATTATTATTATTATTTCCAATACATATAACATGATAATTATTCTTCTCTTACAGAACGGCTGACTCGAGAATGAAACGCAATGAGTCGGTAAAGAGCATCTCACAGTATAATAGACCGACCAGGAGCGATCAGCCGTCCGCGCTCGCGTTAGGCTGGCGGCAGAACTCGCTCACTATAAGCGCGTTCGCTCAGCATTCCGCTTACTTAGCTGAAAAAGCGCGCAACAAAGAAGCGTTAGTACACCATTATTTTGTTTATTTTCTCATCCTTCATGATATGCAAACTATTCAAACGTATGTGTTTAAATGTAAAAGAGAATGGATTTTAGCCGACTTGAAAGTAGGAGGTTTTCAATTCGACTACACCTATGTTCTGTTACGCGCATAGATATAAGAAAGAAGTGTTTTTTTTTATATTTTTATGGTTACACGGTTCATCAATTGTGTGCCGATTTTAATAATTCTTTCTTCTTCATAAATATAAGAGAGGTCTCATATAAACTTAAAAAAAATTGCACTCCTAAAAGTGGAAAAATAGAGGATGAAGTTTTTAAAGTAACTATTTGGACGACATTCGAAAGTTTTAACCTTGAGGTTGAATACTCTTTAATCCATTCCAAAGGATAAAAAAATGTTCCACTCCTAAAAGTGGAAAAATAGGAGATGAAGTTTTTAAAGTAACTATTTGGACGTCATTCGAAAGTTTAAACCTTGAGATTGTGATACTTTTTAATCCATTCAAAAGGATAAAAAAACATTCCACTCCTAAAAGTGGAAAAATACGGGTGAAGTTTTTAATGTAAGTATTTGGACGACTTTTGAAAGTTTTCACCTTGGATTGTGATACTTTTTAATCTATTCAAAAGGATAAAAAAATTAACTTTTAATAAGAAGAAGTTAAAACTGACTTCAAAGAACAAAAAGGAAATAAACAATTTCCTCATCACCTTATGAACATGTTCTATATATATTTTATTCCATTTAATGTTTATGAATTCTGCTTTTATTTTTTATAAAAAGTTAATATATAATAACTATACATGACTAATTACGATATTTCTGGAACCATAAGGCCTAGAGACTTGAAATTTGGCGTTAATTAAAAAAATCATTTTCAAACTATAACTCCTACAGGAATAAAACTTCGCCAGAGTATTCTTTTTGGCATGTTAAAACTAAAACTAAAAAAGTTTAACCTTTTAATTTATACCTCTTACAGGTTTGAAATATAGCGAAATTATTATTTTAGTCATTTTGAGTTCAACTGAGAACGAATTTTAGCGGGGGCAGTATGTATATATGCAGGCAATGTGTAATATGTGTATATAATAAAAGTAAATAATAATAATAATAATAATCATAGTTCGGGGTATAATGAATAATAAAGCTAATGTGTAGAATTCTTTTGTGTATTTGAATGGGTTCCTGGATGGTTTAAAGAGTGATTTGTTGGATGGCTTAAAATTCAATTGGACCCGGTAGGTGGTGCTGTTGTCGACACTCGGAAATCACCTGAGCGAAGCCGGGGCGAATCGCCAGTTTAATAATAAAACTAATTCTCATGAGACGTTAATAAAAGTCTCCCCTTTAACTTTTGTTAGGTAATTAATACATACTCGAAATTGATTTCATCGTCATTATTATTTTAGTACAGTAGATAGAGAAATTATGTTTCGATCTTTTTCCGAAGTCATCGTTATTTTTATTTATATTCGCCGATAGATTCAGCGCTTTCGCTTAGTATTTCGCTTGCGTAGCTCAAAAGTTACATTCCTAGGTAGTGAGCGAATTCTGACGTTATTTCAAGAATGCCCGTCTAGCGGAAAAGTTTAATAAAGCGGCGAAAAAACCTTATAGGTATTTACTTCTGAAAAGGTTTTTATATGTAGATATTAAATATACATTACGTGGATACTTATTAAATATAAACTAATCGTTAATTTTCAGTGAAGAACAAAAAGGTCAATATCCACCAGTTTCGTGGTTTCGTCTAGTAAGTATTTTCAAAATCATTTATATAATTTTATATTTTGGGTACTCCCATATTTAAAAATAGTAAATGATTAACTGATACACAGTTTTCAAAAATTTATTTCAAACTTGATAACTATTGTACATAGATACCTGTATTATATATAATATATGGTAGACGTAAGTAGGTAGTGGTGCCTTTTTTAAGGGTTCTTTACCAGGTTTCGTTTTAAGCTAAAACGAAAAAAATGTAATAAGTGTCAACCTCTATCAGAAAAAAATATCGCACTCTTTTTTTTGGTGTTAGTTAATATATTCCAATAAAGTTCATCATATATAGGAAATACAGACAACGTTTTAGTTTTTAAGGGTTTGATGTTAAAGAAAATGCAAATTTCTCTGTGTCTCCGAGGAAACGCAAACATTTTAATTGAAATATAGAAATAAGTAGTTATTGTTGTATTATTTATTCTTTTGATATACCTAGATGTATTACTTATATACATAATAAAAAGACAATGTCGACTAATAAGCTATTCATAGCTTCTAGAAATTATGGCCGTCAACTTTATTTCTTCAGCCTTCATTAATTACAATGGAAGCCTCATCTAGAACACATTAAATAAATCAGGTTGCGACATTAACTAAGGTCAATCGATGCTAAAAAAACGACGAGGTATCGGTAGAGTCGTGAGCTCGTGTAGGTAACCTGGGAAATAAGAAATTTAAACTCCGTTAATAGTCGCATAACTGGCTTCTCTGATGTATTCATTTTTCAAAATTGAGACTAATAAAGAGAAATGAAAATGCTCTGGAATGTTCTTGGGTCTGTTATTTGTTTTAATTTATATACCAAATCTATTAAAATTGATGCGGTTTGTATTATTATACACCATTGTTTAAATGCAACAAAAACAACAGTTCAGATACGCAACACCATGGGAACTGGTCCTGTTGATCGCGGGCGTGGTCCTGGCGACGCTGAACGGCCTTTTCGTGCCTATTGGTATGATCATCTACGGCGAGTTCACAGCTCTACTCATAGACCGCACTGTGATGGTCGGTACATCGAAACCAACTATCACCATATCGATATTCGGCGGCGGTAAATTACTGTAAGTTATTTCACTTTTTTCACTATGAGCTTACTGAGTATCATAATATGACATATAAAATATAAAGAGTTTGTGTAGTGATCTGAAAACACATGCATAGATATTATTTATTTACTTATTTATTCTTTATTGCATTCCTTAAAACAAAAGAATACAAAGGGTGGACTTAATACCTTGAGGCAATCTGGTATACGTAGTAGAGAAGTTATACTAGTACTATAGTTGTAACACGAATGGGTCGGCTCGACCGCGAAAGGACCATGCTTTCGCAGAATACCAGCGTGAAATAGTAGCTTAATGCTGCTATGTTTCGTATGGTGAGTGTAGAGAACCGGAGACCCTTTTTACTGGAAACGAGGCATTCCATCTTAATCCTCACGGGTGACAATGCATCTGCATTTCGATTTTTAATCGAGAATAGACGTAGATGTCTATGGGCCACAGCAACCAATTACCATGAGGAGTGTGTGCTCGTTTGTCACCCTATCCTATAAAAAATCTCTACCAGTCAACCCATGGGGTAGTGGCGAATTGGCGTAAGTGTGGCAAATTGGCGTAGGTGTGGCAAATTGACGTAGGTGTGGCAATATAAAATAAAAGAACACAAAACAAACGATAATTAATTACATAATATATACATTTTACTAATAAATGAACTTAAAAAACCTATAAATTGTTCACGAACAAACAGCCAGACCCAGGACAATTATTTGTAGGACATACAAATACTTAGTCCGTGCATTAAAACTCATAACCCCACAGAAATCTAAATAATGCATCTTATTATTTAGATTTCTGTGCATAACCCGTAGCATCTTAGCAAAATACACAATATTTTTATTTTTACTTTCAAGATACGCATAAATGTTTTATTTAATTTTATATATAAAACTGTTTAATATTATACGTTAATAGTAAATTTTAGTAAAGCAATACACGTGCAAAATGTAAATGTTGGATGATACTTTCACTTTCGGAGCATACTGGTTAAACCAGGTTTTGAGTAAGCGCCTGTTTAATTTATTAGAACTATCTAGTCATTATATTTACCACTTTTGGAGCTCAGACAAGAAGTAGCGCTAAGTTTGTAAGTTGCTGCAATATATTTTTTGTCGAGGACAAATTAGAGAACGTGAAAAATTTATTTGATAGCACAATAGTGGTGGAAAATAGACTAATAGAATTTTTGTCTTAATATTAAAAATGGAATTTCTGTGCCAAGATTATTAATGAAGCACGTCGGGTTAATAATTAAATAAAGCGTAAGCGATCCAGGCCATTTAGTCAAGCAGTCCAGTTACTGCTTGACTAATTGGTCTGCGTGCGTTTAATTAGCACTTTTTGGGAGAGGCCCAGGTCCAGCAGTATACCGCAGACGGGCTGATGATGATCCTACTAAATACAGGAATTGTTATATATGTACATGTACATTTCATAAACACTCCGTAGCAATAAGTTGCAGCGCTAAGGGCACGGCGGGGAATCCCGCACGGAATAAGTATTTGTATGCCCTACAAATAATAATTGTTTCGGGTCTGGCTGTTTGTCCTCGTGAAATTCATGTATGTCAACTGCTCCTACGATAAAGGAGAAAATCCTAGTGTGGATTCGTTTTAAAAATATTAATAATAATAATAAATGTCCTATTTATACTAATATATGATAGAGTTTCACTCGAAATGCTAAGGGCTGGAGAGGAAATCGTGGCAGGCCTGCTGCACACCTTGTTTAATTTATGCTGGGAACTGAAGCGGGTACCGGTAGACTGGTGCAAAACCGTGATAGTCCCAGAATATAAAGGAAAAGGGCCGCAGCGGGACTGTAAAAACCACCGTGGCATAGCCTTCTTAGCATTGTGGGAAAACTGTATGCTAAGGTACTGATTGAAAGGGTCGTGAAAGAAACTGATGGAAGAATTTGGGATGTGCAAGCGGGATTTAGAAAGGGAATGGGATGTACAGATCAAGTCTTTTCCATGCGCATGATCGCGGAGAAGTTTTTGGCCAAAAACCAAAAGGTTTTTTGTGCGTTCATGGACTTGGAAAAGGCCTATGACAGAGTGAATAGGGGATGTGCTATGACAAACACTGAACTCATTTGGGTTGATCGCTGGCTTGATACAGGCATTGGAGTCCCTTTATAGGGACTCTAGTGCTTGTGTTAGGATCAACGGGGTCTACTCGGATTGGTTTGACATCCATAAAGGTGTCAGACAGGGCTGTGTGGCTTCCCCGTGGCTGTTCAACCTATTATTTATGGACAGTTGTTTGCATAATTTGAAAGTTGAAGAATGCGGATTAAGAATGGGTTAGTTAACCGTCAAATGCCTTTTGTACGCCGATGATCAAGTTATCCTTGCGTCGTCGGCGGCCGAGTTGCAAATGATGGTTACATTAATGAACAGATCATTAAAAGAAAGGGGTATGAAAGTGAACGCAAGTAAGACGAAGGTTATGGTTTTTGAAAGAGAAGAAAGTAAAACGATTTGTGAAATAAGAATAGAAGGGGGTTGATCGAGCAAGTAGATGAGTTTGTATATTTGGGCTGCGTATTTAGCAGGGATGGGAGATATGAAATAGAGTAAATGGGGCTCTGCACTCTATTGTGAAGAGTCAAAATGTGTCAAAAAAGGCACGTATGGCAATTCACAATGCTGTGTTGGTCCCTACTTTAACGTATGGTAGTGAAAGTTGGGTGTGGCAGAAGAAGCACGAGAGTAGAATCAACGCAGTAGAAATGCGGTCCTTAAGGAGTATGTTAGGGCTGAATCTGAACGACAGGGTAAGAAATTGTGTAATAAGAGAAGAGTGTGGTTTGCAAGATGATGTTGTGACCAGGATTAAGAAAGGAATGTTTAGGTGGTTTGGTCATGGGGAAGGAATGAATGAGGAAAGATTGACAAAGAAAATTTATGTTGCAGAAGTGAATGGCAGAGTCGGAAAGGGACGTCCTAGGCGAAAATTTATTGACCAAATTGGCGATTTATTGAAAACGGGCCAAATTAGGAGTACCCTTAACCGACGAGCATGTATGCGTAGGTGTATAGATGTGAAGGAGGCGAGAGAGGTGTGTCAGGATCGTGCCAAATGGAAGTCTGTAGTCTCTGCCTACCCCTCTGGGTGACAGGCGTGAGTGTTTTGTATGTTATGTTATATAAATTCCGATTTTATTAAAAAAAAGCTATTGAAACCAGTAAAAATAATATTTTAATACAATCTAAACTCAAGAATACAGCATTAAGATTCAATATTTGCAGAACAAACGCAACAGCTGAAGAGAACCGCCTAGCATTAATCGAGGATTCACAAGCTTTTGGCATCGGCTGCACGGTGTTCTCGGTGTTACAGTTCATATGCGGAGCAGTCAGCGTGGACCTCTTCAACTATGCGGCGCTCAGACAAGTAACTTGCACATTTTAAATTTTATAAAGCTGTATCTGACGTTAAGTCCTACCGAGTAGACAGATGAAATGTTTATGCCCACCTGTGAAATGATTGTAACTCTCGGTCTAACTAAAGATATAATAGATGAAAACAAAACAAGCACGTACACAGAGTATAAACTCTTTGTTATAAATATCTCCTTTGACGTTGAACTCGGCCTGAATGTTACACAACGTGACAATCTGACACGTAGCGCACGTATGCCAATGACGTTAATTTAGTCTCAGTATCTCATTCATCTAAGAGATTTGATAATTGATAAATAAAATTTTCATCACTAAGAACTTTTGAGGTATTTGTTGACGTAAATAGATATAGAATTAGTGCAGTTTAGTCACCACCATCATATTTATCATCATCATCATCATAATTACAGACCATAGAATACTATAATACATACATAATAGAACGGGGGAGTGGGCGTCGTCAATTTACACCTATAAATGTCAACACGAGATGTGTTTTGACGTTACAATCGTTACCAAATTCCGCATGCAAATTATTTATAAAATGCCAAAATGCACCCTATTTACAAATAAATATGTACTAAAATTTAATGATGATCTTGAACATTAATCAAAAGTCTAAAATGTGTAAATTTACTCAGTCTATCAACACAGCGAATCGGGTTTGGCGACGCCAATCCTCGTATAAAATAAAGTTGACAGCCACTCTATTGTGTATTATATATTACAGTCAATCAAAAGTCCACTGATGAACATAGGCCATCCCATAACTTGCCTCATAGTTGTTAACAGGAAGATGTTGCTGTCCATTTATCGTTTCATATCCATATTTACCTCGGTCGCCTCTTACGACATCCAGGGCATTATATAAGATATAGCGGAGAATCTATCACTACACAGTAAGACATTTTAGTCATGAGTTATATTTATGCAATCTGTTTCTGTTAAAAAAAGTAATTTTGATTTTGATGATAACTTTATTTAGAATGGTTTAGAAATAACAAAAGTTTGTATTATTATATAATAGCACAGCTGTTATGGGTTTTGGTGGAGTAGATGTATAAAATAATTAATTACTCCGTCTCACCTCCGTCGGTGTTATAAAATACTGCTTACGCAAATGCCAGGAAGTGCTTGCGGCCACCGATAGAAAGCAGTACATACGAGTACTGCAGACGGAATTTCAGTCGCGGCGGCCAGTCTCAAGAGACACTATCCACAAAACAGGATTGTAGTGCACGAGTGTGGACCAGTATAGATACAGGTGTTCTATTTCCTCACCTTCATAGTCCAATGGGACGGCAACTAGACGCGAAAGGAAAAAGATCAAGCGCAGGACCAACGTTTATGATCCAACCTAGGATTCGTTCCCGGGACCATTTGGTCCACAGTCGCGGACCACTGGATCAACGAGGCATTCTCATATTTTATACAAGGTGTAAAACACCCAGAGTAAAGTGGCGTCAAAGGTGAAACGCCAGACAGGCGATTATGGCAAATTATAACGACTGTGTGTGAGGCCTATTTCTGTCAATGAAGTATTTATGGGTTAATGAGTAGGATCAAATTTATCGCACCGTAATATTTCATGTTAAAACTACCCAATTGGTATGTTCGTTTGTACTACCATCACTTCATCGGCCTACGAACGTTCAAAGCCGGAAAAGGACCTAATGCACCTAAGTTGAGCTTAGCTGAAAGTACCCGTGGTTAACTTTGATACTCAAAATGTTGAAGATATTAAAATAAGTTATTTAAATGCTATAATATCCGTAAAATACAAGTATCATTCAATGTGTATTGTTCGCATGAATAGTATCACATAGTATTCAATCTACATTAATTATATAGATAAAAATCGTTATAAATATGCGATTGTGGATTAATTTATTGATATTATAGATTGACAGAGTTAAAGAGAAGTTTCTGCAAGCAGTACTACGTCAAGACATCACGTGGTACGACCTTAACACGACTATGAACTTCGCAACTAAGGTGTCTGAGTAAGTATTAAAATTTATCGATATTCTAGCTTCGGCCCATGACTCCCGCGGATGTGATAACAGTAACACCTTCGCATTCATTATTTTCCCTTTAAAAAGTAGATATATGTACGTAACTGGTAAAGCCATGCTGCAACTACATTATGATTGTGGCATGAATGTTTCGACTCGAGCGGAGAAGGACCAGGCTTTCACAGAATACCAGCATAAAATACTCCTATTTTATCACATAGGCCTCCCCTATAGATTGCCTCATTTTTTTATAGAATAAAGGTGATGGTAAGTGGATGCTGTGGCCCATAGACATATACATTTCTCCACGATTAAGAATCGAAATGCAGATGCGTTGCCAGTCCTGAGGACTGAGATGGAACACCTCGTTTTCAGTAAAAAGGTTATACGGTTCTCTACACTCACCATGCGAAACATAGCAGCATTAAGCTGCTATTTTACGCTGGTATTCCGCGAGAGCGTGGTCCTAGCCCGGTCGAGCCGACACATTCGTGCTACGACCGCAAGATAGCTGCAGCATGGCTCCACCACGTAACGGGTAGATTATTATGGGGGGGGGGGGTCACACTTTTTATAATTTTGAATTGTTATCAGAAAAATGCTGCTACCCGTCTCGTGGTGTGTTTACAATTGTTTTCTCTTACGACAGCCACGAAATGATATAGGATGGTGGATATTCTTGCACCGCCGCTACACGGTACATATAAATACTGTTCATAAAGGAAATTAACAGCCTCAGAAATATCCTACTGTTAGACACAAGGGTTATTTCTACGCTTTGAGAGTAAGTAAGCAAGTGAAATGAGCGTAGCAGCCCTGTCTTTCGATGGACTTCACACGACGGCATGCTATTAAAGCTTAATCTATACATGAAAATAAAATTTATGAATCTGTCTGTAATTGAATGAAACCATTTTTGTACGGATTTTATGGCGCTTAATTAACTTATTTTTAATTTCCGACGTTTCGGGTGCTTTACAGCACCCATGGTAACGGGGGGGACTGAGATGTTTGACGTTCCAATGTTATAGTTAGCCCGGCTACCTTCAGTTTTCGAAATCGTAATTTTAATATCCTCGCGTATAATCCCTGGTAAACATCATAATTTGAATAGAGAAGATGGATGAGTGCTGCCATCTGCTTGGGATCCTATAATTAACAAAATTAAATCCAAACCCAAGCATACCACTGCAAGACTTCAAGATACTGTAAGATCGTTCTGCGTAGATCGGACCTATGGAGTGCAGAGGTAAGGAGAACAATCTCTCAGAGGAGAATAGTTGAAAAAGTGTCCATCTGTTAGCAGTAAATAACAGTTCAAAAACTCTCCACAACAGCGCTGGAGTAGCTACAGGAAACAGCTACATGAAATGAACTTAGCAGTTGTCGTGAAGTGTGCTGCTAAACTGTTCAGTAGCTCTAAAATCTAAAATAGTTTTATTTAGTAAATATAACCTCGAAAAAGTCGTCCACCCCACTAATATTTTTCGGCGCGTTCTTTAAAATTTAGCTATAGCCATAGTGGCGCCACCCTTATTTAACAATTTTCTACGGACACTTTTTAATACACAGTCTGTACTCCTTACCTCTACACTCCATAATCGGACCGAAAAATAATATTCGAAAACTGAAGCTAGTTGGGTTAACTACTCGGATTAACAACCAGTTGACAACGGTTGCAAATCGGCTGCTTTGAATCCGTGAATATCCGTGTGTACGGTTGCTTCACATCTATAATTCATGACATTAAAAAATGGTAAGAACATTTCATACGCTAGGCAACACTCATAGCTTATTGTGTAGTATTATTACTTGAATTGACATTCGGCTTTCGTATTGTTTTATAAAGAAATACACCAGAAAATTGTATACTTTCTTATGAAAAGTGATGTTCTTATCCTTATCTTTTTTCCAAGACTAATTTTTACATGATTTCACAGCACAAACAGCCATTTACGTAAATAAAAACACTGGTGCGTGACGTATATTCGCAACGGTAGAACGATCGAACGAATACGCCAACATTGGCGCCTTTTAAATGAAAGCGTTTTAGGCGCGCGTACACGGTATCTGGACAATAAGTTATTTAAGCAAACATTATCCCAAGGACGTGTAGTTTTATAAAGCTATTAATCCAAAATAAAGAAAACATCAATATCTCACATTTAGGATAGTCGGATATTTTTTAATAATTTCGTCCAATTATGAAAATATGGTAGGTTCAAACTCACTTACGTTAATCCTAGCCTGTTCATCCGCGGCGGCCATATTGCCCAACGTGTACGCCAGTCTAACGGCGAGGGCCGCGCGTGGGGCGCACGCCGCCAGCGCGTGCAACAACGCTCGCGCACTCGACGACGACGCACAGAGCCACTGACATTGGGACGTCAAACATCTCACTGAACCCCGTGACCATGGGTGTTGTGTAAAGCACCCAAAATGTAAATTAAAAACAAGTTAATTAAACGCGATAAAATCCGTGTAAGTGGTTTTATTCAATGTGTAGTGTTCGCGTAAATTTGTAAAATCATTATCTGTTTGTAATATCAAAAATTTGTCTTAATTTAAACGGGGAGTTATTTTGTATTTAGACGTGAATAACCTTTTATTAATCTTTGTCCGTCTCTCGGGTTTAATTTTCGGAGTGTCAGTATGTCGTGAAGTTTAGGAACGTAATATGTGTCGTGATTGTACTGTGAACCTAATTCTGTGAGAGCAATGCCAGATGATCTAGGTTCTAGGCCATATTTTATCCGAAACATTTGGAGAATTTCAAATCGTAAAATTTATAAAGTGGTCTTTATGAATATTTTGAATGTAAACAACGTCACATTAATAGATTCTGCCCAGAAAAAGCCGGGTGTTGCTAGTTATTTAATATTTGTTACACAGACTGCCTCGTTGGTTTAGTGGTTGTAGTAGAGCGACTGCTTATCACGAGGTCTTGGGTTCGAATTCCGGGTCGAGCCAAAAATTAATTATTGAGTTTTTCCGTCAAGAAATTCTCAGTAGTTGCCCAGAGTTAGGAAGTTGGCGGTGTCTCACCGCCGTGCCTCGGAAAGCACGTAAAGCCATTGGTTCTGCGCTCGATCTCTCTCCGGTCGTGTCTGTTTACCGTCCCATCAGATTATGAGAGTGAGGGAATAGAGAGTGCACCTGTGCTTGCGCATACGCTTGGTCACTATAATCCTGTCCTGCGCCGATGGCTAGCCTCCGTTGAGGCAGGCCGCCGTGGCCGAAATTCGGTCTAGAGGATCATTATTATTTGTTACAACCTGGCAGAATAAAGTTTAGATTATTATTAAGATTAGAAAGAACCGTGGTATCTCAGATGGTTAGCGCTCGCTGTAAATTTCACAGTACGCGAGCAAACCGGGTTTCATACCCGCCGGCAGCAATGAAATTGTTAATTGTAACTTTAAGTGCTGATTGATATACCACGTGCTCGTTGGTAAAGAAAAACATTGTGAGGAAACTTGCACGTCTGAGAAATAAGAAAAAACAATATTTCGAAGACATGTGAAGTTCGCCAACACGAATTGGGGCAGCGCGGCGGACAATTCCTTACCCTAAAACCCTTTCAGAAATGAGCGGGGGCGTATGTAGGCTGTTACTTTAACTTTTTTAATTAAATATAAGTTAGATATAAAAACTTACTTTCCACAGTGATATAGAAAAGTATCGTGAAGGTATCGGTGAGAAGGTGGCGATGTTTGTGTACCTTGTGATGTCGTTCGTCACCTCCGTGATCATCTCACTGGCATACGGCTGGGAGCTCACTCTAGTCATTCTCTCCTGCGCGCCGGTCATTATAACCAGTACTGCTGTCGTAGCTAAAGTGAGTTGTATACACCAGTTTATTTAAAAATATGTTGTGGTTATTAAAATTTATACAAGTGACTATTTCCAATTACCAAAAATTCATTGAATGAAATCACACCTAACAGGTTCAATCGTCGCTGACCACTCAAGAGTTAAAAGCCTACAGTATCGCAGGCGTGATAGCTGAAGAAGTTTTGTCGTCTATTCGAACAGTCGTTGCTTTTGGAGGTGAAGAAAAGGAAATAGAAAGGTAAACGAAGATATGCAAATTTAATAACAAAATAAAGTCGAGTTATTGGGGAAACAAATTACTGTAAAGAGAAAAAGCTCTATTAATAGTTATTTGCGCACAAAATGTATTTTTTCTTCAAACGATTAATTATATTTCATTGGTTGTAGATATTCAGTTCGTCTGCACCCAGCAAAGAAGACTGGCGCAAGAAAAGGGATCTATTCAGGCTTAGGAAGTGGGTTCATGTGGCTCATTATATACATGACGTATGCTCTTTCATTCTGGTACGGGGTGGGACTGATCCTCGACAGCAAACACGAAGTTGTTCCCGCATACACGGCGGCAGTAGTGTTGATTGTGAGTATTATTGACAATATAATGATTTTATTTCTTTGGTAAGAAGTAACTTGTATCAAAACTGATACTTGTGTCAAAGTAAGGTTGTGAGCGGTTTACAAAGATAAGCTACTATGGCGACTTACTACTGCACATCTCTTTTTACGTCATCGCCACACTAGACTGAAGGTTTGGTAACTTTTTAGTTGTCATCCAATGATTTCAAAAGAAAGGATAGGCCCATCTAAATATTTTACTCATAACTTTTTCATACAAGAAAAGTAGCGCATCTGTCATAATACAAACGTCATATCAAAACACCACGTGATCAGGGTCGGATTTCGTAGTATAATTATCCCAATTGTAACATTATTTCATAGTTTGTAGTACATAGTATCGTAATAATACTAAGCGAAAATACCATAATTTTACCTAAAGGTCGACTTGTATTATTATTGGGTCCTTTTACATTTTAATATTAACTCTACAATATCGAGAATTTCTATATTTTACATGAGTACCGCGTTTTTTTAATAAAATTAGAATTAGCTCCCTTTCTGATAAATCGATGAAAAAAGAAACCATACCAACCATTTGCTTCTCGCCGGATGATCCCAACGTTGTTGCGGATTCTGTTACTGATGTGGTACTTCAGGGTATGGAACTTTTTATTCCTTCCTCTGTGGTGCCCATTGGAGGCAAATCTCAGCCATGGTTTGGTCGATCCTGTAAAATAGCATCATGCTATAAGCAGGAGTGCTACCAAGCCTGGGTTGATGCATCAGCGTCCCGGGATGTAAACACCAGCGCTCTAAAAAAGAAGTATAATTCCGCCTCTAGGTCCTTCAAAAGAGTCATTGCCAAGGCAAAGTCTGAGCACATAAGCAGAATTGGCGAGAAACTAGTTCGCCTTCCTTCTGGAACCCGTGCATTCTGGTCTCTCGCCAAGGCTGTCCAAGGGAATTTCTGTCAGCCATCTCTTCCATCTCTGCACAGGGAGGACGACTCACTGGCCCATACTGCAAAGGAGAAAGCCGATCTTCTAGGCTCTTTCTTTGCGTCTAACTCGACTCTCGATGACGGGGGGAGTACGCCGCCGACCATCCCGCGGTGTGAGTGCTCCATGCCGGAAGTGCAGTTCACACAGCGCTCGGTTCGCAAAGCACTTCTCTCCCTGGACATCCATAAGTCGAGTGGGCCTGACGGAATCCCCCCAATTGTGCTGAGGACGTGTGCTCCAGAGTTGGCACCGGTTTTAACGCGTCTTTTCCAGTACTCCTACTCCCTAGGCGTAGTCCCAAAATCATGGAAGACGGCTTTCGTCCACCCGATCCCTAAAAAAGGCGACCGCTCAGACCCGTCCAACTACCGGCCAATCGCCATCACCTCCTTGTTCTCCAAAACAATGGAGTCCATTGTAAACTGCCAGCTCATGAGGTACCTTGAGGATCACCAGCTGATTAGTGACCGCCAATACGGTTTTCGCCGTGGTCGGTCAGCTGGTGATCTTCTGGTCTACCTCACTCACAGATGGGCGGAGGCAGTAGAGTTCAAGGGGGAGGCACTGGCCGTTAGTTTGGACATTGCGAAGGCCTTCGATCGGGTTTGGCACAAAGCGCTTCTCTCGAAGCTCCCTTCCTATGGGCTTCCCGAGAAATTGTGCGATGGAATCACCAGCTTTCTTGCAGATTGGAGCATCAAGGTCGTTGTAGACGGTGCAAGCTCCGATTGCAAGCCTATTAATGCTGGTGTTCCACAGGGCTGCGTGCTATCGCCAACGCTGTTTCTTCTGCATATCAATGATATGTTGCATACCCGTGACATTCATTGCTATGCAGATGACAGCACTGGTGATGCTCTTTACACCGGCCGAGCTAATATTTCTCGGGAAAACGTCTCCGAGTGCCGGGACAAACTTGTGTCTGAAGTCGAGTCTTTGCTGAACAGAGTCTCGGATTGGGGACGACTAAATCTAGTCCAGTTTAACCCCCAGAAGACACAAGTTTGCGCGTTAACCGCTAAAAAGTACCCCTTAGTCGTATCCCCTCAGTTTCAAGGCACTCCCCTTGTTGCCTCAGCCAGTATCGGAATCCTCGGCGTCGACATATCGAGTGACGTGCAGTTTCGTGGTCACTTGGAAGGGAAGGCCAAATTGGCCTCTAAAAAGCTTGGCGTGCTCAGCAGAGCGGGACAGTATTTCATGCCGGCACACTGCCTGCAACTTTACAAGGCGCAGGTTCGGCCGCACATGGAATACTGTTCCCATCTCTGGGCTGGGGCTCCCCGGTACCAGCTCCTTCCACTTGACCGCATCCAGCGCAGAGCGGCTCGAATCGTCGACGACCGAGTGCTTTCCGATCGGCTCGATTCACTGGCGCTGCGAAGAGATGTTGCATCTCTTTGCGTATTTTATCGCATCTATCACGGGGAGTGCTCTGAGGAATTGTTCGGATTAATCCCAGCCGCCAAATTTCGTGAACGCACTACACGGCAAACGTCCCAATACCATCCACACCATCTGGATGCTTGGCGGTCCACCACTGTACGTTTCACAAGGAGTTTTCTTCCACGTACAACCTCTCTGTGGAATAGTTTACCACCGGCGATTTTTCCGGACCGATACGACCTGGGGACCTTCAAGAAAAGAGCTTACTCCTTTCTAAAGGGCCGGCAACGCACCCGCAATTCTCCTGGTGTTGCGGTTGACCATGGGCGGCGGTAGTCACTTAACATCAGGTGAGCCGCATGCTCGTTTGCCCCCTCTTCTATAAAAAAAAACCAACATGAAACGTCAAACGTGATATAATTTTTTTAAATAGTATAATTTTATTTTCTATGTACAATAATTTTGGGGATCTGAATCCAACCCTGACCCTAATCTTAGTAACGTAACTAAACTAACTGTAAAATAAAACTTTAAAAATGCGTTTATATATTAATTTAATTGTAACAAAATTAATATAAGGTTATTTACCGATGATACGATATCCCATGTTTCTTTTAAATCTTTGTATCGTAATTTTGCGTTCTTTTACCACGCAACTAGACATATTTGTGACAGGTAATCTGTCAAAAATCAAATCTTTCCTGCGCGCGCACCACTGTCGACCGATTCGCGTTGGCCCTAAATTGTAATTTTAGGGCCAACGCACTGGTGGTCCGTTTTAGTAGTTCGGTCGGCCCGGTCCTTACGCTCAATGTTGCCATCATCATTTAATGCGCAATCACAATATTATATTTATATGATATTATTGTATTAAGTGTTGTAGATCTGTCTGTCGTGTGCTATATTACGTTAAACATTTTTTTTTGAAAAAGCGATCTGTACACTGTGTTATTCAAACCGATGAAACTGAACGAGTTTAACGTCGAGTCGCGTTTCTACTGCCGGTTAGTGCAGTCGCTTCATAATTATGTGGCGGCTCTAATATCGAACCTACAATATTTTCGCAGCGTAAGCATACCAACTGCGCGAAAATAATTCGAAATGGCGTGTCAACCTAAACGATCCGATACCGTCGTAGTCGTCGAACAAAAATTGGACGTCATGGACCAGGTGTCCCTGGAGCAGATACTGATGACCAGCTTCACCGAGGACGAGATCATCCAAGCGAAGAAGGTGTTAGCAGATTCAGCCGTGACCCAAATCCATCTTATCACACGTCATAGAGATGGACGCGATAAGAAAGACCTGCAAGACATCTTCAGACTGTTCAATGAGACTGATCCTTATGACATCCCAACTTTTGTCGCGCGTGATCTCAACAAGCTGCCTCTCGTGACGTTCGATCACGTAGACGTGACCAGATTGTTGAAAGACATCACCACGTTGAAAGCCGAAGTCACCGACCTCCGTTTCAAATTTGAAGAATCGGAACGAGCCGAACAGAGCTGAAGAACGAAGTCACTATGTTGCGCAACATAATTGCAACATCTGCGAATTCACCGCCGTCGCAAAATGTAAATACGACACGCGGTAATCGTAATAGTAGTCATATTTCACCGATGATTGCGACTCCGTCACGCCATATCGTCTGTCAGCGGGTTGATGACCGTGAAACTAGGGCGACCTCGGTCGTTATTGCATCACCACCTCAGCCCTTGACTTAACCCTTGAGTACTCCTCCGCCGAAGCCAACCTGTCAACAAGGAAAGACGTTTGCGGATGTTGCTCGAAAATCTTCGCAACCCTCATGTGGTCGAAAACAAAAGGTGACCCAAACCAAGAGAGAGAATGACGGGTTTACTCTTGTTGAGAAGAGACGTAGGTCGAGACCCGTCTGTAACCAGCGTGGGACCGCCAAAATAAACGCAAGTACAACGCTGCGTATTGTGGAACCCACCATACAGCTCTACATCTCCTGTTTGGACAAAAGTACGTCGGGAGAAGACGTCCTGCGTTTCGTGGAAGAACGAAGCCGATGCCGCATAGAGGATCCGATCTCTTTACATTTGCAGCGTCTGGAGTCTAAGAGGTCCACGAACTTCAAATCCTACGTACTCCAGGTTCCTGCAAAATACAAAGAGACATTCCTTGCTCCCGATTTCTGGCCCTCTGGGGTAGTGTTTCGCCGATACAGGGACACGCCAAAGAAGAAAGTTCCCTAAATAGTGTTACTTACTTACTTACTTACTTACTTATCGTCACGCACAATCCCTAACGGGGTAGCCAGAGAGAACAGATCGCCAAGTGTCACGATCCTTACATACCTCTTTCGCTTCTTTCAGGTTCATTAACTTCTTCATACATGCACGTCTAGGTATCCGAGTACTCTTGACCCTCCCCTCTTCGAGCAATTTGCTCACATGGTCTTCGAAAGTTAGTCTCGGTCTACCTCGACACCTTTTAATATTTACTTTCGCTCTATATATTTTCTTCACCATTCGGTCTTCACTCATTCGTTCAACGTGCCCAAACCATTGGAGTACGCCCCTATCAATTTTTGTGATAAGGTCATCTTTCAATCCTGCCATATTGCGAATCTCTTCGTTTCGCTTTCGGTCGGCTATGGTAACGCCACACATTTTACGAAGAGATCGCATCTCCACTGTCCACTGCATTCAACTTGCTTTTATGCTTCTTCTGGCATACCCAGGTTTCGCTGCCATATAACAAAGTCGGTACCAAAACTGCGTTATGTATTGCAAGGCGTGCACTCTTCACCACGCCTTGCCTTTTGACTAATGTATTCAGGGCACCATTGACTTTGTTTCCGGCAGCGACACGCCTATCCACATCTAAATTACATCTTCCATCCCGGCTGAAAGCACTCCCCAAGTATACAATTTCATTTACCTGTTCTAGACATTCCTGATTTACCCATATTTCACATTTCGTTCTCTCTTCGTCCTTTTCAAATACCAGAACCTTAGTTTTATTAGCATTCAAACGGAGACCTTTATTTTCACATTCCTCTTTCATACACGTGACTAATGCCTGCAGTTCTGCTTCTGATGGTGCAATAAGCACTGCATCATCAGCATACAGCAGACAATTAACTTTTATGTCACCCAATTTCACACCCAAACAGCTATCTTTCAGCTTCTGTAAACAGCTGTCGAGATACAGTATGAACAGCCAGGAAGACATGACACAACCCTGTTTTACGCCCGCTTGGACGCTAAACATGGGTGACAGGTCATGCCCTACCCGCACACAGGCTTTACAGTCATAGTAAAGTGACTGCACAGCCCTTAACAATCGACCATCTACACCATATCCCGGCAACAGTTCCCACATTTTCTTCCTTATAACCTTATCAAATGCTTTCTCCAGATCCACAAAAGCACAGAAAATCTTCTGGTTAACACTCAGAAGCTTCTCCGTGATCATGCGGAGAGAAAACATTTGATCCGTGCATCCTCTTCCAGGTCTAAATCCGCATTGTGCCTCCCATAAGAATCTTTCCGATTTCTCTTGCATCCTGCGTGTCAAAACCTTCGAATAAACTTTACTTGCTAAACTGGTCAAGCTGATCGCCCGATAGCTCCCGCAGTCAAAATGTGAACCTTTACCTTTATATAAAGGCACAATGACCGCGGATCGCCAATCATCCGGGACATCTCCCGTCCGCCAGCACAAATTGCACAGCAGATGAAAGCTGTCCCAGACGCGAGGCCCACCGTACTTGGCCATTTCAGCAGTAACTCTGTCTAGTCCCGCAGCCTTACCACATTTCAAACTTCGAATCGCACGTTCAATCTCTTTCATGCTGATGACCTCAGTGTCATCGAGGTCCGTGTCTGGCGTGCCAGTCACGGCGTCACCCCCGGATCCTTCACTAAGATCATGACACGCATACAATTCTCTATAAAATTCACTCCATCGCTGCATGACGTCCGATTTTTCTGAGAGGACGTCATTGGTTCTCGAAAGCACTTTGTTCATTCTTAAAGCTGTCGCACCACTCCGGGACCTTCCAACCTCTTTCCAGAAGAGTTTGGAGTTTTCCCTAAAGTTGTGCGACAACCTCTCGTCCGCTTCTATTCTACACCTTTCACGTACTTCCTCAATCAATGTTTTCGCATGAACTTTCTGCAGCTTATATCTTTCTTTCATCTTCTCTCTCATATGCTCATCGTTACTAGAGGCTAAGTAGTCTAACCATGCTTTTTTCTTCTTTTTTACAGCTTCTTTCACTTCGTCATTCCACCATGCATCTCTTCTATAAATAGTGTTATATTTATATTTTATATATATCTTTAGGTTAAGGTGTATATTGCTATGGGCCAATGTTCTTAATTTTTAAGTCCTTGATGCCTGAAATAAAGTTATTATATTGTATTGCAATGTTTAAGTTGTAGAGTCACTCTACAGTGTGTTATTGCGGCAATACGAATGGGTTGGATTGAACTTGGAAGGACCACGCCCGAATAGTATAAGCGTAAGATCCGTTGTACAACTGGACATTCAAGTTGGAGGACAAGTTGCAGTCTAAATACAGAACATTAATTAAAATGAGTACCTAGCTCAAAGACCGGTCTGTCGTTCTTTACTTTCCTGACGTTTTTTATTTGATATCGCTATGTCTTTCTTGTACGTAGGCCGCACTGAAAGTTTCGCGTAACTTATAAATGAAACATGTTAAAAATATATATTCATTGTTTATAGAAATATTCTCCTTTACATTTTAAACATTATTTCATACGTTCGAACCATGTTTCAAAACGATATGACCAAGTTTTCAACGTGCTGATTGAACGCCGTCATTGCCTCTTCGGAGCCTGTAAAAGTGAAGCCTCTTATCAAATCTTTAATTTTAGGAAAACATAGAAATCACATGGTACAAGGTCCGGACTGTGTGCTGAATGGGTCACGAGCTCTGCTTTTTCAGAGGCCATAAATGTTTTTGTTTTATTGGCGGTATGCAAAGAAGCATTGTCATGGTGCAAGAAGATGCGGTTTCTCTGTCTTCTTTCTCGTACTTTTACAAAAACAGCGGGTAAACAAATGGTGGTGTACCACTCGGCATTAACACTTCTTTGATCCTCATGTGGGACTGTGTCAACGGTACCCGTGCGCGAGAAAAAAATTCAATAATTTTTTTCCGACGTTCCTCGCCTGTTTCAATTTTGTCGGTCTGTTCTCGCTTTCAAACACTCATTCACAAGATTGTTGTGTTTTTCTCTGGTTCAAAACAATAAATCCAAGTTTCATCTCCTGTATTGATGTCGTAAACAGCATTAGAATGTCCATGGTTTTGTTCTGAAGGCAGTTATGGTGAACCCAACGACATTTTATATGTGGTAGAGCCATGCTGCAGTTATATTAGAAGTATAGTTGTAGCACGAATGGGTCGGCTCGACCGGGGAAGGATCACGCTCTCACGGAATACCAGCGTGAAATAGTAGCTTAATGCTGCTGTGTTTCGTATGGTGAGTGTAGAGAACCGGCGACCCTTTTTACTTGAAACGAGACATTCATCTTAGTTCTCACGGGTGACAACGCATCTGCATTTTGATTCTTAATCGAGGATATATTTAGATATCTATGGGCCACAGCAACCTCTTACCATCGTCCACCTGATGTCTATTATGATAAACTGCGATTTTGTGGGATTAACTAATAATCTGAAAGATTATGGCTTCAATTGCATTGTTTGTATCACACATCAGAAAATGACGATACAGCTGTAAATCGTCCGCGTAGAGATTGAAATTAGATGTAGTAATTCTCGTAATAGAGTTAATAAATATAAAAAATAAAAGAGGGGCTAGAACATACCCTGAGGTACGCCCGTAGTGATATCAGACCAATCGGAAAGAGTGTCATTAAGACGTACACAGTGCGAGCGACCACGAAGAAACGAATCAAACCACGCAATGGCAGATGGCGGAATGTTTATAGATTCTAGGATCCGGAGAAGGATATCGACGTCTACTGAGATAAAAGCACCGCTACTGTCAAGCAAAACTAGAAGTGTGAAAGATTTGTTGTCTATGGCCCGACAGATATCATTAGTTACTTTAAATAAGGCGGTGACAGTGCTGTGACCAGGACAAAAGCCTGACTGATATGTGAAAAGCAAGTAGTTATATTTTAAACATTATTTATATTAGGATATTATTTATAAAAGGGGAATCTTTAACGTTATATTAAGATGCAAAATAAAAATAACTGCTCTTACGCTATCAACACACGGCAGATGACAGTTTAATGTAGGTTTGAATTCCTGTTATTATTTCAAATTATTGGTATAATTTATAACATCGCTAATAATTTTATATTGTAATGATTCTTTGTTTTCCCGTAGATTTTCTTCAGTGTACTCCAGGGAGCTCAAAACGTCGGTCTAACTTCGCCTCATATAGAAGCCATGGCGAGCGCCAGAGCTTCAGCTGCTGCTATTTTCAGTGTCATGGATAGGAAGCCTGTCATTGATAGCCTGTCAGAAGAGGGAAACAAACCTGAACTAGACGGAGAGCTAGAGCTGAAGGACATATACTTCAGATATCCTGCTAGGCCTGATGTTCAGGTAACATAAGTTTTGTACTTGGTAAGCTTACTGGCATGATTTATATTTACTCCGAAAACTTTTATCATATTTAATTTCAAGCGCAAGTCCCGCCTGACCGAAATCAGTGTCAGACAGACGTAGTTTTATGCTTGGATTTCTAGTATGCTACCAATTAGCCACATAGCCGTAATAAAGTGACTAAGTTTCGTTTTCATAATGATTCCTTTTATTCAATTACTATTTTATAATGTTGGTCGTTTTTGTCGTGTTGGCGTATAAAACTTGCTTGTGAAAAGGGCTCATCTGATTTTTCTGCACATCATAGAAGGTTTGAACTGAGAGGCTCGACACTTGAATTGCATAGGGGCTTCTAAATGGCTTGATCAGATTATGGTTAGCTCAGGAAGCGGTAACACTGCGTATGTTAGCACGAAGCTTGTTTTACAAACTTATATATTATGGACATATGTTTGGAATCACTCATAGCGTTATTTAAGGCTTTGTTTTTATTTGTACGGTTCGTATACGGTATTGTGGTGCGATGACACCGCCAGACCATTTGCAATAAACGTTTCTTCTTTAAGCTGCTACCAACTTTACAGACTAATAAGGTAATTAATAAAAAATAATAGATGTTAAAAATTAATTAGCTAAGATTCGCGTAGTGAAATGAAAGATGTGTCTTATCTAGTTTAAAGATCACTTTTCTCTTATTGCAGTGGTGTTGGGAGCAGTAGTGATAGGTATAGTGGACGCAATATTTAGGGCGGAATATACAGTTCCTTTTCTTCAAAAGGTGCTCTCTTCAATCTAGGTTAAGACACATAACTTTATTTTATTACATGGATCTTAGCTAATTAATTTTTAACATCTTTAATATAATGTATTTCCGAAGTAAAGCCAGGCCTCCGTCACTAACTCTAGGCCACGCGTTATATGCCTACCGCTCTGTATGTGTATCGCCCACGATACAACCGATATTGAGCTGCCGCGTGCCCGCCTGAGCGCTTGCACCGCGCACGTTTCCCGCGCTTACTTGTCGCAATGCCAAAACCACGTAATTATTGTGCTGGGTGTGTGTGTCAAAGTCAAGTCAAGTGGATGGGTGTCAAAGTCAAAAAACAAATGAAAAATTGTCTTTTTTTGCGTTGACTTATTTATCAAGGTATTTATTATAATAAGTGTAGCAAAAAAACATAACTGCACTAGCTTCAATGCTTTGTTACAGGAGAAACCTAATGTTGACAAAACAACACTCTATACTTATTTCAAAGCCTATAATATAGATTCGTCTTTTTATGGTAGCCTAAAAGTCCCACCAGAAACGTTTAATAATTACCTATATTGAAGAATCAGAAAGAGCATTCTTAAATAATTTTGACAACGTCATAATCAATCGGCCTGACAGCACCGTATTGCAAATTTAACAAACCATTGACTTTCCTCTGCTTTGCTTCTGTTTTCCTCATGATTATTTATTAAAATTATTTAGGTACACGATTAAGGATATTTTCAACGATAAAATTTAATAACATAGAACTCAGACAAGGAAAAAATATGCATAAATCATTTGAACCACAGAAAATGATAAATGTATGACAAATAAAAAATATGGTTATGTATTTCGCAACATTCGTTTTATTACAAGAATCATCATAGGTACAATCCTAGCGCATTCGTGCGATGACACGCATGCACGTGAGTCGCACGCCGCACAACACAATCTTGACTTTTTTCTTTTATTTTTTTTTGCGCCCGAAGCAATTAAAGAGCTACCATATATGTAGGGAGGCGGAAAATGCGTTACGCATACCACGATAGCCAGTCTATCGTGGTTATGAGGGACTCACTGCCTACCGGGGGAACCTAAGTGTTACCCTCTAAAAACCGCCTTTGGGGACTGGCAACTGGCTGATTAAGCTTTCTTATGCCATATCGGGAGCGACCCTCTTTTGGGAAAAGAGGGCGCAGGCGGCTATGAGCCGTTGAGGGAGTGCCTACGAAGAAAAATTAATTATGAATTAATAATTTAATTTAATTAGAGTTGGCCTGAGCCGCCAGGAAGCAATTCAGGTCGTTTGACAGTTTATTAGGCGGGTCCGCGTGAGAGTTTCTCGGCCTGCGGACTCGATAGCGAGAGGGGGGTGGGGCTGCATAAGTAAGCTGCCTCACGAATAAAATGGTTGGAGTGCAACTCTGAGGCTTTGAAGAAGTTCTCAGAGAGTTTTTTAAGAAATTGTTGAATTGTAGGGAGCTCTAGGTCCCGATGAAGGTGGGCATTACGGACGTACCAAGGTACGTTCGCAGCTCGACGACAGGAATGGTTTTGAACTATTTGGAGTTCATTATTAATTTTAGGGTCATAGGGATATAGGGATATCGTGTGCAAAGACGGGGCCCGCGTAGGACATGACTGATGGTATACAGACCTTATAAAGGGTACGCTTGTTTCTGAGGGACATTTTACTGTATCGGCCCAACATACTGTTGAGCCTGCTCAGGTAAGAACGTGCGTGACGGATTACTCTTTTCACGTGGGCCCTGAAAGTGAGCCTTGTGTCTAGAGTGACACCTAAATATTTGGCAGTCGTATGCCAGGGGACAGGGGTCCCTAGCATACTTATTGGTGGAGTGTTTTTGAGACGGCATCGTTTATAATCGAAGTGAATGGCAGAGCTCTTCTCCAGGTTCACATCGATGCGCCATTTTTTGAACCAAGCTCCTAGGTCGTCAACTGACTTTTGAACCTTTTTCCGTATGAAAGGTAGCGAGATACCTTTGCAGTAGATAGCAGTGTTGTCTGCGAAGAGGGAGAGCTGAACATCTTTCGACGGGATGGGAATGTCGTTGGTGAACATGATGTACAGCAGAGGAGCAAGTACTGAGCCCTGAGGAACACCAGCTTTGATAGGGCGCTGTGAAGATAGCGTGCCTTCGTGTCTAAAACGAAAGGTACGATGCTTTAAGTAAAAGGCCACGAGACGTAATAGACGATCGGGGAGACCTATTTTGTACAGCTTGTAGATAAGGCCTGTATGCCAGACTCTATCAAAAGCTTTAGCTATGTCGAAAAAGACCGCAATGGTCTTATGACGACGAGGATAAAAACCGCTGAGGATATATTCCACTATACGGTGAACTTGTTGGGGACTTGAGTGTTGCGCTCGGAAACCGAATTGATGGGGAATGATAAGAGGGTCACCGTCTGTGGGAAACAGATAGCGCCTCATACGAGTTTGGATGACTCTTTTGAAGAGCTTGCCCATTGCCTTGAGGAGGCTAATGGGGCGATGACTGGAGGGGAGGTTGAGAGGCTTGCCTGGCTTGGGAATACCAATCACAGTTGCCTCTTTCCACGTAGTGGGAAAGTAACTAAGATTAAAGCAGGCGTTGAAGATAATAGATAAAAAAGTTAACATCTGCTCAGGAAAGCTCTGTTTTAGGGCTTGGTTGGAGATGGCCATCCGCGCCCGGAGCCTTTTTGTGCTTAAGTCCTTTGATGAGGGATGAAATCTCATCATTGGATGCAGAGATAGGTGCGGAGGCTGTAGGGGGTGAGTTCCGGCGGCGGACCTCATCCTCCACTGCCTGGACGTGTGAGGGGTCGACGGGTTGAGAGCTAGGAGAGCATTGTGCAGCAATGCTATCTGCAAAGCACTCAGCCTTTTCCTCGTCCTCGAAGGCAACCGTACCGTCGGGACGGGAGAGAGGGGGAATGTGGGTGATAGCGTCTATGCGGAGGGCTTTAGCCATCTGATAGTACGCTGTATGAGATGCAGAGATATTCTCCATGAGTTTACTCTTTTCGAGGTCTCAAAATTGAGAGAGGCGGAAACGGAGTTCTCGTTGAAGACGATTGGCCGTGCGCCTATATTCGGGGGTGAGATATTTTGCTGCTCTCCGGAAAGCAGCTTTCTTGGCGTTTAATAGGTTGCTAATATGTAGGGGAAGCCTACTATTGTTAGCAAACGGGAACAATCTTGACTCTTGTGCGCGTACTTTTATAGTAGATTTTTTCTCGCTGCGAGCAGCAAATATTATTATTAAGATTTTGTAGGCTATTATAGCGTAGGTATTTTCGCTTTTGTATGGGAGTGATGTATCTGTTGGTAAACTATTTATAAATCTGTGGTAAAGCCTAATTCTATTAATTACCTTATTAGTCTGTATAGTTGGTAGAGGCTAGAAGAAGGAAAAAAAATAGAAAGAAAGAAACGTTAATTGCAAGTGACCTGTGGAAATGAATTGATAAGAGAGATCACTTTAAGCGAAAGTGGTGCAGGTGCTGAACGGGCTGTCGCTGAAGATTCACCCCAACGAGACGGTGGCGCTGGTAGGCGCGAGCGGGTGCGGAAAGTCGACGGTGCTGCAACTGTTGCAGCGCATGTACGACCCGGAGGCGGGCGCGGCGCTCGCGTCCGGACACGACCTGCGCTCGCTCAACGTGCACCACCTGCGCAAGCACATCGCCGTCGTCGGCCAGGAGCCTGTGCTCTTTGCCGGCTCCATCAAGGACAATATACGGTCAGTATATCACGGACAACATACGGTCCGGACAAGATCTGGGCGTGATCAACGTGCGCCACCTCCGCGCGCACTATGCCGTCGTCGGCCAGGAGCCTGTGCTCTTCGCTAGTTCCATCAAGCACAACATACGATCAGTGACAACAAGTAAATTGTACGGTCCGGCCACGACCTGCGTGTGCTCAACGTGTGCCACCTGTGCGCCCACCTCGCGGTTGTCGGTCAGGAGCCCGTGCTCTTCGCCGGCTTCACATATGGTCTCGTTACAGTCTCGTTGCGATGACAACATACGGTCAGCCCGACGCGCGACGCCTTGCTGCGCATCCGGATTTAAAAGTATCGAGGCTCTGAGACAGCAAACGAGTCGTAACATTTTACACGTCGGAGCTACACTGCAACTCTATATTGTGGTTGTAGCGCAAATGGATCAGCTCACCCGTAGTAGGACCATGGTCCACATTTACAGAATATCAGCGTAAAATAGTAACTTATTACTTGTTTCATACGGTGAGTGTAGAGAACCGAAGACTCTTTTCACCGAGTCTTCAGGGGCGGCAACGCGTCTGTATTTAGATTTGTAATCGAAAATTTAATAATGTCTAGACCATACTAGGGCAACAGCATCCAATTACCATGAGGCGGACTGTGTGTGTGTGTGTGTGTGTGTGTGTAATTCATTCTATTAAAAAACCCACGAAAGAACTTATTATTAAAGAACAATTTATACGTTCTTCTTTTACATTTATTACATTATACTAATTAAATTTTCAACCCAAAACCATCGGTAATTTAGTATCTCGAACTAGCCTGTGTTTCTTTTTAAGAATTTTTCAATGAAAAATAAAGAAAGGAAGGATCTGTGAAAAAAAGGTAACCAGTTTCCACAGTATTTATGCGGATAGTAAAAAGAACATTTTGGCGAAGGAAGTTGAAGAAAATATTAAGGCATTATCATCACGAGCTTATGGTAGTTCGCTGCTATGTGTAATACATAGTAAATTTCAGAAGGCTAAAATTAATGTTCTTTGCAGGTTAAGTAATCCTGCGTGTACTGATGAGGAAATTATCGTCGCAGCGAAACAAGCGTACTGCCATAGCTTCATTAAGAATTTACCTGACGTAAGTACCATGACACATAAGGTAAAATGTATTTTAGTGATGCAGCAGTGAGATGAATTACAAAAGGGCTCAGACTGGCAATGGGTACTAGCGCTAAAGGTACGAGACGTTTGGTGCTAGCTTATCGACGCCTCGGCAGTCTTGAAAGTATGGACCTGTCCATCCTATGGCTGCGCGAAGACAGCAACAACCACTACACAACACGCCACACACACACACACACACACACACACACACACACACACACACACACACACACACACACACACACACACACACACAACAGCGTCTACACAGACCTCTATAGGTCCCATAGCGGTAACGCCGAAACAGACCGACTGATCGACCACGTCCAAATAGCTACAGATTCCTTGCTACAGCAGATCCTATCCGCAGAGATCGTGATCCTTAGCGATTTTAAAACCTACCACGCCGAATTGCTTAGTTCACGTTTAACCGATCATGCGGTGAGATCTGTTTATGATTTTGCCTAAGCATATGGTCTCCCACAGCTGTTTACTTCGCCTACGTGGATTCCAGATGTGGAGAATCGTTAATCTTCCCTGTTGGACATTCTACCAATCTCTCATCCGTCATCTTCACCAAGACAATGGTCCGAGGAGCCAAGAGGAGCGTCTACAAAAACCTGATATCCATTATCAGGTTTCGTTGGCCCTCCTCTTGGCTCCTCGGACCAATGTCTTGGTCGGAGTGCTTGTGGTGCCACTCACACTAACGTCACGGTACTGCATTCTGCAGGTTGCTGCCATTTTTGGCACTATAGATCGGCCGATTGGGATAAGATGCGTTCTTTTATTGCATCATACCCTTGGGGGCGCGCTTGCTTCCCGCGAGATGATCCCAGCGTTGTTGCTGATTCTGTCACTGATGTGGAATTTCTAAGTATGAAACTTTTTATTCCATCCTCTATGATGCCCATCGGAGGCAGATCCCAGCCATGGTTTGATCTCTTCAAAATAATATCACGCTATAAACAGGAGTGTTACAGGACATGAACTGACGCAACAATTTCTCAGGATGTAAACACCAGCAGTTTTGAAAAGAAGTATAATGGCGCCTCCAGGTACTTCAAAAGAGTCACTGCCAAGGCAAAGTCTGAGCACATCAGCAGAATTGGCAAGAAGCTAGTTCGCCTTCATTCTGGAACTCGTGTATTCTGGTCTCTCGCCAAGGCTGTCCAAGGAGACTTCTGTCAGCCATCTCTTCCATCTCTGCATAGAGAGGACACCTCACTGGCCCATGCCGTAAATGAAAAGCCAATATGTTAGGCTCTCTCTTTGCATCCAACTCGACTCTCGATGACGGGGAATACACTGCCGACTGGTTTGATACTGGTTTTAACGCATCTTTTCCGGTACTCTACCTCCCAAGGCTTAGTCCCGAATTCATGGAAGACATCTTTGTTCGACCCGATCCCTAAATAAGGCGACTGTTCAGACCTGTCCTACTACAGGCCTATCACCATCACCTCCTTGTTCTCCAAAATAATGGGCTCCATTATAAACTGCCAGCTCTTGAGGTACCTTGAGGATCATCAGCTGATTAGTGACCGCCAGTATAGTTTTCGTCGTGGTCGATCAGCTGGTGATCTTCTGGTCTACCCGATTCATAGATGGGCGGAGGCGGTAGAGTCAGTTTGGACATAGCGAAGACTTTCGATCTGGTCCGGCACAAAGCGCTTCTTTCTAAGCTCCCTACCTATGGGCTTCCCGAGAAATTGTGCAATTGGATCAACATTTTTCTTGCTGATTGGAGCATCAAGATCGAAGTAGTCGGTGCATGCTCTGATTAAAAGCCTATTAACGCTGGTGTTTCACAAGGCTGCGTATTATCACCAACGCTGTTTCTTCAGCATGTCAATGATCTGTTGCAAACTGGTAACATTCATTGCTATGCAGACAACAGCACTGGTGATGCCTTATACACCGGCCGTGCCAATACTTCTCGGGAAAACATCACTGAGTACCGGGACAAACTTGTGTCTGAAGTCGAGTCTTTGCCAAGCAAAGTCACGAATTGGGGGCGACTAAATCTAGTCCAGTTCAAACCTCAGAAGATAAAAATTTGCGCGTTTACCGCTAAAAATCCCCTTCTTCGTACCTTCTCAGTTTCAAGGTACTACCCTTGTTGCCTCAGCCAGTATCGGAATCCTCGGCGTCGACATATCGAGTGCCGTACAGTTTCATGGTATAAAAAGCTTGGCGTGCTCAACATAGCGAGACAGTATTTCATGCCGGCACATCGCTTGCAACTTTACAACTGCGAATACTGTTTTCATCTCTGGACCGGGACACCCCAGTCCCAGCTCCTTCCACTTGACCGCATCTAGCGCAGAGCTGTTCGAATCGTCAACGACCGAGTTTTTTCTGATTGACACATTAAAGAGAAACATATAGCTTTGTCCATTAGCTTTTTTTAAATTTAAATTACAAGCTAGTTAACTGAATATTATCCCATTTGTTGGTATGTGGTAAGTGGTAATGCAGCCGAAGATGGTAAAGCGCAGTATTAAGCTTAACAAAAACCTATTCACTCTTGTCTTGAAGACACTCACATTTTAATCGGATGGAAAGACATTCTGGCAAATTATTACACTCTTTTGTTGTAGATACATATTACGAAAGAAACAGTTTGATTCGGACTAATGAATGGTGGAAAGGGGAGTGAGGAATTAAGTTATGCAATTCCCACGCACACTCTCCGAAATGTATTCTGTAGAACACCGAAAGGCTACTCTGTATCTTTGCTTGAGACTGTTTAGATTGGCTTTTACCAGACTCATCACTGATAAGTCTTTTATCACCTTTTTCCATTAAGTCCAAAGCTCCTAGGAGGCATTTTGTTTAATGAAATCAAACTTTAACAGGGCTACGACACCATGATAGGGGAGCGCGGTGCGCAGCTGTCGGGCGGGCAGAAGCAGCGCATCGCAATTGCGCGCGCGTTGGTGCGGCGGCCCAAGATCCTGCTGCTGGACGAGGCCACATCTGCGCTCGACTCTCACAGCGAGGCCAAGGTGCAGCGCGCGCTGGACGCCGCCGCGCACGGGCGTACCACGGTCATGGTCAGCCACAGGTGCCTACACCCACTCTGCACGTTTTAAAACTTCAATCACATACTACCATTACAGCCTATTAAAGTCTACTGCTCTTAAACCAGGAGGTAGACTATATCTATCAGCCACAGTATTGGTTTATTTTATTTTAAAAGTACTTTTACTGTATTATGATGATGGTTTACATACAAACCCATTACATTCCTTAATTCCTCGCTCTCTTTTCCACCATCTGACAACCAATCGGTTGGGCTTCACCCCTTCCACTTTGTCAATATCCCACATTTTGCTTCGACTTTGATAATGTCCGATTCACTGAGTTCTATATACATATACAAGTATGCTGGACTAGCTATACTCTACATGCTTGTGCCGATTTGAAGAGCCGAAATGTTTCGCACCGGGAACTAAAATTGACATAATACGCCAAAGTTTGTTGTGTTGTATAAATCGTATCTCTGTATTTTAAACTTTTAAACGAAAAAATGAAAGTATTCTTTTTTGACTTTGACTTCGAATTGACTTCTTGTGTAGTTTGAATATGTTCGATTTTAGTTAAATAATAAGAATTATTTTTAGTAATAATGAGTGTGCGTAATTTGTAAATCTCGTTACCAAAAGGAAAGTGGTATAACATACCACAAGTAAGTGAATTGACTTCTTTGATTGATTTCTTATATTTACGCAGACACTACACATTGAAATAATATTAGTTTTTACGGAATTTATCGCGTATATTTAACTTTTTAAATACCCGACGTTTCGAGCGATTTACGGCACCCATGGTCACGGGGGGGGGGGGGGACTGAGATGTTCAACGCCCAGATGTCATAGTTAACCGCGGTTACCATAGATTTAAATTTAACTTTTGTTCCGATCTACACAGTATGAACTTATGGTATCTTGAAGTCTTGCAGTTGTATGCTTGGGTTGGGATTTAATTTAATTTATTATAGGATACCAAGCAGATGGTAGCACCCAGCCATCTTCTCTATTGAAATTCGGATGTTTTTTGATTTCAATAGCCTCGCGAATCATCCTTGGAAGGAATCGGTGTTCTTTAGCGAGGATTTGTGGTCTATCAAATTTGATTTAGTGACGGGGGCGATCCTGTATATTCTTTCGCGAGGATTTGTGGTCTATCAAATCTGATGTAATGGTTGAGGCCGTCTAGGGTATGATCACACACTGCAGACTTCCCGGAACGTTGAGCGGAGTGTGTGATTATATCCTAGACGGCCCCAATAATTACATCAGATTTGATAGACCACAAATCCTCGCGAAAGAACACCGATTCCTACCAAGGATGATACGTGAGGCTATTGAAATTAAAAAATATCCTAATTTCAATAGAGAAGGAGGCTGGGTACTACCACCCGCTTGGGATCCTATAATCAACAAAATTAAAACTAAACCCAAGCATACCACTGCAAGACCTCAGGACATAGTTCATTTTGCATAGATCGGACCATAAACAATAATTAAAAAAGCTGAAGGTACTCCGGGCTTAACATTGACATCGGGACGTCAGTCACCTCAGTCCTCCGTGACCATGAGTGCTGGAAAGCGCCCCAAAACGGCGGAAATTGAAAATAAAAATAATTAAAATTCAAATTAAACGCGATAAAATCCGTAAAAGTAGTTTTAATCAATATATATGATTAATTAAATTTGTTATGAGAAGATATCATTAATTCCTCACGAAATATGCAAGACGACTAGACCTACCTACCTGTAAGAAAAGAGCTTACTCCTTTCTAAAGGGCTGGCAACGCACCTGCAATTCCCCAGGTGTTGCGGTTGCTCATGGGCGGCGGTAGTCACTTAACATCATGTGAACCGTATGCTCGTTTGACCTCTTCTATAAAAAATGACTGCAACATTAAAATATTGTCATTACTATCATCATTCATCATAATAATTATAGGCTCCTCCAAAGTCTACTGCCCGAAATAGGCTTCCTAACACGACCTGCATTCATTGATTTCCTGCATCACTTACCAGGTCATCACTACTGGTGGAGGCCGCCCTACACTTAGCTTACCTTTTTTATAGCATTAAGGTTGACATACTTACATGAAGTCCACTTTATGTTGAGTGGATGCTAAGGCCCATAGACATCTACATTTATCCTCGATTAAGAATCAAAATGCAGATGCGTTGTCACCCCTGAGGACGTAGATGGACTGCCTAGTTTCCAGTAAAATGGGTCCTTACCTGTAAGAGGCTGTTACTATAAATCCTACTCCACCATCGGTTGTCGGTTCATCGAGCTATATGACCATCACATTGCAACTTCAGCTAATCCATTGAACTATGTCGATAACCCTGGTTCTATTGCAGATCTAAGATCTGATCTGCAGGATGAGGATCACTACAAAGTCTATCGGGTAGAGAAACTCCGACCATGACCTTATACGGCCGGCAGTATAGGATCATGTCGCATATCTATACGTCATCACTGAAAACAGGCAATGGCTGTACAGTGTACACTCGCATTTTCACGTTTTTATAAACAATTATTTAATCGCAGCAAATTTATTCAGGTTGGCGACGGTGTTCAATGCCAACCGGATTGTATTTATCGACAAAGGTGAAGTCGTGGAAGAAGGTACTCACGAAGAGTTAATGTCACAAAGAGGCCGATACTACCAACTTGTGTTAGAAAACGAACCGAGCGTAGCGCCCAGTGCATCTAATCCGGACGTAGAGAAACGTGAGTAGATTTTAATTCCCAATTGCATGACGATTGTGTAATAGGATCCATTACCCCATTTCTCGCGCATATTTTTTTAAACAGTTGTACATGCTGGATTTATGGAAGACACGCATTAACTAAATTAATAATAATAATAATAATCTAACTAACGTAACTAGAATATATAATATGTAAATAACAACATATCTACGAAACGACATTCTATATTTAATTCTAGGATATGCCGGTTTATTTTCTTTTAAAAAGTTATTTCGCCAAACGTATAGCATCTATAACTAGACAGGCATTTTGACCAAGATTATTTTTTTGAAATCGTCAAATGGCAAGTGATCTACCCCGGCTTCGCACGGGTGATTTTTTTGATCTCCACCAGCGCCACCTACTTTGTCCAATTGTGAATCTAAACCTTCCACGGACCCACTCAAACTAACACAATAGTAATTCATCAAAATCAAAAGTTTTTGAGTTTTAGCAAGACTAACGAATAGCAATTGGTTTTTCTATATTGCAGGTTATTTTTGTTTAGAAGAGTGTGGTTTGCAAGATGATGTGACCAGGGTTAAGAAAGGAATGCTTCGGTGGTATGGTCATGTGGAGAGAATGAACGAGGAAAGACTGACGAGTGAATTGATGATTCGGAAAGGGACGTCCTAGACGTCCCTTTCCGACTCATCCATTCATCATATCGAGCAAATTAACGATTTATTAAAAACGGGCCAAATTAGGAGTACCCTTAACCGACGAGCATGTATGCGTAGGTATATGGACGTGAAGGAGGCGAGAGAGGTGTGTCAGGATCGTGCCAAATGGAAGTCTGTAGTCTTTGCCTACCCCTCTGGGTGACAGGCGTGAGTGTTTATGTATGTATGTATGTATGTTTTTGTTTATATGTGTGGTGTTTTTAACTATCCCTTTAATTGACTTCTAAGTCGGTTGTTTAATTACTTAGATTGAATGTACTATGAATATTAGTTTATACCATCAGTCGGTAACAACACAATATAAAACTTAATATCATAAATAATGAACTCCTCAACGTCGTAAAGGTGCACTGCAGTAATATTATAGGTTGCTGAACCATGAAAACCCTTTCATCCGTCCGTCGGTTCGACCGGAGAAAAACGACGCTCATACAAAATACTAGCGTGATATGGCAACTTAGTGCTGTTGTGTATGCTGTATGATATAGCGAGTGAACCCTTTTTATTGGTAACGAGGCATTTTTCTTAGTCCTTATGGGTGATAACGCATCTTGATTCTTAATCGAGGATTGATAAGGTGTCTATAGGTCGCAGCATTAAGTGAACTGTGTGTTTGTTTCTCATCTTTTCTATAAAATATAAATAAATAATAAAAAAACACTACTATACGAGACAAATAGTCTCGATATAACATAATTTGTTTTATTAAAGTAACACATATTTTAATTTGTTATTAGATGCAAGAGTAAAAAAACCTAAATTACAAAAGTTAGCTTCAATCGATTCAATAAAAAGCAACACTGGCTCCGATGGCGACTCTGACTCGGAAGACAGTGTGGTGATGGAAGAAATCAAGGAGGAAGAATTTAAGCCGACCACGTGGCAGATACTGAAGCTCTGCGAGCCGGAGAAGTGGCTGATGGTTGGTGGTGTGATCGCCGCTATCGCCGTAGGCTCATCCTTTCCGTGCTTTGCAATACTGTTTGGTGAAACTTATGGTGTAAGTTGTATTATTTTGTCACTTACCCTCATTTCAACAAAGCTTTATAACAAGACTTTATACAGCTTAAGCTGTATAATAACTTAAAAACCACTATTTTAAGGATACAACCTCTTTTTAACGCTATTATACGCTTTAAAAGAGCTCTAAGATCTATGTGGGCTGCTATAAAGATGTTCATAACGCTTGTGTGCTGCTTGCGATGTAATTTCTGGTAGAAATAGGTGTAAGGGTAATATCTACCCAGAGGTACTAAGGATAAAAAGGATAAAAAGTAATCCTTACACCTCGCAGTACTTTTTTTTTTAACAGCCTGTAAACTTCTTCTACTGGCTTCGTTAAGAGTTTAGACGGGAACTTTACCGCACACGATTACGATGCTCCTCTTACGTTGTCGTTCGGTATGGTTTGGTTTTTAATTCGTGAAAGGAACAGTTTTATACCTATGTGTAAATGTGCTGAAAACGATGATACAAGTGCCCCGGTAGTGATAAAAACAAATTGTGTCCGTTTGACAGCTTCCAACATATAAGAGAACACTTATTTAAAATTTATTCTTATAATAGATAGACATATCTCAATCGATTTTATAAATATATTTGAAATATCAAACGTTAGTCTTCTTAAATTTTGCCATGCCACTACTTTCAGGTAACCTAGACTTAATAGCGTATGCTAACATATTATGTACATGCTGCAATTGCGAAAACTATTTTTCATGTTTTCTTGAAGTAAGTACCCGGGAACAGCGTTAAAGGTGCGAGAATAGTACTGCATACGTATCCCTAACAAGCGAGATAGTTAAGGCAAAATCTCCCTTGAACAAAAGGGGCTTGTGTTCAGCTGTGGTCTTTTTTAGTCTGAATATAATATGAAGATTAAGAAAGCATTGAGTAGGAGCGTAAATTGATTTTCACTAAAATTAATACTGTGTTTATGTTGTTCAACAGTTGTTAGAAAACCCGAATGAGAATTTCGTACGCAGCGGAGCCAATTCTATCGCCGTCCTGTTTGTGGTGGTGGGTATATACACGGGCATCGGAATTTTCTTTCAAATTTTTATCTTCAATTTGACCGGTGTCCGACTGACTGCGCGACTAAGGTACGTATTATCATACCATCTTATTGCCATCTTTCGGATTAAAATCTTTATAAAATAGCTATAGTTACCGTCCGCTCACCAAAATACTTTCATAGACATTATACGTAAAATAGAAGGATTTTTTTAATACAAGTAATGGTCACAAATAGGCACGCAATGTAACTGATGGTAAAAATCAAAGTGCTTTATATACTCTTAGATCTATCATCGATAACATATTGCTTAATCGGTGCGTTGTCACTTTTGGAATGATGAAATGGCTCATTAGCATTAAAATGATCACCAGTTGTTTACATTCGCCATACGAAACATGACGGCATAATTCTGATACTTTATACTGGTATTCTTTGAGAAATAGTCTTTCCTTCTTAGTCATAGTTACCTCTTCATTTATTGATCTATCAAAAGCCAATTGCTGAACATTGATCTCCCCCATAAATTACCTTTAGGGGGGAAATTTGTTGTAGTTATATATTATAACATTAAATAAGTTATAAGTTTAAGTGTTAACTTAGTTATATTAAACAAAAAACATAAATCGACCATATATGGTTGATAATGCATTTGACGGTCCCGTGGCGCATTAGCTTAGCGTACGAAACAAGTATTTGTATAACCTTCAAACAATTATTTTTGTACAATTTATGAATATTTACGGACTCCAATATACAGGAAATAACCCTAAATTGTGGTTACACCATACCACACCACCATTTTATTTTGAAAAGAAAGTAGCAACTTTTCTTAAATCTTACGTCAATAATTAGTAAAGCTTTTACCGAATTCGTACGTGGTAGAGCCATGCTGCAGCTACTCGTATTTTATGGTTGTAGCACGATTGTATCGACTCGACCGGGGAGGGACCACGCTCTCACAGGATACCAGCGTAAAATAGCAGGTTGATACTGTTGTGTTTCGTATGGTGAGTGTAGAGATATGGAGACCCTTTTTTACTGGAAACGAGGCATTCCGTCTTAGTCCTCAGGGGTGACAACGCATCTGCGTTTTGATTCTTAATCAAGGATAAATGTAGATGTCTATGGGCCGCAGCATCCACTTTCCATCAGGTGGACTATGTGCTCGTTTGTCACCCTAATTCTACATATAAAAAGAGACATTTCTCGCTACAGGGTACGTGCATTCCGATCCATGTTGAAACAAGATATTGGTTGGTTCGATAATCCAGTGAATGGCGTTGGTGCTCTCTGCTCAAGACTGGCTGCGGATGCTGCCGCTGTGCAAGGGGTAAGTATTTTGAATTCAATATTGATATTAGTTACAATCTTCTTAATCAGCCTATTAAAGTACCGCTACAGACACTGATAGGTTTTTTACGATTACAGTTCCGTAGGTCCCTTACCTTTGAAAGTGCTCTAGGATATTTGACGTGTAGTATGATAATCAAGTTTTTCGTAGACACTTTTCATAGTCGCTACTTACTATATTTTATAAATCATTTATGTCTTATACAAATATACTTTGATAGGTTTGTGGCGGTGCTGTCGTCGCGCCACAGGCGAAACACACCGAAGCTTAAATCACGCTATCAAAATTCCGAATCATAAACAGTATATATAGAATAGATCCGAACTATCACACGGAGTGTTGGCCGCTCCCCGGGCAGAACACCTTGCCCGGCGGGAGATCTCTCCTTTTCCTTCTACGGCCACAGGTTCAAATAATTTATATTATTTATACCACAGAACACGGAATATTCTGTTTTCTATGATTTATACTTATATGCGACGATAATAGTATCTGAAATCATCTTGTAATTTTTAACCCGTGGGTGTCGTAAGAGGCGAGGCGACAGAGCGAAGCTTAGCCTAGATAAGGGCTACGCATCTCCCTAATAACAATAATAATTAAAAATTAAAAGGTGCGGTTGCTAACATTGCCAGACAGTTACCAAGCGTAGCCACTATGTCATATATACCCCATACGAGGCAATTTTTCGGGAAGGCCTATGTTGAGCAGTGGACTTTTAACAGGCTGTAGCGGTGTAACCCATCTTCTTCAAACCATTAATGAAATTATTAAATTAAATGAATAATAACATATAATTTATGTATTGTTAAAAGTTTTAAGGTACAATGCCGTAGCCAACTGCAGGCAACAGCAGCAGGTGACGTGTCGTTGAGACACTACTGGTTTCTATTTATTTCTATAAAATACCTTCCGTAGCTAGGAAGTCCTAGCTATCGACACGTCGTTTGTTGCACGGAATATATTTTTTTTTATATTCTGTGGTCTGCCGCAACGGGACGACACTGTAGCACAACTGCAGATCAGTAGTGCCGGCAACGCCCGAGCGTCAGCTTTTTTTTTGACTGTTTAACGTTGAATTTTTCTTAAAAAAATTTTTTCGCCGATTCCGACAAAGAGAAACTGATAAATCTGAATCTCAAATGCTTTTGAATCGGTATTAAATAACTTCTCTCACTTTCTCTGCATTTCATCATAGCTCATGAGTCTTTTCTCTTTACCTATACTTGTATAATAAAAACAAGTCATCATCGTTTTCTTCATCATTTAAGAAAACATACAAAAGTAAATCGTGATCGCTAATTTCAAACACGTCAGACTTCATCGCCCACGGAACACTCGGAACGGACTGGAACACGGGATGCTGTCGCTGGCGGCATAGATTGAAATAGTTAGATGCCCCTTCACCTTGAAAACTGTGGCGCGCACACTGATGCAATAGTGTCATCTCTTACTATCTTACAGAAATTGTGTATACTACTTTCTCTGTCGCACAAATGAGTACTGATTGCGAATGAGTGAGCTCACTCTTTTAAGAATGGACACATTTCGGAGTGGTCATACTATGGTAAGGGCGTATATAACTATTTAAATCTTTGGCTGGCGGTCGGCTTCGGAATCACGACTGCATCGTCTTGACGCCACGACTTGTCGCAGCGACATGTCGCGGCAACACGTCGCCTGCTGCTGCTGTTGGTCGGCTGCGGAATTGTACCTTTATAATTTTTGCGATGTGATGATGATCACATCACACCACTGAGACGGAATATGTACAACTTATTATATTTTAACTCAACTTTATTACCATATTCTTGCAAATAAAGATTATTATTATAATTGTTTAACGACAATGTCGTCAATGAACAGTATATAGCCAAAACGTGACGATTTTTATTAATAGATCAATCGATATTTTATTTTAGGCAACGGGAACCCGCATTGGCGCCCTCATGCAAGCCTCTGCAACCATTATTATTGGCATCATGCTGTCGCTGTACTTCACCTGGCAAATGACGCTGGTTTCGCTCGTTTCCGTCCCAATGGTCATAGCGGCTGTCGTTCTCGAGGGTAGAGTCCTGTCGGCAGGCATTACCACTGTCAGGGAAGCCTCCAATAGGGCGAATACTATTGCTACGGAAGCTATAACCAACATTAGGACTGTGTCTGCCTTCTGTGAGTATATATTTTAGTACCTTATCAAATCTATAATAACATATTTAGGTGGTAGGATTAGGGATATCGATTCTTTCCGATAAGAAACACAAGTACGTTTAAAAAAACACAAGCAATTGTTGCTTGTGTTTTTTTAACAAGTATGTTAAAAATAAATTATGTTTGTAATCTGTACAAAGTACACATTACAAACGTTACTTATTTTTTATTTCTTCAGTCCATTAACAAGGCGATAGAAACTGAGAATTTTAGTTTTTGTGTAATTTATGTATGTTAGCTGTTTCCAATATACGGGAGAAAATCCTAGTAAGGTTATAACCACGTTTTTTTTTATAAAATTTGAGTGTCAAATCTCGTCTTGGCAGGTACCATCCTCTTGCCTATTACTGTTTTCAAATAATAATGCTTGCATTGCTTTATTTTGGTCTAAAGTGTGTAAAGAGCCAGTATTATAACAGGCGGTGAGCCTACCATCTTATTCCTCAAAGGTGACAATGGACTGCAGGAGCCATTTACAAACAGGGGGCCTGTAAGTTCGTTTGCCACTTTGCTTTAAAACAAAACAGTACGGGATTGTGACAGGTGGTGAGAAGGGTGTGCTGAACCGGTACCACGAGGCGGGCATGAGTGCGCGCACGACGGCGAGACGTAGCTTGCGCTGGCGCGGCTGCGTGTTCTCCTTCGGCCAGACCGCGCCCGTCGCCGGCTACGCGCTCTCGCTCTGGTACGGTGGCGTGCTCGTCGCCAACAAGGAGGTTCACTACAAGAGCGTCATCAAGTGCGTACACTTCTTACTTTTTACTTTACTATTAACCCATATATTCCTGCAGGCGTCAGACTGTACTGTCTGACAGAGGGAAACTGAAACTGAAGATAAGCAGCAGCATCTTCCTAATAAAAACGCAGTAATAAAATTGTGGTTGCCGAATGTTGCAGTAAGGTATATGTACAAGGTGTAAGTGTAAACACCGTTGTCACTAAAACCGTAGGTAGTCTTTAACATAAAAATATTTATCCGAATTTAAAAAAAACGCTATTGTCTTTCTTAAAATTTAAAAAGTTTCTATCCGACCCCGTCCGCAAATTCATGGATACCCTATGCGCCCGAGTGACGTAATCACTGTAAAGATCACCGCCCGCGCTAGCTACCTACACAACATTCCAATAAAAACACAGTAGGTACAAAGTGTACACAGTGTAGGTAGTAACATAACCTGTGATGTAACTTTTCCTTCATACTTTCATCCTGGATTTTACTAAAAAAAAAGTGTATGTATGTTATTTTTCATCGAATTTACGTTCTATAAGTGAAACCAAACCACTGGTTTCAAGGATAACGGTGTTTACACTAACACCTTGTCCCTATGGGGCTATCAACGGAGGAGGCATATGTATGTATTTTAGGGTTAAATGGTCTAAAGTTCAGTCAGACTGGCTGAGTGAATAAAAAAAAGAAATTAGTGCATAAGCCTTTTTTCATTTCTAAAGGGAATAATAGCGCAATCAGTTCGCCGCACTGCCCTATTTACGACGCAATATAGCTCGTGTTACAACAAAATATAGTGCGTATTCCACGAAACATTTTATTCCTTAGATTAACAGGTTTCCTTAATTCATCGTCGAGCACATACACAATCGGCACGTGTTCTATGTGTATTTATTTGTCAACAACAGTGAACAGTGAACCAAAAAATATGGACGCACAAAAATATATAGAGAGTCACGCTTGGACTTTTAAATCTACCGCCTATAGTCTACACTATTCAGTCTTAGTCGTACACTAGCAAACTGAATTATATCTCTACTAAGTTCCGTATAGGAAAACATCGTGAGGAAACGTCTGTCTCTGATAATTTGGAAGTATTTCGATGACATGTGAAGGCAACGTGAGGTTTTCTTCGCCGTTGCTATAATTTGTTAATAGGTACAAATTTTTACATTCACGAAAATTCGTGTGCCGACGGAAAAATTGTGTCGCACAAGTACAAGATACAGCAACGTAAATCTGTTTGAAGACGCAAAAAAAAAATATTCATGTGCAGAGTGTCGGAGGCGCTGATCTTCGGCGCATGGATGATGGGGCAGGCGCTGGCGTTTGCGCCGAACTTCGGCGCGGCCATGCAAGCGGCCGGGCGCGTCATGACGCTGCTAGCGCGCAAACCGCGCGTCGAGAGCCCGCCCGCGCCCGTGCTGCCCGAAACCTATGTAAGTATACAACATGTAACATAATTAACGCACATCCTGAAAGTAGTTTGCTCGGAATCGTTTACTGAATCGATTTCACACACTGACTTTTTAGTTAAACATATTTATGCATTGATTATTTACTAAATTAGTTGTACTAATTCCGGAAGAATGTTGTGGTTACAGTACATATGCACAAACGCAAAGACTTTAACGTGCTTGAAATAATGTAAATTTTTCTTTATTTTGTATTGAATGACGGAATTTGTATTAATACAAATAAAACTGCTCTTTTAAAAGTCTTATTGCCTTGAGTTACGGTCCATTTCAGTTTGTTTTGACTGTACAGGTTTAGTGTGACCGTAATTTACGTAATTTTAATAATTTTTGGGATAAAAAATTACTTATATTAAAAATTACTTATATGAAATCGATTCAGTAAACGATTCTGAACAAACTACTTTCAGGATGTGCGTTAATTATGTTACATGTTGTATATCTGCTCCATTATTTAAAATAGAGTTTGAAGCTACTCGTATAGCTAGATGTACGGCTGAAAAAAAATAAAAAATTTCCAACTTTTTCTTCAGATATCGACTATTCCTGCATGTGGTGCAGGCACATGGCTAAGAAACTGATAAAATGCGATTCTATCATTTAGAAGGATTTCCATAAATGCTTAATACCTTCTCTTCGCTATGACTTCTTAATCGTCAAATTAAGTGTGGTTTCCGTCCACAACGTGCCACATTACGATGAGGTTGACACTTGGAAAAATAGTTCGCATATTTCTCCAAATATTAATTTATATGATTTTTTTATTTGTGGGAATAGATATGTAGGTCTAACAATACAAGTATCCCTGCGACTAGTATAATCTATAGTGATAAATGCTCTACACTACTGAATCAAATATCTTCAATGTATTGAAGGCGTTGCTTAGCTGTGAGCAATTTCTTCTGGGCTCGTATTTAGCCCGGTGTTTCCCAGATGAGTGTTACGTTTGCGCATTAAGGGTCTGCAAATAGTTATATAATAAAAAATATGCAGAGGTTTTTTTTTATCATTAAGGAATAAAATCAGTGCATCCTTGATCATCATATAGTAAGTGGATACTGTACCTCATAACCTTGGCTCATAATATACAACCTCCGTTAATAATTAAAATACAAGTGCATTATCAACCCGGAAGACTAAAATAGAATGCCCTATTTCCAGTAAAAATGGTTTCCGGTTCTCTACACTCACCATACGAAACACATCAGCACTAGGCTTCTAGACTGCTATTTTACATTGGTATTCTGTGAGAGCGTGGTCCTTTTCCTTATTCGTGCTACAATAATACTATAGCTGTAGTATGGCCCTACCACCTATCTCTAAAAAAACATAACGTGAATGTTCAGGTAGCAAGTGGGAAGATCCAGTACAAGAGTGTAAGGTTCCGCTACCCGACGCGGCGCGAGGTGGAGGTGCTGCGCGGACTCTCGCTGGTGGTCCCGAGCGGCAAGCGCGTGGCGCTCGTGGGGCCCAGCGGCTGCGGCAAGTCCACGCTCATACAGCTGCTGCAGCGCCTGTACGATCCGGATGACGGTTCCGTGGTGAGTGAGTTCTTGTCTGCCATTCAACTACCGTCGTCCACGGTTGCTAGTTCAAGCATTTTTAGCTTAGATAGAATGATCAACGGGAACATTCTTAATAATCTTAACCCATATTGTCCCGTTGGTGCCCTAAGTTGTGATAGACTATACTCCCCCCCCCCCATGAGGCACTCTATGACAGAGTTCTATGTTCAGCAGATGACTTTTGATAGGCAATACGATAGACATCAACGCGTTTGCGGCAGACTTCAACGGCATAGTTAAAAGAGAATATTCATTCGTTATTTTTACACTCACAAAATACAAGGACTATATATCTATATCTAGTAATAGTAATAGAATAAAATAGTTTTGTTTAATATAGAATATAAGTTATTCTAATTGAAAGTACTTTTTTGTTTTTCCCATTCGTTCGGAAAAAAACCGTGTCCTAATTTCAACAGCCCTTATACGTGGTAGAGCCACGTTGCAGCTATATTACAGTTGTAGCACGAATGAGTTAGCTCGATTGTGGAAGGACCACGATCTCACAGAATACCAGCATAAAATAGCAGCTTAATACTGCTGTGTTTCGTATGGTGAGGGTAGAGATCCAGAAACCCTTTTTTACTGGAAGTGAGGCATTGCATCTTAGTCCTCAGGGGTGACAACGCATCTGCCTTTTGATTCTTAATCGAGGATAGATGTAGATGTCTATGGGCCAAAGCATCCACTTACCATCTTGTGGACTGGGTGCTCGTTTGTCACCCTTATTCTTAAAAAAATCTATGAATATGTGCTCCTCGCCACGAATACATTTATTGGATTTTTATATTTTACTAGCTTTACACCCCGTGGTTTCTCCTACATTAAGTCAATTTTTCCTGATAGTAAGTGTCGATCATCGCCTATGAACAACAGCAACAGCAGGAAAATTTCAGGTGCGTTGCCAGCCTTTTTAAAAGCAGTAAGCTTGTATAGAAATATTGCGAGGAAGAACACTCCTAGTATATCGCAAAGTCTTGGTGGACTGCCAAACATCCAGTTGGTGTGGATGGTACCGTGAGTTTAATCCTGATATGCGCTGGTGAAATTTGGCGACTGAAATTAATCCGACATTTTTTCTAAGTCCTCCCCGTGGACGTAGCGGTAGATAATGCAATGGGATGCAACATTTCTTCGTAGCGCCAATAAATCGAGCTGATCAGAAAGAACTCGTTCGCCGACGATTCGCGCCACTCTCTGCTGGGATGCGGTCAAGTGGAAGGCGTTGGCACTTTGGTGTCCCGGTCTAGAGCTGAGAACAAAAATTCATGTGAGGGCGAACTTGCGCCTTGAAAAGTTGCAAACGCCAAACTTTTTAGAGGTTAATTTAGCCTTGTTTTCCAAGTGACCCCGGAACTCTACGTCATACAATATGCCGATGACGAGGATTCCGATGCTGGCTAATTCAGCATGAAGATTGTTAGTGCCCTGAAATTTAGGAGATATAACAAAGGGCTTTATTAAAGCTATAAACGCGTAAACCTGTGTCTTCTGATGCTTAAACTAGACTAGAGTTATCTCCACCTTGCGCCCTAAGATCGAAACTCGTTTGCCGGTGAGTAAAGAAGAAACCCAAACTTCCCTGCCGAAACCCAGTGGGATTAATATATATAGAAACAAAAAAACATACGTGCAGCTCACTCGCGACAGAAGTTAAACCTTCAAAAGAATTCAAATATAAAAGACAAATACTTTACGGTAAATGATTTATTTAATATTATAATTTAAACTACAAGTTCGGCATAAAATATAAGAAAAATTAATTTTATAGTAAATAAATGAATCAATCATTTTATATATATATATATATATATATATATATATATATATATATATATATATATTATACACATAGATATTATATATTTTTCGAGTAAAATTATAATAGCGCCACCTACTTACCTCTATAGATAGTCACTTTATCGAGCAACTGATTGACACCAATGGTGGTCGTAAAATAGACGCTAGATGTAGATGGTCTGAATTTGTGAAATCATGAATTTTTTTCAATGTGGTTAATTGTATTAGTTAATTTTTTTTACTGTTTACTGCTGCCATTTCTATATGAAAATCAAAGATTATGAAAAGTGAACCATACAGATGGGGAACGCACGAAACTACCTACTACCAGTTTTGATAGTTATTTTTTAATCAAATTAGTATTTCTTGGACTCATTTATTTTATTAATTGTTTTATTTAAACAGCATATTTTCTATATTATGCAGTTTAAATATATCCGACCATGTTTAAAATACCTAAAGAAGTCTTCGACATTGTTAATGTACTTTTAAAGGTACAGGACAGCCACTTATTTATATGACGAGTAGATTAATTTAATTTCCTTTCGAATGTTTATACTCTTCGATATACCTTACATAGTACTCACTAATTACAAAATGATTTATATCAATTTTACGTGGGACACTCAATAAGTTTTAAGATATACTAAAAGTATTCTACATTCTGTTCGTATTTATTTTACATCTTTTCAAAATATTCTCCATTATGCTCTATGATAATAATAATAATATTTATTGAATCCAAACATACTTAAACAAAAAAGCTTACAAAATTACATTGACATAATTTAACTTAATACTATATTATCTTTAGCAACTGTGCTAGGTCACAGACCTGTGTTACAGCTACGAAACGCTCCCCATTTAAATATATACCAAATAGAAAAACAAAAACATAAAACAATGTTGTGTGTGTGTGTGTGTGTGTGTGTGTGTGTGTGTGTGTGGGTGTGTGTGTGTGTGTGTGTGTGTGTGTGTGTGTGTGTGTGTGTGTGTGTGAGAGAGAGTGTGTAGTGTATGTGTGTAAAATATGTGTGTTTGCGTGTAATTACGCGCGCGCGTGTGTGTGTGCGTGCGTGTGTGTGTGTGTGTGTGTGTGTGTGTGTGTGTGTGTGTGTGTGTGTGTGTGTCGTATTTTGCTAAACAGTTTGCATTTTTACCTATCTATATTTAATAATTTCTCAGTTTTCTCATAAGATAAAGCCATTAAAAACTTAGTTAGAGCTTGCTTATATTTAAAACCTGTTAGTGTGTATATCGTTATAATATTGCTAATTTTTTTATAAAGATAAGGTCCCGAGAAGTTTATTTGTCTTTGAGCATAGAATGTGTAAAATTTATCTGGTATAATTTGATCTTTCCTTCTTAACTTTTGAAATAGATTTAAGTCACAGTTATTGTACTTATGTGTTTTAAGTACAGATTTTAAAATAAATAGCTGTCGGACTGTCAGCACATTTACTTCAGAGAACAAATTACTTGTGGAAAACTTAAAAGGTTTAGAAAGCATAACTTTTAACACTCTTTGAGATCTTTTAATGCGCAAAATATAAGTTTTGTAAGTGCCTCCCCAACCAGTAATACAGTATGACAATAGAGAATGGCAGAGAATATTATATATGATTTTGATTAGTTCGATTGGAATATGGCTTAAACGTTTAAAAACTGGTATAAGTTTTATAATGGTACTTTTTAATTTGTTAATATGCTCTTACCAATTTAGAAGGTAATCAACAGTTACACCTAAATATTTAACAGATTCAACTCTCTCTATGGTCTGACAGTTACATAAAAGTGAAGAAGAGTTATCACACATATGTGCTTTCAGAGAATAAGAGTCAATTTCATGTTGACCTATCGAAGATTTCGTAAAAGTAAGGTATTCGTCTTATCAATGTTCAAGGTTAGAAAATTCATTCTCAGCAAAGACTTACCCTCATCGAGACCTATCTGTGCTAAACCAATGCATTCACGCCAGGAGGGTGCATGAAACAGTAAAACAGTGTCATCAGCATAGGCAACGATTTTACAGCTGCACATTTTAATCCCAGATAGATCATTCACATATATGAGGAATAAGGTAGGGCCAAGTATACTATCTTGAGGTACGCCATAGGTAGTTTTCACCGGTTAAGCTTCCAATTCTTACAAGTTGAGATCTATTTGATAGATAACTTGTGAACAACTTCAGAGATATACCCCTGATACCTAGTTTTTCCATCTTTGCTAATAGTATCGGGACAGAGACGGTATCGAATGCCTTTGCGGGGTCCAGGAAAATTCCTATACATTTATTATTACTGTCAACATGTCTTACAATGAACTCTGTTAGAGATAAATTTGCGTCTTCAGTAGATTTTCCATTTACAAAACCAAATTGATTTTCAGGAATTAAGTTATATTTACAAAAATATGGTTTTACACGATTATTTAATAAACGTTCTAAAACTTTAGATAGTGCTGGCAGAATAGAAATAGGACGATTTTTAATAATACTAGTTTTTACGGAATTTATCGCGTATATTTAACTTTTTAAATACCCGAAGTTTCAAACGCTTTACAGCACTCATGGTCACGGGCGGGACTGAGATGTTCAACGTCCAGATGTCATAGTTAACCGCGGTTACCATAGATTAAAATTTAACTTTTGTTCCGATCTACACAGTATGAACTTATGGTATCTTGAAGTCTTGCAGTTGTATGCTTGGGTTGGGATTTAATTTTATTTATTATAGGATCCCAAGCAGATGGTAGCACCCAGCCATCTTCACTATTGAAATTAGGATGTCTTTTGATTACAATAGCCTTGCGAATCATCCTTGGAAGGAATCGGTGTGAAAAACCAAGGATGCTTGAAAAGCTTTGGATAATGCAACTGTAGTATACCATTCAGAGATGACTGACCTGCAATTTTCCAGCATTGACGTCGACAAATGTCCGCTCCGCTAAAAGAAATTGCCATCATTTTGCCACCGTTACGAGGTCTCTGCAGTTTTGTCGCAAAGATTACCTTTTATATTCCGGATCATATTGATAGATCCATGTCTTGTCACAAGTAACGATTTCTGAAACACGCCTAGATGCCCCGTTTTCAAGACGCATTTCATGGCACCAATCCACACGAGTCTACTTTTCGCTTTTGGAGAGCAAAGGAGGGATCCATCGACGACAAAGCTTCCTCACTCCAAGATGTTGATGTAGGATAGTACGAATGCTCCCCGAACTAATACAATCTTTTCGATGTCTGTATATGTGATTCATCGGTCTTCTCGCACCAACATTTCAGTAGTCCATACATTTACAGCATTGACTGCTTCGTTGGTCTAGTGGTTGTAGTAGGCTGATCATGAGGTCCTGGTTTCGAATCCCGGGTCGGGTCAAAAAATCAATTATTGAGTTTTTCTGTCAAGAAATTCGCAGTAACTGCCCGGAGTCAGGAAGTTGGCGGTGTCTCACCCCCGTGCCTCGGAAAGCACGTAAAGCCGTTGGTCCTGCGCCTGATCTCTCTCCCGGTCGTATCGGTTTACCATCCCATCGGATTACGAGAGTGAGGGAACAGAGAGTGCACCTGTGCTTACGCATACACTTGGGCACTATAATCCTGTCCTGCGCCGATGGCTAGCCTCCGTTGAGGCAGGCCGCCGTGGCCGAAATTCGGTCAGGAGAACATTATTATATTTTCAGCCATTACTGCTGTTTGCGGGGCCCCGCTTCTTTGGTCTTCTTTAAGGTTATTTTTTCCCTTTCGAATTCTGCAAACCACCATTGTAAACTTAAATGTTCGGTTAAATCAAATTTAAAATCATAATAGATCATAGCGCGCAAATGTTCACGGTTAAGATCCATCGTTTTAAATGGAAGCGTTGCAGGAAAAGTAATAGTACTTTGTTTTTTTTTTAATATAGAGCAGCTGGCTTTTACTTTTAAATAATTTGCCTTTTAGAAACATATAACACGGGTGCGTTCCATTTTTAAATTTCGATCATCTCAAAATTTATTGAGTGATCTACGTACGATGTTGAGGTTTGGCCGTTCTTCACTGCTTGTTTGTTCCATAGGCACACGACACCTTCGTACCTTGTTGAACCAAACGCATAAGCGACGCCATTCCGGCGGCGTTTACAACTTTTTTCTCGCGAGCTTTGAGCTATAATGTAAATAATCTCATTTTCTCCCCCGTTAAATCTTATGAATTTATGTGTCTGTCCCTTTTTACTGTCACTTTTTCGTTTCATAGACTTTCAAATAACAACAATGCTAAAGAAGTTTTCACTTTAAAAACTTGTAACTAAAATTTTATTATTTTCAGTATCTAGACGACCACAGTATTACAGGCGATATGAGTCTTTCAACACTTCGAAAGAATCTCGGTATCGTCTCCCAAGAGCCCGTTCTGTTCGACCGAACGATAGCAGAGAACATTGCGTATGGAGACAACACAAGAAACGTTCCTATGGACGAAATAATCGAAGCAGCTAAGGCTGCCAACGTGCACACATTTGTTGCTGCTTTGCCTTCCGTGAGTACATCATGATTGCTTGATTCTTATAATGGTCTTTTAGTTTATTTTTTCGGTTTCTACAATATTATTGTCATAAATTTATATATTTAAAAAATATTAAATCATCAATCCCTTCTAACTATGTACATTTTTTATTCGTTTACTCAATTTCGTTTCGTTACTTATTTTGAGCCGATGAAACTCTTGATGGTAATCGCAATCAAATATTTTTGTCATATCCATTTCTATGACTACTCGTAACTCCTAAACTAGTCGTCGATCGAACAGTGAAAATTGTGCGAGAATTATAATAAAGTTACATCTGTATAATGGTACGTTTAAATTTTCAGATGAGTAACTCGTCATTTCATTCAATATAGATTTTACAAACATTGATAACGTATGTCTCGCTGCTACGACATTGTGTCCACTAATTATATAGTTGTATGTACAGGAATTGTGTCTACTTAACTTTTGTGGACTCACTAATATTTAAAATGAAAAAAGATAAAAACATAGCTGAAGAAGAAATACTTAGTATTAAGTAGAATATATAATAGTTTCGCTCTTGTGAAATTTGTAATTTTAGCTGAACTTATATTTTCTTGTATATTTTGTCAAATGAAGGTATTAGAGAAAATTATAACGGTAGATTAGCCACAAGAGTAGATTTTATCTAAATATGTGGATTGGCTAATTAAAAAAAAATTATAGTTCACGTATCAAGCGATTAATGACGAGAATGTGAACACCGATACGAATACACTGTACGTTCCTTTAACACGTGCTATAAAACCTGTATAGTCTTACTACTGTGCCCATAGACACTACGCTTTGCGGGCGGGTTGGCAGCCGCTGTTTTGTACTATTCTGAGTCGTTATCAGGAAGATGCTGTTGCCAGTCGCGTGTGTCAGTTTCCCTCTGTAGCCTTATACGGCACCCACGGGACGGAATGGGTTGATGGAATCCCTTTTGCCGTCCACACATAGCAACAAAGCGTGGCGATTAAGTCGAACCTGTTCATTCGATCATCAGTCAAATTGACAATTTACGTTTTGATGAAGAGGAGGACGATAAATATTCACAATGTGACGCCATCTTATGTAAAGGGCTACGAGACGCGTATCGGAGCGCGCGCTTCGCAACTGTCGGGTGGACAGAAGCAGAGAATTGCGATCGCGCGCGCTCTCGTCAGGAACCCGCGCGTTTTGTTGCTCGACGAAGCGACCTCGGCTCTCGACACACACAGCGAAAAGGTAGCATTATGTTTTGTCAGTACGAAGTTTATAATTAGTCTCAAGTTTAAACTCTCATATTTAGGGGAGTATGTTTCAATAAAATATACGAACAATAATGCAAAGAGTTCGTAATTTGACAGCAAATGTCAAATATCGCACATAGTGGTGCCGCATTAAATCACCGTCGATTGTTTGGTATATGGAGTGTAGAAGTAAGGAGTACAGACTGTGTATTAAAAAGTATCCATAGAAAACCGTTAAATAAGGGTGGCGTCACTATAGTTACGGGCTAAATTTTAAAACACGTGCCGAAAAATATTACTGGGATAGATGACATATTCGAGGTTAATAATCTAAAATAATTTTATTTAGTAAATAACTAAATAAAATTATTTTAGATTTTAGAGCTACTGAACAGTTTAGCAGCACACTTCAAACCGTCGTCGTCAACTGCTAAGTTCGTTTCATCCCAGTAGCTACTCCAGCGCTGTTGTTGAGAGTTTTTGACAGTTTTTGAACAGTTATTTACCGCTTACAGATGACCACTTTTTAACTATTCTACTATGGGAGTTAGTACTCCTTACTTCTACACTCCATAGTTTGGTACTAATATGTAATTTGACTTTATGTTCCCATTTACATCGGTAATAATGCGGCAAAATTGTGAAAATGTACTGATATTAGGTGACTGATACACCCTTAACGTTAGAATAAACTCGTCACCTATAATAAAGCTTAGTAGCTTGCATTTTTTTCTTCAGATAAGAATAACACAGTAAAATATTACTGGTAATTAGTTCGTAACGGGCTCATTACCGGTAATTGGGTCTTACTTTTAGTAATAAATTCAATATTTGGTTATAAATGTAGAATAGGTAAAAGATTCCAAACCACCACGCTATATTACAACTGATTTTTCTCTTTGCTTCGGTGTAGGTGGTGCAAGAAGCTCTGGACCGCGCTAGTGAAGGCCGCACTTGCCTTATAATAGCACACCGCCTGGCTACCATTCAGAGCGCGGACATTATCTGCGTCATCGATAAAGGCGTGATCGCCGAAATGGGTACTCACAGGGAACTCATCGCGAGAAAGGGAATCTACGCGCGGCTGTATGAGCTGCAATGCGGCTTCATTGAGGAGTCCGAGGAGAACATCGAAAGCGGCGCTGCTTAAGTTGCAGAATATTGAAGTGCTTCATTCATGCTTGTCTCCACCGTTTCGATTTTCCGATAGACTGCTACAGTAGGCAAGTTAAATAGCGCCTAGACCCAAATCGAGATGGCGACCTTATTAAAAATAATTCTAATTGTGACATACATTTGAATCATAAACTATTTTTATAGTGGGATTTCTGTCCCGATCGGATTTAAAATATAATCATCCTAATGATTTCTCATATTGACACGAAAATTAGACATTGAATAAAAGTATTTTTATAGATTTTATCGCGTTTAATTTATTTTGATTCACGACGTTTCGAGTGCTTTACAGAACCTATTTTCGCCGCCAGTACGTCCGATTAGATCAACCACAAATTCTAGTAAAATAACATTGGTTTCAAGGATATTCCGCGAGTCTATTGAAATTATAAAAATCCAAATTCTAATATAGAAATTATAAATATCCAAATTCTAATATATAACATGGCTGGGTACTTGCAAGACTTCAAGATAGTATAAGTTCGTTCTATGTAGATCGGACCAAAAATTAATTTCACAATAGCTCAAGGTAGCTCGGGTTAACTATAAAATCCGGACGTCAATCCCTTCCCCCCCCCCCCGTGAAAATGGGTACTGTAAAGCACTTAAAATGTCGTGAATTAACAAAAGTTAAATTAAAAGTGATAAAATCCCCAAAATTAGTTTTATTCAATATAGTCAACTTAAAGCTAATCGTTGTCTCATGTTTGATTTTACCTCTTGTACAATGTGTACGTACATTATTACAAAGCATCGTGTATAACGTGGGTAGCTATAAAAAATAATGCCATGACTTTTGTCTAAACATTGTTATGTTTATACGACCTGGGGACCTTCAAGAACAGAGCGTACTCTTTTCTAAAGGGCCGGCAACGCACCTGCGACTCCCCTGGTGTTGCGGTTGATCATGGGCGGCGGTAGTCACTTAACATCAGGTGAGCCGCATGCTCGTTTGCCCCCTCTTCTTTAAAAAAAATGTTAGTCTAAGTCTAAGACAATGTTCTGTAAAATTAAGATTCATTTAATAAGCTTAAGTAAGTAGGAGAAAAAAATTGTGCGAACAATCCGCTATAGATTTGATTGTTGATAGATAAATTGATAGATATCAGTGAGATAAATTGATTTGAAGCTTTTTCATTATGGTGTTAATACACCAATCGATCGATCGATGGTAGAATCGATTAGTCAACGTCGATCGATCTCCTTGATTATTCGAGGATCGACCCCGCTCCAACGACCGCTCCCTATTGTCCTTTTCAGAATACATTTTAAAAGGTGATGACGAGCCCACCACCACATCGATTTATTGTCGATCAATGTCGATCAATGATTAAAAACCGTTTTACCGACCAGTATCCGTCGATTAGCTAAAGCTACCACACTACACCAACCGATCGACATTGACGTCGATCAATGACATCGATCGACAACTGATCGATTGGTGTGGTATTAACCTATAGAGCCTTTTCCACTTGTCGGGTGTTGGTATTGACAGAAAATCAGTTGCTCTAGTGGCAGAACATTTTATATGAAGTTGTTCACACTTTTCCGACATGTCGGGTATTTTGCCAGCCCTCTACGTCCGTAAAAAAATTGCGTCGATTCTCATTCACCAAGGAGTAACTACGGCGCTGTTTGCATCATGTAGAATGTCGGGCTCGGCAACCCTCTGTATATAATGGCGCGCACGCAGAGCTGTTGTACCCTATATATTATACGTACGCTTGGTGTTTATAATAATGAAAAAGATAACAGAAATCTTAAAGATTTTATCACACTTATTTAAAAAAAGATCTTATGGATTTTTTTATTTTTTTTTTGCTTATTTCTTTATTTTCTTCTAAAATAATACATTACAACAAAAGCTTCGTCGACGTCCATCGTATATAGTCGCCTGGCATAGACTGCCACAAAATGGCTTCAGCTTTAATCGGGTCCGACAACCGACTAGTGTGAACAATAAGAGTAGAAAGTAGAGTAAGAGTAGAGTGAAATATTAACGTTATAAGGCGGATAGACAATAGAGAAAGTGATTGCTGTAGTTCAGTTATTATGTAGTTATGTAAACACTCAAAGTAGGTAAAAGTTATAGTAAATCGTATTATTTTCATTACTAATACTTTTAAAAAAGTGTACTTACTTTTTACGACATTTTTGGCATAAAGAGGCCTTTTACTAATTAAAAAGTAAAAAATTAAACGTTCTGTAGTATATTAGATATTAATAAAGCAGCGGATGATGCCAATTTATGTATAGTGTATGGAGACAATAATAAATATTTATAAAGTTACAGCATATACGGTCCAACTACTGGATACAGGGTTTCGTGCTCACTTCATATGTTTTCGAAATATGTTTTTTTTATTCAGTCACGTTACCGCACGATGATTTTATTTTTGTCGAACACGTGATAAATCTGTACAAAACGATTATATATAAATATTATTTCCACACGTTGCAAATGTTAATAAGTACGTAAAATGATAAATAAGATAAATGTAAAAGATAACCGTTCTTCATGCTAAAAATCCTTTATATAGAAGAAATTAACCGACTTTTAATACTTCTTTTAAATTTCCTATCCATAGAATACTATATTATGTATGTACTATATTATTCTATGTTCCTATCCCATAGAATACTATAATACACAATAGAATGGCTGTCAACCTTATTTTGTACTAGGGTCAGCGTCGCTGGGAGCACATATAAGCAATTACGCAATTATTAAGCTGTGTTGACAGACTGAGTAAATTTAAACATTTTAGACTTTTGATTAATGTTCAAGATCATCATTAAAAAAAATCGTTTAAATTTTAATACATATTTATTTGCAAACAGTGTGCAATTTGGCATTTTCTAAATAATTTGCATGCGAAATTTGGAAACAATCGTGTTGACAGTTATACGTGTGAATTGACATGTTAGTGACAATTTAGTGGCTACACGGGCTCCGCCCACTCCTCCGTTCTATTATGTATGTATTGTATTACTCTATGTTCCTATCCCATTTAGACATTCCTCAAACCTTCAACTTTCCCTATATACCTTATATATTATATCCTGACATTCCCCTATAAAAGACGGTTTTTCTATATAAAAAATATATTAACGTCCCGCCCTGGCTCTGCCTTGATGGAATCCATGAATAAATATAAAGTAATAATATAATATAATAAAATATAATAAATATAATAATAAAGTTTAACATCAACGACCACTTATTTTATAATTTTTTTGATTTCACAAAAAAAATCTATAATTTTGCCTATTCTGTTAGTGAATTTCATCATCGGTTCGACCATTTGGGCGATAAGTACGGACAGACAGACTGACAAAAAATTTAAAAATGGTTTTCCATGTTTTATTGGCATGCAAATAATCCCTTTAGCTCTATTAGAGGCAGTTATTTCGATAGACACTGCCTGTCATGTACCTTAATATGGGATGATAGGAGATTTTACGGTATTTTCTACGTTGAAGATAATTTTTTTTAATTGAATATTCGCTTAAATGTAAATATATAAATATTATACAAATGGACCTAATAACTATAATTAATAATTTCATAATTAATATAGGAAACTTTTCCATCTATGGCTTATTGTACTAATTGATTTTTGCTAAATATCAAGATTGTTTCTAATTTCGTAACGTATTTTACTTCGATAGCTTAATTCCAGAATAAGAGGACATTTTCGGCGAAAAACAAAAATATCTATTCAGCAGATGAAAAAAATATTAATCCTCAATTTTTTTTAAATTGAATTATTTCTTTACATATAGGATTTAGTTGGAAATTTAAGTTTTACAAGGAAATTTAAGTTGAATTAAAGATGTTTTTGCGAGTAATTTTAAGTTAATAATGTACCTGAAACCGACTTTTCCTAAGCTCGTTCCTTGTCCAATTTCTTCCATTTTATTCTTTTACTTATTGCTTCGCCCCTTTTTTTTTTATAGAATAAGGGTTCTATGAAGCGCGTTGCATGATACGTTCAGAAGTTCCACATGGCTTCGAGACTGTTTTTATAGGTCTGATAAATCGATGTACAATACACAATTAAGAGTTTCTTACTCTGTGATCGAAGTCAAAACCTATCGCAATAAAAACATCTGGGGTATTGTACCTTTACCTTAATTTTTCCTTACAAACATCCCAATTAGATTGAACTTAATTGCTATCTAAAGAGTAAATATGAAAAAAGAACAATTGTAAATAGACAATTCAAATTATTTTAGAACTTTTTTGTTTGTGTTTTACGTAGTTAGTAATATTAACATATTGAACATGTATGGCTTTACAACGCTGGTACCCTTACAAATTAGCCTCATACTCATCATCACAGCCCAACAACAACAACAAGTTGACTGTTGAACATAGGCCTTCACCAAAGAATGCTACAAAGCACGTTCCTGAGCCGACTGCATTGTTCAACTTCCTGTATTGCTTACCAGGTCGTCACTTCAACTAGTGAAGGATGTTGATTCATAGAAATATGAGAAAAGTGATAGTTCAGTTTAAATAAATAGAACTCATAAATAACAACTCTCGAACAATAAAAAGATAACTAAATATGTGTACAGTGTAATCGAATACCGTACAGAAAGCTCTTTATGTGGCCTACAAATCATTGTTTTTGATCTGCATGTGTATATATATGTGTAATTTATGTATATAAAACGTCGCATAATACGTGTATATAAAACTCCGCGACACATGAAGAATTTTTAGTGTGGAGTAACGTTTTTTTTTAGAAAATCAAAATTAAGTTTCTTTTATTTTTAGATATATATGAACTATTAAAAACTGACATAATCAAAGTCTACATTCACCAACGTCTTATAGAAAAGAAAAGTTGGAAGAAGGAAAAAAGAAAAAAACCTAATCAAATAATTGTCGTAATTCTTCATACATGACCAGTCTTTTTCTGCCATTTATAAATTGGCAGATTAATTGTTGAGCTTGGTAGACGAATTAGTGATGACGTCACTGTTTTTATGGGTCACAGGTACCTAGCTTAATGTATGTATAGTATAAAAAGCATAGTCTGTTAAAATAAAAATAAATCGCTTGTAGAAAACCTGGTCTATTTTTAAAACTGCTTCAGACGTACTTTTTCAAAATCATTTGTCTACATGCAAAAAAGATATTAAATATTACTAAAAACCATGGTACCTACTAACAATACCTGTTATGGTGTGTAATCGAGAGAAAATTATAAGTGTTATGCATAGTTTTGTTCTTTATCTGCCCGCATTAATTTGCTGTTCACAGAAGGCTTCACGCATCAATCACACACATTTTACACAAGGTAAAATGTAAAAATATTTGATAACGCTCAAAGTATGTAGTTCATGTTCATGTAATTATATTTTAAGTGTATTTCTATTTAAATAAAATAATTGAAAACTGTAACACCGTTGTTTTTATTTTCGAACATCCTTGGCAATACTACAATACAATACAATGCTATGACATTGACATTCTTTTTTTATAGGCCTTGGAAAGTCCATTGCTGGAAATGATTTCTTCCCGTTGGGAGAATTTCTTGTTTTTCTAATTTTGAAAAATGCTCATCGTCACGACAGCCCTTCACAAGTCCATAGGTATGGAATGTAGAAGTAGTACCAACTCCCATAGTAGAATAGTTTGAAAAAATGGCCATCTGTAAGCAGTAAATAACAGTTCGAAAACTCTCCACAACAGCGCTGGAGTAGCTACTGGGATGAAATGACCTTAGCATTTGTCGACGGTTTGAAATGTGCTGCTAAACTGCTCAGTAGCTCTAAAATTTAAATAATTTTATTTAGCAAATATAACCTCGAAAAAGTCGTCTATCCCACTAATATTTTTCGGTACGTTCTTTAAAATTTAGCCCGTAGCTATAGTGGCGTCCCCTTATTTAACGATTTTCTATGGGCAGTTTTTAGAACACAGTCTGTGCTCCTTACTTCTATACTCCATATCCATAGGCCTCCCACAAGGAATACAAAACATGGTCCTGAGCCATATGACCGGCTCCCTGCTACTTTCACTTACTAATCTGTTGGGCTATGACTTTTATTCTCATTCTACTGAGGGGTATCTCCATATTGGATTCTACCACACAGAAAAAATCCGAGCTACCTCTCCACGTAATTGCGGCTTATTTCGTTTATCCACCCAAAAGAATCCACCCTAGGGTGGACACTCAGAAACGCGTGTCCATCTACCAACCCGGACGGGGTGAATAATTGGAATTCACTTTTATCAGGGGGCACGGCAGTACCCCCAACGACTTATTATATATAGACACGTCATGAACGAACATCGCGGTGCTTAAAAACGGCGAAAATACTAGAATTACTTATACGCGTGAAGAAAGAGAAAGAAAATATGACACCGTACGGCGGGATGCCTGTTGCTTGACTACTGCATGCGCCGGCCGCCATTAGACGGCGTCGTCGAATAAAACGAAATTAAATTAGGTAGTTTTGTGAACTTACGCATTAAATGCATTGATATATTAATAGGGGAAGATAGGTCACTAAATCAAAGCGCCCGGTCCTACAAAACTACGGGATTGCCCGTACTTGGCTCGTAGTGACACTCAGTCGCGCGCGAAACGTCGTTGATCATACAGCTCTTTAATTTCAGTTCTTTTGGTATTAAATACTCATTAAAATGACTTATTGTGCAGCTAAACAGTGTGCTAATAATTCAAGAAAGAAAAATAAGATACACGGGATTACTTACCACTCGTAAGTATAGCTAAAAATTCTATTTTGTTGAAAATTATGGTAATATTTATTGTCGACTTCGCCATGTTTGTAAGAGCGAGATAGATAATAAAAACATGCGTGAGAGACACGATACGCACGCGATGCCCGATTTCGTGATGACGCGATTTCGCTCGCACAACTACGACGTTTCCTATTTCTGTCCTTGTCTATCGTTAAATGTAATTTTGCGGTTAAGATAACAGATGTGTAAGTTTTGGTGCTTGTAGTCGTGCGCCGAGCCCAGGTTTAGTGATTGCAATATTAGCGTGTAACATATCTTCCCTTTTAATATATCAATGATTAAATGACACATTTTTGTCTTTAACTTTTGGGGTATAATTTGTACATCGTCTGAAAACACACGACGGCGTGTTTTCTTTATGTTTTGCACACAGGTTTACACACACGAATCACGATATAATAAATTAAAAACAAACGTAGCGTCGCGCGACAGGTTGGTGCGTAAGTAAGCGCGATGTGGTCAATTGGCTTCATTTCATGTTGCCATTTTAGAGTGCGGACAACGTATCTATAAGTTTATACATCATTGAGTACCCTCGTCAAGTCGAGCAAAAAAGCGGCATGGCGGTACCATACTTTTCTCGAAGCAATTCAGGCCATTTTAGACCCCCTGTAACTTTGTTGTGGAGAAAACTAGAAACCTAAATTTTGAGAAACCAAGCAGGCATTGTATAGACACGGTATATTTCAAATTTCATTCAATTTGAACCAGTAGTTTAGGAATTATAATTAGTCAAAATTTCTTAATTTCGTCACTCACTGACTGACCGATCATCAAAACTCTAAAGCACTTTTAGCAGACATAGAAGCTTCAAACTTAGAACACAATTAGTGCTTAGTGTATAAATCAAGGAAAAACTAAAATATTTTAAACCGTATAAATAACTTTGTAATCCCATATAAAGATATAGGACTACAAAGTTACATTTGCAGTGAATGAATCAGTGTACCTGTATATGTATAATATAATGGAATAAAAAGAGTAGATAGGTACTTTGTTGGTAATCAAGAAGTATAAGGTACCATAAGAAAAAAGTAGGACTATCTGCAAAAAGTAATGAGACGTCATCAAAAACATAACATGCAAAAAAAAACTAAGTCTCGCAACTCAGTTCTTCTACCGTCAAAAGTTGTGAGATCCATGTAATACCAAGTCGGTTAATTTATTCAGTCTCTACTTAAGTGTCCTTCTGTCTTAAGTTATTACGTAATTAGCTAACATAACAACATCTTATTGTGACCATATCAATATTAAACGTCTTTTATGTTTTAAATAAATAGATTGACTTGGCAATCGCGATCGAATTTAATATAATATGCATTACTTGTGGGATACATTGTGTTTTCATGCGATGGCCCAAGTCGATATAAATAATAAAAACAAATTAATTAACTTACTAACTAATTAACTTAATTTTTAATAACCACAAACCTTATATAAAACTTATTATGTATTGCCGTTACCGTTACAAACTATTCAAGTCCACGCATTACGAATTGCATTTAAATCAAATTAAAGTTCCTCGTTTTAAATAATATTATTGCGTAATTAATAAATTCATGAAATAATAAAATTGATGAAATTTGTCCAGGCAATTACCAACTCTAATTGAGTAGACGTAATTTGATATCCTGGTTAAATTTGCCACTTTTAAAGGTTATTTGCAATCGTTTTTTTTTAATTACTTTCCTCACAGATGTGTTAGCTAAGAATCGGTTATTTTTTGCAAGCATAACAAAAACGTTGCTATTGGAAGTTTGTTTGTATATGAAGTGGTTGTAGATGTCCTATGTATGTATGTATGTATGACGGCAATAGCTATTTACCGCCAGTTGGAAACCCCGAAGAATTTCTAAAAAAAATCTATAACAAAAAAAATTAGGGAGACAAAACAAAGTGAAATGTTTTATAATAGTAATTTTTTTAAATATATTTGGTAATACGCTTAATAATAGTGAACTTCATTATTATCTAAACGATCGTTCGTATAAATCTGTAAGTATAAATCACGAACATTGAAACAATGGTTGGTAACAAAATTATCGGCATGGAAAATTTTTAGTAGCGCGATCGATCATTATGATGAACAAAATAATTGGGAGTACAGAGTTTTAACGTAATAAACTTTTTTTTTTTCATCTTTTTATAGACTTCTCATCCGTCTTAACTCTCTAATTTCTAACCATTCTCTTGCTATCCTATAACTTTAAAAATTCCTTTAAAAAAAGCACCGAAGAATATCTAAAAAAAATCTATAACAAAAAAAATTAGGGAGACAAAACAAAGTGAAATGTTTTATAATAGTAATTTTTTAAATATATTTGGTAATACGCTTAATAATAGTGAACTTCATTATTATCTAAACGATCGTTCGTATAAATCTGTAAGTATAAATCACGAACATTGAAACAATGGTTGGTAACAAAATTATCGGCATGGAAAATTTTTAGTAGCGCGATCGATCATTATGATGAACAAAATAATTGGGAGTACAGAGTTTTAACGTAATAAACTTTTTTTTTCATCTTTTTATAGACTTCTCATCCGTCTTAACTCTCTAATTTCTAACCATTCTCTTGCTATCCTATAACTTTAAAAATTCCTTTAAAAAAAGCACTATACTCACTGACCTCTATATATACAAGTACGCTGGACTGGCTATACCATACAAAATGACTGTGCCAATTTGAAGCGCCGCTAAAGGATGTCTTGAAAAATAAAATTGACATAATATGCCAAAGTATGTTGTCTTATTCATATTGTCATATTTAATAAGTCTATATTTTGAACTTTTAAACTAAAAAACTAAAGTATTTTATGTTGTTTGATTGTGTATAATATTAGTTACATAATAAGAATTATTTTTATTAATAATGAGAGGGTGCGTAATCTGTAAAACTCGTTACCAAAAGGGAAGTGGTATAACATTTCACAAGTAAGTGAATTTGCAGTAAATATTTGACAAATTAAAACTATTTGATAATATAAGTACTTAGAAATTTGTTACTAATCTTAATATCATATATACCAACATGTTTGGCTGTATATTACGGAGTTTTGATAAACAATACAATTCAATAGGGTTGTCGAATTCCTTGTCTATAATACTTATCGATGTTCTTTCCTACCCATATCTGTTAACAAACAAAGTCACCAACAACAGATGATTATCAAATGTTTATTAATTAACAGGTTTCCAACTGGCTTAAAATCATAAATACTGTGAATTGGCGTCGGAAACAAAATGATCATATTTGTTCCAAACATTTCACAGACGACTGTTTTATTAGACATGAGACACCACTTTGAAAAAGTGCAGTATACCGACAATATTTTCTGGTAATACCAGCACCAAGTACTACCAAGCCAACTACTAAGTACTAAGTATTAGATTATTATTTCGAATGTTTTTTTATTTCTTCTTTCCTCATTCTCCACTAAATTCAAGGGCCATAGCCAAGTGTCGAAGGGTCACCTGATGATGTCGAGCCACGTTAGATGTGTGTTAGTGGGCTGCGGCTAGAAGAGATTCCTCTCCCTGTACCGCTGGAAAAGGAGTATTGGTATGGCGATTGGCGATGCGCCACTTGACTGTTTTTCGCGATTTTGGTGAGGCTCCACCACTTGATACTTCCGTGGTAGTAGTAGTACTTAGGTGCTCGTTTTTCCCTGGCTCCATTCATATATCGGGCTCGGTAGTTGATAATTTCAGTTATTTTTTTAATATTGTAATTTTAATTTCGAAAATGACGTTGTAAATAACTGATGACTATGTAATTCAAAGTTTATATTTTTTTTATATTATCTTGCCAGCTCATACCCCGCGCATTGCTGCCACAGAAGAAATAATTGTGGAAATATCGTTAAAAATGTGGAACAGTTATATTGTATAATTAGGAATGATAATACAATCATTGAAATAGAACGATATATAACTTTCTATAACTTTCAAATAAATAGTCAGGATAATAAACACGCCATCTAGTGTCAGTTAATTGTACCATTCGTATAACCTTCCCACAAGTGCAACAATAAGTTGACTAAGTTTTACCGCAATCTGATGAACGGTATGGCATCGTAGAAAGTACGAACAAACATAAATTTTTATATAGTAGAAAATATTTTACTGTCAATAGACAGACCTGTAGTTGATTAGAATAGGCGTTATTATAGCAGCTGATTTGTTTTTTATAATACTAAAACAAAATGAACGGTTGACAATAAATTATTCTAGAAATTATATTTTCATTTTTATTTTGTGTACTTAGTTTAATCTTAATAATTTTTTAGTTGAATGGTTAAGGGTTATGATGGCTATCCGAGTACAGAACCAGAGTACAAAACGTTTCCAACTGTAGAGATGTGTAAGACAGGCTGACGTAATATCCCCGAAATACTTTACCGCTGCATTGAAAAACGTTTTCAACCTACTGGACTGTAAAGGATACGGTATTAACGTCAATGTCGTGTACGTCACTCACCTTCGATTTGCCGACAATATAGTACTTATGGCACGATCGCTGGAGGACCTACGCACTATGTTCAATGACCTCAATAGTGTCTCCCAACGGATAGGTCTTAAGATGAACATGGACAAAACAAAAGTCACGTGTAATGTCCATGTCACACCTATGCCGGTGGTTTTCGGGAGCACTTAGCTGAAGTTGTTGATGAGTATTTTTATTGGGACAAATAGTCCGACCGAGGTAGGTCCAGCCGTCGATTGACCAGTCAATCGACGGATTCAACTCGTCTGGGCAGCGTTCGGGAGATTACAACACATCTTCTCCGTACTGACAGGTGAAGTGTAGGACGTTCCCCCACTAGATGGAGTACCTGGTAAGACATGCAGGAAGTTGATGGATGCAGGTATCTCAGGACCGTGCTTTGTGGCATGGGGGAGGCCTATGTTCAGCAGTGGATTTGTGAAGGGTTTTAATGATGATGAATGATAATGGCATTATATTAATATGATACATAAATAGAATGGACGTTACGGGTAGAGTCCATCTATCCATAGAGTCCATTCTATTTATTTAGGTATAGGTAGGGTATAGAATTTTTATCGATATAATTTGGTACACTGTCTTATCGCTAGTATTAGTTCCGTAGACGTGCACTTCCGATGTCAGCGCCAAAATAGCGGAAATCAAATCGCTTCATCATGTCACGGTGTATAGCCAGTCCAGCGTACTTGTATATATAGAGGTCAGTGACTATACTCGTTGTCAAAAAAATTTCAAACATTCAGTCAATCCAATTAAAAAACAATATAAAAAACAAATGACTCATTCATTCGTCGTAAATGAGGTAACATTTGCTAACCCTAATTCAATCCTTACGTTCCATATACACATGTATTTTTACGTTTTGGGGTTCATATAGTGTAATACTGTTTTAAAAAGAAAGTACTGTCTTTATATGGATGTAGTTCTAGGTATGTACGTGCGTACGTTAGTAAACTTCGTTTTCAAAACAATTTCACTTGACGCTTCATAGTCACAGGCGAAATTACGGTTCACCTGACAATACCTCTACAGCCTGTAATTATTCTGGATCTCTCTATTCTTCAGACCGGAAGACAGCAGTGCCGGCTCTGCTGTGGTGCATAAAAAGAAAAATCTCTAATATTATATTATAAGCGACAGTAGCCTAATGGCTGAGTGCAGACCGACTTCGACTACTGTTATGAACAACCCCTGGCACCAACATTTTAAGCTCACCAGAAGCGGCTGAAGGAAATATTAGTACCTAATGTTTATAGCATTGTTATATATACATATATTTATATATATTGTTACGAGCTTGAGGTTCGTGACAATAAAAATTGCCGATAGAATTACCCAAATTAACACTTTAATTTACTTTACACAAATTAAAGTTAAAACACTAATAATTAAACACACTAATTCACTTAATTCCGCTCCGAAGCTTCGCTTGTGTCGCCGAGTTCAACTCTGTTCCGATCGCATCTTGCGCCACCTATTTATTTAAATTAGCAAAATATCCGGAATGTTCAAGTAAACACGCGCAAGGTACCGAGAGTTCGAGTATAGATTTTCTAGAAACTTAGTTCTTCGGGTGGCGCTGTCGGTCGAAAGATTTGTGATGTCATAAACTGCAACGCTCCCCTCGCTCTCGTTCCTGACACTAGATGGCGCTAGTGTGTCGTCGACTGGAGCACGTAACACTGCCCCCTCCTTAAGACATGCTCGTCCCGAGCATTATCGGTCCCATAATAACGCGCCAAGCGATCCACATGGACGATCTTAGGAGTCCCTCTTGCGCCTTTCTGTATCCGGTAGGTCACATCGTTGATCCTGGTTACAATCCGGTACGGGCCGTCCCATTTAGCTTGAAGCTTAAGAGATTTCCCTTTGCTGCGGACTGGATTGTGCAACCACACTAATGAACCTTCGTTGAACCCTTTATTGTTCATTTTGCGGTCATACCGAGTTTTCATTTTCTCAGACATTTGCTGGCCCGATTGTCTGACGTGCTCATAAATGTCATTCATTATGTTCCGCAAGTCATTTGCATAATCGGTTATACTGCGTGGGGCATCAGGTGGTATCCCGGTGATCAGGTCCGCAGGCAGCCGTAATTCTCTTCCAAAGTTTGCGAAAGCTGGTGTCACTGCTGTACTTTCGTGAACAGAACTCCGATATGACAACAAAAACGGTTGTATGTGCTTGTCCCAATCTCGTTGCCGATTGTCTACAACTTTTGCTAGGTACCTCTCCAATGTCTGATTAAATCGTTCCACCATTCCATCAGATTGCGAGTGATAAGAAGTCGTTCTTGTTTTATGAGTACCCATAACTCGGCAAGTTTCCTGGAATATTTGAGACTCAAAATTCCTTCCTTGATCGCTGTGAATCTCTAAAGGTACTCCAAAACGACAGAAGACTTCATGAACTAGTTTATCTGCAACTGTTGAAGCTTCTTGATTTGGAATGGCGAAGACTTCTGGCCACTTAGTGAAGTAATCCATCACAACCATGAAATACTTGTTACCGCTTTCACTCTACGGAAACGGCCCCGCCACGTCAATGGCTATTCCCTCCCATGGTGCACCCACATTGTACAACTTCAATGCACCTCTACTACGAGTCTGAGGTCCCTTTACAGCCGCACAACTTGTACATTTGCGACACCAGTCCTCGACATCGTTTCGACAGTGGACCCAGTAAAACCGTTCTCGGATCTTCAGTAGAGTTCGTTTAACTCCCAGATGGCCTCCTGAACAATCATTATGGTACAGCTGTAGAACATCCGGTACTTTAGCTTTAGGGACAACCATTTGCAAATGACAGCTGTCTCCCCGAACTTTTCCCATTTACGACACAGAACTCCATCCTGAAGCAGCAAGCTGTCCCACTGGGCCCAATAGCTTTTAGTGGTCGAACTCATCGCTGAGACGTCACTCCACTTGGGCTTGGTAGCACGGGCCTTCATCCATCCCAGAATCGGCTTGATGTCCGGATCTTCCTGCTGTGCATGTCGTAGGCTGTCCTTCCACCCGTTGCTGAGGTGGTCTGTCCTGAGCATCCTCACGGATACCACTTCCTTACCTTGCCTACTACAATGGTTGCCATCTTCAGGACAAGGTCTTCTTGACAATGCATCTGTGTTGCCGTGATATTTCCCGCTGCAGTGTCTGATAGTAAAGTCGTATTCCTGCTGCTGCAGGGCAGTGCTGTTAGCCGCACTTCCTTTCTGAGACCGTTCACCTTCCCTTCCTAGGGTGTGCTTAGGGCAGCTGGACCGAAGATGGCCCCTTTCCCCACAGCCATAGCACCTAGGACTGTATCCTTTATTGTGGTCTCGAACCGTAACTGCCGCAACCTCCCTAGCGTGAGGTGTACGATGATCCTGTCGCCGCCAGGCAGTGCCGTTATCTGCACTACCCTCCTGATATCGTTCACTTTCCCTTTCTGCGGTTCGCTTAGGGCAGCTGGATCGAAGGTGGCCCTTTTCCCCACAGCCATAGCACCTTGGGCTGTATCCTTTGTTGAGGTCGCGAACTGTAGCTGCTGCAACCTCCCTGACGTGATGGGAACGATGATCCTGCCTCACGGCTTCCACCTCCAGTGCATGGGCCAAGGCGTTCTTAAGCGTCTCGTGGTGCCCGAGCCTCACAGCAGCTCTGACATCCAAGTCGCGGATGCCATCGATGAATGTCTGCACCAGGTTCCCTTCAATGAGCGCAGGTACAGACCGGTATGCTCTTCGCACCAGCTTCTCCACTTCTAGAGCCCACTGCTGCAGGTTTTCGTTGATGCGCTGCACACGATCTTTAAGCTGCGCACGAAAGACGTGTTCCAGGTGAGCGTCGCCATATCTCGCCTCCGATGCCTCAAGGAGTTGCTCATAAGTCACTTCCTCACCGAGAGCTTCCAGAACTGTTAAGGCCTGGTCACGCAGGCCTAGTGTGAGAGCAGTCATGGCCTGATTTTTATTCCAGCCGTTCGCCTTCATAACAGCCTCGAACTGGATTTTGTAGGCTGACCAGGAAGAGGTACCGTCGAACGGTGGCACCTTGAACCCACGTAGCGAAGGTGTTGTAGCTACTACGGGAGCTGTAGCTCCATCTCCAAGTTTGAGTTCGTCCAGTGATTTCTTCATGTCAGCCATTACATTGTCAACCCGATTGTTTACTTGGTCGATTCGGGTTTCAGCTTTCGACAATCGGTTGTCATGTTGAGCAACCTTATCCTTCACCTCCTTTATCTCATTCCCGAAGGTAGCGTGAAGATCCTTCATGAGGAGCATTTGCTCTTCCAACCGACGGGCCTGTTCCTCTTGTCCGCCCCGCAGTTGATCTTCCAAACGACGGACCTGTTCTTCTTGTCCGCCCCGCAGTTGATCTTCCAAACGACGGACCTGTTCTTCTTGTCCGCCCCGCAGCTGCTCTTCCAAACGACGGACCTGTTCCTCTTGTCCGCCCCGCAGCTGCTCTTCCAACCGACGAACCTGTTCCTCCTGTCGACGAGTTTGTTCCTCCTGCTGGTGAGCCTGCTCCTGCAGCATCACCATCAGAGCACCTAAGTCAGGTGCTGCAGATGTAGGGGCTACAGACGAGCCTGCAGCCGGTGGCTGGCCCTCCGACGTCTGCGGCGTTGCACCTCCAAATCTTCTTTGGTCCGTCTCCTGCTGGCGTTGACTTCGGGTACGGACACCCTCCGTTTCCTCCTTAGGTAAAATCGGCATGATTTTATCCCACTTCTGACACCAATTGTTACGAGCTTGAGGTTCGTGACAATAAAAATTGCCGATAGGATTATCCAAATTAACACTTTAATTTACTTTACACGAATTAAAGTTAAAACACTAATAATTAAACACACTAATTCACTTAATTCCGCTCCGAAGCTTCGCTTGTGTCGCCGAGTTCAACCCTGTCCCGATCGCATCTTGCGCCACCTATTTATTTAAATTAGCAAAATATCCGGAATGTTCAACTAAACACGCGCAAGGTACCGAGAGTTCGAGTATAGATTTTCTAGAAACTTAGTTCTTCGGGTGGCGCTGTCGGTCGAAAGATTTGTGATGTCATAAACTGCAACGCTCCCCTCGCTCTCGTTCCTGACACTAGATGGCGGTAGTGTGTCGTCGACTGGAGCGCGTAACACTATATATACATATATACATATACATATATATATATATGACTAAATTTTCTTTTATGGTAGGTATATGTAGCTACAGCGCAGTGATGGTGTAAGAATATCTACTACCCCATATCGTCCCGTTGATGTTGTGGGAGGTGACAGAGGGGAACAAATCGGGAGATAGGAGGCAACGCCTTTTTAATAACGATTAAAAATAAAAAACTGTGATTGCCTACACGCTTTCCTAGCGTAGCAACTATGGCAGATATCCCTCCCTATAAGGTAATCTATGGAGGAGACCTATGTTCAGCACTGGACTTTAAGAGGCTGTAACATTACCGATATTAACACATAATAACCAAAATTTTTGTGTTGTGGCTAAACCAATTATGATGAAATTTCACGAACAGAGAGAGAAAGAGAAAGAGAGAGAGAGAGAGAGAGTAAGGTTAGATCCCTACTAGCATTGTGTTCAGCATTAGACGTTAATAGGCTGTAACGTTAACGGTATTAACATGTAATAACCAAAATTTTTGTGTTGTGACAATTTTTGTGGTTGTGTCAAATTTTTGTGACTGTGTCATTTACCTTTTCAAACACGTTTATTACTTTTTCTATTGTACAATTTCCATTACTGCGTTTGTTCTACCGTAATACGCGACACACGCGACGTTGACAAACTCGCCAAGCAACGTAATGTGAAACATTAGATATCATTGTGCATTGCGTATGTTTATAATACGGTAAGATGTAGTGACATCGGTTTTGGATGTAATATAGCACTAATTCATTTCTATTGTCTTATTGTTACGATTTCTGTGACCACATTCATGTTGAAGTTTGACGATCTGGAATTAGCGGCTATTGCGACCGCTCTGGGCGATGAAGAATCTGATAAATCTTCAACTACAAGCCGGGACCGAGTTGTTGCCGAGCGTTGTCCGTTGCTCGGGCGTCACTCGGTTGCCGCTCGGTATAGCGTGAGTGTGTCCATACAAAATATAAGAAATATTAGTTGACCGTGCTACAGCCGACACTCGGCTGGGAAGCTACCGTATCTAACGACACCCCATACATACGGATATGTTAAAATCCGTCAAGCCGTTTGAGCTACAGAATGTACAAAAGAAATAGAGAGTCATACATACTCCTTCTGGGGTAGTCGGATAAAAATTATTGGTGGAAATGGTGTTAAAAACAAAACCAACTAGTTATCAAGTATATAACAATCCCGCTTGCAGATCTACCTCATGAGACACTGCTCGCGTTCATTTGCGACCTATACACAGAACATATATATAAAGTACATAACAATTGATTTAAATATTGCAGTAAAGGTGAGTCAGTGCTGCCGTCAAACAGTAGTGCTTTCACTGCTATGCTCTTTACAAGAGATGCAAAAGTATTTTGAGCCAAAAATGTGATCAATATCATTTACCAGGCGGTCCCATGATGAACTGGCCTGATATAGTTCAATGCGACATGTCGCTACATGTTGTGTTGCATTAAATAGTACGTTTATCGTGCACTTAATATAAGAAACATGCATCGACATGAAATGCTTAGTCTTAGTTTTAAAGGCATTTGAATAACGAGAGTCGCGTATTTTTTCAAAATGTCGAAAACTGAGGATCGAAGTGTCATAAAGTTTCTGTTTAAAGAAGGTTTATCCCCTGCCCAAATAAAAGAACGATTGGATGGCGTGTATAAGGAGTCTGCCCCCTCCTATAGCACAGTGAAAAATTGGGTGAAAGAGTTTCGCCTCGGGAGAGAAACCGTCGAAGACTTTGGCCACGACGGTCGACCTGTGGAAGTGCTCACTCCCGAAACGACTGCTCTTATCGAAGAGGAGGTTCTGAGTGACCGCCGTTTGAAGACTCTCTAAGAGCACCGTTCATCACGCGATCCATGAACATCTTCACATGAAAAAAGTGAGTGCAAGATGGGTACCGAAACTTCTTTCAGCGGTACAGAGACAGGAAAGAGTGCGCTGCGCTTCGGAGTTTTTGGATCTTTGTGGCAAAAATCCAAAGACTGTGATCGAGCGGCTAGTGACTGGTGATGAAACTGTGATCTTGTATTATGATCCACAAAGCAAGCGCGAGTCTATGGCATGGCGTTATAAGGGTGAAAAGCCCCCTAGAAAGGCAAAGGTGCAACAATCGACTAAAACACTGATGTGCACAATATTTTGGGATTTTCAAGGCATTTTGATGGTGGATCTTAAAGAACGTAATACAGTCGTGAACGGCGAATATTATGCTTCTTTAATATATAAATTACGAGACAAGATAAAGGAAAAACGAAGAGGCAAGCTGTCTAAAGTGTCCTGTTGCTCCATGACAACGCCCCTGTTCATACCGCTGGTGTTTCAAAGGATGCAGTTCGTCAATGCGGGTTCACAGAAGTTCAACATCCACCTTACAGTCCAGACATGGCCCCGTCCGACTATTATTTATTTCCAAATTTAAAGCGGGACTTAAGAGGAAGAAAATTTTCAAGCGATGAAGAGTTGCAGGCGGCCGTCTTCAGTCATTTTGAGGATAAAAAATGTGATTATTTTTATAAAGGTTTAGAGATGTTGATTCACAGATGTCAGAAGTGTGTTAGTATTCATGGTGATTATATTGAAAAATAAAATTGGTTTCGTTTCATTTCCTTCATTGCTTCATATTTAGGCCAATTCATTATGGGTACGTACATTCTACGTACATTCTTTTTTGCATTCCATATTAGTCTCCAGAGATAACAACTCATCTGTACTCTTTGTTTAAAGTTGAGAGCAGCTGTATGTACACCTGTCAGTAGTGTGGTATATCCATATCCTTTATCGCTCCGTAGTCGCATTTTTTTTTCAGCATTTTTGTAATTATTAAATGTAGAAAATTAAAAAATATATTTTGTACGTGGTAGAGTCACGCTGCAGCTATATTATGGTTGTAGCACGAATGGGTCGGCTCGACCGGGGAAGGACCACGCTCTCACAGTATACCAGCGTAAAATAGCAGCTTAATACTGCTGTGTTTCGTATGGTGAGTGTGGAGATCCGGAGACCATTTTTTTAAATAGAAACGAGGCATTCCATCTTAGTCCTCAGGGGTGACAACGCATCTGCGTTTTGATTCTTAATCGAGGAGAAACATACATGTCTATGGGCCAACAGCATTCACTTACCATCAGGTACACTGTGTGCTCGTTTGTTACCCTATACTATAAAAAGTATTTATCATCTTATCAACTCAAAATAATAAAAAACTGCGTTTGCCTATTCATCAGCCAAGCGTGTTTTTTGCAATCAATTATCCCCCCTACGAGGTAATCTATAAGGTACCTAAATATGTTCAGCAGTCAATTTTGATAGGCTATATCAGTTAGTAGTGAACGTGAGCACAGATGTGCATGGGTTGCTGGTGCCTGATCACTTACCATCAGTGGACTGTTACTATAATATCTCTTGAGTGTTGTTTACTTATTTATTAAAGAAAATATTACATGAAGACTATTAGGTAAGTAAGCAAACTCCTTTCTAAAAGGCCGGCATCGCACCTTCAATACCCCTGGTGTTGCAATTGTTTAATGACAGCGTTAGTCACTAACTAGCTAGTGAGCCGCATGTTCATTTGTTTCCTCTTCAATAAAAAAAAAAAACATGGCTTAGTGGCTCAGTCTATGCGTAGATTACAGACTACGCGTAGAGTTGCAAATTCTGGAATGTTTCATCACAATCATTTGTATGAAAACACAAATGGTTGGATATGTATGGTACTATGAGGTGAATATTGTGAAAAAATTGAAGTCATATTTACATGATGCAAACTTAGAAAAAGCTCTAACAGTGGATTTAAAATTCGGATAGTGGTAAAAATGACCATGATGATTGTAGAAAGTTACTTATCTTCACCTTTTATATATTTTAAGGCGTATTTAGTATCACATTCTACTTACTATTTGTCTGACTTTAAGTGAACAATGCTGGTATAATATTTGCCAATAAATGTGCCTTTTTGTATGTAGTGTGCAAATAAAAATAAATAATATGTATATAATATGTAATTGATTTATCGTTAACGGCTCTAACAATTTGGATAAAATTTTGAATTAAAATAATGTTATTTATTTTTCAAAAGGTATCTATGAAATTATATATGTATCAGTCATCACTGAAAAAATATTTTTTTTAACGCCGAGCAAAACTCGGTCACCCAGATGAGAAAATTTATTCTGGAAAATGAATGAAAATGTGTTGAAAGTGTACTGATACACCCTGTTTATCTCCCACTGCACTTTTACACAAGTGTATAGATATTGTCTTGGTGCCAAAATGTTTTAATTGCTTATTTCATCTAGGGCTAACATATTATAATTTGACAGATGTACTGTAATTGCCCGAAATCATTTTACACACATATTAATTAAGACGCACCTAGTTATTGCTGGTTTTTAGGCGACTTCAATAAAGGAGTTTTATTGTTAGATTTTATGACTTTATATATATAATATATATATATATATATATATATATATATATATATATATATATATATATATATATATATATATATATATATATATATATATATCGTATGCTATGCGATATCTCCGTCAATAGTTAATCGATTTTGATGACTATTTTTTATTACATAAGGGTGAAGTTTGTAATGATTTATATTATTTTGAACTAATATTATTTGTATGTATGTATTACGCGATATCTTCCTTAATAAAGAACTCTTTTCTTTTGATTAAATGGTTCTTACTTTATAGGGTAGGGTATTTTATAGGGTAAGAGTGTAAGGGTGCCTTATTTATTTATATGTATTGGTTCATCACTTTCGCCTAGCATTCCGCTTGCGTAGCTCAAAAGTCACATCTCTAGGAAGTTAACGAATTCTGACTATTTCAAGAATACTCGTCTAGCGGAAATGTTGAATAAAGCAGCAAAAAACGTTATACCTCTTGATAATTTTTTTTATAATATGTAGATGTTATATATTATACATTATGTAGATATATTGTTCATTTTCACTGAAGAACAAGGTCAATATGCACCAGTTTCGTGGTTTCATCTAGTGAGTAATTTCCTTTATTCTCGTAATCTTTCTTCTTCTCCGTATCTCCAAGGAAACGCACAAACTTTAATTTGACTGTAGCAATAAGTTATTTATTGGTACAGTCAAATTAAAGTTTGTGATGATATCACACTAGACGCAAAGCTTTAATAGAGCCACCATATAACTTATCTAGCTAGCAGACTTAGATCTGCAGCATATGCTTAAAAAAAAGATTAGAACTCTTACCAGTGTTGAAACAGCAAGACTAGTTTACTTTAGCTATTTTCATGACTGACACTAAAATTATATTTGTTTTACAGAAGAGGGCCATTAGAGCATTATATGATTTAAAACCCAAAAAGTCGCTCAGACAAAAATTTAAGGAAATTAATGTATTAACTCTGGGTTCTCAATACATATATAAAAATGAAATGTACGTACACAAAAATAAAAGTAGTTTTGCAAAAATAAGTGATATTCATTCTGTAAATACTAGGAATAGATACAAGCTAGTAGTACCAGTTACTCGATTCTATCAAGTCAGGAATTCATTCCTGGGACGATGTATACGCTTTTACAACAAAATCCCAGAAAATATACAAAATTTGACATACACAAAGTTCAAAAACTTTATTAATTTAAGTTTGTATAAAAAGGGTTATTATAATATTAAGGAATTTATGGATGATAATAACCCCTGGGAAAGGTGATCGCTACCAAGCTATTTCAAATTTGTTTTGTGTTTTAATTGTACCATACATGATTGTAAGCTGTTATTTTAAAAAAATAGTCCCGCTGGGTCTCGCTGGTTCTTGCTAGGACACAGGTTTTTTTGCAAACCAGTGGTAAATAAAAAAGTGACTTTCAATAAGTTTTTTTTTAAATCCATATTGAATAAAAAAGTTTTTGTTTCTGTTTCTGATACCACGTGCTCATCGATGAAGGAAAACGTCGTGAAGTTCGCCAACCGCATTAGGGCAGCGGGCGGACATTTCTTTGACCTAAAACCCTCTCAGAAATGAGAGGAAGCTTGTGCCCAGCAGTGGGACGTATATAGGCTGTAAATAATAAGTTATTTTATTTAATAAAATGAAAAAGGCAACTTATAAACTGATCATAGCCTCCAAAATTGATTGCCACGACCACACTCTCACAAGATACCAGCGTATAATAGCAGGTCAATGGTATTGTTTCGTATGGTTAGTGTAGAAAACTGGAGATAATTTTTACTGGAAACGAGGCATTTCATCTTAATTTTCAAGGGTGACAATGCATAAAATGCGTATCTATGGGTCACAACATCCACTTACCATTGGGTTGTGCTCAATTGTCACCCTTATTCTATAAAGAAATCACAATCGAAGCCTGCTCCAGAACACAATAAATATATCAGGTTGAGGGCATTAACTAAAGTCAATTTTTCTTTTTATATGGAGAATGGGCCCACCACAAATTGGGCAATAACCTAATAAAATGTATGTTGATTTGTTCTTTATATTCTATAGATTACAATAGTAATATTCGTATTACCACATCTAACGGGAATAGTAAGAAATTCATACTTAAAATATGAAAATCACAATAACCTAAAAACAAACTAAAAGCGATTATCTAGTAGTTATCGCCGGTGTTATAAGTTAAAATAGTGCACTTTTCAACAATTAATCCTATACTATTAAACGAGCAATTCTTGTATATATATATATATATATATATATATATATATATATATATATATATATATATATATATATATATATATATATATATATATATATATATATATAATCGGGATCTCGGAAACGGCTCCAACGATTTTCATAAAATTTAGTGTCCAGGGAGTTTCGGGGATAATAAATCGATCTAGCTAGGATTTATTTTTAGAAAATGTCTTTTTGTCCGTGTTTTTAGGCAATGAAAAACTGCTACAATATCGTTAGAATAAGAAGGTAAATTTTGACGAATTGTAAATGATTATAAATAGCTTAATTGGTATAACGGTCGGTCACAGAATCTTAAAACCTTGGTTCGAGCCCAGACCGACCGACCGACTTTTTTAATATTTTTTTCATGTTCCTTTCTTTTTTGAGAAAATCTATTTTTATTGAGCCCTTTTTTAGTAGTTTTTAAAACACGAAAAATTAAATTAAACTAATTGCACACATGATTTTTTATTCAAAAACCAGTTCAGTTTTTTCTATTATGTCGCTAAGATCAAAAAATATTATTCTTATTTCATTAGTATGTAATTTGTATCTAAATATAATTTCCATAACACAGGAATTAAAAAAAAAACCGAGCGAAAAATACCGAGCAAAGCTCGGTCAACCGGGTACTAGTATTAAATAAAGTTGTAGGTACATCAAACATAAGGTAGTTTAAAATTGATGGCAAATCTTTTTAGTGGTTCGACAAAATATAGTGCACAGACATACAAACTTGGTGTAGAGACTATTTATCACGTGTGAATATGGGTCCCTTAATTAAAGAAATATTATGATTAAAGCCAAGATGACTAAGAAATAATATGTCCATTTATATTACCTATACACGCTATATAGTAAGGAAGATGTTTTAAAATGGTTGTGTAACGATACATGAAGAAAAATGCCACTGCATTTATTATTGTAAGTCATCATTTCCAAAGTAGCCTATTAATAGCACAATAGCCTGACAGACAGATACGGTATCCATGCTATGTTTTAGTATGTTTTGATTTGCGTATCACTTAAAACATACCTATTATATATCGTAAATAACGTTAAACCCAAAATTACTGGGTAATAAAATACCCATTTATGATTTTATACACAAATAAATAAAAAGCAAGTTAATGTTATGGACATAACCATATGTTTGGATAAAAAACAATGTATAATATCACTGTATTTATTACATACATAATTATTATATTTAGCACGAACAGGTGTGGTATCTGAAGTTTGTTTATATATTACGTAGGTATTGATTGTTTAGCATACATCCCAAACACCATTTAAGTCTAGTAATGTTAACAGTGTTAAACATTAAGCAAGACATTTTAAACTGAATGTGTAAAGATGAAAAAACATTGTTTATTATCACTGTTTAAGCTGTTTTAATATATATTATTCATCATCATAAAACAACACAGACATGCAGGAACATTTTTCTAAAATGTGTTGACAGAGTTTTAACCTAAAACACCATAGAAGCGAAAATGACTAGGTAATAATATGTTTTTCTATGTTACTACACACTGATATAATATAGTGAGGAAGGAAGATGTTTTAAACTAAGTAAGATATGAAAAAAATGATAAATGAGAATGATAAATAAAACACAAATTAATTGTATATATTATCGGTAATCATAATAATATTATAATGTCCTCCAGACCGAATTTAGGCCACGGCGGCCTGCCTCAGCGGAGGCTAGCTATCGACGCAGGACAGGATTATAGTGCTCAAGTGTATGCGCAAGCACAGGTGCACTCTATATTCCCTCATTCTCATAATCCGATGGGACGGTAAACCGACACGACCGGAGAGAGATCAGGCGCAGGACCAACGGCTTTACGTGCTCTCCGAGGCACGGGGGTGAGACACCGCCAACTTCCTGACTCCGGGCAACTACTGAGAATTTCTTGACGGAAAAACTCAATAATTAATTTTTTTTTGGCCCGACCCGGGATTTGAACCCTGGACTTCATGATCAACAGTCGTATTACTACAACCACTAGACTAACGAGGCAGTCATAATAATATTAAAAAAATCTTGAAGGCAACACAGAGATACAAGAACATAGTAGGGACCCCAAACATCATTAACACTAAAATAATTTGTCGTAAACATGTCTACTTACGATTTTGTTTGGATCAGAAGGATATTTTCAACGATGAGGTATGTATTATCGACCGTCGCGTTTAATTTTCTAGATAATTTATTGTATCTCAATCAAACGGTTGTAATGTAACATAAAACCACAGTTTAGATACGCAACACCATGGGAACTGTTCCTGTTATTCGCGGGCGTGATCCTGGCAACCCTGAACGGCCTTTTTATGCCTATTGATTTGATCATCTACGGCGAGTTAACAGCTCTCCTTATAGACCGCACTGTGATGATAGGTACCTCAAGCCCAACCATCACCATATCGATGTTCGGCGGCGGTAGGATTTTGTAAGTTATTTAAGTTTTTTTCACTAATAATTTTCCGTGTATGAAGTTTGTGTAGTGACCTGAAACCACATACATACATAAATTGCTCACGGACAAGCATCCAGATCCGGAAAATTTTTTGTAGGGCGTACAAATACTTCTTCAGTGCGGTATTCGAACCCACTGCACACAGCGCCTTAGCTAAATATACATACACAATATTTTTATTTTCATTATTTGACGCATAAATATTTTATTTTATATATTAAATACATGAAAATATGATAGGTTTATAGTAAATAATTACTAACATTTAGCAATACACGTTACGCAAAATATTAATGTTGGAGTAAAATCTTTCGGAGCGTACTGAGTTATCTAGGTGTTAACTTTCAGCCTTTTTTAAATATTAGTAATAGAGACATCGGCTAGACAGTCCAGCTGATGTCAAAGTGAAGTGACGATACAATATATTCTTTGCCGAGGATAATTTAGGAACGTGTAAATTTAATTTGATAGTAACATAGTGATGAAATTCAACTAAGAAAAAAACTTTAATATTTAAACCATCATGCGATTAAAAGAATGTGTATACTGATTAAAACAAGACTCTATCTAAAGTATGTAGGTACAAAAGTATTTTCTATCAAAGGCCATAATATTTAAATAAGGTATTTCTATGCACGCTGTGATTAGTATGAGAGAGAGTTTGTATGTGCTGTGATAGATGCAGTGCATGCATAGAAATACGTGTACCATTTTTACAGGCCTCCTCATAGACTGAAATGTGACTGAATAGTTATGCTCCTACACTAATATAAAAGCATCACTTTCGGACCACATCAGGAGCGGCCCACATCCAGCAGTAGACTACCGCAGAAACGATGAGCCAAATCCAAAGATTACAAAAATTCCAAAACTTTAATTTCCGATGCGAATACCGATTTTTTAAATAACTTATGAAACCTGTAACAATCGTCTTTATTTCACTCTAAACTCAAAAATACACTACACAAAATTATATAATATTTGCAGAACAAACGCAACTGCTGTAGAGAACCGCCTAGCATTAATCGAGGATTCACAAGCTTTTGGCATCGGCTGCACGGTGTTCTCGGTGTTACAGTTCATATGCGGAGCAGTCAGCGTGGACCTCTTCAACTATGCGGCGCTCAGACAAGTAACTTGCACATTTTATATGTATTAGAAAGCGTCCATTAATTATAGGAAGTGTTTACTAAGGGGGAGAGTTAGGGTCTCGGCAAATATCACGTATTTTTTTCCGCAAGAAACAAATTATGCAAATTATGGCTTTTTTGTATTTATCGCGGTTGTGCGAGCTCTACAAATTATATAAAAATAATTGAGCAAATTATTTTTTTAAAAAAACCCAACGCAATTAAACTTGACGTATATATATTAAAAGTACGCATTTTGAAGAAATTTCATTTTAAAATTTGGAGATGAGGGGATCACCAGGGGGAGGGGAAAGGAAAATTAAAAAAAATTGCTAAAACCGCCTCACGTAATTAATGTACTCGTACGTCCCCTTATTTACAACCTCGGATAAGTTTAACTGTATTGTTATGTATTGTTGTGTTGTTAGTTTGTGCTCAAAATCTTTGATAAGTGAGGAATATGGCAGCGTAATAGTATTCATCTGTAAGAGGCGACCGAGGGAAGTCTCGTCGAAAACGTAAAACATCTGGTAACTCTGGTAATTATTAATTCGCTCGCTAAGCGTGACGATTATGGTAAATCCTTTTTAAATTGGGACAGGCAGAGTTTTACTGAACGATAAATAAGATTATATAAGTAAGGGTACATATAGGAGAGAATTTAGCTATAGAGTACATAGTTCCAACATTAAATTAATTTAATTACGGTAAATCAAATAAGACGGGATTTGACTAAACTAATAACAAATCTTATTGGTTTTTCACCATATTTAAAATAATTTAAGTACACAATATGTACATATATATTGTCCATTACTGAATGAAACTTGATTTTAGGGCTTCTGTGCCGTTTAAGTTATTTATTTTTATACTCCCGATGTTTATGAGTACTTCTTAGCATACAAAGTCACGCTATTTTATTATTTTATGTTGTTATTAGGAAGATGTTGTTGCCTTAGATGCGCCCTTACCATAGTATGACCACTCTGAAATGTGTCCATTCTCAAATGAGTGAGCTCACTCATTCGCAATCAGTGCCAATTTGTCCGACAGAGAAAGTAGTATACACAAGTTCTGTAAGATAATAAGAGATGACACTATTGCATTAGTGTGTGCGCGTCAGCGTCTTGCAAACGAACACATCCAAAATTAATGCCACAGTTTTCAAGATGAAGGCGCATCTAACTATTTAAATTTTTACTGCTGCCCATCTCCCATTTCATTTCATTACGATACCACAGTATGAAATGGGATAGTTAATTCTCTTAAGGCGCAACTACACAGCGCTGTATATAAGCTTATATTTTTTTAAATGTAAAGACGATTTAACAGCCGAATGGGCTACAAATACAGCAATATCACAGATTAAATAATGTTACTACTCGTACGTAAGCAATATCCAATACAGTAAAAATTTAATAATCATTACAAAGTTGATATTTAGAATGGACAAAGTTAGTCGAACATCAACAATTTCGAAAGAGAGCAACTGTATTCTATTGAATTCGAGCAAAAATATTTTGTAACATAAAGTTTTTTCTGAGATTAAATTCTACCGATGGAATTTTACACCTACCTGTGAAATAATTGTAACTCTCAGTCTAACTAAAGAAATAGTAGATGAAAACAAATTTGCGCCCTTTCTGCCAAGGAGGGTCGCGTTCGTATACGGCTTAGAGATCTCTAGTCAGATCGTTAAGCCAAGTCCAAAAAGGCGGTGTTGAGTGGGTAAAAGTCTCCACATAACCACGCAGCCGGCTGCGTGGTATGCTATAAGCATTCACCGCCTCCCTCCCCCGCTTTCCGGAGGGTTGTCCATATTTGCTTCGGGCGCAAAAAAAAAGAAAACAAAACAAGCACATACACAGAGTATGAACTCTTTTTTATAAATATCTCCTTTGACGTTGAACTCGGCCTGAATGTTAGAGAACGAGACAATCTCAGTCTCAGTATCTCATTCATCTTAAAGATTTGATAATCTATCAATGAAATTTTCATTAGTAAGAACTTTTGAGAATTGGATGACGTAAATAGACATATAATTCAAGTCCACTTCTGACCATAAGCCTCTCCCATAGATTGACGTCATCGGAAGTGTATTTTCCGTAGTTGCAACGCCTACGGTCTGGCGACCGCTGTTTTTGTTCTGAATTGTTATCAGGAAGATGCTACTGCCCATCTCTTTAAATTCTTCCGTTGCCTCTTGCGACACCCACGGGATGATATGGGGTAGTGAATATTCTTATACTGCTGTATACTGGCAGCGTAGTGCTAGACATCTTAGTCATAAGTTACATTTTTATAATTTGTTTTTATTCAAAAAATATAAAGTCTATTTCAACGGTTTAGAAAAAACAAAAGTTTACTACTATATAATAGAATAACTTTTGGTATGGTTTTTGGTGGAGTGGAAATATAAAAAAATTTATTGCCTCATCTCATTCCGTGATTGTTAAAAAATATGACGTAAAGAAATGTCAGGCATATTCCATCTACATTGAATATGTGATTTTTAATTAAACTATTTATAATAAAGATTGACAGAGTCAAAGAGAAGTTTCTGCGAGCAGTACTCCGTCAGGACATCACGTGGTACGACCTTAACACGTCTATAAACTTCGCAACTAAGGTGTCTGAGTAAGTGTTTAGCTTTATCTATATGTATAGTGGCTTCTGTATAGTTGACTGCCTCGTTGGTCTGGTGGTTGTATTAGTGCGACTGCGGATCATGAGGTCCTGGGTTCGAATCCCGGGTCGGGCCAAAAAATTATTTATTTAGTTTTTCCGTCAAGGAATTCTCAGTAGCTGCCCGGAATCAGGAAGTTGGCGGTGTCTCACCCCCGTGCCTCGGAAAGCACGTAAACCCGTCGGTGCTGCGCCTGATCTCTCTCCAGTCGTGTCGGTTTACCGTCCCATCGGATTATAAGAGTGAGGGAATAGAAAGTGCACCTGTGCTTGCGCATGCACTTGAGCACTATAATCCAGTCCTGCGCCGATGGCTAGCCTCCGTTGAGGCTGGCCGCCGTGGCCAAAATTCGGTCTGGAGGACATTATTATTATTATTATAGTGGCATCATAAGAATATCCACTACCTCAAATCGTAACGCCAACGTAAGAGGCGACAAAAGGAAAATGCAACAGGGAATGGGCAGCAACATCTTCCTGATAACGACTCGGAATAATAAGAAACTGCGGTTGCCAACTTGCTTGCCAAGCATGGCAACTATGACTAAATCCCCCCATGAGGCAATCTATAGGGGAGCATTATGTACAGCAGTGGACTTTTATTTGGATCGATAGAATGAATATTCTAGTTTCTGCCCATGGCTCCCGCGGGCGTGATAACGGAAACACCTTTGTATTCATTATTTTTCCTTATAAAAAGTATATAATAAGTGATAGAGTTACGCTGCAATACATTATGATTGTAGCACGAATGGAGGACCGGAGAAGGACCTCTCTCAGAAGAATACCACAGAATCTCTCACAGAATACCAGCATAAAATAGCAGCTTAATACTGCTGTTTTTCGTATGGTGAGTGTAAAGATACGTAATACCATTATATATTGCGTGGTAGAGATCCGGAGACCCTTTTTTACTGGAAACGAGGCATTCCATTTTAATCCTCAGTGGTGACAATGCATCTGTACTTTGATTCTAAATCGAGGATAAATGTAGACGTCTATGGGCCACAGCATCCACTTACCATCAGGTGGACTGGTGCTCGTTTGGCAACCTTATCCTATAAAAAATACTCCTACTCTATTACTGTTCTACTCAACTATGTGCTCTTTTGTTCTTTATTTTATAAAAAAAAAAAGATGTTTTAATTCAGGACATGATTTCTCTGTATGCCCAATTGCATCTAAACACGTTTAGGCGTTCATGCGTTTGCGCATTGACAAACAAACTGTACTTTGAACTGTAATTGTAATGAAACTTCACGAACATAGATAGAGATGCCAGGAGATATAGGATAAATTTTATTCAAAAAATTTAGAGTAAATAATGACACATTATGTCAAACTATAAACATTGGTACACAGATACTACCTAGGCTAAGCCGAGTGGATGTTTTCGTGCAAGCAGATATCCAGGTCTTGTAACATCAGTATCACTGCGAACTTTAAGATTTATTGTGATCGCTGCTCTGACTATAGATCACTGCTAAGCCCCTATGTCTTCAATGAATTGAAAGTGTTGCTTAGCTGTAAGCTATTTCACTTCTTCTGGACTAAGTACATAGTTTCCCAGAGGATTGCTATGTTTGCGCATTAAGGGTCCACAATCAGGTTAGGTGTTTCTTCCGTTAACGAACAAAATCGGCACATCCTAGAGTTGCTTAGTCCCAGGATGGACATGTGCCTTTTTATACAATAGTGTCCAGTGAAGGCTCTTGTCAGAATATGCAGTTTATTCTTACTTAATCCGAGAGCTTCTGAAGCGAACTTACGATCATAATCGGGATTACGGTATTGTTTGTTTGTTTTAAGCCTGGTATATCAGACCAGAGATTAAGTGATTTACTATGATAAAGAATTTCAATGGTTAATCGGGCTAGGCCTTTAGAGATTCTATAAAATGGCTCGTGTCCAAATTGTATACTCTTTCAGCCCTTCCGTGCGAGCTTATCAGCAAGTTCATTGCCTACAATACCCGCATGATTCGGAACCCACCTCAAGATGACCCTGTTGTTAAACCACAGGGCGTTTAGCCGGTTTACGCAGACTCCAATTAGCTTCAAGTTCACTAAGTTTGATCTCAGTGCTAGTAGCGCTGCTTAACTAGCAGAGTTTATATAGATAATATGGTTGACGTAGTATTTTTGCAGGGTGATTTCCGCACACCGGAGTATGGCAAAAATTTCTGCCTGTAAGGTAGAAGAAGCGATTTTCCCCAAATTCATACTACGCTTGAATTTGGGGCGCTATTCATAAATTCCAAATCCGTTAAGGCCCATTTTTAATCCATCGGTATACCATATAAAGCTACCAACTTCACAGATAACCTGTCCGTTCAGACAGTCTTCTCTGAAGGGTAGTTTCACTTTATATTTTTTTTATTACCACGTTAACTGCGGCATCGGTTTGACAATATCTGATGCACATCTAGATCCTGCTCGTACTGGAACTATTTAAACAGGTTTCGTAATGAGTAGGAGAGAGACAATTACATTGTTCAAATTGACTTTTTAAATTTATTAAGTAATCATTAAAAGCATCTATCGGATCTTTTCAACCCGACACCGACTGTAAATGAAAATTTTCATCTAGTGTGTTCATCGTGTCCAAGAGATACGACGCCCGATGACCTGATAACCGCACTAGATTACTAATTAGTTGACTTAGTGAAGTGCTCAATGACGCTGTTGTAATAAAAGACCCCGTACCTGCAGAGAATCCCATTAAAGAAGAGTTCGGAATAAAATGTCGATATTTTTTGTCCATTTTGTTCCCACGATTAGCTAGGGAAATAAACGGTAACTCCCGGCAGAGCCCCCCATGACGAGGGAAGGGATAAAATACTACCTGAATCACACTGTTCTCGGGTAGGCACTGCTGGAGTCTGGACTCCACCCAGCCAGGCATCCATCGATACAGCACGCTTGACATATTGTATTAGGCTAATATAGGATATAAAAAGGGGGTGGGATAAAATTAATGGAGGATTGTTTGAGTGTGTCTATTCTATGTGTTTTCTATTGAACCAGACCAAATAACAGGTGGCATCCACCTGAAGGAAGAATTCCTCAGACTGTTCCTGGGGATCATCAAGACTTGCGCTCTCTCCCATTCATTCGCCAAACAGCTCGTCGCACAGGAGAGCAGAATAGGTGTTAATCTAGTCCTACTAATAAAGTAAAAGTGTAAGAATTAGGAGTAGATTAACCCCTGCCCGAGGCCGAATGTTGCCAGTTACTTAGTATTTCTTACAAATCGGTGGAATAAAGTTCAGATAATTAATATAAGTTCAATATAAAAACCTAATTTCCACAGTGATGTAGAGAAATATCGCGAAGGTATCGGTGAGAAGGTGGCGATATTCGTGTACCTTGTAATGTCGTTCATCGCCGCCGTGCTCATCTCACTGGCGTACGGCTGGAAGCTCACACTAGTCATCCTCACCTGCGCGCCGGTCATTATAGCCACTACCGCTGTCGTAGCTAAAGTGAGTTAGTTCTATACACCAGTATATTTAAAAATATATTATGATTATTAAAATTCTATCTAGACATTACCGAAGAGCAACTTAACAAACTTGAGCGACTCCAAAATCTATGTATAAGGTTCATATTTGGACTCCATAAATATGACCATGTATCAGAATACCGCACTAAGCTCAAGTGGTTTCCAATCCATCTTCATCGGAATACTCATATCCTTTCTGCTCTCTACTGCGTTTTATTTGATATACCAAGTCCTCCCTACCTTAAAGAACGTTTCCAATTTCTCAGCTCCTCTCACAAACTTTCTCTTCGATCCTTAGAAAACCTTTTCCTTCAATATCCCTTGCACTCTTCTACATTTTACAGTAAATCTTTTTCAGTTCTTGGAGTTAAGCTTTGGAATTCCTTACCATCAAATATAAAACATGCTCAAACAACAGACTCCTTTAAAAACCAAGTTAAAAACATTATCTTTCCTTCTAAATCATCCGTCCTCCTTTTATCTATTCCTGTCGTTTTATGATCACTAGTCTGTCAATTAAGTACCTAAATTCCGGCATGTTTATTAAATTTCTTATATATTTATAGATTATAATATTATTTATAGTGCACTCTACCCATTACTTAACTTTTCACTTATTTTTATTTCCTATTTAGGTTGTCTGGAAGAAATTGCTGCATAGCAATAAGACCGCCTTTTGTTTTTCTCTTTGTTTGTTTCTTGCTATGTCGTTTTTTTAGTGTTCAATAAAGGGTATTGTATTGTATTGTATTTATACAAGTGATTATTTCCAATAACCGAAAATTCATTGAATAAATTCACACACCAAACAGGTTCAATCGTCGCTGACCACTCAAGAGTTAAAAGCCTACAGTATCGCAGGCGTGATAGCTGAAGAAGTTTTGTCGTCTATTCGAACAGTCGTTGCTTTTGGAGGTGAAGAAAAGGAAATAGAAAGGTAAACGAAGATATCTAGGCTTATTAACAAAATGAAATGAAATTATTGGAAAAACAAAACCTTGAATAGAGATTAGCTCTATTAACAGTAAAATTCTTTTAAAGGACTCCCCCGAACGATTGCTTATTTTTATTTATTGTAGGTATTCAGTTCGCTTAGAGCCAGCGAAGAAGACTGGGACGAGGAAAGGAATGTACTCAGGCATGGGAAGTGGGTTCATGTGGCTGATTATATACATGACGAACGCTCTTGCATTCTGGTATGGCGTCGAACTGATCCTCGAAAGCAGACACGAAGTTGTTCCCATATATACGCCGGCGGTATTGATGATTGTGAGTATAATTGTCAATATAATGTTTTTTTTTTCTACGGAAATAAGTTCAACTTGTAACAGAACTGAAACTTGTATCAAAGTTAGTTTGTGAGCTGTCAAGAGCTGGACATCTGTTTTTTACGTTATCACTATTATTATATTTTTACCTAGTCTGTCATGTGAATTATTACATTTTTTTTGTGAAATCGATCTTTACACTGTGTTAATCAAGCCAATGGTACCGAACATGTTTAACGTTTAAGTAGTAGAGTAACTTTGTAGTGTATTACAGCGGTAGTACGAATGGGTCGGCTCCACTTCGAAAGAACCACGCCTGCACACGCGTAAAATAGTAGAATAATGCTGCTGTCTTTTTTAGTCAGTGACGAGGACCATAAATCCTTTTGTACAATAAGAAATTCTAAATTAGTCCTCAGAGTAAAAAGGCACATAAATATAAAGCACAAAGTATAAAAAAATTATAAAAGCATGTGTGCAGTTCACATGTGGAGAAGTGAAATCTTCAAATGAAAAGAAATAAATTTTTTTTACAGCAAATTATTTATTTAATTTGATAATTCTCAACCATAAGTGTCTCATAAAATGTAAGATAAATGTTTAATTTTATAGCAAATAAATGATACCATCCTTATTTTCAACCATGTAGAGCCTAAACTTTAGTGTATTAATTAAATCAAGAGAATATTTTTTAACTGTAATTGCTTTGTAATTTCGACAAAGTAATTTCGAAAAATTGTTTGAATCTCAAGGTGGTCCATAAATCGGTAAGATATAACGTCATGGATTGTTAAGAATGGTTTAGATATAATAATTTTATTCAATATGTAATAGTGGAGATGAACGGTCCACTATTAACAGACTCCGAGTGGTTTTAAGGTGGAGAAATGAAACTACTGTTTAAAATCCGAGTGGAGTATGAATATGGAATGGAATGGAATATATTTGCATCAACCTTGCCTATATTTATATGGCTAGCTGCGGTGTTGGTTTACCAATGGTAACGATTTTTATTTTCCCTAGCCAATTATAATTTTTACATTATGACCAATGAAAATTAAGCAAAATATACTATTATGTACGTTTCGTTTCCCGGCGTGAGACTCGTGTTTTGTTCACGAAGCTACGTCGCTGGATCGGGCTATAAAAGACATGCAGATCGGTGCGCGCGCCCCGGCCCAAAGACGCCGAATCCCCGCCCGCATGTGTCCTGTGCAACCAGACAGGACACCCGGCTAATTACAGGGGTTGCCCACGCGCACCTCAACCTCGCCCCAGTAGGCAAGCTCCACCGCCGGTGAATGACCGCTCATTCCCGGCCCTCCAACAACGGCCCCGTCAGGGCCTTTCTCAGCCCATCCAGGGCTTCTCTCGACCCTCTCAGGGTGCCCCTAGGCCCCCTCAGGGCATAATTCCCCCTCCGGGCTTCTCCAAGCCAATGCAGCCTCCAGTCTTTCCCTGGGAGCCCAAAAAGGCAGACCCACCAAGGACAACCTCCTACTCCCATGAAGCGGAGCCCACACTCGAAGACTACAACACAATATATTCCGCTATTAAGAATATTGAAGTTAGGGAGATCACCGTAGTAGCACGCAAACTGCGCGCGGCGAAGTCCCCCCAAGAACGTCTCCTCGTTCTTGCAGAACATAATAATCTACTGTTAGCATTGTAAGTTAAGTTAACTAATTAACTTAACTTCAATGTCAGTGCAAATTAATCTACCAAAATCTCACGGTCGTACCAAACCTAAGGGTTTATCGCTTGTATCATTTAATATTCGCAGCTTGTGAAATAACCTCCCAGAGCTTAAGCTCTTTCTTCGGAATCGTGAAGTCGATTTCCTCCTCCTACAGGAAACTAATCTCAAAACCAAGGACGCTAAAGGCCTTTCTATTAAAAACTTCTCTCTTCTTCGTAACGACAGACCCGACCGTCGAGGCGGCGGAACGGCCATCTATTACAAGAAGACACTTCATTGCTCGCCCATTTCTACTCCGCAGCTTACCAACATGGAAGCCACGGTATGCAGGCTAGCTATGACTGGACATCAGTCCATCCTCATAGCCTCCTGTTACATCCCTTCAGGAACCCAGCCCCTCAAAAAAGATTTTGAGGCCATTTTATCTTTAGGCAATCCAGTCATTATGTTTGGAGATTTTAACTCTAAGCATACTGAATGGACATGCCGTACTACGTCCCATAGTGGCAAGATACTGCTCGATATCACGCAGTCTCTTGATATCACCGTCCATAGTCCCCTCGGTGTTACTCACTTTCCCGATAACACCGATCACGCCCCCGATGTACTAGATTTTGCGTTACTCCAAGGAGTTTCTCTCAACCTCAGAGCAATCGAGACTCTAGACGATCTAGGATCCGATCACCGACCGGTCTCCCTCATTCTTGGCCATCAGCCACCTCCCCCAACACATACGAAAACCTTCACTAACTGGAAGGGATTCAAGGAGTCCCTAGCAAAAGCGCTGGACTCACAGGGCTCTACCATCCCCCTACCGTCGGACTTAGACAGTCCCGAAAAAATCGACACCGCGGTCTATTCACTCTCCACCCTTATTAAATCCTCCCTTAAGGAGAACGAAAGGGTCGTCCCGGTTGCTAACAATAGTGGGCTTCCCCTACATATTAGCAACCTATTAAAAGCCAAAAAAGCTGCTTTCCGGAGAGCAGCAAAATATCCCACCCCCGAATATAGGCGCGCGGCCAATCGTCTTCAAAGAGAACTCCGCTTCGGCCTCTCTGAATTTCGAGACCTCGAAAAGAGTGAACTCATGGAGAATATCTCTCCATCTCATACAGCGTACTATCAGATGGCCAGAGCCCTCCGCATAGACGCTATCACCCACACTCCCCCTCTCTCCCGTCCCGACGGCATGGTTGCCTTCGAGGACGAGGAAAAGGCTGAGTGCTTTGCAGATAGCATTGCCGCTCAATGCTCGCCTAGCTTTCAACCCGTCGACCCCTCACACGTCCAGGCAGTGGAGGATGAGGTCCGCCGCCGGAACTCACCCCCCACGACCTCCGAACCTATCTCTGTGTCCAATGATGAGATTTCATCCCTCATTAAAGGACTTAAGCCTAAAAAGGCTCCGGGCGCGGATGACATCTCCAACCAAGCCCTAAAACACTTTCCTGAGTAGGTGTTAACCTTTTTATCTATTATCTTCAACGCCTGCTTCAACCTTAGTTACTTTCCCACTACGTGGAAAGAGGCAACTGTGATTGGAATTCCCAAACCAAGCAAGCCTCTCAACCTCCCCTCCAGCTATCGTCCCATTAGCCTCCTCAAGGCAATGGGCAAGCTCTTCGAAAGAGTCATCCAAACTCGTATGAGGCGCTATCTGTTTCCCACAGACGGTGACCCTCTTATCATTCCCCATCAATTCGGCTTCCGAGCCCAACACTCATGTCCCCAACAAGTTCACCGCATTGTGGAATACATCCTCAGCGGTGTCTATCCTCGTCGTCATAAGACCATCGCGGTCTTTTTCGACATAGCAAAAGCTTTCGATAGAGTCTGGCATACAGGCCTTATCTACAAGCTCTACAAAATAGGTCTCCCTGATCGTCTAGTACGTCTCGTGGCCTCCTACTTAAAGCATCGTACCTTTCGTTTTAGACACGAAGGCACGCTATCTTCACAGCGAACTATCAAGGCTGGTGTCCCTCAGGGCTCAGTACTTGCTCCTCTGCTGTACATCCTGTTCACCAACGACATTCCCATCCCGTCGAAAGGTGTTCAGCTCTCCCTCTTCGCAGATGACACTGCTATATACTGTAAAGGCATCTCACTACCCTTCATACGGAACAAGATCCAAAAGTCAGTCGATGACCTAGGAGCTTGGTTCAAAAAATGGCGCATCGATGTGAACCCGGAGAAGAGCTCCGCCGTTCACTTCGACTATAAACGACGCCGTCTTAAAAACACCCCACCAATACGTATGCTAGGGACCCCTGTCCCCTGGCATACGACCGCCAAATATTTAGGTGTCACTCTAGACACAGGGCTCACTTTTAGGCCCCACGTCAAAAGAGTAACCCGTCACGCACGGTTCTATCTGAGTAGGCTCAACAGTATGTTGGGCAGACACAGTAAAATGTCCCTTCGAAACAAGCGTACCCTTTATAAGGTTTGTATACGACCAGTCATGTCCTACGCGAGCCCCGTCTTTGCCCACGCAAACCCTAATATTATTAATGAACTCCAAATACTTCAAAACCTTTTCTGTCGTCGAGCTGCGAACGCACCTTGGTACGTCCGTAATGCCGACCTTCATCGGGACCTAGAGCTCCCAACAATTCAACAATTTCTTAAAAAACTCTCTGAGAACTTCTTCAAAGCCTCAGAGTCGCATCCAAACCAATTAATTCGTGAGGCAGCTACTTATGCAACCCCACCCCCCTCTCGCTATCGAGTCCGCAGGCCGAGAAACTCTCTCTCGGACCCGCCTAATAAATTGACAAACGACCTGAACTGCCTCCTGGCGGCTCAGGCCAACTCTAATTAAATTAAATTATTGTATTAACTAATATTAATTTGCCTTCGTAGGCACTCCCTCAGCGGCTCGTAGCCGCCTGCGCCCTCTTTTCCCAAAAGAGGGTCGCTCACGATAAGGCACAATACAGCTTAATCAGCCGGCTGCCTGTCCCCAAAGGCGGTTTTTAGAGGGTATCACTTAGGGTCCTCGGTAGGACAGTGAGTCCCTCATAACCACGATAGACCAGCTATCGTGGTATGCGTAATGCATTTTCCGCCTCCCTACGTATAGGGTAGCCCTTTAATTGCTTCGGGCGCAAAAAAAAAAAGTGCGCGCGCGTAGTCGGTGAGCGGCGGCGGCGTGGAATACAGCTCCGGAACAGCAAGAAGAAGTGAGCTGCGGCGTTGAAGAAACGGCTCACATTGGTCGACGGATACGTGACGATAGCGGCGTGTGAAGTCGATATGGCGCTGAATGATATTTGCGGCTGCTTCTTGTTTCTTTATAAGAACGTCAAATTATCTATATGCAGTCCGCAGTATCTCAGTAGCCAGGGATAGTTAGGAAATAAATGTTTTTTATCTTCGCCTTCCGCGTTATGGTAGCAGCAGAGTATATATTATTTATTACGGTTTAGGGTTGATTAGTCTGGCTGCTACATCACTCTCCCCCTAGCGAAAGCGTACCGGAGGCTTGACGACTCGCCCGTATTTCGTAGTTGTTAAAATAGGTTTCAACTGGGTTGATGTAGATGATGGAGTTTCAAGCTTCCTCGCTGGTGGTTTTGATGATGATGATGAATCCTCTGAAGTATCCTCGTTAATAATATAGGCAGGCTTTAGTCGGTCGATCGAAATAATCGTAGATTTCCTTCCCGGTATTTGTAGTTTAAAAGTCTTGCTATTTCTCTCTAATACTTTATACGGTCCATCGTAGGTAGGTTGAAATTGTTTTTTCACTGCGTCGTTTCTTACAAAAACTTGCTTGCATGTTTTCAAATCTTGGTGAATGAATACTGATTTATTATTTCTGTGTGATTGCATTTCGGTGCATTTCGACGATAAGGCTTTGTTGATTGATTCTCGAAGTTGAGTTACGAAATCGTAATCCATTTCTTGTTTGTTTGACGCTGCTGAACTGTAGAAGTCACACGGCAGTCTTATGCTGCAGCCGTAGGTTAGCTGAGCGGCGCTAAGACTAGTGTCTGCACGCGGTGTTGCTCGTAATCCGAGTAGCACTGTAGGTAGCTCATCAATCCACTTTGTATGTTGAGATAAACGAGTTTTGAGTGCGATCTTTAATGTACGATGCCATCGTTCGATTATTCCGTTTGACTGAGGATGGTATGCTGTTGTACGTGTCTTCTGTATTCCCATAGTTTGAAGAAGTTTGAGGAATAGGTTGCTTTCGAAATTTCTTCCTTGATCTGTTGTGATGGTTTTAGGTGATCCGAAACGAGTAATCCAATTTTCATAAATTATCTTCGCGACTGATTCGGCTGAAGTATCATCGGTAGGTATTGCTTCTGGCCATCTTGTTGTTCTGTCGATCATTGTTATGAGGTAACGATGTCCTTGCGGTGAAGTAGGTAATGGTCCAACGATGTCAACGTGCAGGTGTTCAAATCTCTCCGTGGGTGGAAATGTAGCTAGACTACTTGATGTATGCCTTTGTACTTTGCATTTCTGGCATTGAATGCATTGCTTCGCCCAGTTGCCAACATCCACTTGCATTGAAGGCCAAAAGAATTTTTCAGTGATGAGTTTTCTTGTTGTTCTAATACCTGGATGACTGACCTTGTGCAGTGCATTAAAGACTTCGCGACGACATTCTTCTGGTAGGTATGGTCGCATGGTTGTCGTTGAGGCTTCACAGTATATAGGTAGATGCGTCATTGGCATTGTAACTTGCTTGATGGACAAGTTACCTTGCTTCGATAGATGTTTTATGTTGTCACTATCTCTGTCTTATGCTGCGGCAATCTTATGATAGTCGATTGATGTAGGGCACGTTACACTGTCGATTGGTACGCGACTGAGTGCGTCGGCGACTATGTTGTCCTTTCCACTGATGTGACGTATGTCGGTCGTGAATTCACTTATGAAAATAAGTTGTCTTGCTCTTCGTGGTGTTTCCGATAGTGATGGTTTCTTTGGAAGTACATATGTTAATGGCTTGTGGTCGGTAAAAACGATCAGGTTTCGACCCTCGAACGTTTTTCTGAAATGCTTGATAGCCATGTAAATAGCGAGTAGCTCTCGGTCGAATGTACTGTAGTTACGTTGAGTATCGGAGAACTTCTTCGAAAAATAGCCAAGTGGTTGCCATTTCCCATTGCTGTATTGTTGGAGAACGGCTCCTGCTGAGAGATCGGATGCGTCGCTGAAGATAGCAAGGGTTGCTTCGTGTGATGGGTGAGCGAGTAAAGCTGCATTTTGGATCGCAAATTTACAAGCTTCAAATGCCTTCGTGGCTTCATCGTTCCATTCGATTGACGTTTTATCTTTTTTCTTCGCGTTGTGAAGGTAGGCGTGAAGTGGTGCTTGGATCTCAGCGGCTTTAGGTATGTGTTCTCTGTAAAAATTTATCATCCCAAGAAAACGCCTTAGTGGGCACTTAGCGCGACATTTCTTACTTTTTGTACGGAATTATTAGTACTATAAAAAATTAAGTAGTGTCTTTTTTATAACTATTTATCGAATTATTTCTAATATTTCCTGCTTTGAGCGGTACTTATTATTTTCTGTACGGAATTTTCAAAACTACAATAATTATACGTCAGTATAGTACAATAAACTACAAAAAATTATGTACCCGTTTCAAAACATTTTATCGAATTATCTCTTACTCCCTGCATTGCGCGGTATTTACTCCTTTTTCTAAGGAATTATTAATACTATAAAAAATAAATTATAATACAACAAATTAAAAACATTTTAACATCTTTTTCATAACTTTTTATCGAATTTTAAAATATTCCTAATATTTCCTGCTTTGCGCGGTATTTCTTATTTTTTGTACGGAATTATTAATACTACAAGAAATAAAGTATACAACAATAATTACAAACAATATAGCACCTATTTCAAAACCTTTTATCGCATTATTTCTAACATTACCTGCTTTGCGTGGTAGTAATTAAAAATTTATTATTAAATTATTTTACGAAATTATTATTATTATTGCAAAAAAATAAAGTATAATACATTTAGGAGCATTGTTTGTTGATAAAACGAATTACGGGTCAAGTTTCTCCTTAAAAGGGGAATTCATACGGTAGTTCTAAAATAAAGGAGGTCCAAAAACATTGCTTTCTCACTATAATAAACTACAAGCAATCAGCACCTTTGTCAAAACCTTTTATCGATTTTTTCTCATATTTTCTGCTTTGCGCTGTATTTATTATTTTTGTACGGAATTATTATTACTATAAAATTAGTAATATAAAATAAATATAAATAAAAAATATAATTAAATAAAATATAAAAATAAAACAAAAATAGTATTATTTTTAATATTTCCTGATTTGCATCGTATTCATTATATTGTATATAATTATTAGTACAACTAAAAACTACAAAAAAGTATACCACAATAAAGTTTTTTTTTTGTAGTATACTTTTACAATCTAACATAATTTTCATTACTTTTATTGAATTATTTCTTATATTTTCTGCTTTGCTCGGTATTTTTATTGTGTTTTATACGCAATTATTGAAACTACAAAAAATAAAGTATACTACATTTAGTAGCATCGTTTGACGATAAAAATGAATAAAAAGTCAAGTTTTTCCTTGAACGGGGAATTTATACGGTAGTTTTTATATTAAGGGAGTCAAAAAAATTTTCTTTGTCACTACAATAAACTACAAACTATTTGGCACCCATGTTAAAACTTTTTATGGAATTATTTCTTCGTTTTCTTTCATAAAATTTAAAAAGTTTCTATTCAACACCGTCCGAAAATTCATGGATAGCCTATGCGCCCGAGTGACGTAATCACTGTAAAGATCACCGCCCGCGCCAGCTACCTACAGAACATTCAACATAAAAACACAATAGGTACACATAACCCGTGATGTAACTTTTCCTTCGTACTTTCATCCTGACTTAGGATAGACAAAAATTGAGGAATTAAGGAAAAATTGAGATTTTACTAAAAAATTTTGTTATGTTTCATTGAATTTACGTTCTATAAGTGAAACCAAACGACTGGTTTCAAGGACAACGGTGTTTACACTGTATATATGTGTGTGTATATTTATGTATATACGTATGTATATGTATATTATATGTTTTTAATGTATTAGTTATTTATATGTTATTTTATTGCATGTTTTGATATTATATTATGTATACTTTTATTGCACCACCTACCTAATATTCACTGTTTTATTCCTTTACACCTTTTGTTGCCTGGAAGAGATCGCTATGTAGTGATAAGGCCGCCAAATTGTACATGTAATATGCCCTTTGTTATGTTCTTTGTAAATTTGTTTGTGGTGTACAATAAAGTATATTCATTCATTCATTCATATTTCTTATATTTCCTGCTTTGCGTGGTATTTATTTTTTGTACGTAAATATTAATAGTAAAAAAAAACTAAAATATAAACTATTATACTACAATGAACTACAAAAATTTAGCACCTATTTAAAAAATATATTGAATTATTTAAAATATTTCCTGCTTTGCGCGATTATCATATTTTATGGAATTATTAACTGTACAAAAAAAAGTATACTTCATTTATTGAGATTGTTTGTCGTTAAAAATGAATTTTAAAAATCAAGTTTTTCCTAAAGCGAGTTCCAGCGTGATGGAGCTTAATCTAGGAGCTAGGAGTCGATTCGATAATTTTCATTACCTCTTAAACTATGTGTGCAAATAACATGCAATAAAAAGCAAAGTATATCTTCATAAAATTGGCTTGATGATAAAGTAACTTTTGTTCGTAAGGATTAATATGTCATGCCTTATAATATAGCTCATATATCACTTTTTAATTTTCAATATTTTTGTTACAAATTACCATATTGTAGCGTATGTATAAGAAATAGGCCTTTGATATCGCAGACTTTTTTTCAAATGGAGGTATAGTTTATCTATAGTTTATCTATATTTTTGTAGAACATTATATTTACGTATTACTAACCAATACGCCAGCGTACTGACAAAACAGTTCTTGAGCGCTTTTTCTTCCGAAAAAAATTCATATTTAAGACTAGCTGAGAGGTGTAGCCTAATTCTATATAAAATATGCAATTACTCATGAATCTGTCATCATATATAAAAAGATTTTATCAAATTGGACTGTTAGTTCCAGAGGTTAGCGTGTTTAAACAAAAAAACCTCTCACGCTTTATTATATTAAAATATAGATTCCATCTCATTCTCTCGCAGGCTTTATCATATATCTGTATTTGTTTGTCTCTTTTTAGTGACGCTTTTTCGTTTTATAGCGTAAAAAAATCACAACGATACTAAAGAAGTTTCACTTCAGAAAGCAATTTGTCAAAATCTTACACGGTTTTGTTTGTAGCACCTTAAGTCAAGTTTACTGTTTTTTTTTATTAACTGGCTTTACGGCTCTGGTTTCTAGCCCTTCTGAGCCTATCATTTCTTTCGGAATCTTCATTTCAAGTTTACTGTCAGTCCTAGCTTACATAGAGTATTGCCTAAGAAATGGACATTTTCTAATACTGTCTATGACAAACGCGAACACAGTCCATCTGATGGTAAAAGATGTCATAAAATAGGTAGAGTGTGGCTCTACCAAGCAGAAATCCTTTGATATAGTTGCGTCTTATATCTAATAAAAATGCAGGCAGCTTGTCTCTATCCTCCAAATGACACAGGCTCGCCACACATCGATACTAAACATTAATCTACTTAGTGTAAATACTAATAGGATGTGTAGAACCGACAGAACCAAGCCAGTTATCCCTACTAATACGAAGAGATAACTCATCTATACACCAATACTAAATACTAAATACAGTAGGAACGCCGTAGGGATCTCACGTTCAGACACGAGCTGCATCATCATCATCATCAGTCCTACTTTATATAGCTCGGGGCCTTTACAGGGTGACCTGGCAAGCCCTGAGTTCAATGACGCTTTAAAAGCCAACTGGCTAACTGACATATTAGAAAAAGGACATGTCCGCGGAAGTATTTTTTTAGACATACAAATTCTTTCATGATGTGACTGCCGAGCACGTAATAAATTCGGATTGCTGGCGTATTGTGAAACTTAAGGCGAGTCCTTTACCCTGAGTTATTCTAGTTCTTAATAAAATCACTACATATTATTGTCGATTATATTAGGTTTATAGCATAGCAGATTATAATAGGTTTTTACCTATGAAATTACCGTGTCTGTAGTACTCGCCATTTCAAATCAAAATAAAGTTTGTTGGACTATGTAAGATTTATAATTTCAAATTGTTTTTATTTTAAAAACATGGAATTCTTTTTTCAAAATTAGTCACTTGTTTGTTAATTAGCGTTATGTTTTCATCGCATTTGAATCTTTTTCGTCGTCAAAAACACGTTAAACGATAGAGTAATTATGGAATATGAGTACCGTCGGGGCAGCATCGCGACACAAGCGGCACACAACATCAATGACGTTTACGGAGCAAACACTACAAACGAACCCAATCCCTGTTATTGGTTTGTCCGCTTCCGTTCTGGAAATTTCTACTTGAAAAGTGAACCCCGTGGTCGTCCGAAAACTTTGGTCGAAAATGATGAATTAAAAGTGATTGTGGAAGCTGATAATACTCAGTCTACGACTGAGTTAACAGCAGCTTTCAACATTAGCATCAAAACAATATTGGTCCATTTGCGTCAAATTGGAATGGTAAAAAAGCTTAACATATGCGTGAACCACGAACTCAAAACAATGGATTCTGTTTCACGATCGCAAGTGCTCAGCAAGATGGTTGGATCTTGTTCAGTACCTAAACAATACCCTAAACGAAACCTTACTCCTAAAAACAGATGGTCACTGTTTTGGTGATCTCGCGCTGGTGTGATTCATCCCAGCTTCTTACCAAACGGAATGAGCATTACTCCAAATGTGTAGAGTGATGAACTGAATACAATGATGGAGAAGCTCGCACATCTCCAACCAGATTTGGTCAATCGCTCGTCTCCGCTACTCCTGCACGACAACGCGCGACCTCATACTGCATAACAGACGGTCCTCAAATTCAGTAATATAGTATATTATGATGATATAATATAGTATAGTAGAATTTGTTGCTTCTCATCCAGTTGATTTCTTCAAGAATGGCAATCAATAAACCGCTACTGCGTTGGCAAAGACGCATCGCATCGATTGCATAGGTGATTACTTTGATTAATAAAAATAAAAATAAAGAAAAATACTATAAGAAAAAATTTAACGTAATTACGTTAACATATTTCATAAAAAACAGCAATTCCATAGGTTTTTTTTAATAGAAGAGGGGCAAACGATCATGCGGCTCACCTGATGTTAAGTGACTACCGCCACCCATGGTCAACTGCAACACCAGGGGAATTGCAGGTGCGTTGCCGGCCCTTTAGAAAAGAGTAAGCTCTTTTCTTGAAGGTCCCCAGGTCGTATCGATCCAGAAAAATCGCCGGTGGTAAACTATTCCACAGAGAGATCGTACGTGGAAGAAAACTCCTTGTGAAACGTACAGTAGTAGAGCGCCAAGCATCCAGATGGTGTGGATGGTATCGAGACGTTTGCCGCGTAGCGCCTTCACGAAATTTGGCGACTGGGATTAATCCGAACAATTCCTCAGAGCACTCCCCATGGTATATGCGAAAGAAAATGCAAAGAGATGCAACTTCTATTCGCAGCGCCAGTGAATCGAGCCGATCGGAAAACACTCGGTCGTCGACGATTCGAGCCGCTCTGCGCTGGATGCGTTCAAGTGGAAGGAGTTGGTACTGGAGAGCCCCAGCCCAGAGATGGGAATAGTATTCCATGTGCGGCTGAACCTGAATCTTGTAAAGTTGCAGGCGGTGTGCCGGCATGAAATACTGTCCCACTGTGCTGAGCACGCCAAATTTTTAGAATTTGGCCTTCTCTTCCAAGTGACCACGAAACTGCACGTCACTCGATATGTCGACGCTGAGGATACCGATACTGGCTGAGGCAACAAGGGGAGTACCTTAAAACTGGGGAGATACGACAAAGGGGTTTTTTTGCGGTTAACGCGCAAACTTGTATCTTCTGGGGATTAAACTGGACTGGATTCAGTCGCCCCCAATCCGAGACTCTGTTCAGCTAAGACTCGACTTCAGACACAAGTTTGTCCCGGTACTCGGAGACGTTGTCCCGAGAAATACTGACACGGCCGGTGTACAGATTATCACCTGTGTTGTCATCCGCATAGCAATGAATGTTTAACGGGTTTGCAACATATCATTGATATGCAGAAGAAACAGCGTTGGCGATAGCACGCAGCCTTGTGGAACACCAGCATTAATAGGCTTGTAATCGGAGCTTGCACCGTCTACAACGACCTTGATGCTCCGATCTGCAACTGGTGATCCAATCCCACAATTTCTCGGGAAGCCCATAGGAAGGGAGCTTCGAAAGAAGCGCTTTGTGCCAAACCCGATCGAAGGCCTTCGCAGTGTCCAAACTAACGGCCAATGCCTCCCCCTTGGACTCTACTGCCTCCTCACATCTGTGAGTTAGGTAGACCAGAATATCACCAGCTGATCGACCACGGCGAAAACCATATTGGCGGTCACTAATCAGCTGGTGATCCTCAAGGTACCTCATGAGCTGTCAGTTAACAATAGATTCCATTGCTATGGGGAACAAGGAGGTGATGGCGATAGGCCGGTAGTTGGACGGGTCAGAGCGGTCGCCTTTCTTAGGGATCGGGTGGACGAAAGCCGTCTTACATGATTTTTGGGACTACACCTAGGGAGTAGGAGTACCGGATAAGACGCGTTAAAACCGGTGCCAACTCTGGAGCACACGTCCTTAGCACAATAGGTAGGTAAAGTTCTAATATTAACTGTTATAATAAATAAATAATACTATGATGTCATCACCAGCAACCTGTTAAAGTCTAATGGTGGACATAGAAGTCTTCCGCTGTAGGGAGGGTTTGCATTTTCACCTCCTACGCTACAGGATAAAATTTGGTGGTGGATTCTCTTACGCTATCACCACAAGGTAGACGATAAGTCCATTAGTTTTAAATAATAATTCTTTCTTTTCCATTAGATTTTCTTCAGTGTACTCCAGGGAGCTGAAAACCTCGGTCTAACTTCACCTCATATAGAAGCCATGGCAAACGCGAAGGCTTCTGCTGCCGCCATTTTTAATATCATAGATCGGAAGCCTGTCATTGATAGTCTGTCAGTGGAGGGAAGCAAACCTGCACTAGACGGGGAGCTGGAGCTGAAGGACGTATACTTCAGATATCCTGCTAGGCCTGATGTCCAGGTAATATAAGTTTTATACTTAGTAAGCTGACAGACGTGGGTCCAAGATACTTAGTCGGGTCATAAGTTCTGTTAAAACTTATTATTTAAAGTTTTTGAATATTGGCTTAAAAATATAACGTTTGCGCTTGCCGAAAATAAAAACACATTCATTTTCATTCATTTTCAAATATGGAGTGGTCGAAAAAAAAAAGATAGAGTAGCGGTTATCGCGTTGCACCGCTGTGGTTAAGCGCCAAAAGAGATTTCCAATATTCTACAAAAATTGAAAATAACCCTACGATTTGTTTATCGCACTATCAAACTATTCACTGTAGATTCAAGCTTCGAAGATCGTAAGAGGACCGGCCGACCTCGTATAGTTAGGACACCCGCGATCATCAAAGCAGTGAAGGCGCGAATCCAACGGAATCCTGTTCGTAAACAATAAATCTTAGCTCTTCAGATGGGCCTGAGCAGAACCACTGTCAAAAGAGGGATCAATGAAGACCTAGGACAACGAGCTTATCGTAAGAAGACCGGACTTACTTACTTACTTACTTATCTTCACGCACAATCCCTAACGGGGTAGCCAGAGAGAACAGATCGCCAAGTGTCACGATCCTTACATACCTCTTTCGCTTCTTTCAGGTTCATTAACTTCTTCATACATGCACGTCTAGGTATCCGAGTACTCTTGACCCTCCCTCTTCGAGCAATTTGCTCACATGGTCTTCGAAAGTTAGTCTCGGTCTACCTCGACACCTTTTAATATTTACTTTCGCTCTATATATTTTCTTCACCATTCGGTCTTCACTCATTCGTTCAACGTGCACAAACCATTGGAGTACGCCCCTATCAATTTTTGTGATAAGTTCATCTTTCAATCCTGCCATATTGCGAATCTCTTCGTTTCGCTTTCGGTCGGCTATGGTAACGCCACACATTTTACGAAGAGATCGCATCTCCACTGCATTAATGAAGCATAGTAAAGTAATACCTTTATTTAAATCTGGTAGTACATTGGACCCCGCTAATTTTAGACCTATTTCTGTACTGCCAACACTTAGTAAAATTTTTGAAAAAATTATTCTTGATCAATTGTTAACTTTTTTTAATGTAAATAAATTACTTCATAAAAATCAATTTGGTTCCACAAGGGGTCGCTCGACAACTGATGCTGGTGTTGAGCTGATTAAATATATATTTAATGCATGGGAGAATTCACAGGATGCTTTGGGTGTGTTCTGTGACCTATTCAAAGCCTTCGATTGTGTTCACCATGAAACATTAATCAGGAAACTTCAACACTACGGTGTAAGAAATGATGCTCTTAAATTAATTATTTCATATTTAAGTGACAGAACACAAAAAGTTGTTATTAATAGTATGAGTTCTTCCGGGTCCATTGTACAAATGGGCGTGCCTCAGGGCTCAATTCTCGGCCCTTTTCTGTTTCTTGTATATATTAATGACTTACCTTACATAGTAGGGGATAACCATGATATAGTATTATTTGCTGATGATACTTCATTAATTTTCAAATTAAAACGACAGTTATTAAATTACGACGAAGTAAATAATGCTATAGCTAAGTTAGTCAATTAGTTTAATGTTAATAATTTGCATTTGAATGGAACTAAAACTAAATGTATGAAATTCTTAACTCCTAATGTTAAACATGTCAATACTAATGTAATTTTAAATGGGGAGGAACTGAGTCTTGTTGATACCACCATTTTTCTTGGAATCACACTGGACGCAAAGCTTCAATGGCTCCCCCATATATCAAAACTATCTAGCAGACTTAGTTCTGCAGCATATGCTGTAAAAAAGATTAGAACTCTTACCAGTGTTGTAACAGCTAGAATAGTTTACTTTAGTTATTTCCATAGCATTATGTCGTATGGTATTTTGCTATGGGGACACGCGACTGACACTGAAATTATATTTATTTTACAGAAGAGGGCCATTAGAGCAATATATAATTTAAAACCAAAAGAGTCACTGAGACAAAAATTTAAGGAAATTAATATATTAACTCTGGCCTCTCAATACATTTATGAAAATGTAATGTACGTACACAAAAATAAAGGTAGTTTTGCGAAAATAAGTGATATTCATTCTGTAAATACTAGGAGCAGACACAAGCTGGTAGTACCAGTTACTCGACTCCACCGAGTCAGTAATTCATTCTTGGGGCGATGTATACGCTTTTACAACAAAATCCCAGAAAATATACAAAATTTGTCATACACGAAGTTCAAAAATGTTATTAAACTAAGTTTGTATAAAAAGGGTTATTATAATATTAAGGAATTTATAGATGATAATAACCCCTGGGAAGGGTGATCGCTACCAAGCTATTTCTAATTTGTCTTGTGTTGTTGATTGTAAACATGATTGTAAGCTATTATTAAAAAAAAATAGTCCCGCTGGGTTTCTTGCTGTTTCTTCCCAGGACAGAGGTTTCTTTTGCGAACCAGTGGTAAATTAAAAAAGTGACTTTCAATAAGTATTTTTATAATCTACATTGAATAAAAAAGTTTCTATTTCTATTCAACTTGCTTTAATGCTTCTTCTGGCATACCCAGGTTTCGCTCCCATATAACAAAGTCGGTACCAACACTGCGTTATGTATTGCAAGGCGTGCACTCTTCACCACGCCTTGCCTTTTGACTAATGCATTCAGGGCACCATTGACTTTGTTTCCGGCAGCGACACGCCTATCCACATCTAAAGCACATCTTCCATCCCGGCTGAAAGCACTCCCCAAGTATACAATTTCATTTACCTCTTCTAGACATTCCTGATTTACCCATATTTCACATTTCGTTCTCTCTTCGTTCTTTTCAAATACCAGAACCTTATTTTTATTAACATTCAAACGGAGACCTTTAATTTCACATTCCTCTTTCATACACGTGACTAATGCCTGCAGTTCTGCTTCTGATGGTGCAATAAGCACTGCATCATCAGCATACAGCAGACAATTAACTTTAATGTCACCCAATTTCACACCCAAACAGCTATTTTTCAGCTTCTGTAAACAGCTGTCGAGATACAGTATGAACAGCCAGGAAGACGTGACACAACCCTGTTTTACGCCCGCTTGGGCGCTAAACATGGGTGAAGGTCATGCCCTACCCGCACACAGACTTTACAGTCATAGTAAAGTGACGCACAGCCCTTAACAATCGACCATCCACACCATATCCCGGCAACAGTTCTCACATTTTCTTCCTTATAACCTTATCAAATGCTTTCTCCAGATCTCAGAAGCTGCTCCGTAATCATGCGGAGAGAAAACATTTGATCCGTGCATCCTCTTCCAGGTCTAAATCTGCATTGTGCCTCCCATAAGAATATTTCCGATTTCTCTTGCACCCTACGTGTCAAAACCTTCGAGTAAACTTTACTTGCCAAACTAGTCAAGCTGATCGCCCGATAGCACCCGCAGTCAAAATGTGAACCTTTACCTTTATATAAAGGCACAATGACCGCGGATCGCCAATCATCCGGGACATCTCCCGTCCGCCAGCACAAATTGCACAGCAGATAAAAGCTGTCCCAGACGCGAGGCCCACCGTACTTGACCATTTCAGCAGTGACTCTGTCTAGTCCCGCAGCCTTACCACATTTCAAACTTCGAATCTCACGTTCAGTCTCTTTCATGCTGATGACCTCAGTGTCATCGAGGTCCGTGTCTGACGTGCCAGTCACGGCGTCACCCCCGAATCCTTCACTAAGATCATGACACGCATACATTTCTCTATAAAATTCACTCCATCGCTGCATGACGTCCGATTTTTCTGAGAGGACGTCATTGGTTCTCGAAAGCACTTTGTTCATTCTTAAGGCTGTCGCACCACTCCGGGACCTTCCAACCTCTTTCCAGAAGAGTTTGGAGTTTTCCTTAAAGTTGTGCGACAACCTCTCGTCCGCTTCTATTCTACACCTTTCACGTACTTCCTCAATCAATGTTTTCGCATGAACTTTCTGCAGCTTATATCTTTCTTTCATCTTCTCTCTCATATGCTTATCGTTACTAGAGGCCAAGTAGTCTAACCATGCTTTTTTCTTCTTTTTTACAGCTTCTCTCACTTCATCATTCCACCATGCATCTCTTCTTTTACTACTACCTCTTTTTGTCGTTCCACATACTTCTTCCGCTGCACTTACCATTTCATCCCTAAGGTTCTGCCATGTTCTCTCCACACATTCTTTCCTGCCATCGATGGTGTCAAGCTTTTCGGCTACCCTCGTGTGATATTTGTCCCTAGTATCCGCTTCCTAAAGCTTCCAGCTTTGGATGCGATAGACCGACTGTGGTTCTGTTACTGCCGTCCGGTAACGCCAACCCGCGAACAAACCCCTAAATCTAGTAATTACTAGATAATGATCCGTTCCCAGGTCAGCACCTCTGAACACTCGTGTATCCATCACCCGTTTTCGCAGTCGGTCATCCACCAGGAACAAATCAATCATACTTCTCTCATTCTTTTTTCTCTAGTGTACATATGGATTTTCCTGTGATTAAACATAGTGTTGGTCACAAGAAGACCCTTTTCCTTGCATACAGCCAGTATAAGCTTGCCAGCATCATTAACCCTTTTATCGCCAAACTTTCCAAGCACCGACTCGTATCCTGGTCGAGCGATACCTACCCATCCATTCAAATCACCACATACAACGGTTCTTTCGTTTCCCTTAACCAAATCTAGAACTTCTCTTACATTCTCCCAAAACTCCTCCAGCTCAGCCCTGGACGACGAAGCTACCGGCGCTTAAACAGCCAAAAGGAATAACTTCGTCAGTCCCAGTTTAAAGCGAACCCAGAGAAGTCTTGAGTTCACAACCTTGTATTCAGTCATAAGATCGACCAACCGGGACGACAACAGCACCCCCACTCCCTGGCAGGCGTTCTCGCTTTCCAGGACTCCGGACCATATAGCTAACGTCCTGCCAGGGAGCTCTTCTGTACCACTACCTTTCCGTTTGGTCTCCGACGTACACACGACATCTAATTCTCTTTCTTTCATTATTTCGATCAATTCATTCGTCTTATCTCTCATGCCCCCTCTAACATTCCACGTGCCAACTTTGCACTCCGTCCTCCACCTTCCGCCGTGTCGGGCTGTGCGTGACGGGTGGCGGTCCCCATCGCCGCTTAGCGCGCTGCATTCCACACCAACGGGGACGAGCTGGTGTGCGTCGCCTTGGGGGAACGCCCTAACCCTCGTTTGCATGGGTGCGCAGCTGTGTAGAATTGCAGCCCTGAAAAGGGTTAGCGGGGGTCGCTACGAGCACGCTTCTACAATGACCCCCTTTTTGAAAGAAGACCGGACATTTTTTGAAAGAGCGTTTGAAAAAAATTATGCTGGATAGATCCCGCGCTTTGTTACGGCGCGGCGGTACGCGGGAAAAAATATCGCGCAATTTTGTTTTCGGATGAAAAAAATTTTAACATCTAAGAAAGTTATAATAAACAAAATGATAAGGTGTATACCCACAACAGTGCAGAAGCCAGTACGCGTATTACGAGGGTTCAACGAGCACATTATCCTTTATCACTCATAGTTTGGCTTGGAATATCGTATTCAGGCTTAACTGAGGTGTTTTTCTGTGAAAAAGGTGTACAAATCCTGCCGAGGTGTACCAAAATACCATCCTAACAAACATAGTGGAACGTATTTCTCATAAAATGGTCAAAAACTGACATTGGATATTCCAACAGGACTCTGCACCAGCTCATAGGGCACGAAGCACGCAAAACTGGTTTTCCCGCCCATGGAATTGACTATATCGGACGTGGAGACTGGCCCTCTTCAAGTCCAGATTTAAGCCCACTGAATTATAAGATAAAGCAACATTTAGAGGAGAGAGTCTGCGCTAAGCCTCATCAGAATTTGGAATCTCTCCGAGCATCTTTATCTTAAGCAACGGCAGAAATAGATACGAATGTGGTGCGTGCGGCTTGGTGTAAATAATTGTATTCTAAATTAAATTACCTTTAATTTCATACATATTTTTATAAAATTATCAAAAAGTGTATCATTAATTTTATAAAAAAAAATTAAGTTCTACTTATGACCTGACTAAGTATATTTCCTTGATTACTAAAAAACTTTAACACATTTATATTTAAGCACTGTATCTTTCTACCTCAGTTAGGGTTAGACAGACGTAGTTTTAACTAATGAAATCGGGCGTTGCTTGGCTGAAATCCACTATATTAAAAATCTTAAAAATTAATTGGCTTAAATCAGCGTAATAAATTAAAATAATGTGTCTTACCTAGTTTGAAGAGCACTTCTCGCCCTCCCTAATTTGCGTACCGTCACACACCACCGTCAATAATACAATAAAATATATATTCAATGGTGTATAACTGTTGTATAATATAATGTTTTAGGTCTTCTATTTGACTCTCTAAGTTATGTAAGGAATCTTTTTAAATCTTTTTAAATGTTGGTGTCATTTTCGTCAATAAGTTATCTTGGTGATTTAATTCAATGGATCAATTTTTGGAAGAAATAAGTCCTTATTCATTTCAATTTGATGGGAGAAAAACGTCTAAAATCTTATCATTTTAGCAAGTATCTCTTATCGAGAGATATAACTCCTGGTTTAGTAAGGTGTTCCTCCAAACTACACGATCATGGCAAATAATTTTAACATCGTAGGTGTTGCAGCAGTGGTATAGGTATTGACAAGGGTTATTCAACGGTAGCCATTTATTAGTACAAGAAGTCTTATAAGTCTTGCATCTACTTCTTGTTTGATCTAATTGACAAAAATCTTGTCTTCTGAAGGGCTGTGGGATAGGACACAAATGAACATCCTCTTCATGTAAACATAAATATAAGTCCTTGTTTGTTATTTTTAAATAAGTGTCGTTTCGTAAACTTATAGCTGTGTAGTCTGCAATTGGAAAAATGTTAATCTTTATATTATTATAGACCTGGCGGGGAATTATTATAATTTTGTATAATTTGTATTTGTCTCTATTCAGAAGGGCAAATATTACCTCGAATATAATGTATTTTTGCTTCACTCTAGTTTTGACCTTAGTTTTTAAATTTAATTAAGTTCTTATTGTATATTTTCTATCGGTAATGTTATATCTTTAGTTAAATAAGTAAACGTATGTAAGATTTGGTAGCCAAACAACATAAAACTATTAACAGATATTTGATAAACCTTGACAAACATTCCAACAACATGCAAGCGGAAACAAAAAAACATATCAATTGCGCAAGATTTCACTTTATCTTCTTTAACAGCCAGCAATATGCTTCGAAATATAAAAATGATCCAGAAAATCTTCTTGAAAAATGATCCAAGAGAAACTTTATCATGCATTTATTAACAGACCAACAACTTCGTGGAGAACTCCCCGTGGTAAATGCGATAAAATACGTAAAGAGAAGCAACATCTCTTCGCAGTGACAGTGAGTCAAGCCGATCGGGAAAAGCTCGGTCGCTGACGACGGCTCTGCGCTGGATGCGATCAATTTTATTTAATATGGGTTCTTTTCTGTATAACGTTACTCGACCCATCTTTTTCCCTATGGCTTTTCACCTTCGTCGCATATTGGCAGAGCCACGGGAACGATTTCGCACACATCCGTGGCCCCACCAGCGCTGTCCGTCTCATAGCGGTTACTCCTCAGGAGAGGACTACTCCTCCCCTATCTCCTTCTCAGGAAAGGCGCACCAGAACACATGGCACGCCCTCCTCCTTGGCCTCTAACTTCACATGCGCAACAGACGCCCCCGTGTCCGATGCACGAAGACTATGGCGCCAGGAAAACCTAGCACTCAGAAGCACTAGCCTCTCTGACCCCAGCGGCGGATCTGACCTATGGCTTCACCGCCAACCAAGATTCGGCTGTAGGTATAGGGACACATATACGAAGTGGGTTCGCCAAGCCCACTCGGAGTGACCTCCTCGGGCCAGCCCTATACCTCGAGCCAGCCGTGTGGGTTTCTCTTAGTTCACCATGGGTGACTAATCCACGGCTACTAAGCCCCCCGCCATGACAAGGTGAGGACCCGTTCGGGAGGGAAGACGGCTCACCTAATCTACGCTGTTACACTTGTTGAGTTGTTTTATCTTCAAGGCCTCCATAATATTTCTGGCTAGCCAGGAAATCCTGATACTGCAGATTTATGATTTCTTTTACCGAGTTATATCGCTACCTTGCAGTTTCGTACTCGGATTTTGTAAAGTAGGGTTTTGTACGACTCTCACTTTTTACTAGTTAACTGTGATTTTTCTGATAATCTTGCCAGTACGATTCCAAAATCTCAAGTTTTCTTTTTTTACGCTCTAGCCCAATTTTTTTTAAATATTTACATCAATTTTTCGAAGAGCTCCTACAATCTCGACCTGATTAGCGTGTACGTTTTCCATGATGCTATTAACTCTTTCACGCATATGGGACACATTTGTCCCCACTTAATTTTTACGATTTACAGTAATACTGGCCGAGTTAAACCTTTTTTAAAATTTGTATTATTAAATTTTATAGCACCTTTTCGCGTTTGCGCGCCGGCAACACTAAGTAAAGACATCATCTGTCAAAAAAGTTAATGCCGCGAAAAGTGACATATTTGTCAGAAGGACGTGAACATTAAAAAATATTTTTTTATTAAATATCTACTTTTTACCACAGTTTCTTCTCAGAATTATATTCACTGGTAAGTATAATTACTATTTTGGTACATATTTTTGGTTTTCTTTGTAAAAATAAGGCGTACTATGTAAAAAATGTAAAGGGACGCGGGTGTCCCTATATGCATCAAGGGAGGCTGGCTTCAAGCGGGTAATATTTTTTGCTATACTGTTTTGTTTTGTTTATTATTCTTATTTTGTATATTCTATTTGGTTACAGACCATGTCTTCCAATCGACGTAGAGAGTTTTCATTGCGGCAAGACGAAATTATAGAATTCTTGATGGCTGACTACAGCGATGATGAGGAGGGTTTAGTCCTTGATGAAGAGGATCAAACATTTTTAGAGCAAGATATAGACACGGGTATTTCAACTGTTGAAACTGAACCGGGGTCAGCATCTCCAGAAGAGAATATTATTGAAAATCAACAGCCTAGTTCTAATGTCCCTTATTTCAACTGGCGAAAAAATTCATATTCTCCGCATAATTTTTGTGAAATGGAAGGCTATAACTTCGGCGAGGTGCACATTTTTGATCAAACTTCTGATACGGAACCGACTCCTGTAAAAATTTTCAATGCGGCTACAGGCTTCGAAAAATTTGTAGAGGAGATTATTGTTCGTGAATCCATACGCTACGCTCATCAAAATGGAAGATCTTTTACGTTGACTGATGAAGAAGCCAAAGCTTTCTTCGGCATGAACTTTGTGATGGGGTATCATTGTTTACCTACATTCAGGAGCTATTGGTCTACAGATTCTGACATGGGAGTTCCTTACATTGCTAATGTGATGCCTATAAACCGCTTTGAAGAAATACGTAGGAACTTGCATTTTAGTGACAATTCTAATGAACCTAATAGAACCGATCCGTCTTATGATAGAGCATTCTAAATACGACCTGTTATAGATCATTTCAACCATGCTTTTCAAAGAGCTATGGCTAACACCAAAACCCAGGCAATAGACGAACACATGATCAAGTTCAAGGGGCATAACATAATGAGGCAATGCGTAAAAAATAAACCAATAAAATGGGGGTTCAACATGTGGTGTAGGGTATGCTCTTCCACTGGCTATTTATTTCAGTTTGATTTGTATACTGGGAAGAAAAGAGGTGGCACTGAAACGGGATTGGGTGAATCGGTTGTCTTGCAATTGTCTGAAAGCTTACAGGGCATAGGGTGTGAAATATACTTTGATATTTTTTTCAATTCTCCTAATCTTCAGTATACACTGATGAATAAGAATATAAAAGCGTGTGGAACAGTGCGCTCAAACAGGAAAAATGTACGAAAAAATATGCCAACAGATAAAAATATGAATCGTGGAGATATTTTTGCAGCCAGCAGCAATGGAATATCTTTCATAAAATGGATGGATAACAAAGCCGTGTTTCTGCTAACAAATTTTTTATCACCCATACCTACGATGATAGTCAAGAAGCGTGTTTCTGGTAGTGCTGAAAAGGTGAATGTAATTTGCCCTGAAGCTATAATAAAATATAATAAACATATGGGAGGGGTCGATATCATGGACCAGAAAAAAGTATACTATGAAGTGGATCGAAAAGCAAAAATAAAATACTACCTAAGGTTGTTTTTTGACTTACTAGATATTGCGATGAATAATTCATATGTGATTTATTGCAAGCTGCATGAAGCAAAACGTATTGAAGGAACTCTGCTTACGAGCCTAGAATTTCGCCAAGTAGTAGCTCGGTAACTTATTGGTAGCTTTTCGTCTCGACAAAGATCTTTGTCGTCAGTTGTTATGACGAAAAAGCGAATTTCTTATACACAGAAGCGTGGTACACCTTCACACGTAATGGTAAAAGTAAGTAACAGAAAAAGATGCGTACAGTGTGCTAAAAGCCGTATAGAGAAACGCACAAATAACACTTGCTCTACATGCAACGTTCATTTATGTTTTACTACAGACCGCAACTGCTTTGTAGAGTACCACTAAGTTTTATTTTTGTTTTATAAATAATTTCTACAATAAATAATTTGTACTTTATATCATAGTTTGTGTTTATTTCACAATAAAATCATTCTAGTATTTTTTGTCCGTACATAAGAAAAATGTACCTTAACGCATATTGGGACACTTATGTCCCCTTCTCAAAAACATGGAAATATACATAAATATGGCTTTATTTATACGTTTTTAATTAAATTAGACCAAAATAAATAGACATAAATAAAAAAAAAATCATTTCAACTATCTTAGAATAGTTATAAGCTTGTAAGGGTTAAATTCGGAACTGTTAAAAAGAAAAGATCTTTCTTCGACACTGCTGATTACTGCTGATGCTGCCGCTGCTGCTGTTGCTACTGACCAACTTGCCGACGCGTTGCTTCTTAACCTACACAAGCTGCTGCTTGGCCAAGCCAAATGTCACGGGTGTTGATGACCACTGTTATGTTTGAGTTTAAAATTTTTGCTTGTTCTCACTGTCATCTCACTGTCTTTGAAACTCAATTAATATTTAACATTATTCCCTTCTCTAAAGACTCAAAAATGTTTATTTTTCGCTATGAGGACCAAAAAATGTTTGGGTATTGGACAAATGTTTAATAATAATTTTAATGTTGTGTAAAAATAGTTTGATAAAGAATTAAAAAATATAAGATTAAGATATGGTAAATAATGTTAAATATTAATTGTTGTAATTGTCGAACTGTAGTGATAGCTTTACGTAAAATGTTAACGCCAGCAGAAATGTACGATAGGACCGTACAAGTATTGGTGTTTACGGGGATAGTGTATGCAAATTAGTGAGGGCGGGAGATGGTATTCAAACTAGGTAAGACACTGCTCTTAGCTGATTTTTTTTAACACGTTTAATTAAGATTAATAAGGCAGGGTTGCTTTAAGCGAAAGTGGTGCAGGTGCTGAACGGGCTGTCGCTGAAGATCCACCGCAACGAGACGGTGGCGCTGGTGGGCGCGAGCGGGTGTGGCAAGTCGACGGTGCTGCAGCTGTTACAGCGCATGTACGACCCACAGGCGGGTGCCGCACTCGCGTCCGGACACGACCTGCGCTCGCTCAACGTGCCCCATCTGCGCAAGCACATCGCCGTCGTCAGACAGGAGCCCGTGCTCTTCGCTGGCTCCATCAAGGACAACATACGGTCAGTACTACGCGATGGATGGCGGACGAAATAATTGTGTTGATATGAAGGCCCTAAGACAGCAAAGGAGTTCGAAACAAACGTGGTAGAGCCACGCTGCGACTATGTTATGGTTTTAACACAAATGGGTCGGCTAGACCAGAGGAGCAACACCATTGAGTGTGGAGAACCGGATACCCTTTGCACTAGGTTCAACGCACTCACAAGATAAAGTGAGTGCGTTGTTTCTAGTGTTACATTGATACACTCGCTAAGTGTAGCGACCAAGTGATCATGATCTTGTTATTAACTTGTGAGTACACAGTATCATTGTGCGAGTGAGTGAATAAATATGAAATAAAGTATCGCTCGCGTAGGTCGTCGCTCGCTCGGTACGTAAAATACCTAAATTTGCGTAACGCCGAAATGTAAGAGGGCTCTTAAATTTATAATCAATGTTCTTTGCAGGTTGAGTAATCCTGCAAGTACTGATGAAGAAATTATAGTCGCAGCGAAACAAGCGTACTGCCATCGCTTCATTAAGAATTTACCTAACGTAAGTAGCACTTCTTCTTTCTGCCCTTATCGCGAATGTTTTGGGGTTGGCATAGCATGTCTTCACTCATTCCTCCTGACATCAGTACCTACTTAATGTAATAAAAGTAGTAAATAAGGTAAATCATATGGTATTGGTAGTAGCGTAAAGCAAAATCAGTCCATCTTACGTCATAGACATTCTAAGTGTAAGTCACCACGGAAAAAGCACAGACTGGCGACAGGTACCAGCGTCAAAAATGTGGTGTTTAATTGGTGTTGTCCGAAATCAAACCTAGGTCGTTCGCTTACTATGTATAAAATTGACGGCGAAATAAGGACCTTGACACAAAGATAACGGGCATCGAAGTAATCCTATGAGTGTTCTATTTTAAGTATTCTCTATAAGGAGGTATTGTTAGAGCCGGTAAATAAAGGTGAACTGTATAATAACCAAATCGGTTTCGCTGAGCAGTTACAATAAGAAGTTTAATATTAATTTTTTTATATGAGCTTTAGAATTTGTGCTTAAAGTGTCGTTGAAGTAGAGTTGTAGTGATAGCTACGGGCGCACGGCTTATTTCGGCGTGCTCCCTACAGCATCCGCTGGCCGTCGACGTCTTCTTTGTATGCGAACAGGTATTATAACTTCTAAAAGAAGAAACAGTGATCATGTTATCCGTTTAACGTGATTTATACCTTTAACAGGGCTACGACACCATGATAGGGGAGCGCGGTGCGCAGCTGTCGGGTGGGCAGAAGCAGCGCATCGCGATCGCTCGCGCGCTTTTGCGGTGGCCCAAGATCCTGCTGCTGGACGAGGCCACATCTGCGCTCGACTCGCACAGCGAGGCCAAGGTGCAGCGTGCGCTTGACGCCGCTGCGCACGGACGCACCACCGTTATGGTCAGCCACAGGTGCCTACTGTCACTCATCACACTTTTGAACGTCACTCTTAGATCGCATAACCACTCACATCACGTAGCAGCCAGGCAGGTGTAGGCAGAGACTACGGACTGCCATTTGGCACGATCCCGACACACCTCTCTCAACCCTTTTACATCTATATAGCTACGCATATATGCTCGTCAGTTATGGGTACTCTTAATCTGGCCGATCTTTAATATATTACCAATTTGGTTGATTAACTTTCGTCTGAGGCGTGCCTTCTCGACGCTGCCATTCACTTCCGCAACATAAATTTTCTTGGTCATTTTTTCCTCGTTCAGTCTTTCTACATTACCAAATCACCGAAGCATTTCTTTCTTGCCACACTGCAGCTATTGGGTGTACTATCAGGTAGACTGCATGCTACCTACTTGAGGCGAGGGCCTATGAGATGGAAAACTGATACGCGTTAAAAAAAAGGAATTTTATATTAACGTTAAAGACGCTGCTACTATATTATGGTTATAATACGAATGCTTCTGCTCGACCGGGAAAGGACTACACTCTCACCGAATACAGGAAATAGCAGCTATGTTTCGTATAATGAGTGTAGAGAACATCCTTTAAACTAGAAACGAGGCATTTCATCGTAGTCCTCTGAGGTGACAACGCATTTTGATTATTAATTAAGGATAGATGTAGATATATATGAGCCACATCATTTGCTTACCACCAGGTGGACTATGTGCGCAATTGTCAAATTGACAGTTTATTATATAAAAAAAAACTCCATCTGTATTATGGAGGCGCGTTAAGTATAAAGCGCAGATTGTGTGCTGTAGGATGCATTTCCGAGAGTGTGCGCAGAAAGCAATTCCTCCATCCTCATTCCATCATCGGATAACCCGTTTATCGACCAACATCTTTGGATTCGGTATTCCACGCCTTCGGGCCAACAGTTTGCTTAGACTTTCGTAACGTCCGATTACAATCGAGGCGTCTTCAAGTCAAGAATGAATAGAATTTTATTATTAACCCAGTGCAACTTACCGTCTAGGGTTTCATCTCCAGTAAGTAAAAAATAACAATATTTATTTTTGATAATCGTTTCATGTCTGGATGTTTGTACATGTGCAAAATTTGTATTTTTTGAGAATTAATAAGTAAAAAAATACAAATTTTGCACATATACGAACATCCAGATATGAAACAATTATTGGTGAGCCATACAAATACTTGTTCCGTGTTTAATTCGACACAGCAGCCTCACGATGCCAGAGACAACTGCATAGCCAATGCGCTGCGATCGGACAAAAAATTCATTCTTAAGGCTTCCGTCTAGCTTTGCTGTTTTACATTCCCAGCCATTAGAGGGGGCGCTCTCCCCCGTGCATAAATACGTTCGAGATCGCAGGTGAAGGTGCTCTACTTCATTAAATATATAACTTATTAATTTTTCTTCCAAAAATATTCCTTTTACTTTTGACGTGGTAGTATAATTTTTTACCCTTTTATATATATTTTTTATATATATTTATAAATGTCATTTTTAGTAATGTTTATACGGGTTGTAGGTTCAAAAAGTGTATATACAACCGAAGGAAAATAAAAACTGCCTCTTCAAACAAATTTCGCCTCTAACTTGTTCATTTTGTAGTTTACTACTACTTTTACTACTATTTTTACTGACACAAGGATATTTGTTTCCATCTTTCCATCTTTTTCCGTTTTTTTTGGTAATAAATTGTAATTCTCAAAATATAAAAGTCCAAGTCAATTAATCTAATACTAATATAAACACTAATACACTAAAAACTGGAACTAATATGACAATTAATTAAAAATAATATATATTTAAGTAGAGCAACTTTCACGATATGCTCCGATCAGTCCATAAGAGCTGCACGAGGTAAAGAGATCAACTGTGCGAGAGAGAGGTAAAGTAAAGTTGAGCAACACTGTACACGTCTGAACGCCGAGAAATCTCAACGTATATATATATACTTTATTCATTTCTAATTCACTTGAAAATAGTTCTATTTTATGTGGTTTTAAGTACGACTTTGCTACATTTATACTTCTAATAAAAAACAGACATTTGCAGTAAAAAAATCATGAAATTACAACTTTTCCTTCCCCTTCAAGCCCTTCAAATAAGAAAATTAAAGCATTTATAAAAAAATGACCAGATCAGATTATTGTAGACAATATCTAAATAAATGTGATCTGAATACTTTTCTTGATATTGTTATAGTTTGTACATAGCAAAGGCTTTAATAAGACCTTTTACGCATGTAATGTCGGCATGTTTAACGCCTAATAGAGCTATTAATTTAAACATCAAAATAAAATTAAAAAATTGTTTCGAAAATACCAAATCCTAAACTTTAAACAAATGTAAAATATGTTTCACTTTTTCCTTTTTAAATACTTTAAAAAAATATATGTTTTGCTGTAAATTTTGCGTGAACACTAATTTTTACAAGACTAAAATTTATTTTGAGTCGATATCACTATTTCCTCACGATAAATGTAAGACGATTATGGGCACATACCAAGTCTCCTGATAAACATAGACTTCCTTACACGGACCTAAGCCACCTGCATCCATAGACTTCCTGCACCACTTACCAGGGATTCACCCCTGCAGTAGTGACGACCTGTATTAGTAGTGTGCGAATAGTATTAGTAGTGAACTACTAATACAATTCGCTTACCGTCTTCAAGGCTGCCACTCCAAACCTTTCTTCTCCATTAGTTTTCGGTTCATCGAGTTATATGGCCGACCCTTTGCCACTTCAGCTTACTTATCCGTTGGGCTGTGTCGGTTACTCTGGTTCTACTGCGGATATCTCCATTACAAATGCTACTGCTTAGAGAAACTTGGGACATGACCCTCTCTATAGCTCGCTGAGTGAACTTGAGCTATCTAATACGGCCAGTAGTAAAGAAACACGTTACAGATTTTTTTCTTCTATACATCATCACTAACAACATGCTATGGATGCACATACGTGCAAATTTGTTCAGGTTGGCAACGGTGCTGAATGCTAACCGGATTGTATTCATCGAAAAAGGTGAAGTCGTGGAAGAAGGTACTCACAAAGAGTTAATGACACTAAGAGGCCGATACTATCAACTTATGTTGGAAAACGAACCAAGAATAGCGCCCAGTGTATTTAAACCGGACCTGCAGAAACGTGAGTAAATTTTAATTTTTGTATTGTAAGCATTAACAAAAATAAATTTAATATAGTAAAATACTTAGCAATAGTCTATAGTTACTCCACTAGGGTATTCTGATTTCTTTTCATTTATAAAATGCAAAAGAACTTACTCCTAATTCGTCGAACGTATAATGTGAATAACTAACCGGTAGTCAGCAAACATTAATTAACAGAGAGGCATTTTAACCAAGATTATTTTTAGAATCATCAAATGATAACAGGTTATTTTTATTTAATCGTTCTTTGTGGTATTTTTAACTATCCTTTTCACTGACTTCGAAGTCGGTTATTAAGTTGCTTAGATTGTATGAACATTAGCTTATATAATCCATCGGCACATACACGATATAAAACTGAATACCATAAATGAACTTTTTAACGTGGTAGAACCATGCTGCAGTTATATTATGGTTGCAGCACGAATATGTCGGTTCGGCCGGGGAAGAACCAAACTCTCATAAAATATCAACGTGAAATGGCAGCTTAATGCTGCTGTGTCACATTGTGTGACATTCTAGTCTTCAGGGGTGACAAGGCATCTTCATTTTGATTCTTAATAGAGGATAGATAAGGTGTCTATAGGACACAGCATTAGGTGGACTGTGTGTTCGTTTCTCATCCTTTCTATAAAACAAACTTTACTACTTACCGTTACCATAAGAGCCTTTGGTGAATACTGACTCCCTACACGTAACCCCTGAGTAGTGCTAAACGAGCAGCACTATATACTGGTGGTAAATTGGTCCTCCACTAATGAGAGGCCCGGCCGAGGGTTAGTTACCACCCACCTGGCAAAAACTTACCGCCAATTGATGCGTCGTGTTCCGATGTGATGTTAGGTGTTGCACATAAGAACCGGTGGACCCTGCCAACTATCGGCCAATTTCAATTACCTTCATACTCTGCAAGATTATGGGGCGTATATTGAACGCCTGCTTTATGGCATACCTCTTTAGTGACCGGCAATACGGGTTTCACCGGAATCAGTCAGCTCGGGACCTTCTAGCGTATGTCACACATATATGGGGCAACGCACTCGAGAGCAGTGGGGAAGCACTTGTTATTTCCCTTGATGTCTTGAAGGCTTTTTACAGAGTTTCACACCCTCACCTTTTGAGTAAACTTCCAGCGTATGGCTTATCCCATGATCTGATTAAATGGGTAAAGGACTTTCTGCATGAACGTTCTCTTCGAGTCGTCTTCTATGGCTGCTCGTCCAATCCTGTGGTGACTGATGCCAGTGTTCCTCAGGGGTCAGTTCTATCCGCAACTCTTTTCCTGCTGCATATTAATGATCTACTTATGCCCGGTATATGCCAGGTATGAAGACGATAGCACAGTTGTGGAGAGATACCAACAAGCGCCCGGGCCAGTCGGAATCAAATTCAGTCCGAAAGAGAAGCTATGGTTGAGCGTATGAATCTCACACTACAGACAGTCTCTGAATGGGGCGATTCCAATCTCGTAAGACTCAACGCCTCTAAAACACAAGTGTATCTTTTCACCGCTAAAAGGAATGTATCTTTGGAGTACACAGATCGCCTTCAGTTGTTAGGGGTTGGATTTTCTCCAAACCTCAACTATGGGCGCCGCAAGGAAACTTGGTGTCCTTGCAAGGGTGCGGCGGTACTTCACACCGGGGCAACTTCTTACCCTATATAAAGCGTATGTCCGGTCGTGCATAAAGTACTGCTGTCACGCCTGCCTCGTTGGTCTAGCGGTTTTAGTAGTACGACTGCTGATCATGAGGTCCTGGGTTCGATCCCGGGTCGGGCCAAAAAATCAATGTTTGAGTTTTTCTGTCAAGAAATTCTCAGTAGCTGCCCGGAGTCAGGAAATCCCCGTGCCTCGGAAAGCACGCAAAGCCGTTGGTCCTGCGCCTGATCTCTGTCTCCGGTCGTATCGGTTTACCGTCCCATCGGATTATGAGAGTGAGGGAATAGAGAGTGCACCTGTGCTTGCGCATACACTTGGGCACTATAATCCTGTCCTGCGCCGTTGGCTAGCCTTCGTTGAGGCAGGCAGCCGTGGCCGAAATTCGGTCTGGAGGACATTATTATTATTATTACTGCTGTCACATTTGAGCTGGTGCTGCAAATTACCACCTGATAGCGATGGACTCAGTGTAGAGATGTGCTAAGAGGCTCATTGTTGCCCTTATTTGGTTGAAACCAACCTTGTCAGCCTCGAGCACAACCGCAGAGTAACCAGCCTCTCTGTATTCTATAGTACGCATTTCGGTGACCGTGCGCGGGGATTGCGCACTCCTCCTTCTCCTTTCCACCATCGAATGACCAAGCGGTTGACGGGTCTCACCCCTTTGTTATCGATATTCCACGTATTAGTGAGTGAATGGAATAAGTTGCCAGCATCTGTATTTCCACCCGATTACAGTGCGAGAGTGAGAGTGAACAGGCTTTTGTGAAGTCAGTGTGCTTCACCATTTTGGGCTACATCACCACTTACCATTAGGTGGGATTATAGCTAAGCGCTGGGTTAAAATAAATAAAAAATGTCTTAGAACCAAACGGCTTGCTTCGAATTTTTTAATTCGTACAGCAAAGGAGCGGCATAACTTGGCGGTGTCTATCTTTTCGTCCGAATACAATCTGGGCGTCTTCAACTGGGCAGTTTTTGTTATGCTAATACAGTGCGATTTATTATCTAAGGCTTCATCATCACTTAGCAACAGGAGGGATTGCGTGTCAAGCTCTGGCTTATACTCGTAATAGGTTAAAAAAACAGCCTGTTAAGTTCCACTGCTGAACATAGGCCTCACCCACATAGAGTGCCTCAAAGGGGTATTTGAAGTAGTTGCCACGCTTGGCAAGTGGGTTGGCAGTTGCAGCATTTTAGCTTTAGTTGTTATCAGGAAGACGCTGCTGTCCATCTCCTGATTTTTGTTTCCCTTTGTCGCCTCTTACGATACCCACGGGATAATATGGTGTACTGGATATTCTTACACCGCCACTATACGGTACTAACTCTACTCTACTCAAAATGACATAATTTCTTTTTTAAAAGTAACACATAATATTTTTTATTTGTTATTAGAGGCAAGAATAAACAAACCAAAATTACAAAATTCGACTTCAGTCGATTCAATAAAAAGCACCTCTGCCTCCGATGACGACTCTGGCTCCGAAGACAGTGTGGTGCTGGAAGAATCAACGGAGGAAGAATTTAAGCCAACCACGTGGCAGATACTGAAGCTCTGCGAGCCGGAGAAGTGGCTGATGGTCGGTAGTGTGATCGCCGCTATCGCCGTGGGCTCGTCCTTCCCGTGCTATGCAATACTGTTTGGTGAAACGTATGGTGTAAGTTGTATCATTTTGTCACTTAAGTTCAGACCAACAAAAAAAATAGTCGGAGAGTTCCCTTCATTTCAAATAACGCCAAAACTATGCTTAACATCTTAACACGCACTCACGCAAACATAGTTTTTTTATACAAACTAAAGTGATAAACAAACTTACAGTTCACCTGATGGTAAGCGACTACGTCCATGGACATCTGCAGTCAACTTTAAACAAAGAAGACTTCAAATGTGATGTCTGAGAAATAAGATAGAATGCCTATAATTCTCTCTAATGACTCTCGATGACGGGCGAAACACACCACCGACAATCCCGCAATGTAAGTGCTCCATGCCAGATGTGCGGTTTACACAACGCTCGGTTCGCAAAGCACTCCTATCCCTGGATGTCAGCAAGTCGAGTGAGACTGATGGAGACTCTCCCATCGTGCTGAAGGCGTGTGCTCCGGAGTTGGCACCAGTTATAACACATCTTTTCCGGTACTCCTATTCTCAAGGCGTAGTCCCGAACTCATGGAAGACAGCTTTAGTCCACCCGATCCCTAAAAAGGGCAACCACTCAGAGCCATCCAACTACAGGCCTATCCAGTTCAATCCCCAGAAGACACAAGTTTGCGCGTTTACCACTAAAAAGAATCCCTTTGTCGTATTTCCTCAGTTTCAAGGCACTCCCCTTGCTGCCTCAGCTAGCAACGGAATCCTCGGTGTTGACATATCGAATAGTGTGCAGTTTCGTGGTTACTTGGAAGGGAAGGCCAAATTGGCCTCTATAATTTTGGCGTGCTCAGCAGAGCGAGACAGTATTTCATGCCGGCACATCGCTTGCAACTTTACAAAGAGCAAGTTCAGCCTCACATGGAATACTGATCAGCTTGACCGCATCTAGCACAGAGCGGTTCGAATCGTCGACAACCGAGTTCTTTCTGATCGGCTCGATTCACTGGCGCTGCGTAGGGATGTTGCATTCCTTTGCATTTTCTATTGCATCTACCACGGGAGTGCTCTGAGAAATTGTTCGGATTAATCCCAGCTGCCAAATTTCATGAACACACTTCGCATCAAAATTCAAGATATCATCCTCACCAGATGGTGAGGATGCACAGTGGTGAAATGCACAGTGGGGAAATGCACAGTGGTGGCCCGGCAAGCATCCATCTGGATGCTTGGTGGTCCACCACTGAGCATTTTACTAGGAGTTTTCTTCCTCGCACAACTTCCTTGTTGAATCTACTACCACTAGAGATTTTTCCGAACCGATACGACTTAGGGACCTTCAAGAAAAGAGCTTACTCCTTTTTAAAAGGCTGGCAACGCACTTGCAAAACCCCTGGTGTTGCGATTGTTCATGGGCAGCGGTAGTCACTTACCATCAGGTAAGCCGCAAGCTCGTTTGCCCCCTCTTCTATAAAAACATGATTATACTGGCTCTCTACACGCTGCAGACCAGAACACATTAGTGCAAGAAGTGCTATTTGGCGACATAAATACGTAAAAAGGTACGGCTTTCTAAGCAGAAAAGTAGTCCTATCACCCAGTCATTCTTCTTTGTTTATTACAACAGTCCGTAAAAGTTTTGACCTACTATTACCTTTAATTACTTAGGTGACGATGAACAACGTAAAAGTAGCGAGACAACTAGTACAAGTCGTGGATAGTCCATGAAGTTGGCACCCGGTAATAATTATTAAAAAAGCGACTAGTATAAATCGATTGCGCGTAAAAAATGATGTTTATCGGTACTAATTATTGTATGCGCATCAAATATTTCTACAGATATTTAAAAAAGTTAGGCGGGTGCTGTGAAATAATAAATTTTTATTTTTTGCTTAAAAATGACGGTAAAAGAATAATTAAACAACGTAAATTTATAGATTTTCACATGCGCATTCAGCACCCGATATCAGTTTATCCATAAGTTATTTATTTAATCGTAAAGAACTAATTAAATAAGTAATCCCATAACCTCAGCCGCAGCGTCCGAGCTCGGCCATTCCCGGGGCCTCCGCCTCCATCATGGCGGCTGCGGAGGCCAACTTTGTTGGGGCCGGGCCTAATGCGGACGAGGTGGCGAAGCTGCGGGCGGACGTGGCCCGCCTGACGTCCACCATGGAGACTCTCCAGAAGGAGAACGAGAAGCTCCACGCAGACCTGGCCAGTCTACGTGAGCCTGCCTCTCGCGCGGCGCCCCAGACGCAGCGCCCAAGCCAGCCCGTGCCGGTGAAAACCAGGTTCTGAACCTGGTCCGGCAGGAGCTGGCTGCCTTCCAGCACCGGTTATACGTGCTGGAGGGCATCGTCCTGCGCCCCCCACCCTAGCGACAAACAAGACGGCGGCGAGGCCGGCAACGATCTCGTACGCGGCGGCCACGGCTGCCGCATCCAGGCCGGGGTCGTCCAGCCAGCCCTTGGGCGGGGCAGCAGTTGCCCCTCCCCCCCTGAAAAGCCGACTCTGGCAAAACCGGTACCGGCCGAACCGGCTTCGGCTAAGCCGGCGACGGGAAAGAGAGGCAAGACGAAGGCGAAAAAGGGCAAGGCGGCAGCACAGGTGGTGGCTGCACCAGCCCCAGTGCCTGCGGCGAATGTGCCAGCGCCAGCGGCAAGCCAACTGCCGCCGCCGTCACCGCCCCCCCGGCTCCCTACACCTCCCGCGGCTGAAGCCGGTTGGCAGGTGGTCGGGGACAAAAAGAAGGGGAAGAAGGCAGCCAAAAAGGCCAAAAAGCAGGAGCGGCAGCGCCAGTTCAGGGCGCGCAAGATCGCGGCTAGGCTCCGCGCCCCGAAGACCGCAGCTGTAGTGAGTACACTACAGCCGGACGCGGAAAAGAAGGGCGTTACCTACCGCGATCTGCTCGCGAAGGCGAAGGAGGCGGTGGATCTCGGGGAGCTTGGGATCACCGGGGGCCTCCGGCTCAAAGTCACCCAGACGGGGGCCCGTATGCTGGAGGTCCCCGAGGAATCCAGTGGCGCGACCGCGGACGCTCTGACTGCGAAGCTCAGAGCATCTCTGGACGCCGACGAGGCCCGAGTGTCCAGGCCCGTCAGATGCGCAGACCTGCGCATCATGGGTCTGGACGACTCGGTATCGGAGGAGGAGTTGGTGGACGCCGTCACCAGGTCCGGGAAGTGCACTACGGACCAGGTCAGGTCAGGCGCCATACTCCCGGACCAACAGGGTATGCATGCCGCCACGGTGTGCTGCCCTTTTACGGCGGCCAAAACCATAGTGGAGGGCTGAAGGCTTCTGGTGGGCTGGGTCTCAGCGCAGGTTAAGCTGCTGGAGCCCAGACCTCTGAGGTGCTATCGCTGTCTCATGGGGCACCACGTATCAGTGAGATGCGCCTCGGAGGTTGACCGTGGTGGCCTTTGCTTCCGCTGCTGTCAGCCCGGACACATATCGGCGACCTGCTGCGCCACGCTGCACTGTGATGCATGTGCGGCGACCGGCAAGCCAGCCTATCACCGGGCCGGAAGCAAGGCCTGTGTGCCACCCGCCAAGGCCAAGGCCGCGGGTAGGGGAGGGCCCTCCGCCGCCACCGCCTCTGTGGCCTCCGCCGCAGCCGCAACTGAAGCCGCCACCGCTGTCACTGTCGCCGCCGCCGCCGCCGCGACACCGACGCCCGCAGAGAGGCCCTCCGTGGAGGAAGCTGAAATGGAATGCCTACCTACTATAATATAACGGCCCCATTAAGCTTCCTCCAGGCGAATATCAACCACTGCGCCTGCGCTCAGGATCTGTTGCTCCAGAGCATGGCGCAGTGGTCGATTAACATCGCTGTGGTCGCTGAGCCGTATTTTGTCTGGCCTAGGGAGGACTGGGTGGCGGGCCTTAACGGCTCAGTTGCCATCATCTCTTCGGCCGCCGCCGGTACCCCGACCCTTGAAGGTGTCAGGAGGGGTCAGGGGTGCGTAGCAGCACGGTTTGTGGAGTTCGTCGTTGTGGGGGTGTACTTCTCCCCGAACCGATCTCTTGCCGAGCTCCACAACTCTCTTGCAGAGCTGAGAGCAGTCGTCGTCGGAAGTTATCCCCTCCCCGTACTTGTCCTCGGGGACTTCAATGCCAAGAACTTGGCTTGGGGTTCTCGTCGTACAGATGTGCGGGGTAGGATGGTGGAAGACTGGGCTCTGGAGACAGGCCTGGTCGTTCTTCTGTCCCCACGTGTGTGCGGATGCGGGGCGAGTCGGTGGTGGACATCTCGTTCGCTAGCCCCGCTCTGTCGCCACGTGCCATTGACTGGCGTGTCATGGAGGGGGTGAAGACCTACTCCGACCACCGGTACATCTGGTTTGACGTCTCCACCCAGCCCTCGAGCGCGCCAGTCCAACAGGCCCCGAGTGGTCTGCGTTAGGCGCTGAAGCAGCTGAACCGGGAGCTCCTCCTGGAAGCCTCGATCGTGCAGGCCTGGGTGTCATCACCGGACAGGCCTGCCGACGTCAATGATGAGGCAGGGTGGTTCCAGGAGTCCATGTCCGAGATATGTGACATGGCAATGCCCCGCGTCCGGCCAGGAAGCGCCCGGCGTCAGATGTATTGGTGGTCACGTGAGCTAACGTCTCTGCGCGAGGCGTGTGTCGCCGCGCGGCACCTGTACGCCAGGCATCGCAGGCTCCGCATTCGTCCACCGAATGCGGCAGCCATTGAGGCAGAGCTGTACGAGAGATACAGAGCGGCGAAGACCGCCCTCCGGGAGGCTGTCCTGCGGGCCCGGGATCGGGCCCGTGAGGAGATGCTGGAGACTCTCGACAGAGATCCGTGGGGGCGCCCTTACAATATGGTGCGGGATAAACTCCGCACCTGCCCTCCCCCCCCCCCCCGCTGATGCAGAGTCTCCGGCCCCAGCTCGTGCAGGACGTGGTGAGCGCTCTGTTCCCTGTGCGAGGGGAACATCCGCCCCCGCCTATGGCTCTGCCACCTGCGGTGCCGGAAGCGGACCACCAAGACGACGACGACGACATCCCGGAAGGGACCGGGGTAGACCTGAGAGTGGCGGTACGTAGGCTCAAGGCCAGGAATACCGCCCCAGGACCCGATGGCTTGCCTGGCAAAGCCTGGATCCTGGCCTCGGAGGCTCTCGGACCCCGACTGGAGGGGCTCCTAAGCGCATGCTTGGAGAGAGGCCAATTCCCGCTTCGTTGGAAGACGGGGAAGCTGGTCCTCATTCGGAAGCCGGGGCGCCCTGCGGACTCTCCGTCCGTATACCGGCCCGTGGTGCTGCTCGACGAGGTGGGCAAGCTCTTTCAAAGAGTCATTGCAAACTGCCTCGCCGCGCACCTTGCGGGGACGGGGCTGGATCTTGCGAAACACCAGTTTGGTTTCCGCAAGAGGCGCTCTACGGTGGACGCCATCATGCGCGTGAGAGCCCTCACGACGGGGGATGCAATGGCCAGAAGGGGGGTTGTCTTGGCGGTGTCTCTCGACATCGCCAACGCCTTCAACTCCATGCCCTGGAGCTGCATTAGGGAGGCACTCCGGTATCACCGGGTGCCGACCTATCTCCGTCGTATAGTCGGGGACTATCTGACGGACAGGGCCGTCATCTACCCCGGTCGCAACGGTGAGTGGAACCGGCGAGATATGTCGTGCGGTGTCCCACAGGGTTCGGTTCTGGGGCCACCTCTGTGGAACATCGGTTACGACTGGGTGCTGCGCGCCGACCTCCCTACCGGCGTCAGCGTAGTTTGCTACGCTGACGACACGCTGGTATGGCGCAAGGGGGGTCGTACGAGGTGGCGGCGGAAACTATGACACGCGGGGTTGCGATAGTCGTTGAGAGGATTCGGCAACTGGGTCTCGAGGTGGCGCCGCGCAAATCCGAGGCCATGCACTTCCATGGTCCTCGGAACAGGCCACCACCGGGATCCTCAGTGATGGTAGGAGGGGTATCCATCGGCGTCGAGTCGACGATGAAGTACCTAGGACTCGTCCTCGACGGCCGATGGAACTTCGTTGAGCACTTCCTACGTTTGGCTCCCAAACTGGAACGCACCGGGGCTGCCTTCAGGCGGCTCCTGCCGAACCTGGGGGGGCCAAACGCCTCCTGCCGGAGGCTGTACGTGGGGATCGTGCGGTCCATGGCCCTTTACGGGCCCCCGGTGTGGGCGCGTGGTTTGGCGCAGCTTGCCGTCCACCACCTGAACGCGCCCCAAAGGGTGGTTGCCGTGAAAATGGTTCGCGGCTACCGCACGATCTCCCGCGAGGCGGCGAGCCTCCTTGCCGGATTGCCACCATGAGATCTGGAGGCGATAGTCCTCGCGCGCCTGCACGAGTGGCGTGCGGAGGCACTATGCCGGGGGGAAACCCCGCTGCCACGGCAAGTTGTCGCGCAGCGGACAGACTTCCGGCACGATCTCATGGTGACATGGAGAGAGCGACTGTCGCAACCCCGTGCTGGGCACGCCACTATAGCGGCGATAAGACCCCTCTTTGAGGAGTGGCTTGAGAGACGCCACGGCATCCTCACCTTCCGCCTAACGCAGGTCCTCACCGGACACGGTGTGTTCGGGATAAGACTCTGCGTGCTTCCGAGCGATAAGACGCGTCAGTGGATCAAAAAAAATAATCATTTTTAAATAGTTAATTGTTCGAAAATATTAGGAGCGCATAACGTATCACACTCAGATCCGTAATACTGTGTTATGCTTGTGTGATGTAAATAAAAGTGAGCAGTCAACATAGTTCGTTCGTGGTTTGTGTTTGGGAGAGTGAAATAGATAAACATCTGTGTATGTATTTATACTGTGTCTGTACTAAGTGCAAATTATACGTATTAATTCTTCTGCCGCCCTGGTATTATTCAACAACTAGCTAACAGTAACGTAATGTATCGTACACCGCCTCGCTCTGACTCGGAGCCTGAGCTATCTAGCGCTAAAAGACATGTTTCATGCAGGATAAAGCGCAAGCGCGATGACGAGCAAACCGATTACATTAATATATTATAGGACTATATGGACGAAATCAAAGAAATGTTGTCATCAAATATACTGCAACAAGAAGCGAAATTTAATTCAATTGATAAGTCCATTAAAGATATAATTTTAACTAACCAATTAAAAGAAAACAAACTATCTTCGTTGGAAAACACCTTAAAGGAAATAAAAGATCAAAATGTTGATATTTTTAAGTCACTTGAATTCATATCGAGTAAATATGAGGAAATGCGAGAAAAAATGGAAATCTTAGAAGCTGACCGCAAGGCTAGCTTGACCTGCATCAAAGCACTAGAAGACAGGATTGAAGGCTTGGAGCGCAAAGCCCGATCGTGCAGTATTGAAATGAGAAATGATACCCAAAATCAGCCAGAACTTAAGCGGGATCTCCAGAATATCGTAAGAAAGGTTTGCACGGAGCTCAATGTCACAATTGAAGATAGAGAGATACGGGATATTTTTAGGCTTAAATCTAAGTCTAAATTGTCTACGCCTAACCCTATAATAGTTGAATTTGCCAACGTCAACTTAAAGGAATAAATTCTTACCTCAATGAAAAATTACAGGAAGAACAAAAAAATCACTTACAACCGAGAATCTAAAGATAGCAGGTCCCCCAGCTATTGTGTATATTTCGGAGAATCTAACTCCGAAAATTAAGCGATTATTTTACATAGCTCGGAATTTTGGTCATGACAATAATTATAAATACATATCGACGAGTCACGGTAATGTCTACATACGCAAAGCAGATTCCAGCCCGGCCATACGAATCAACAGTGAGGTGGACCTTGACAAGCTCAAAACTAAAAGCTGACTATGTAATGTTACAATACCGTTATCTTGGCTAATACTTATTACATTTTTTCAATTTTATATAGTATGTTGCAATGTTATTCATGTATTTCTCTTATTGATTTCTGTTAATTGCGTACTTTGCTTACACTTACACCATTACACAACAATATAAACTACTCGCACATAAATATGACTCGTTAAAATATTGTTTTAAATATTACATATTACTACACTACACTTATTATATTCCTAAAATATTGCTCTATTACCTTTATATTAAATTTAAATATCGTTATTGTGTTAAATTATACCTTAGGCAGCTTAAATGTTACGATTCTATAATAAAATTTACACATGAAATAAATGTATTAACGCTTTTATCGACTAACAACATGAATTGCTGAAATGCTTATAGTTGTTACGGACCTGTTTTTTAATATGTTACAGTTTTACAATGAATTAAGTTTTTTATCTCTTTACGTACTTATGCACGAATATTTACGAAATCATTCTAAAATTATTGATGGTAGCACAAATTTGTTTCTAAAGGTAACGACAATTCTTTTATCATCCAAATTTACAACTACCCACCTTGTTCCCATAAATTATACATTGGAATTTTTAACAGTTAAACTTTAATTCTATAGATACTATCGTTATGGACGATATTGCAGAATCGGGCCATATTGCGTGTACCAGAGTGGGAGTTCCAACCGATTTAGACTTATTATCAGTCGGAAAGAATTCCATTACGATTCTTACTGTTAATATACGCAGTATTAATGCTAATTTACGATAGTTTTTTGATATTTTTGTCCAAATTTAACTTTACAATTGATGTGCTCGTATTAATTGAATGTTGGACAAATAAATATCATATACCACCTAATATTCACGACTACAAAATGTTTCAAACTGTTATTAATCTTAATAAAAACGACGGTGTGGTTGTTTATGTTCGGAATGAACTTGAGTCAATAGCCTATGAGCCGTGTCTTATCGATGGTAATTGTTTAGTAATTGACCTAAAAGATACTCTCTCTGTGATTTGTACATATCATCCTCCATGTTATAAAAACCCTATGAATTATATCAACTCTCTGGATGATATTTTAAATAATTGTCGTAATAAATGTGACATTGTTTTAACCGAAGACATTAATCTTGATGTTATGCCAGATAATCTTAATAACTACTCAACTGCGTATTTAAATCTTATGGCTATGTTCGGACTTAAACAAGGTGTAAACAGTCCAACTCGACAAAAAACTTGTTTGGATCATTTCATGGTTAAGTCTTATGCTAAATGTCAAACATATGTTTTTGACGAATTTACAGATCATTCTCCTATCTTTTTACATATGAATTTTACTAATGTACGTAGAAAAACGCAAATGCTTAATAAAGTAAAAGTTGATCCTGCTGGCATACAAAAAATGATGACGGCTGAGTCTTGGGATGACTTATACTCAACTAAAGATGTAAATCTTGCAGCACAGATTCTGACATCAAAATTAGAAAAGGCTATTTTTATTTTATTTTTATTTTATTTTATTTCTTTGTTTCAGGCATCAAGGACTTAAAAATTAAGGACATTGGCCCATAGTAATATATAACTTAACCTAAAAATATATATAAAATATAAACATAACACTATTTAGGGAACTTTCTTCTTTGGCGCGTCCCTGTATCGGCGAAACACTACCCCAGAGGGCCAGAAATCGGGAGCAAGGAATGTCTCTTTGTATTTTGCAAGAACCTGGAGTACGTAGGATTTGAAGTTCGTGGACCTCTTAGACTCCAGACGCTGCAAATGTAAAGAGATCGGATCCCCTATGCGGCATCGGCTTCGTTCTTCCACGAAACGCAGGACGTCTTCTCCCGATGTACTTTTGTCCAAACGGGAGATGTAGAGCTGTATAGTGGGTTCTACAATACACAGAGATGTACTTGCGTTTATTTTGGCGGTCCCACGCTGGTTACAGACGGGTCTCGGCCGACGTCTCTTCTCAACAAGAGTAAACCCGTCATTCTCTTTCTTGGTTTGGGTCACCACAGGAACTGATTTTGAATCCACATTCTTTTGTTTTCGACCACATGAGGGTTGCGAAGATTTTCGAGCAACATCCGCAAACGTCTTTCCTTGTTGACAGGTTGGCTTCGGCGGAGGAGTACTTAAGGGTTCAGTAAAGGGCTGAGGTGGTGATGCAATGACGACGGAGGTCGCCCTCGTTTCAAGGTCATCAACCCGCTGACAGACGATATCACGTAACGGAGTCGCAATCATCGGTGAAATATGACTACTATTACGATTACCGCGTGTCGTATTTACATTCTGCGACGGCGGTGAATTCGCAGATGTAGCAATTATGTTGCGCAACATAGTGACTTCATTCTTCAGCTCTGTTGCGGCTCGTTCCGATTCTTCAAATTTGAAACGGAGGTCGGTGACTTCGGCTTTCAACGTGGTGATGTCTTTCAACAATCCGGTCACATCTACGTGATCGAACGTCACGGGAGGCAGCTTGTTGAGATCACGCGCGACGAAAGTTGGGATGTCATCAGGATCAGTCTCATTGAACAGTCTGAAGATGTCTTGCAGGTCTTTCTTACCGCGTCCATCTCTATAACGTGTGATAAGACGGATTTGGGTCACGGCTGAATCTGCTAACACCTTCTTCGCTTGGATGATCTCGTCCTCGGTGAAGCTGGTCATCAGTATCTGCTCCAGGGACACCTGGTCCATGACGTCCAATTTTTGTTGAACAAAGGCCAGGAACTCGTTCACTACGACGGTATCGGATCGTTTAGGTTGACACGCCATTTCGAATTATTTTCGCGCAGTTGGTATGCTTACGCTGCGAAAATATTGTAGGTTCGGCATTAGAGCCGCCACATAATTATAAAGCGACTGCACTGACTGGCAGTAGAAACGCGACTATTAAGGACATCATAATTACTAGTAAAATATTTAAACGTAAAATACCACTCAAGCCTTGGATTACTGTGGGAATTGTTAATTCAATTCGAAAGAGAGATAAAATGCACAAAAAATTAAAAAAAGATTTAAATAATGAGCAATTGGGACACACATACCGAAACTATCGTAACACATTAAATAGATTAATAAAACAATTAAAAAAAATTATTATAAAGTGTTATTAGAAAAAAATAAAGGAAATATGAAAGAAACTTGGAATACAATAAAGGAATTATGTAATATGGAAAAAAGGAAAGAATCTTCCTCAGATTTACTCAAAAAAGGTTTAAATACTACTCACTCTCTTGACAAGGTTAACAGGTTTTTCGCAACTGTTGGTCATAGTCTTGCAAATGATATCTTATCCAAACTTAACACTACTGACAGTTCTCTTTCTCTATTGGCAAAATGCAAAGATGCACCAAATGGCTCAATGTCCGTCTACCTAACTGATTCAGTGGAAGTTTCAAGCGTCATCTGTAGTATTAAATCTAGTAACTCATCAGGATATGATTGTATTACGTCCAAAATTTTAAAAGACAACATAAAACATATTTCGGAACCTTTTGCATATTTAATTAATTTGACATTTGAATATGGTGTTTTCCCCAAAATCTATAAAAATGCAATTGTCTGTCTCATATATAACTCTTCACCGACTAACTATCGCCCAATTTCACTTTTAAGCACAATGTTCAAGGTTCTCGAAAAAATATTTAACAAGCGATTAATGAACTATTTAGAAAAGAATGAGCTTTTAGATAAAAATCAATTTGGTTTTCGTGCCAACAGGTCCACAGATGACGCTGTCCTTCAACTTACTACAAATATTACACGTTATCTTGATAAAAATGAAAAAGTGATGGAAGTATTCCTGGACCTTAAGAAGGCATTCGATACCGTATCTGTTCCAATATTATTAACACGTTTGGAAAATATGGGAATCAGGGGAAATGCACTTATGTGGTTCCAAAACTACCTTTCGGATAGAAAGTAACGTGTTAAAGTTAATGGCTTATTAAGTAATGAATTCAGCTCCTCTTACGGTGTGCCACAAGGCAGTACACTCGGGCCAAGGCTTTTTTAATTTACATAAACGATCTGTGTAAAACTAATCTCAAGGGTGCTGATATTCAAATGTTTGCCGATGATACAGTCATACTGTTTCATGGCGAGTCTTGGGAACATGTACATCTTCTTGCTGAAAACGGTCTTCGTACTATTACATCATGATTAGAAAATAGCTTGCTAACACTGAACACAAGTAAAACAAAATATATGTGTTTCAGTAAAAGTAATATTAACTCACCCAAATCTTTTAGTTTACAAATCCATTCTTACCCTTGCAATCGACAAGTCAATACCAAGAATAAATCATGGGCTTGCTCATTAATTGAAAGAGTAAAAGTTATAAAATATCTAGGAATAAGTATTGATGATAAGCTCAACTGAGAACAGCACATAACACCTGTTGCTAATAGACTCAGGAAATTAGTTTATGTGTTTAGAGAATTGCGCACTGTTTCAGAACCTACACTTTTAATACAAATTTATAAAGCACTTGCGGAATGTTTAATTATATATTGTATATGTTCGAGCACAAAGATCTCTCCTCAAAGTAATATTATACCTTCCATTTATGCATTCAACTACTGAACTATTCAAAACGGTAAACGTACTTTCTGTGCGTCAATTATATATCTATAATTGCACTAAAAAATACCATAAACTTGCGGTACCGTATCTACCCTCCACTGGAAAAAGACGAGAACGTTTCACAGTTGTGCGTGTGAGATGTAAGATTGCTCGACAGAATTATCTATTCCAGGTACCAAGACTTTACAATTACTTTAGTGTAAATAATAAAGTGAGAAACCTGTCTATATATCAACTTAAAGCCAAAGTTTTAGTATGGTTGCGTAAGTTGACATACAACGAGACGGAAAATCTGTTAAAAATAAGTCAATATTACGAGTCATTTCTTATCAAGTATACTAAAAACACACTTATACACACTCACCCGGGCACACGAACACACACACACACACACGCGCACGCACACACACGCAGGCACGCACACACGCGTGCACACACACACACAAACGCACACACATGCACAAACACATGTACACATACACACGCACACATGTACGCACCATGGATGCAACACACATATTCATGCATAATTTTATTATTTTTTTTTATTTTTTCTTGGCTTTGTAAAAATTGTATTTATTTTTGTTACCTTGTTCTAAGTTGTGATAAGCTGATAAGCCATTTTGTAATTGTAATTTAATAGAAATGGGAGGGAACTGATTCCCGACACACAGCTATTGCTAGTTCGGGAGTCAGGGCTTCAACTTTGTAGTGTCAATATGGTTTTATTCAATAAATAAATTTATTATTATTATTATTATTATTATAAATAAAATTATCGAATATTGCCATTTAGGTTCAATGTTGCCACTTTTCCGCATTTGTGATTATCCTACATTAATGGGAGACTATATTATAATTAATGGAGTAAGTTAATTTGTTACCTCCGATTTTAAATATTTTGGAAATTATAATAAAAACTACGTTTTAACTTTCATACAAAATAATAAATTATTCTTATTTTAGTTTATTCATGAATTATATATTAAATATATTTTATTACCTATTTTATATTAATAATTTTATATTAGTTATAATTTCATATAAATTTTACATTAATTATATTTTATTACCTATTTTATATTGTTTGATTTATTAGTATCTACAATAAAAATACCTATAAAAATATGTTTTATTTTATCATTATGTTTACTTCTATTGTATATGTGATAAGCTTTGTATCCTTTTTTCTAAGGGGACGCAATAAAGATTTTAAAATAAAATACACTTTTTAATATAAAAACAATTAACTGTAGCTTAAAAAAACACATTTTTATTGCGTATTTTAGGTAAAATTTTATATAGTAAGCCACACCAACCCGCCATTGCATGTTTGTGTGTCTATCTTTATCTAATCTTAGCGACGATATTATTTGCGCAACTTGTGTAAGTGAGATAGATATGTTTATTTAAAATTGTTATTAGTTTCAAAGCTACGTCGTCGCGTTTGGATAGTGGTTACACTTTTTTCGACGCGCGGTAATGTGATTTCCTCCTCTAGTGTTGTATAACTCAATGCGTTCGCATTTCAAGTGAGCCAGGAACAGGAGATACTCGTATTTACCTGAAGTCTTTTATAACCTGAATAATAATAAAGAAAAGAATAAGAATTAATAGCCAAGAGCGTAAATCGTTTTTTAGGTAAAAAGTAATTAAATTTTAATGTTGTTTTAACAGTTGTTAGAAAACTCTGATGAGGATTTCATACGCGGCAGAACCAACATCATCGCCGTGCTGTTCCTGGTGGTTGGCGTTTTCACGGGCATCGGAATTTTTTTTCAAATTTATATCTTCAATTTGACTGGTGTCCGACTAACTGCACGACTAAGGTGGGTAGTATTTTTACATTTCTTCTACCATCTTTCAGATTTAATTCTTAATAAAATTTACTGTTCACGAAGAAAAAAAGCTTGAATTTGAAGTATGCTTAAAATAGGATAAAAATCATTTTATTATACAACTAAGTACACAACAAACAAACACACACTAATACTTAATACTAAAATATATATTAATTTATATTTTTAATAGAATAAGGGTGTCAAGCGATTAAACAGCCCACCTGTTGGTAAGTGGATGCTGTGGCCCATGTGGCACTAAACTAAATATAAAAGTAAAAGCTACATCGATTAATAATAAAATTGCACGTGCGTTGTCGAACTGGTATTCTGTGAAGAAATGGTCCTTCCCTCTTAGTCACAGTTGTCTCCTCATTAATTTATTTACTAAAATTAATTGCCGAAGGCTTCCCCTATAGATTACCTTAAAATGGGGAGATTTGTCATTGTTATATATGGGTGATATATGCTTTAACGGCTGGTTAAGCGTCAAATTGAGACGCTGAGAGCCGCATTATCAAAATCCGCAAAATGCAAGTAATTGCATCACCTACAAATAATCGTTCCGGGCTGTGGGTTCTAGTAAAATTTATATATGTTTACTGCCTCCACGATACAGTAGAAGGAAAGACAGTTACCCCGCTTATCAGATGGACTGGTAATCGCAATTTTCTCAATCTGAAGCTTTTACGGAATTAGAATAAACATTTTTCGCAACAGGGTGGCTGCATTCCGATCCATGTTGCAACAGGAGATTGGTTGGTTCGACGAACCAGTGAACGGCATTGGTGCTCTCTGCTCAAGACTGGCAGCGGATGCCGCCGCTGTGCAAGAGGTAAGTATTATGAATTAAATAATGACATTAGTTCTTCGACGTGTAACATAATCAAGTTGAATATACGGCGTCGCAGAAAATCAAATATTTCTGTCATTTTTAGTCGTTTCTTAATTATTTTTATAATTCCTTTATTTTTATAAAAAAATTTATATTTAAAATTAATTATGTATACCATGATAATACTGTCTAAAGACTCTAAAACGGACACAATATGTTGAAGTTTTTATCGCCACCGGGAACACTTGCTTCATCATTTCTAATAACTTTTTATACGTGCGTTGATATTTCATACACAAAATAGCATTTTAGACCGTTCAGTGAAATAAAATCCACTTCAAACAACCATTTTAACGACAATGCAGGAACATCAAACGTATGCTCCCGTTTAATTTCCTACCAAACTCGAAGTCTGATCATGGTGTCGATGTTTATTAAAAAATCTATATGCATTTTATTGTTTTATTTATAGTCACTATGTAATATTTATCTTTTTCCAGGCAACGGGAACGCGCATTGGTGCCCTCATGCAAGCCTCTGCAACCATTATTATCGGCATCCTGCTATCGATGTACTTCACCTGGCAGATGACGCTAGTCTCGCTCGTTTCCGTCCCAATGGTCATAGCGGCTGTCGTGCTCGAGGGTAGGGTTCTATCGGCAGGCATCACCGCTGTCAGGGAAGCCTCCAATAAAGCGAACACTATTGCTACGGAAGCTATAACCAACATTAGGACTGTGTCTGCGTTCTGTGAGTATATATAATAATATACTAGGTAGGAGGAACCTTTTCTGCCTTAGAGTCCGCCTGGGTCCTTTTTACCAATTTCGATTGCTATCTGCCCCAGTGCATGCATTGCTGTGTTCAGGTGTGAAGGATAGTGAAGTAAAATATAGAGCGCCAATAATATTTACATGTTTAGTGGCTTTCTTAGTCCTCGAAAGTGTATAGCCTTTTTTGTTTGAAGTTTGCTGCATGTTTCCATAGACTGGTATTATATACGCAGTAGAGCCATGCTGCAGTATTATAAGTAGTATAGTTATAACAGCGTCACGCGTTTCGATTTTTACGCGTAGCTTTAGTTATTAAAATTATACAAATAAGATAATGACTAGTTGTTAGGACTCCGTTTTTAAGTACCGCAATCACACCTATAATTGCTAAAGTATTTCCATTGATTCCATCCACCGTTCGACATATCCGTGACGCAGTGGCTTATCAACTAAACGTTGCGGCACTGAAAGCTGCGGGCTTAGATTCCACACGGAACGAGTATTTGTGTAGTTAACAAAAAAATTGTGTAATCTATGTTTGTTATCTGTTTCTACTATACGAAGTAAAATCCTAGTATGGTTGAAACCACGTTTTTTTAACTTGATTAGATATTAGAAATTTTTTATTTAGGAGGCCGTCTGGTTAGGTATACAATGCTTAAGCTTAAAGTTACACCCTATATACGTCCCACTGCTGGGCACAGGCCTCCCCTCATTTCTGAGAGGGTTTTAGGGCAAGGAAGTGTCCGCCGCGCTGCCCCAATTGGCGAAAGTTGGCGAACTTCACATGTCTTCGAAATATTTTTTTCTTATTCCTCAGACATGCAGGTTTCCTCACGATGTTTTCCTTCACCACCGAGCACGTGGTAAATGAGCACTTAAGATTGCAAGTAACATTTCATTGGTGCCGGTGGGGATCGAACCCGGGTTACTCGCGTTCTGTTATATTTACAGCGATCGTTAACCATCTGAACTAAGACGGCTCATCACGGCAATGCTGTATTTCGGTCGAAAGGGTGTAAAGAGCCAGTATTATTACAGGCGGTGGAGCCTACTATCTTAGTCCTCAAAGGTGACAATGGACTGCAGGAGCCACTTACAAACAGGGGGCCTGTGAGTTAGTTTGGCACTTTGCATTAAAACAAAACAGTACGGGATTGTGACAGGTGGTGAGGAGGGTGTGCTGAACCGGTACCGCGAGGCGGGCATGAGTGCGCGCACGACGGCGAGACGCAGCTTGCGCTGGCGCGGCTGCGTGTTCTCCTTCGGCCAGACCGCGCCCGTCGCCGGCTACGCGCTCTCGCTCTGGTACGGTGGCGTACTCGTCGCCAACAAGGAGGTTCACTACAAGAACGTCATCAAGTGCGTACACTTCGTTAAAAATGACTTTAATTAACCAATAAGGTTATGTAGCCCGTTAGCTCATGGCCATACTCTTATTCGATATTATAAAATTACCTACGGCTGGCTCAGGAAGGTATCAAATTTGATACCAAATACTGCCCTATGAAATTTTTTTTTTTTGTTTTAAACGAAACCAAAGACAATATGCAGTGAATAATATAGTAAAAGACAAAGATATGCTCTTTTATTTTAAACCATAACCTGGCAATGTTTCTTAGAAAAAAAAAGAAATCACTCTGAACTTTCGGCGTTCCACGTGTCGCATTGCAGAAGGTGCTCCGTTTTTTATAGAATTTTATATTTGTGTCTGGACTAAAAACGAAAGTTACTTAAATATAAATTATACTTTTTTGTATTCCTTGTAATATAGTAAATACGTGGATATATAATTTGTGGCATAAAATGTGAAAGTAAGTGCCAAAAGTACTTCGAAATCGAGAAGGCCCATTTTGCCGGTTGGGTCAAAAATGTGTTATTTTTCCAATTCTCATTTATTTTTAGTGTAAAATGTAACTAAAAAAATAGTTTTATTACATATTTCAAATAACTTGACGTTGTATTTATTTCAAATTCACACAAAAATATATTTGAAATATTGTTCGAAATGTCATACAGATAAATATTATTATTTTTTATATTTTGGTATGAGTAGCGAATAGAAACACATAAAATATAAAATTATACATATTTCCAAACATTTTCATATAAATTTCTCCAAAAACAAAAGTGTAGAATTCAAATTAGTAGTAATTTTGGCACTAAAAGTGAAATACATAAATATTACTACTATGCTATAAAGGGTAATTTATGAATTTTATTACAATTTCTAGCAATCAAAAATAATTTTATTCGATAGTTTATACATTCAACAAGAATTCCTGTAAGCTTTATCCATAAATATTGTCTCAAAGTGAAAATATAGCAAAATTTGCAAGTTAGCAAAAAATTTGCAATTCCCGCCATTCGAATGGCGCTCAAATGACGCCTTTGATTATTTCTTTGACGTTTATTAATTATAATACAATTTATGCCTTCCGACATTATAGAATTTCTTTAAACAAAAAACGGAATTGATTACAAAAAGAATTAAGTTGTGTAGCCGCAATAAAAGGTATCAGTTATGGAAATTTCACCACAATTCTAATAAAGACTCAGAAAAGATAAATTTAATAGGTACACTAAAAATTAAAAACAAGTGTTGAACTTACAAAACAATCGCAAAATAACAATTACATAACAAATTATTGTCTTTGGTCCGATCTACGCAGAATGAACTAACTGTGGTTTGAAGTCTTGCAGTGGTATGCTTGGGTTTAGTTTTAATTTTATTAATTATAGGATCCCAAGCAGGTGGTAAATACCAAGCCTCCTTCTCTATTGAAATTAGGATGTTTTTTAATTTCAATAGCCTCGCGTATCATCCTTGGTAGGAATCGGTGTTCTTTCGCGAGGATTTGTGGTCTATCAAATCTGATGTAATGGTTGGGGCCATCTAGGATATGACCGCAAACTGCAGACTTCCCGGAACGTTGGTGCTTCACGTCAGCTATGTGTTCTTTTACGCGGGTTCTAATTGATCTCTTTGTTTGCCCTATATATGAGAGACTGTGCTCGACTGTGGCCGGCTTCACTCGGTCACTGTGACGGAGGCGCGGGACCCGAAGCTTGTTGTCGTGCAGAACCTGCTTGACGTGCTGAAGCTCGGCGGCCAGGTGTTTGCTGTCACAGATTCCTCGTGCTCTCTGTAACAAAGATTTGCCCACGGTAGCTAACTGTGAAGGATGGTGGTGAGATTCACCATTTAAGTATCGGTTTGTATGGGTCTTTTTTCTATACACAGTATGACCTATGGTGTTGTTAGGATTTCGGATGACTAACACATCTAGGAAAGCTAAGGAATTATTTGCCTCTAACTCCATAGTAAATTGAATTTTAGAGTTTATGGAATTAAGATGTTCTAAAAATGCAGTTACTTTGTCTGATGGTAAAATTGTGAAAGTATCGTCTACGTACCGCTTGTAGAACCTTGGGGTGACAGGTGCAGTAAGGAGGGCTTTCTCCTCGAAGTCTTCCATGAATATATCGGCGACAATGGGAGATACAGGTGAGCCCATCGCAACACCATCTACTTGCTTGTAGAACTCTTCCTTCCACAATAGATAGCTAGATGTAAGGCAATGTCTTAGTAGTTCTGCATATTCTGTTGGCATGTTATTTTCATCTAGTTTCCTAGTTATAATTGAGATGCAGTCTTCAACAGGTAGGCATGTAAATAGAGACTGAACATCAAAACTGACCATGGTTTCATTGTCAGCAGGACGTAGGTCTTTTATCTTACTGACAAAATGGTATGAATCCTTAGTATGTGCTCTTGTGTGTCCTCTGAGTGGTGATAATATTTTGGCTAAGTGTTGCGCCAATCTGTAAGTTGGCGAATCGATTTGACTCACTATTGGAAGTAATGGAGCGTTAGGTTTGTGTATTTTTGGTAACCCATACAACTTGGGAGGTTTTGCACACGAAGGTATCATCGAATTGACGTCTAGATTCAATTTCTCGGAGTATTTCTTAATTAGATCGCTAGTTGTTTTAAGCGTATTAGTTGTAGGGTCTGTTTTGACCTTACGGTATGTACTTTCATCCGACAAAAGTTGTTGTATTTTAAAATTGTAATCTGACGTATCCATTACAACCGTAGCATTTCCTTTATCTGCGCGGAGAATCGTAAGCTCTGGTCTGTTGAGTAGAGAGAGAAATTGAATCTAGACGCCAATTCGATGATACCTTCGTGTGCAAAACCTCCCAAGTTGTATGGGTTTCCAAAAATACACAAACCTAACGCTTCATTACGTCCAATAGTGAGTCAAATCGATTCGCTAACTTACAGATTGGCGCAACACTTAGCCAAAATATTATCACCACTCAGAGGACACACAAGAGCACATACTAAGGATTCATACCATTTTGTCAGTAAGATAAAAGACCTACGTCTTGCTGACAATGAAATCATGGTCAGTTTTGATGTTCAGACTCTATTTACATGCCTACCTGTTGAAGACTGCATCTCAATTATAACTAGGAAACTAGATGAAAATAACATGCCACCAGAATATGCAGAACTACTAAGACATTGCCTTACATCTGGCTATCTATTGTGGAAGGAAGAGTTCTACATGCAAGTAGATGGTGTTGCGATGGGCTCACCTGTATCTCCCATTGTCGCCGATATATTCATGGAAGACTTCGAGGAGAAAGCCCTCCTTACTGCACCTGTCACCCCAAGGTTCTACAAGCGGTACGTAGACGATACTTTCACAATTTTACCATCAGATAAAGTAACTGCATTTTTAGAACATCTTAATTCCATAAACTCTAAAATTCAATTTACTATGGAGTTAGAGGCAAATAATTCCTTAGCTTTCCTAGATGTGTTAGTCATCCGAAATCCTAACAACACCATAGGTCATACTGTGTATAGAAAAAAGACCCATACAAACCGATACTTAAATGATGAATCTCACCACCATCCTTCACAGTTAGCTACCGTGGGCAAATCTTTGTTACAGAGAGCACGAGGAATCTGTGACAGCAAACACCTGGCCGCCGAGCTTCAGCACGTCAAGCAGGTTCTGCACGACAACAAGCTTCGGGTCCCGCGCCTCCGTCACAGTGACCGAGTGAAGCCGGCCACAGTCGAGCGTGTGCCTGCTGTACTACCTTATGTCAGAGGTGTCACAGACAAGATTGGCTACATCTTGAAGCGAGCTTCTATTAGAACATTCTACAAGCCGCCGAAGAAGATTAGTCAGTTCTTACCATCCGTCAAGTGTCATATTCCTCTACAAGATGCAGGAGTGTACAAGCTTGATTATGATTGTGGTCTCTCATATATAGGGCAAACAAAGAGATCAATTAAAACCCGCGTAAAAGAACACATAGCTGACGTGAAGCATCAACGTTCCGGGAAGTCTGCAGTTTGCGGTCATATCCTAGATGGCCCCAACCATTACATCAGATTTGATAGACCACAAATCCTCGCGAAAGAACACCGATTCCTACCAAGGATGATACGTGAGGCTATTGAAATTGAAAAACATCCTAATTTCAATAGAGAAGGAGGCTTGGTATTACCACCTGCTTGGGATACTATAATTAATAAAATTAAAACTAAACCCAAGCATACCACTGCAAGACTTCAAACCACAGTTAGTTCATTCTGCGTAGATCGGACCAAAGACAATAATTAAAAAAGCTGAAGGTACTCCGGGTTAACTTTGACATCGGGACGTCAGTCACCTCAGTCCCCCGTGACCATGGGTGCTGGAAAGCACCCGAAACTTCGGGTGTTACAAATAAAATAAATAAAACGCGAAAAAATCCGTAAAAGTAGTTTTAATCAATGTACAGTGTTCGCGTAAATATAAGAAATCATTACATAACAAATGCAAAAAATAAATATTTAGCTACGTGTAAGGTTATTAAGAATAACAAAACAAATGCCCTTAAAAAACAAATCGAAAAAATTATGTATATATAATATAATATACATATAATAAATCTGTAGAAAAGTCGTGTCTGTAATTTTAATATTTCCTGGAAGAAAACAAGTCCATGGGACTAAATAAAGGATACTGAAACCAAATTACTGGTTTTTAGAATTTTTGTCTGTCTGCCTGTTTTTTTCTGTCAGTCTGTGTATTAAAGGTTCACGTAAAACTATTAGCGACCCCGGGCTACTTATAGGCTACTTTTATCCGATTACGGAACTTAAAAAAGAAGGATTAAATATTTTCCTTTCTTTAGAAATTAATTTTCTATTATGTATGATTCTGTTAGTTATAAGCGGGTAACGTAGTGTTTTTTAAACGAATACAATATTTATAATTAGTTTGAAATTTGTTTTAACTGTTATGTAATAATTTGAAACTACGCAAACGGCGCTATTTCGGAAACGTACAATGTAGATCATTGTACGTTTCCGAAACAGCGCCGTCTGTCATAAAAAGTAAAAAGTAGTATATTTAGCATTCAGTTATCAGTTACTTACTAATAAATTAAATAACGTAAATAACTTACATTCATACGTTTAAATAATTATATTTATTTAAGGATTTGAAACTTCTAAGATTTATTTTAAGTTTTTCATTCTTTTATTTTAATACTAATAATTTAAATAGATAACAGTGAAATCTATGAAACTTAAGATGGTTTTTAATTTAATTACTAATATATAATAATGAACTGATTGACATTGGTTTGCCTGCGATTATTGCAAAACTCTCGTTACACTTACTCTATACTTTACTTAAATATATTTTAGTATACATCGTGGCCAGATCGTAGAATTGATTTTATCATGAATATTCGATCATTACCTACATAAAATTGTGGCATTTCATGAAATTTAACACTGTCTGTTCACCACAAAATGATAAGGCTTGGCCAAATCGATTAATAAACATTATTTGAAGAAATTAACAACTAAACTCTACATTGCTTTTTCGTAATATTCTAATTAAATTATCGTAAAATAGTTTCACTATTCACCGCTAGCGGCGTCGATAGCGCACTATTTTTTTTTCGCGCATTCAACAGATACAGAATTTTTAATAGAATCCACATAACTCTATGCCTCATCGCGAACATTTAAATAATATATATATAACTGTTCGCGGCTTTGAGGTAGCCCAAGGATCACCCCAGCCGCATATTAATCTACTGTTGCTGATACTATATGGTGCTTTCGTATGATATTATGGTGAAAATAGAATTGACTTCGTAGATTTAATTGTAGATTGAGGATAAATTTGACAAACGTTGACATTTAGACGATACGGACGGATATCGGTAACAGCACCACCTACTTGATTTATCTAAGCCAACTTGTAAATCTAAACCATCCGGGGGCCCACTTAAATACACAAAAAAAATTCATCAAAATTGGTGAGTTTTAGCGAGACTATCGGACGGCGATTGATTTTTATATTTATAGATTACTATAGTATACATCTATTATACATATATATAAACCTTCCCCTTTAATCATTCTATCTATTGATGAAAACCTCATCAAAATTCGTTGCATAGTTCAAAAGCTATAAGCGTACAGAGTACAGACGGTGGGAAGCGACTTTGTTTTATATACACTATGGAGAGATGGTCAGTAATAATAGGCTATCATGAAATGATTGCGATATTTGAAGTGTTCTAGCACTTCATGATAATATGATCAATTCAACGATCTGGCCACGTTTATATAACTTGTAAGTTTTGGCTTTCATAGTTTTAATCTAAAATTAACGCCATCTATTTACTGCTAAATAAACTAATAATAACTAATATGATGATACTGAATACTTATTCTTGCAGGATTAAGAGATATACCTAACTATAGAAATAACTAACTAACTGTTATACTGGATACTGTGTATATAAAACTGTAACCAAAAGAGAAACTTTTTAGTGTCTATACTTATTGGGTGTATATCGGCATACGCATAGCAATAATTTCACTAACTTCCTTTGGTATTAAGTTACCCGATGTAAGTTTTTATCTCTATTTGATAGATTAGTAAAAATATAAGCAACTATTTTACAGTGCCAATCAATATTCAATAGGCCAATGATATAAAACAAATATCGGAAATTAACACTGCCGTACATTAATAGAAGACAACGAAATTCGACATTATTTGGTCAAAATCAAAATACTTTAATTTATGGATAAATGTAAAGAGTAAAAAGTAAATAATGTAACTTTGAATCAAAAATAATTTACCCTTATTAAAGATACCTCGGAAGTCATGACCGATATAAAAATTGACAGGGGTTGCTAGACGTATGATATTAATGCAATTCTAAAAAACTGCGTCTAATAATCTCTAAGAATTCAAAAGATATCACTTGACTAACAAACGTGGCAACGAGATGATAGAATATAGAGATATAGAATATAGAGATATTCTACATGTGATCCAACTTTGTTGATTTTGGTGCTCACGCGAGCGAAGCCGTGTGTAAAAAGCTAGCATATAATAAACGAGTCGTCAAGTAACAAAACCGAAAGAAATAGCTCAAACTTTTGACAATTATTTTATAAAAATGGAGCATAAGAAACAGGTAAATGAAGGAAACGCAGTTAAATATTATATACGAATTAATAAGTCTTCGTCAATTTTTATGGCCCCTTTGAAATATCTGTTGAAATATATGAAACTATAAAATCATTTAAAAACATCCAAAACACAGGGTATGGCGGAATAACCACTAAAGTAGTTAAAGAGACAACATTGTTGATTGCAGGTATTTTATGTCATATAATAAACCTATATATATATATATATATATATATATATATATATATATATATATATATATATATATATATATATATATATATATATATATATAAAGCAGGGTCATATAATAAACCTATATATAAATTCCCTAAGTCTCTAAAGCTGGCATTATTAAAAAAAGCAACAGATCTAATTTTGGATTTTATCGCCCTGTTGCTTTGGTTACTAAATTTACGAAGTTTCCTTAAAGAGTTTTACATAAACGTTTAAATAAATATCTTGAATATAATAAGTAAGTAAATGAGCAAAAAGGATTTTGTAAAATTAAACCTATAAACAAGGCAAGTTTAGACGTAATCAACAAAATTATGACATCTATAGACAAGAAAATACCTGTGGCCGCGCTATAGAAAGACATGACTAATTGAGCAAGATCCCAGGCCCATCAGACGTCACTCATTTTCTGACGAACGAAATGTGTGAAATAAAGTAGTCTTAGTATGTACTACGATCGCATGCCTACCTGCTAGTTTGGCCAGACGGCCATTTTCTAGATATCAGGTAATCAGGGTACGTAAAAACATTACTCACGTTTATTCTGCCAGCAGATTTTTAGGTATATGTTAGATATTATCGTTAAAAACCGGTCATTAAAACTCCCAGACACTGTGCGTCGACAGTATCGCTTTGCAGACGCTTTATAGCTCTAAAAATTACTCTATTTCACTTACATTCTGAAGTTCCATTTTTATATATTATGTTAGACAACTCATCCCTTAGACCCAATTTTAATACCTATGTGGGAATGAGCACGAGGGTATTATCCGCGAGGGTATTACACGGGCAACTAAAATTGCTCAATTCCAGTCAATACTCGTCAACTATGACGTCACGACTACTTCAAGCAATTTACGGCAACGGCAACAAGCATCAATACTGCGCAATGCAATATTGAGCGATATGGCGCAACTTCATCAACTAGGCAATACTGTCCTACACGATCATTTCAGTATTCGCTCGCTATGGACGACATTGTTCTTGCTGCGCAGGGCTTGTAGCGCTTTTTTATTATTAATCAAAAACAAAAAAGAAAGAAAAGGAATGGACGTATCTGGGTGCGATCGTTTTTGGCAAAGAGGCCGCAATTTTCATTGTGTAAAGAATTAGATGATATATTATTCAAAAATTTTACTAGAATGTCACGAACAGACCCGACCTCTCGCTCTCCCCGCGGAAGCAAGACGGCAAGCCGCAAAACAAACAAGTGCGAATGAGATATATACAAAAATTGCTAGGAATTTCCAAGCCCATTGGATATTCATCGATTCGTATCTGCGACACTGAGCGATACGAAATATCTGGAGCAATTAGAAGCAACATCGCCGAAATAATTTACCGCAATTTGCTCCATTGGTTTGAAATTGCTCCATTAATTGCTCCAGATCGGTCCATTCGTGTCGCCGAGCAATTATTGCCCTCGTGTAAGCGCACCTTTAGTATTATAATGGCCCCTCCCCCCTCTCTCTCTCCTACTGTTTACTCATATCAATTAATTATTAACAGTTAAAAGAAATCAGTTAATATAAAAACAGCTAAATAATTAAAGATCAACTTTAAAAAAGTGCTGGTCTGACAACAATAATTCTAGAATTTTTCCTTAAAAACTGTTTTAAAAACTCGAGATTTTTTTTTAAATAAAATATCAAAAACTTGACAAAACATTAATAAATTCACCAAATAACAGCATTTTTTAAATAAATATTTATTGGGGATTATTCTTACTAAAAACAAAGTTGAAAAATATTTATTCCTCATCTTGATGATCAGCATTATCTTTAGGTTATTCCGCTGTATAAATCAAGTAAAACAATTATAATCTGAAAAATAAAGAGAAATGAAAATTAATTGGACTATAAAGTCAAACTTACTGACAGAACGCATATTACTGAAATAAGAAGAATATGTTCTGCAAATTTGACAGAAAAGGGTTATGGCTCGACACCCCGAATATATATATATATATATATATATATATATATATATATATATATATAAACGCGCTAACCTCTGGAACTACTGGTCCGGTTTGAATGATTCTTTCAGTGTTGGGTAGTCCATTTATCGAGGAAGGCTATAGGCTATGTTTTTTTTTTTCAAAATTAGGGATCCGTAATAAAATTGCTATTTTGTAACACAAGGTGTAAAATCGAAAACCTATGTTTGCGTGCGCTGCAAAAACTATTGACAATAAAATAAAATGATGTACCCATTAAGACCTACAAAAAAGTCCACGAGAACATATATCTAGCTATCATGGTTTAATCACAATAACCGATTTTATGTTCAAAATAATTATTAAATCGTCTGAAGAAAAAAAACTACGTTAAATATGTATCGTAATATTAATCTTTATCGAAATTAAGCATGATGTTATCAAGAGTATTTATGTAGAAGTAAAATACTTTTTGTTTCATCTCAATCGGATATTTCGTTTAAAAGTTATCACGTGTGTAAGATGTTAAGAGTTGGTACTTATTAATGAGTTATGGGCCATAGAGTTTTTTATCAACATAAAATCCTGTAATAATCTTTTTCGAAATATACTTGTTGATGATTGTAAGTATAAGATCTTTGAAGAGTATAATAAATACATTTTAAAAATAACTCTTCTAAGGAAATCCACGCGCGCTTGATGCAAGCAAGAAGAGACGCTGGCGGCGCGGCGGCGGGCGAGACGAGGAGGCCGCGCTTGCTGGCCGCCTGTCGCTGCAACCCCCCCCCCCCCCGGTTTTTGTTTTACCTCTTTACTATAATGCCTAGAAAAAGGATTCAGCTTTCTATGCAGACTGCTACTGCAAAGCGATTGCGACTTCTACGCAGCAATGAAACACCCGAAGAAAATCTGCACAGGTTGGCTACTCAACGAGAGATCAGTGAACAAAACCGTGTTAGGGAATCGAGTGTTTAACGTTCGCAGCGGTTAGTCTTACAAAATATCCGTACTTCTGCAAATCGACAACGGGAATCAAGTGCTGAATGTTCTCAACGTTTAGCCGCACAAAATTCCCGAACTTCGGCAAATCGCGAGCGGGAATCAAGCGCTGAACGTTCTCAACGTTTAGCTACACAAAATTCCCGCACTTTGGCAAACCGGCAACGGGAATCAAGCGCTGAACGTTCTCAACGTTTAGCTACACAGAATTCCCGCACTTCGGCAAACCGGGAACGGGAATCAAGTGCTGAACGTTCCCATCGATTAGCATAGCAAAATGCACGAACAGCAAGGAACAGAACTCGCAGGCAATATAATTTATTGAATTCAGCATTTGCTTATGATTATACCCTTGACTATGCTGAGCTAAATGGTACTAATATTTGCAGAATGAATACATACATACATACATAAACACTCACGCCTGTCACCCAGAGGGGTAGGCAGAGACAACGGACTTCCATTTGACACGATCCTGACATACCTCTTTCTCCTCCTTTACATCCATACATCTACGCATACATGATCGTCGGTTAAGGGTAATTTTAACGTGGCCCATTTTCTATATATCGCCAATTTGGTCGATAAACTTTTTTCTAGGGCGTCCCTTCCCGACTCTGCCGTTCACATCTGCCATATAAATTTGCTTTGTCACTCTTTCCTCATTCATTCTTTCTACGTGACCAAACCACCGAAGCATTCCTTTCTTAATCCTGGTCACAACATCATCTTGCATACCACATTTATCTCTTATCACGCAATTTCTCACCCTGTCATTCAGATTCAACCCTAGCATACTCGCAAAATGAATAAAATATGTAATTCATGTCAAGCAAAAAAATGGCCGGCTGAAGCTCCTGGACTGTGTTGTAGTGGTGGCAAAGTAAATATTCCTAAAATTCCAGCACTAAGATCAATTCCTAAAGATCTAATATCAGGCTCACATCCATCTTCTAAGCATTTTTTAAATCAATCTAGACAATATAATACTCTGTTTCAGATGACTTCATTTGGTGTCAAAGAAATTCGTGAAGGAAATTTTATGCCTACTTTTAAAGTCCAGGGGGAAGTAAATTACCGATCAGATGATCGGTAATTTATTTCCACCTGAAGGCGCACAACCCGAATTTTTGCAAATATATTTTATTTCTCATACAGATCAGGTATCTTTACGCTCAAATTTAAACCCAACGTTAACCCGGCGAGAATGTGGTGAAAATAATTACATGGAGGTTGCGGAGGGTATCTATGACCCTGTATTTTAATTGCATTGTTTTCGAAATTGTTTGATTTTTTGTGACTTTTACATAATAATGAAAGGAAATAGACATTTCTTTTACCATATAAATAAAAATAAACATCAATATTGGTACAAAATTTTGTTATTTTTCACACTTTTATAATACTTAAAAATCAAACAAGTTTTTTCAACACTTACGTACATAAAACAACGTAACATAAAATAGATGTAAAAAACAAACTAACTAAGATAATTTGGTAATCAACAATAAGATCAATCAGTTTCACATAAAATAAAATAAAAAAACTTATAGTTACTCAATATTATTGTCAGTTATTGCAGCACATTCTTGGCAAAAAGAAACTGTGTGTTCTGGACAAATGTACTTATGACAATCTTCGCAGACATTGCTCGTCTTTCGATGTCTGGCATAAGGACACACTTGGCAACTTTTTTGTACACCTGGGACCCTTACAGGCGTCTCCTGAGCAGATTCTCCTCCAAATTCTCTCATTCTTTTACGTAGCTGGCTGGACAACTGAGGTATTTCTTTTTGAGCACTCATATGTTCGGCTACCATCATACGGTCTAAAGTTTTGATAAAATTACGGCGTTTTTGGGTCGAATTTATATTACATTTGAATACAATATTTGCATTGATCCCTGCCATATTCAAAATTGCATAGAACACAATCAGAGGCCATTTTTTGGAGTTGCGGCTTACATCATAAGTTGCGGACAACTCGTCTGCAACGTCTACTCCTCCTTTAGTGGAGTTATAGAATGTGTTTATTTCTGGTTTTTTTCTCTCTCCAGTAGTTTCATCAATATCAGCGTCGTGATGGAGACTTGACATGATCAGAACAACTTTTTTCTTCTTTGGTATATAGGATACCAGAGTTATATCTTTTTGAAAGCCGAACTTCGATGAATAAACATCTGCATCACGATCGCTCGTTTTCAAGAACTTGTTCGGGAGTACTCTTTTGTTTTTCCGCACTGTGCCCACGGAAGTCAGCTTGTGCTCGTTGAGTAGATGTGACACAAGTTCATAACTGGTAAACCAATTGTCAAAAGCAACATTCCGCCCAGTTTTTGAAATGGGCAGCACTAGACGATTCACCACGTCAAAAGGTTTATTGCTTACGGAAAATGGTCCTTCTGGCTGCTTTGCTGCGTAAATTTCGAGGTTGAAAATGTAAAAATTTTGCGCGTTAACCATTGCTTAGACCTTTATGCCATATTTTGCAGGCTCGGATGGTATGTATTGTCTAAATTTGCACCTTCTTCTAAATGCCAGCAACATTTCGTCAATGGTGACATATATGCCCAAGACGTATGATTTCTTACAGTTCTCAACGAACAGCTCGAATATTTCACATATAGGAGCTAAGTTGTTCAATAGTTTTCTTTCTTCACGTGTAGATTTATCATCAAAACGGAGACAGCTCTGAATAAAATGAAGTCGTTGTCAACCGAAATATTTTGATTCCTGTACCATCGGAAGCCCACAGATCTGCAGTATTTTGCCTTCTAGAGCGATAAAATCCGGCAATATACAATAAACCGATGAAATCCTTCAATTCACTTATTTCTAATCCTATCATGAAGTTAGGAATGTTTTCACGACTGGCATTTCTCTCTCGAATTTGTAGATTTGTGTGAGTCAGGATAATGGAAATCATATTTTCGGGACAAAACAAGCTCCAGCATTCAAGTTCTGACTGTGCTAATCTTGCTTCTGCGCCCACACTAGGTGTTTGATAATATTTTCTGAGCGCGTCCGAACTTGCCGTGAAGGCGGATTTTTGAACCACTTGGAGCCATCTTTACCAGTATAAAACGATTCCCTCACCTGGGCATCTAATTCCTCTTCTTCAAGCAGAATTTGATTCTGGCTTCGCAAGCTCGATATCGGAACGTCATCTTCGCTGTCATATTCACTGCTTATGTTCTGCTCAGTGTCACTACCGCAACTGCGTACACTTAAATGATCTTCATTTTCACTGCTTTCTAACAGGAACCCGGTTCGCAAAGCACTCCTCTCCCTGGACATCCACAAGTCGAGTGGGCCTGACGGAATCCCCCCAATTGTGCTGAGGACGTGTGCTCCAGAGTTGGCACCGGTTTTAACGCGTCTTTTCCGGTACTCCTACTCCCTAGGCGTGGTCCCAAAATCATGGAAGACGGCTTTCGTCCACCCGATCCCTAAAAAAGCCGACCGCTCAGACCCGTCCAACTACCGGCCAATCGCCATCACCTCCTTGTTCTCCAAAACAATGGAGTCCATTGTAAACTGCCAGCTCATGAGGTACCTTGAGCATCACCAGCTGATTAGTGACCGCCAATACGGTTTTCGCCGTGGTCGATCAGCTGGTGATCTTCTGGTCTACCTCACTCACAGATGGGCGGCGGCAGTAGAGTTCAAGGGGGAGGCATTGGCCGTTAGTTTGGATATTGCGAAGGCCTTCGATCGGGTTTGGCACAAAGCGCTTCTTTCGAAGCTCCCTTCCTATGGGCTTCCCGAGAAATTGTGCGATTGGATCACCAGCTTTCTTGCAGATCGGAGCATCAAGGTCGTTGTAGACGGTGCAAGCTCCGATTGCAAGCCTATTAATGCTGGTGTTCCACAGGGCTGCGTGCTATCGCCAACGCTGTTTCTTCTGCATATCAATGATATTTTGCATACCCGTAACATTCATTGCTATGCAGATGACAGCACTGGTGGTGCTCTTTACACCGGCCGAGCCAATATTTCTCGGGAAAACGTCTCCGAGTGCCGGGACAAACTTGTGTCTGAAGTCGAGTCTTTGCTGAACAGAGTCTCGGATTGGGGACGACTAAATCTAGTCCAGTTTAACCCCCAGAAGACACAAGTTTGCGCGTTAACCGCTAAAAAGAACCCCTTTGTCGTATCCCCTCAGTTTCAAGGCACTCCCCTTGTTGCCTCAGCCAGTATCGGAATCCTAGGCGTCGACATATCGAGTGACGTGCAGTTTCGTGGTCACTTGGAAGGGAAGGCCAAATTGGCCTCTAAAAAGCTTGGCGTGCTCAGCAGAGCGGGACAGTATTTCATGCCGGCACACCGCCTGCAACTTTACAAGGCGCAGGTTCGGCCGCACATGGAATACTGTTCCCATCTCTGGGCTGGGGCTCCCCAGTACCAGCTCCTTCCACTTGACCGCATCCAGCGCAGAGCGACTCGAATCGTCGACGACCGAGTGCTTTCCGATCGGCTCGATTCACTGGCGCTGCGAAGAGATGTTGCATCTCTTTGCGTATTTTATCGCATCTATCACGGGGAGTGCTCTGAGGAATTGTTCGGATTAATCCCAGCCGCCAAATTTCGTGAACGCACTACACGGCAAACGTCCCGATACCATCCACACCATCTGGATGCTTGGCGGTCCACCACTGTACGTTTCACAAGGAGTTTTCTTCCACGTACAACCTCTCTGTGGAATAGTTTACCACCGGCGATTTTTCCGGACCGATACGACCTGGGGACCTTCAAGAAAAGAGCTTACTCCTTTCTAAAGGGCCGGCAACGCACCCGCAATTCTCCTGGTGTTGCGGTTGATCATGGGCGGCGGTAGTCACTTAACATCAGGTGAGCCGCATGCTCGTTTGCCCCCTCTTCTATAAAAAAAAAAAAAACTCATTTTCGCTGTCTGATTCCATCAATTTTTGACGTATCCACTCATCTCGATTTTCTTGCCGACTCATTTTAATCAAAAATACCTACAAACACAACAATATTCAAATAAAACAAAAATAAAAAAATCGTAAAAACAATGTTACGTCGTGATTGTCGCGGGGTCATATTTACCCTCATTCGCTTTGCGCACGTCCAACTCCCATCGCAGGCGACGCGACGGCCGACTAAATAGAGGCGTGCGGGGTGCGCTGTGGTCTATTCGTGACAGCTACTGAGACATTCGAAAACGTGCGCCCGCGCGAAATATAAAATCTAGCCGACTGAAATTTGTTAGGGTCAAACTGACCCCTCCACATTCTCGCCGGGTTAAAAACCGATCTTATCGACGCTCTCCAAACATATCTTCACGATCACAATACTTATATTCAAAGTTTTAAATATAATCTCGAAAACAGACCAACGAATGATTTTAAACTTATCATTCATGCTGATGTGAAACCTCCTAATGAACATCGAGGTCGATATAACGCGCCCATGGTAGATGAAGTAGCTGTTCTTTTAATAGATGAAGACAAAGATCCCCGAGATATAGTGTTTAAATACCATAGACGGGCGCCTTCAGCGAGTTTCTGAAATACATAGATCCTATGACCCACTTCAATATCCTTTACTGTTTTCCTTTGGAAATGACGGATATTGTATAAATATTCCACAGCAAAATACTGCTGCTAGATCTAAAACTGTATCATGTATGCATTTTTATGCATTTAGACTCATGGTGAGAATAAATGACTTTAACAGCATACGTTATTTCAAAGGATTATTTAATCAATACTGTGTTGATATGGCGGCAAAAATGATTTCTGAGAGGTTTGACTTCATAAAAAGAAATCAAAAAAAAAACTAAGAGCAGAAAAGTACATTCATTTAAGAGATGCCGTGGTTAATGATGGCAATGTAGACGCTTCTAATGTTGGCCAGCACGTTATATTGCCATCGTCATTTACAGGATCTCCTAGATACATGAATGAAAAATGTCAAGATGCCATGATCTATGTCAGGAAATTTGGAAGACCAGATCTCTTTATAACATTCACATGTAACTCCGAATGGCCAGAAATAAAAATTGAGTTACTACCCGATCAAAATTCTTACAACAGACATGATTTGATTTCTAGAGTATTTCATTTAAAACTAAAAAAAAATGATAGACCTATTAACGAAGAAAAATATATTTGGACCATCGAAAGCCTTCGTTTGTAGTGTAGAATGGCAAAAAAGAGGTTTACCTCACGCTCACATTTTGTTGTGGCTGGCTAACAAAGTGCAACCGGATTCCATAGATGCAATAATATCGGCTGAAATACCTGACAAACAACAAGACCCAATGCTTTATAACATTGTCATAAAAATATGATACATGGTCCTTGCGGATTTCACCATCCTGCGTCACCATGTATGAAAGAAAACATTTGCCCTAAAAAATACCCCAGGCAGTTTATTTCTGAAACACAAACCGGGGATGACGGTTACCCAACCTACAAGCGCCGTTCACCAGATAATGGTGGAAACACCGCAATAATTCGTGTGAAAGGTACAGAAATGAGAGTGGATAATAGGTGGGTTGTTCCCTATAACCCTTTGCTATCACGAAGTTTCAATGCATACATTAACGTAGAGTTTTGCCAATCGGTCAAAGCCATTAAGTACATCTGTAAGTATATTCATAAAGGTTCTGATCAAGCCACATTTTCGTTACAAAATAATAACGATGAAGTAGAAAAATATTTAAATGGTCGCTATATAAGTTCCTCGGAAGCACTCTGGAGAATTTTCCAATTTCCGATACGTGAACGTTTTCCGGCAATAATTCATTTAGCAGTTCATTTAGAAAATGGACAAAGAGTTTATTTTTATAATAATGAAAATCTTCAAGATCGCGTTAACAATCCTTCATCAACGACACTTACAGCGTTCTTTGATCTTTGCAAAAGAGACGATTTTGCCAAAACCATTTTATATCGCGAAGTACCCCAGTATTACGTATGGGAAAGAAATTCATTTTCTAGAAGAAGACGTGGACAAGATGTTGAAGGATATCCCGGTATAAAAAAGACTCAACTTTAGATCGTGTCTACAACATTCATCCGATACAAACTGAATGTTACTATTTAAGAATGTTACTGCATCATGTTCGCGGTCCAATGTCATTTGAACATCTAAGGACAGTAAATGGTGTTATTTTCAATACTTATCAAGGAGCTTGCAAGGAATTAGGTTTACTGGAGGGAGATGAACATTGGCAAAATAATAATAATAATAATAAATATTTGTTTATTCACTCCACTAATTTTACATCATTACTTACACTATTTAAATAAAAAGTTCCATTCATTACATTGAGAGGTTAACGTCGGCAGCCGTACTAGTATAAACTGTGCCACGGCTGCCTGCGCCTTCCAATCTGGATGTTCAAATGTTATTACATAATAGGTAAGTTCTTATACAAAATTTTTTGCAGACAATATTTAAAAATCATTACAATCAAAAGTTAAAATTAAAACATGCAGGTAGATACAAATCAAATAGAAATATATGCAAGATTACCACGAGGTGTATTTGGTGTATGGTATAATTACAAGCAAGAAGCGTAGTTGCATGAGGGATAGTATGTTTGTAAGATTGGTTGGGTGTGTGTTACGAGTATTAGAATTTGTGGGTTATGTAAATTGTGTGTGTGCGTGTGTGTGTGTTTTTTTGAGAGTTTTTGAGAGTGTTAACTTATGTATGTAATTGAGGTTTGCTAATTAAGGTTTTTGACCTGTATAATATTTTCAATATCATTAAACTCTAGGTTCAGTAACCAATCCCGGGTAGCGAATTTACATTGATTTAGGGTTAAAGGATAAATATTCAGAGCTTTGTTTGCGATGTTATAGTGATGGGAACTTATAACAAAGTAATGCCGTTTTGCCAAAGTGGTTCTGTGTGAAGGTGTTTTGCAGACTTTGGTCTTATTACCCTTTTTAGATGGAACGTATGGCAGTCCCTTATGCTTACGAAGTATTGTGTGTATGATAAACAGTTTTCTTACCGTAAGAACTGAACATTCACGGTAGAGTAGTGTTATGCTATACCTACGCGCTTTTTTATAAATCACTTTTAATATTGCACGCTGAGCCCGCTCTAGGGGAAGCAGTGTACTAATGCTAGTTCCACCCCATGACACAATGCAGTATTGAAGCAGAGATTGGACAAGCGCATAGTAGACACACATTAGTGTGTCGCGATCAGCAGATTTCCTCAGTTTGTAAAATATAGGAATTAATTTTCTAATTCGGGCTGTTAGTGATTGAATGTGTAATGACCAATTAAGATGATTATCTAAAATCAGGCCTAGGTATCTTAAGCTACGTGTTGATGATAATTGAGGACAGTCACAGCTGCTATTAAATCTATCACACGTATGTGCCCTTATACAAAAGTTAATGGAAGGTTGAGTAACAGCTCGAGGGGAGAATGTTATGTACTTCGTCTTTTCTAAATTTAGAGTAAGCAAATTGTCGTCCAAACATCTCATTACCTCGCTGAGGGCACATTCAGCGTAGTGTTGAGCCCGACCCCAATCCTCTCCATAAACAATCAACGCCGTGTCATCTGCATAAGTGACAATTTTGCAGTTTGGTAATGAAAGCTTACACAAGTTGTTGATGTATACTAGAAAGAGAGTTGGGTCCAGAACGCTGCCCTGTGGTACTCCATAAGAGAGACTGCAATCCAGACTTTGGTAGTTACCTAATTTGACACATTGTGAGCGGTTTGAGAGGTAGTCGCTAAAGATATCCAAGGCAATTCCACTTATACCAATTAATTCAAGTTTTTTCAATAGTAATGGTACAGATACAGTGTCTAATGCCTTCGACAAATCCAGGAAAACTCCTACAACTTTGTGATCTACATCAAGGTGCGTAACAATAGTCTCTGTAAGATTCAAAGTAGCGTCATCAGTAGATTTTCCTTTTAAGAATCCATACTGATTTTTGGCTATTGCGTTTGTCTTTTCTAAAAATTTTATAAGTCTGAAATTTAAAGCCTTTTCCAAAATTTTGGATACAATAGTCAGCACCGAGATGGGTCTGTAGTTCCCTATCATACCTCTACCTCCGTTTTTATAGATAGGATGTACAAGAGCTCTCTTGAGAATGTGTGGAAAAACTCCTGAAGCAAAACATTGATTTATCAAGTGGGTCAAAGGTGGAATAAGGCTACTCCTTGCATTCTTAAAAACTTGAGTAGGAATGTTGTCAACACCTGTAGCGCAATTATTTTTAAAATTTATAATGATATTTTCAACTTCATTATAATCCACATCAAGTAAAACCATTGAATCTCTCTGTGAATCAATATGAGGGATGTTTACAAAACTAGTCAAACAACTACCTCTTCTAATTTGTATTTTATTAGCAAGGGACTGACCAATACTCGCAAAGTATTCATTTATTAGGCTAACTGATTCATGCGGGTCTTCGGCGAAGTTTAACAATTCAGTGGAGTGTAGAGTTGGTTTCTTTAGACTAGCAACTTTATTTATAGTGTTCCACATTTCCTTGGGATTATCTTTATTCTTTTTGAACTGGTTTTTTTCATATTCAGTTTTTAGCTTTTTTAAAAAATTATTGCAGAAATTACGATACCTAGAGTAGGTTAGTAATATGGCATTGTTAGGATCTATCTTTGCTTTTTTATGTAACTTGTCACGATTCCTGATGCATCGTACAAGACCAGGTGTTATCCAGGGCTTAATAGCTCGTTTTCGATGCGGGACGTAGGCCAATGTGGAGTGGGACGAAATTGCTTTAGATATTATATCGATTAGAGAAACTGCTGCTAAATTTGCGTTTGCAGCGTTATATACAGCGTTAAAGTTTGTAACAGATAATTCCTAAAGCTGAGCATCAATTTTCCTGATGGTAGTTTTGGCTTGATTTCTTTTAATTTTACTCTCTAACACAAGTATAGTCAGTGCATGATCAGTTATGAGTGAATCAAGAATAAGCGTTTTAGAGCATCGATTTGATCTTAGCATCACGTGATCAAGACAACTAGTTTTACGCGTCGGAATGATATGCGTTGGAAGTAGACCATGAGATGCCATTAAGTCAATGTAGCTGTTACGATTTGGATCAGAACTATCTGACGCTATATTTATATTAATATCTTCTATTAGTATAACTGATTTAACAGACACTAATGAATTCAAGCAATTTTCGAGACCATCACAAAAGTTATCAATATTGTTATGTGATGGTGATCTGTACATAGCTATAATCGCAATTTCATCCCCTAAACTTAAAATAAGACTATTACAGTCATTTGATTCGGTCTCCAGCCAAGTTCTATGCTTAATTTCGGACTTAACATAAATTACAACTCCATCGTTCTGGTTACGGTAGCCTGAGGCATAAGATATATATCCAGGTATTTCTGGAACACTTAGCAGTTTACTCAGCCAGCATTCGGTTAAAACGAGGACGTCACGTGGGAAAGAGATTCTCTCTAATAAAACATTAAATGCGTCAAAGTTACATGATATACTCCGTATATTCATGTGCTTAACTGAAATAGATCCTTGTAATGTATCTATGTAATTAATAATAGATTCGGGACTACACACAATGAATTCGGATATTTCAAGAAGATCAATGTCATCAGAGATATTCGTTATAGGATTACCTTTTAGAAGTACTAGCAATCAGTTGTGTTGATCCGAATCCATAATAGCTCCCCCATTTAAGTATGAATGTTTCTGAGACAAGTATAGATTGTATAAATGCCGTATTTATTTTGTATAATGTGTATGTGGTAGCCTTTCTCACAAAGAGCATTACTATTCGTGGCAATAGATTATAATTGTACTTACAATAAGAAAATGAAAATATGTAAAACACTAAGTAAATATACAAAAAATGCAAAACAATGTAAAATAGTATTTTCAAATATAAATAGTTACCAAAAAAAAATTGAAGTAAATTTTGAGATGCAGGTAGTCATTTGCCTTGAATTTGGGCAGTTTCTGTAAATCAGTCTCCTTGTCAATGCGACGGCATGGAGCACTCTCCTTTTCACGTAAGAATACCTTCCCATGGGCAGTCCAGCAGTAAGCATAGTCATGGTTTTTACTGAATTCTCGCGCCATGAAGTAAAGTTTTCTAGCAGAATGGGTCAGACTTTCAGATATAAAAACTGGTTTGGTTTTTCCAACTATTTTAAGGTCACCAGTATTTAGTTTGTTTTCCTTGTTTGCCTTGTTATAATCCTTAGCTGAAGTTAATATATTCCCTTTTAGTGTAACTGTGGTAAAGTCCACAATTATTGGCTGATTATGTTCTTTTTTGGTTTTAAGACGAAAGATGTCCCGGATCTGTGATTCTTCTACACAGACATTCATTGTTTCTCCAACTTTTTTACTAGTTGCACCGGATCTTGCTTTGATTCTTTTTTATGTAGAGGAATGTTTCTGATCTCAATACTATGTCAGATGCTGTTATGTCCGAGCCGGCTCCAAAATTAAGAGAATTATTTACCATAATGCTCATATTTTGCCAATCATCTGACCCCTTCCAGGTATGGAACAAATTTCGTGAAGATTTGTGTCAATATATATTATACAGAATGCGTAATGAGACCCAGGATATGACATTAGCATATAGTGACGACATATACAATGACGGACTTATCATAATTGAAGCTAAGATTCATGAGATTTGCGATAAATCATTAACTGATTTTTGGCTTCCTGCAACAAAAAGGAATAAAACACACCATAATTTGGATCCTTTAGAAATAGCGTTGCGGAAGCCATACGATGTAAATGAATTAAATGAGAGAATATATTACTGTAAATGAACCCATGTTACACACCCGTGTTATGCACAGTGTTCGTTTCAATGAGGGAAAAATATTTGGTTGTAAATGGGAAATGAACTGTAATTTGCATAGACGCTGGCTGATTCTACTCTACACCGTTGACTAGACAATATTACTAAGGTCGGACGTACCTGAATATACGAAGGCGGATGCTCCTGCTCTCGTGTGCTTCTCCGGGGATCCCAGCTACACGGATTTCGGTCATTCACGATGATCCAATTCGGGTAGGAACTTGCGATTGCACATATATTTGGGAGCGGCGTAAAACGTGCCCTTTTCTCGCGGCGCGCGGCGTTGACATCAAGTGAATCACGTGACGAAAAAATGTCCGTAACTTTAACGGACCAATAGCGAGCAAGCCTCACATCGACCCGCGAAATACACGGACATCCAAACCAAAGTAACATTGATGTAACGGTTGCGAGTATTCAGCGCAAACAAACGAACAAATTTCGGCTGTTTATTAAACTAGCCGAACCATTCCTCCCGGCCTTGAAAGGGAAGCTTTCAAAAGGTGTAATCATCTATCGATTTAAATTAATTTATTCTTACTTCTAGGAACCTTATTACAACATACTAAAGAATGTTTGTTAACTACTTATGTCTACTTAATCCCATTATCTTATCTATGACTTATTATCTAGAAGCTAATCTACCCTTTACCTAAATAATTTATGACTTTACTGAGTTGGTAATGGACACAATTTAACCAACGGTCTTTGGTAAGTACCGTGCTTAGTCCTTACCATTGCTACACGTATAACGTCATCTTTACCTTTAAAAGTTTGTGTTATAATGCCTAAGGGCCAATGTAAGGGCATGATGTTATCCTGTATTACTACAACAACCGTCCCTTCCTTAACTGGGAAGGATGGTGAGTTCCACTTTTGGCGGGCTTGTAGGCTATGAAGATATTCTCTCCGCCATCGCATCCAGAATGACTGTACCATCTTGTCTAAGAGCTCATATCTAGTTAGAAGATGCGGAATCGAATTATCAATATCAGGTGCTGGCAGGAAATCAAGCGGGACGGTATGTAAAAAATGAGCTGGCGTCAAAGCTGCTGGATCTGAAGGATCAGAGCTGAGCACTGTAAGTGGTCGTGAATTTAATATGGATTCAAGCTGGCTTAAAACTGTTTGAAGCTCCTCAAAGGTAAGAATTTGTTGGCCGATAACCCTATATAAATGGGTTTTTATGCACTTGATGTTACTTTCCCAGCAACCACCGAAGTGTGGAGCATTAGGAGGAATAAGTTTCCATTGGATACGACTTTCTGCTAACTGCTTTTCCCATACTGGTTTATATTCATTCTTTAGAAAAGCGTACAAATCTCGAAGATAAGACCGGGCACCAATAAAATTGGTTCCGTTATCGGTATAAAAACATTGAACCGATCCTCGTCTAGCTAGGAATCGTTTCATGGCGGCCAAGAAGCAAGCTGTGCTGAGATCGCCTGCGAGCTCAATATGCACCGCTCGTGTAGTAAGGCATGTAAACAAGCAGATGTAAGCCTTACAGCTTTTTATACCTTTACCACGATATGGTGTTACTAGGATTGGGCCGGCATAATCGCATCCAGTATGGACGAAGGCTTTGACAACCGCTCGCACTCGAGGTTCAGGGAGGTCCGCCATCATAGGGAACCCAGGTTGAGGTTTAGATCGAAAACATACGTTGCATTTAGAGATGATGGCTCTAATTGCACGTCTAGCAGATAATATCCAGTATTTACCACGGAGCACAGAAGATAGCAACCCTGGTCCTGTATGTAAATATTTGCAGTGGTATGAGCGTATGAGCAAGTCTACCACATGATCCTTACAAGGAAGAAGAATAGGATGTTTAAATTCAAAACTCTCCTCTGAGTTTGCCAAACGGCCACCCACGCGTAATACGCCATCCTTAAGAAATGGATTTAATTTTTTAATAGATGGAGAACGACATCCCCCTTTCTCCAAACGTTGAAGGTCATCACTAAAATGTATCGACTGTATTAGCTTCATAATTTCTAATTCCGTAAATTCCAAATCTGACTTAACTATGGGTCCCAGGGGCAGCTTCCTTATAAACTTGTATATGTAGCTCGCCACGTTAAGAAACCGTTGCCACTATTTTCGTTATTACTAGGGAAATAGACTTAAGCTCCGGCGCGTCGGAAGATTCCTTTGGCACAAACGTTTTTATTAGCCATTCGACTTTAGGTAAATTGGCCCAAGGGGGCCCCTGTAGCCACAGAGGGTGATTCATAAGTTGTGTAGGAGTTAATCCACGGGACAAACAATCGCACGGGTTTTCGTTACCCTTGATGTGGTAAAAGTGATCCGATGGTAAGTTGTCCTGGATTTTGGAGACTCTATTGGCAACAAACGTGTGCCATCGGTGTGGAGAAGAATGAATCCAATTTAACACTACGGTCGAGTCTGAAAATGTTAACACCGAATTAATTGGGTATCTACTCGAATATATTTCAAGAACCCCTTTTATTAATTTAGAAAGCAACAAGGCTACGCATAATTCCAGACGTGCTAATGAGACAACTTTCAAGGGCGCAACCTTTGACTTTGCACAAGACAAAATGACAGTTGTCTGATTTTGTTTGACGTCTACTCGAATATAAACTGCGGCACCATAAGCCTTTTCACTCGCGTCAGCGAAACCCAGAATTGTTACCGAACAGCCATGAACCACTCCAAGGTGCCGAGGAAATTTCATCTGGGCAAGCAGGGGAAGTTCACGTCGGAATTCATTCCACAGTCGTGTAATTCGTTGTGGGGGATCAGCGTCCCAGTCTATTTTAGCAATCCAAAGCTCCTTGATTAAAAGCTTGGCATACAAGACTACAGGCGCTACCAAGCCCAAAACATCAAACAAACGTGCGACAGAGGACAAAATGTTTCTCTTAGTGCAAGGGCGATCATCTGAAATCACCTCGAAGGCGAACTCATCATCACGAGGACACCAGTAGAGACCTAATATTTTCAAGGTATCGTCCTTGTGAAATTCGACGTTTTGCGACAAGCGATAATCTTCAGGAATATGTTCAAGCACCCTTGTGCTATTGCTACTCCATTTGACTAGGTGGAAGCCCCCAGCCTTGAATAGCCCGACTAACTCTTGAAAGGCAGAAATAGCTCGATCGGAATTCATCAGTGAGCTAGCTATATCGTCCATGTAAAGATCTCTCTGCGCGACTTCTTTACCTATAGGGAAACGGTGACCCTCATCCTGTACCAGTTGCGAGACAGTACGAAGAGCTAAAAATGGGCTACACTTTAGTCCAAAGGCTACTCTATTGAATTCCAATGATTTTATTGGATTTTGAATATCTGAACCACCTTCTAAATTGTCATCCCGACTGAAGCGATATAAGATACGCTGAAAACGTCGATCCTGCTTACGGACGCCTATCCTAAGATACATCTGTCTTACGTCGGCTGTGATGGCAACAGGTAATAGTCTCATATTCATTAAGATTGTAAAAAGGTCGCGTTGAAGATTGGGACCGGTATATAAAAGGTCATTTAAGGAAAATCCGCTACTAGACTTAGCACTTGCATCCAGAACAGGTCGGATCCGTGTTGATACTTTATCCTCCCTAAGAACCGCGTGGTGTGGCATGTAAAAGTGTAGAGGATCTTTATCGGCTGTATCAATAGGAGATAAATAACCTTGATCCATATAATCCTTAATTACACCGTCGTACGCCTCTCTTAGAGCGGGCTGAGCAGAATACCTACGCTCTAAGTGAAAAAATCTACGCCTAGCGACTTCCAAAGAATTACCAAGAAAATCTGGACTGAATTTGAAAGGTAAGGCTACTTCGTAGCGTCCGGAAGCAGAACGCGTGACAGTCTTACTATAATTTTCTTCGCATGTTTTATCATCAGCGCTAAAGATATGCTTAGGATCAATTTCATCGAGTTCCCACATTCTCTTAACTAGAGTCTCGACCTCAGATGTTGAAATAGCATGAAACGCTACGGTGGCTGGGGCTTGAGCCTGGATAACCGCTGGAGCATCTCCTAGAACTATGTATCCTAAAACGGTCTCAAGCGCGTCCGGAGAACCGGGTTCCCCGATAATTCTACCAGGTCGTAGCATCTCCGCAAAAAGACTTACACCTATTAATAAATCTATTTCTCCAGGCATACCCCAGCTATCGTCCGCCATGGGAATACTACGCAGATTTTCAAGGAATCTAGTATCGACATTACATGTTGGTAAATTACTAGTGATTCGATTTAACACTAGAGCCTGAATATTAAATTTTGTATTAGTGAATCGAGATCGAAAAGAAACATTTGCTGCCCCCTTGACTATCTGTGATGAGCCACCTATTCCCTTCACCGTTACAGGTGAATTAGCTTCGACCTTTAGCTTTAGTTTTGAACAACATTTTGTTGTTATATAATGTTTCTGGGAACCAGGATCCAGTAAACATCTAACGATTACATCGCGACCATTGCGACCCGTGGCATAAACCTTTGCGGTTGCGAGAACTTGCGTTGTCGATGATGAATCACGTTTTGTAGAAGACAGCGAACAGTACGATACTTCTGGAATTCCTTCTCCAACCACTTGATCAGAGGAAGACTCTTCTTCAAGTTCTAGTGAGTTCAGTATTTCACTAGTATCATGTTCCTCGTTTATGGCTACAGTGGCGGCGCACGACTGCGCTGGAAATGGTTCCTTTCCAAAATGAAACAACGTGTGATGTCTGGCGTTACACTTGCGGCAAGAAGTGTTTGAGTTGCAATAAAAAGCTGTTTTTTACCTGTTCTCGTAAGAACTTGACAAATTCGTCGTATTTAGGCATGTCCGTTTCACTACGAACTGATGTTTCGAAACACTTCGCAGTATCGCAATCTACGAGCTTTAGGCCCATGTAAACAAAAATAAAGTCACTTAAATTATCTATATTAAGTTGTTTGAGTGCTGCGATCGTGGCCGCGTATTTATCTACCAATTTTTCTAAATTTATTGCAGAGGGACCGTTAATATTTTTAATGCAAATAACTGATTTAGATACGTCGTAGCTAAAGCTCTGTTATCCTTATATTTGTCTAGTAACGTTTGCCAAATAATTACGTAATTATCTGCCGCCGGGACTATACCAGCACATATATGCTTTGCCTTTCCGGAAAGGTGACTCATTATATAATGAATACGTTCCGAATCCGTTAACGTTTTATTTTCGTGTATAACACGTTTAAACGTTTCGTAAAAATAAGGAAAGTTCTGTAATTCACCATCGAAAATAGGCAATTCAATACGAGGAATCTTAATGGTATGTTCCTGATTAATTACATGTGTGACGGCTTGCGATTGTGGGTTTGGTCTCTCCATACTATTCAGAAGATCCTTAATAAAATAATATAAATCGTCAAACGCCGATAACGGCTGGTAATTAATACTATAATCGGGATCTACTTCCAAATTTAATAAATTTATATCATCAACCAAAGTTACAAATTCTTTACGTAATTGATCGACGGCGCGAGCTTGTGATAAGAAACTATGCCGTGATTTTTCATCTGTTTTCGATGATAGTTGAAAGGTCTTATTTATTTGTGAGAAATACAATTGACGCTTAGCTTCTAACAATTTAATTTGCATAAGGCGTCTATCATTTCCTGCACCCTTTTCCGTCATTTTGAATATATTTATTAGAACACGATTATATTACCCCAAAGTGAGTAAAAGTATCTTTGTGGTTACGAATTAAATGTAAATTAATTTTCACGCGTGATTGAAGAAATATAAATGAGCAGGTTAGTTAATAAGTATTTAAAAATTTAACTGTATTTATAGTATATAAATATTGCGAACTCGACTAGAAATTCAAATAAGTTTTAATATATATATATATATATATATATATATATATATATGTAATACGCTGCATACGTTATGCACCTAAGAAAAGGTACGATACGGTGTTAGATAAACCACAAATCGGTTGTTGGCACGACGCGGCTGCACGGCGGTGATTTCTACCCACTATGTAAATTAAATCGAACCGATCGAAATATTCACGGAGCGAGATGATAATAATAGCTAAGTAAATTAAATGCGACAGCTGTCTAAAAGTCGATGCGATTAATAAGAATGTTTCTTAGTAATAAACATATAAAATCGATTTTGTAAACGGCTGTATGCGATGCGGAAAATACTTTTTATAGTAACATTTTACAAGTCAGCAACTAACAGTATAAAATAGTCGACATCAACGTAAGTATGCAGCAATAAGGTTCAGTATCAATTACGTCGCAGAGTCGAATCACAATCGGATTTACGTATTTAGTAATTCCAATCCAATTGTCATCCTGCTCGAAGGACCATTTTTTGGTTGTAAATGGGAAATGAACTGTAATTTGCATAGACGCTGGCTGATTCTACTCTACACCGTTGACTAGACAATATTACTAAGGTCGGACGTACCTGAATATACGAAGGCGGATACTCCTGCTCTCGTGTGCTTCTCCGGGGATCCCAGCTACACGGATTTCGGTCATTCACGATGATCCAATTCGGGTAGGAACTTGCGATTGCACATATATTTGGGAGCGGCGTAAAACGTGCCCTTTTCTCGCGGCGCGCGGCGTTGACATCAAGTTAATCACGTGACGAAAAAATGTCCGTAACTTTAACGGACCAATAGCGAGCAAGCCTCACATCGACCCGCGAAATACACGGACATCCAAACCAAAGTAACATTGATGTAACGGTTGCGAGTATTCAGCGCAAACAAACGAACAAATTTCGGCTGTTTATTAAACTAGCCGAACCAATATTTTTTTTGGATGCTCCAGGCGGAACCGGCAAAACTTTCATTACTAATTTGATATTATCAAAAGTAAGTTCTCAGGGAAAACTAGCTTTGGCAGTAGCGTCATCAGGAATCGCTGCAACTTTATTAGCTGGTGGACGCACAGCTCATTCCACTTTTAAACTGTCCCTAGCCGTTTCGTTACAGAAAGATAGCGTGTGCTCTATTCGTAAAAATGGCCCTTTAGGAAATGTTTTGCAAGACGTCACTTTAATAATCTGGGATGAATGTACCATGATTCATAGAGCTCATGTAGAGGCTCTAGATAGGACTCTTAGAGATATTAGAAGCTGTGATAAAATCATGGGTGGGATTACTGTCATGTTTGCTGGGGATTTTTGGCAAACTTTACCAGTAGTAGTAAGAGGAACTAGAGCAGACATTGTAAAATCTTGCCTCAAAAGTTCTCCATTATGGACATTTGTTCATACCTTAAAACTATCTACGAACATGAGAGCACATTTGGGGGGAGGTAGTACAAATTTTCCTTTGAATTTACTTTTAATTGGAGACGGAAAAGTACCTCATTCTGAAAATAAAATACCTATTGATCAAGATTTAGGAGAAAAAGTGACTAGCATTGAGAGTTTTATATCAAAAGTTTACCCAGATATCGTCGAAATAGAAAATAAAGATTATCAATGAATCTGTCAACGAGCAATATTGGCGGCGAGAAACAGTAGCGTTGACGAAATTAACGATTTAATTTTAACTAAACTTCCAGGGGATATAGTTACCTACACTTCTATTGATAATGTAATGGATCAAGAAGATGCAGTCCATTATCCACAGGAATTTCTTAATTCTTTAAACCCGAGTGGCCTCCCCCACATTCTCTCAAGTTAAAAATTGGTGCCCCAATTATTTTACTTAGAAATCTTAAGCCACCAAATTTATGTAACGGGACTCGACTTCAGGTTAAATTTCTTCGCAATAACGTGATCGTTGCAACAGTTTTGACTGGTCCAGCAGTTGGTCAAACAGTACTTATACCTCGGATCCCAATGATTCCAAATGATTTGCCTTTTCATTTTAAAAGAGTTTTAAAAGAGAGAATTAAATTATCCTTAGCCGTAACGATAAATAAATCACAGGGGCAAACATTTAAATATGTAGGATTAGATTTACGGCAAGACTGTTTTTCGCACGGCCAACTATATGTCGCGTTGTCAAGATCAGATTGCGGAAACAATCAATATATTCTTCTGCCACAAGAAAATAAAACGAAAAATATAATTTACTCAGAAGTACTTTTAAAATAATATTTTAACCCGGTTTAAAGTGGACGGACACTCCCGCCTGTAGTCGTAATTCTTATGTGTCTGGCTGAATGTCGAACAGATAGACAGCTATTGCCTGCGACTTATACAATTTAACTTAATCTATATTTTTCTTAATATTATAAAGCTGAAAAGTTTGGTTGTTTGTTATGAACGCGGTAATCTCGGGAAATACTGATCTGATATGAAAACTGTTTAAATATTCAATAGTCCATTTATTGAGGGAGGCTATAATATAGGCAATATTTTATCTCGGTATTTCCACGGAAACGAGGGTGAAACCGCGGGGCACAGCTAGTCATCATTACAGCCCATCACAAGTCCACTGCTGAACATAGGCCTCCCCCAAGTAATGCAACAAAGCACGGTGCTAAGCCACCTGTATATATATATATATATATATATATATATATATATATATATATATATATATATATATATATATATATATATATATATATATATATATATATATGCAGGTATATATAATATTAGATATTGTATAGTATAGATTGGCAATGGAGTGATTAGGGCAAGACTGAAATCAAAATACACCAGGGTGCTTGTAATGTGCATGTCTAGGTGACAAATAGTGCTGCATCATACATTGCCTGAATCAACTTCAATTATCGAGACCGATTGCAGCATATTTGTGTCTTCTGATTGGACGCAGATGATATAAGGGAATATTTTTAATACGGTTAAGTTTCAATATGTGATTTTAGTAATAAATGTTTATGGGACGACAGCACTTGTTATGCTTTACATACCAGCCGTGCCAATATTTTTCGGAAAAACGTCACTGAGTACCGGAACAAACATGTGCCTGAAGTCGATACATTATTCAACAAAGTCTCAGATTGTGGGCGACTAAATCTAGTCCAATTCATTCCCCAGAAGACACAAGTTTGCGTGTTTACCGCTAAAAAGAACCCTTTTGTCGTATCTCCTCAGTTTCAAAGCACTCCACTTGGTGCCTCTGCCAGTACCAGAATCAACATATCGAAGGATGTGCAGTATCGTGGTCACCTGGAAGAGAAGGCCAAATTGGCCTCTAAAAAGCTTGGCGTGTTGTTTACAAGTTACGGCCACATATGGAATACTGTACTCATCTCTAGGCTGGGGCTCTTTAATGCCAGCACCTTCCATTTGAACGCATCTAGCGCAGAGCGGCTCGAATTGCAGATACACTGGCGCTGCGAAGAGATGTTGCATCTCTTTGCATTTTTTATCGCATCTACCATGGGGAGTGCTCTGAGGAATTGTACGGATTAATTCCAGGCGTCAAATTTCACGAACACACATCGCAACAAAACTCATGATAATATCCACACCATCTGGATGCTTGGTGGTCCACCACTATAGTTACGTTTTTCTAGGAGTTATCTTCCTCGCACGACCCCTCTGTGGAATCGTTTACCACCGGCGATTTTTCCAGACCCATATGACTTATGGACCTTTAAGAAAAGAGCTCACTCCTTTCTAAAAGCCGGCAACAAACCTGCAATTCCCATGTTGTTCATGAGCGGCATAATCACTTTCCATCAGGTGAGCCGCCTACTCGTTTACCACCTCTTGTATAAAAATGGCAGCTCGTGGGTTTCTTTGCTGTTGCTGTAATTTGTTAGTACAAATGTTCACATTCACGAAAATTCATGTGTCGACGGATAAATTGTGTCGCACAAGTACAAGGTACAGCAAGGCAAACCGTTATCGATGCTCATTTGCAGCAAGGTTTATTTGCATGTAGGGTGTCAGAGGCGCTGATCTTCGGCGCATGGATGATGGGACAGGCGCTGGCGTTTGCGCCGAACTTCGGCGCGGCGATGCTCGCGGCCGGGCGCATCATGACGCTGCTGGCGCGCAAACCGCGCGTTGCCAGCCCGCCCGCGACCGTGCTCTCCGACACTTTTGTAAGTATATGAATAGATTCACTCCATTGTCATAATTTATTCACTTAAAACGTAATTTAATTAAAATAAATTAAAGCTATTCGTATTGCTAGATGTACTGTTGATGCCACGAGAAAAAATAATACATATGCCAACTTTTTATTCAAATATCAACCATTCATGAACGTGGTGCAGGCACCTCGTTAAAGAACTAACAGAATGCAATTTTATAATTTAGAAGGATTTTTAATAGAATCATGCGTTACTTTGCGGAAATCCATTCCATTATATTAAAGTTCTTAAGAATTAATTTGCGCACATCCGCTCAATAAAATAAAATGATGTGTCTTACCTGGTTTGAAGAACACGTGCCCACCCTCCCTCAATTGCGTGCACTAATCCCGTCATCACTAATCTTGGAAAGACACACCACACCATCGACGATAATTCGACATGTGTTTCGGCTCTACAGGATATATCATCAGGTGATGTAGACTTTGCGGTGGCTGACTGTTAAGTAGCGACGAGCCAAAAAATGCAACCAACCACCGTCATGTGATAAAAAATGCAACCAACCACCACCTGACGTACGCAGCCTATTGCTGTAAAAATAATAAACAACGAACCGCCGCGAAACGTCCGCCTACCCTCCAACCACGTAACGAATCGCTGATCACCGTGAGGGTGATGAACGACCATATTGCGAGGCTGTCTTTTATTGAAGAGCAGGCTTAAAGATATTTAATAAAGGTGAGTTAGAAACATTTGTTTAATCAAATATCTGACTTATCTTTATTATTATAGATATTCCTAAGAGAATTTTGTTTTGAATGTCATGTTAACACCGTTTTATCGAAGGGTACCTACAAGCTATTTTTTCAAACTGCTCACATATCGCCGGACACCAAAATGAGATTTTTTGAAAAACCGTTAGAGACAGCAATTTGATAATTTATATTAAGCTCTTTTATTTTATCATATTTAATTTACATTATTTTCTTTATTTAATAGAATAGTGAACAGACGATTAATGTAACAATAAAAAGCGCCTAATTTACGTTGCCATGGATAACACGATGACGTGTCGGTATGAGCTGGCTTTCGATAAATTTGGAAAATTCCCTTAATTTCCTTGACTTAACAATAACAAGAAAAGTTTCGTTGCATGTTTTCCAAATTTATCGAAGTGTAGTTAGTTCGGGATTAGTGCACGCAATTGAAGGGCGGGAGGTGCTCTTCAAACTAGGTAAGACACATCAATTTATTTTATTGAGCGGATGTGTGCGAATTAATTCTTAACAACTTAATTAGAAGTATTTGTCCGAATGCTAAATGAAGTAGAAATCACGATACCAGACTTCTCATTCATTTGAGTGTGGCTTCCGTGAACAACGCGCAGCGTTATGATAAGGTCGATGCTTGGGAAAATAATTCGCATATTCCTCCAGACATTAGTTTGTATGATATTTATTTTTTTTATGCGAATGAAGATATGTAGGTCTAATACAATACAAGTATCCATATGACCAGTATAATCTGGGCTGATAAATGCTATGGCTATACTGTTAAGCCCAATTTTCAATGAATTGAGGGAGTTTCTTAGTTGTTAGGATTTTTACTTATTGTGGGCCCGAGGTTTTCCAGATGAGTGTTACGTTGGCGCTAAGCAGTTAAGATGTGTAGATGTGTTTTTTACCATTAAGAAATAGAATCGGTGCATACTTGTCCACCAGAAGTTAAGAAGATACTGTTGCCTATCTACATTTAACCTTGATTAATAATTAAAATACAGATGTGATTTCCAATAAAAAAGGTTCCCGGTTCTCTACACTCACCATACGAGACCCGGCAGCATCGGGCTGCTATGTTACACTGTTATTCTGTGATAACGTGGTCCTACCCCGGACGAGCTGATCCATTCGTGCTGTAGCCACAATATAGCTGTAGTATGACTCCGTCACGTATCTTTAAAAAAATAACGCGAATTTTTTAGATCGCAAGTGGGAAGATCCAATACAAGAGTGTAAGGTTCCGCTACCCGACGCGGCGCGAGGTGGAGGTGCTGCGCGGACTCTCGCTGGTGGTCCCGAGCGGCAAGCGCGTGGCGCTCGTGGGGCCCAGCGGCTGCGGCAAGTCCACGCTCATACAGCTGCTGCAGCGCCTCTACGACCCTGACGACGGCCACGTGGTGAGTGCCACACAGCGACATACACACTAGCCTAATCAACCTAGGTCAAGTAATAAAAAAGTTTCAACCTGCCAATCAACTACCATCTTGAAAGCAAATATTTAAATAGTTAGATGCGCCCTTACCATAGTATGACCGCTCCGAAATGTGTCTATACTCAAATGAGTGAGCTCACTCATTCGCAATCAGTGCTCATTTGTGCGACAGAGAAAGAAATATACACAATTTCTGTAAGATAATAAGAGATGACACTATTGCATTAGTGTGCGCGCGTTAGCGTCTTGCAAACGAACTCATCCAAAAATAATGCCACAGTTTTCGAGGTGAAGGCGCAGGCGAAGGCGTTTTAGTACTCGCTGGATATGTTCCTAAGTATGTTCACTTCATTTAATGCATCATTGTTGGTTTTTGATCGCCATCTTAGACTCGCCGTTTGGATTTTTCAGCAGTAGACCCTTGTCGGTCCCTACATCTGTTCGAGCCCCACCAAGCCATCCCTAACTTTTACCGAGTTAACTCTTTTTCTTTTTGGTATGGTGGCTATTTTGTTTTCCGCCATTTTGAAGTTTTTTCACCACCTCTAGAATAGAATTTGTCCAGGATGTAGGTCGATATTATATAAGATACGATCCCGCTAAATTTTACTCACTATCTCTTCGGTAAGCTGAACACGGACATTATTTTATTCGTATTCTTCTCAGTAAGCCCTTTCTTTTGATATACATGTCATGGGGGTGCATAAAAAACATAGTCCGCCATGTGACATGTGGCACCGTCCTGTTGAAATCACATGTTTGTGATATCGATGTCATAAATAATAGGCCAAAATTGAGATGTTAACATCTCGCGATAGCGTGATCCATTGACCGTTACCGCATTTCCAGCCTCATCTTCAAAAAAACGGCCCAATCACGCCTTCAGATCACATAGCGCACCATACAGTGACACGTTGAGCATGCAAAGGCTTCTCAATAATCGCTTTAGGATTTTCAGAAGCCCAAATGCTGCAATTTTGCTTGTTGACGTACCCTGACAAGTGAAAATGGGCTTCGTCTGAAGTCCGCCATTTTTGGGTGTTCGCCATATTGGATTAAGAATGAAGTCCCTTTACCTATTGTATTTGGCTCATCAAGCTCTTTCATTGATAGCCATATCGTAGGGGTGGTATGGAAATTATAAATTGCCATTATGTGACGTCCACCATATTGAATTTTTAATAACGCCACTTTTGTATTTCGCTTATCAAGCCCTTTGATTTGATACCTATATCACAGGAGTTGCCGTGGAAATGATATATCGCTATTTAGTAACGTCCGCCATATACGATTCAAAATGGCGGCATTTAAGTAATCGTGCATTGTCACAAAAAACAAAACGTGTGTGTCAAATTTTAGCCCAATAGCTTCAGTCGAAGTGGGTGAAATATTGATTGAAGTATTCCAAGACATACTCGTACATACAAATAAAATTAAATTGGACATCAACGCGTTTGCGATTGCGTTCGTCATCAATAGACATCAACGACATAATTTAAGACGACACATCGAAAAAGTGGCTTCAGGCTATCGCCGTACTAATCCGAGTGAATACATACATAATTTCTATAAAAACTTGAAAAAACGTCGTTATACGCTCTAAAATTGCGTAGCGCCCGCGACGAATAAAACCGCTTAGAAATTGTCAGAATCTTTAAATATTTTTTTTAATTATTGATTAAAGTAATCAAAATAATGAGCAAGTAAATTATGAATATTGATGTTATGAATATATTTGAGTGATTCCCAAGCATATAGGTTAAGTAATTTCATTGTAATTACAACTTAGTCATTTTTAGAGGTGTTTTCGCAAAAAAATTATGATCGAGTCCAAATTATATAATCGTGTTTTTGAACAATAGAATTCAAGTTAAAGACATGAATTTACCTATATCAAAATTCCACTTTCATTAGTGGTGTCATAGTCCTATACTATTCGATGAAAGGAGGTGAATTCTTTCGCGGTGTCGCCTTAACGAGAATTTTTAATCTGTATTTTCACTGTCGCAAAATGCAGTAACTATTATCTACAAAAAAAAACAGATGTTATTTTAGCCCAAATATTAATTAATATTACTATTTTCAGTATCTAGACGACCACAGTATTACAGGCGATATGAGTCTTTCAACACTTCGAAAGAATCTCGGTATCGTCTCCCAAGAGCCCGTTCTCTTCGACCGCACGATAGCAGAGAACATTGCGTATGGAGACAACACAAGAAACGTTCCTATGGAAGAAATAATCGAAGCAGCTAAGGCTGCCAACGTGCACACATTTATTGCTGCTTTGTCTACTGTGAGTACTATATAATTACTTAAGAATCATGGACTTTCAGTTTATTTTTTCGGTTTCTAAAATATTATTGTTATTAACCACACTGCTGATATACTAGTGATGAAAATCAAAAATTATTAATTCGTCAATCCCTTCCAACTACGCCTTTTTTATCCTTTTACTCAATATCCAGCGGAACCCAAAGAAAATTCAATACGTTTTGTTTTTTTATTTATTTTAAACCGATGAAAGCCTTGATGGTAATCGCAAACAAATATTTTTGCATAATATCCATTTCGATGACGACTCGTAACTCCTAAACTAAACGTCGATCAAACTGTGAAAATTGTGCGAGTATTATAAAAAGTTAAATCAGCATGTCTCAAAATGCCTCAAATCACTCGCCGAGTCGTTCAACGTAGATTTTTAAACATGGATGAGGTACGTCTCATTGCTACGACATTGTGTCGCCTTAACTTTTAAAGAAAGATCGTAGTACGTAGCAGAAATAATTAGTATTGAGTAGAAATATAAAAGTAGTTTCGCTCTTCTGAAATTTATGATTTCAGCTAAAGCGAGTATATTTTGTTATATATTTTGTCAAATAAAGGTATTAGAGAAAATTATAAGAGTAGATTGGATTAGAAAATTGTAAAGTTAATTAAAATGATAGTTCACGGGTTAAGCACGAATACACACCAACGTTCCCTTTGTAAACTCGTACTAAAAAACCGACATCGAATGGAGAATAGACGAATACACAGGCCGAGTAGCGAGAACGCCCGAACAAGCCGTTTGCATATTCGTACTCTTGCCTTTTTTATAGGATAGCGTGACAAACGAGCACACAGTCCACCTGATGGTAAGTGGTTGTTGTGGACCATAGACATCTGCATCTATCCTCGATTACGAATCAAAATGCAGATACGTTGTCACCCGTGAGGAATGCCTCGTTTCCAGTAAAAAGGGTCGCCGGTTCCCTACACTCACCATACGAAAGATTAAACTACTATTTTACCCTGGTATTCTGTGAGAACGTGGTCCTTCCCCGGTCGAGCCGACCAATTCATGCAACAACTATACTACTAATATAACTGCAGCATGGCTCTACCACGTATCTAAACGTTGCATAGGACATAGAAATAATAATTGAGATATTTAGCAAATAATTTTGTAATTCGTTGAAACTCCTACTTCGCCATAGTTGCTACGCTCTGCGGGCAGTTTGGCAACCGCTGCTTTGTATTACTATGGGTTGTTATCAGGACGATGCTGCTGCCCATCTCGTGTTTCAGTTTCCCTCTGTAGCCTTATACGGCACCCACGGGACGGAATGGGTTGATGGAATCCATTTTGCCGTCCACACATATCAACAAAGCGTGGCGATTAAGTCGAACCTGTTAATTCGATCATCAGTCAAATTGACAATTTACGTTTTGATGAAGAGGAGGACGATAAATATTCACAATGTGACGCCATCTTATGTAAAGGGCTACGAGACGCGTATCGGAGCGCGCGCTTCGCAACTGTCGGGTGGACAGAAGCAGAGAATTGCGATCGCGCGCGCTCTCGTCAGGAACCCGCGCGTTTTGTTGCTCGACGAAGCGACCTCGGCTCTCGACACACACAGCGAAAAGGTAACATTACTTTTTGATAGTAAAGTTACATCCTACAATACTTTACACTCCTGTGGACATAGACCACCTGTTCTGGGAGGGTTTTAGGGCAAGGAATTGTCCGCCGTACTGCCTACATTTGAAGTAAAACTTCTTTACCTACGCTTGAATCGGGGAGTAAGCTGGTGAATGCGTGACGAAAGCGTTACGATAAGTGTGATCGGGCGAGGCAAACTGGAGTTTAGTGGGGGATATAAGCAAGAGAGAGCAGTGCGCGCGCACATTTTCTTTATCTCATTCTCTCATAGACAGTTAGCCAGTATTTTATAAATTAATATTTTGTTCGATACATTAAAATATTCTACGTTCAAACTGAATAAAATTGTAAATTCATTTTAAAGTTAATGTTTTCTGAATTTTCGGGTGAATAATAACAAATTATGGAAAGAAGCCGATAAAAAATTTAAATATTTGTAGAAAATTAATATATGGATATGTATATACATGTATTTATTATACATATATACACATGCAGATGGAACTAAAGAAGTTTTACTTCAGTCGTGTGGTCATAAGCACACTCGTCGTTTTTTTTCTTATTTCTCAGACATGCAGATTTTCTCACGATGTTTTCCTTCACCGCCGAGCACGTGGTAAATCAGTACTTAAAATTGCAATTAACAATTTCTTTGGTGCCGGCGATGGTCGAACCCGGTTTGCTCACGTACTGTGAAATTTACAGCAAGCGCTAACCATTTGAGTTACCTTGGCTCTTCTACTATACTTATTGTTACTAAGAACCTATAACTTTTTATTAGCAAGAAATTTATAATTAGTCTCAAGTTTATACTCTAATATTTAAAGGAGTCTGTTTCAATAAAATATGCGAATAAGGCAAAGAGTATGAAATTTGACAGCAAATGTGAAATATCGCAAACAGTGAAAAATCGTCGTCGATTGTTCGGTACCAATTGATTCTCATTGATCAGAGGCTAAATTGGAAGGAACATATAAGTGACTGGCGAACAGAGTAAGAAAGTTTATTTATACATATATTTAAGAACTTACGTAGAGTTGCAACATTTGAATTAATTATACAGACTTCGAAAGCTTTATGTGAGTGTATAATAACCTGTGGGGAGGAGTAGCTAAGACGTTCCTCTTGGATTTAGAACGTGCTCAAAGAGCGGTTTTAAAGGTTGCATTGTATTTACCTTTTTGATATCTGTCTATATCAATTTACAAGAAAACCAATGTCCTGTCAGATAGAAAGTATTTTATTTATAAACATCTTAGAAGTTATCACACACACACACACACGCACGCACGCACGCACGCACGCACGCTCGCACGCACGCACGCACGCTCGCACGCTCGCACGCACGCACACACGCGCGAACCCGCACTTGCACACACTCACATTTCTATAAAATAATTTTTTTATTTTAGTTTTATGAACAGTTTTTTTATTTTTGTTAACATATAAGTAATCTGTACAGTTATTTTTGTGAGAAGACACTGGCTCCTGAGATACGGGTTCCATCTACAAATAATTCTAATTGTGACATACGATTAAATCATAAAATATTTTGTATAGCGGCAGAAATTCTAATCTAATTTTCTATACAATCACCCTAATGATTTCTTATATTGCCACGAAAACTAAACATTGAATAAAAGCGAGCTATGGAGAGGGCTATGCTTGGAGTTTCTCTGCGTGATAGACTCAGAAATGAGGATATCCGCAGTAAAACCAGAGTGACCGACATAGCCCAACGGATTAGTAAGCTGAAGTGGCAATGGGCCGGCCATATAGCTCGAAGAACCGATAACCGATGGGGAAGAAAGGTTCTCGAGTGGCAGCCTCGTACCGGTAGGCGTAGTGTAGGGCGACCCCCTACTAGATGGAGTGACGACCTGGTAAGTCGTGCAGGAAGTCGATGGATACAGGTGGCTCAGGACCGTGCTTTGTGGCATTACTTGGAGGAGGCCTACGTTCAGCAGTGGACTTGTGAAGGGCTGTAATGATGATGATGATGATGATGTCTTTGTGCTCAAGGACTAGGACAGACTCATTAAGAGTAATTGGTCTAGCTTGTCTTTGTGCTCAAGGACTAGGACAGACTTATTACCAGTAATTGGTCTAGCTTGTCTTTGTGCTTAATGACTAGAACAGACTCATTACCGGTAATTGGTCTAGCTTGTCTTTGTGCTCAAGGACTAGGACAGACTCATTACCAGTAATTGGTCTAGCTTGTCTTTGTGCTCAAGGACTAGGACGGACTCATTACCAGTAATTGGTCTAGCTTGTCTTTGTGCTCAAGGACTAGGACAGACTCATTACCAGTAATTGGTCTAGCTTGTCTTTGTGCGCAAGGACTAGGACGGACTCATTACCAGTAATTGGTCTAGCTTGTCTTTGTGCTCAAGGACTAGGAAAAACTCATTACCAGTAATTCGTCTAGCTTGTCTTTGTGCTCAAGGACTAGGACAAACTCATTACCAGTAATTCGTCTAGCTTGTCTTTGTGCTTAAGGACTAAGATGAACTCATTACGAGTAGTTGGTCTAGCTTGTCTTTATGCTCAAGGACTGGGACGGTCTCATTACCAGTAATTGATCTAGCTTGTATTTGTGCTCAAGGACTAGGACAAAGTCATTACCAGTAACTAGTCTAGCTTATCTTTGTGCTCGAGGACTAGGACGGACTCATTACCAGTAATTGGGTATTTTTGCCCTTGCTCAATCACGACGATGGACTCTTCGCCAGTAATTGAGTCTTGCTTTTTAGTAATAAATTCGATATTAGCTTATAAACGTAGAATCTGGAAAAGATTCCATACCACCACCTTATTACAAGATAAATAATTTTTCTCTTTACTTCGGTGTAGGTGGTGCAAGAAGCTCTAGACCGCGCTAGTGAAGGCCGCACTTGCCTTATAATAGCACACCGCCTAGCTACCATACAGAACGCGGATATTATCTGCGTCATCGATAAAGGCGTGATCGCCGAAATGGACACTCACACGGGACTTATCGCGAGGAATGGGATCTACGCGCGTCTGTATGAGCTGCAATGCGGCGTCGTTGAGGAGTCCGAGGAGAAAATAGAAAGCGGCACTGCTTAAGTTGCAGGATGTTAAAGTGCTTCTTCATTCACGCTTGTTCCGAGCGTTTCATTTTTTCCGATAGTATGCTACAGTAGGCAAGTTAAATAGCACCTAGGCTTAACCCGATATGGCGTTTTTAAAAATAATTCTAATTGTGACATACAATTAAATCATAAAATATTTTATATAGCAGCAGAAATTCTAATCTAATTTTCTATATAATCACCCTAATGATTTCTTATATTGCCACGAAAACTAAACATTGAATAAAAGTATTTTACAGATTTTATCGCGTTTAACTTATTATAATTCCCAACGTTCCGGTTGATTAACAACAAATTCTAACAAAAGAATACCGATTCCTACTGTGGCGGCGCTGTCATCGTGCCGCAAGCGAAACACACCGAAGCCTAAATCACGCTATCAAAATTCCGAATCGTGAACAGTATATATAGAACATCTCCGAACTAACACATGGAGTGTTGGCCGCTTCCCGAGCAGAACTCCTTGTCCGGCGGGAGATCTCCCCTTTTCCTTCTACGGCCACAGTGGTGACCACCCGACGTGATCCGAACACGCGACAAACAACCTTCGGAAACTTCAAGCTTCATCATCGTCATAGAATACCCCACCCATTCGCTCCCGAGCAGATATCATCTGCAGTCTTCATATCCTGCAAGCCATCTAGCTTCGCAAGTTTCATCGCAGCACTGGAAGAATAATGCTTCCTGTTCCTTCAAGCTACTCTCTGCGATACAGTGTTCCGCACGGCTCTGAGCCTTACTGCTCGCCTCTGCTTTACGGCACTTTCGCAGATTACTTGTCTTCTTCCGGACTCACCGCAGACCACAAGGCAATCTCCTGGCACTTGCACATTCGTCGACAACGAGACTGCACTATCGACCTCCGGTCTGAGCAGGGGGGTGATGTGGCGGCGCTGTGGTCGCGCCTAAATCACGTAATCAAAATTCCGAATCATGAACAGTATATATATATATATATATATATATATATATATATATATATATATATATATATATATATATATATATATATATATATATATATATATATATATAACATCTCCGAACTAACGCATGGAGTGTTGGCAGCTCCCCGGGCAGAACACCTTGCCCGGCGGGAGATCTCACCTTTGCCTTCCACGGCCACACTACCAAGGCTGATTCGTGAGCCTATCAAAATTCTAATATAGAAGATGACTGGATGTTACCGTTTTCTTTATAAAAGAGGGGGCAAACGAGCATGCGGCTCACGTGATGTTAGGTGACTACCGCCGCCCATGATCAACCACAACACCAGGGGAATTGCAGGTGCGTTGCCGGCCCTTTAGAAAGGAGTAAGCTCTTGAAGGTCCCCAGGTCGTATCGGTCCGGAAAAATCGCCGGTGGTAAACTATTCCACAGAGAGGTTGTACGTGGAAGAAAACTCCTTGTGAAACGTACAGTGGTGGACCGCCAAGCATCCAGATGGTGTGGATGGTATCGGGACGTTTGCCGCGTAGTGCGTTCACGAAATTTGGCGGCTGGGATTAATCCGAACAATTCCTCAGAGCACTCTCCATGGTATATGCGAAAGAAAATGCAAAGAGATGCAACATCTCTTCGCAGTGCCAGTGAATCGAGCCGATCGGAAAGCACTCGGTCAACGACGATTCGAGCCGCTCTGCGCTGGATGCGGTCAAGTGGAAGGAGCTGGTACCGGGGAGCCCCAGCTCAGAGATGGGAACAGTAATCCATGTGCGACCAAACCTGCGCCTTGTAAAGCTGCAGGCGGTGTGTCGGCATGAAGTACTGTCGCGCTCTGCTGAGCACGCCAAGCTTTTTAGAGGCCAATTTAGCCTTCTCTTCCAAGTGACCACGAAACTGCACGCCACTCGATATGTCGACGCCGAGGATTCCGATACTGGCTGAGGCAACAAGGGGAGTGCCTTGAAACTGAGGAGATAAGACAAAGGGGTTCTTTTTAGCGGTTAACGCGCAAACTTGTGTCTTCTGGGGGTTAAACTAGACTACATTTAGTCGCCCCCAAGCCGAGACTCTGTTCAGCAAAGACTCGACTTTAGACACAAGTTTGTCCCGGCACTCAGAGACGTTTTCCCGAGAAATATTGGCTCGGCCGGTGTAAAGAGCATCACCAGTGCTGTCATCTGCGTAGCAATGAATGTTACGGGTTTGCAACATATCATTTATATGCAGAAGAAATAGCGTTGGCGATAGCACGCAGCCTTGTGGAACACCAGCATTAATTGGCTTGCAATCGGAGCTTGCACCGTCTACAACGACCTTGATGCTCCGATCTGCAAGAAAGCTGGTGATCCTATCGCACAATTTCTCGGGAAGCCCATAGGAAGGGAGCTTCGAAAGAAGCGCTTTGTGCCAAACCCGATAGGCCTTCGCAATGTCCAAACTAACGGCCAATGCCTCCCCTTTGGACTGCCTCCGCCCATCTGTGAGTTTGGTAGACCAGACTATCACCAGCTGACCGACCACGGCGAAAACCGTATTGGCGGTCACTAATCAGCTGGTGATCCTCAAGGTACCTCATGAGCTGGCAGTTTACAATGGACTCCATTGTTTTGGAGAACAAGTAGGTGATGGCGATAGGCCGCTAGTTGGACGTGTCTGAGCGGTCGCTTTTTTTAGGGATCGGGTGGACGAAAACCGTCTTCCATGATTTCGGGACTACGCCTAGGGAGTAGGAGTACCGGAAAAGACGCGTTAAAACCGGTGCCAACTCTGGAGCACACGTCCTCAGCACAATTGGGGGGATTCCGTTAGGCCCACTCGACTTGTGGATGTCCAGGGAGAGGAGTGCTTTGCGAACCGAGCGCTGTGTTAACTGCACTTCCGTCATGGAGCACAAACACCGCGGGATGGTCGGCGGCGTACACCCCCCGTCATCGAGAGTCGAGTTGGACCCAAAGAAAAGCCGGTTTGCGGTATGGGCCAGTGAGTTGTCGCAGAGATGGAAGATATGGCTGACAGAAATTCCCCTGGACAGCCTTGGCAAGAGACCAGAATGCACGGGTTCCAGAAGGAAGGCGAACTAGTTTCTCACCAATTCTGCCTATGTGCTCTGACTTTGCCTTGGCAATGACTCTTTTGAAGGATCTAGAGGCGGAATTATACTTCTTTTTTAGAGCGCTGATGCTTCAGTCCAGGCTTGGTAGCACTCCTGCTTATAGCACGATGCTATTTTACAGGAGCGACCAAACCATGGCTGAGATTTGCCTCCAATGGGCACCACAGAGGAAGGAATAAAAAGTTCCATACCCTGAAGTACCACATCAGCGACAGAATCCGCAACAACGTTGGGATCGTCCGGCGAGAAGCAAACCCGCCCCAAGGGTAGGATGCAAAGAAAGCCCGCATCCCATCCCAATCGGCTGACCTATAGTGCCAAATACGACGGCAGCCTGCAGAATGCAACTGCGATTTTAGCGTGAGTGGCACCACACTCCGGACAAGACAATGGTCCGAGGAGCCTTAAGGGGCGTCGACGGAAATCTGATATCCGTCCGGGTAAGAGGTCAGCAGAAGGTCCAACAGGGAAGGTGCTTGATCCTCCACATCTGGAATCCACGTAGGCGAAGTAACCAGAACCAGACCATATGCCAAGGCAAAATCATGAACAAATCTCCCCACATGATCGGTTAAACGTGAACCAAGCCATTCGGCGTGATGGGCGTTAAAGTCGCCGAGGATCACGATCTCTGCGGAGGGGATCTGCAGGGGGAGCAACGAATCTGTAGCCATTTGGACGTGGTCGAAGAGTCGGTCTGTTTCGGCATTACCGCTATGGGGCCTATAGAGGCACCCGTAGACGCGCGGATGGTCGTCGCTGCCTACGCGTAGCCAAAGGATGGACAGGTCCGAACCTTCAAGTCTGCCGAGACGTCGAGAACAGATGTCCTCTCTGACGTAAACGCAAACTCCAGCCCGAGGTACAAAGGAGTGTTCCAGTTTGTACCCCGCGTAGGAGAGATACGAGACATCAGCCGGAGAGGACACCTGCGTCTCAGTCAGAAAGAGCAGAGTCGGCCTCGCCGTTTCGAGATGGTAGTGGAGGGCGTTTAGGTTAGAGTGAAGTCCCCTGATATTGCAGAAATTCACGGACAGCGTGGCAGGGGTCGCCTTGGTCGTGTTGCTCCGTTTGCCCCGAGCAGTTGTAGTCTTGAGCGGAATTTTGCCTCCCCCCCCCCCCCGACCGCCAATGCGGTCACTAATCATATGGTTCTAGTTCTAATTTACCTGACTCAAAGATGAGCGGAAGCAGAAGCGGAAGGAGTCCAACAAGAAGGCCTTGGTCATTACTTTGGACATAGCGAAACCCTTCAATGGACTTTAGTACAAAGCCCTTCTTTGGAAGCTTCCTTCCTATGGGCTTTCCGAGAAATTGTGCAATGGAATCATCAGTTTTCGTACAGATCTCAGCATCAAGATTGTAGTAGATGGTGCATACTCCAACCACGAGCCTATTAATGCTAGTGTTCCACAAGGCTGCTTACTATCACCTACACTCTTTCTTCTGTTGATCAATTATATGTTGCTGTTACTAGTTGTAACACTGTTGATGCTTTTTACACCGGCCATGCTAATATTTCTCGGGAACATGTCATCGAGTATCGGAACAAACTTGTGTCTGAAGTCGAGTCTAATAAACAAAATCTCGGGTTGGGGACGACTCTACTCTAGTTTAAACTTCAGAAGACACAGGTTAGCGCATTTACCGCTCTAAAAAGAACCTCCTGCGAAGATATGTTGTATCCCATTGTATTTTTATCCCATTTTCAACGTGGAGTACTTACATTAAGTATTTAGATTAATTGCGGTCGCAAAATTCCATCAACGCATATCGAGACAAGATTGGTGCCACCGTTCACACCATCTGGATGCTTGGCGGTCCACGCGGCGACTGTGCGATTTACTGGGAGACAACTTCCTTGCAAGACTTCTTTGTGGAATGACAATCTACCACCGTAGATTTTTTCGGACCGATACGACTTAGAGACATTCACGAAACGAGCTCACTCCTTTTAAAAAGGAAGGCTACGCACCTGCAATTTCCCTGGTGTTGCAGTTGTTCTTGTGTGACGGTCAACACTTACTCTCTACTACTCAGGAAATTTTGATTTAATGTGGGCGAAACTGCGGCGTGGAAAGCTGGTAAAATATAAAAATCTAGGAAATACATTCGTGGACTGAGCAGGCACAGACAGAATAAGCCGGTAGGGCGAGGGCATATTCATAGTTAATCTAGGGCTGTTGAAACACTAAATCAGGCTCTTATAATAACTCTCGAAAACAGATTCGGCTTAAAAGGAAAACTGGTCTACTCCGGTAAACTGGTCTACTCTACTGGTACATACTTCAATAGGATATTGTCTTAAATCTTCGTGTAAATTACGCCTGCCGCATTTCTGTAGAGAGCAGAAATTAAGAGTAGCGCCACCATGGAAAGCAGGATGACAAGTAAATGTTTTCCAACCGCTTTTCAAATGCACCGTTGTATTACCATCCTCACTTGGGACCATGCTGTTTTGAAAATGCCGGAGAGCTACCCTAATCTCCCTCATACTGAATTCCCGGAAAAAGCAATGCGTAAATATGTTATGACACAAAAATTTTGTAATAATGTTTTTTTTTAATATCGTATAAATACATTTCAATAAATAGATAAGACCCAATTAGACGAAAGCCCTCGGCAGGGGACTTCATGCAGGAGACTGTACTTTGGACCTAGTTCATGGTGTACAATCCTGGCTACTAATTTTTACCTGTGCACGACATGCCTAAGTGACTCATCAGGATGACGGCAAGCTCGACAGCTGTCGACGACCTCTTGGTTGTATCTCTGCCAAACCCCTCAATTATTCATGAGGTCATCGCAACATTGGAGGCAGGTAAGATTCTATAGCTTCCAAGCTTAGTAGTCTGGGTCGAAATTGCTTTGCATTGCCGACTTCTACTATTACTCGTTGGCTACTAGATTGATGAGCTAGATCTTTATCACGCGTAATGATGTACGTTTACAATGGGTCATCCGATTTCGTCAAGTAGTTGCGGGGTCTTCACACATGCGTTGAGTGCGTTTATAAGCTTCGACCACCATGCTTTCACAGCAAGTTCAGCCGCAGTACCAACGATCTCGGATGATGCATCCTATGGGATGTCGTAGCAATTGGAACTTTGCTGTCCAGCTGAGCTAGCTGAGTTGCTTTACAATTGATAATGCTAGTAGAAAACTATAAAAATAAATGAAAATGACATAACTCAACGCTCGTGACTTAGCGTTACGTCATTTAGGTAATTTTCATGAAAGTTAGAGAACAAGAGAACGATCGCCGTAGAAAATAGTGTCCCAGAAATTTGGACCCCATAAGTGAGGCGCTGCGATCAATAAGTTCGGTCAATAAAAGTCATTTTCAGTCTATTTTTCCAATCAGATGCTAAACTACTTGCACATCCACGCACAATAAAATATTTCTCCATTTTTTAATGTTTCTTTTTATCAAAAATTACAAACTTACGGAGTATGAAAATTTTCTCGCCAATGCCGCGGAGAAAATTTGTACATTATTCAACTAAATTCATCTACTTGTACCCACTACAAGCAACTTCACAGTCACTACTCACCGACGTCAGCACCGCTATAAATTCTACAATTTTCAAGGACAGGCGGGCTATGCTTTTAGTACGTAGTGATCGTTCTCTAACTTCCTGTTCCTGTTCCTGACCTGTTCTCTAACTTCCATGATTATATTATTGCGTGACATTCATGAATGTCACGCCACTTAGCGATTTTTTTTTTCACTTTTATACTTGTCTATTAGCGTTAACGATTGTAGAACATCAACTTTGCAAGCTAAACTAAGTTCGGTTTGAGTCCACTTGAGTATGCCTAAGGTGTACTACAAGGGCGGCACTAAAAATTTCGGGAATCAAGGAAGTGACACAACATTACTATTTAAAAATGTATTTATTGCTTTTCGAAGTATTCTCCGCGAAATTTGACACATTTTTCAATACGATGGAACCAATCATTGAAGCAACCATTCCATTCGGAAGTTGGGGTCTCCAAAATGGCCGCTTTGTAGGCGTCCACGGCTTCTTCAGGTGATGAAAGTCTCTGTCCACGCAATTTATTCTTTATTTTAGGGAAAGTATAGAAATCATTTAGGGCTTAGGTCGGGGCTGTACGGCGGATGGTCTAATAATTCTATGTTTTCTTGCTCTAAAAACTCTTTTGTTCTGTGTGCGGTGTGAGAATTCGCATTGTTGTGATGCAGGATGATGCGGCGGTTGCAGTTCTCTTTACGGAGTTCAGAAACGACCTGTGGCAAACAAATGCTAGCATACCATTTTGCATTAACCGTTCTTTGTCCTTCAAAAGAAATAGTCGTAACATGGCCGGTTTTGGAGACAAACGTGGCCACCATTTTTTTTGCAACACTCCGTGAACGAACAATTTTTGTTGGCTTTAACTCATTTTTGAACACCCAAACTCGTGACTGGTTTTTTGTTTCGGGTTCGTACGGGTATATCCAGGATTCGTCACCTGATACGATGTTGTATACAGCATTTGAGGATCCTGCGTGGAATCTTTCGAGAGTTCTGACGCACCAAGTAACGCGAGCCACTTTTTGCTCTTCACAGAGCGAATGCGGTATCCATCGGGAAAACAACTTTTTTACACCTAAAAGTTCATGCAAGATTATTGGTATTTGACTCATGCCAATGTCTAAAGTTGCCTGAATTTCGCGGTATATCACATGTCGATCTTCCTCAATTAGCTTACGCACAGCATCAACGTTTTCTTGGGTGACTGCAGTTTTTGGACGACCTTGACGGGGATCATCACTGAGCTTGACACGTCCACGTTGAAATTCAGCAAACCAGCGATAAATTGTGGTTTTGGATGGGGCTTCATCACCAACTGCAGAAATCATCCGGTTAAACCACTTGGAAAGTCATAATAAATCATCGCTCTTGCATTTTCTCGAGTCAATTCCATTTTCTCAACGACTAAACAAGTTTGACAAAACCTTGTGACAAGACCGAGAATCTTTTTTTAAATAAATAAATGGTATTCGATTTTTAAACCCAAGGAGTTTTCAATTAAAAAGATTTTAATATGACAGAAACAGTGGAAATATTCCATTCCCGATACTTTTAGTGCAGCCTATGTACATAAATGCAGTTGCTACAAGCTAGTACAGATGTAAAATATTAATAATTAGTTAATAAGACTAAATAAAACAAAAAAAAGATTAAAATTGATTTCTTTAAATAATAAATATATTTCTTATGCCAATTGTAACAGTGAAATACTTTTCTTAAAACGGATTTACTATTTCACAGAATTCCACTTACTTTATGTACAGTACAGAAAATATAAAAAAAAATCGAAATGAAAAGGGATTACCAAAATAATGATTTACACTTTACAAAAAATAACCACAAAGTGAACATGATTTATAATATTATTATAATAAGATTCTGAAATTACTGATATTTTTTTACTGATACCCTTTGAACTAATAAATATACATTTTCTAACAATTCCCGCTATTAAGTCAACACGTTAAAAACATAAACGCATGCACTGTTAAATTATGTTATTTTAACTTTTCAAACATTATTGCTTTATTGATCAATTAACACTGATTGTCATAATTATGGCATCATGTTATTTTCATTCATTAATAATTCGATAACGAATTGGCGCTATGCAAAATTCTATTTCAAATTATATAAGGATGTTTGTGAAATTTTCAACTTAGTTACTTTAAAAATAAGGTTTTTAATTGCGTGCTACAACTTCGCAGTGCTGTAATGGTGCCTCTGGATGCAAACCACGGATATACGGTTCCAGGCAATTATAGTAAACATCACCAGACAGTTCCTCAGTTCCTACTTCAGGTTCCGTCTTCGATTGCTTCGTTGCTTCATCCACCTCTTTGCGAACTTTAGTATCAATTTCCTAAAATAATACAAAAGACATTACATTATTTGCCTTTAATTTGGTAGTTGATACTACTAGCTTATAAGTTACTACATTATTTATTAGTTATTTGACCTGCTCAAATTTCAAAAACTTATTAAACAAAGTTTGAATACAAAGGGTTATTATAATATTAAGAAATTAATGGATGACAATAACCGCCGGGAATGAGGTGTGATCGCTACCAAGTTATTTCTTGAATCACAAAAGAGTGACTTTCAATAAGTATTTTGTAATCTATATTAAAGAGTTTAGAAGAGAGAGAGAAGAGAAGTCTTTGTTGCTATAATTTTTTTAAAGAATATTAACAATGTTATAAACATTACTAATATTCCCCTTAACCACTCGTGGTAAGCTTAAATTGCTTGTGTTACGAGTGGTACACGCCAGTAGTCGAATTGCGGATTCGAACCCACGACCTTTTTTGAGTTCGCGGTCGGCACCCTGCCATTAGGCTAATGTTGCTTTAATAATAAATTTAATAATTTAAATTTGTTCTTTTAGTTGTCTACGTAAGATTTGATTTTTGTTAAAAAGAAATATACAAATAAGATGTTTATTTGACTACAAGAAAATATGATGTAGATTCACCACACATAGAAGCAAATTTAAAGACAAAAAGACATATTCATGTCAAAAGTAAATTCATGATAAAACATACACATTTCACAGTTAATTATTTGTATATAATTTTGCTAAGGTAGCACTTTTACACTACGGCACATAAATAAACTGTTTTCCTTTACTATAATTTTTTCCAATTCACCATCAAATCATAACGAAATTCGAGAATATTATTGTGTTTTATTAGTAATTTGTGTACTAAGTGTCTGCGCGTGTGAACTATTAAACGATGAAACATGTACTCTGCTATTGATATTAACAAAGTTATTTTATTTGGTCAGGTGTCTTAATAACTTAGGACACTATCGGTATCGACAGTTCGCTGGGTTAAGCTGTCAAAAAAGCCTCCGAAAAACGTCAATGTAAAAAAGTTTATAGTACACGGTGACTTAAAACCACGTTTCAGTCACGCTCATGCGGGACTTAGTCGATTATTGTACGGTATGTTTTACTTAACTCACGCATAAAATTCATAATGTTTATAATTTTTTTTTAAATTTAAACATTAATTGATACAATAACAAATACAAAAAAGCGGTCTAGGTGCGACCCGATATTCTATTAACCTCCCAAAGATATCTACTAACTTCCCAGTGAAAAGAACAGCACAACAAATGACAGCACTGGTGATGCTCTTTACACCGGCCGAGCCAATATTTCTCGGGAAAACGTCTCCGAGTGCCGGGACAAACTTGTGTCTGAGTCGAGTCTTTGCTGAACAGAGTCTCGGATTGGGGACGACTAAATCTAGTCCAGTTTAACCCCCAGAAGACACAAGTTTGCGCATTAACCGCTAAAAAGAACCCCTTTGTCGTATCCCCTCAGTTTCAAGGCACTCCCCTTGTTGCCTCAGCCAGTATCGGAATCCTCGGCGTCGACATATCGAGTGACGTGCAGTTTCGTGGTCACTTGGAAGGGAAGGCCAAATTGGCCTCTAAAAAGCTTGGCGTGCTCAGCAGAGCGGGACAGTATTTCATGCCGGCACACCGCCTGCAACTTTACAAGGCGCAGGTTCGGCCGCACATGGAATACTGTTCCCATCTCTGGGCTGGGGCTCCCCAGTACCAGCTCCTTCCACTTGACCGCATCCAGCGCAGAGCGGCTCGAATCGTCGACGACCAAGTGCTTTCCGATCGGCTCGATTCACTGGCGCTGCGAAGAGATGTTGCATCTCTGCGTATTTTATCGCATCTATCACGGGGAGTGCTCTGAGGAATTGTTCGGATTAATCCCAGCCGCCAAATTTTGTGAACGCACTACACGGCAAACGTCCCGATACCATCCACACCATCTGGATGCTTGGCGGTCCACCACTGTATGTTTCACAAGGAGTTTTCTTCCACGTACAACCTCTCTGTGGAATAGTTTACCACCGGCGATTTTTCCGGACCGATACGACCTGGGGACCTTCAAGAAAAGAGCTTACTCCTTTCTAAAGGGCCGGCAACGCACCCGCAATTCTCCTGGTGTTGCGGTTGATCGTGGGCGGCGGTAGTCACTTAACATCAGGTGAGCCGCATGCTCGTTTGCCCCCTCTTCTATAAAAAAAAAAAAAAAATATATGTTTTAATATTTTATACAATTTTTCATTCGGCACGAAAAACGGCTTGACCGATTTTGCTCAAAATTTAATGAGGTCTAAGTTACACAATTATGCGTTAAATGAAATGGTCCCATGTCAATATCACTCTATGATCTCGAGATACACGAGGCGAAAATTGAATCCGAACATACATACATACATACATACGCACATGTGCACAAACGGACATCCCCTTAAAAACCATACTGTTACGCGCTCCAATCGACGATATACTAGCGCCATCTAGTGTCAGGAACGAGAGCGAGTAGAGCGTGTAAAGAATGACATCACCGATCTCTCAACCGACAGCGCCGCCCGAAGAACTAAGTTTCTAGAAAATCTATACTCGATTTCTCGGTACCTTGCGCGCATTTACCTGAAGATTCGGGATGTTTCTTTGCTAATTTAAATAAATAGGCGCTGCAATATGCGATCGGGGCACAGAGTTTAACTCGGCGACACAAGCGAAGCTTCGGAGCGAAATTAAGTGAATTAGTGTGTTTAATTATTAGTGTTTTTTAACTTTAATTTGTATAAAGTAAATTAAAGTGTTAATTTAGGTAATTTTATCGGCAATTTTTATTGTCACGAACCTCAAGCTCGTAACAATTGGTGTCAGAAGTGGGATAAAATAATGCCGATTTTACCTGAGGAGGAAACGGAGGGTGTCCGTACCCGAAGTCAACGCCAGCAGGAGACGGACCAGAGGAGATTTGGTGGTGCAACGCCGCAGATGTCTGAGGGCCAGCCGCCGGCCACGGAAGCCGGTCCGTCAGCAGCTTCTACGTCTGTGGCACCTGACTTAGGTGCTCTGATGGTGATGCTGCAACAGCTGCGGGACGGACAAGAGGAACAGGCCCGCCGACAGGAGGAACAGGTCCGTCGGTTGGAAGAGCAGCTGCGGGGCGGACAAGAGGAGCAGGCCCGCCGACAGGAGGAACAGGCCCGCCGACAGGAGGAACAGGCCCGTCGGTTGGAAGATCAGCAGGCGGAACAGGCTCGTCGGTCGGAAGAGCAGATGCTCCTCATGAAGGACCTTCACGCTACCTTTGGGAAAGAGATAAGGCAGGTGAAGGATAGGGTTGCTCAACACGACAACCGTCTGTCGGAAGCTGAAACCCGAATCGAAGAACATGAAACCCGAATCAACCATGTGAACCATCGGGTTGACAACGTGATGGCCGACATGAAGAAATCACTGGATGAACTCAAACTTGGAGATGGAGCTACAGCTCCCGCAGTAGCTACAACACCTTCGCTACGTGGGTTCAAGGTGCCACCGTTCGACGGTACCTCTTCCTGGTCAGCCTACAAAATTCAGTTCGAAGCTGTTATGAAGGCGAACGGCTGGAATAAAAATCAGGCCATGACTGCTCTCACACTGGGCCTGCGCGACCAGGCCTTGACAGTTCTGGAAGCTCTCGGTGAGGAAGTGACTTATGAGCAACTCCTTGAGGCATTGGAGGCGAGATATGGCGACGCTCACCTGGAACACGTCTTTCGTGCGCAGCTTAAAGATCGTGTGCAGCGCATCCACGAAAACCTGCAGCAGTGGGCTCTAGAGGTGGAGAAGCTGGTGCGAAAAGCTTACCGGTCTGTACCTGCGCTCATTGAAGGGAACCTGGTGCAGACATTCATCGACGGCATTCGCGACCTGGAAGTCAGAGCTGCTGTGAGGCTCGGGCACCACGAGACGCTTAAGGACGCCTTGGCCCATGCACTGGAGATAGAAGCCGTGCGGCAGGATCATCGTTCCCATCGCGTCAGGGAGGTTGCAGCAGCTACAGTTCGCGACCGCAACAAAGGATACAGCCCTAGGTGCTATGGCTGTGGGGAAAAGGGCCACCTTCGATCCAGCTGCCCTAAGCGAACCGCAGAAAGGGAAAGTGAACGATATCAGGAGGGTAGTGCAGCTAACGGCACTGCCTGGCGGCGACAGGATCATCGTTCACCTCACGCTAGGGAGGTTGCAGCAGTTACGGTTCGCGACCACAATAAAGGATACAGCCCTAGGTGCTATGGCTGTGGGGAAAGGGGCCATCTTCGGTCCAGCTGCCCTAAGCACACCCTAGGAAGGGAAGGTGAACGGTCTCAGAAAGGAAGTGCGGCTAACAGCACCGCCCAGCAGCAGCAGGAATACGACTTTGAGATCGAACATCGCAGCGAAAAATCTCATGGCAACGCAGATGCATTGTCAAGAAGACCTTGTCCTGAAGATGGTAACCATAGTAGTAGGCAAGGTAAGGAAGTGGTATCCGTGAGGACGCTCAGGACAGACCACCTCAGTAACGGGTGGAAGGACAGCCTACGACGTGCACAGCAGGAAGATCCAGACATCAAGCCGATTCTGGGATGGATGAAGGCCCGTGCTACCAAGCCTAAGTGGAGGGACGTCTCAGCGATGAGTTCAACCACGAAAAGCTATTGGGCCCAATGGGACAGCTTGCTGCTTCAGGATGGAGTCCTGTGCCGTAAATGGGACAATGGTCGAGGAGACAGCTGTCGTTTGCAAATGGTTGTCCCTAAAGCTAAAGTGCCGAATGTTCTACAGCTGTGCCATAATGGTCGTTCAAGTGTCCACCTGGGAGTTAAACGAACTCAGCTGAAGGTCCGAGAACAGTTTTACTGGGTCCATTATCGTGACGATGTCGAGGATTGGTGTCGTACATGTACAAGTTGTGCGGCTGTGCGGGGACCTCAGACACGTAGTAGAGGAGCACCGAAATTGTACAATATTGGTGCACCACGGGATAGGACAGCCCTTGACATTGCGGAGCCGTTACAGAAAGGCGTAAGAGGGACTCCTAAGATCGTCCATGTGGATCGCTTGGCGCGTTATCATGGGACCGATAATGCTCGGGACGAGCATGTCTTAGGAGGGGGCAGTGTTACGCGCTCCAATCGACGATATACTAGCGCCATCTAGTGTCAGGAACGAGAGCGAGTAGAGCGTGTAAAGAATGACATCACCGATCTCTCAACCGACAGCGCCGCCCGAAGAACTAAGTTTCTAGAAAATCTATACTCGATTTCTCGGTACCTTGCGCGCATTTACCTGAAGATTCGGGATGTTTCTTTGCTAATTTAAATAAATAGGCGCTGCAATATGCGATCGGGGCACAGAGTTTAACTCGGCGACACAAGCGAAGCTTCGGAGCGAAATTAAGTGAATTAGTGTGTTTAATTATTAGTGTTTTTTAACTTTAATTTGTATAAAGTAAATTAAAGTGTTAATTTAGGTAATTTTATCGGCAATTTTTATTGTCACGAACCTCAAGCTCGTAACAATACAATTCGACTCTAAAGACCTTGAAACGTGGAGATATGTTAAAATTTCCAATTTGCGAAATCGGACCCATTACAATAACTTCCAACTGGGAATTTAACAATAGAACTTTAATTAGTAACATCCTCAGATGAAGTAAAAAAGGTAGATATCGCACGAAGAACAAGAAACTGTAACCAATTTTATAACTTTGTGTGAGTCAGAGAAGTGTTGCCACTTTTTTTTAAAGTCCCTGAAAATCGAGATACAATACTACAACTATAAGAGTAATATGCGATGCGAATGCGTAAGTATATCTATCTGTTTTAATTAATTTCAACAATTTGACAATTCAAAAAAGATGAAACACTTAGGAGGCGTCTGTAGATCATTTAAAAGTCTTCTTTATAGATTGTCCAGTGAGCATGTAAGCATCGATAAAATATACACCATATGTAATGTAAAACATGTTTATTATAAAAAAATAACTTAATACTAAAAAAAACTAGTTGGAATAAAAAAATAAATTTTCATGGTAAAAAGTATATTTCAGTAAACACAAAATAGAACAAACTGCAACCGGGAGCACAAAGGAGTGTTCTAATTTGTACCCCGGATAGGAGATATATGAAGTATCAGCCGGAGAGGACACCTGAGTCTCGGTTAAAAAGAGCAAGGCCGGCTTCGCCGTCTCCGGGTGGTAGTGGACAGCATTAAGATTGGAATGAAGTGTCCTGATGTTACAAAAATTCACGGATAGCGTGACAGGGGTCGCTTTTAGCAGTTTTAGTCGCGAGCAGTATCCCCCCCCCCCCCGAATACGCGGAGCAGCCTCAGGATGAGTAAAGTAGCTTGGTCGTGGATGTTAAGCGAAGGATTCTCCGTCACCAGAAGTTAGGGTACCCTCCTGGGGTAGTTTTTATTTGATTCCGCTACTATGTTAAGGGGGAAGGGGAATTGGACCTCCAGCCCAAGCGAAACGCAGAGGTAAACCTGTACTTCACGCAGGTATTTTGTGAGGTCGTGGTACCACCCCGGTTCAAGCTGGTCCATCCATGCGACATCAATCGCCGCTGCGTGGCTCTACCACTGTCAAGTTAGAGGATGGCTGCCATTTTGGTTCATTTCAGCTCAGTCTTATAGCAACCACCCTTCATCTTTTTTATAGTATAGGGTGACAAACGAGCACATAGTCCACCTGATGGTAAGTGGTTGCTGTGCCCCATAGATATCTACATATATCCTCGATTACGAATCAAAATGCAGATGCGTTGTCACCCGTGAGGACTAAGATGGAATGCATAGTTGCCAGTAAAAAGGGTTTCCGGTTCTCTACACTCACCATACGAAACAGCAGCATTAAGCACTATTTTACGCTGGTATTCTGTGAGAGCGTGGTTCTTTCCCGGTCGAGCTGACCCATTCGTGCTATGACTATACTACTAATAGTATAACTTCAGCATGGCTCTACCACGTAAAAATATTCAATGTAAAAAAATTCATGTCTTATTAAAATATTCATTGGTAGCCTAAAATCATAAATATTTTTTGATAGTAAAATAGTTTGTAATTACTAAACAATTAAAACAGAAACATCAGCGACTTAAAAAATTAAATATTTACCTTGAATTCAATTTGATGTAACATAATAACTAATTAAAAAAATATGCTGACTACATAATATATTGTTATAACTTAGCCAAAAAATTAATTACCCAAATCTTGGACCATTAGAAATAAGAAATACTGGCAACATTCTCCCGTTACGTAATTGACACATTAACAATCGTGCTTCGAATAACCTTCAAAATTGTGTTGGAATAACAAACTAAAATATAGTTAAATGAGAGTGAAACGACTTCAGCTTTAGACTTTTTGTTCACTTTAGTATTGTTTTTGTAACACTTAACTACACAGGACGGCATTTTGTAGGCAAATTTACTGCACGACGCCCCGGGAAGTACTGAGCGAAAATGAGCGTAGTTTGATGCACGTGTGTGCGTGAACGCGTGTGCTGACATGAAGGAGCGGAGTTTTTTGGCTTCATCAATAACAAAGGCCGCGCTGTATCTACCTTTTTTTACTTCATCTGAGGTAACATCTATTAGAATATGTTTAAATACAAACAAAACATTAAATCATTTCATCAAGAAATATAATAAAATACTTGACATAACAGACATAAAGTCATTTAAATTGTTTGTACATTTTAGTTCGAAATGTACATTTTAAAGTACAATTATTAAAAACCCAATTATTATTAATACTATTTAGCGTCACATTACAATTGCTAAAAAAATAAGACCATTGTGAATTCATGATTGATAAATCATTTACATATAAGCCAAAACCTGGATCATACAAAACTTCTGTAAATCAAACTCATTGCACCTTTGATCCCCCCGTATAACTGAATCTTTATATTGATGTTGTAATTCTTGTACTGAAAGTTTTTAACTCTCTGTATTTACTAACAAAACTTCAAATAACCATTTAGTATTCTACAATATTTCTATTAAAAAAGTAGATTTAAGTCACTTGTACTATAAAATAATGTACAATACACCAAACTTAAGTAACCGATTATTAAAACGTGTAAAGTTAGTGCACTCGCTTCACTCATGCCCTAACTTCGCACGGTTCAATAATTGGCTACTTAAGTCCCTTGTATCGTAATGTACGATGTATTTTAAAACAAAATATTATTGGTTGCGCGGAAAACCCATTCGTGTTTATTTTATATCGGACGGTAGGTGCCAAGTCGCTTGTTCCTTTTCGAAAAAAAACGATATCATTCATACCCTCCTATCGACACATCGGGGTGGTGGGGTGGGAGGGGCAAGAAGATGATTCTAGAATGTCACGTAATCATCGGAGCCGAGGATATATAAGACACGCGCGACCGTTGCGCGAGTCTCTTCCCGCCGCGCCAGTCATTGGAACAACAGCTCTCTTCCCGCCGCGCCAGTCATTGGAACAACAGCTCTCTTCCCGCCGTGCCAGTCATTGGAACAACAGCTCTCTTCCCGCCGCGCCAGTCCTTGGAACAACAGCTCTCTTTCCGCCGCAGTCGTCGTTGAAACTACAACGCTTCTCTCCCGACGCACCCCTGGGGCCCCAGAGTGTCTGTCCAGAAGAAGTTCCAGAAGTTGCAGCTATAGTGCTCAACAGGATAGAAGAAACCCCGGTGAGTCAATATTCCTTTAATTAGTTCCTGCCTGATATAATTGTTTTAACCCGCTCCAATTTGCGTTTTCCTAATCAGGCAGGATTCCTTTTCATCGACTTGGCAAAATAATAGTTTTAGTTTTAGGGAAGAGCGAGTGCATTATACCACATGCTATAGTAGTCGCCTTTACGTAAGCGTAGAAGCAATCGCATATACAGTCCACTTTAGTTAATATCTCGCGTAATAGGTTTAAGGTTCGACCGGGGAATTAGACTTCGGCAGCCTTAGACACGTGGCTCCATCATTTTATGGTCACTTCGGCAGGATTTGGTCGAATTGTTGAATTAATTAATTAGATAATGCACTCTGAATAGACTTAAATAGTGTTCGTTTAAATTTAAAATTTGATTAGGTACTCGCAAACAGAATTATTCGTTTTATAGCGCTCGTATTTGATTAAATTTAAAGCCTATTAAATAATTGAAACAGTGTAATAGGAACCGTTTGATACGCTTACCCACAATCTTGATAAAATTATTGAGTTTAGCGAATGACGCGTCACCTCGACTCGCTGCGCAGGTGTTCGATTTAATTACGTAATACGGCATACCGAGTGTCCATCCTTCATTGTTTGTGCGTTGTGAGATTAATTGTGATTAATATAACTTTATTATAATAATTTAAAATGGCAGTTAGTGGAAGTGAAATCAAAATTAAATCGCTTTATGCCAAGAGGGACATACTCTTTTCGCGTATGCAGAATATAAGTGATTATATAAAGAACATTAATATAGAAGCAGTGCGGGAAACCTTTTTGAATGAAATCGAAACGATAGATTCTTTGCGGATAGATTACGAAAGAATATTAGACCAAATTAATCATTTGGAATTACAAATCGACCCGAAATACATAGTGAACTACCAACCGCTGCTGGCATTCGAAGATATGTTGTGTCGCGTGAAAAGAACTGCGAGATCCCTACAATCTCAAAACGAAGCAAAGCCGGAAACACAGGTACGTCCAAGTGACTCGATTAGGTTGCCGCCAATAGATATTCCGGTATTCAATGGTGATATTAAGACGTGGCCCTTCTTCTTCAGTAGTTTTCAAAACAATATACACAATAACCCATCGTTATCGGACGCCGAAAAATTATATTACTTAATTAGTAAACTTAGTGGCAGGGCACAGTCGATCTGCTCTGGTTTTACACCTACAGCAAACAATTACTTATTAATATTCGAAACGCTTAAAACTAAATATGAAGATAGGAGAATGTTAGCTTCCGAATATTTGAACCAGATATTCGATCTTAAACCTATATCATCCGCGAACATCAACGGCTTAGAGCAGTTTCTAGATAAATTTGTGGCATCGGTGGCTGCACTTAAGAATTTGAAATTTAATGATCTTATGGACGTGGTGTTTCTCCATGTTGCATTAAAGAAATTAGACCCCGACACCGTGCGTGCGTTTGAAATGGAGCATCGTAGCTCGGAGATGCCTTCCTTTCATTCATTAGCATCGTTCGTGCGAGATCAAATAAAGGTGATGCAGCGCTCTCCGAACGTTAAACAGGAGATTAAAAGGTGCGTCGACCGTAGACAGACTCAACCATCTAAAATAACAGGGTCGTTAACTTACGTAACCGCTACTCCAACATCACTCCAGCATACTTGTATAGTATGTAAAGATAAACACGGTAATTTATATAATTGTGCGACTTTTCGTAAATATTCACCAAGCGAGCGTTATAAATTAGTAAAGACAAACAACCTATGTTTGAACTGCTTAAGCGATAAGCATTTAGTTGTGTTATGTTCGCGGATACGGAGCGCAGGAGACTAGTTAAACACTCAACGGCTGTTGATGTACTGCTTTAATTGCAAACATTATTATTCGGCGCGGACGCAGCCGCGCACAGGTATAGTACACAACATTCCTCCCCCTATAGTGAGGGTTTTATAATATGTAATACCTTATATAATAGAACTAACATATATAACATATTAAAAAAACTTTTTATAATCAACCTTAGGGCGATTTCGTTTTAATGGCACTTGATACTCTTGTGCCCGTGGTACCTCTTCTTCATCATCCGACGACTGTGGACGCCGAACTCCTCGCGTTATTGTTATATGTGAGGGTGATCGTGATTGGCGGCAAGAGTCATTAGAATTCGTCAAGTTCTCATTAGAAGTCTCAGCTGCAGGCGCAGGTGTTAATATTCTGTCCTCGGGTCCATCCCCCTCACCCAGCTCGCGAACTTGGTCATGACATTGCGAATCTGGCGGTAATATAGGTACGCATGACGCCGGTGTCGATACTGAACTACCTGGGGTATCAGAGCTGAGAATATTTAGCTCCCAAAGTCTACTTGCATTAATGGTGCCTTTATATAAAATTATTTGATTTACATGTTTTTTACAACAGTATTTAACAAAGAGTCTCGTATTAAGTATATGATTTTACCAAGTTTTCGTATAATTACGCCCTTACACCAATTGAACTTATTTTTATTCAAATATTTTTTATATAAAACATATTGTCCGGGTAAAAACATTTTTTCTTTCCCACCATGCGACTTAACCTGTGAACACTGTTTTGACCGGACTGTTTTAGCGAGTGAGGAAGACAGGGGCGGCGATGGTGCTGGCTTTAATATATCTAACCGCGATCTCAATTTACGACCAAAAACTATTTGCGCAGGAGATAAACCCGTCGTGGAATGGACCGAATTACGGTAATCGAAAATGTACTTTAAAAGATTTAAATTACATTCTCTAACATTATTGCTGCTCAACAAACTGGACTTAATACCCCTTTTTATTACCTTCACGTAGCTTTCAGCTTGTCCATTACATGCCGGGTGGTAGGCTGGTGACGTGATATGCGTAATGCCGTTAAGATGACAAAAGTCTAAGAACTCCCGGGAGCAAAACGATGTTCCATTATCAGTCACTATAGTCTCTGGAAGACCGAACCTAGATATGTATTCATATAATTTATCTATAACTGCGATGGAAGCACACGTAGTATTCATGCGGCAGACTTCGACCCATTTGGAGTACGCATCAACGATCACCAAGTACATATGTCCGTTGATGGGGCCGAGGAAATCGAGGTGTATTCTTCGGAAAGGGTCAGCAGGATATTTCCACGGGGAAATATGTACGCGCGGCGGCGCTGCTCGTAGTTGCATGCATATTTCACAAGAGCCAATCATACGCTCAAGGACGCCGTCAATACCTGGAAACCAAAACCGAGAGCGAGCTTCGGCTTTAGTTTTAACAATACCCATATGTGATGCATGTAGCTCCGATATCACTCTATCACGTAACGATCCAGGGATAACTATTTTATGACCACGCATAAGGCAACCATTTTCATATGACAGTTCTAATTTACATAAACTATAGGGTTTTATCTCTGGATCATTAACTTTTTTTGGCCATCCCTCTAAAACATAATGTATGACCTTTTTCATAATGCGATCTTTATTTATTGCATCACGTAACGCCTGTAGGGTTATTGGTATCGCGCCCTTGACAACGAAAATAACGTACGCTGCGCGGTCGTCGATATCGGCGGTTTCCGTGTACCCCGCGTTTGAATCCCCGCCCGTGCCGCTACTGCTCGCATCGGCGCCCGGGAGGCTGAAACGCGACAAGTAGTCTGCACTGTTATCCGAACTCTTAACATATTCTATCGTGTAATTATATCCGCTTAGAAATAAGGCATATCTCTGCAAACGGTTGGCCGATACCTCCGGAATTCCTTTGTATGGCCCAAAAATTGATAATAACGGTTTGTGATCCGTACGTAGAATAAAAGGCGTAGACCTACCATATAAATATTGGTGGAACCTCCGTACTCCAAATACGATAGCAGTAGCTTCTTTTTGTATTTGAGAATACCTTTTCTCGGCATTATTTAACGTCCGTGATGCAAACGAGAGTGGCTTTTCAATACCTGCACTATTCTTTTGCGATAATATAGCACCTAACCCGTTAGGTGACGCATCCACGGTTAGTATAACTGTTTCATCTGGATTATAATGTGTTAAAACCTGTTCCGAGGATAATATTTTTCTTATATTGTCGAACGCTTCGTTTTCTACTTTAGACCATTTCCATTTTATCCCCTTTTTTAATAATTGGTAGAGGGGGGATAAAATAGATGATGCGTTTGGAACAAAACACCTGTAGTAATTGACGAGGCCTAAAAACGATTGTAATTGGTTAACATTTGTGGGGATTGGCGCTTCTAATATAGCTTTAACCTTTTCCGGTGACTTCTTTAAACCGTTTCTATTTATGACGTATCCCAAGTAACTTATTTCGTCTTTAAAAAACTGCACTTATTTTTTTGCAACGTTAAGCCCGCGTCTTGTAATCTTTGTAGCACCTGGTGTAGCCTGTCTAGGTGCTCGGCATCGTCTTTGCCGGTTATCAGAATATCATCAAGTAAAAAATGTACTCCATTTAACCCTGCTAGTACGTATTCCATTGCACGCTGGAAAATAGCCGGCGCACTAGCTAAGCCGAAAACTAAACGTGTATAAGAAAATAAACCCTGATGGGTATTGATACATGTTAGCTTTTGGGATTCTTCATTTAGGCAAAATTGATTATAGGCCATTGAGAGGTCAAGCTTAGTAAAGTATTGGCCCCCGTGTAACTTAGAAAAAAGTTCATTAACCGTCGGCAATGGATATTGGTCTATAACCAACTGTTTGTTTAAGCTAACAGAATAATCTGCACATATTCTGATAGAGCCATCGCGTTTTAATACGGGTACGATTGGGGATGCGTATTCAGAATAATTAACCGGACGAAGTACCCCTAGATCGACCAACCTCTTTAGTTCGCTATCTATTTTATCCCTCAAGGCGAAAGCAATAGGACGCGCCTTAAAAAACAATGGCTTAACGTTCTCTTTCAAGGTTAACTTAACTTCATATTTATTGAAACACCCAAGTTCTCCCGAAAACACCTTAGGATAACGAATGTGTAGCGTTTCAATTTCATTCTGTATTTGCTTACAATAATGTATTGGCGTCAGTTGAAGTTCGAAACGTGCAATAAAATCCCTACCGAGCAGTGGCGGGCCGCCATTACGAACTACATATACGTCTAGCATACACGTTTTACCCCGCCACTGAAGCGACATCTGTACACGGCCAGCACAACCTAAAACTTCACCGGTGTAACTCACTAATTTCTTTTTAGTGAACGATAATGGTACATCGTGGAAATGCAATTTATATGTTCTTTCCGATATCACAGTCACCGCCGATCCGCTATCGATTTGAAAATCTAAATCTATGCCATTGACACTAACGGTTTCTACTAAAGGCTCACCCCTAACTGATCGTATATTAAATATCTTACCGTCATCGCTGTCCTCGCCCACCTCACTCGTATTTACGTAATTCACTTTTTTGCACATTCTACGCAAGTGTCCTTTCATATTACACTTTTTACATCTGTAATTGTCGAAACGACACTCCGATGCACTGTGACTCGTATAACCGCATACTGCGCACTTTTGACGAGAACGCACGCACTTCGAATCCTGACCAATTTTGTATAGCTGGTCCGTGGTGGCATCGGTGACGACGGTAGTGGTGGCTGCGGCGCTGGCGGCAATCGCTCGCGCGCTTCGTACGTTCTCCGCTAGCTCAACAGCTTTTGCTAATGTTATACCCGAAATATCCTGCGTATATAACTTTTCTTTTTCCACTCCTGGCAGCATACCCATAATGAACCGGTCCCTCAGTGCCTCCTCCACATTGGAAAATTGGCAGTGAACGGTTAGGCCGCGCAGTCTAGCGGCCCATTGCGACGGTGACTCGGCGGGCTGTTGGGTGGCGGCATAGAAATTGTGGCGCTCGCTAAATCCAATCTGCTTCGGTGTGAAATGAGTATCCAAGAGGGTTACGATATCCTCAAACGGAATTTGCTGGAGATCCTTTGGTACAGCGAGATCTGAGGCAAGCTTAAACGTACCATCGGCGAATGCGCTGAGCAGAATTGCTCGCCTTTTAACTCCTGCAGCATCATTTGACGCATTTATGTCGTTTGCAATAAACCATTGCGTAATTCTGGTTCTAAATATCTTCCATGATTGCAATTCGTGGTTAAAACTTGGTAAAGGATCACAGCTAAACGACATTTTTTTTTTGTAAAAACGCGGGTAAGAACTCGTCGCCAATGTTATGTTCGCGGATACGGAGCGCAGGAGACTAGTTAAACACTCAACGGCTGTTGATGTACTGCTTTAATTGCAAACATTATTATTCGGCGCGGACGCAGCCGCGCACAGGTATAGTACACAACAAGTTGCAAAATGCAATTCGAGTTCCGTATGTAGCAAGTGCGCCAGGAAAAATCACACGCTATTACATTTTGAATGCAACATAGCGGCGTCAAGTAAAGCGGACAAGGAATTCGCCCCTACTAAGGTCAACGATTCTAGCGGTCGACCTGGTGATGTCGCTCTGTGCTCATTAGCAAATATGGGAGCACAACCTCCTTCAACCGTGTTACTGGGTACGGCACGTATTTTGGTTAGGGATTCGCGTGGAAACGAACAAAGCGTCCGTGCACTGCTGGACAGCGGAGCCCAAAATAGCTTTATAACGCGACAATGTTGTCAGCGCTTAGGCTTAGTAATAAATAGGTCACTTTCGTGTCCTGTAATTAAAGGCATCGGAGGTACTAGTAAAGCGACCCAGGGATATATAAATTTAAAATTTTATTCTCGGATAGATCGTAATGTTAACTTTGATATAAATGCACTAGTAGTAGATAGGGTCACTGAACGGTTGCCAACCGTTTCGGTTGACACCTCGGCAATGATTGAATTTAAGAATTTGACTCTGGCGGACGACACTTACGCCGTTCCTGGAAACATAGACATGCTCATTGGAGCATCGCTTTTCCCTCATCTTTTGTTAAACAATAAGGTCAGGGGCAACTCCTCGCATACCGCGCCTTACGCACTGGAAACCTTATTGGGCTATGTGTTCCTTGGCTCCGCCCCCATCATAGATAGTATTTCGGCAACCTCTTATTGTGGTATGGCTGTCGAACCGCTCGAGTCGTTAGACCGCAAATTTTGGGAGATGGAGGAGGTGAACGTCCCACCCATAGCTAGCTCAGATGACAGGTTATGCGAGGAAATTTACGTCCGCACGACCGTTCGTGATCGCGACGGTAGATATAGTGTAGCGCTACCCTTTAAAGGAGATGTTTTATCTCTCGGCGATTCGCGTCAAATGGCGGAAAAACGTTTCTACAGCTTGGAGCGTAGGATGCTCGCTTCACCCCAGTTAAAGGAAGCTTACGACGGCGTCATTAACGAATATATAAGAGAAGGTTACATATCACTTGTGGCTTCGAAATTAGATAACTACGAAGACACACCGTCGTATTTCATACCACACCACGGAGTCATTAGAGAGGACAAACTTACATCTAAGTTACGTGTAGTGCTCGACGCTAGTGCTAAAACTAGCACTCACCTGTCGCTTAACGATATCCTCTATAGTGGGCAAAATTTACAGGGCAGTTTATTTAATATAATAGTCAATTTTCGTTTGTTTAGTATAGCACTATCCGCCGATATTCGCCAAATGTTTCTTTGCATAGGGGTCCGTGAATGCGACCGTAGATTCCAACGCATTTTATATCGTTTCAACCCAAAGGAACCTCTAATGGTGTTTGAATTTAACCGCGTTCGTTTTGGTTTAAAGTCGAGCCCATTTCATGCGTTACGCACGGTGAGACAGCTCGCTCACGATGAAGGTCCCTCTTATCCTAAAGCTAGGAGGGCAATTGAGAGCGGATTATATATGGATGATTTTGTGTACTCGGTCGATAGCGTGGAGGAGGCAACCCTAACCACCGCCGAGGTTATAAGGCTCATGAAATCGGGTCAATTCGATCTTGTGAAGTGGACTAGTAATTCGCGTCCGGTTTTGGATACAATCCCACTATCACACCGTCTTTCGGCGATAAAGGAATTCGACGATTCTGATACACACAAGGTGCTCGGTCTGTGTTGGTCACCAGAGTCCGACGTGTTTAGCCTTAAGGTAAATCCGCCCGTAGAGAAATGCACAAAGCGCACAATACTGTCATGCGTTGCTAGATTATGGGACGTCATGGGTTTCGTAGCTCCGGTGGTATTATACGCTAAGCTTTTGATTAAACAACTTTGGTTATTGGAATGCGACTGGGATGACTCGCCGCCTGACAGCATTGTTCGGTTGTGGCAGCGCTTTAGAGAGGAACTTCCTTTATTAATAGAAATTAAAATACCGCGTCATATAAACGTAGATAGGAATAGCGCCATAACGGTCGTTGGGTTTGCAGACGCCAGCGAGAAGGCTTACGGGGGCGTTGTATATTTCCACGTCCAGAATAATGGTAGAAATTCGATTAGCCTCATTAGTTCTAAGTCGAGAGTCTCCCCCCGTAAGGTTGTCTCTCTGGCGCGCTTAGAGCTTTGCGCAATATTAGTAGTCACCAAGCTTATTACCGCAGTTATCAGCGCATGTATGGATAGAGTTCACATAGAAAGGATATTTGCCTTTTCCGACTCCACCGTCGCCTTATGCTGGGTTCATTCTTCACCCCACCGTTGGGATACGTTTGTCGCGAACCGAGTGGCCAAGATACAAGACGAGTTAGAAACGCGGAACTTTTATCACGTGTCCGGTACGGAAAACCCCGCCGATTGTCTATCCCGTGGACTCACCCCGATGCAAATAATGGACCACCCGCTTTGGTTCCACGGACCTGCTTGGGTTCACTTGGATCCCTCACAATGGCCAATAACCGACTTCGAACCTTCGTCAGTGTCACAACCGCCGGAAGAAAAGAGACACGCTCTAGTGGCGAACGTTTCGAGCGAGGTTTCTCCAATCATTGCTTTGGCGAACCGCTTGTCCTCTTGGTCGAAATTATTGCGTAGCGTAATTTACGTTTGTCGATTCGCGAAGCTGTTACCGCGACGTTCGTATGTCTTAGCATCGGATTACAACTATGTCGAGTCGCTAGTATTACGTGAACTTCAACGTGCGCACTTCTCTGAAGAAATTAGAAGATTACAATCGAATCGAGCTTGTAGTCGCGCCTTTCAACGCCTTAAGCCATTTTTACAGGATGGGATTGTAAGGGTAGGTGGACGCTTGTCCAACTCGCAATTGAGTTTCGACCAACGGCACCCTATTGTTTTACCGCGTAAAGACCATATCATGAACTTATTAGTCGACTACCATCATAAATTGAACTCGCACGCTGGCCCCGACTTGTTGATGTCGATTTTGCGTCAGAATTATTGGATTCTTTCTGCACGTAGTTTAATACGCAATCGGGTGCACAGATGTATAGCTTGCTTTCGGGCACGCCCCAAGCCGTCATTTCCGGAAATGGCGGAACTTAGATCTTGTAGAGTAATACAATCAGTAAAGCCCTTCACGCACACCGGGTCTGATTTCGCTGGTCCGTTTAAGGTCACGCTCACTCGCGGGCGTGGTATAAGATCCACAAAGGCTTACGTCTGCATTTTCGTATGTCTAACTACTCGAGCGGTGCATATAGAACTCGTTGGTGATCTAAGCACAGCAGGCTTTATGGGTGCATTTAAAAGATTTCTTTCCCGCCGTGGCCCTGTAAGTAGATTGTATTCGGATAACGGTACGAACTACGTCGGTGCAAAACGTATTCTATCGGAACTACATGAGCTCTTAGCTAGCAAGTATTATAATTCGGAGTTCGCTCACATTCTAGCCGAGAACCGCATTGAGTGGTCTCTGAACGTCCCAGCCGCGAGTCATTTTGGGGGCAATTGGGAGACTAATATCAAGAGTCTAAAGAGTCATTTATACCGAGTAATAGGAGATCAAATTTTGTCCTTCGAAGAGCTAAGTACGGTGCTCGCTCAAGTTGAATGCGTAATGAATAGTCGCCCACTTTGTCGTACGTTGTCTAGTGACCCCTCGGAACCGCTGGCTCTAACTCCAGCACATTTTTTGAATTTAACGCCTTTAAAGTATTTGCCAGCCGCAGATATGGATGAGAACAGACTTAGCATTTCCGCACGCCACAAATTATTAGATCGGTTAGTGCCATCGTTTTGGAAACGATGGAGGATGGAATACTTGCATACTTTGCAGTCTCGGCAAAAATGGAACACAGCAACTGAGCCTTTAGCTGTAGGAACTGTAGTTGTGCTCACCAAAGAGAATACACCGCCTCTCCACTGGCCGTTAGGAATTGTCGAAGAGGTCTTTCCCGGTTCCGACGGAGTAGTTAGGATAGCTCGCGTTAAGACCACGGTTGGGTCTTACTTGCGTCCGGTTGTCCGTTTGTGCCCCCTGCCTCTTCCATAATTTAAATTAGCTTTCTAGATTAAAATTGTGGTTGAATTTAGGTGATCTTAGCGTTAGTTAGTTATTTTGTTAGTTGATCTTAGCTCTAGTTGTACTAGTTAATTTTGAAGGAAATCCTTCAAGGGCGGGGGAGATGGTTGCGCGGAAAACCCATTCGTGTTTATTTTATATCGGACGGTAGGTGCCAAGTCGCTTGTTCCTTTTCGAAAAAAACGATATCATTCATACCCTCCTATCGAGACATCGGGGTGGTGGGGTGGGAGGGGCAAGAAGATGATTCTAGAATGTCACGTAATCATCGGAGCCGAGGATATATAAGACACGCGCGACCGTTGCGCGAGTCTCTTCCCGCCGCGCCAGTCATTGGAACAACAGCTCTCTTCCCGCCGCGCCAGTCCTTGGAACAACAGCTCTCTTTCCGCCGCAGTCGTCGTTGAAACTACAACGCTTCTCTCCCGACGCACCCCTGGGGCCCCAGAGTGTCTGTCCAGAAGAAGTTCCAGAAGTTGCAGCTATAGTGCTCAACAGGATAGAAGAAACCCCGGTGAGTCAATATTCCTTTAATTAGTTCCTGCCTGATATAATTGTTTTAACCCGCTCCAATTTGCGTTTTCCTAATCAGGCAGGATTCCTTTTCATCGACTTGGCAAAATAATAGTTTTAGTTTTAGGGAAGAGCGAGTGCATTATACCGCATGCTATAGTAGTCGCCTTTACGTAAGCGTAGAAGCAATCGCATATACAGTCCACTTTAGTTAATATCTCGCGTAATAGGTTTAAGGTTCGACCGGGGAATTAGACTTCGGCAGCCTTAGACACGTGGCTCCATCAATTATAATGGATAAATTCTTATTATGTAGAAAGTTAACTTTGTTATTAAGGGAAATGTGATAGAATAAAATCTGAATTTTTTTAAAGTAATTCAGCCCATCACTCCCTCGCACATTCCTAACAGTAACAATACTATGCTGAGTTCACATTATAATATATTCATAACTCTGTATTATAATAGGTATTTAGAAAATGAATTATTCCAAATCTTAATAAACTGAGTTGGACTAATATTATTAATACCTTGAGCTGATCAGGAGTAACCAGTTCTCTGCTGATTATCTTTTCCTTGAAAGATGTTATGGGATCCCGGGTTTGCCGCACTTCCTGCACCTCATCGCGAGTTCGGTACGACGTCCCAGGGTCCGACATAGAATGGCCAGAGTATCGGTAAGTCTCCATCTCCATCACCAGAGGCCCTAAACGACCAAGAAATTGATGATAATTAAAAATGTCATGTTCAATCTTTTCCAATTTTAGTGAACTACCTGAAGAAAAAAGAGAAGAAATTCATTACTATAAACTCATCATCATCATCATCAAAAGCCTGACCATTGTGAGACATGGACCTCTCATACTGCAGAGGATAGTGTCCTCTTTAATGAGACTTCTACAATAATATCTAACTAAACTAATATCTACTTTTCTGCCCAGTCTGGGCAGAACCTCTTACATTTTCACAATACAACAAAACCAAATATTAAAATGAATCCAACCACAAATTCTCACCAAAATTACACAATTGTCATTCATCATCACTGGTACGTCTTGTTTATGTTCATGTTGTGCTTGTTATGACCTACTCATAGACAGACACCAGGCACCAATAACGCCATGGAACATAATGCTAATGTCTTCTACCATTAGGAGCATGTCAAAAGCAAGTGATTCATTGACCATTGATTTTGATCTTTCATCTGATACAAGATGTTATAATGCCTTCTATCGGATAGATAATAAGACCTTTCCGACATTCTCATTAGTAGCATTTTTCGACACAAACAGGACATAATAAGGTGATGGATTATCTTAAAATTCAACTGATAAAACTTATACAGCCTTACTCATAAAATCAATGTCAAATTAAGAAATGCTTAAAGTTGCTCTTTTTTTCTTCAGTAAAAGACAATAGAAAGAAACAGGCATAGAAATAATGAATACTTAAGTAAAGTAAAAGACATAAGAGGTTATGAGCAAAGCAAGTATTTAAAGTCGTCTAGCGTCAATATTAGTCCAAGATCCATCGTCCATTTTTGCACGTGATTACTATCAAGCTAATTTTCCGTGAGAAGTTTTATTTTGATGAGACGCCCAATAATTTCCTATTCGAAACTCTCGATTGTGGTAGCTAACAGAAGTAGCAAGGATAAAATATGTTAATTTGATGATTCTCAAATATTTATTACTGATTTTTTTTGTTAAATCTCAAGATAATTATCTAAATTATTCGAAAAAATATTTGTCCTACAAAATCTATGGTTTGATCAAAGAGTCCCTTCTATCCAATATGTATCGATAACGAGGTAAATGATTACTAACCAGCAGATTTTTTTTTACTTAGTTAATATTTATATAATTTAACAGACATATTGTCCTACAAATGGCGTGGTACGTTATCCCGGTCCTACGCTCAAAAGTAGTAGTACAGATCTGTTGGCGACGCGCCTATAAGAATATTTCAATTTATTAGTTAACCGATTACGAATAGCTTCTAAAAAGCAAATTATCAAGCAACAATATTCCGATAAGAAAATGCTTAGTTGAATCTTAAAGAAATATCGAATTAATGATATGAAGGTCTTGGGTTCGACTCCCAGGCCGGAATAGTTTATCGTTTTCTTAGTAATATCTCTTAATAAATTCATATAAAGAATTTTTAAGATATAAATTACGTTACCGGATTTGTTCCCCGGTTGAAATCATCTTTCCAATAATGTTAATTTAAAGAAATATTAAAATAAAGTCAGAGACCAGGATTTGTTCCCCGGTCGAGATGATCGCTGTGCATAAGTAGAATTAATGGAAATTAATTGCGTAATTATTATCTTATATGAGTTTGATATGTTTTGTATGAAAACAAATGCCTATTTTCTATGATTGATTTATGAAAACATTCACTTATATTGTTTGATAAGAAACGTGATAACTGATAAGAATCTGATTAGAAATAGTTTTCAACATTTGAGAATTGTGTAGAATCATTTATTCACCTAGTATTGTTGATATTAGTGTATACTTAACTTTCCATTTTTACTGATAGTCGATAGCCGTGCAAAAGTTAGTTGTTCAAATAGTGTGAATTCATAGACGCACGCTAGCCACGTACTTAGGAGGCCAAATATGTAGAAATTTAAATTTTTGCAAATTTCAGCAATTTATGTAATAATGACTTGTAAAACATTTCAGATTGATTGTACGTGTAAAAGAGGTGAATTCTGTGTTTTTATTTAAAAGTGTTTTAATAGTGAAATGTATAGATAAAAAGTAAACAAAAAAAAATTAAACTATTGTATTAGTTAAGATATGTATAATTTCAAGTGGAAAACATTGTTTTAACTTTCTATGTTAAATATTTAAGAAATTCCAACTTTGAACATGTGAGTAAAATAAGCATACTTTGTTAAATAAATAAAAGGTTTTTTGTGACATGAAAATGTAATGTATATCGTAGTATAGATATTTTTTGTGCTATCTTTATAAGTAAATTGTATAAATGTATGTCTTATACAAATAAAGTTATTGAGTAAACCGTGAGAGAGTGATAGAACAAATTGATGTAATTGAGTTGCGCAAACGCACAAATGGCGCGGCTCACTTTCGCGTATAGCTCTGGGGTAGCTCAGTAAACGAGTTTTCTTGCAATTCGTTCGGGAATCGTTCGGGGAAGTTCGGAGAAACTTCGGGAAAAGTGCAAGACCAGCAGTAATAATATTCCACAACTATCACACACAACGCTATCTAGTCCCAAGCTAAGCAGAGCTTGTGTTATGGGTACCAGACAACTGATAAACATACTTATATATTTCTAAATACATAAATATTATAGATAAATTACACCCAGACACAGAACAAATGATCGTGCTCATCACACAAACATTTGTTCTGGGTGGGAATCGAACCCACGACCTCCGGCATAGCAGTCAGGGTCACTAACCACTAGACCAACAGGCCAGTCAAATAAGTCACACAGTCACAAGGCCAGCAGTCAATACGAAGAAAGAAAAAGTGTAGGGAAGTGATAGGGAAAAGTAATTACTCTCTCACGGAATGGTTTGAAGATAATTGCTGTTTTATTCCCAAGGAATTCTTCCCTCAAAATAATACAGTCCTTATCGAAGAATTAAGGCGTTGGGACCGGGACGACTTCGGAAGACCCGTAATCCCCGCCTGAATCTATTTTCTGAAAAGGAAGAGGTTATCGCCCTTGTGTGTTACTCCGTTGCGGAAATCACATATGTTGTTCCCGAACCCAACGTAGGCGTTATAGGAGGCCGGATCGAGAGAAGCCTCGATTCCCCCCTTCTGTTTCTTAATTTAACGTTTGCCCTGGTTACTTTTCAAGATCCTTGATGTAAAAATATTTACTATCAAGCTGAATCTTCGAATTCTTTGGGTTTTTGTATTTTGCTACTACAGCTGAGTCACACCGGTATGGCGGTACGCATGCGCAGAGCATTGGTTACTCCGTATTAGGTATCCCACGTTAGTGTCGACCATAAGCCTGCAAACATTTTCTCAGTCGACCACGTGTTTTATTTTGTCTTGAGAAATTATTTCAAGAAATGTTTTTTGTACTGGAAAATAATTATGGAATAATAATATTCATTATTATATAATTTACTTAATTTTTTCATGTTATTACAGAGTCAAATATTACGAGTGAGGAAAGTGAAATAGAAATGACAGCGATGTTAGTAGCGAAGATTTATCAGATGAATCTGATGAAGATTAACTTCTTTTTTTTATATTTAAAATACATAAATTTTTGTACCAAGTTTATTAAAAAATAAAGTTATTTAAATTTTAAAAAAGCTTTTTTCATAATGATTTCTTATATTTACGCGAACACTACACATGATTAAAACCACTTTTACGGATTTTATCGCGTTTATTTTTACTTTTAATTACTTTTATTTTTAATTACCGACGTTTCGGGCGCTTTCCAGCACCCATGGTCACGGGGGACTGAGATGACCATAAACAATAATTAAAAAAGCTGAAGGTACTCCGGGTTTAACAATGACATCGGGACGTCAGTCATCTCAGTCCCCCGTGACCATGCGTGCTGGAAAGCGCCCGAAACGTCGGGAATTAAAAATAAAAGTAATTAAAAGTAAAAATAAACGCGATAAAATCCGTAAAAGTGGTTTTAATCAAGCTTTTTTCACTTTATCTTATTTTACAGATAGAAAAACGAAAAAATGACAATTCTTGTCGGACTAATAGTAATATAATTGTAGGACGATGTTTCATTTGGGCAGAGAACACACTAACCTATCATGTAATATTTTTGTCCTACAGTTAGTAATGAAAAAAATGGTCTTGTGGTATTAACAACTTCTGAGCGTAAGACCGGGATAACGTACCATGCAATTTGTAGGACAATATGTCTGTTAAATTATATAAATATTAACTAAGTAAAAAAAAATCTGCTGGTTAGTAATCATTTATGATGACCTCGTTATCGATACATATTGGATAGAGGGGACTCTTTGATCAAACCATAGATTTTGTAGGACAAATATTTTTTCGAATAATTTAGATAATTATCTTGAGATTTAACAAAAAAAAATTCAGTTAGTAATAAATATTTGAGAATCATCAAATCAACTTATTTTATCCTTGCTACTTCTGTTAGCTACCACAATCGAGAGTTTCGTACAGGAAATTATTGGGCGTCTCATCAAAATAAAGCTACTCACGGAAAAATAGCTTGATAGTAATCACGTGCAAAAATGGGCGATGGATCCTGGACTAGATATTTTTCTGAAAAGCATGAAAGTGCCAATTACCATGAAGGTGAACATTACCTACACCTAAACTTAAACACATCCTTCATAATTCATATAGTTCTAGCTAACATATAACATTAGAAAAACTCATAAAATATTATTTTTTTTGTAGCTCCATACCTTTTCCACTGGTACAATAATCTATTGCATAGCGCGTCGCTTCCCTTGTGGCGATGACGTCCATACCATCTACCCATATTCCAGGTACATAGTCCCCGCGGGAATAGTATTCTGTACTTGCTGACGATCTATCTACACTTGTCCCCATACCTGAACAAAATAGTTTTCTTTGTAAAATGTTGTATACATAGAAAAGATAAAAAAGGGTAGTAAATAATTACTTTTAATTCATGTTACAATAGAATAGAATAATTTTTATTCAATATCGGTTATAAATCATTCTTATTATTTATTGAAAATCAAGTTTTACTTTGATTACATATTTTAGAATTTATATATCTATCTATACCGGATAACTTTTTTACCGTCTGGAAAAAATAGGGTGTAACAAGTGAAAGGAGTAGAAGCCTATAGCACTGATATTTTACATTTTTTCTTCATTTTAAGTAAACTTTCCATACTAAAAAATAAGAACAAAATATTTTACAAAATAAATAAATCAATTAAAAACTATCGAAATTCAAATCATACGCACCCTAATTTACCCAATTAATTTTGTAAATATTAATCAGTGTAATTTGTAAATAAATTGATTTGAATATGCTGATTTTGAATAAGATGCAACAGTATAGGTAGGCATAACAATTATTATTAAAAACTGTTTAAAAAATCATATTGCGAGATAAAATTTAACATGTAATTCTACTCAACTACTGCACATCGGACGGTCCCAAGTTAGCGGTAGTATCGCGCAGTTTTGCCGCGACCGGGGTCCATCCATATTGCTTTGCTTTCATTAATTTTGCAGACCATTGCGTGTTCACTTTGAGACGAGAGAACACGAATCAGTGTATTTCGAATTGAAAGCAATTTGCCAAGTGTTGACGTTACATAATAAGGCTACGAGGTCATGACCTGTGTAGAGCCGAGGAACGCGCGGGAAATTTGAAATAGTTTGAAACAGTACGAGTTATTTTATTAGTTGATATTATTGATTGAGCAGTTTGATAGGGCAAGCCCGGCTTCTCGGCTTCTATGGTTCACCGCCGCGTCTCGATCGTGCTTACAACTTTCATTCACTAGCGATCGTATCGTAGACCGTATTTTTATTTTCACGCAAAATCCGGTGGATGAATAGTTTTTTTGTATTTTTTGGATATTTAGAAATATTGCCTATTAGTTGTATTTTACAAATACCTTCGAGGATAGCTTCTATTCCACTTACAAAACACCATATTATTTTCCAGACAGTAAAAAAGTCACCCAGTATAATAAAAAATGTTGCTATCTATTTCAATTATAGACTTTGAAACCATCCAACCGATGTGCCTCAAACTGGTTTCATTAGAAAGGCAATGATAATGCGACGATGGTTTTAGATTACTAAAACAATGCATTAGGCACTAATAAAAAAATCATTAACAAATTTTTTTCCCCGAGAAATAAACAAAATGTATTTCTTTTTTTAGCGTAGCAGCACACTCTGGGTATGCGCTAGTTATGTTGTAAATTTGTGTATGAGTTCCTGTTACACACAGAAACATTAGATATTTTTGTTTAGGCTAAAAAGCTTTTTAAAATACATCTAAAAAGGAACAATCATCAGAAGCTAGAAGTAATTTTCTACATAACCTGCAAATATATTTATTTATTTGCAGAAACCTGTAAGAAACTCCTGGGTACAAAAGGAAACCTATCACCTAATCACCTATTAAAAAATATTTAAATTTACCATAGCCATTGTTTTCACAAACGAATACACAAGGGAGGTCCCATAATTTAGCCATGTTGTAGGCCTCAAACAGCTGGCCCTGGTTAGCAGCTCCATCTCCATAGAGAGTGAAGGTAACTCCACCGTCTCCACGATATTTATGCGCTAAAGCAATACCAGCACCCAATGGCGCCTAAAAATAAAAAAGTAACAATTACAATATATTCAACAACTTTATTTGTTAACAAATTGTGTTTTGTGTGTGGCCAGAAGTGAGAAACGCATTTTATCTTTTTAATATTATGAAAGATGAAAAATTACAGAAACCTAATTGCCTCTGCCAATGACAATGATATCTATCCTGCCGATTTTGACAACTCCTTAATTAATGCCATTCAATGTGATGTTATATATATATATATATACTATATAGATTTTACAGTGCCACAAGTGTACAAGCAATGCTCACACCGCCCCTTAACTACCTGTGCCTATTGTAATATGTCACATGGCAAACAATATATGTGCCCAGGGTCAAGCATAGCGATCAGGCACTCTGATTTTACTATACAATTGCCAATTGTAGCTTGTACACATATATGAATGTATGATTTAATAAACACACCAATTGTTAGACCCAAACCATTGTAAAAAGAAGGAACATTTAAGATACTAGACATTTGTTACTACAATCTCTAACCTGTCAGTTGTAATAAAATCTTTCTTATACTTTGTACATCAATGGACTTTAGACATGAAATTTAAAAATTAAGATTATATTAAGAACACTCATCAATTTTATTCAATGTTAATTGATGTGATAGCTGCGGTGTACAAGAATCAATGACCCTTCTGAATGGATACGAGGGATTCCATCATAGTTCTTAGGTTCATGCTATATGTGTTATAAGAGACAACTGTGGGGAATGACAGAAAATATGCTTAGTCTGGAGTTAAGACTGGTAGAGAATCCCTGTTGGATCCCCATAAAAAATCTCATGCAGTCGCATGCGTCCGGCATATCCCGAGTGGTTGCATGCGACCGCACCCACCCACAGCACTTTAAACCATTAAAACTTATATTTAGACACTACTATTCTATGAAGCTTAGCATTATAAAATCTATACAAAATTCTCTATCCTGTGGTCTAAACAAAAGTCAGGTTTTACTTCATTACAAAAGGATTATATTGTATTTTGATAACAAAAAAAAATACATACCAAGAGGGTGTCGGCATCATGAAAATCACAATTATTTCTATATGTTACTCGAAATTATTTACGTAAAAAGATAAATTATATTCACCCAGAAAATTTTATTACAATTTTATAATAAAACACTACACTAAAACACTAATAAAACACTAGAAAAATCCAAAAATCAACACAATACCATTCACACGAAAATGGCGTACTTAATGAATGTAGATTATAAATAAATATCCATAGACTAAGTGACTTCTTATTCCACTAGAGGATAGAAAATTTCATATTGATTCTATATTGCCAAACTATTTCATATAAAAGCAGTCTCCAGACATAAGTATTATGGGTTAAAGTGCTGTCGGTGGGTGCAATCACATTTGACCTCTTGAATTGTGACGGAATATCGAAACGGTCAAATTTGGAAGCTTACCGTTTGAGAGGTTAAGTTTGCATCTGTATTTGTGATAATAAAGCATAAATAAATATATGAAATCTGCAGCAATTATTAATGCTTATCAAGTATAATGATTGAAACAAATCCTCCCTAGAACAGGATAGGTTTAGAGTACTAAATAAGGAATGTAGGAAGTGTTGAATTTGATGGAAAATGTACACACACCTGAGCCCCAACAATGCCATTGCCACCATAAAAGTTCCTGCCATACAAATGCATGGAGCCTCCTTTGCCTCTTGAGCAACCAGTACGACGGCCTGTTAGTTCAGAGAGCACACCCAATACACTAACTCCCATGAGATGAGTCCATCCGTGGCAGCGATAAGCCGTTATAACTGTGTCAACATCCCTCATAGCTGCTCTCATTCCAACTGCTACTGCCTCCTGACCTAGAAAGAATAATTTACGCAATGTAAAATTAAATTGGGTGATCATGCTCAAAGACTGGCTAATGAAATTGTTCAAAACACAAAGTTCAAAAACTTTACTAAACTAAGTTTGTATAAAAAGTGTTATTATAATATTAAGGAATTTATGGATGATAACAACCCCTGGGAAGGATGATCACTACCAAGCTATTTCTAATTTGTTTTGTGTTATTAACTGTAACATATGTATACATACTTTATGGGTGACAACGCATCTGCATTTTGATTCTTAATTGAATATAGATGTAGATGTCTATGGGCCACTACTTACCATCAGGTGGACTTTGTGCTCGTTTGTCTACCTATCCTATAAAACAAATACATGATGGCATGCTGTTATTTAAAAAAAATAGTCCCGCTGGGTTTCCTGCTGGTTCTTCCCAGTACAGAGGTTTTTTTTTCAAACCAGTAAGAAATTAAAAAAGAAGTGACTCAATAAGTATTATTTATAATCTATATTGAATAAAAAAGTTTCTGTTTCTATGGTCAATCAAGTCAAGGAAAACATTGTGTGGGATAAATAAATAACATAAAACATTAGTGGTTTCATTGTGTTGTGCCGACAATCAAACAAATTCTTAATGAAGGATAGCAATGTATGTCTTGTCTATCTCTTTTTCTATATTAAAATTTTACTTTAGGAATTTCTCCTGTGGTATGCAGAAATTTTTTATAAACAGCATGGACATGAAAAAACACTATTCATAGGCTATGGCTTTTATCATATTACTGCACTAGACCATTGCTTGCTTACTAACATTAATTGGAATTTGAAAAGGATACTGTCATTTTATGAGTTTTTAGTTTTAGTTTTTGGTTGAGTTTAAGACGAGTTACTTTACACAACTACATGTCTAAGCGCATATTTTGCATGTGTGCAGGAATATTATGATTATTGAAGCCATGAAATCTCCTTGAATAAGTTGAACAGGAATGAGCAGGAATACTTATTGTTAACATTTGTGAAATAATACATTGGATTATTTTTTTTAAGAATTAAAGCAGTAAATTTGTTGTTATTTCACCTTACCTGAATATAAGTGGCAAAAACCACGGATAATCTTCTCTTTATATAAGTTGCCAGATGCAGTCTCAATTCGTCGCAGTGCTGCAAGCTTCTCATAGATTTTGAGTGCATCTTCTGCTGTAAGAGTAGCGGATGTTGCTGGTCCCTTCTCCAATTTATGAAGTTTATAGGGCTGAAACCAAAAATTATTATTATCACACATTGAACTAAATTAATGTGTATCAATTTATTATTATTGTAAATATGCAATAACAGTTATTTATTTCGAAAACCAAGAGCTTATATGACTGTACAATAATTCATAAATAGTTATAACAGCCAATTATAAGTTTTGTATATAAATTTTGAATGTTATCTCCTGTTGAATGTTATCTCCATCTATATAAATAAAATAATAGTGGTTTGCAGCTGTATGTGCATCATAGAAAATCTACTGGATAGATTTCAATTAGGTTTTGTGAGTTTTATTTCTTAGACACTTGGCCTTTATTTAAAAAAAAGTATGGATATATTCATTTAATATAAAGTTATAATTTTTTTAAACACAGATGAAGTTGCTAGTATCAGCTAGTTAAGTAAAGGTTAAGGTGTACTACTCCCCCTTAAAAGGAAAAGTTGCGGAGCCCCCCCTTTTTGAGTTTTTTGAATTTTAATTTTGAGGAAATTTTTTTTTTATAGGATAGGGTGACAAACGAGCACACATTCCACCTGATGGTAAGTGGTTGCTGTGGCCCATAGACATCTACATCTATCCTCGATTACGAATCAAAATGCAGATGCGTTGTCACCCGTGAGGACTAAGATGGAATGCCTCGTTTCCAGTAAAAAGGGTCTCCGGTTCTCTACACTCACCATACGAAATACAGCAGCATTAAGCTACTATTTCACGCTGGTATTCTGTGAGAGCGTGGTCCTTCCCCGGTCGAGCCGACCCATTCGTGCTACAACTATACTACTAATATAACTGCAGCATGGCTCTACCACGTATAATAATATTTTTTATGGATAAATATTAAGTGTAAAAAACCATGGGGACCTCTTGGGGGGGAAGGGGGTACCCCCTAAGGAAGGGGGAACCCCTTCACCAAAAATAGAGGGACTCATTCAGAGGGATTTCTGTCTCCGGCGCTGCGGGAAGAGCAGCCTCTACGTCTTTGCGTAAGAAATCGCAGGCATCCAGCCTCGCCTCCACAGCTTCGGCTTGTTGGTCGCCTTCGGCGACCAGCCTCAGCCGCTCCGGCTCGTCCGATGCCTACGATTTGTTACAGCAGGCGGAGGCTGCTCTCCCTACGCGCCTCCGGCTCTATAAAACCACTCTAGGGGTAGGACAGACTCGTACCACGTGGAGTCGGGGTCTATTAATTCGGTTCCTTGACATAAGTTGAACCTAACCTATTTTATTTGTTATCTGCCCTAATAGGTGGGCACTGTTTTATACACATGTTTTATACAATTTTATACACATATTGCTTTAATTAATTCTTAGAAATCGTCAGTTTTACGTTACGTTCCACAAGCCGGTAAAAAACGGTAAACACTACACATTTTAATAGCTCATAATGATAATAATTTTGTAATTTAAATATAAACTGTTAAATATATGTGTATGCATGAAAACTATTTAAATGAGTACAAAATATAATTATTTACATAAAATGTACAATAAAATGCTACCGAACGTATGACAACTTAACTGTACGGAAAACGAACGTTCAACGGCGAGAATTCGATATAATCTGTGGTAAGGATTGACGTAAATATTATAAAAATAATTGATTTTCAATAATTTTTTTTCCCAAAAAGTACGCGTTTCTGCATGTTGAAATTTTGCGTGTGTGTTTACAATAGTGTAACCTTTCTTTAAAAAAAATATCATATAATCTGAGATAGGGATTGACATAAATATTGCAAAAATAATTGATTTTCAATAATTTTTTTCTCGTAAAGTACGCTTTTCCGCATGTTGAAACTTTACGTGTGTGCTTATATTAATGTAACCTTTCTGTAAAAAAAATATCAACCTCCAACTCGACGGACGTCAATGGAAAGCTTAGCCCAAAATTCTAATTGATATAACTATTATATATAAAATAATCATAATCATAAGTATAAAAAAATTAAATCGCCAAATTACCATATTCAAATATTTCTTTTTACTAAATGCTAATGGAATTGATAATTCAACATTGCCTGTATTATTATTACCTATACTACACATAAGCTAAAATAAATACTGATAATATATTATTATGACAATAAAACAACTTTACACTTGACATTTGAAGGTTAGGTTACATAATTTTAATAAGCTGAAAAATTTTCCATAAATGAACTTTATTAGTTTCGTATTTATGAAAACTCATACGTTACACATTACTCTGTAAAAAAAAGTTAAGTAACGAGGATTAGTGCCCTGCATACCACTTTACCTTAATTTCAAACGTAGCTTCAGATTTCGTGCTGTATTTCGAACTCGACGTAGTCACTACCGGGGCGGCCGCTTTCTATAACAAAAGCAGTTTATTCAGTCATAAACCAGCGCACATTTTATTCTTTATTCAATAAAATTCACTGAACCAACCGTGATGGTGGAACCGGCGAAGAACTTGGCAGCATTTGGAAATAATTTACTCATTTTTTCTATTATTTTTGTAACAATACCCAGATTATAACAGTGATCCACAATATGGATCACTTATACTTATGTGAAAAATTAAGCCAGTACTTTATTAAAAATCACGATTTCACATTAAAACGAGCCGTCCCGTCTCCGAGCCGTCTACACGTCAAATGTCAGCAAATGTCAGTAATCGAAATGACTGTCAGTCGTAGACTTTGGGTATGTTCCGAAATACAACGCAGTGTACTGTCCAATGCAAATGACGTCATGAATCGACGCTATACTGGTGATTCGTTCCAAAACATTGGAAGGTATACGACGTCATACTTTTGTGCCATTTAGAACTCTCGTTAGAGAGTAGTATGTTCCTTGATTTAGAAAATTTTGTGATCCAAAAATCATTATATCCTCCTAATGGATATACCAGCAATTATTCTATAATTTTTTGTATTTGAATAAATAGAAACAAATTCCGGCATGCTTCATTCAGCGCACACGGCACGCCAGTACAATATAGTGTCAATTGATGACGTCATTAGCATTTAACAGTGTACTGGGTTGTATTTCGGAACATACCCAGAGAATCCTACTGTCTACGTCGTAGACAGAGAACTGTCTACGGTCTACGTTGTCAGTGCTGCTCGTAGACGGAGAAACCTATAGACTAATGATCGGCGTGGCCTCGAGTGAGAAAGGACGAAAACGAATTTTTAGGTTATACAATAATCTTTATGACTTTTAAACACATTTAGATAAAAATTTTAATTGTTCTAAGAACTGAACTGAAAGGCATTCACCAATTTTAAGCTCACAAAACACTTTTTTCTCACTTAAATCAACTTGTAAACTCCTTAAATCGCTACGCTGTTAAAGTTGTTTAGCAAACTATAGAGTTTGCTAAACAAAAAAACCGGCACGGAGAAAGGGACAAACAATCACACCGCTCTATGTCATTTCTATGCAAGACGTACGCATAAATCTATCTTTTTCGTGTGCGAATGCGAAAGAAAGCGTCAATTTGTCTATAGGTTTCTCTGTCTACGGTGCTGCTATTGTTGTTGTTTTTATTATGCACTCGAGAGAGCAGGCAAAAAACTAAGCCATACAGCCTTGTCTTTTTTTAATTTGAATATATAGAAATTTGAAGTGTAAAGGCTAAAGCCAAGTCTTCTTTATATTATAATCTTTATAAGTTTCAATCCGTATAGATTTATGAGTCCAGTTTCAAGGTTCCCACGCCTTTTTTTCTTTTCTTCACAATATGCTGATGCGTCACATTGCACAGCCCTTGGGAGATTTTGACGACAGCTCAACCCAGTTGATGACGGACAGTTGATGACGACAACCACTCAAGTTCATAAGGCGCCTAAGCGATCAAAGGTTGATTGGTGAGGCTTATATCGACATCAAAGCACTTGTTTCGTCGTTTTCTCTAATAGTTCACACGCGCAGACAGTTAATTCACAAAATCACATCACTTTTACGAATTAAAATCCACTTGAAACCATTATTCAAGCGACAAAACAAAAGCGACAAGCCGTCGTCGGCCAAGTTCCCGACAAAACTCCTGCCAGCATTGAGAAGTGACAAGTGCTTCCTGATCATAGATAATGTTGTTCAAAACGGCTATAAATCAATAGCACGCTAGAAATTAATAGTTTATAGTCTGTACTATAAACTATTAATTTCTAGCGCGCTATTAAATACGCTATGTTATAATGCACTATTTACAAGAAAGCGTGTAAGAGGCCGGGAAGCGCGTTAAGTTTTACAGCACGCTATATCTCGCAGCATAGCAGTACCACATTACATGTCGTTCGTTGGATAGACCGCGTGCTATAAAAGAACATTATTTCGTAATAAGTCGCATTTTAGACTAAAATAACATAAAGTGGTAAAGAAAATCCAATGAATTTACGACTTTCTATAATCCTTAAAAATATTTGTACTTTTTAAAATGAAATAAAATAATTATTTTTATTATTTGATATAAACTTTATTTTAACCTTAATATTAAATAATAAATCAATTAAAGGTGTATTAAAACATATATTGATCGTAATACATAAAAATCAAATATTTACATACATTATTATTTATACACTTTTGTATTTAAATTTTATTTACATTTTAAAAAAATAGCTTTTGTAGCAGACAACTGTGTCCTTCGATCACTTACTCGTATAAATATACTGTATACACTAACTAAACAACGTCTAACAATAAATTAAGACATGTGCGATGAATAGCTTGCTACTAGATCAAATATGCATCACACGTCCACTCTCAACAGCGCTGCTGCTAGAACTAGTTGCCGCTAGATATTAATACTTCGTAGCGCCAAAGCGTCATAGCGCCCTAGCGCCATGGCGACTACTTACATAGAACGTGCTACGCGCTATGGAGAGATAGCGCGCTATAATATGGCGCTATGCGCTATATTAACCTGCATTAATCATAGACATAGTATACATTAGATTGGCGATGGAGTGATTAGGGTGATACTACGTTAGTACTCTTATTATAGTCAACCAAATCTAAGAAATACCTTTTGACATTTCACATTAATTATTCAGCAATAACTCTGCACAAGCGTACTCAGACGATTTAAAATGACCTTTTACGTAAATTCGAAGAATTATGAAGTTATCTATATTTCATTATAACGTGTATAGTTTTATATCACTAATATAAATTTGAATCTTTCAAATAAAGCAAAATATTAAAAAAATAACCAGTAACCAAATAACCTTTTACTTGAGGTCGTTCCAATAATATGTGGCTATGTACATTACCGTAGTGTTTGGATGATTAAGATTCATTGTTATGCGAATAATTGGCAAAAATATTCAAATAATCGATAAAAATATTCAAACTAATCGAATCATTATTATTTTAATGTATAATTTGTTTAATTTAATTTTTATTTTTAAAATTCCTTGAATTACATGATTCCAGAATAAAAGAAGTTTATTTTTTTAAACTTAGCCAACGTAAATTTGTGTAGGCCAAAAAACTCATATACAAGGCTGCGCTGAAAAAACCACTACGTAATCTGAATATCCCTCCATTTCGGGAACTTACTAACAAAATTTTGTGATTTTGTATTTGTCTTCTTATTTTGTGACTCGGCTTTAACTTTTTGGACAGTTTCTTCTATATTCGTTGAAGTATGTGTATGCCCATGTCACAAAGGATCATTGAGCAAAAGTTGCCGTACAAAAAAAAATTACTATGGAACTTTGAAAGAGACATTAATTTTGACTGCATTATTGAATATTAAATAAGAATTAATCTAAACAACGACAGCTCAACTAGTTGTACTGAAAAGTTGTAACGAATAAATTTAGTTTTTAATCTAGTTTCAATCTTAATTTTTTATAACTGTGCCTCTAGAAATAAGCAGTAACAACGAATACGAAGAAACTGATAAATCTGGTGTTTAAATTGTCCGTTTTAAATTTATTCTGGTATTATTCATTCTAAATAATCGATACCGATTTTTTAAGAATCGAATATTTTATGTTCCCATTTTTGGGTTGGCATGCTCGGTGCAATAAGTCTGACAGCTGTCAAAATGTATTTTTTAGATTTGGTTGACTATAGCTTTTCGGTGAGACCAAAAACGAAATGTACCGGTTTGAGTGATATGCGCATGTATGCGAGATGAATAGTGCTGCGCCACGAATCAATTTCAATTATCTATACAGAGCACTCTGCCATATGATAAATATGTTGGAAGCTTTGAGTATTCAACCAACTGGAAAGGCCATGCGCGTTAATTCCTAAACAAAAATTCTGTCAACATCAGGGGGGCGCAAGAAAACACACAACTGTAAACTTAACTACAAATGCAAAATTAAATCGTTTTTTATTTTATTTTATTTTAATAAGGATAACAACAGCGTATATATCACTAAATAACTACAATTTCAAATTTACTTCAAGTATACCAATAACAGTTATCCACATATTAAATATAAAGGTAAGCTATTATCAAGATAAGAAATTAAACATATTAAAACAACTTAATAAAATAACAGTAATAAAATTAAGTAAAATTAAGTAATTTTAGGTTTACTAACACTAAGACATTAGGTCTTTCTGACAAATTGATATGTGATTTACTTTCCGAGCTAATTTTATAATTCATTTATTTACATCATGGCAAAATACATATATATTCTATATATCATTACATATATATATACAAGTATACGATGTACATAAATATTTTAAAATATATAAATAACTCACTTGACATAGCTACCTAAAGTAAGTGTTTCTTCTGATTGTAGCTTACCGGCATCCTACGTTTACAAATAAAGGTAAATTAAACAACAGAAGATGTGTTTAATATGCATGTACGTACCTTGTTTCTAAAATCACTTTTACTGCCTATAAACGGATCGATGGTATTAAATGTTTTGTTTATAATTTGATAGCAAACGTGTTGAGATACTATTTTTACCATGAAGTGTGCAATGACGAGGTAATACTATACAAAGTTTTCTTGGTGATTCTTGTAAGTTTTCTTTGCACGTTAAACATGACAGTATTCAGTAAATCCGGGCAGTCAATACCAACGGGTAAGATATCGTATAAAAATCCCATATCTAAAAGTTTACGTCTTTCTTCAAGCGTAAGAAGGTTATAGTGTCGGCAGTCATCTAAATATGATGAGCTTTTATGTTTAAATTTATAGTTCAGGTGTGAGATAAACTTACGTTGAATTCTTTCAATATTATTAATGCAAATTTTAAAAAATGGTGACCAAACCTGACATGCATACTCAAGAGTGGATCTTACATACGAGAAATAAACTATTTTAAAACTTAGTAATTCCGTAAATGGAAGACATGTACGCATGACAAATCCAAGATTACGAAATGATTTACTACATATACTATTAATATGATCTCGCATGGTCATACCGACATCAAAGAGTACGCCTAAATCCCGAACAACCCTCTTAATTAATCGTGTCACTATAAACGCACACTACAACATTTGTGTTTGTGTTCATCGCGTTTACGCGTACCATCAAACCGTACACGTGTCACTGATGGCGCTGTCTAAATGCGTAAGCAACGTAAGGCGTGGACTATGTCGATGTTTTTTATCGATAAACAAATCACCATAGTCCGCATAAGTTTTTATTTGATTATAAGTAATACATAGATAAATAATACCAAGGTGTTATTTGAAATTCTTTTTTTAAAGTATTTAGAAATTTTCTTCGGAAAAAAACTTATAAATTATTGAAAATAAGTTTATTATTTTGCTACAGGTTTATTTTACATTATGCAGGATAAAATTTTAAACATTTAACAAATCGAAATAGGTTTAGTTAACTTATTTTAAAAATCTGATTGTTTGAAAAGAAAAGTCCTATCAGTTTATCGTCTTAGATGCTGTTAACCAAGTTTTTATTTTTATTATTAAGCTTCAATCACAAAACCGCTAATTAAAAATGGTTGTTGATTTTCAAGAGTTATTAAACGAACTGTCTGGAAAATATTTAATAAATTAGGAAAACAAAAAAGTTTTACACTATATAATAATTTAACAAAGTGAACTTTAAGCAGACAGCTGCTTAAAAATAAAACGTGACATCTACCTTGGGCTAAGTATTCCCCAGAAAGATGTTTTGCTTTAACTTTACATTACTATTCACCGAAAGCTTAACAATATGTGCGAAATATCAAAAATTTTGAAATTGGTCTGCCTTCGTCACATACTTGAACAAAGTGGTACAGTACAATTTATGGCCGACTTGGCTACACAAAAAAAGCGTTAACTGTTTTAAAGCTTAGACTAGAGACCCTGACAAGAAATTATATTGTATATTAGTGATAGATGAAATGAAAATAAAACAATTGACGGAGTACCATGCAAGTTCTAAAAGACATTTTGGTTATATACATAATGCCTTTGGCTACTAGCATGGTATTCTGTCAATTGCTTAATTTTCATTTCATCCATTACCAAGTACAATAAAAAAAATTATCAGGGTTATTCTCCGCTTTCAATATTAATGCCGTCAGCGCTTCTTGAGTAAACCCTGGTCGGCGATCGATGGTAGTATACCACTTAGTCAATGTACGCGTGCAGGCAAACATATTCCAAAAGTTTTACGTACATAGCGACAGGCTTTTGGTGAGTAATAGTTAAGTGTTAGGGCATAGTATTTCTTGAAAACTTGTAAAGCCTGTTTAAGCTATTGTTTTTTATGTCAAGGCATTTTTCATTCTAATTTTCCTTGGCCTAAGTGTTGGCTCGTACTCGCAGTGGGAGTAGGACTGGTTCGGGCTATACGAGTATAAGGATTTTTTTTTTCGAATTGGGCCTTTCGAGATAACTTATGGAATTTTGCCGGAACATCCAGCTTTCTTTTTTCGATGTAGACGATATTGTGCAATCACCACGATTACCCCAAAATAATTTCATTTTAGTCAGTTCTTTCTTTATAACTTAAAACGAGCTACATTTTTTGCCATTTATGGCGTACAAAAATTATACTACATTAAGTTTACAATTACAATAATAGAAATATATGAATTAAATTTGATAGGTCAGTGCTTTTGTAAACTTAATAAAATATTTTCAAGTAGAATAATATTGGTGTCAGGGGTAATAATAAAAATATTTAATCCAAATATAATTACAGCCCAACATTACCTCCCACAAGTTTAAGGTTGGTACTGCAGTGTCAGATTCATGGTTTATACAAGCTACAATCCAAGTGTGCCGCCTAAGAGGATCTCTTAGAAATCTGTAAATTACAAACCAATAATAAAAAAAATTTACTACTTTTTGTAATACTTTATTATAAAATCTAAATAAAAACTACAAACCGGTTCGGCAGACAAACCCGCACGGTTAATCAACTTATCGATAGCTACAATTGCGGCGTTCATCACTAGAGCGCAATACTTTCGGTTGCAGTGATACCAGTTTATTTTTATAAAAATTGCACACTTTTGCTGTGAGGGGGCAAGTTTCGATTTGCCTTATTTGGCCTGTATTTTGTATAATATTTTAATAAACACTAGTTTTAGATTATATTTAATTTTTTAAAAAATAGATTATTTTTCACTTTATGAACTATGATGGCCACACTCGGTGTTGGACGATAATATTCACAAAGTACGAGTTTTAATGATAAAATTACTTTAATATTATGTTAAAAATACTCACGGATGAAAAGTCATATTGTCCTTTGTATACTTGACGTTTTTGATTGTTTTTTTCATGTAAATACACTGCAATTCGGCATTTTGTCGGAGCTCGATTTACTGGCACGATCACTTCGGAATGACGCACGACGCGGAGCAACTAGTTTTATATAACGAGTATGAGTCCGACTCTCGTACCTTTTACAGAGGGGTATACCCTGCAATGCCGTCTCCTTTTGTTTAATACTCAAAGGTTGGAGGGCATAAAAATAAAACAATAAACAAAATTTTTATTTTTCACCACAAATAACTAATTTATTGTAAAAATGTCGTACGCTCTCCTTAGAGGTATTTTGCTTCATACTTCAATGTAATAATCAAATAAGTTTCCATTATTAATTTAATAATTAATTGTTTATGGTTTGATATTGCTGGCGAATCATACATATGTCAAGTATGTCAAAATAATATTTTTAGGACACAACGCATTCGTTTACTAATTTTCGAAACATATTTTCGTTTACATTTTTTCCTTTCATATTTTTTTGAAAAACGCGTTCAGAATGAATATCCATCTCATAAACGTGAGAGGGATAAATGAGGCCACCTACATCCTTCATGTTTATAAGTGAACCTTCCCTAACTTCACCATAAAGTACGTTTACACAGGATTCGCATTAAATTTTATTTGCGGAATATTTACTGAACAACGGACTTAACTACAGATTCCATGCTTACAGAAATCCACGGCATAGATGATACGAAATTAGAACCTTCATTATCAATTTGGCCTGCGCCAATAGTCAAATGATCGTTTAGCGTCGTCATTGCACAAATGCCAGTTGTAGTATTTAAATGTATTTAATGTATCTATAGTACACGATCTTTGTAGGTTGATCATACCAATATTCTCTAAAGGCAAACAATTAGCGTTATCGCTGATTTGCACTTCCACATGGCAGATTAATCGTTTGTATACTGCTGTGAATTGTCTGGCTATAGGATTGTTGTTAAATCCTCCTCTAGAACGTACTGCACTAAAAAAAAGTTTCTAAATGATCTGGATATATATATATATATATATATATATATATATATATATATATATATATATATATATATATATATATATATATATATATAGACCCAGGTCGGAAGAAACAATTCTCCTGACTCTATAAAATCGACATATAGCCACTTTGAAGCTATTGTAATCGCCAAAAAATCGATAAAACCAAGTTTTCTTCGACTCTCTATCAAAGCTTGCTTGTTGTATTTTAAATTTTTATTATAGTCACAGACTTTGTCACATTCAGCTGCAACATTTTCAACATTATTTGCATTAAATTAAAATAATTTAGGCCTTTTTATATCCGTAGCTGAGAAAATTTCTGGAGTTGAATATGTCAAATATGCTGTTTATATACTTTATAAAACCTGCTGTCGCTTGGAAAGGGGAATGCCCACTCTTCATAGACACTTCGGCCATGAGTGCCCACATATAAAAGCATATAGATATGATAATATGCAATTAAAACAATGAAATGGTAAAGGAATTGCTTTAAAAAAAATCGGGGTTTTGAAAATATAGAAGTTTTTATTTTCACAAATGCAGTTTTTTAACAACTATTTTTATCGATTTTATCGCGTTTTGTTTCTTTGATTTTTAATTCCAGACGTTTCGGGTGCTTTCCAGCACACATGGTTACGGCAGACTGAGGTGACTGACGTCCCAATGTCAGTGTTAACCCGGAGTACCTTCAGATTTTTAATTTTTATTTATGGTCCGATCTACAGAATGAACTTACTGTGTCTTGAAGTCTCGCAGTGATATGCTTGGGTTTAATTTTAATTTCATTAATTACAGGGTCCTAAGCAGGTGGTAGTACCAAGCCTCCTTCTCTATAGTCTCATGTATCGTCCTTTTAGAGGATTTGTGGTCTATCAAATCTTTTTATGATCACAAACTGCAAACTTCCCTGAACTTTGATGCTTCACGTCAGCTCGCTTCAAGATGTAGCCAATCTTGTCTGTGACACCCCTGACAAATGCTAGTACTGCACATGCTTGACTGTGGCCGGCTTCACTCGGCCCGAAGCTTGTTGACGTGCAGAACCTGCTTGACGTGCTGAAGCTCGACGGCCAGTTGTTTGCTGCCACAGATCCCTTGTGCTCTCTGTAACAAAGATTTGCTCACGGTAACTAACTGTGAAGGATGATGGTGAGATTCATTGTTTTCTATACACAGTGTGACCTACGGTGTTGTTAGAATTTTGGATGCCTAACGTATCTAGGAAAGCTAAGGAATTATTTGCCTCTAATTTCCACATCAATACATCATTCAGTAACTGAGCAGGAAGCAAAATATTAGTCTGATGCCGTGCCCAACCCAAATACCATATTACTGTCATAACATGGGCACAGAATCCAACAGTTCGACGGCCGACAGTACTTTTTAATTGCACTTCTACCAGAACCATTGCCACTAATTAAAATATGTATATATAAAATACACTTTACGACTAATGGTGATGACTTGCAATTCTAGTCCTAAGTAAGGATCAGCTAGGGCTTAAGTTTATTCCTTCCATAATGCTGCTCCTCTGATTATTACAGAGTTCTATCCGGTAGCAACCATTAAATCTTATATGCTCACCATAATAGTAGCGAGCTTGCTTTAATTGGTATGTGACACAAGCAATTAATATTAAGTCGCTGTAAGTTTAAACATGAAATTCCCTAACATTTTAAAGTCTACATTTATATTTCTAAAGTCTGCCTGCCCTAGCTCTATTTAGATTGTTTTCCCTAGCATACTCAGAAAAATCATTATTTGTCTCCATATTTTGATAAACTATTTCAAGTATTTGAGCCGCATCATTCACAGCAGTCTATCATCAAATGTGTAGAAGCCCTGTTAAAGTAATTTTGATGAAATATTTTAAATTTAGTTTTAAAAATGCCATTCACCACCTCTACTACCCATATCGACACAGTCACAGCTCTCGATTTATTAGCATATCTTGTCATTAACTGAGATTCACCATCTGCTGGAGACATTGCTGCAACCCTTAGATATCCACATCTATCCTCGATTACAAATCAAAATGCAGATGCGTTATCACCCGTGAGGACCAAGATCATTTTCTCGTTTCCAGTAAAAAGGGTCTCCAGTTCTCTACACTCACCATACAAAACACAGCAGCATTAAGCTACTATTTCACACTGGTATTCTGTGAAAGCGTGGTCCTTCCCCGGTAGAGCCGACCCATTCATGCTACAACTATACTTCTAATATAATTGCAGCATGGCTCTACCACATATAACACACATACATAGTGATTGTCACTATGTATGTTTGTTATCGCAAAATGTAGATTATCACAAAAGAAGCATACTCGCAATGCTGATGGAACTGTTACAACCAGGTAAAAAACATTGCGCTTTTAAATAATTAGTTAGCAGTACACTGTGTGATGTATGATCTAAGCTTTGTTGTTCTGAGTGCAATACATTACTCACTTCAGATTGCAACGAGGATGGACTAGATGATTCAGATGGTTCCCGTTCTGCAGTTGAACGTGATGCTGTTCTATCAGTTCATTGCCAGCAATTATGATATACACGGCATGACAACGGCAACTGAAATAATGTAAAATACAAAAAATGAAGTCAAAGTGAAAAAATAAAAATAAAATAGATTTGTTTATTTAAAACTCAAATATAAATAAAATATTCATCAAGTTAAATGTTACTGCACAAGGATGGATTTAATGCCCTATATTATTTAATAACTAAGGCGTGACAGACTACCAGCTGTCCAAAAACAATGAAAAATCAACTGTCTCCTTTCTTGGTAGTTGATAAAAATGGTCAATCTCATAAATAAGCTAGTATGTTTGTCAGATATAGCTAGTGCAGATGCGAAAAAATAAAACAAGTTCTTGAGTTGATATACAATCAGTGTAAAAACATGTATAATTATCAGATATGTTAAACACTTACCTCACGTAGCGCAAATAGTTCCTCACGTGGAGAATCGAACCCAAACAATGTGTGTGATCTTATTCTCATAAGTGTCAGTGCCACAGCTGATGTATACATGTTCAAGACGAACTATTAGTGCATTTTGCGAGTGGCACACTACACGTTCACTGTACTCGAAACTTGTACCTAATAAAGAAGCTACAATTATTATATTGATATTATTCAAGTAAACTCAGTTATAAAGCATTTTTTAGAGGAAGACATGCCACATCGTGATATGTACCAACTATTTACCTGCTGTGTTCGAACCAATTGTTGAGAGATCAACAATTGCATTTTCCAACAAAACAAAATAACACGATAACACGCAATTGAATTCTTGTGACATAACAGTGACAGGGGCCTAACTGTCAGATTCGATGTTGCCACTTAACTGTCATAAAATCTGTGAAACGATATCGATTTTTATTCGATTAATTATATCATAAAAGGAATAATCTTTGACGCGTTTTAAGTTCTGTACGCTTTTTAAAATATAATTTCCTTTATTTTTGAAATTCTATTTCAAATGTATTTTTAAGAACAGTTAGCTTGTGCTGTATTGTTTTGTTATGCTTTAGAGAATTCGTGGTAAATCTGCTAGAAATTAACTTCTTGAATTATCATAACATGATTCCATTTTAAATGTTATGTTAAGAACAGATATGAATAAAAGTTAACTTGTGCAGCAGCGTTTTGTTATACTCTAAAGAATTCTTGGTAAATCAGCTAGTAATTCGCTTGTTTAATTATGATAACTATAAATGTTGGTACAAAAACGGTTGTTTTTGTTTTTAACGGTTGACTACCGCTTTTGATGACTTGAAATGGATAAAAACCCATTTGGTGCAATAAGCTTTTTCTCTTTGGTAATGAATAAACCACAGAAACCCCTATAATGTATAATAGTCCTTTTTTTTTAGATACAAGTAGCATATTTTAAAGAATTGTTATTTATACAAACACTATGAAAAACAAAATAATTTGTTGCTGGCGATAATGATAGTGGTATATCGAATCGATTTAAAATATATGCTTGTTAATACTGAACTCTTCATGGCCCTGCGAGTCCGACTCGCACTGAACCAATTTTTTAAACTTTTAGTTTTATTCTAATAAATAGTTTTTTCGTTTAAGCGGAGCTCTTTTACTTTAGATTTATTACATCTTTATCTATAATAATCAATCTGAGTAAGTAAAGTGTGTAAATACGATTCTTAAATTGTAAAAATAATAATTGGATTTGAACATCTTAGGTAGGTATTTAGTTTAATTTATTTAGAAAATATTAATCTCACAATTAATTATTGTAATAATATAAATTTATCACACAGCTAACGCCCTCATTAGCAATGTAATGGTGAAATAATTTTCAAAATCGGTCTATTAATTTTTGAGATTAGCCAAAAAACGTATTCATTGAAAGTAGCGCCCTCTATAATAAATATAACCCTATATTAGATATCTAAAATTATACATAACAATCTAGTGGTGAAAGAAATGGAGAAGAAAACCGTTTTTTGTTTTATATGCCAAAAAATTTTATAAAAAATTATGAGAATAACTGCGTTTTTAATTTTTTTCTATCTTCAAAACTGACCGAGATATAATGGCGCAAAGTTAACATTTTCGATCTAAACCGCGGGCCGGGACAACTTGTGACGAGGAACTTGTGACGACATCGTTGATGACGTCACAAGTTCCATCTTCGTGCGAGCGACCCGACACGCACTTAGAAAATCAAAACATTTACTCGAATGTGCCCGTCGCATGCGGATCTATCTATCTATTTTTAACAAGAAACATTATGGTAGAACATGACACCATCTATTAAATATTGTGCTGTGCCTCAATGTAAAAATACGGCCACAAAAACACCTGAAAAGTTGTTTTTTAATGTGCCTAGAAACCCTACCATCAGAAAAAAAATGGACAAATTTTATGAGAAGAACACATCCTTTAGGACCGAACACGGCAGCATTTTGTTGTGAGGATCATTTCGATGTAAGTATTCAAATAATAATAACCTTCACATGATAGGTCTTGGTTATTGCTAGTAAATGCTTTCTATTAGGCATGTAGGTACCTACTCGAAGTCGCAGTGTTTAAGTAACTAACGATTCATTGAACCTTTCCACGCTTAATGATCATTATAATTTCAAGAAGAAACAATACCTAATACCTACATATTTAACTAAAACTACTTCAGTGTAAATAAACATCCAAACTTGGGTAAAGTACCTATGTAATGTAGATAAGTCAATGACCTGTCGTGAGTTCGTAAGTTTAGATACCTCCCTATGTTTGCAGTAAATTTTATAATGTTTATAATGCATATAAAGGTTAAAATATGGAACATGTTAACAAACGTTTTTATATTTTTACGATATTTCGAGCAAAAACTAAACACACACGCAGAGCTGTTCAACTTTCATACTTTGCGGGCTGCAAATAATGGAATAAGTTTGATTATGAAGTGGAGCACTTAAATTTTTTTTCGTGTTGTCGTATTTTTATGTCTTACATAGTTGGTTGTTGTCTTACATTTTAAATATTGATGGAATACAAATTACGAGGTTCCTTATGTTTTCTTATAGACTTTACATAAGTTTGTATTTTGTTCTAGGTCGAAAACGATATGGAAAACTACGTGAAGTACAAACTAGTTGGTGGTCGCCTCAAACTTAAAAAAGATGTTTATGTAATTCACAATTTTTAAAGCAAAACTATCACACGTTTATTCAACGAAATCAACGGAACTTCAATGACAATGACAAGATTCTTTTTATTTTTTCTATAGACGTTACTAGTAGTAACGTTATCATACAGCCAAGTTCATAATGAACATAGTCACGGTCTTATTCCACAGAGAAAGATAAAGAAATAAACGAGTTTAGCCGCGAAATGCGACCTTGTTTTAATGGCGTGTTTAAATAAATTTAAATTTAATTTTTTACTGGCTGAAATCAGCCACCTGACAGACGAGACCGAGAGGCTGAACCTATTCTTATCATTAGCAAATGAGACCCAGAAGTATTAATGTAATAATGGGTACCTAGGTTATAAAAATATTATCTTATTCTTATACCTACCTTTTCATTTTGACTCCGCGTATTTCAGCCGCGACAAAATCTTTCATCATCATCATCATCATTACAGCCTTTCACAAGTCCACTGCTGAACATAGGCCTCCCCCAAGTAATGCCACAAAGCACGGTCCTGAGCCACCTGCATCCATCGACTTCCTGCATGTCTTACCAGGTCGTCACTCCATCTAGTGGGGGGTCGCCCTACACTACGCCTACCGGTACGAGGCTGCCACTCGAGAACCTTTCTTCCCCATCGGTTATCGGTTCTTCGAGCTATATGGCCGGCCCATTGCCACTTCAGCTTACTAATCCGTTGGGTTATGTCGGTCACTCTGGTTTTACTGCGGATATCCTCATTTCTGAGTCTATCACGCAGAGAAACTCCGAGCATAGCCCTCTCCATAGCTCGCTGAGCGACCTTAAGCGTCCTCATACGGCCAGCAGTGAAGGACCACGTCTCAGATCCATAAGTCATCACTGGCAACACGCACTGGTTGTACAATCTAGTTTTTAGAGATTGAGGTATACCTGACGAAAAGATATGTCGTAATCAAACAAACAAACAAAATCTTTGTTTCTTAGAAAATATTCCGCCGTCACGGACTATTGGAAGGTTGTCAGATTGACCCTTTTGAAACCCGTCTTTCATCATTAAATAATTAAAAACACCAGAGCGAACGAGGGCAAACAACTCACCTGCGAAATATTACTACAAACGTATGATCGGCGCGCTGGAACGGTATGGCGGCGCGGCCGCATGAAACTAATGACGTCACGCGCTACTCGCGGGCACGGGCGAGATTTTAGAAATGTACGTAAACTTTCCACGCTTATAACTTCGGTAATAGTGCACCGATCGATGTGAAATAAAAACTAGAATTATGTGTTTGGTCTAGACTTTTTACCTACGTACTTAAAAGTCTAATATTGTAACCTTGTTATCTTCTCCATTCTCAAAGTTGGTCAAGTACTTTACGAGTTTAGCGAAAAAAATATTCTTTGATAGTAGCGCCCTCAATAATAAAATGCATCCTACGTTTTTAAGCACCATAGCAAAACGATTCAACATAGCCTAACCCACACACACAGTAAAAGCATAACCATCCTTTTTCGTCTGTAGTCGGATAAACAACTGGTTAATAACGGTTGCGTATCGACTGCTTTGGATAAATATTCGTTGTCAACGGTTATTTTAAACCTATATCATAACATCGTAATAATTATCGAAAAATTGTAAAAGCATTGTAATAATGACACCATAAGTAATGATCGAAAAGGGGAATCGATTTTTTTAATGATTTTTGTAATTGGCAAAATTTTTTATTTTGTTCACAAACTAATGAATTACGTATTTACCTAATTTTATTTTTATCTTTTCGGTACTTTTAATTTGTGCAAAAATATTTCCATTGTTTTAGGATAAATGAATACCGCGATTAATAACCATAAATAAAGATATATTTTTTTAACAAATGCACATTGTTGGGTGTTCCATGGCCGAAAATGGGCAATGCCCTTTTCAAACCAAAGTAATTTTAATACATCTTTAAAGAACTCTAAGCTACAAATAAAAAGTTATTTCTAAAGTACATTCATTTTGTAATGTACAAAATTGACATGTTTTTAGTTACCTTGTTTGCCAAATGCAAATCGACAACATGTTGAAGTTGGCAGAGATTTTCAAGAAATTCTCATTTAATAATATCATTGTGATGATAAAAATTTTGTATTCTGCAAAAGTATTTCTAACCAACTTTAGTAAATGACATGCATCTAATACTATACAAAATTTCTGTCCTGTATAGTAAAGGTACGGTCTAAATGAAGGGGTGCTCAAATTAGCTACTAGTATTTGTGCCATATTTATATTAGATGCTATGCCATCAAAAGTGACAGAAGAATCTTTTACAAAATCTGAAAATGAAGCATTACACTGTTTCAGAAGTGTTCCTTTCTGTGAAGCATTAAATCCTCTTCCAAAGAATAAGCAAATGGGATTTTCCAAAAAGAATTTATTGCTACTGCCATGATTATTAATATATACCTATTTAGCCTTGTCTACTTGATCTCCGTAAATACCCTTATCCACATCAACATAACCATGATGATTACGACCCTTAAATTCAATGTGCTCACGGATAGAAATTTCGTCGAGCGTAAGGGCGATGACAAATTTTTTTTCCTTTTCGTATATCATTTATGGTTTCTACGGCTTCCTTAGTGATGCCGGCTTTATAGCCTACATTTTGGTATACGACTCGTAGTGTTCGAGGATGTAGTAAGCACAGGTCAAATTTTGTTCTCATGTAATTGTAAGTCTAAGGGCTATAAAAGTGCAAAGTAAGGACAAATGCCTTTAGTTGCGTATCATACTCTTGTTTAATTTTTTATTTTGCTTTCTGAAAAACCAACACCGTCGCGATCTCCAAGACCATCGTACGCGCCATAAGCCATCCGACACAACGACGCCCTCCACACGCTGGCCCATCATAGTGCGCCATCGTGCAGAGGGGCTATAAGTGGTTTCCGATGATGTTAATACATCAGGACCCGCAGCCGCGGGCTGTAAAAAGTGAATTTATATCAATGTGCATCGTTATTTGCGTAACGATGACTCCTATGACAGAGTACAGTGCACGTGGATAAGTTATCTAACGGCCGTCCGGATAGGAGGTGGCGGGCACCGGCTCTGACGGCTAACTCGAATCATTCGATGTTCTGGGCGGTGAGAACCATCCAGGGACGCAGGTGTACAGTGTGTGTGCGGTGTGGAGAGGTGTACGGTACCCCCGTCTGAGAACTAGCTGTGTCCCATCCTTTGTCCTATCAGTGTTTGTGGCACTAGGTGAATGTGTACTGTCTGTGTGTGACGGGCCGGCTACATTTGTGTCGTCGGAATCTAGCGGAACTGGGGGTTCAATTAAAACGTTGCGGGGCCTCCGGACGCTTTGCTTAACTTTTTGAGTCGAAGCGTAGGTTGCTGCGTTTACCACTAGCGGGTTGGGATGTGTCTCAGCGCTCTCAAAGTAGCACCAAGATATTTCATTAAAATATTGCGAGATCGAGGTGAGTGATTATCTCTGTGTAAGTCCGAGTTTCGCTGGTACCACCGAGCTCCTTTTTGGACGTTTTGATTTTGGACGACTTGGAGTTCGTACAAATTTTTATGAAACGCATGTGCGAATGGGACAAGTGCAAGTGGCAAGTACGAATTTTATTCACCCCATAGGCTTAGAATATACAATATACTGGCGTATAGACAACCTGACAGCCCGAGAACGCGTAACGAATTTTGATTTGTCATTGTGTGCGTTAGTTATGGATGTACATTTTACTTGTACAACGACTATGGAAAAGGGATTGTTAAGAAAGCGGTAAAAAAGTAAATACTAGTTAATGCATGAAACTCAATAACTTCAAAAATTAACTGAATTTTTAAAATAATATTTTAAAATAATTAAAAAATATTCATATAACATGTTCCCGAGCATAAGCAGCAACTATTTGCGTTTTGTTTTTGGATTTTAATTCAAAATTTACAAAATCTCAATAATCTCTGAAGAGATGAGTCTTCCGAATTTTCCCCAAGTATCAGATCGGAAAATTGTGTTTTGGACTTTTAGAAAAAAATATTTACTGCCATGGACAGTTTCCTCGTAACATCTTTTTCATGAGAATTTTAATCAAATATAAATAGGTAAATACTTAATTAAGTAATCACCTACTTATATTTTATAAAATGTTTTGCTGGCGAAATAAAAACAAATATGAAAATATGAAATATGGTGAGTGTAGAGAACCGGAGCACCTGTTTACTGGGAACGAGGCATTCCATCTTAGTCCTCACGGGTGACAACGCATCTGCATTTTGATTCGTATTCGAGGATAGATGTAGACGTCTAAAGTAATGGTGGTTAATATAGCGCATAGCGCCATATTATAGCGTGCTATCTCTTCATAACGCATAGCGCATGGTATGTAAGTAGTCGCAATGGCGCTATGACGCTTTGGCGCTATTCATATCAAGCGGCAATTAGTTCTAGCAGCAGCGCTGTTGGGAGTAGACGTGTGACGCAAATTTAATCTAGCAGCACGCTATTCATCGCGCGCGAACTAATTTAGTGTTAGACGTTACTTAGGTGTATACTGTATATTTATAAGTGATCGAAGGACACAGTTGTCTGCTACAAAAGAAGCCTAACTAATGTTTTTAAAATGTAAATAAAATATAGATACAAAAGTGTATATAGTAATGTTTGTAAATAGTTGATTTTTGTATATATCTTTAATGATTTATAATTTATATTAAGGTTAAAATAACGTTTACATCAATTATAATAAAAATGATTAATTTTATTTTGTTTCAAAAAGTACACGCCTTAAAAATATTTTTAGGATTATAGAAAGTCGTAAGCCTGAAAAGTATGAAAGAGCGTTCATTTATTTTTCTTTACCACTTTATTTTAATCTAAAATGTGACTTATTACGAAACAATCTTCGATCAACAATACCAATGATCGAAGGAAACAATGTTCTTATAGCACGCGGTCTATCCAATGAACGACATGCAATGTAGCGTGCTCCGAGATATAGCGTGCTGCTAAACTTAACGCGCTTACCGGCCTTCTACACGCTTTCTTATAAATACCGCGTTATAACATAGCGTACTTAATAGCGCACTAGAAATTTATAGTTTATAGTCTGTAGCGTGCAATTGATTTATAGTCGTTTTGAACAACTTTAGTCTAAAGGCCACAGCAACCACTTACCATCAGGTAGACTGTGTGCTCGTTTGTCACCCTATTCTATAAAAAATACAATTGAAGTTGAAATCACCAACTAACTTCTATCATTTAAGGAGAACTGTCCTTATTGAAGAAACATACGGCACTTCCTTATAGAAGAGAGAGATTCCTTCTCTATAGAAGATATCAAACAAATGGAATTCCACTTTTAGGTACATGACCCCTGAGCAAGCATTGAGCTATTATGTACTACGTACTAGAGGAGACACCGCATTCAGCTACTCTGTTCCACTCAACTGCGGTTCATGCACTGCACTTTAATCAGTCACTCGCTAGGCGCTTGTAGAGTTGTCACGTGTTGTGTTGATTTAAAAAAAATCTCTTGATAAAAATATGCCGTCTTGTGTACTTAGATATTGCACAAATAATTCAAGAAATGTCAGTAAAAACCAAGGAATTACTTTTCATCGGTTAATAAGATACTTATTCAATAAAAAAGTATTATAAATTAATAATAAAACAAATTATTCCTAAGACGCCATCTCGTGTCACTGAATATAGATTATGAAATTAATATGTTCAGATGCGACATTTCCGTGGGTACTTAAGTATAGGACGAATATATTATTATACACATTTTTTTTATAGAAACATATATAAGTTATTATGATTTGGCAAAAATTTCCATGTTTAAATCCGCTTATTATTCTTTTATTTTATTTTTAAGTTTCCACATCAAAGTCAAAGTGGAATAAATTCGTCCATTTTTAACTCTCGCGTGCCCAGCATTTATGAACGATTATTTACAACATTTATGATTGTAATTTAAATAAATATATTTGCAATTTAAATTTTATGTTAATAAGTTTTGTTAAACATACATTTAGTACGTTTTTTTTATTTGACATAGATACCTTTTAAAATATTCAGATAAAAATATCATTAAAATGTAATTCTGACATAATATTATGTAATATTATATTAAATTAGCACATATACAAAATAAAAAACAATTTAAAAAATTGTACTCGATATAATTAACAATACAATATAAATAAACAATTATTACATACTGACCATTCTACTTACGTATAATCTATAATAACAAAAACTGACCGCGCAAGCGCAATGCGCGTTTATACCATATACCATATACGGGTACCGACACTCGCAAAGTAAACATTTCACGTACATTGTCCGTAAATAATTATTGAAAAGTGGTGTCTAAAGTGATCTGATGTGTTTACGACGTGTACTGGAATAAAGCTCCTTAAGTGACCTATCTTTTGGTATAATAACATCGCAAAAATATCAAAAAACGAGTGAGTATTAAGCTAAATCATTAAATCGTAAAAATTATAATTTTTGCACACTGCACTACCCCGACCTACGACAACCCGCAGAGTGCCCGCTCCTGTGACGTACCTATTGTGTTGCTGTGACTACTGGCCGCTCCTTGTCAAAAGACCGCCAAAGCCGTGTCGCCCCTGCGTTGTATTGCATTGCTCTTATATTGTGTAAGGCGCTGAGTAACTTTAACAAGCACCGATATGGATGTTAACGTTATTTGTGGTGGCTGCAAGGCGAGTATTAATGATAAATACTTCATAAGCTGTCAAGGATGCAAGCAAATGTATGACCTTGAGTGTGCAAATCTCTCGCCGAAACGATTGAAGAAGATAAATGCTGGGAATAAACGCGAATGGCGATGTTTGGAATGCAAAAGTAAGAAACCAAAATCAGATAACACTAACACGCCAGTGCGACCGTCCGTCCAATATGTACCAGCTGCGCCTGATGATGAAACCAACACTGAATGCTGCTCGGACAGCAACATAACACTGCGGAAGAAGCCAAATTATTTATCTGATAGTGAGCTGAAGGAGCTTTTTAAAGCTGAGAGGGCAGAGACAAGGGTTATTGTTGAGGCTTCGTCTAAGGGATTATCCGAACAACTCAAAGGCATGACTGTACAATTTAGTAGTTTTCAAGATTCTATGACCTACATAAACTGTCAATACGAAGATCTGAAAAAGGAAATTACTGACCTTAAAAAGCTGCTCAATTCTACTTCACAAGAACTGAGGTCTGTGAAAGAGGAGAATAATATGCTTAAAGAAAGTCTTACTACTTGCACTACCCGTGTTAAAGAGTTAGAGGCGGAGAACCGAAAACAGCAACAATGGCAGAGATTTCAAAACCTTGAACTTGTCAACATACCTGAAAACAAGGATGAGGAGTTACTAAACATTGTGCTAAAAACAGCGAATCACGTCGGTGCTGCCATCCAACCCACAGACATAGAATTCGCCCATAGAGTACAACCGAGGCGTAACGCAGGTGCTCAAAGAGCACGTCCAATAATCGTCAGATTCAGACAGCGTTCTATTAAGGACCGAGTGATCGCAGCAGCACGTAAACATCGCAACATGACCACCAGAGATATCGGGATGGGAGGTGAAGAGAACAGAATCTACATCAATGAACATCTCATTAAAGAAAATAAAATGTTGTTGGGTTCTTGTAGGCAAAAGGCTAGAGAGACAGGGTACAAGTGGACAAAAAACTGCCGAATTTATGTCAGAAGAAACGACACCTCGACTCCATTTGCGATAGACTCAACAAGCGATCTTGGAAAGATATTGTAATTAAGTGCCTTGCTCTCTGCTCTTACACTTCTTATACACCAGTGGACACTTTAACACACAACATACGTAAATACACATACTTTATTAAACCTACTTACACTCGCGCTCACATTATACACTACATATATATATCACGTACCTTAGAAACAATTGTATACTATCCTAGCCTCTTATCCTTACTGCACGTACAAGTACATCCAATGCACAATGTCATATCCATCACTCAAATTCTGTGTAACACCTATGTACCTTTAAAACCATTCATTCATCATTGTGCGGTTCAATTGATTTTGACACCACCATATAACAAACTGCAATTATATACGTCTTACCTATATGTTTCAACACACCCAATTCAATCAAGATGAATAACAATAATATGAAGGAAATTAAACTATTCTATCAAAACGTGAGAGGACTACGAACCAAAACAGATGAATTTTTTAAAAACGTATTATTACAGGACTCCGATATAATTATGATAACTGAAACATGGCTCTGCGATAGCATTTTTGATGCTGAGCTGTGTGATAACAGATTTACAGTCTTTCGTCGGGACAGAGGCTCGTTGGGGGGTGGTGTAATGATTATGTATGCTTCGAATTTACAGGCACGCGCCAGACCCGAGTGGCATTGTAGTGGTCTGGAGTCTGTGTGGGTAACTATTCCTGCTAGAGCTATCAAATCCAGGCATGATTTGCATATTGCTACAGTTTATATCCCACCCAATGATCAAATTCCATCAAGATTGCACATATTTATGAATCAACTATCTGAAGTTAAAAGCCAAAACTGCAGTGATCACTTTATAATAGCGGGTGACTTTAACCTTCCTATCATTGACTGGCAATATAGGAAACCAATAATTCTGAGGAAGGGCTCTATCGAGCTTCAGAATGCTGCATCGAGTTTTGTCACTCAGTCTTTCTTTCTTGGTTTGTCACAGTTTAATAATTACACTAATAACTGTAATAATACGTTGGATCTAATTTACTCTGATTCGTTCGTCACCATAAAGAAATCTACGAGGCCGTTAGTAAAGGAAGATCCTCTACATCCGACTCTTTCTATTGTAGCTTCCGATATTCTAGTCCCTCCAATTAAACCTCAATCCCGCACTAAATATCAATATAAACGAGCTGACTTTGATAGCATCAACGAATATCTTAGAAATCAGGACTGGAGTTTTTTACTTGAAAATAGTAACATAGAACACATGTTGACGAAATTTTACTCGATTTTAAATAATTTAATACAAACATTCGTACCACAAGTTCGGTGCCCAAGTACCTACATTTACCCAGTTTGGTATAATAAAGCATTAATAAAACTAATTAAAGAAAAAGATAGGACTCATGTAAATTGGAAGCGTCATAGAAACCCGATTGATTATGCACATTTTAGCTATCTCAGACGAAATATTAAGAAACTGCAGACCGAATGCTATCAATCGTTCATTGTTTTCTCGGAACAAAGAATTAAGACTAATCCAAAATATTTTTGGTCTTATGTAAAGTCCAAGAGAAAAGTAGGATCCTCTTATCCCCAACAAATGACCTTTGATCAAAATGCGTTAAATGCACCATCGGATATTTGTTTCGCATTCAGCAACTTTTTTGAGAGAAACTTTCGTGAACCAGCGAATCAATACCCAGCTAACTCAACAAATGAAACTCCCAGATCTGATACTCTACATGACATTAATGTTACTGAAGAGTATACTTATGAACTGCTTAAAAATCTTGACGTCAAAAAGGGAGCTGGTTGCGATGGTATTCCACCGGTATTTTTCGTTCAATGTGCTAAATCTCTATCGAGTCCTGTATCATTGATCTTCAACAGGTGCCTTCAAGATGGATATTTTCCTAATATCTGGAAAAAGGCCCATATAGTGCCAATTCATAAAAAAGGATCGAGGACTGCTGTTGAAAATTACCGACCGATATCTATCCTCAACGTGTTGAGCAAAGTGTTCGAGAGGGTCGTACATAAATTTATCTATCCTGTAATATCGGTCTCAATACCAATAGAGCAGCATGGTTTCATGAAGGGTCGGTCCACAGCTACCAATCTGGCAGTATTTATTGATTACGTATTAAGTAACATAGATGGTAGGTCTCAGGTTGATGTGATTTACACGGATTTTGAGAAGGCGTTTGACCGTGTGGATCACATTATTCTTTTACGTAAACTTTATGAACTTGGTATTCGGGGTAGCTTGCTTAGATGGATGGAATCTTATTTACGTAATCGATCTCAAGCTGTCGTCATAGGAGGATTTTGCTCAGATTTTATTGCAATACCTTCAGGCGTCCCACAGGGATCCATTCTGGGACCACTTCTGTATGCAACATATTTGTACGACGTAGGTGCTTGCTTCGAACATGCTCAATTTCTTATGTACGCTGATGATACCAAAATATTTATGAAAATTAAAAACGATATGGATTGTACTGGCCTACAAACTGATCTTAACCGTCTAGAACAATATTATACTGATAATCGAATTGGTATAAATATAAATAAATGTTCATTTATTTCGTTTACTCGCAAGAAACATCCGATCAATTTTGAATATTATATTAATAATGTTAAAATTGCAAAATCGACTTGTGTTAGGGATCTTGGTGTTCACATTGACTGCAAGTTGACATTTTCTGATCATACAGAAATGATTAAAAACAAAGCGTACAGAAGCCTGGGTTTCGTATTGCGTGTTAGTCGTCCCTTCTCAGACATAGGTTGCCTAAAAGTACTGTATTACACTTATGTTAGGAGCATCTTAGAATACTGTAGCATAATTTGGAACCCTCAGTATATCATTTGTATTCAAGATTTAGAAAAAATGCAAGAAAAGTTCATAAAACATTTAAATTATCGGTCGCATTGCCATTTCAAAAATTATGATGAATCCTGCCGTTATCATAATCTTACGACTCTCAAAAATAGGCGTGTACTTGCTGACATGTCCTTTTTACACGGAATATGCAACGGATATATAGATAGCCCTGAACTATCAACCAAAATACTGAGTTTCTGCGCTCCGAAAGTTAGAACGAGACACACAAAATTATTTGCTGTAAAACGATCAAAAACAAATTACGCACAAAACGCATTGGTCAGTCGATTGCATAGAACTTTTAACAACCAATTTAATACTACTGATATTTTTCATAGCAGTAGGTATCTGTTTAAGAGGGAAGTTCTTGAAGTACTTGAAGGAAATAGTTAATATGTATATTGCACACACACACACACACACACACACACGCGCACACACACACACACACACACACACACACACACACACACACACACACACACACACACACACACACACACACACACACACACACACACACACACATACACACACACACACACACACACACACACACACACACACACACACAAACATACACACACGCGCGCGCGCGTACACGGATACACAGATCAGAGAGAGAGAGACGCACCATTTTTAATTTTTGGTTTCTAAAATAGTATGTTTTGTAGCTCAAACTTATTGATTGTCGATCGATTAATATAAGTCAAAAAATGTATAAAGTAGATCCGTTATTGGCTGTTAGTTTATTTCTTAAGTTTTATATACGTTGTAATTAGAGCTGTGGATCTTGTAATAAATAAATAAATAAATAAATACCAACTGCGCATGCGCGACTCTACTATTACCGCGCATGCGCGAAGACATACGAGTAGTGCACAATTTTTGTTTGGAATAGCTTCTCTAGTACGTAGTACATTATAACTCAATGTGAGCAAGTAGAATAGTCAAAATTTACTAAATTTCAGAACTTGGGAGGAACTTAGTTGTTGCGGAAATGTAGAAAACATATTTAATTATTTGAATTGAATAAATAGACAAATAAAAAAAATCAAATAGGTTTATTATTTAAAATAAAAACAAAAAATAATCTAACAAAAGCCAAAAATATTACAGACTTTTCGTGAGTAACTGTCATTTTCGTGGAGCGATATTAGGATGTTCTAAGAGCACATTTGGTTGAGTGCCCCGAATGAAAAGATGCAAGTTTTTGTAATAGATGTCTGCAGATAGTTCTTCAGGTCCAACTTCTGTATCTTCTTTTGATTGGGTGACAGCTTTATCGACTTCAGTATGGACACGTTTGTCAATCTCCTGCAAAGTAAGGAATTATTTACAAAGCTTAATTTAAGACATTCTAAAAAATTATCAGTTAGGATATATATACCGATTTGTTGACTTAAATGTGTACCAATCCTTTTAAATTAAAGTAAGTAAAAGTATTATATTTTACTTTTACTTACTTTAATTTATAATATATAACTATTAGGCCACATCTGTTTCTTTCGAAAATACTTCTGTCGATTTCAAACCTACAAAAAACATAGCCATAACCCTGCGTACGTTTAAATAACGCCGAAAATATACTCAACTTATGTGAAAACATACAATCACACAAATCATCAATTTCACCTGAAATGATTTGCATTCAATAACATGGTTTTAAGTAGGTGTGGGTTTGTGTTCTTAAATTGGGTTTGAAATCGTTGTGGCGTCTCTTGAAATATATGTACGTAGTTTCCTGTCTATCTTTCTTTGTATGTCAGATGTCGAACAATATATTGAAAAATACTACATAAAATAGTATTGCGGCTGACCTTAAGCTGGTCTGCAGTCACCAATTCCTTACTGGTAATTTTTCTCTTAAACGCTTTGATAGGGTCTCGCTTTTCTCGTATAGCTTTAACTTCGTCACGAGTTCGATATGACGTTCCTGGGTCTGACATCGAATGACCCATGTAACGATAGGTTTCCATCTCTACTACTAAAGGACCTAAAATTGAAAAGTCTCATCACTTATATTATGATACAATACACCAGTGACTCGCCCTAGCTTCACACGGACGCGATTTGGCAGTGTGATACTATCTTTCAATGATTTTATAATTACGCAAACATTACTCTACTCATGTAAATTTGTAAAATATGCATTTTACTAAAGGATAGTAAATATGTATAATTTCTAAATAATGTTTAAATTATTGCAGAAATCTCATGAAAATATTCAAAGTACCCAGTTTTAATGTTTGTGTCACCTTCCATTTACTGAGGATATTGTATAATTATTGTGGCGTTTTGCCCTAGAGGACCTTAGCACTTTTATGCTCAACGCCCTCAGTAATGTTCCCCAACAAACAGGTCTTAATATGGACAAAACAAAAATCATGTCTAATCTACCGTAACGTAACGTTCGAAGTTGTTGACGAGTGCGTGAACCCGGGACAAAATTTCCAATTAGATAAGTCCAGTTTCGACCAAGGAATCGAATGAAGAAACAACACGACGAGCTTGTGTTTGGAAAATTGCGACAAATGTTTGTTGTCCGATACTCCTCAGAACTTTAGGACAAAATTGTACATTGTCCTTCAGTACAAACCAAAATTGATATTACCAAAAATCACTCAGCGCGTGAAAAGCGCTATGCTTGGAATTCGTCTGTGCGATAAATTCCGTGACGAGGATATCTGCAGAAAAACAAAAGTAACTGATATAACCTAACGGATCAGTAAGCTAATGTGGCAATGGGCTGGCCGTATAGTCTAAAGAACCAACCATCGATGAGGAAAGAAAGTTTCTCGAGTGGCAACCTTGTACTGGCAAGCGAGTGTTGGGCAATCCCCCCACTAAATGAAATGACGCCCCTGAAACATGCATAGTCTATGGATGTGGGTAGCTCAGGAACGTACCTTTCCGTTAGACCTATTTGTTTATTTAACAGTTTATGTACACACATACTTCGATAGGAAAATGGTAAAAACAAAATTATGTACAAAGGCACTGCTTACTCCATAATGAAATTTCTGCCAGTAGGGGCCTATTGAAGGATAGTTGAAGGAAATAGAGGTAGTCAAAGTGTGCACTTTATTAAAATGTACACATATATATATATATATATATATATATATATATATATATATATATATATATATATATATATATATATATATATATATATATATATATAAATATATATATATATATATATAGTACAAATATAATATATTATAACAACAAAAAATATAATTCAATATATTATATTTTTAATGTTACATATATGAATAGGTACCTACACATCACGAATTAATAATTATGGTGTGAATGATAGTGCCTATGTTCAGACAGTGAACTTAACAGTATGATGGGCTTTAGTGATAATGATAGTGATAACGAATAAAATTACAGCCTATATACGTTCGATTCCTCTCATAATTGCAATTAATTCAATTCCATTGATACTGGCGGAGATCGAACTCGGGTTGCTCGCGTACTGTGAAACAGCGTGTATACAGGGACCGCTTAGCCCCTGAGGTACCACAACTTTTTCATTTTGTACTGGCAGATTTGTAAGCTTAGAGCAGATAGATATTCTTGTATTGGACTTGGAGCCACTTCTCATCATCAGTGTTTTAAATTGTGTTCTGTGGTTTGGGATGGACTTTCCACAATGAGTACTGAGTTTTTAAACTTTTTTAAAAAAAATTGAAAGAGTTAACAATTCAAAGCTAAATTTAGGAATAATTGAAGAAGATCTAAATTCTTTTTGCGCTCGTATGATACACGATCTGACACGATCGGAGAGAGAATAGGTGCATCACCAATGGGTTAACGGCAAGAGAACAAAACAGCTCCAACTTCCTGACTCCGGACTGCTTTTGAGATGTTCTGAACGTGTTTTTTTGGCCATATCTAGACTAGTCAAGCCTTCGACCACTAAACCAAAGAGTCAGGTAACGAAATAATCTAATCAGTGATGACAATTTATTTAATATATCTATCCTTCGTGAATAATTGGGTCACTTTCAAAATAATTATAATTTTTAACGTCCATTATAGTTATTTTAATATCAAGGCATAATTAACTAGGTACTTGAGAATACTCTCATAAACAGATTGTAAATACCTGTTTAAATAAAATAAAAAAACAATAAAATCATAAATCTTAATAAATTAATAATAATAAAAATGTTAATTAATTTGCAACCTTCCGCTAACTAAATACAATGATGTGTCTTACCTGGATTGAAGAGCACCTCCCGCCCTCCCTCAATTGCGTACACTAACTCCGTCACCACTAGTCCCAGCACCACTACTCCCGGCACCACTACTTCCAACACCGCTATTCCAGGTAAGATACATCATCGACGATAATACGACACGTGTTTCGCCTCTACACGAGGCATCCTCAGGTGATATAGACTCTACGGCGGCTGACCGCTTAGTGAAATTCACGTCACCACTGTATAATTCACAAGGAGTTTTCTTCCGCGTACGACCTCTCTGTGGAATATTTCATTTTTTTCGTAGATTTTTCCGGACCGATACGACCTAGGGACCTTCAAGAAAAGAGCTTACTCCTTTCTAAAGGCCGACAACGCACCTGCAATTCCCCTGGTGTTGCGGTTGATCATGGGCGGCGGTAGTCACTTAACATCAAGTGAGCCGCATGCTCGTTTGCCTCCTCTTCTATAAAAAAAAATTATACTAATATACCATTACTAATACATTAATTTAAAACTTTTATTTCATTATTCCAAGAGAATTAGGGTAAACAATTTATAGGAACTACATCATTTACAGCATATTATTTTATTTATGTTTATAAATATAATGTAATGAACAATAAGTTATTAAATAAACGTTATCTTTTAGGGTTTCTTTACATTTTATATCAAGCCATTTTGAATAGAATAGAGAAAAATAATATTTTACTTATTATCATTACTTCTAATTTTGTTTAAAACGTATCTGATTAGAAACTAGCCCAAATAACTCCCTTCTGTTACTTTTCTGTTACAAAGCGAAATATTTTTCCTAACTGTTTCATATCTGTAATTTACAATTATTTTTAAAATGACAAAATTAATGGTCTTCATATTGTACCAACCAACCAACCATCGATGAGGAAAGAAAGTTTCTCGAGTGGCAACCTTGTACTGGCAAGCGAGTGTTGGGCAATCCCCCCACTAAATGAAATGACGCCCCTGAAACATGCATAGTCTATGGATGTGGGTAGCTCAGGAACGTACCTTTCCGTTAGACCTATTTGTTTATTTAACAGTTTATGTACACACATACTTCGATAGGAAAATGGTAAAAACAAAATTATGTACAAAGGCACTGCTTACTCCATAATGAAATTTCTGCCAGTAGGGGCCTATTGAAGGATAGTTGAAGGAAATAGAGGTAGTCAAAGTGTGCACTTTATTAAAATGTACACATATATATATATATATATATATATATATATATATATATATATATATATATATATATATATATATACATATATAGTACAAATATAATATATTATAACAACAAAAAATATAATTCAATATATTATATTTTTAATGTTACATATATGAATAGGTACCTACACATCACGAATTAATAATTATGGTGTGAATGATAGTGCCTATGTTCAGACAGTGAACTTAACAGTATGATGGGCTTTAGTGATAATGATAGTGATAACGAATAAAATTACAGCCTATATACGTTCGATTCCTCTCATAATTGCAATTAATTCAATTCCATTGATACTGGCGGAGATCGAACTCGGGTTGCTCGCGTACTGTGAAACAGCGTGTATACAGGGACCGCTTAGCCCCTGAGGTACCACAACTTTTTCATTTTGTACTGGCAGATTTGTAAGCTTAGAGCAGATAGATATTCTTGTATTGGACTTGGAGCCACTTCTCATCATCAGTGTTTTAAATTGTGTTCTGTGGTTTGGGATGGACTTTCCACAATGAGTACTGAGTTTTTAAACTTTTTTAAAAAAAATTGAAAGAGTTAACAATTCAAAGCTAAATTTAGGAATAATTGAAGAAGATCTAAATTCTTTTTGCGCTCGTATGATACACGATCTGACACGATCGGAGAGAGAATAGGTGCATCACCAATGGGTTAACGGCAAGAGAACAAAACAGCTCCAACTTCCTGACTCCGGACTGCTTTTGAGATGTTCTGAACGTGTTTTTTTGGCCATATCTAGACTAGTCAAGCCTTCGACCACTAAACCAAAGAGTCAGGTAACGAAATAATCTAATCAGTGATGACAATTTATTTAATATATCTATCCTTCGTGAATAATTGGGTCACTTTCAAAATAATTATAATTTTTAACGTCCATTATAGTTATTTTAATATCAAGGCATAATTAACTAGGTACTTGAGAATACTCTCATAAACAGATTGTAAATACCTGTTTAAATAAAATAAAAAAACAATAAAATCATAAATCTTAATAAATTAATAATAATAAAAATGTTAATTAATTTGCAACCTTCCGCTAACTAAATACAATGATGTGTCTTACCTGGATTGAAGAGCACCTCCCGCCCTCCCTCAATTGCGTACACTAACTCCGTCACCACTAGTCCCAGCACCACTACTCCCGGCACCACTACTTCCAACACCGCTATTCCAGGTAAGATACATCATCGACGATAATACGACACGTGTTTCGCCTCTACACGAGGCATCCTCAGGTGATATAGACTCTACGGCGGCTGACCGCTTAGTGAAATTCACGTCACCACTGTATAATTCACAAGGAGTTTTCTTCCGCGTACGACCTCTCTGTGGAATATTTCATTTTTTTCGTAGATTTTTCCGGACCGATACGACCTAGGGACCTTCAAGAAAAGAGCTTACTCCTTTCTAAAGGCCGACAACGCACCTGCAATTCCCCTGGTGTTGCGGTTGATCATGGGCGGCGGTAGTCACTTAACATCAAGTGAGCCGCATGCTCGTTTGCCTCCTCTTCTATAAAAAAAAATTATACTAATATACCATTACTAATACATTAATTTAAAACTTTTATTTCATTATTCCAAGAGAATTAGGGTAAACAATTTATAGGAACTACATCATTTACAGCATATTATTTTATTTATGTTTATAAATATAATGTAATGAACAATAAGTTATTAAATAAACGTTATCTTTTAGGGTTTCTTTACATTTTATATCAAGCCATTTTGAATAGAATAGAGAAAAATAATATTTTACTTATTATCATTACTTCTAATTTTGTTTAAAACGTATCTGATTAGAAACTAGCCCAAATAACTCCCTTCTGTTACTTTTCTGTTACAAAGCGAAATATTTTTCCTAACTGTTTCATATCTGTAATTTACAATTATTTTTAAAATGACAAAATTAATGGTCTTCATATTGTAATGACACGAAACTCGCAAAATTAACCCGACCTCAAGATTACCTATAATATATATATATATATATATATATATATATATATATATATATATATATATATATATATATATATATATATATATTGACTGGCCTGTTGGTCTAGTGGTTAGTGACCCTGACTGCTATGCCGGAGGTCGTGGGTTCGATTCCCACCCAGGACAAATGTTTGTGTGATGAGCACGATCGTTGTTCTGTGTCTGGGTGTAATTTATCTATAATATTTATGTATTTAGATATATATAAGTATGTTTATCAGTTGTCTAGTACCCATAACACAAGCTCTGCTTAGCTTGGGACTAGATGGCGTTGTGTGATAGTTGTGGAATATTATTATTATTATTATTAAATATATATATATATATATATATATATATATATATATATATATATATATATATATATATATATATATATATATATACCTGAAATATTTACTATATAAATGTGGGTAATGATATGAATTAGCAATAAATAGTGTTAGCATTACAAACCTTGGCCACTAGTGCAATAGTCGATACTGAAGCGAGTTGCTTCTCTGCTGGCAAGGACATTCATGCCATCTACCCAGATGCCAGGAATATAATCACCACGCTTATAGTACTCTGTGCTAGCAGACGATCGCTCGGCCTTTGTACCCATACCTATGTTTAGGATCATAATTGGCCAATGTTAATTGTTTTTATTTGACTGAATTTTAATATTTGTGAAAGAAGGCGCAAACTCAACCTAACCGTATAGAGATAGTGTAAGAATGTCCAAAACTCTGTTATCCCAAATATAAATAAGGCAGCAGCATCGTTATAATAAAAATGCAATATAGTACGCAGGTCACCAATAAGTTTTCAGATGCTCGAAATTTAAAAATGGAATGCACCTGTGTTATATGTTTCGAAAAAGCAAATTTATTTAAAAATAGAACTCCATAAGGCAATTGCTCAATATAATAAAAAAAACAAAGTTCTATTAATTTTCCTGGAACGCTTCCCGCGCTTTTCATTTTAAACGATAGATTTTAACCGTGAATATTTGCGCGCCATCTATTATCATTTTAAATTTGGTATAAAGGAACAGTTAAGTTTACAACGGTTGCAATTAGCATTAGCGAACTCAGCTCCATCACACATCAATTTTTAGGTGGTTTGCTGAATTCAAAAGGTTAAAATTAACCTTAAATATGACCAAAGAACCCCGCAAACAGCAGTAACGGCAGAAAATGTATGGACTACTGAAATGTTGGTACGAGAAGACCCACGAATCACATATACGGAAATCGAAAAGATTATAGGCATTAGTTCGGGGAGCATTCATACCATCCTACTTCAACATCTTGGAGTGAGGAAGCGAAAAACAGACTCGTGCATCTAGGCGTGTTTCAGAAATCGTTACTGGTGACGAGACATGGATCTATCAATATGATCCTGATAATAAAAGGCAATCATCGGTATGGTAGACCCATACCGATGATTGCCTTTTATTAAGGACAAAAGCTTTATTAAGCTCAAAAGGACAGTAACCGACAAAAGTGCAAAGGCCTCGCAACGTCGGCAAAAAAATGGTGGCTAGTTTTTTTTTGCGGAGTGGACATTTGTCGACGTCAATGCTGGAAAATTGTAGGTCAGTCAACTCTGAATGGTATACTACAGTTGCATTACCCAAAGCAATTATGTGGGGGAGAGAAGACCAAAAACCGAGCTTCGGGGAATCATGCTACATCACGATAACGCCTCTTCATATACCTCCCTTAGAACAAAAGCATGCAAGCAAGTCACCCACCATACAGCCGTGACCTAGCTCCTTGTGATTTCTATTTGTTCCCAAGAGTCAAAGAAAAAATAAAAGGCAAGTTTTTTTCAAGCGCCGAAGAAGTCGTGACTGCCTACGAAGAAGCGATTTCCGACCTGTCAGATCAAGACTGGCAAAAGTGTTTTCAGAGTTGGTTTAGGCGAATGGAACTTTGTATAGAGCATGATGGAGAATATTTTGAAAAGATGTAAAATAAACATTAATAGTATCTAGAATACTTTTTGTATATCTCAAAACTTATTGAGTGTCCTACGTATAAAACTGTGGTTGGCAACCTGCCAGCCAAGCGTGGAAAGCTATAATGGATGGATGGGAGGAAGTTAACAGTGGTAGAGCCATGCGGCAGCTTTGCTGTTGCACGTATGGGCCGGCTCAAACCGGGGTGGTACCACGACCTCACAGAATACCGGCGTGAAGTGGAAGCTCTGCTTCCGCGTTTCGTCTGGTGAGTGCAGGTGGCCGGAGGCCCAAATCCCCCCCCCCCATCAACATGGTAGCGGAATTAAATAAAGATAGACTACCCCAGGAGGGTACCAGCACCCCTGGAGAATCCCTCGCTGAGCATCCACGACCATGTTTCTCCACTTCTGAGCGTGGGTGCTCAGGCTGCCCCGCGTATTCTGGGGGGGGCGAAATTCCGCTCAAGACTACAACTGCTCGGGGCAAACGGAGCAACAAGACTAAGGCGACCCCTGCCACGCTGTCCGTGAATTTCTGCAATATCAGGGGACTTCACTCTAACCTAAACGCCGTCCACTACCATCTCGAGACGACGAGGCCGGCTCTGCTCTTTCTGACCGAGACGCAGGTGTCCTCTCCGGCTGATGTCTCGTATCTCTCCTACCCAGGGTAAAGACTGGAACACTCCTTTGTGCCTCGGGCTGGAGTTTGCGTTTACGTCAGAGAGGACATCTGTTCTCGACGCCTCGGCAGACTTGAAGGTTCGGACCTGTCCATCCTTTGGCTACGCGTAGACAGCGACGACCATCCGCGCGTCTACGGGTGCCTCTATAGGTCCCATAGCGGTAATGCCGAAACAGACCGACTCTTCGACCACGTCCAAATGGCTGCAGATTCGTTGCTACAGCAGATCCCCTCCGCAGAGATCGTGATCCTCGGCGACTTTAACGCCCATCACGCCGAATGGCTTGGTTCACGTTTAACCGATCATGCGGGGAGATCTGTTCATGATTTTGCCTTGGCATATGGTCTGACACAACTGGTTACTTCGCCTACGCGGATTCCAGATGTGGAGGATCATGCACCTTCCCTGTTGGACCTTCTGCTGACCTCTCACCCGGACGGATATCAGATTTCCGTCGACGCCCCTTTAGGCTCCTCGGACCATTGTCTGGTCCGGAGTGTTGTGCCACTCACGCTGAAATCGGGGTTGCATTCTGCAGGCTGCCGCCGTGTTTGGCACTATAGGTCAGCCGATTGGGATGGGATGCGGTCTTTCTTTGCATCCTACCCTTGGGGGCGGGTTTGCTTCTCGCCGGATGATCCCAACGTTGTTGCGGATTCTGTTACTGATGTGGTACTTCAGGGTATGGAACTTTTTATTCCTTCCTCTGTGGTGCCCATTGGAGGCAAATCTCAGCCATGGTTTGGTCGCTCCTGTAAAATAGCATCATGCTATAAGCAGGAGTGCTATCAAGCCTGGGTTGATGCATCAGCGTCCAGCAGAATTGGCGAGAAACTAGTTCGCCTTCCTTCTGGAACCCGTGCATTCTGGTCTCTCGCCAAGGCTGTCCAGGGGAATTTCTGTCAGCCATCTCTTCCATCTCTGCACAGGGAGGACGACTCACTGGCCCATACTGCAAAGGAGAAAGCCGATCTTCTAGGCTCCTTCTTTGCGTCTAACTCGACTCTCGATGACGGGTGGAGTACGCCGCCGACCATCCCGCGGTGTGAGTGCTCCATGCCGGAAGTGCAGTTCACACAGCGCTCGGTTCGCAAAGCACTCCTCTCCCTGGACATCCACAAGTCGAGTGGGCCTGACGGAATCCCCCCAATTGTGCTGAGGACGTGTGCTCCAGAGTTGGCACCGGTTTTAACGCGTCTTTTCCGGTACTCCTACTCCCTAGGCGTAGTCCCAAAATCATGGAAGACGGCTTTCGTCCACCCGATCCCTAAAAAAGGCGACCGCTCAGACCCGTCCAACTACCGGCCAATCGCCATCACCTCCTTGTTCTCCAAAACAATGGAATCCATTGTAAACTGCCAGCTCATGAGGTACCTTGAGGATCACCAGCTGATTAGTGACTGCCAATACGGTTTTCGCCGTGGTCGGTCAGCTGGTGATCTTCTGGTCTACCTCACTCACAGATGGGCGGAGGCAGTAGAGTTCAAGGGGGAGGCATTGGCTGTTAGTTTGGACATTGCGAAGGCCTTCGATCGGGTTTGGCACAAAGCGCTTCTTTCGAAGCTCCCTTCCTATGGGCTTCCCGAGAAATTGTGCGATTAGATCACCAGCTTTCTTGCAGATCGGAGCATCGAGGTCGTTGTAGACGGTGCAAGCTCCGATTGCAAGCCTATTAATGCTGGTGTTCCACAGGGCTGCGTGCTATCGCCAACGCTGTTTCTTCTGCATATCAATGATATGTTGCATACCCGTAACATTCATTGCTATGCAGATGACAGCACTGGTGATGCTCTTTACACCGGCCGAGCCAATATTTCTCGGGAAAACGTCTCCGAGTGCCGGGACAAACTTGTGTCTGAAGTCGAGTCTTTGCTGAACAGAGTCTCGGATTGGGGACGACTAAATCTAGTCCAGTTTAACCCCCAGAAGACACAAGTTTGCGCGTTAACCGCTAAAAAGAACCCCTTTGTCGTATCCCCTCAGTTTCAAGGCACTCCCCTTGTTGCCTCAGCCAGTATCGGAATCCTCGGCGTCGACATATCGAGTGACGTGCAGTTTCGTGGTCACTTGGAAGGGAAGGCCAAATTGGCCTCTAAAAAGCTTGGCGTGCTCAGCAGAGCGGGACAGTATTTCATGCCGGCACACCGCCTGCAACTTTACAAGGCGCAGGTTCGGCCGCACATGGAATACTGTTCCCATCTCTGGGCTGGGGCTCCCCAGTACCAGCTCCTTCCACTTGACCGCATCCAGCGCAGAGCGGCTCGAATCGTCGACGACCGAGTGCTTTCCGATCGGCTCGATTCACTGGCGTTGCGAAGAGATGTTGCATCTCTTTGCGTATTTTATCGCATCTATCACGGGGAGTGCTCTGAGGAATTGTTCGGATTAATCCCAGCCGCCAAATTTCGTGAACGCACGACACGGCAAACGTCCCGATACCATCCACACCATCTGGATGCTTGGCGGTCCACCACTGTACGTTTCACAAGGAGTTTTCTTCCACGTACAACCTCTCTGTGGAATAGTTTATCACCGGCGATTTTTCCGGACCGATACGACCTGGGGACCTTCAAGAAAAGAGCTTACTCCTTTCTAAAGGGCCGGCAACGCACCCGCAATTCTCCTGGTGTTGCGGTTGATCATGGGCGGCGGTAGTCACTTAACATCAGGTGAGCCGCATGCTCGTTTGCCCCCTCTTCTATAAAAAAAAAAAAAAGTTTCTAGATTAAATCTAAATATAGTTAGAGAGGTTAGAGTTAGGATTAGCCCCTCAACCGTATCTTTCTAAATGGCGTCATTTCTAAGATGTCGCAACCGCAATGGCTTGCATTTATTGCCCGGCAGAAATAATTTACTTCTTTTTTATAGGATAGGGTGACATACGAGCACACAGTCCACCTGATGGTAAGTGTTTGCTGTGGCCCATTAACAACTTCATCTATCCTTGATTACGAATCAATTTGCAGATACGTTGTCACCCGTGAGCTAAGATGGAATGCCTCGTTTCCAGTCTCCGGTTCTCTACACTCACCATACGAAACACTAGCATTAAGCTTTTTTATTTATATATTTATCTTATTTTACGCATGTATTCTGTAAGAGCGTGGTCCTTCCCCGGTTGAGCCGACCTATTCGTGCTACAACTAAGTATAGGCTAAAGAAAGGTTATTTGGTGAGATAGGCAATTTGGTGGTAGACTTTTAAAAATCTTTCACGATGTTACATAAGCACGCAGTTACGCCAAATGATGCGTCACTGCGTCTCTTTCGCTCTTTCGGCAAACTGCTTGCATCATTTCGTGAACTGCGTGCATGTAGCTATCGTCGTGAAAGACTTTTAAATGCCCATCACCAAATTGCCTATCTTACCAAATAACCTTTCTTTACCATACTACTAATATAACTGCAGCATGGCTCTACCACGTAAAAAATAATTTCTAGTTTTCTTTAAATTTAAGGGTACACTATTATGGTTTATACAATAAAATATAATAATCATGTTTATCAATATATAATTCAAATCAAATTCATCTAAATTTATATATTATTCTTACATTAATGCTAAAAGCGAAGTGTAATAGTAATTAAAGTAGTATTTTTTTAAATGGCGGGAATTGAATCGCTGCAATGGATGACGGTTACTGACAATAGATATTTGACACATAGCCGGGATGGATGTTTTGACTGTTGAGCGGTTAGGGTAATCCCCTTGAACTGGTTCTCGACTTGATTTGGTATGGACTTAGTAGTCGCTAGCCGTATCCTGCCCGACGAGACTGTTCCGAGTGGATTTAACGAGCTAACTTCGGACGCGATTCGCTGGATTACGGCGGGTATCCTCTTCATAACCAAGATGGAATCGCAGCTACATACACCCGTGGAAGCAGAGGAGTATTCGTATAACGATACACCCACAGAAATCGTAATAATAAGACAATAGAAGTCGCATACACGCGTGCCCTTGTCGCCGCCTATATGGGTTGACGAACATAATTCATCATTTTGTGATTTAGTTGTGCAGGGAACGTCGTACGTGAATTTTTGTTATTTTAAATTTATAATGGTGCACTGCAGCATAATCAGTTGTAAAAACTCATCAAGGATGTGTAATTAAACTAATAAAGGCATAACATTTCATCAGTAAGTTGATTATTTACTAATTATCATTGTTTTAATTAATTTACATCTAGATGAATACTTTACTATGACATTTACCTTTGCAAACTCATTTATTACTTTTCGTATTGTACAATTAACATTGCTGCTTTTGTTTTACCGTTTTACGCTACACAGGCGATGTTGACAAACTCGCTAAGCAATGTAATGTGAAACATACGATATCATTGTGTATTGCGTATGTTTATAATACGGTATGATGTGGTGACATCGGTTTTGGTAGTAATCGAGCGCTAATTCATTTCCATTGTCTTATTATTACGATTTCTGTGGATGCACCGCTCTACTTACGCTCCGCGGTGGAAATTTGGTCTGCTGGTCTGGTGCTTCCGAGTGCTCACGCGTTCCTCTTTTCTTTTCCCCGTGGCGTCTACGTGACTAACTCGGGGTTAAGAATATCCGTTACACAATTGGAGTTGGACACCGTGTATAGTGCGCCTTATCTCAGAGAGAATAGGGCGCGGAGGCGTTGCTAAGACTACATAGGGTACTTAAACATTTCCCCGTGAGAGTTTTGTTCAAAAGATAATGAAATTGGATTTGTAAGCATTACATTGTAGTTCTAGGTTTCCCTTTTTTAATTCTAATTTCTTGTTAAGAAGATGACATTTAATACTTAGGTAAATAACTTATAGCCATCTATTTTCTACACAAAATATTAGTTTTACTCGCCGTACAGATTATTTTCACAAACAAACACGCAAGGCAGTTTCCAAAGTTTAGCTATGTTAAAAGCTTCATAAAGCTGACCCTGATTGGCTGCGCCGTCTCCGTATAAAACAAAACATATACCACCATCGCCTTTGTACTTGTGTGCTAATGCAAGACCAGCTCCCAATGGTATCTAAACAAGGTACGATTTAATTTTTAACGAGCAAGTAACTTAGGTTTGTTAAAGTTTAAAAGCTAAAAAACGTGTTGTTGTGGCGTTAAATAATCCACCACAAAATTATAACATTCCAGAAAAATCTTTTAGCATCTGGTAGACAGTGGCGATATAACTAACCATTTTTGGTTATCTGTCGTAAAATACCCAGACGGGTGATAGGGGGAAGCATCAAAAGGTAATTAAACACAGTGTGTCGTCACATCTAGTATGGCGACCGTCAATTCGCCAGCTAATGGTGAAGATTAAGGCAAATGTTCCCTGCAAGAGCCGTGGTAGCTCAGTGGTTAACGCTCGCTGTAAATATAACAGAACGCGAGTAACCCGGGTTCGATCCCCGCCGGCACCAATGAAATTGTTAATTGCAATTTTAAGTGCTGATTTACCACGTGCTCGGCGGTGAAGGAAAACATCGTGAGGAAACCGGCATGTCTGAGGAATAAGAAAAAAAAATATTTCGAAGACATGTGAAGTTCGTCAACACGCATTTGGGCAGCGCGACGGACACTTCCTTGCCCTAAACCCTCTCAGAAATGAGGGGAGGCCTGAGCCCAGCAGTGGGACGTATATAGGCTGTAACTTTACTTTACTTTTTTTCCTGCAATGGGAGAGGTTCGTGTCCAGCCATACTCTATTTAATAGTTGTAGTACTAGGTTGATGTAAAACAACAACAGTTGCGCCGTCTAGCATCTAAAGAGTCTATCATTCAAATGATTGTAAGTTTTTTTGTGAAAATAGTAAAAAAATTATTTCATCACCTGAGCACCTACGATTCCATTTCCGCCATAAAAGTTCTTACTATATAAATGCATTGAGCCGCCTTTGCCACGAGAACACCCGGATCTACGACCGGCGAGTTCAGACAGCATGCCTAAAACTCCACAGCCCATTAACTGAGTCCATCCGTGACAACGGTATGAGGTGATAGCTGTATCGACGTTTCGCATCATTGAATGTATACCTACAGCTACTGCTTCTTGACCTGAAAGGATATTAAATATTGCCGTAATACAAGTTTTGAAGGAATAAATAGATTGTACAAAAAGTACATTTGACTTAGTTTCATTTTGATGATTTAGTTTATATAAAAATTGTTTTAATATTAAATATTATTATTAGTGAATGCATAGAGAATCGAATGATAATAATGATGAAGAATGAAGAATGATAATAATGTTACATGAAATTTTAAGTAATAATAGTTTATTTCTTACCTAAGTACAAGTGACAAAAGCCACGAATTAATTTTTCTCTGTACATTTTACCAGCTGCCGTTTCCATTACTCTCAATATTACCATCCTTTCATAAAGTTTGAGGGCATCTTCAGAAGTTAACGTTACGGTGGTTTCCGGACCTTTATCCAATTTATGAAGTTTATATTGCTATGAAGCAAAAAAGAAATGTATTCAAAATTACATACCCAAAGTTTTGATGTATATTAAAAATATTTAAGTAGGTGGATAACAAGTAGTTTCGCTAAAACTGGCGATATACCTAATGCGGATATTAAAAAAAATTTATCATGTTCACACCAAATTGCATGATGATAAAGTCATATATTGATTGAAAAGTAGGGAAGGTGCGTATTTACGCGACCAGGTCTTTATACCAGGTATTTACTTGCAAGTACGCCGATCAAGTGCCGACCCAAAATACTTGCAAGACTTCAAAGTATTCGAATATTCTCGCTCTGTCGACACTCTACGCGATTCTGCTACTTATTTGTATTTTGTTACGGATCAATGTTCTATCAAGGTATATTTACTTTAAAGGATTGCAATTATTCTTTTGTAAATGGGATTGTGCTCTTTATTTGTATACAGTTACAGTTCAATATTCTATGCAAGTATTTTTCTTACAACAAGTCTTGAAAGTTGGAACTTTTAAGGTTTGGAAGTATTTTTTTTGTAAACGCGGTGGTGCTCTTTATTTGTATATGTTTACAGATCAATATTCTATGCAAGTATTTTTCTTACAACACGTCTTGAAAGTTTTAAACTTTTAAAGGTTTGGAAGTATTTATTTTGTAAACGCGAATGTATTCTTTATTTGTATGTAGTAACAGATCAATATTCTATTCAAGTATTTTTGTTCCATCAAGGCTTGAAAGTTTACTATTTTAACATATTTATGAGATTGCACTACTTATTTATATATTCTTACAGATTCCTGGTTTTTGGCGCTGGTAATTGAAGGTAGACGTACTTGCAAGCCCTGGTACTCGATTTTGTAAGTACGACCCATCTCTACTGAAAAGTCAGCAAACTAGTTATACCCTCGTAGAAAGCACATACCGTCAGGAAAATAAAAAAGTTTTAAACTATATAATAGTTTAACAAAGTGAACTTTAAGTAGGCAGCTGCTTAAAAATAAAACGTGACATCTACCTAGGGCTAAATATTCCCCAGAAACAATGACGTATTATATATAGACACGTCATGAACGAACATCGCGGCACTTAAAAACGGCGAAAATACTAGAACTACTTATACGCGTGAAGAAGGAGAAAGAAAATATGACACCGTACGGCGGGATGCCTGTTGCTTGACTACTAGCTGCATGCGCCGGCCGCCATTAGACAACGTCGTCGAATAAAATGAAATGAAAATAGGTAGTTTTGTGAACTTACGCATGAAATGACACAAAAAGCGTTAACTGTTTTAAAACTTAGACTAGAGAGTAACCCTGACAAGAAATTATATTGTATATTAGCGATAGATGAAATGAAAATAAAACAATTGACGGAGTACCAAGCAAGTTCTAAAAGACATTTTGGTTATATACATAAAATCCTTTGGCTACTAGCATATTATTCTGTCAATTGCTTAATTTTCGTTTCATCCATTACCAAGGTTCGTTTAATACTCAAAGGTTTAGGGCCAACGCGAATCGGTCGACAGTAGTGCGCGCGCAGGACAGAATTGCCTGTCACAAATATGTCTAGTTGCGTGGTAAAGGAATGCAAAAATTACGATACAAAGATTTAAAAAAAACATGGGATACCGTATCGTCGGTAAATAATCTTGTATTAGTTTTGTTACAATTAAATTATTATATAAACGCATTCTTAAAGTTTTATTTTATAGTTAGTTTAGTTACGCTACCAAGATTAGGCCAGGGTTGGATTCAGACCCCCAAAAATATTGTACATGTAAAATAAAATTATACTATTTTTTGTCTGACGTTTCATGTTTCTTTTTTCACATGTGCCGGGATTTTGGCGTCACGCGTCTATTTATCTATACGTTTCGTTTTTTGACGGTTTTATTTTTATTTCTGTGAAATTTTTGTCTAAAGAACTAACTAGTGTAAGTTAAATTTTGAATATTTGTACCTAATATATTTTATATTCAATACGGGTAAAACGAAAAGAGTACAAAAAAACCATATCTCCTTAATTGAATCTGAAAATCTGATCCATAAAATATTTTGAAATTCTGTTTTCAAACCGATTGCTTCTGGAGCATATAGTTTTTATCGTGGTAGCCCCTAATTACAGTTGTATCAAGGATGCAACATAAATGCATCGATCAAGCATGGATTGACTAGAAATGGAGCTAATTCTAATTTTATTAAAAAAAATGCGGTACTCATGTACAATACAGAAATTCTCGATATCATAGAGTTAATATTAAAATGTAAAAGGACCCAATAATACAAGTCGACCTTTAGGTAAAATTAAGGTATTTTCGCTATTATTACGATACTATGTATACTATACGAAATCCGACCCTAGTTACGTCGTGTTTAAAATGACGTTTGTATTATGACAGATGCGCTATTTTTTTCTTGTATGAAAATGTTATGAGTAAAATATTTAGATGGGCCTATTCTTCCTTTAGAAATCATTGCAGCGAGCTTGTTGCACTTGTTCTCTTTTCCATTGATTGCCAAGCACTTACAGAGTATATCCTTAAACGCTTTCTACATTTATAGTGATTATTAATTTCAATTCACACCAGATGTATGCTTAGCGGTCCACTACTGTGCGATTTACTAGGAGTTTTCCTCCTCGCACGACTTCTTTGTGGAATCGTTTACCATCGGCGATTTTTCCAGACCGATTCGACAAGCGTTATTAACATCAATATACCAGCCCACAAAGAACTTAAAGTTCTGTGTTCGAGGCGTGTAAGAGTGTTGAAAAGAGTTTGTATCCAGAGGATGTATCCTTATAAGAGTGGTTTATGAGTCATTATACAGTTCAAGCTGCATAAAGTATATATTATGTGATCTAAGGAAGCTTAGGGTTCTTAATCAGAATATGAAAACTACTATACAACTTTAAGTATATTGTAACACTTTAAACGATTTTATCATTAAAGTTGTACAGAAGCTGTTTTGGACACTGTCTCATGCTTATTAAAGCTCTAAGTGTTATTATAGTATCATTCAAATATCATTTCTGTATAATGGTGTATGCAAAATCCCTTCTAAAGCCTATGCTTATAACGTAATTGTACACTCTTGTAAATACAATAGTTATATTACTTCTGTCTGTGAGATTGATATAAAACTAAAAAAATAAATAACGTAAAGTGATAGAATATCGCCATTTTGCATGCGTAATTGCGTGTTTAATATATTGTGCTAGTTAAAAAATAAATTTTATATCATTATGAGGAAAAAAAAGAAAAAAATTTGGTGCAGTTAGACGAAGGATTAAAAAGGAATATTTAAATATTACAAATTATCAACGAAATAATAATGATACTGAAGAATATAGAAAAACTTTAATAAATCATTGATAGAATCAGGCGTTACTTTGCGGAAATCCATTATAATAAAAAATAAAAATATCAATTTCTTTGCAACTTTCCGCTAAACATATAAAATGATGTGTCTTACCTGGATTGAAGCGCACTCCCGCCCTCCCTCAATTGCATACACTAACTCCGTCACCACTAGACCAAGCACCACTACTCTCAACACCACTATTCCAGGCAAGACATACCATCGACGATAATACGACACGTGTTTCGCCTCTACACGAGGCATCCTCAGGTAATATAGACTCTACGGCGGCTGACCGCTAAGATTACATTTAGTGATCAAGTATCACTTAGTGATGACCGTTAAACTAGACTTAGTCTAACGTCTAGACCGTTAAACTTAGATCAAGTATCACTTAGCGGTCAGCCGCCGTAGAGTCTATATTACCTGAGGATGCCTCGTGTAGAGGCGAAACACGTGTCGTATTATCGTCGATGGTGTGTCTTGCCTGGAATAGTGGTGTTGAGAGTAGTGGTGCTTGGTCTAGTGGTGACGGAGTTAGTGTATGCAATTGAGGGAGGGCGGGAGGTGCGCTTCAATCCAGGTAAGACACATCATTTTATATGTTTAGCGGAAAGTTGCAAAGAAATTGATATTTTTATTTTTTATTTAATAAATCAGACAACCTATAGTCAAACGTCAATCCTATCGACGTCTAACAAAAAGGGTTCCGTGGGAAAAGCTTAAACATTACTTTTATAGTTGGTGTTACAGGTAACTGTAGTGTTTTGTCCTTTTCTCTCATCATCAATGTCGGTGTCTATCTATCTAGATCTTTTTCTGCTTCTTCAAAGGACGATCTTGGATCGGACCACTTTACGGTATCATGTGAAAAGGCTATTCACATAATAAATAAGTTCTTTTTGTTATCAATTTATTTGTGATTCCGCTCAAACACCAATTTAGAACGTTTATATAGATAAGATACTTATAAGGCAATATCTGTAGTGTAATAGTTTCCCTGTACACCAAAAAACTGTTGTAATACAGCTATTATACAGCCTCTTTTACCCTTGTACAGCTACTGTACAGTGCTACTATCGCATAAAGCTGTATAATTTGTGCCAATTTTTACTTATTAGAACTGTATAAGCGCGTATACGGCCTTTGTACAGCCAGAAAATGCAGCTCTAGTATAAATAGGAATTTCAATACAGCTCGTATACAGCTTGCATGCTGCTTGGGACCTTGGGGCCTTTAATCAACGAGCTCACTCCTTTTTGAAAAGCCGGCAACGCAACTGCAATTCCCCAGGTATGTAATTTTTTCACGGACGGTGGTTGACTCTTACCATCAGGTGAGACGCGTGTTAGTTTGTCCACTCATCTATAAAAAATCAAATAAATAGCCTACCATTCCAACGATAACTTTAACTTTCATGGCGCTTATTAGGCAATCAACATCAATCAACTATGATTACTAAAATGGTAATAATGTCCTCCAGACCAAACTTTGGTCACGGCAGCCTGCCTCAAGCAATAAAATGGTATAAAATAATAATATAACTAGAAACAGTGTCTTAATTTTAACTTCCTTCTATTTTTTCCTCGCATGTAAGTCGCTTAAGAGTTAATCCTATTCCTATACTATTAAACGAGCAATTCTTGTATATAAATATATATATATATATATAATCGGGATCACGGAAACAGCTCCAATGATTTTCTTAAAATTTAGTGTCCAGGGAGTTTCGGTGATAATAAATCGATCTAGCTAGGATTTATTTTTAGAAAACGTCTTTTTGTCCGTGTTTTTAGGCAATGAAAAACTGCTACAATATCGTTAGAATAAGAAGGTAAATTTTGACAGTTTATTAATGATTACAAATGGCTTAATTGGTATAATGGGCGGTCACAAAATTTTATACCATGGTTCGAGCCCAGACCGACCGACCGACTTTTTTAATTTTTTTTCAAATTCCTTTCTTTTTTGAGAAAATCTATTTTTTCGAGCCCTTTTTTAGTATTTTTTAAAAACACGAAAATTTAAATTAAAATAATTGCACTCATGATTTTTTATTCAAATAACCAGTTCCGCTTTTTCTGTTATGTCGCTAAGATCAAAAAATATTATTTATATTTCATCAGTATGTAATTTGTATCTAAATATAATTTCCAAAACACATGAATTAAAAAAATCGAGCGAAAAATACCGAGCAAAGCTCGGTCAACCAGGTACTACTTATTTAGCCGAAAGGAAAATTGACTTACGATTATTAAATAATTAAATACTAGTTTTTGGAGATACCTAGATTCTCGCCTATTTCTGCCGAGAAATAGTAGTGCGTGCACCGCTGTACTATGGTTTTAAGAGTAGAATAGGGAACCAGTATAATTACTGGCTCTGGCTGAGATGTATTTTACCTTGATCCTCAGAGATGACCACGCATCTGTAGCCTTTTTATACCAGGTGGACTGTGATTCCGTTTGTCACTTCATTATTATAAAAACGATAAAATTAATGTGAAAGAAAATTCTAAATTTTACCATGGTTTCAAATGTAGCTTCAGACGCTGTGGCATATTGCCTGATCAAATTAAATATAAAGGTATAAGGTGCGCCAGTTCTCTAAAAAAAAAAACAATTGCGTTTATACAGTATTATGTACAGTCAGAAGCATATTTAAAAAAAATGTCTTAGGAAAGCGGAGTCAAGAGATATACTTTGCATTGATGAAATTTTTTTTCACTGGGGACCTATCGTTCGTTATCATCATCACTACAGCTCATCACAAGTCCAATACTCAATAATTCCCGAAGGAAATACTACAAAACACGGTCCAGTACCACCAGCCACCGGTATCATACAAAGAAACTCCAAGCACAGCCCTGTTCATACTTCGCAGAGTGATCTTGAGCGTCCTCATATAACCAGCAGTGAAGGACCATTCATATATGTCATCACTGGCTACGTGCACTGGTTGTATGTACTTGTTTTCAAGTTTTGAGGTATACGTGACGAGATGAGTCGTAATCTTCCGAACGATGCCCAGGTGAGCCTTGGTGCTGTTCTCGGTTTTGTCCATATTCATTTAAGACCTATCCTTTGAGGCAATTGAACATGGGGTTGAGGTCCCCCAGCGATTCTGCCATGAGACAATATCGTCGGCAAATTGAATGTGTGTTAATACACTACTATTTTATATTCGCCGTTGATGTTAATACCGTATCCTTTTCCAGTTCAGTAGCTTTAAAACGTTCTCCAATGCAGCAGTGAACACATTCGAGAATACAACCTCCCCCGTCCATTCGGTTTCGGTTAACTGTTTCACACTTTCAGCGCTTTAATATGCCGATAACATTAATGAACTTGGCTCCTCTAGAGGGACTGTAGCACCACCCAACGGAATCAAAGGTATTTTCATAGTCTACGAGTATATGCGCTAGACAATGTGGCAGATTGTACTTCTCTGTTTTCTGTACAATTTGCCGAAGGGTATGCATGTGTGCGTGTGTGTGCGTGGGTCCGTGCGCGGGTGCGAACGTGCGTGCGTGCGTGTGAGTGTGTGCGTGTGCGTATGTGCGTGTGTGTGAGCGTGTGCATGTGAGCGTGTGCATGTGGGCGTGCGCGTGCGAGTGCGCGTGCTAGTGCGCGTGTCTGTACGTGTGTGTGTGTGTGTGTGTGTGTGTGTGTGTGTGTGTGTGTGTGTGTTTTTGTGTGTGTAATTTGAACGCATTGATACAGGTGTTTATTTAAGAAATAAAAGTGAAGTGTCTTTTGATTAGTAAAATAAAGTAAATCAAAGCCTTCAAACAATAAATACAACAAAAAAACTACAGATAAAAAGTTGTTGATCACAGATCGATAAAAAAAATTACCGAAATTTGCATTCCAACAGAAGGAAAAACGCTACCAATGTTTGTTTTTTTAGACGGTTTTAATTTTCATTAAATAAATGTGTGGTACAGAATACAATATCAAAATGACATCAAAATGACACAAAAACAGTATTCCGAAAATGCAAAGATATTGATGACATCGATGAAGATACAATATATTTTCTAAAACACGTCATGGTTAGTGGTTTTATAGTCTTTGGTAGCGACTATATACTCTGGCTATTATTATTACTCTCTACCACAAACTAATAAAAATTCACTATGTAAAAAACACACAAAATTCACACACACAAATTTGTACCATTTTACTATTTACATTGGACAAGAAGAATCAGCCCACTGTTTCGTTTAAGGACAACTACAACAAATTATTCAAATTCCGTGGTATTCTGCCAATCAAAGAAAAACTAAAATTTATTTTACTTGTGGAATAGTTCCTTAATACAAAATTACTTAAAATGACTAACATGGAAAAAGAGGGAGTAACGAAATAGGCTTAATATTGTACCAATTTCTTAAATTGCTACCGCCTAACGTCTCGGGAATATAACTATACTGTGAGATATGTGGAGGACAAAATCGAAACCAACAAGTAGCTGCAATAGTGCTCTATTCTGTACAAACATTTTTCAACAGTGGTAGAGCCTCGCGGCAGCCTTTGTACTATGGAGTTTAGAAGTAAGGAGTACCAACCCCCATAGTAGTATAGTTGAAAAAGTGGCCATCTATAAGCAGTAAATAACAGTTCAAAAACTCTCCACAACAGCTCTGGAGTGAAACTGGGATGAAACGGTTTGAAGTGTGCTGCTAAACTGCTCAGTAGCTCTAAATTCTAAAATAATTTTTTTTAGCAAATATAACCTCGAAAAAGTCGTCTATCCTACTAATATTTTTGGCACGTTGTTTAAAATTTAGCCCGTAGCTACAGTAGCGCCACCCTTATTTAACGGTTTTATATGGACACTTTTTAAAACACAGTCTATGCTCCTTACTTCTACACTCCACACTTTATACAACAATACTTATTATGAACTTCGGCTGGACGAACAATGTCCATCTAAGAAAAAATAGTTTTTATTGCTTAAAGAAAAATCAATTTTATTTGTTAAAGAAATATCAGCGTAATGATGATAGACCTAAAATATAGGTTACAAGAAATGCGACGTTCCGCGTTGTAACATCAGTTTTTTTTTTTGCGCCCGAAGCAAATATGAGTAACCCTCCGGAAAGCGGGGGAGGGAGGTTGGGAATGCTCATAGCATACCACGCAGCCGGCTGCGTGGTTATGTGGCGACTTTTACCCACTAAACCCAACCTTTTAGGAATTGGCTTAACGATCTGACTAGAGATCTCTAAGCCGTACACGAACGCGACCCTCCTTGGCAGAAAGGAGGGCGCAGAACATCAGTTCACTCCGTCTTGCTCTTTATATGCTGTCAGTGAAAGGAGCAAGCGCAATAGATAGATCCGTTGTTCCCTCGTTCGTTCGAGGACGAGTAATAGTAAAACTAGTTTTTCGTAAAATAGTTTCTGCCACAAACAACTTACTGGTTGTAATGGTCTGTGCTGGTTATTCATTTCATTCGTTTCATCCAGAGACGTACGTTCCACAGTTTTGTTTTATTTCTAAGAACTTGTTTGTGAACAAACAAGAAAGCATTTCTTCGTTTCATTGAGAAAAAAATGTTGCGTTAAACTGTTTCAGAAAAAAATGCTCAGTCCTACTTGCAAGCAACCATAATTTCTCATAATTATTTAAGCTTAGATAGTTATATTATAATAAAACCTATTTATAATTATTTCCTTAAACTGTGTCAATTTTGGACAGTAAAACGTTTGTTCTATTCTTTTGTGGCGTTTGTGTTTTTTCGTTCTTTAAAACACCGCTACAAAAATGGCTCCCAATGTTCGGCTTGAACTTTTATGAAAATACACAGTGCTTCTGTTAAGAACAGTGTTTCTTACTTCGATAACTCGTAAAATGCTCCAAGGACATTTTTACACCTAAACGTTAGGCATGTCGATCTAAAATCGATTAATCGGAAAATCGATTCTTTGGTGTAAAATAATCGATTATTTAGATCGATTCGGAGCACCGCATCGATTCACTGAATCGATCCAAAAACCTCTCGAATCGGGCTGATTAATATGATTCAAAAACTAACGATAAAATTCCCAAACTGGCTGGGGTAAGATGAAGTTATTGCTGTTGGGGGACGCAAAAACAACCGGTCGTACTTTGTTGATAATTTGAACGCAATATATTTGAGTAAAATAAATATTTATGAACGCATTCAACAATATCGAAAAGTTGTCATTTTATTTTCATTTCTAAAATTCTAATTCTAATCTTACCTATGGAATGTTGATCTAACTAAATCTGTGCTGTGACCAAGACTACATATTGTAGACAGAGAAACCTATAGACTAATGATTAGCGTGGCCTCGAGTGAGAAAGGACGATAACGTAGTTTTAGGTACAATAATCTTTATGACTTTTAAACATATTTGGATAAAAATTTTCTGAACTGAACAAGATACACCAATCTTAAGCTCACAGAACACTTTTTTTCTCACTTAAACCAACTTGTTAACTCCTTAGATCGCTACGAACTGTCAAAATTGTTTAGCAAAGTGTAGTTTGCTAAACGAAAAAACTGGCACGGAGAAAGGGACAAAGAATCACACCGCTCTGTCTCATTTCTATACAAGACGTATGCATAAATCTATCTTTTAGACTTTTTAGAGTACTTTTTAGATAACTGGATACTGTGTTGAAGTTTATAGAGGTTTATAGTAAGGAAATAACCAGTATTGTGTTCGTGTAGCATTCATTTCAATTTGATAAATAGTGGGTTGTTAGATTGAAACAGATTTATCGAGAAATGTACGTTGCAGTTTGCATTTTTGTTAAAGTATTGTTGTTGTTTTTAGCCTAAAATGTCAAATAGAATTGATCATGGATTCACTTTGTAACTTTGTAAAAAAAGGAATCCAGTGGCGTATGTGCGAACCACTCCTAACACAAGCGTTTCAAGCTTACCAGTAGTGGTTAAAAGAAATATTAGTAATGTTAGTTAATAATAAATAAGGAAAAAATCGCAAATTCTTGAAATTTCATGTTTGAAAATGTCGCGGTTAATCGAAAATCGATCTTCTATCGATTTTTCTTGGAATCACACTGGACGCAAAGCTTCAATGGCTCCCCCATATATCAAAACTAGCTAGCAGACTTAGTTCTGCAGCATATGCTGTAAAAAAGATTAGAACTCTTACCAGTGTTGAAACAGCTAGAATAGTTTACTTTCCATAGCATTATGTCGTATGGTATTTTGCTATGGGGACACGCGACTGACACTGAAATTATATTTATTTTACAGAAGAGGGCCATTAGAGCAATATATAATTTAAAACCAAAAGAGTCACTGAGACAAAAATTTAAAGAAATTAATATATTAACTCTGGCCTCTCAATACATTTATGAAAATGTAATGTACGTACACAAAAATAAAAGTAGTTTTGCGAAAATAAGTGATATTCATTCTGTAAATACTAGGAACAGACACAAGCTGGTAGTACCAGTTACTCGACTCCACCGAGTCAGTGATTCATTCTTGGGGCGATGTATACGCTTTTACAACAAAATCCCAGAAAATATACAAAATTTGTCATACACAAAGTTCAAAAATGTTATTAAACTAAGTTTGTATAAAAAGGGTTATTATAATATTAAGGAATTTATAGATGATAATAACCCCTGGGAAGGGTGATCGCTACCAAGCTATTTCTAATTTGTCTTGTGTTGTTGATTGTAAACATGATTGTAAGCTATTATTAAAAAAAATAGTCCCGCTGGGTTTCTTGCTGGTTCTTCCCAGGACAGAGGTTTTTTTGCGAACCAGTGGTAAATTAAAAAAATGACTTTCAATAAGTATTTTTATAATCTACATTGAATAAAAAAGTTTCTATTTCTATTTCTATTTCTATTTCTATTTAATCCTCGATTTAATCGGTAGTCGATTCTAGTATCTTTGATTCAAATCGATTCAGAGATCGATTCTTTTAAGAGTGAATCGACATGCCTACTAAACGTAAAGAATACGCTGTATTTTGGCATCTTTTATCCGCGAGTGCGTGGCAGTGGCGTAGCTATGCAACCAAGGGCCCCGGGGCACAAATTAAATTGGGGCCCTTTTTGAACTAAACTCAAAACCTACTTTAAAGGTGCAAAACTTATTATTCAACAGCTCTTTACAGCAGCCCACTGCTGGGTATAATAAAGCAGAGTTACTACGTAGTATGTGTAAGGCGGAGGATAATACTTAATCGTACTTGCTAATATATATTAAGGCCATGTATTCCTGCAAAATTAGGCATTTAGCGCTGTCCCAGCCGCGCACGAATTATTTCGCGCGGACTCCAAGGCCCAACCCAACCAGCAACACAGTATAGAAATAAGCAGTTGGATAACTTTTTTATTTGACTTTACAAATGCATTTTTTATGATCAAACTTTTTTATTATAGCGATAAATTAGAGTTACATAATAAAAAGAAAATTAACAACCAGTTCGCTTTTGATAGGTATGGAAACTGTATGAGTAGAGAACTGTTTTTAAGTTTCGTGTGAACACACACAACGCTAGGGGAGAAAGTCAAACTTACAGTGAAATTCATTATAACTATTAAAACCAGAGGATTTATATTTATAGCACGCAATATTTAGTCTGTGACAACAATTATATGAACTCGTCAAGAACTGATTTATTGGTAGACGGAGAAAACTGACACGGGTCCGTCGTCCATAAGCGCCAGCGCGCGTCTGGTCAGGCTTGCTGAGCCGCCGCGCTCGCGCTTTTAGGAGGTATCTAAATATAGTAATTAACACAATATTTTTATCAAGTCAAACTCTGCGAATTTGTCTGTAAAAATTAAGTGGCTTTATTTGAGTACAAAATTTAAGTGTAAAATGTTAGTAGTTTAGTCATAATATTGAAAAAACAATACAAAAAGGAGTCACTTCGGGATTTTTTTCTATCGAGTGAAGTTCTTTAGATTTTGTAACTGAATGCGATTTTGACTAGACTAGATCCTTAACTAATAGTATATATTTTTATCAGAATTTAAAACACTAATTTCTATGCCTCAGATGGTTTAAGAGAACTCAAAAGCGCGGTCTCTGCGAAATACCTAGCCTTAACGCGTCTTTTCCGGTACTCCTACTCCCTAGGCGTAGTCCCAAAATCATGGAAGACGGTTTTCGCCTAACGGGAAGAGATTATATTAAAGAGGATAACCGGAGTAACTGACCTATCTATCCAAGCACAGACCAAACCGCGTACGTAGTAATCTGAACATTTTACAGTAGCTGCCCTTTATAACGTAGGCATCCACTAAGAAATGATTTAGGAAGATTCAATATCTATGGAGATGAAAAAGAGTGTTTGTATGAACCTTTTAAATTTACGGAGCGATAAACTTGAAACTTTTATAAGTACTCTGTATATTACATGGTAGAGCCACGCTGAATTGAAATTATGGTTGTAGCACGAATGGGTCGGGTTTATTCTATGGGTCGGCTCGACCGGGGTAAGACCATGCTTTCACATAATACCAGCGTAAAGCTCAAACCGCAGAATGTAGAAGCATGAACATAATGTGTTCACATTATAACATAGCTGAATTTTATTACGTAGGTGATTAACTAAGATAAGATTTTGACAAAAATTCGAACCCTCAGTGGGTGGAATAAGGTGTTAAAGTTTGAAGATATTTTTTATTTTACGGTGCGATTGACTGTTGAGTACTTTTATTATTATACTTTTACTTTTATTATTAGAGTATTAAATTAAATGAATACGTAGTCTCCTATTTTTCAAAATAACGCCTTACCTACTACTTACTTTAAACTACACAACCAACGTATACGTGGTTGAGCCATGCTGCAGTTATATTAGTAGTATAGTGGTAGCACGAATGGGTCGGCTCGACCGGGGAAGGTCCACGCTCTCACAGAATACCAGCGTAAAATAGTAGCTTAATGCTGCTGTGTTTCGTATGGTGAGTGTAGAGAACCGGAGACCCTTTTTACTGGAAACGAGGCATTCCATCTTAGTCCTCACGGGTGACAACGCATCTGCATTTTGATTTGTAATCGAAGATTCGAGGATAGATGTAGATGCCTATGGGCCGCAGCAACCACTTACCATCGGGTGGACTGTGAGCTCGTTTGTCACCCTATACTATAAAAAAACCAATTTTAATACGTTTTTCACTGTCATTTCGAGATGTTTTATGAGAGGTTAGTATGTAAAATATAATCTAATTAAATTTGAATAGTAGATAAAGTTCAATATTTTGTAATTAAGTCGTCAAAAAATCGATATTAGGGCGCTTACTTCGCTGGCTAAACTTTAAGAGATACCTCAAAATAATGTACCAAGGAATCGTAGTTCCTCAAAAAGTCTAGACCAAAAGTCAGCGCTAGCATAATATGTCTATCTCCTAAGTTTGACTTACAGTAACCATTTTTATCTCTGAAAAATTTATTAAAAATATTTGCTTATTTGCGAAGATGTTTTCTCTAATTCAGTATTAATATTCATCTTAATAAATAATATGAGTTAACTTGTGTATTTCATCTTAATTAAAATTATCCCTTGAATTATATCATTTAAATGAATATTTTAGAGGATGTCACAGTTTCAAAATTACGTGTAAAATCGTGGCTGGCACGTCTCCGCTGCGGCCTCCTTCGTTTCAGCACATGAAACATTTCATGATCAGCTATATGTAGCCCTTTTGGGAGTCACCTTCAGACAAAATCTCTTCATATTGTGTAATAAAAAGTCAACTGTAAACATTGTATATAGACATGATGTAGTAACTGGCAGTGGTGGAGCCACGAGCCTAAGGCTACCGAAGTCCAATTCCCCGGTCGAGCCTTAAACCTATTACGCGAGATATTAACCAAAGTGGACTGTATATGCGAAATGCTTCTACGTTTACATAAAATGGCGACTATAGCACGTGGTTTCCTATACAATTCACTCGCTCTTCCCTAAAACGAACTATTATTTGCCAAATCTATGAAAGGAATCCTGCTTGATTAGGAGAAAACAAATTGGAGCGGATTAACTATTAAACACAATTATATCAAGCAGGAACTATTATTAGGAATGTTCACTCACCGGGGTGTTTCTTCTATGCTGCTTAGGCACTATATTGCTGCGACTTCTGGAACTTCTTCCGGAACTATTTCTCACACGAGGTGAGGCGGGTTTCCTGGAGCTCGACTGCTTCCAGGCTAAAGTGGTTCTACTAAGCGTGGGCAATAGCCCTTCTATGATACTATTGTCTTAAGCGGTGTGGTTCCAACGACGAGCGCGGCGGGAAGAGACTGCGCGTCGGCCGCGCGTGCCTTTTATTCCCTCGGTTGCGATGATTACGTGATATTCTAGAATCATCTTCTTTCCCCTCCCACCCCACCACCCCGATGTGTCGATACGAGGGTATGAATGATATCGTTTGGAAAGGGATAAACGATTTGGCAAGTCTACCGTCAAATAAATAAATACGAATAGTTTTCCGCGCAACCAGGCAGTAATGATAAAACTTTGACATTAACAGCAAAATTATCCAAGTTGTTAAATATGTAGGCCGTGGACAAATTTGGATCTATGTTTCACGGTACTACACTATACAGATAGGTATTTTATTACTTAGCGCATTTTTGTAATCATAATCAAGCGACAAACTAAATTGATCGAACAGTATTTTTTTAAACATAGGTATGTAAATTGAACGCGTGTGAATCAGCGGTTTATAAATGTGAAAGTTTATTAGTTTGTTTCGATTTCACACAAAAGCTACTGTATGGATTTGGATGAAATTGTGTACTTCCGTTTCATTCCGATAAAAGGATCCCATAGGATAATTTTCAATATTGATCTATACCAGGCGAATGAAGTCGCGGGCGGAAGCTGGTATAAATGACAAAGTTAGTTAGTCAATAGTTAATATTGGTACTTAGACAATAAAACGAAGTAGGTGATTTTATTTTAATAATGTTTATGTTCTGGAGGTGCGAGAAATTCTCGTGAATTCAATTCAAATAATGTCGTACCTAATTATTATTTCAATTGCTAATTGAATATTTTCGCCGACTTTTATGAAAATATTTACCTGAATATACAATATGTAAAAAAAACCTGTGTTTCTCGTTAAATGCGTTATCAGAATCAGTATTCAAACGTAAAGAAATAACTTTACTTCAGAAAACTCGACATAAAAATAATCAGATTAAATTTTAATTAAATAATATTTGTAAATTTTATGTGGATTGATTACCTCTGCCTGGAATTATGTAGAGCAGTGATTCCCAAAATGGTCTATATTGACCCTTAGGGGTGTATGACAGCCTGCAAGGGGTCTACGTCAGCGAAAAAAAAATTGGGGGTCCATGAAATGAAAATGGGAGTCCACGATAGTGCATCTCAACACATACACTGATAGTACCTATGTACTTACATCATACTATCTTATAATATCAAAACATATACATTATTTATAAAAGTACCTATGAAGTAAAAAATTTATTACATATGTTTATAAAATTTTGTAAGTTGTAGGATGTTGGTATTTGCTTTGTGGTCGCAATACATTTTGAACTTGTAAAAATCTGAGAGTTGCAGTCTCAGAGCTTCGCTACCTTGCACTGACTTGTTCAATTCGTCACTCTATAAATACGAATGTGGGATAAATACGTTTATTCGTTTCCTGAATCTTGAAAAGGAAAGTGCTAAGAAAATATTTTAAAAAATGTAAACAGATAGTATATCACACAAATTATAGTAAGTGTTATTTTGTTTGAGAGTGCTGGAGAAAAGTAAGTACATCATTTTTTATTAAATTTTAGTTTTGTACTCGTAGTTAGCAAAGATAGATAAATTACGCCAATCATGACTTTAGTTATTAGTAGTTTAATATTCAATCATGCAAAATTACACGAGTACTCCTCAATAGTTTCTTTTCGAAAGTTTTAGCAATCGGTATTATAATTACAGTGCAATCTCCGTAATTCGAGCTAATTGTTGCAAAAAGATGTTCGAATTATGGAATGTTTTCAGAAAAATCAAAAAATATTTTTAATATACAGCTGCTGGATTTTATGACTTATTTAAATAATTTAATTTTGCCCACAGATGACTGATGCCATGTCCGAATCGACCGAGTCGATTATTTGAAATTTGGCTTCATTCCATCATTGCCGGACAAACAATTGCCTATGTGCCTTTTATGCAACAAAGTTTTGGGCAATGACGCTATGAAACCATCTAAACTGCAAGATCATCTGAGAAGATGCCACCCTGATAAAACAGAGAAAGATTTGAAATACTTTCAAACACTCAAAGATAAACTTCAGAAGAGACCTACACTGGACACAATGTTCGCTTCGACGTCACAAAGAAATGATGATGGTTTGCGGGCGTCTTACAATATCTCTAAAACCGCATACTATCGGAGAGAAGGTAATTTTGCCAGCCGTTGAAGAGGTTTTAAAAACTGGTTTACACAAACCTGCATCTGATATCATTAAAAGAATTCCCTTAAGCAACAATACTGTTGAAAGACGTATTGATGAAATTAGTTCTGATATTGAAAGCTTCTTATGTAATTATTTGCAAACGACCCATTTCTCTATACAACTGGACGAGTCAACTTTACCTCATAATGCAGCATTATTATTGGCATATGTTCGTTTTATTATGAATCAAGAAATCTACGAAGAACTGCTCTTCGCAAGAACTTTGATAATCGACACTAAAGGTGAATCAATATTTCATGTTTTGAAGGATTACTTCATTGATAAAGCAATTCCTTTATCAAATATAATATCAGTAGCTACAAATGGAGCACCTGCCATGGTTGGACCTTATCGTGGATTTATAAGCTATTTAAAACAAAATGTGTCAGGGGTGTTAGCAATACATTGCGTCATCCATCTACAACATATAGTTGCTAAAAAGAGTGTTAGATTGCATGAATCACTTCATTTAGTTATTGATGCAGTAAACCGAATCCGAAGTAACGCGTTGAATACGCGGTTATTTGCGCAGTTGTGTGAATAAAATGACGAACACTTTCATCAATTACTCCTTCACACTGAAGTACGCTGGCTGTCGAAAGGCTTATGTTTGACAAGATTTTTTGCACTTTTTGAGACTATTTTAGAATTTCTGCATACTAAAGATAAAATTTTAAAAGAAAATTTAATGAAGAGGAAAACAGACATCGCCTATTTAACAGATTTGTTTACAAAATTTAATATGGTTAATTTGCAATTACAAGGCGACAGTTTAAATTTGATTAAAACAAAGTCCATCTTATCGGCGTTTCTTGCCATAGTTAAACTAATGAAGCAAAATATTGGACGGGGTGAATTTTCTCAATTCCCCAATTTGTCACAGACAAGCCGCCAGGAAGACCACGTTTCAACTTACGTTCAACATTTAAATGCCCTCTATTCAGATTTTGAATCTAGGTTTGAGGATATTTTGACTATGGTAATACCAACGTGGATAATTAACCCATATGGTGACATAGAAGAAACGAATGTCATAATACTGACTGAACTGAACTGACTGAACTAAGTACAAACGAAGAACTTAAGGTTCAGTTTAAAAACGGATATCAGCAATTCTGGCTGCAAAACAACATACCCGTTACTTATCCCGTATGATGGAATATAGCGAGGAAATTTTTAATTTCCTTTCCATCGTCATACCTAGTGGAAAGGGGGTTGAGTGCTGTTACCAATCTCCTAAGGAAAAAAAGAAACAGACTGGACATCATTAGCCGAGGAGATTTAAGATTAACCCTCACAAAATTGACGCCAAATGTTGATAGTTTATTATTAAAGCATCAGGTTCATCCTTCTCACTAAAAATATTGACTTATTGCTTATGTTATTTTATTTATAGTTTATTTTATGTTTATTTAATGCTACGTATATTTTACATAACAGATACAAAATTTTATTTTGAGTAGTTTTAATTTAAATTCAATTAATAAATGTATAAATTAACATGTGTTTTCACTTTAAGTTTTTAACACTAAACTTCACTACAGTTAGAAATTTACAGGAAATCAATATCAGGTAAGTAGGGGGTCTACCCAACACGGAAAAACATGTCAAGGGGTCTACGACACAAAAAAGTATGGGGAACTTTGATCTAGAGCACAAGCAGCGGCGGCCGTAGGCGGCGTACATCAAAGAAAGGGCGCGCGCGCGCGCGCTTCATAGCTCGTGCACTAAGGTCGAGACCTCGTCAGCTGTTATCACTTTAGTAGTCGATAATCACAACTTTTAAAATTTTATTTCGACCGATTGTGGTAATTATGAACACAAACACTAATTCATAATAACTGTCTTCTTGACAACTACAAATATGTTGATCACTATGTCAGCCTTGTACCTATACATTTACAATACCGTCTTATAAGGTCTGAAATTCTGCATAATTGCAGTCACATTTCCCGAGACACGTCAACATATTAAAATATTCCTTGTTTGAGTAAAACATCGCACACAAGTCATTCACGGCGGATACTCAATTTCGCAATATAAAAAAGGAATAAGTCCGGAATTAATTTGCTCGGGTGACAATAGTTATCAATCTCAACGCTAGCGTACTACTGATGATTTTCGTTGCAAGTGTACTCATCAACATAATTTGTATATTTTCTGAATCGAAAAAATTTGTTGTGAGTTTGATGTATTTCTTAATAATAGTTATTATTTATTTATTTACTTCAGGCAGAGCTCATAAGTGTTATAAACAAATTAAATTAAGTATACCTAGGATAATTGAAAATAAATTAAAACACTTCAATAAGCAATAACGAGAAAAAATTAAATAATGTGAGATAAATTCATACTATAATTATTACATATACTTAAATTGTTTGCTGGTGTGATTTTCAAAATCTACAAATTAGCATTTTTATATCGACCATTGATAAACAATACTTATTTTTATGTCTCACAGTGGTAGAGCCACGCGGCAGCTTTGCTGTTGCACGTATGGGCCGGCTCAAACCGGGGTGGTACCACGACCTCATAGAATACCGGCGTGAAGTGGAAGCTCTGCTTCCGCGTTTCGTCTGATGAGTGCAAGTGGCCGGAGGCCTAAATCCCCCCCCCCCCCCGCCATCAACATGGTAGCGGAATTAAATAGTGATAGACTACCCCAGGAGGGTACCAGCACCCCTGGATAATCCCTCGCTGAGCATCCACGACCATGTTTCTCCACTTCTGAGCGTGGGTGCTCAGGCTGCCCGGCGTATTCTGGGGGGGGGGGGGGCAAAATTCCGCTCCAGACTACAACTGCTCCGGGCAAATGGAGCAACAAGACCAAGGCGACCCCTGCCACGCTGTCCGTGAATTTCTGCAATATCCGGGGACTTCACTCTAAACTAAACGCCGTCCACTACCATCTCGAGACGGCGAGGCCGGCTCTGCTCTTTCTAAGATAATTGATAGAATCAGGCGTTACTTTGCGGAAATCCATTATAATAAAAAATAAAAATATCAATTTCTTTGCAACTTTCCGCTAAACATATAAAATGATGTGTCTTACCTGGATTGAAGCGCACCTCCCGCCCTCCCTCAATTGCATACACTAACTCCGTCACCACTAGACTAAGCACCACTACTCTCAACACCACTATTCCAGGCAAGACACACCATTGACGATAATACGACACGTGTTTCGCCTCTACACGAGGCATCCTCAGGTAATATAGACTCTACGGCGGCTGACCGCTAAGTGAGCGGCGAGTCGAAACAGTTGCTATTTATACACGCTGACACAATCGCTCCCTACCAAAGTAGCGAGTGACCGCGTCGTGCGATAACAAACCTGTCAACAGTTATTATTATTGTTATGATTATTGACTATTATTATTATTGTTTTGAGTGAACGCGCCGTGCGATAACAAATCTGCTACTAATTATTATTATTGTTATGATTAATATTTTAAATACTATTATTATTATTGTTTTATTGATATTATTATAATTATTTATTATTATTAATCTTAAAATTATTATTGAAGATTGGCCTTAAAGATGTTTAACAAAGGTGAATTAGAAACATTTGTTTGTTCATTCAGCAGTGTATAATTACTATTATTACTTTTTAAAATCTCCAACTGCTCCAGCACACACAGTCGCAGCCCCTTATTACAGGTATGTAAGACTTCAAAGGAATGGTCGCTAGCTAGGTTGTGTCCAGTGTCCAAGAGATGTTTAGCAAAATGGGATTTATCAGGATTGCAATTTCTGTACGCGGCCATATGTTCTTTATAGCGCGTCCCGAAATTGCGACCAGTCTGACCCACGTAAACGGCGTGGCATTCGTCACAAACGAGTTTATAAACACCCGATTTTTGACTAATATTTAACTTATCTTTATTGTTACAAATATTCCTAAGCGAATTGTTTGTTTTGAATGCCACGTTAATGCCGTTTTTCTTAAGACTATTAGCTATTTTTTCCGATATGGGGCCCAAGTAGGTCAAACTACCCACATACTGCCGGACACTTTGAGATCGAACCGCGTACAAAGAATTGCGAACAACATGCTTTTGTTTCTTTTTAATAAGATTATCAATGAGACTTTTTGAAAAACCGTTAGAGACCGCAATTTGATAAATTATATTAAGTTCTTTTAAATAATTTTCTTTATTTAATGGAACAGTGGACAGACGGTTAATGTAAAAATAAAAAGCGGCTAATTTATGTTGCCATGGATGACACGATGATGCGGGGATGACCGTGTCGGTATGAGTTGGCTTTCGATAAATTTGGAAAACATGTAACGACTCTTTTCTTGTTATTGTTAAATCAAGGAAATTAAGGGAGCCATCTTGTTCCAATTCAAGTTTAAATTTAATTTTTTCGTGGACTCTATTTATTTTATTAAGGAAAACATCCAGTTGTCTCCTTGTGCCTGTCCAGCAAATAATTATGTCGTCTACATATCGATAATAGTATAAGATATTTTGGTTAACAACTATATGTTGTTTTTCGAAATCATCCATGAAAATGTCCGCCATAAGTGGACTTAGAGGGGACCCCATAGCTAACCCTTCTTTTTGTAGATAGAAACGGTTATTAAACCGGAAATAATTTTGGTTCATACAGAGAGAGGTTAAATTAAGAAGATCATTTGTTTCCCCGGGATGCAGACGACGTTTTTTAAAGAGATTTGAGAGTATACGCAAACAGTCAGGGAATGGGACGTTTGTGAAAAGACTATCAACGTCTAAAGACAACAACATAGATTTAGGTGGAATACGAATATCTTTTATTTTGGAAATAAGTTCTAAACTATTTTTAAGGCTGTAAGTGGGGTTGAAACCAGATTTCTCCCGAAGGAGGAAGTTTAATTTTTTAGCAAGGAGATAAGCTGGTGCACCTATATATGAGACAACTGGACGAATAGGAACATGTTCTTTATGTAATTTAGGTAACCCATATAAAGTGGGTGCTTGAGGATTCATTGGAACAAGATTGCTCCAAGACAAATTGTGATCGGGAAAAACATATGACGACTTTTGTATACATATTTTAATATCCGAAGTAAACTTTTTGGTTGGATCAGACTCTAACAGCTGAAAGTCGTCACCTTGGATAACATCGTTAACCTTCTGGCTATACCCGCTACTCTCCATAATGACAACAGTATTTCCCTTGTCGGCCTTAGTAACAATAAGGTTATTGTCTTTTATTCTATGTTTTAGTGACATAAAAATGGGGAACTCAGGATTGCAATGGGAAGATGCGGGTGCCTCCTGAATTTCTTTAGCTAACAAACTTTTAACGATGTTATCTTTCCTCCCGATCACAACAGCCACCTCCGCGTCAACGGCTACAGTCTCTAATGATCTTTGGGAGACCGAAGGTGTTAAATTATACTTTAGGCCTTTGTGTAAAAGGGACAACTCATCCGTTGGAAACTGGACATCGGAAAGATTTTTAACACGGGGATAATGTTAAAAATCTTTCCGATGTCCAGTTTCCAACGGATGAGTTGTCCCTTTTACACAAAGGCCTAAAGTATAATTTAACACCTTCGGTCTCCCAAAGATCATTAGAGACTGTAGCCGTTGACGCGGAGGTGGCTGTTGTGATCGGGAGGAAAGATAACATCGTTAAAAGTTTGTTAGCTAAAGAAATTCAGGAGGCACCCGCATCTTCCCATTGCAATCCTGAGTTCCCCATTTTTATGTCACTAAAACATAGAATAAAAGACAATAACCTTATTGTTACTAAGGCCGACAAGGGAAATACTGTTGTCATTATGGAGAGTAGCGGGTATAGCCAGAAGGTTAACGATGTTATCCAAGGTGACGACTTTCAGCTGTTAGAGTCTGATTCAACCAAAAAGTTTACTTCGGATATTAAAATATGTATACAAAAGTCGTCATATGTTTTTCCCGATCACAACTTGTCTCGGAGCAATCTTGTTCCAATGAATCCTCAAGCACCCACTTTATATGGGTTACCTAAATTACATAAAGAACATGTTCCTATTCGTCCAGTTGTCTCATATATAGGTGCACCAGCTTATCTCCTTGCTAAAAATTAAACTTCCTCCTTCGGGAGAAATCTGGTTTCAACCCCACTACAGCCTTAAAAATAGTTTAGAACTTATTTCCAAAATAAAAGATATTCGTATTCCACCTAAATCTATGTTGTTGTCTTTAGACGTTGATAGTCTTTTCACAAACGTCCCATTCACTGACTGTTTGCGTATACTCTCAAATCTCTTTAAAAAACGTCGTCTGCATCCCGGGGAAACAAATGATCTTCTTAATTTAACCTCTCTCTGTATGAACCAAAATTATTTCCGGTTTAATAACCGTTTCTATCTACAAAAAGAAGGGTTAGCTATGGGGTCCCCTCTAAGTCCACTTATGGCGGACATTTTCATGGATGATTTCGAAAAACAACATATAGTTGTTAACCAAAATATCTTATACTATTATCGATATGTAGACGACATAATTATTTGCTGGACAGGCACAAGGAGACAACTGGATGTTTTCCTTAATAAAATAAATAGAGTCCACGAAAAAATTAAATTTAAACTTGAATTGGAACAAGATGGCTCCCTTAATTTCCTTGATTTAACAATAACAAGAAAAGAGTCGTTACATGTTTTCCAAATTTATCGAAAGCCAACTCATACCGACACGGTCATCCCCGCATCATCGTGTCATCCATGGCAACATAAATTAGCCGCTTTTTATTTTTACATTAACCGTCTGTCCACTGTTCCATTAAATAAAGAAAATTATTTAAAAGAACTTAATATAATTTATCAAATTGCGGTCTCTAACGGTTTTTCAAAAAGTCTCATTGATAATCTTATTAAAAAGAAACAAAAGCATGTTGTTCGCAATTCTTTGTACGCGGTTCGATCTCAAAGTGTCCGGCGGTATGTGGGTAGTTTGACCTACTTGGGCCCCATATCGGAAAAAATAGCTAATAGTCTTAAGAAAAACGGCATTAACGTGGCATTCAAAACAAACAATTCGCTTAGGAATATTTGTAACAATAAAGATAAGTTAAATATTAGTCAAAAATCGGGTGTTTATAAACTTGTTTGTGACGAATGCCACGCCGTTTACGTGGGTCAGACTGGTCGCAATTTCGGGACGCGCTATAAAGAACATATGGCCGCGTACAGAAATTGCAATCCTGATAAATCCCATTTTGCTAAACATCTCTTGGACACTGGACACAACCTAGCTAGCGACCATTCCTTTGAAGTCTTACATACCTGTAATAAGGGGCTGCGACTCTGTGTGCTGGAGCAGTTGGAGATTTTAAAAAGTAATAATAGTAATTATACACTGCTGAATGAACAAACAAATGTTTCTAATTCACCTTTGTTAAACATCTTTAAGGCCAATCTTCAATAATAATTTTAAGATTAATAATAATAAATAATTATAATAATATCAATAAAACAATAATAATAATAGTATTTAAAATATTAATCATAACAATAATAATAATTAGTAGCAGATTTGTTATCGCACGGCGCGTTCACTCAAAACAATAATAATAATAGTCAATAATCATAACAATAATAATAACTGTTGACAGGTTTGTTATCGCACGACGCGGTCACTCGCTACTTTGGTAGGGAGCGATTGTGTCAGCGTGTATAAATAGCAACTGTTTCGACTCGCCGCTCACTTAGCGGTCAGCCGCCGTAGAGTCTATATTACCTGAGGATGCCTCGTGTAGAGGCGAAACACGTGTCGTATTATCGTCAATGGTGTGTCTTGCCTGGAATAGTGGTGTTGAGAGTAGTGGTGCTTAGTCTAGTGGTGACGGAGTTAGTGTATGCAATTGAGGGAGGGCGGGAGGTGCGCTTCAATCCAGGTAAGACACATCATTTTATATGTTTAGCGGAAAGTTGCAAAGAAATTGATATTTTTATTTTTTATCTGCTCTTTCTGACCGAGACGCAGGTGTCCTCTCCGGCTGATGGCTCGCATCTCTCCTACCCGGGGTACAAACTGGAACACTACTTTATGCCTCGGGCTGGAGTTTGCGTTTACGTCAGAGAGGACATCTGTTCTCGAAGCCTCGGCAGACTTGAAAGTTCGGACCTGTCCATCTTTTGGCTACGCGTGGACAGCGACGACCATCCGCGCGTCTACGGGTGCCTCTATAGGTCCCATAGCGGTAATGCCGAAACAGACCGACTCTTCGACCACGTCCAAATGGCTGCAGACTCGTTGCTACAGCAGATCCCCTCCGCAGAGATCGTGATCCTCGGCGACTTTAACGCCCATCACGCCGAATGGCTTGGTTCACGTTTAACCAATCATGCGGGGAGATCTGTTCATGATTTTGCCTTGGCATATGGTCTAACACAACTGGTTACTTCGCCTACGCGGATTCCAGATGTGGAGGATCATGCACCTTCCCTGTTGGACCTTCTGCTGACCTCTCACCCGGACGGATATCAGATTTCCGTCGACGCCCCTTTAGGCTCCTCGGAACATTGTCTGGTCCGGAGTTTTGTGCCACTCACGCTGAAATCGCGGTTGCATTCTGCAGGCTGCCGCCGTATTTGGCACTATAGGTCAGCCGATTGGGATGGGATGCGGTCTTTCTTTGCATCCTACCCTTGGGGGCGGGTTTGCTTCTCGCCGGATGATCCCAACTTTGTTGCGGATTCTGTTGCTGATGTGGTACTTCAGGGTATGGAACTTTTTATTCCTTCCTCTGTGGTGCCCATTGGAGGCAAATCTCAGCCGTGGTTTGGTCGCTCCTGTAAAATAGCATCATGCTATAAGCAGGAGTGCTACCAAGCCTGGGCTGATGTATCAACGTCCCGGAATGTAAACACCAGCGCTCTAAAAAAGAAGCATAATTCTGCCTCTAGGTCCTTCAAAAGAGTCATTGCCAAGGCAAAGTCCGAGCACATAGGCAGAATTGGCGAGAAACTAGTTCGCCTTCCTTCTGGAACCCGTGCATTCTGGTCTCTCGCCAAGGCTGTCCAGGGGAATTTCTGTCAGCCATCTCTTCCATCTCTGCACAGGGAGGACGACTCACTGGCCGATACCGCAAAGGAGAAAGCCGATCTTCTAGGCTCTTTCTTTGCGTCTAACTCGACTCTCGATGACGGGGGGAGTACGCCACCGATCGTCACGCGGTGTGAGTGCTCCATGCCGGAAGTGCACTTCACACAGCGCTCGGTTCGCAAAGCACTCCTCTCCCTGGACATCCACAAGTTGTAGTGTTATGCTTATACATACTTACATATCATTTTACACTATTTTAAATTTATTTTTCCATTCTGTTTTTGATGTTCTGCATTCGCCTCAAAACTTGATATTTTGCATCATCTTTATTTCCATAGGATCCTGTAATATTTTTAATTCATAAGAACACAATAACAAATCATTTTCACTTCGTATTTTTCATGCTATCAGCACTTTTTAAATCGGTGTCAATGGAGTCTACCTTTTTCGGTCTTTTATTTAGTTCTCCGTAACTCTGCAATTTCGGGTTTCGTGCGCGCTGTTGCGCTACTTTTTTTTTCCTATACAAATAATATCTCATTTTTCACTTAAATCTTGCCGTTTCTGTATTACGAGCCTAAAACCAAAATTTGACATGTTTTGACATCGTTGTTTATCAGGTTGTCATGGCAATTTTTATTCAAATATCGTTACCGGCCTGATGTTTTTACTTCAAAATACTCCTTTCTTCTTGGCCATTTACAAGAATTTGCTTTTAATTTAAATAATTTCAAATTTAATGAGAATAATTTTCCGTTCTTATGCCAGATCCGTCAAAAAGGGAAAAGAAGCCGAACAATCGGCGAATGGGGAGTCTGACTTGAGCTTTGATACTTGAAGCATCTCCTAAAGGCCTTTTCCGCACTGCCTCGGGATCCTGCAAGCCTCTGCCCGCTCCTTAAGTCGTCGCCTAGCCACGCCTACGCCTCCGCCTACTAGTGCGCTGTGTTTGCCTACTTCAAACGCCGCGTGCACCTACTTCAAACGCTGCGTGCCTACTCCAGACGTTGCGTGGACCTACTCCAGACACTGCGTGTCTATTCCGGACGCTGTGTGTGTCTACTCCGGAAGTTGTGTTTGCCTACTTCAAGCGCCGCGTGTACCTACTTCAAACGCTGCGTGCCTACTCCAGACGTTGCGTATACCTACTCCGGGTGCTGCGTGTACTTACTCCGAGCGTTGCGTGTGTCTACCCCAAGCGCTGCGTGTACCTTCTCCAGACGCTGCGTGTGCTTTCTCCAGATTCTGCGTGTACCTAGAGCAGGAGCTGTGCACCTATCATAGGCATAGCCTGTGCATACTTCGTTGCAGTATCTTTATTTTTGTTATTTTTTTTAATAATATTGTAAATCACTATTTTCATTACATCCCATCATCACCTTCATACCTTTTTTTATAAAAGAAACTGTAAAAATTTTCAAATTTTTAAATAATTTATTTTATTTTGGTTGTTTTCGTTGTAGTTAAGTTAGGTTCTTTAGTTTTTATTGTCGCTTCACGACATTTGGCGCCCGACGCAAAGTTCTTCTTTTCTTCACCTTAGCTACGCCTTATCCATTTCCTTTTGATTGAATTGCTTTCTCTTTCGTTCTTAACTCTTTATTTACTCATCCTTATCATATCTTCCAAATTCTAAAACAAAACTTCATCTAGTTTTTCAACTTATCTGGATTATATTTAGACCTACATATAACACTTCACTTACATTCATCACTTTAATATTTTTATTCTAGAGGTACAATTTTTTATTAAATTTTTATTTCTTAAACTTAACTCTTAATTATAACAATGAAACGGGTTATTAAGTACGAATTCCTTAACAAGGCCGAACTCGAATACGAAGTGAAGATTAGATGTGAGGAACCAGCTAATACTGTTTTGCTTCTAAAAAAACAGGTTTTGCGTTTAGTTGAGAATTCTCACCCTGAAGATATTCTGACTTCTCCAATTCCGATCTTTGACTTACCTGGACTGTAAAATTGAAAAATTTTTACAAGGTGAAACCAAATACTTACGATTAATAGAAACTTTTATTAATCATGTTTTTTACAGATTGGAGCGAATAGATACTGACTTATATCCAGACTTTAAAGCTATTTTCGATACTTTGAAGATGAAATTTGAAGCTATTACTAAACAATTCGAATCCTTGACTCCACCTCCAACTGAAAATGACTCTCCATCACTTGACCCTCCTGTTGACCCGACTGTCATGGAACCTACTCTTGTTTCTCAAACATCTGTTAAGATCCATACCCCGTATCCTTCACTACTACCTCAATCTTTTTCTCCAACTAACGTCTTCAAAGATCTGAAAAGACACACCTTCAATGGTAAAAGCTGTCCAAGATCCTTTCTTCAAAAACTTGAAGAATACTGCTTAGCTCGTGGCTTACCCAAAGACTTGTTGATTTCTCAAGCGTTTGAAATTTTCACCGACAATGCTCTTCATTGGTTCAGATTTAAATATAATCAGAATCCAAACTTAACTTGGAACGAACTTTTTTATTAATCAAAGACTTTGGTGGTTTTGATTATGATTATAAACTTCTAGAAGCGATTAGGAACCGAACTCAAGGCCGTGATGAACCTATCGTCATCTATATTTCCATCATGTCTGGAATGTTCTCTCGTCTTTCGAAGAAACTCTCTGAAACAGAACAATTGGAGATTATTTTGAGGAATATTCGCCCATGTTATTCAGTCTTCGTAGCTCTAAAAGACATTGACTCTATCGACTCTCTTCTGGCTACTTGCCAAAACTATGAAAAGTTCCTTGACAGAGACAAACAATTTAAAGAACCAAATGTACAACAAAGTCCTCTTATTTCTGAATTCAACTACAAGCATTCCACTTCAAGTTCAGTTGGCTCTTCGAATTCTAATAACTCACAACCTTCTCCTCCCTTTATGAATAAATTCACTTCATCCTACAAATACCCTTCTAGACAAGTTAATAGTCTCTCTCAAACTAAAGCTCCTCAAGAAAGCTCTTTTTGTGTTCGCTGTCGTAAACAAGGTCATACTTTGAACACTTGTACTCAACCACGATTCGTGATTTGTTTCAAATGTGGTCTTAAAGGTTTTAAAACTGCAGATTGCCCTACTTGTTCTCCCAAACCACATACTAGTTCAAAAAACTAACTGCTGACTTGAAAAGTAACTTAAACTTTGATAATGACGATTGGGCTAGTTGGATTAAAACAATTCAAAACTTCTTTTCTTGTTACAAAATCTCTTCTACACTCTACTCCAAAGAACAAGATCTTAATCGTCCATTCGTTAATGTCAAAATTTATGACTTAACTTTATCTGGTTTACTAGATTCTGGCAGCTCAGTAACTATTCTGGGTAATAATTCTCATTTGGAAATTCTTAAACTGGGCTGTAAACTTTTCAAGTCAGATCTTATTACTGTCTCTACTGCTAATAATCAAAAAGTTAATTCCTTGGGTTATTTTGACTTACCTGTTCATTTCAATAATCAAACTCATTTGATTAAAGCTTATGTTTTTCCGGAAATATTTCCTTCGCTAATACTAGGTATTGACTTTTGGAGAAAATTTAATCTGTTACCTAGTGTTTTATCTTCTCTTAACTTTACAGAATCTAAATGCTCTGCTATCGAAACTAAAGATATTAAAGTTTTACCTTATGAGCATTTAACTCCTAACCAAAAGGACATCGCTAACGACATCATCCAACGCTTCAAGACAATTTCTTTTGAAGAAAAAGGTATCCTGGGGAGCACACACTTAATCACCCACAAGATTGATACTGGTGATTCTCTTCCAATCAAACAAAGATGTTACAGACTGTCTCCTGAAAAACAAAAGGCGTTAATTAATGAAGTTGATAAGATGCTGGGATGGAACGTCATTGAACAATGCGAAAGTCCTTGGTTATCTCCAGTTCTCATCACTCCGAAGAAGAATGGTGAATGGCGTTTCTGCGTAGACAGCAGGAAGCTTAACTCAGTTACACGTCGTGATGCTTATAGTCTGCCACTAATAAGCGAAATTTTGGACAACCTGAAGAATGCCAAATACTTATCAAGCATCGACATTGCGAAAGCATTTTGGGAGATTCCCTTGAATCCTGCTGATAAAGATAAAACTGCATTTTATGTACCTGGAAGATGTATGTTTAGATTCAAGGTAATGCCTTTTGGTCTCTCTAACTCACCTGCAACTCTACAAAGATTAATGGATATGCTTTTTACTCCTGAATTTGAGAGCAAGGTATTTTGCTATCTGGATGACATCGTTATTATTAGCGAGACTTTTGATGAACACATATCGCTTCTCATGAAAGTTCATGAAAAACTTTCATATGCTAATCTGACTATTAACTTTGAGAAGAGTCAATTCTTCAAGAAAGAACTGAAATACCTTGGTTTTCTAGTGGACGAGTATGGTCTACGTGCTCCAGATAAAATAAAAGCTATTTTAGAATATCCTGTACCTACTTGCAGAAAAGAAGTACGTAGATTCATAGGCACCTGCAGCTGGTTCAGAAGATTCATTCCAAACTTTAGCACCATTGCCTCTCCACTCAACCAACTAACCTGTTCCGGGAAGAACGCTCCTAAATTTTTATGGAATTCACAAGCTGCAGCTGCTTTCCAGAAACTTAAAGAAGCTTTGGTAACTGCTCCTGTCCTTGCTTGCCCTAACTTCGAACTACCCTTCTCTGTACATTGTGATGCATCAAATTATGGCATAGGAGCAATGCTTACTCAACATCAAGATGACAAAGAAGTCGTGATTGCTTACATGAGTAAAGAACTAAACAAAAATCAACAGAACTACTCAACTACTGAAAGAGAAACATTGGCTGTAATAACTGCGTTAGAACATTGGCGATGTTATCTAGACAATGGTAAAGAATTTACAATATATAGTGACCATGCTGCACTTAAATGGTTTCAGAACTTATCGAATCCATCAGGAAGACTTGCTCGCTGGACTTTACGCTTATCATGCTTTAACTTTGTCCTGAAACATAAAAAATGAAAGGATAACGTTATTCCAGATTTATTATCAAGACATAAGAATCAAGAACGTCCTGATACACGAGAAATTTCACCTCAAGGCGTACATCCTATTACGATTGAAGAACCACCTGATCGTGAACTTGAGCACTACAACAAGATTTTTCTCGGATGCTCTAACAACCCAGACGCATATCCCAACTACACTATCAGGGATAACAAACTTTACCGCTGCATCCATTCTCTTGATCGTCTAAACGATGACTTTATTTGGAAAGAAGTTCCACTACCTCAAGATAGACATGCACTTATTGAAGTTAACCATGGTTCCCCTTCAGAACTCCATCTTGGTATCTTCAAGACATTCAAGAAAATATCTTTAAAATACTATTGGCCTGGTATGTTTAAGGACATTGCCAAATTAATCTCGTCTTGTGAAACCTGCTTAACCTACAAACACCCTAATCATTCTCCCTATGGTCTTATGGGTAAACCCAAACTTTGCTCCAGACCTTTTCAAACTATATCCTTAGATCTTATGGGTCCATTACCTATGACTCGTAGACGAAATCAGTATATTCTAGTAATTAACTGCAATTTTACTAAATATACTATGATTTTTCCCCTTAAACGTGCTACTTCAGCTAATATTATTAATCTTTTGGAAAATTCAGTTTTCCTAGTTCATGGCATTCCCCAAACTATTATAATGGACAACGCGGTTCAATTTCAGTCGCGAGAATTTCAATCATTCTTAAATTCTTATAACGTTCCTTGTATTTTTCACACAGCTTTATATTGTCCTCAGGTTAATCCTACGGAGAAGTTTAATGGTACAATTATTACAGCTCTAGCATCTCTAGTAGGAGACGATCATAGATCCTGGGACAACCATCTTGCTAAGATTCAGTACGCAATGAACAGCGCTACAAATGTGGCTACTGGCTTTACTCCAAACTTTTTAGTCTTTGGTAGGGAAACAATACCTTGTGGTTCCTTCTATACTCCAACTCAGAACCTCGAGGAATTGATATTTATGCCTCGTGATATTTACGCGTCTAATGCTGGTCTCCTCTCATCTATTTTTCACAAAGTTCAAACTAAACTTCACATAGCTCACGCTAAAAATAGCGCTCGCTATGATCTTCGCCGGTCTTTTAAAGAATTTAATGTGGGAGACACTGTTTGGCGTAAAAACCAGGTTTTAAGCAATGCCGGCGCTTACTTTAATGCTAAACTTGCCCCTAAGTTCATTAAGTGCAAAGTGATAGCTAAACTGTCACCACTAGTCTATGTGCTTGAAGACCCTAATGGAGTTAGAGGCAAGTGGCACATCAAAGATGTAAAATCATAAATTTTTTTTTAACTTTTATTAACTGTATATATGTATAAATATCACCATCATTCTCACCTTATTATTTTTATTTCTTTGTTTGTTTGGTTATCCAGTGTTCTTCAACACATCTTGCTTTAGGACCTCGAATTTTCGTTGGTTAATCTTCACTTTTTGTTTCAGACACATCTCGTTAGTGATGTTGCTGATCTCTGGCTTTGAGCCCTACCGCTCTGGCCGTTCTTAATCTTTACTTAAGTCATAGCGACTAAAGCTTGCTTGAGATTAATTTCTTTATCTTTATCTTCACTCAGGAGCGGATGACAACTCCTTAAATAAGCCTGGATGTCCTTTCAAAATGTTTTTTTTTTCCACGCAGGAGCGGATGACAACTCCTTAAATAAGCCTGAATGTCCTTTCGAAAACACACTTTTAGAGTGGTAGTCATTGAATGTGAACTCCACCCTTACCTGAATGCAGATGATGAATGTAAGAGATAGTATATCTGATTTTGCCTGGTGATGTCTGTTTCTGCAAAGCTGTGTTTTTATGGTTTATTTTAGAATGTACATGTCAAAATTTTTGCTGAGTCAAAAATTTTCCAGGGTCGGGGGGAAAATGTAGTGTTATGCTTATACATACTTACATATCATTTTACACTATTTTAAATTTATTTTTCCATTCTGTTTTTGATGTTCTGCATTCGCCTCAAAACTTGATATTTTGCATCATCTTTATTTCCATAGGATCCTGTAATATTTTTAATTCATAAGAACACAATAACAAATCATTTTCACTTCGTATTTTTCATGCTATCAGCACTTTTTAAATCGGTGTCAATGGAGTCTACCTTTTTCGGTCTTTTATTTAGTTCTCCGTAACTCTGCAATTTCGGGTTTCGTGCGCGCTGTTGCGCTACTTTTTTTTTTCCTATACAAATAATATCTCATTTTTCACTTAAATCTTGCCGTTTCTGTATTACGAGCCTAAAACCAAAATTTGACATGTTTTGACATCGTTGTTTATCAGGTTGTCATGGCAATTTTTATTCAAATATCGTTACCGGCCTGATGTTTTTACTTCAAAATACTCCTTTCTTCTTGGCCATTTACAAGAATTTGCTTTTAATTTAAATAATTTCAAATTTAATGAGAATAATTTTCCGTTCTTATGCCAGATCCGTCAAAAAGGGAAAAGAAGCCGAACAATCGGCGAATGGGGAGTCTGACTTGAGCTTTGATACTTGAAGCATCTCCTAAAGGCCTTTTCCGCACTGCCTCGGGATCCTGCAAGCCTCTGCCCGCTCCTTAAGTCGTCGCCTAGCCACGCCTACGCCTCCGCCTACTAGTGCGCTGTGTTTGCCTACTTCAAACGCCGCGTGCACCTACTTCAAACGCTGCGTGCCTACTCCAGACGTTGCGTGGACCTACTCCAGACACTGCGTGTCTATTCCGGACGCTGTGTGTGTCTACTCCGGAAGTTGTGTTTGCCTACTTCAAGCGCCGCGTGTACCTACTTCAAACGCTGCGTGCCTACTCCAGACGTTGCGTATACCTACTCCGGGTGCTGCGTGTACTTACTCCGAGCGTTGCGTGTGTCTACCCCAAGCGCTGCGTGTACCTTCTCCAGACGCTGCGTGTGCTTTCTCCAGATTCTGCGTGTACCTAGAGCAGGAGCTGTGCACCTATCATAGGCATAGCCTGTGCATACTTCGTTGCAGTATCTTTATTTTTGTTATTTTTTTTAATAATATTGTAAATCACTATTTTCATTACATCCCATCATCACCTTCATACCTTTTTTTATAAAAGAAACTGTAAAAATTTTCAAATTTTTAAATAATTTATTTTATTTTGGTTGTTTTCGTTGTAGTTAAGTTAGGTTCTTTAGTTTTTTATTGTCGCTTTACGACAAAGTCGAGTGGGCCTGACGGAATCCCCCCAATTGTGCTGAGGACGTGTGCTCCAGAGTTGGCACCGGTCTTAACGCGTCTTTTCCGGTACTCCTACTCCCTAGGCGTAGTCCCAAAATCATGGAAGACGGCTTAAGTCCACCCGATCCCTAAAAAAGGCGACCGCTCTGACCCGTCCAACTACCGGCCAATCGCCATCACCTCTTTGTTCTCCAAAACAATGGAGTCCATTGTAAACTGCCAGCTCGTGAGGTACCTTGAAGATCACCAGCTGATTAGGACCGCCAATACGGTTTTCGCCGTGGTCTGTCAGCTGGTGATCTTCTGGTCTACCTAACTCACAGATGGGCGGAGGCAGTAGAATTCAAGGGGGAGGCATTGGCCGTTAGTTTGGACATTGCGAATGCCTTCGATCGGGTTTGGCACAAAGCGCTTCTCTCGAAGCTCCCTTCCTATGGGCTTCCCGAGAAATTGTGCGATTGGATCACCAGCTTTCTTGCAGATCGGAGCATCAAGGTCGTTGTAGACGGTGCAAGCTCCGATTGCAAGCCTATTAATGCTGGTGTTCCACAGGGCTGCGTGCTATCGCCAACGCTGTTTCTTCTGCATATCAATGATATGTTGCATACCCGTAACATTCATTGATATGCAGATGCCAGCACTGGTGATACTCTTTACACCGGCCGAGCCAATATTTCTCGGGAAAACGTCTCCGTGTGCCGGGACAAACTTGTGTCTGAAGTCGAGTCTTTGCTGAACAGAGTCTCGGATTGGAGATGACTAAATCTAGTCCAGTTTAACCCCCAGAAGACACAAGTTTGCGCGTTAACCGCTAAAAAGAACCCCTTTGTCGTATCCCCTCAGTTTCAAGGCACTCCCCTTGTTGCCTCAGCCAGTATCGGAATCCTCGGCGTCGACATATCGAGTGACGTGCAGTTTCGTGGTCACTTGGAAGGGAAGGCCAAATTGGCCTCTAAAAAGCTTGGCGTGCTCAGCAGAGGGGACAGTATGTCATGCCGGCACACCGCCTGCAACTTTACAAGACGCAGGTTCGGCCGCACATGGAATACTGTTCCCATCTCTGGGCTGGGGCTCCCCAGTACCAGCTCCTTCCACTTAGCCGCATCCAGCGCAGAGCGGCTCGAATCGTCGACGACCGAGTGCCTTCCGATCGGCTCGATTCACTTGCGCTGCGAAGAGATGTTGCATCTCTTTGCGTATTTTATCGCGTCTATCACGGGGAGTGCTCTGAGGAATTGTTCGGATTAATCTCAGCCGCCAAATTTCGTGAACGCACTACACGGCAAACGTCCCGATACCATCCACACCATCTGGATGCTTGGCGGTCGACCACTGTACGTTTCACAAGGAGTTTTCTTCTACGTACAACCTCTCTGTGGAATAGTTTACCATCGGCGATTTTTCCGGACCGATACGACCTGGGGACCTTCAAGAAAAGAGCTTACTTCTTTCTAAAGGGCCGGCAACGCACCCGCAATTCTCCTGATGTTGCGGTTGATCATGGGCGGCGCTAGTCACTTAACATCAGGTGAGCCGCGTGCTCGTTTGCCCCTTCTTCTATAAAAAAAAATGTCTATTCATGGCTACTGAATTGTGACAAAATTTTACGTCTATAAAACTTCCCATGTTTTTAAATATTGCTACCAAAATATTAGCACAAAATTAATAATAAATATTAGGTAGATCAAAATAAGTCAGTCCGCAAATAGTAGACGCTATATTTGATCACTCGAAGAGTGGAATTTTTTGGGCTTTTCCTTTAAGTACCTAAGCCCTTCGTCGGCTTCGTCGGTTTTGAATTTAAAGAGCGCGTAAAACGCCGCGTACTTTATAATAATTTTGTTTTGTTTATTACAAAATTTTCAAATAAATAATATTTAAAATTAATTCCTGTTACATATTCTTTACTGAATAAAATTTCATATGAAAAATACACACTAAATTTCTTAAGTATCCAAATACTATATGTACTGGGGTCGAAGGAATATCCGCCAACCTAAATCGTCCCGTGGGTGTGACACTATCTTCACAGCATCTTCTTAATAACAACTAAATTCAAAGAAAAAACTGCGGCTGCTAACCCGGCCGCCAAAAGTGCAAAGTATGGCAAATACCTTCCTTATGAGATTATCTGTGGGGAAGCCAGTATGTTCAGTAGTTGACTTTGATAGATTGTAATGAACGTAATTTCAGAAACTGTTATCTCGTCAACACATCATCATCTACTTAGCGGGTGTAAGAATCGTTCTCGTTAAGTGAATTCGAATTTTCTTCTAAAATGATATTTGTAAGATATTACAAAATATAAAATAAATATTAGCATATTAAATATTATTAGGTATTCAAGAAGGGAAATGGAATATTCATAAACTGCCAGCACATTATTAAAAAAATATTTCATTATAATTTCCATTATTTTTAAATTTAAAATTTCGGAGAAAAACTGTGTCTAGGTATAAAAACTTGGGGAGGCACGCGCCGCCTGCTGGCTTGCTTTGGGGCGGCCGTGTTAGTAACCTCATAGCGGCCGTAGAAAATAATCAGCACATGTCGGTAAGTTCAGAAGCACATAACATTTTTAAAAATATTAAATTTAGTAAGTTATCGGATTATAAACTCTAAAACCCAAGCAACCAAAAAAAAATTTTACTATCATAATTGGCATGCCTCTGTGTTCACCTTTTTATTATCTACTATATAGTATTTAATGTATATACTCACGTCTGTAAATCTCATCTCACTTCCTGCGTGGACTATCACGATTCATTGCGTTTTTGATATGGGTTTGTTTGGCCTTATGGTTGACCCACGCGGTTGAATCACGCCTTAGATGTCGAATGGGACGAATCAATATACGACTCGTCCGTATAAATAATTTGCCTTCACTTTTCTTGCAATGGATACACCATTGCAAGAAAAGTGAAATAGGATATATATATATATATATATATATATATATATATATATATATATATATATATATATATATATATATATATATATATATAAATGAAGTGATGTGGGGAGATTCTTAATAAACTGTTCACCAATCACTTTCTATAAAATTTTATTGTAAGCGGAACAGTTCACACAATTTAATAGTTTACCTATGCTATAGTTCACAGCTACAATAATTCACGAATACAATAGTTCACGAATACTATAGTTCACGAATACAATAGTTCACATATAAAATACTGTTTATAATTTAGCACAAAGCGTAACACAGAAGTTATTAGCACAAGAAGGAAGAAACAGTTCAAAGCAAGTAGCAAAATGCAAACAATAGCCGGGCGCAAGCGTCATACGTCTTATCGTCACTGTAATAATATATTCTTACTAACTGCGTGGCGGGTGCGCCGCTTCCATGTCTTCAATCTTTTGTTCGATGCATTATCGGGGCGTCTTTACTACTCAAAGACTTGATCACGATTTCTGCGACGATACGACACGACTTCAAGGTAAGTTTTATATTACTTATTTATTTTTGTATTTTATTTTAATTTTAATTGTTTATTTTTATTTCGCAGATTAATGACGCCACATCACTCCCCCCCAGAGACCATCTATGATGGGCGATAATAATCAGGTAATTTAACTCTGCGTCCTGAGCGTGTACAATTTCTCTCATACTCTTCTTTTTTGTTTGCAGGTGGTGTTCGACATGCAGTAGCGTCAGAGGGTGTATAGGCAGGTTTTATTCTATCTTTTGAAACAGTTTGTTCTTTGCCTTTCACGAGTAATTTGTAAATCTTATCTCCTCTTTCTAGCACTTTGAAGGGACCGGTGTACGCTGGGTGCAGTGAACCTTTCACAGAGTCATCCCTGACATAAACGTGAGTCGCGTTTGGTAAGCCTTTAAAGATAAATACTTTTTTACTACCGTGACGTGTTCCAGGTGATGGGCGAATATTGTTCATTATCAGCCTTAAGCGTGATAAGAAATCCGTTATGTCTGTGCTTCTTTCGCTGTTGTTAGAATGCAGGAATTCTCCTGGTAACCTAAGTGATTCACCATAAAGTAACTCAGCGGGTGATGCTTGAAGGTCTTCTTTTAATGTATTTCTCATACTTAATAGTACTAATGGCAATGATTCTGTCCATTGTTGATTATTGTGGCATACAATAGCGGCTTTAAGCTGTCTGTGCATCCTTTCTACCATACCGTTGCAAGCTGGGTGGTAAGATGTAGTTCGCTAATGCTGAAATCCGATTAGATTGGATAGATGTTTAAATAAGGAACAGTCGAATTGTCTTCCTCGGTCTGTGATGATTTCAGCAGGACACCCAAAACGCGAGATCCAGCCAATAAGAACTGCTTTTGCAACAGTTTTAGCAGTGATATCTGATAAGGGTATTGCCTCAGGCCATCTGGTAAATCTATCAACTGCTGTAAGACAATAGCGATATCCATCTGATACAGGTAAAGGTCCAATGATGTCTATATGGACGTATTGGAATCTGGCGGGTGGTAATTTGTATGTACCTAAAGGTGCGGAAACATGACGTGTTATCTTTGCACGCTGGCAGGGGTGACACGTTCTTGACCATTCACGACAGTCTCTCTTTACTCCTGGCCAAACGTAGCGTTCTGTTATCATCTTTGTTGTGGCTTTGACCCCAGGATGGCTCAGTGAATGTAAACTCTCAAAGACTTGCTTCCTTAAGTTTTGAGGTACGTAAGGCCTTTGATTTCCAGTTCTATCATCACAATATACGTCTGTCTTCGTGCCAGGTATTGGTACCTTAACTAATCGAAGTGATGTCCCACCTTTCAGAATTTCTTTCAATTCCGTATCCACGTCCTGCATTTTGGCTAAGGTAACCAGACTAACAGGCTGAGCTAATTCTTCAACTCTTGAAAGCGTATCAGCTACTATGTTATCTTTTCCGGAGATGTGTTGGATGTCGGTGGTGAATTGAGATATGAAATCGAGATGACGATACTGGCGGGGTGAGCACTTATCCTTTCTGATGTGAAATGCATAACAGATTGGTTTGTGGTTAGTGAAAACAGTAAAATGTCTTGCTTCAAGCATGTGTCTGAAGTATTTCACTGACTCGTATATAGCAAGAAGCTCCCTGTCGTATGGCGAGTATTTCTGTTGCACTGGTTTCAGTTTCTTAGAGAAGAATGCAAGTGGCTGCCATGATCGATTCTTTACTTGCTGCTAGGCGGCACCGATTGCCTTATCTGAGGCGTCGGTTTCCAAACCTAATCTTGCGTTCAGATCTGGATGTGCCAAGAATTCTGCTTGACAGAGGCTAGTTTTGCACTGCTCAAAAGCATGTAGGGCTTCTCCAGATATATCCACGGAACGTGATCCTTTTACCTACCAGCTTGACCAGTTTAGCAAGTAAAGTTTATTCGAAGGTTTTGACACGCAGGATGCAAGAGAAATCGGAAAGATTCTTATGGGAGGCACAATGCGGATTTAGACCTGGAAGAGGATGCACGGATCAAATGTTTTCTCTCCGCATGATCACGGAGAAGCTTCTGAGTGTTAACCAGAGGATCTGTGCTTTTGTGGATCTGGAGAAAGCATTTGATAAGGTTATAAGGAAGAAAATGTGGGAACTGCTGCCGGGATATGGTGTGGATGGTCGATTGTTAAGGGCTGTGCAGTCACTTTACTATGACTGTAAAGCCTGTGTGCAGGTAGGGCATGACCTGTCACCCATGTTTAGCGTCCAAGCGGGCGTAAAACAGGGTTGTGTCATGTCTTCCTGGCTGTTCATACTGTATCTCGACAGCTGTTTACAGAAGCTGAAAGATAGCTGTTTGGGTGTGAAATTGGGTGACATAAAAGTTAATTGTCTGCTGTATGATGATGATGCAGTGCTTATTGCACCATCAGAATCAGAACTGCAGTCATTAGTCACGTGTATGAAAGAGGAATGTGAAATTAAAGGTCTCCGTTTGAATGCTAATAAAACTAAGGTTCTGGTATTTGAAAAGGAGGAAGAGAGAACGAAATGTGAAATATGGGTAAATCAGGAATGTCTAGAACAGGTAAATGAAATTGTATACTTGGGGAGTGCTTTCAGCCGGGATGGAAGATGTGATTTAGATGTGGATAGGCGTGTCGCTGCCGGAAACAAAGTCAATGGTGCCCTGAATGCATTAGTAAAAAGGCAAGGCGTGGTGAAAAGTGCACGCCTTGCAATACATAACGCAGTGTTGGTACCGACTTTGTTATATGGCAGCGAAACCTGGGTATGCCAGAAGAAGCATAAAAGCAAGTTGAATGCAGTGGAGATACGATCTCTTCGTAAAATGTGTGGCGTTACCATAGCCGACCGAAAGCGAAACGAAGAGATTCGCAATATGGCAGGATTGAAAGATGACCTTATCACAAAAATTGATAGGGGCGTACTCCAATGGTTTGGGCACGTTGAACGAATGAGTGAAGACCGAATGGTGAAGAAAATATATAGAGCGAAAGTAAATATTAAAAGGTGTCGATGTAGACCGAGACTAACTTTCGAAGACCATGTGAGCAAATTGCTCGAAGAGGGGAGGGTCAAGAGTACTCGGATACCTAGACGTGCATGTATGAAGAAGTTAATGAACCTGAAAGAGGCGAAAGAGTTATGTAGGGATCGTGACACTTGGCGATCTGTTCTCTCTGGCTACCCCGTTAGGGATTGTGCGTGAGACGATAAGTAAGTAAGTAAGTAAGTGATCCTTTTACGGACCCCGTCAGCAAAGAATTTAATTGTGCTTGAATTTCGGCAGCTCCTTTGATAAATCGGCGATAAAAGTTTAACATCTCTAGAAAACGCCGAAGTTCTCGTACGTTTTTCGGAGTGGGGAAGTCTTTGATGACTTGAACCTTACTGTCCAAAGGCTTAACACCGTTGGCTGAGACGTGATACCCTAGAAAGGTGATCTCTTTCTTACCGAATTCACATTTGCTCGTGTTGATAACCATACCGAATTCCTGAAGTTTTTCAAAGATTTGGCGAAGGTGGTCAAGATGGCTGTCTTCGTCCCGGGAAAATTTTAGAAAATCATCCAGATACGCGAAGCAAAAATCAAGTACTCGTGTTATTTCGTCTACAAACCTTTGAAAGGTTTGGCTCGCATTTTTTAAGCCATAATTCATATATGGAAATTCGAACATACCAAATGGTGTGGTGATGGCTGTCTTCGGAATATCATCTGGGTTGACTGGTATCTGGTTGTACGCTTTCACCAAATCTAGCGTAGAAAAAATTGTACAACCCGATATGTAATGGGTAAAGTCTTGTAAGTACCTGATGGGATATTTGTCTGGAATTGTCTGTGCGTTCAACATTCTGTAATCGCCACATGGCCGCCATCCGTTATCTTTCTTTGGTACAAGATGGAGCGGAGAAGACCACGGGCTCTCAGATGGACGTGCTATTGCCTCGAATTCTTGCTTCGCTATTTTCAGTTTTTCTGGTGATAATCTTCCTGGGTTGCAAGACACAGGTGGTCATGGCTTAGTACGAATGAAGTGGACGGTGTTATGCTTAGTAGCTTGCGGCACACCTGACGGTCGAGTTATCTCCGGAAAGTCACGTAGTAATTCAACATACTTTGAATGACCTCTCATGGTTTTAACTGAAGCTATCACATTAGCCGTAGCAGGCTCAGCAGGTGTTTGCAACGAAGTACTGTTATCTATTAACCGACGGTTACGACAGTCGACAACGATATGGTAGAATGATAAGAAATCAATTCCGATGATTGCTTTGTTTACATCGGCTACTACAAAGCGCCATGAAAAATCTCGTCGAAGTCCCAGATTTAGTTCGAGATGAGCATAGGCGTAGGTGGGTATGGGAGTTCCATTTGCCGCAAAAAGTTCGTAAAATGTTCGAGGTCGTCGTTGTTTAAGTGCCGTACGCGGGAAGACACAAAGGTCGCTTTCGGTGTCGACCAAGAATTGCATCTTCGTTCTGCGATCCGTGACAAACAGGCGACCGGATGAACTGAGGCAATCATTTGCCGCCACTAACGACTGCCCTGATCGTTTCCCTGTTGGTAATCACAAGGCTTAACGCACTTATTAGCCTTATTGCCGAATTTATAATGATAGTAGCAAAATGGAAATCTTCTATAATTTGACTGAGACCGATTACGAGTATGACTGTGACAGTGACTATGGTTGCGGTCTCGTTTATTGTCTCTATTTTGTGACCGTGATTTTCTTCGATTTCAAAAGGGTAATGCTTGCACTTGACGAGTAAGTTCCGCGATCTGTTTTGACATTCTGTCAAGTAAAGATCCTGGTGCTGCATCCATCGAAGCTACGTGTGGAGATGCCGGAACAAGTTTGTGCACCTTATCGGCTAAGGCAGCCAGTGCTTCCAAAGTTGAGTCAGGCTGTGATGCAATTACGGTTTGCAAATTGTTTGGGAGGCGACTAGTCCATATTGTCCTGATAAAGTCATCTGGAACGTTAGGGCCCGCTAAATGTTGCAAATGTCGTAAAAATTGTGATGGACGCCTATCTCCAAGTTCCTCATGCATTAACAATTGCTTCACTTCTTTTTCTCGAGATGCTGAGAGCCTTCTGATAAGTTCTGTTTTAAGTTTCTCGTATTAATCTTTTTGAGATGGTGAAACTATAATGTCTGTGACTTCTGCCGCATATCTATGGTCTAATTGTGCAATTACATAATAATATTTTGTTTCGTCTTCTTTAATACCGAATAGTGCAAAATTCCCTTCTACTTGTGCGAACCACACAGCAGGCTCTTCAGCCCAAAACAGTGACCAAAATTATCATTTCAATATGATTATTTAGTAAATACTGAAATGGTTGAGTAGTGAAGTGATGCTCACTGATTAATTTAATTAAAAATTATTGTATTAAAGTACTTCAGTTGTTTGTTTTGGATGTGGTGCACCAGGCGTGGTACATTCGGACTGTGGCAATTGCAAGAAAGACTGTCACAGTCTGACTCAACTTTGGAAGCACTGGCTGCCTTAGCCGATAAGGTGCACAAACTTGTTCTTTGAGAGTGAAAAATTCTGTTTCTTTCCAATCTTTCATTTCTTTCAAATTTGCTTTATTGGACACGGATTAAAGTGAAAAAGAACAATTAATTGACAATTTGAAAACCGACCGCTCAGTTGGTTGGGATGGAAATTCGAATAAATTTATTAAAATTTTTAAATATTTGTTAATACCTCCTTTTACTTGGATATTTAATCAATGTTTAAATGATGGTGTATTCCCTAGATATCTCAAGAAGTCAGTAATTCGACCTATTTTTAAATATGGTAAAAAAAAACTGTTTAAGTAATTATATACCTATTTCTATATTACCCGCTTTATCCAAATTTTTAGAGATATATATAAATAATAGATTTACAAAATATCTGGGGAAAAATAACTTATTGTCAAATACACAGTTTGGTTTTAGACATGGCAAATCAACAGAGCATGCCGTTCATACTCTTACAAATTTTTTTGTCATCGTATTTAGACAGTGGAAAAAAGTGTATTTCAGTTTTCTTAGATTTGTCGAAAGCATTCGATACCGTGTCAATAAAAATACTTTCAAATTATTCAAAAGTTATCTTTCTGAGAGATATCATGCGTTAGTGTAAATAATATTACCAGCAATGATTGACTATATATATACCCGTCCGTGGAGAGAAGGAGATGGAGTTGAAGCTAGGCAACGTGATCTACCTGCATAATGTCACCGTAGCTGATATAATGGACGACTGCATTCTGGGCCTAGACTTTATGAGGAATAATTGTTGTGAGATCGACGTTAAGCAAGGTGTCTTGAAATGTGGACAGGAGGAACTTTTTACGGAAGGTGCGTTACCAGGGAACGTGTACAGCATTAAGAAGACCCTTCTTCCGCTGAGATCGGAAACTATTGTGCCGGTTAGTCTTCCTCGAAACGCTGGGCAAGCTCACCGTTGTGTACTCGTGGAAAGGGTAAACAATGACCTTCCGTGGAAAGTAGTTCGAACCTTGGTCAGAACCACTGACATCTCAGGAGTACGTGTGCTAAACCTTTGTGACCAGGAACAGATTATAGAAAAAGGCACATAGGTTAGTACTCGGTGCCAATATCTATCGAGTGGGACCCCCATCAAGGATGCACAAACGAGAGTGACCACACTTTTGGAAGACTGTCGCAGCGTTCTCTCCCCGAACGAAATGGTCAAGGCGAAGAAGTTGTTACTCAAGTATGCCGATGTATTCTCATAAAACGATGCTGACATAGGAAAGACTGGCTTGGTTCAACACAAAGTAAACACAGGGGAAGAATTGCCTATCCGTCAGCGGCCAATAATATTGCCGGTAGCACGTGAAAAGGAAGTGGAAACCATGATTGAGGGAATGGTGAAGGATGGTATTGTTGAACCTTCATCTAGTCCATGTTGTTCACCTGTGGTGTTGGTAAAGAAGAAGGACGGCAGCATGCGGTTCTGTCTTGACTACCGCCGTCTGAAGGACGTTATAAAGCAGGACAGCTATCCCTTGCCAAGAATTGATGACACGCTGGACATGCTTACAGGAGTAAAGTGGTTTAGCACGCTGGATCTAAAAAGTGGCTACTGGCAAGTTGAAATTGACCCTAAGAACAAGGAGAAACTGCGTTCTCGACGGGAAAGGGTCTGTGGCAATTTAAAGTAATGCCGTTTGGATTGTGCAATGCTCCAGCAACGTTTGAAAGGCTGATGGAGCTTGTACTTACCGGGCTAATTGGCGATGCCTGTCTGGTCTACTTGGATGACATCATAATCGTGGGCCGTACGTTTGAGAAACACCTTCAAAACCTGGAACGCGTGCTCATGAAGATTCAGAGTGCCAACCTCAAGTTGAGTCCGAAGAAATGTTTACTATTCAAACGGCAAGTCAACTTTTTAGGGTGTGGAGTGTCGGAAGAAGGTATCCGCACGGATCCGGAGAAAATTGCCGCTGTCAAGGATTGGCCGGTCCCAAAAGACAAGACGCAGGTTAGAGCATTTTTGGGTTTGTGCTCCTATTATCGGCGATTTGTGAAGAACTTTGCAGATATAGCCAAACCTCTGCACAAGCTAACCGAGGAGAAGCGACATTTCTGCTGGGATGAAAGTTGCAATATCGCATTCCAGGAGCTCAAGGACCGTCTGTGCAAAACACTTATTTTGGGATACTCTGATGCAAGCAAAGAATTTATAGTTGACACAGACGCAAGTGATATAGGACTTGGCGGTGTGTTGTCTCAACGGAATGGTGACCAAGAGGTCGTGATAGCGTACTTCAGCAAGTCGTTGTCAAAACCGTAAAGGAACTTTTGTGTCACAAGACGCGAATTGCTAGCTGCGGTAAAGTCGTTGCAGCATTTTAGCAAACATCTTCTGGGGCGGAAATTTCACTTACGAACTGACCATGCTGCACTAAAATGGCTATTGCAGTTTAAAAATCCAGAAGGACAAGTTGCGAGGTGGATTGAACTACTGCAGGAATACGACTTTGAGATCGAATATCGCAGCGGGAAATCTCATGGCAACGCAGATGCATTGTCAAGAAGACCTTGCTCTGAAGATTGCAAACATTGTACTAGGCAAGAGAGTAAGGAAGTGGTATCCGTGAGGATGCTCAGGACAGACCACGTCAGTAACGAGTGGAAGGACAGCTTACAACGTGCACAGCAGGAAGATCCGTACATCAAGCCGATTCTGCAATGGATGAAGGCCAGTGCTCCCAAGCCCAAGTGGAGTGACGTCTCAGCGATGAGTTCAACCACTAAAAGCTATTGGGCCCAGTGGGACAGCTTGCTGCTTCAGGATGGAGTTCTGTGCCGTAAATGGGAAAATGTTCGGGGAGACAGCTGTCGTTTGCAAATTGTTATTCCTAAAGCTAAAGTACCGGATGTTCTACAGATGTACCATAATGATTGTTCAGGAGGCCATCTGGGAGTTAAACGAACTCTTAGATCCGAGAACGGTTTTACTGGATCCAATGTTGAAACGATGTCGAAGACTAGTGTCGCAAATGTACAAGTTGTGCGGTTGTAAAGGGACCTCAGACTCGTAGTACGAGTAGAGGTGCATTCAAGTTGTACAATGTTGGTGCACCATGGGAGAGAATAGCCATTGACGTGGCAGGGCCGTTTCCGGAGAATGAAAGCGGTAACAAGTAATTCATGGTTGTGATGGATTACTTCACTAAGTGGCCGGAAGTCTTCGCCATTCCAAATCAAGAAGCTTCAACAGTTGCAGATAAACTAGTTCATGAAGTCTTCTGTCGTTTTGGAGTACCTTTAGAGATTCACAGCGATCAAGGATGGAATTTTGAGTCTCAAATATTCCAGGAAACTTGCCGAGTTACGGGTACTCATAAAACAAGAACGACTTCTTATCACCCGCAATCTGATGGAATGGTAGAACGATTTAACCAGACATTGGAGAGGTACCTAGCAAAGGTTGTAGACAAACGGCAACGAGATTGGGACAAGCACATACAACCGTTTTTGTTGTCATATCAAAGCGCTGTTCACGAAAGTACATCAGTGACACCAGCTTTCGCAAACTTTGGAAGAGAATTACGTGTGCCTGCAGACCTGATCACCGGGATACCACCTGATGCCCCACGCAGTACAACCGATTATGCAAATGACTTGTGGAACAAAATGAATGACATTTATAAGCACGTCAGACAATCGGGCCAGCAAATGTCCGAAAGGATGAAAACCCGGTATGACCGCAAAATGAACAACAAAGGGTTCGACAAAGGTTCATTAGTGTGGTTGCACAATCCAGTCCGCAGCAAAGGGAAATCTCCTAAGCTTCAAGCTAAATGGGACGGCCCGTACCGGATTGTGACCAGGATCAACGATATAACCTACCGGATACAGAAAGGAGCAAGAGGGACTCCTAAGATCGTCCATGTGGATCGCCTGGCACGTTATTATGGGGTCGACAATGCTCGGGCGAGCATGTCTTAGGAAGGGGCAGTGTTGCGCGCCTAAGTTGACGTCTGGCACTAGCGCCATTTAGTGTCGGGTAACAGAGCGAGGAGAGCTTTCCAGAAAATGACACGACTAATCTTTCAACCTACAGTGCCATCAAGTATCGAACTGAAGAACTAAGCTTCTAGAAGCCCCACACTCGAACTTTCGGTGCCTGGTCGGTTGGCGCGCGTATTTACTTGAATATTCTGGATGTTTCGGGGAAAAAGGTGTATTTAAAGACGCTGCAATACGCGATCGGTGCAGTATTGAATTTGGCGAGACAAGCGAAGCTTCGGAGCGAAATAAAGTGAATCAGTGTGATTAATTATTAGTGTCTTTTAAGTGAAGTGAATTAAAGTGTTAATTTTAGTAATTCAATCGGCAGTTTTTATTGTCACGAACCCTAAGCTCGTAACAATATGATTGTTTAACAATGGATAATTGCTGTTCCTGCCTTTCAATTGAGTCTGTTGAATATATTAAATATCTACGGGTTAAATAGATAATAATTTAAGTTTTAAACTACATATTAACACACTTAGCAAAAGAATTCATAAATTAATATATATTTTTAAAACTATTAGACACGTTTTGGATCCAGGTATATTAAAACGAGTTTACTTAGCTTTATGTCAGCCTCCAAAATGGTGTTACAAAAGATAGATATATCTCCACGTGCTATACTCAAAGTTGAAACATTTAAACCTTTTCTTTATCCTACATCACAGCTTTATGATAACTGTCAGGTCCTTACAGTAAGACAAATGTTTATATTAACGATTATTCTCATAAGCGTCACTATCTGTCTCGCTCACACTTTATGGAATGTCTCTCTCTATCTCATTTAAATCACGCTGTGGTCATTAGGAACGCTTTGGTTGCACTACTCGTAGAATCGTTTTAATGTACTCGTAAGTTCCAAAAAATTGTTAAAAACTGACTTTGTTTAACAAAAAAATTTTTATGGCTGATCTAAGAAATAATGGAGTAAGTGTTATACTACGTTAGAATCCTTGTTAAATACGCTAACTTTTAAAGCTACTTGCCAAACTGGCGTAGTACAATTTTCTTCCAGGACGATCAGTTGAAGTAGTGCGAAAAACTAATTCTGAAAACTTGGTTCGGTATAAAATTACATTTTCTTTCAATCTGGAGAGATCGGCACAGGGTTTAGGATTACAGGTTACAGAAGCACTATTCGGGATGACGTAAGAGAAACAAAATTTGCAAAAAGTAAATACTTGTTGCAACAGGAATGAAAAAACTGTCTTATGGTGAACATTTTATCGAAAAAAATTACTATAATTTCTGAAATACGTGACTTAATATAATATAATATAATATAATATAATATAATATAATATAATATAATATAATATAATATAATATAATATAATATAATATAATATAATATAATATAATATAATATAATATAATATAATATAATATAATATAATATAATATAATATAATATAATATAATATAATATAATATAATATAATATAATATAATACAGAAACTTTTCACAGAAAGAAACCCGAATAACCCTAAAATTCATAAGTTTAACGGAAACACTTTATCAAATCAAGCACGAAGGATTATTAAGCAAAATGTACTATCACAAGAATTACTAAACAGAATACGAAAAGAAGCAGAAGGTATCACACCCGTAGATAACTCAAATTCAAACGACATTGTAGTACAAGATACACAACCTACATTCGCACACATTACGGAACAAAATTTACAACATACCATTGAACAAGCTGAAACAATAGATCAGATGACAAGTAATATAGTGGTAAATGATGATCAAGATCCATTAATCTTGCACTTCCTTCAAATATTAGCGGAAACTAATGAAACCAGACTTGAAGATCGAGTATTTCTACCTAAAGCTAAAATCAATAGGCGTTTCTTAGAAAATCTACACACATTAAATAATTATTTACCTAATCTTTTAATTACTAATAATAGTTTACGCGAGATAAATAATATAATATACGCCGCAGCTAAAACTCTTATATTAAACAACAATCAAAAACCTTATATCACTAATAATATTATAAAAACAAAATGTGATCCACCATGGAAAAAAAGAATACAAACTAAAATAGATATATTTAGGAAGGAACTAGGACAATTAATAGAAATTGAAAAGGGAATCAAAACACGCAGGATGATGAAAATAAAAGAAAAATTATATACCAAATACAGCATTCGGAATGATAATGATCGCAATAATATAACAGAAACTATTAGGCAAAAAGTTAAAGCTTTAGCAGGTAGAATAAAGAGATATGAAGACATTAACACTAGAAAAGCTCAGAATAGATTATTTAATGAAAACGAGCATAGATTCTACAGAAGTTTAGGGTGTAGTAACAACAAAGACATCAAAATACCGAGTAAAGGAGAAGTGGAGGTATTTTGGAAATCAATTTTATCAAACCAAACGCAGTACAATTTGAATGCTAATTGGATAAAAGAAGTAGAAATGCTGTCAAGTGAAATACACAGAGAAGATACACAAGAGATAACTGAAGACCAAGTAAAATTTGCTATCAGAAAACTGTTAAATTGGAAATCACCTGGAATGGATAAAATACAAAATTATTATTTAAAATACCTAACCAGTGTTCATAAATACATAGCTTCATTATTCACTAAGATAGTTTCAGGTACAGAAATAATGGAAGAATGGTTCGTTACGGGACAAGTTATATTAATACCCAAAAATGAAAACACCGAAAACCCAAAGAACTGGAGACCAATAGCATGTTTACCTAGTATGTACAAATTACTTACTTCCATATTGGCCAACGTATTGTATAACCATTGCGATAAGAATAACATAATGGCGGTGGAGCAAAGGGGATGTCGCCGTGGTACGAGGGGATGTAAAGACCATCTAATGGTTAATAAGGCCATATTGGAGGATGCACATCAAGCTCAAAAAAACCTGAGTATGGCATGGATTGACTATCAAAAAGCCTTTGACAGTGTATCTCACGAATGGCTTCTTAAAGTGCTTGATGTCTATAAATGTCCATTAATAATTAAAAGATTCCTTCAGTTGGCTATGCCACTATGGAGGGTGATCATGACAGCCCGTGGATCACATGATTCGGTTACCATGGAACCGATTTATGTTAGGCGTGGAATTTCCAGGGTGACTCCCTCTCACCATTGTTATTCTGCTTAGCAATTAACCCACTTTCCTGTATACTTAATAAATACAAACTGAAAGGATATAAACTCAAAGACAGTTCCTGGATCAATCACCTACTATACATGGATGACCTTAAAGTTTATGCAAACAATAAGAGTAATTTGAAAGTACTGTTGGATAGTGTGGAAGTATTTACAAGCGACATAGGGATGCGATTTGGACCAGGCAAATGCAAAACAATACACCTGAGTTCTGGGTATAGAAGCAATGCAATAGGAGAAGGTCATATTCTTTTAAGCGGTGAAACTTTTGAGCAACTTGCAATAGGAGATAAATATAAATATTTAGGAATACATGAATCAGGAAAGATAGAACACAGCATCATAAGAGATCAAATAACTAAAGAATATTTTAAAAGAATCAAGAAACTACTGAACACCCAACTTAACTCACGATATTTGATAAAAGGTATTAATACATACGCAGTCCCGGTTTTACTTTACTCATTTGGCATAATAAATTATAAAAATAACGATCTTAAGAAAATAGATATAAAAACAAGGAAATTACTAGCAATTAAAAAGGTACATCAGCAAAAAGCAGAAATAGAAAGGCTATACTTACCTGTAACACAAGGAGGAAGAGGTCTGATAAATATAGAGTACATGTATAAAGCACAGATAGTAAAATATAAACAATATCTGAAAACAGAAAGCGATTATCTCATTAAAATAATAATGCAACACGACATACATAGAGATAAATATTCAATTATAAAAGAAGCACAAGAGATAGAAAGAGAATTACATTTACCACAAGAAAATACATATACAGAAAAAGAAATTAAGATGGCAATAGTTAAAAGACACAATGAACTGTGGCGAACAAAACCCTTACATGGACAATTTCCTAAAAAAGTATTAGATCAGGCCAATATAGACATAGAACTTTCATATCAATGGCTTAAAAGGCAACAGGTTTCTCCTAGTACAGAGTCATCAATATTTGCAATACAAGACCAGGCCATTAATACGCGGCAACATCAACGCGACATATTAAATGAGCCAGTAGATGGAAAATGTCGTCTGTGTTCCTGTAAAGATGAAACCACACAACACATAATATCCGGATGTGACAAACTAGTAGGGACATATTACGTAAAGCGACATGATTACCTTGTCCAGTACGTCTATTGGTGTCTGGCTAAAAAGAACAAAATAGAAGTTTCTAACCTCTGGTGGCAAGAAACCCTCATCCGACCACAAATTAAGGAAAATGAGTTTGCTAAAATCATGTGGGAAATGCCCGTCCAAACTGATATTACTGTAACACATAACAGACCTGATTTGATATATGTTGATAAAACAAGTAATAAAACATTCTTAATAGATATAACTGTACCATCAGACTACAATATAGGACCTAAGGAAATTGAAAAATTAAGCAAATACCACCTGCTAAAAACTGAAGTTAGCCGTTTGTGGAATACACAAGCAACTGTCATTCCCATAGTAATAGGAGCAACGGGAGTGGTAGCTAAAAGTATTAGGAAATACGTAGATAAATTAGATAGCCATATTAACATTAGTATCCTTCAAAAACAAGCAGCTATTCACACATCAACTATACTCACTAAAGTGCTAGGGGATACCGTATTTATACATAATCAACCGGACCATCTACATATACAGATCACCCAACAGTCATCAAACACGCAGCAGTCACCAAGAACAACGGATACAACAAACACCACAAACACATCGAATATACAACGTTCACTAAACATCCAAGAGCAACACATGCAAACCATGCAACAATCATCAGGCATAACAGGCATACAACAATCATTAAATGCACCGAACTCATCTAACACATATAATCCGAATGTACAACAGTCACTAAATTCTCGACAAAAACGGGGACGAGAGAGAAAAAGAATGAGAAAAGACGAACAACTTACAGAAGGTACATCTTGAATGACTCTTTTAATTTGCGTAATAATTTTCATTAAATTACATCTCAATATTAAAAAAAGTACTATAAAAAACTACAACATTATATTAATTTAAAACACATTAATGGGGATATATAAATACCTTTTTTTCTGTGGGATGCAGAACGGGGTATTTATTAAAACCGACGTAAGTCGTGAATGTGTCATAATATAATATAATATAATATAATATAATATAATAATACAAGACCAGGCCATTAATACGCGGCAACATCAACGCGACATATTAAATGAGCCAGTAGATGGAAAATGTCGTCTGTGTTCCTGTAAAGATGAAACCACACAACACATAATATCCGGATGTGACAAACTAGTAGGGACATACTACGTAAAGAGACATGATAACCTTGTTCAGTACGTCTATTGGTGTCTGGCTAAAAAGAACAAAATAGAAGTTTCTAACCTCTGGTGGCAAGAAATCCTCATCCGACCACAAATTAAGGAAAATGAGTTTGCTAAAATCATGTGGGAAATGCCCGTCCAAACTGATATTACTGTAACACATAACAGACCTGATTTGATATATGTTGATAAAACAAGTAATAAAACATTCTTAATAGATATAACTGTACCATCAGACTACAATATAGGACCTAAGGAAATTGAAAAATTAAGCAAATACCACCTGCTAAAAACTGAAGTTAGTCGTTTGTGGAATACACAAGCAACTGTCATTCCCATAGTAATAGGAGCAACGGGAGTGGTAGCTAAAAGTATTAGGAAATACATAGATAAATTAGATAGCCATATTAACATTAGTATCCTTCAAAAACAAGCAGCTATTCACACATCAACTATACTCACTAAAGTGCTAGGGGATACCGTATTTATACATAATCAACCGGACCATCTACATATACAGATCACCCAACAGTCATCAAACACGCAGCAGTCACCAAGAACAACGGATACAACAAACACCACAAACACATCGAATATAAAACGTTCACTAAACATCCAAGAGCAACACATGCAAACCATCCAACAATCATTAGGCATAACAGGCATACAATCATTAAATGCACCGAACTCATCTAACACATATAATCCGAATGTACAACAGTCACTAAATTCTCGACAAAAACGGGGACGAGAGAGAAAAAGAATGAGAAAAGACGAACAACTTACAGAAAGTACATCTTGAATGACTCTTTTAATTTGCGTAATAATTTTCATTAAATTACATCTCAATATTAAAAAAAAGTACTATAAAAAACTACAACATTATATTAATTTAAAACACATTAATGGGGATATGTAAATACCTTTTTTTCTGTGGGATGCAGAACGGGGTATTTATTAAAACCGACGTAAGTCGTGAAGGTGTCATAATATAATATAATATAATATAATATAATATTCCACAACTATCACACAACGCCATCTAGTCCCAAGCTAAGCAGAGCTTGTTGTGTTGTCATACATTACACATCTTATGAGAGAGGAACGACATTAGTAGTATAAATTATTATTTTGTTTGTACCTTGGTATAAGTAATAAGTAGTAACATAGTATATAAACATAATATGTGATCCAATTAATTTCATTGTACTTAGGTTATATTAACGGAATGTACAAATTTTTAGATAGTATTTGATTATTTAACTTTTGCTTGCATACTAATATTTTTATAAATTAACGGTGGAGATATGGCGCTGACAGCTGATGCACAGGTCTCCTAGTTCGGCTGCAGATGCTATGTTTTCAAGTATATGTACTAACGTAGCTTATAATAATAATAATTATTATTATTATGAATCAGTGGCAGCGGTACATACAAAACTGACAGAACTTTATGCTCGACCAATGATAAATGTAAGTGTATATACTGCTAGTGGATGTGTTATGATAGATACCGGTGCAAAATTGTCGATCGCGAGTGATAGCTTAAGAAATGTATTAGTTCGTAATAATTATAGGTTGATTAACTCTGAACTTGAAATAAATTAGGTGATGGTTCAGTTTGTAATAGAAATGTGGGAATCGCTACTGTAAATGTTGCTATTTGTGGAATTGTTGTCTCCAAGACTTTCGTTTTATTACCAGGTGCCAAGGACACATTACTTGGCATGAATTTAATTAAAGATTCGGGAATAATTATCGATCTAAACCTAAATAGAATTTCAATAGCTCTTAGTGGTAACGAAGGCACAATGCTTTCTTTACCAGCCGGATTTTAAAGTTCCATTCGTTATTCGCACCGACGCTAGCGCCTAGGCATTGGGTGTTGTGTTAATGCAAGATAAAGAAGCCAAAGACGAACGCCCAGTCGAGTACGCTAGTAGGTTGTTGACTGCAGCTGAGCGCAATTATACCACCACATAACCTGAGGCTCTAGCGGTGGTCTGGGCTCTTGATAAACTCAGGGGCTACGTGGAAGATTCGCAGATTCAAATCGCCACTGATCATCAACCACTGCGATGGCTGATGTCTCTTAAAATACTCAGCGGTCGTCTCGCACGATGGGCTATGAAGATCCGAGCGTATCATTTAAATAAAGAGTATACACCCGGAAAAATTAATGTGATTGCCGATACCCTTAGTCGACTGCCTCATTCCTCTTCGACAGAAAATGCATCTTGTGACTTCTGTCCTGTTTCCATTGATTTGCCCCATCGTGACGATTCTGAGATTCGTGCTGCACAGTTAGAGGATCCGTACGTCCAAAATATTTCAAAGGATTTTGAAAGCGAGGACAAGAAGTTTACCAGTTGGACTGACAGGGGATATTATGTCGTACAAGGTGTATTATATAGAGTGGATCCTGATGGTGAGACTAAAGAACCACAACTTGTGGTCCCGCGATCGTTAAGAGGCAAGCTTATAAAAGGACTTCATGAGTGTAGAACGAACTCTGAGGAAAATCAGAGAAAGATACTTCTTCCCGCAGATGAGTCAGTTCGTTACCCAGTATTTAAAGGCTTGCGATATTTGCCAGTCATTCAAACCTAGTAATTTGAAGCCAGCTGGATTGCTTCAGACTCCGGTTATGCAACAAAGACTCGAGGTCCTTGCGATGGACCTATTCGGACCTCTGCCTGAATCGGAAAATGGTGAGAAATGGATCTTTCTGATTGAAGATGTTACAAGCCCATGGATAGAGATATTTCCCATAGTTGAAGCTACTGTTGAAGCTTGCGCCAAAATTTTAATTGAGTACATTTTTCTACGATATGGACTACCCCGTCTTATTATCTCTGATAATGATCTGATGATGATGATAGTTGGTTTCTGCTGTCGTGCAAAAGTCTCTTCATACACTTGGTATTAGTCGAGCTTATCGACAGTTTATCATCCTCAATCAAATCCTGCAGAAGCTAAAACCAGGGATATGAAGACCATGCTCGCTATGCCGATTAATAGTAATCAACCAGATTGGCCTAAGAGCTTACCTTCGGTGAGATTCGCGTTAAATACAGCGTACAATCAGGAAACAGGACAGACTGCTGCCTACTTAACTTTTGGTAGAGAACTTCGTTCACTGATACATGTCTTCAGCGATATCCGCTTCATATTAGATAAATCTAATTTCGTTCCTCAAATTACACAGTATTTAAAAATGTTTGCGGAAAGTCTTAAAGAGATTAAATGGAGACAAGAACGTCAGCAAGATCTTCGCAAAGAAGTTGCTGATCATGGGAGGCGAGAAGCTCAACTTTACCAGGCTGGAGACCTTGTCCTGATCACTAATAATGCCCAGAGTCAATCCTCCAAGGGATTTTCGAAGAAGTTCGCACCTCGGCGTATAGGACCATTTAAAATCAAGCGAGTATTATCTGTTACTACCTATGAGGTAGAAGACAATGAAGGTCGAATTCGTGGTAAGTATCACACTAGCTCCGATAACACCTTATGGTGGAGAATCGCCAGCAATCACTGCGAAAACAAGAGGGAGACCAAGTCACAATCGAGACGGAATAGTGACTTATAGGAGAGGATGTAGTGCGCGTATCTCCTCGATCTATTATTACTCGGAATGGTAGGTCCATTCACGTGCCGAGTCGATATATTGATAACGTGATATCAAGTACGCTCTAGAGGGTGCTGTAGCTGTAAGTGGAGACAGTAATTCACGGGTTTTAACTCCCATAGATACACTCTGGATTTTTTTTATTTGATTATTTTTCTGCGCAGTTGCTCACTCAAGTAATATAATAACAATGTCTGAACTTGCAAGCAACCATAATTTATCATAATTATTTTAAGCCTAGATAGTTAATTATAATAGAACCTATTTGTAACGTTTGCCTTTAACTGGTCAATTTTGGTCAAATAAAACGTTTGTCCTATTCTTTTGTGGCGTTCGTGTTTTTCGTTCTATAGAACACCGCTACATTGCTTACTATCCTACCGTCATCAAATGTCCGCTGGATTAGGCTGTCGTCAAAATCTTCGCAATGTATACTTTTATGAAAGCAATAACATATTTTAAAGAATTATGTGAACAATATGTCAGAATAGGCTGTATATATGAATATAAATCGTCTATGACAGTGACAAATTAAATATCGTTGAATATCATAGACGTATATAAAACAGTTGAATTTTCACTTTCTGTATAATATATTACTCTACTCTATGATATTCACAGTTGACAAATGCTCAGAAAGGCTAGAACCCAGGGCCGTAAAGCCAGTTAATTAAAAAAATATAAAATTTGACAATTGATGAATTGACATTTGACATTGACACAGACAAAAATCGAAAATTGATGTTTCATCTTCCTGCTTTTCTTCAATATTTCAATATAAAACGTGAATGACTAATGTTATCGTTAGTCGTTAGTAGTTACCAGTCGTTACTGAGTATTTTATATACCCGAAAAGTTATCGTACATTGTAGTGAAAATTAAATAATTGGTAGCTAAGAGTAAGTCAGAAACTTATTCATCTAAATAATTTGCTATTACAGTTGCTTCAAATTGTCAAAGTTTTTATAAGAATTAATTCAAAAGAATGGAGTTTCCCCACATTGGAAAGAATTGTTCATATTCATCATGCAATAAACTAGGTAAGTGACGTAAACTTGTTAATAAGTTAGCCTTTAATTTACGTTGTAATACTATTTCTGTCAAGTCAACCTATTAGTCAGTTTTAAATATTAACTTTTTTATTTGTAGTTATTATTCACTTAATGGCTTTTTATATTTGCTAATAGATTTCCTGCCAATGAAATGTGGTGCTTGCAAAGAGATCTTTTGGTGAGTAATCATTTTTTAAATAGAATACTAAACATTTATTGTTTCCTTCATTGTTATAGGATTCTAAATTATTTACTTACTATTCTAATATGTGATAACTGATCAATTAATCTATATTGTTATAAACTTTTCATTTAGATTTTTTAATTTACTGTAGTAATAAGAATATATTTCATTATATTATTTTTTTGTAATATAATACCTAGTTACTATAATTATAGAAGCTGACAATTCCTAAATACGATTTTAGTTACTGCTCTGTAAATAATTTTACTTAGGCCTACCCAAGGAATGCCACAGAGTATGGTCCTGAGTCACTTATGTTCAGCAGTGGACTTGTGAAGGGTACAACCCTTGATGATGAAACAATTGTACTTTACTGCTTAAATCTAAAAAGAGATAAATATCATACTGAAATAGAAAATTTGCTGCATCAATATACCTTATGCATTTCTAAATATATAAAAGAAAGTTGCTTTCCGCCATTAGTACGCATAGATATTTTAAACTATGCAATGGATTTCTCTAAATTTTTTGCATGAGTTTGATTTGGATGGATTTTTTTTATAGGATAGGGTGACAAACAAGCACACAGTCGACCTGATGTTAAGTGGTTACTGTGGCCCATAGACATCTACATCTATCCTCGATTACGAATCAAAATGCAGATGCATTGTCACCCATGATGAATGCCTCTTTTCCAGTAAAAAGGGTCTCCGGTTCTCTACACTCACCATACGAAACAGCAGCCATTAAGCTACTATTTCACGCTGGTATTCTGTGAGAGCGTGGTACTTCCCCTGTTGAGCTGCCCCATTCCTGCTACAACTATACTACTAATATAGCTATAGTATGGCTCTACCACGTCAAAATGTGGATGTTGTAAGATTTACAATTGAACCCAGTTTGTGGTGCTATTGTCGAGATTCAAAAATCACTAATAAGAAGCCAGGGCAAGCCTAATCAATCCTAATCAATTTATAAGTGATTTTTTCAACACAACACAAGACAAGTTTTTTTTTCTTGATTGTTATTGTTCTTTTCTTTTTGAAATTACATACATTCTTAGTTTTATGTGTCTATGTACAACTTGCTTTATGACTATAGTAAACATTAATTTGACCTTACTACTAAGATCGACTAAAAGAGACCACTATAGGGTTATTTTTAACTAAATTTCATATATGTAAGTAATCATATACAGTTACTGCAGTTTTTGAAAATATGAGTAAATAAGGCTTCTACTTTTATTTGAAATTATCCCAAATTGAATGTGATTTATAGGCAACAACAGTTTTGGCTATAGATCAAACCTTACTAATGTGTGTGTGTCTGCAGTAAAATCACTTAAAATAATGCATTACAGCACATTTTGAAATTAAAAGCTAAAAAGAAAGAATATTTGTGATTTTTTTAATTAATTTTTCTTCGCCTATTGCCATATTACCTATTACCTATTCTGAACCTTATCTGCAAATTTGGTCGGTTATTAGAAAATAACCATGTTTATAAGTTTTTAAGTGTTTATAAGTGGCTGGAAATTAGGAGTCGATGGATGCCATAATAAGCAAATAAGAGATTTTATGTTATGAAAACTGCATGAGTCAAAAACATAGCAAATAACTGTTTCTAAAAATGTTGGACTTAAAATATTTTGAGTAATGATATGGTGAAACCTTTAACGGCTTAACGTCCGAGCGACGCGGCGACAATAGTCTCTGACGCCCTGCGCCGCTCGTCGCGGCTTTTTATATGGTCCAATCGCAACCAGTTCGACTAAAATGGTTACCACGGAGAAAGTTCTTTACTTCAGAATAAATTTATCAAATATAAGTCTCACACAGAAAGCTAATGAAATGGAGAATTCAATTACCTTAATAATAATTTACCCAATTGAAGAGTGACGGGTATAAAAATGACTAATTTTAGAAATCTAGCTGAAAAACCCTAATATTTTTTTATTTTTTTTGATAATATCGCAGAATCATTTTATTTTTATATATACAATAATTAAAAAAAACATGATCTACTCTATCCAATAATAAAATAACTTTACATAAATATTAAGTATTTCTATGCAAAATTATCTAAAATATCAACATACTCCCTTCTAATCTGATTTCCCAGGTGGCTACAATATGTGGCAAACTATTATCATTTTTTCAAATTTATATTTATAAGAGTTTATTCTTAGTTTGTATTTATTATTTTTATATTTATAAGAAATATTTTATTAGAATAAATAATATACAATGTGTTCGGTTACTGGTGTCGGAGATTTTAATGCTATAAAATATAATCAATTTCGTCGACAAATCATGTCTCACATCTCATTCAGACCTAGCTGTATTTAAATGGCAGCCATTTAAATTTTTCAGTGTCACCACCTCGACCCCGCGTATTAAAATTACAATATTCACCGATGTAGAAGTCCTACATTCTTAAAAGATGTTTTATTGGATAGATAAATATACGCGTAATAAAATAAAAGCAAACTTTTGACTGCAAAATTGTATTTAGATCCTAAAAAGACTTACAAAAGAAAAAAAATGTAAAAAAAATCGGTTATTTTTTCACATTTTCGACTTTATTTAAAAAAGTAAGTCATTTACCTAATGATATTTTACATTAATCAGATAGATCAGAACATTTCCTAACCAAAAACATAAAATCTTAAATGTAAATTAAATAGTTTAAGAATTGTACTTTATCAAACACAACCTCTTAAAAGCGCAAGCTGCATGTGCACTGCAGGATCATTTATGATAGTTCAAGAGCAGGTAGAAAAACCCAAAGCCCATTGTTTGATGTTCTAAACAAGTGTATAGCACGCGTCACGTAAAAAGAACGCTGGATGAAAGTGGTGGGAGTGTGTTTGCGCATGGGTACAGTCTGGCACGAAAGTTATGTGCCTATTAATTTATTTTTTAACTAGGCTTTCGCTCGCGGGTCGTGGCTTCGTACCTATATATTTGTTATTCTTATTAGTTATAACATTGAAAAATATATTAGATAAAATATCAATAAAATGAATTAAAAACATGTTTGAATTATGTATTATAGAATGTTTAATCGAAATAAAATTAAAGTAATGTTGAAACTCCTTCCATTAAGTCATCATGCGTGATGTGAAAACCAGATGAGGACGCGGTTTTGGTGCTAGAAGTGGCCATTTCATCGTCGTCGCTGTCGTCACTCGAGCTTCCATCCTCATCTGAGTCGGAATCATGATCCCCTATGTGGATAGCAAATGTTTCTGTCATCATGTCCACCACATGATCGCTTTTACAGTAATCAGCCTCTATTTCTTTTACCTTCGTGCATAGCTTCCCCCATTCTGTTGCTCCCATTAAATTTACTTTTTCATGAATCAACTCAGTTATACGTGTCAGGTTCCAAGTTACATTTTAACAGGCAACATAACTTTTTATTTGGGACCAGGCCATTTCAATAGGATTCAGGTCCGGGTGATATGGGGGCAAACGAAGTACAGAATGTCCTGCTTTGTTCAAAATAGCATCGATATTAAATTTCTTAAATTTATCTTTCCATTTTTTTATTAAGTTGTACAACTCCGGCTTTTGCATGGTCTCTTCAAATTCAATACCTTTTTGACGAAGCCAGGTTTGCATGTCTGCTTTCTTTGAATTGGACGTTGGTGCAGCATCGAGTTGTTTATTGTGGTACGATGCATTATCGACTACCACGACTGAATTAGGCGGTAAATTTGGTATCAGTTGAGTACGGAGCCACCGCTCGTAATTTTCAGAATTCATATTGTCATGGTAGTCGCCGCTTTTTGTACCGGCTTTAAACGTCAGTAAGGCATTCGGCACAAAACCTGCATCGCCACCCGCATGCACTATGACTAAGCGGCTACCTTTAGATACAGGTTTTTTAATGCCCTTGGTGGAACCGTCTGTCCAAGCATGGTGAGACGCATGGGAACTATCGACGTATGATTCGTCAGTGTAAATGATAGGTCTTACTTCCTCTCTATATTTTTTAATCTTTCTCAGATATTCAATTCTTTGAAATCGAATTTGTGACTGCTCAATTAAGATTTTTCTATTGGTTTCCGTTTTTTTCCATTTAAAACCCAAGTTTGTCAATACTCGCCTGAGACTTGCTGCAGATCCTTGGAAATGTATGTCATCCTGTAACTTCCTTTGCAACTTGCCTATGGTAGGCAATTCTTTTTCAGTAACGTGAAAATTATGGATCATTCTTTTTATAACACCCTGGTCAAAGCTGTCAATGTCTGTTATTGGTTTTGTTTTTTTTTCTTTTATTTTTGCCGGGAGTTCGGAAAACAGTAAGAAATTCCGAATCTTTTGAACCCTTTACTATTCGTCTCACTGTCGACTCGGAACATTTTGTTGCCTCTGCGGTCCGTTTCATACATTGTTTTAAATTATTAACTACATTATTATCAGCTTCCCTCTTCATAAAACAGTATACGTCATAAATCATTTTTCTCACTTCTCTATGTAAAACCATTTCGTAATTTAAAACTTTTGTGCGCGATGGTATTTTTAAAAGTGGATACTACGCGGGAAGCAAAGCTCAACTGATGAACCAATAGCGCATCGGTAAACATGCGGTGCTTGGCTCACTTGCCCCGCGCCCTACCTCATACCACCAAGTAGACCGATAAATCGCCTATGCGCAGCTTGACCGCCAGCGTTCTTTTTACGTGACGCGTCCTATACTTTGGACAACAAAAACAGTTGTCCCTCGCCACACGTGATTACACTACTTTTGCCCCTCTAAGATTGCTTGTTGTTGTTATTGTTAAAAAAAATCCGTTTTGTGGAACTTTTTAAGTTTGTGGTGAAGTTTCTAGTTATTTTGATATTTTCAAAAATGGCACATGGTGAATACAGAATACTCAAACCAGCATGTCGCTGATATCCAATTTGTGTATGGATTGTGCAATGGCAACAGAGCAAGGGTGATTCTCCAACTTGACGGTGCACCTGCACATTTTGCAGTAAATGTGCGAAATTATTTAAATGAGCGCTATTCGCCGTGGATTGGTCGCGGTGGAAGGATCGCTTGGCCTCCGCGTTCACCGGATTTAACTCCCTTAGACTTTTTTCTATGGGGCACTATGAAGCAAAGAGTTTATGCGAACATGCCAAACTCATGAGAAGAGTTGATTAATAAAATAGTCGAAGTTGGAAATGAATTGCGACAAGATCGGGAGATGATCAGACGTGCTACTCAACATGTGGCAATAAGGGCTACAACATGTCTCCAACATCGCGGAGGTCATTTCAAACAGTTTTTATAAATAACTTTTTAGTTACGTGCATTTTAAAATGTTGTGTTTCACTCTTCTCATCAATTCACTTTGCCTGTCTGCAACCAGGGCGACAAATTTTTCAAAGGTCATATTTAAACAGTTATAATACAGATTTTTTTTGGTTACAATTAAGATTTTTATATTTTGGTGAGGAAATGTTTTGATCTATCTGATTAATATAAAAAATCATTAGGTAAATGACTTACTTTTTTCATTAAAGTCGAAAATGTGAAAAAATAACCGAATTTTTTTAACATTTTTTTGTAAGTCTTTTTAGGATCTAAATACAATTTTGCAGTTAAAAGTTTGCTTTTATTTTATTACGCGTATCTTTATCTATCCAATGAAACATCTTTTAAGAATGTACGACTTCTACATCGGTGAATATTGTAATTTTAATGCGCGGGTTCGAGGTGGTGACACTGAAAAATTTAAATGGCTGCCATTTAAATACAGCTAGGTCTAAATGAGATTTGAAACATGATTTGTCGATGAAATTGATTATATTTTATAGCATTAAAAGCTGCGACACCGGTAACCGAACACATTGTATAATACAAAAACTTAACAAAAACCGGACACACAAAGGCGAAGTTTTCGCATGTCAACTTCATCACATAAAAACATCATTACAGACTGTATTCATAATTCATAAAACTTGTAGATACTTATACGAAATTAAAGCATTTTGAGGATTATTTTCATATATAATACTCATACACAAGTATAATAAATTCATTATTATTTACATTTCAAATGCAGAATTCACAGTACTACTCGCCACTACACAAAACTTGACACAACGCTTGATTCTTTTTTTTTCAATGGTATTTGTTACCGGGCATAGATCTTTTACTAAACCGATAGACGCATTTTTTAATATAGATCCATCTAGTGCAACATTCATTACGTGTTTTGTAACTTTCCATGGATAAAAATTAGTTTAAAGTATAGAAGTCAGCGGGGCCGCTCTAGTCGCCCTAACGTTCAACCGGAAAAAAGTTTTAGGCGACTATGGTCCCTGGCGTTTGAGTGGTTATGGTGTATTACAATTGTATTCACCTACCTGCTTTGTTTTTGCCTTTTTTTGTTGAAAATATCCTCACCATAACAATTTCTGTTCTGTGGAGATGTCTAAATAAATTGTACAAGGACCCACATCCATACTGGAACGTTATTTATAGGCCAAACAAATATTGGTTAGTATTTAAATTGAATGCACACCCCAACTTTTGGTTACATCACTGAGCCATCAATTAATGTGAAAACTTTCCAATTATGACAAATCTACTCAATTGAGAATATGTTTAACTCCAGTGGAGGATCCAAAAAGAGATAATTTATTTAAGACTCATGGCTAATCACTCAAATGCTCATAGTGACTTTGACTTAGTGATAGACAGCAGGAAAATTAACAGCATCTTAAAAATGAGCGGCTTTTGAGTATTTGAGCATTACTTTTAACGACACTAAGAAATTATTTTTAAATTACAGCTCAGAGCACTTCGCATATTTAAAACATGAGTGTCCGGCACAGAATACCAGAGATGTCCAGGTTCCAGACTGTCCACTTTGTGGTGCCCCAGTACCTGGGCGACGGGGTGAACCACCCGATGTCGCCGTTGGTGCCCATATTGACAACCAGTGCACTTCTGACCCTGCTAAAGAAAGAAGGAACAAGGTAACAACTCACCATGTTTTAAAGCAACTTGTTTTCGCACAGTAAAAGTATAGTATGTAACTATACCTTTATTTTTCTTCCCAAAATACAATAACTGAACATAAATAACACTGTGGCGGCGCTGTCGTCGCGCCGCAAGTGAAGTCCATCATCATCATCATCATTACAGCCCTTCACAAGTCCACTGCTGAACATAGGCCTCCCCCAAGTAATGCCACAAAGCACGGTCCTGAGCCTCCTGCATCCATCGACTTCCTGCATGTCTTACCAGTTCGTCACTCCATCTAGTGGGGGGTCGCCCTACACTACGCCTACCGGTACGAGGCTGCCACTCGAAAACCTTTCTTCCCCATCGGTTATCGGTTCTTCGAGCTATATGGCCGGCCCATTGCCACTTCAGCTTACTAATCCGTTGGGCTATGTCGGTCACTCTGATTTTACTGCTGATATCCTCATTTCTGAGTCTATCACACAGAAACTCTAAGCATAGCCCTCTCCATAGATCGCTGAGCGACCTTGAGCGTCCTCATATGGCCAGCAGTGAAGGACCACGTCTCAGATCCGTAAGTCATCACTGGCAACACGCACTGGTTATGCACTTTAGTTTTCAGAGATTGTACCTGTCGAGAAGATGTGTCGTAATTTTACGAACGCTGCCCAGCCGAGTTGAATCCGTCGATTGACCTCTCGGTCGAAGTTGGACTTACCTAGTCGCACTATTTGTCCCAGGTAAACGTACTCGTCAACAACTTCGAGCATAGTGCTCCCAACAACTACCGGCATAGGTGTGGCATGGACATTAAACATGATCTTTGTTTTGTCCATGTTCATCTTAACACCATCGTTTCCGGGACACCTGAGATTCTGAGTGAGATTGAGAGGTTCTATGGGCAGCTGTACACATCATCGTTGGAGCCACACGCAAGTGTGAGTAACGATCCAAGAGCAAGTCTTATCCGACACTATTCCGATGATATCCCATGACGTCAGTCTGAGCGAGATTAGAATGGCTCTCCACCACCTTAAAAACGGCAAGGCCCCGGGCGAGGATGGAATTACAGCGGAGCTTCTGAAAGCGGGTGGAACACCGGTACTTGAAGTCCTTCAGAAGCTCTTCAATTCCATCCTCCATGGTGGCACTACTCCGGAGGCGTGGAGCAGAAGTGCGGTGGTCTTGTTCTTTAAGAAAGACGACAACGCTCTCTTGAAGAACTACAGACCGATTTCCCTTCTGAGCCGCGTCTACGTGCTGTTTTCGAGAGTCATTACGAATCGTCTCGCACGCAGACTCGACAACTTCCAGCCTCCCGAACAAGCCGGTTTCCGAAAAGGCTTCAGTACCATAGACCACATACATACCCTGCGGCAGATTGTACAGAGGACCGAAAAGTACAATCTGCCACTTTGCCTGGCATATGTGGACTATGAGAAAGCCTTTGATTCCGTCAAAATTTGGGAGGTGCTACAGTCCCTTCAGCGGTGCAAAGTTGACTGTCGGTATATCGAAGTGCTGAAGTGTTTGTACAGTAAGGCTACAATGGCTATCCGAGTACAGAACCAGAGTTCGAAACCTATCCAACTGCAGAAAGGTGTAAGACAGGGTGATGTATCTCCGAAACTCTTCACCGCTGCGTTGGAAGACGTTTTCAAGCTACTGGACTGGAAAGGATACGGTATTAACATCAATGGCGAGTACATCACTCACCTTCGATTTGCCGACGATATAGTCCTTATGGCAGAATCGCTGGAGGACCTTAGCACTATGTTCAATGACCTGAAGTGAAGCACACTGAAGCCTAAAATCACGCTATCAAAATTCCGAATCATAAACAGTATATATAGAACATCTCCGAACTATCACACAGAGTGTTGGCCGCTCCCCGCGCAGAACACCTTGCCTGGCGAAAGATCTCCCCTTTTCCTACCACGGCCACAGTGGTGACCACCCCACGTGATCTAAACATGCAACCAACAACCCTCAGAAACTTCAAACTTCATCATCGTCATAAAATACTACACCCATTTGCTTCCGAGCAGATATTGTCTGCAGTCTTCATATCCTGCAAGCCATCTAGCTTCACAAGGTTCATCGCAGCACTGGAATAATAATGCTTCCTGTTCCTTCAGGCTACTCTCTGCCCTATACAGTGTTTGGCACGGCTCTGAGCCTTACTGCTCGCCTCTGCTTTATGGCACTCTTCACATACATTACAATTTAAAACAGAGAAATATAAAATTATACACCCAACACTGCCAACTTCCTGGGCCTGGGCAGCTACCGAGAATTGCTTGATGTAAAGTCAATAACTGATTTTCGGCCTGACCCGGGATTCTGTCCCCGGATCTCATAATCAGCAGTCATGTTAATAACCACTAGACCAACGAGGCAGTCACACACTGTACGCAGGCATACGCAGTACCATGTACTCATTATATTCTTTTTGTATTCCAGGTATTTACAAACAGGTGCTCCTATAAAGGATGCAAAACAAAGGAAATGGTTCCCCTTATATGCAGTGAGTGCTCCCTAAACTACTGTTTGCGACATAGGCATGCTGCTGATCATGCATGTGAAGGAAAATTAGCTGCTAAGAGAAGACAGGCTGCGTAAGTTTTTTAATATATTCATTTTTAAATATAACTAAAAAAAATTGGTTATTTTGCTATCTGAATTTAACAAAGCTTTCATGCTGATAATAATTTGTTTTATTTTAACAGAAATGCTGCAATGGCAAGAATGAAAGCAAATGCTATTAATTCAAGTCAGACTGCACCATCTGTAGCAGTGCCAGTCACATCTTTGTCAGAAGTTCAAGGAGATATGGTAAGTAGTATTAACTCCATGAGAATAAATACAGGTTTATAATACAAGAGAATGTGGAATAAATATTATGGGTGTCTTAAGACATACACTACGAGCACTGCTCAGTGCTCTCACTGGTGAAAAATTTATTCCGTTACGGACTGCCAGTATACTACTACAGTAACCCAGGGAAATATATGACGTCATAAATCGGAGCCATTTTTGTACTGATAGTGAGCACTAATAGTGTAGTACTTTGATCATGTAATCAAAAAACATAACAGCGCCTAGAGATTTGACAGCTGCCACAAGTGATTGTTAATTGTTATTATTATTCATTAATAATGTTATCAAATAAACTTGGACATTAAGTTTTAAAAGCTACAACATTCAAATAATAAGTTTTCTTGTTGAACGGAAAATGTGTATGTGTTTTAAACAGTAACCAGTATAGCAAACTAAAAAGGAATGGCTTCACAGTATGTTGAATTGATGTTAGACCTTACAGTGGTCAATGTATATCGGAACACACCAAATAACATTAAGTGACAGGGGCCTAATGGTAGGGTGCAGACTATGAGCTCATAAAGTCGTGGGTTCCAATTTTCCATTTGAATACTGTCATTAACCACTCTTAACACAAACATTTTAAACTAACCATGAGTGGTTTATAGGAATTTTGGCAATGCACCTGTAATTCTCCTGGTATTGCAGTTGTTCATGGGCGGCGGTAGTCACTTACATCAGTTGATCTGTATGATTGTTTGCCCGCTCTTCTATAAAAAAATATATATTTATTATATAAATAGCATTACTAGTATTTTTTAATTATAGAAATAATATTAAATATTCTTTATTTATTTAACTCCATGTAGTGGAATTATAAGAATATCCACTACCCCATATCGTTATGAGGTATTGTAAGAGGTGACAGAGGCAAATCAAACAAGTAGACGGGCAAAAAATAAAAACTGGTTGCAAGCCCCCTTGCCGAGTGTGGCAATTAGCAAGGAAAACTGTAATTGTAGTTCATTAAATGGTAATGGAACTGTCTTAATCATTCATTATTAATGTTAGACTGTCATGATGATGATATTGAACGGTTCACAAGATGAATTCTTAAAACCTTTATTGAACATAAATCCCTTAGGCTTTTTCACTGATTTTTTTTAATAGGATTAGGGTGATAAATGAGCACACAGTCCACCTGATAGTAAGTAGATGCTGTGGCCTATGGACATTTACATTTAACCTCGATTAAGAATCAGAATGCATATGTGTTGTCACCATTGAGGACTGAGATGAAATGCCTCGATTCCAGTAAAACGGGTCTCCGGTTCTCTATATTCACCATACGAAACACAGCAGCATTAAGCTGCTGTTTTACCAACATACAACCATAATATAGCTGCAGCGTGGCCATCGATTTTAGTTGATTAATGTTTAGCCGTCAAGCAAAAGTTACCTTTTAATGGCTAGCTTATTGCCACTCAAATTACTGATTCATGTGACCATAACTATAACTCTCCTACAGTGTATATCCTCATCATGGATTCTTTCATAAAAAGAATAGATTTGCCTATAATTTTAAAGTAAAACAGACTACATATAACACTCTACTGATGATCACAGGCTTCTATTTTCCAAACTCATCTGCTAAATACACTGTCAATACACTGCCCAAATTATATTAATTTGTAACTCATATTTCATAATAAGATTTCCTGTTGAAATACACATTAAGCAATGAATTCTCTTTTCAGACGGAAGACGAGGCGTTAGCGCACGCACTTGCACTCTCAATGCAAGAACAAAGTGGAAATATACATACAAGAGACACTAACTTTGCCAGAGCCCTTGCAAGACAGCGAGTGGGCGGGGAGCAGAACTCTAGGTGTTCTGTATCTTAGCATTATAACACTTTACGAAGCACTTAATCACTATCAGCTTTTACTTATTCAATTGTGATATAGTTAAATTACTCTTTTATATTCTATCAGTACACTACAGAACATAGAATACTATAATACACAATAGAATGGCTGTCAACCTTATTTTGTACGACGATAGGCGTCGCAGGGAGCACACATACAAGTAATAACGTCGTATTATCACTACTAAAAACCCGATTCGCTGTGTTGACAGACGGATTTTAATACATATTTATTTGTAAATAGCGTGCAATTTGGCATTTTCTAAATAATTTGCATGCGAAATTTGGAAACGATTGTAACGTCACATCACACATCTCGTGTTGACATTTATACGTATGAATTGACGTGTTAGTGACATTTTAGTGGCTACTCGGGCTGTGCCCACTCCCCCGTTCTATTATGTATGTATTATAGTATTCTATGCTGCAGAATATTGAGAGAGTTAATATAAATATAAAAAAATACTTGCTAATTTATTTCATTTAAATATCAATTACATGTACAAACATTTGCAGTTGTAAATGAGCATAAAATTAAGTTTTATTATTAATGCGTATATTGTTGACTTTACTGTATTTAGATTGAACATATTATGAGTTGAAGTTGTCCATTTTTATGTAACACTAGAATTAAAAAAGACAATAACAGTTTGTTTGATATCTGTTATATAATTTGTACTATAAAATCTTAAATAAGCTTGTAATTAAATATCAAAGTTTTTGAATTTCAGCAACTTTTTCTTTATAATATAGCGTATACAAGGTGTAAGTGCAAACACCTAACGGCTTTAATATAAAAATACTTATCCGAATTTAAAAGAAGAAAAAAACGCTATTTTCTTCATAAAATTTTCTGTCTGACAGTTTCTGTCCGACACCATCCGTAAATTCATGGATACCCTGTGCGCCCGAGTGACGTAATCACTGTAAAGATCACCGCTCGCCCTAGCTACCTACATAACATTCCAATAAAAACACAATAGGTACACATAACCTGTGATGTAACTTTTCCTTCATACTTTCATCCTGGCTTAGGGCAGGAAAAAATTGAGGAATTAAGGAAAAATGAGATTTTACTTAAAAAAAATGTTATTTTTCATTGAATTTACGTTCTATAAGTGAAACCAAACCACTGGTTTGAAAGATAACGGTGTTTACACTAACACTTTGTATATAGCATTGTGCATTAAATATACTAGTGCTCCGCCACTGCTTTGCACGGGTGATTTCTGGATCTCGACAATAGCGCCACTGCCGGCTCCAAATGTGAATCTAAACTATTTGGACCCATTCAAACGCACACTAAAAATTCCATCAAAATTGGTCGAGCCGTTTTCGAGATTTAACGAGACTAAAGGACAGGAATTGAATTTATATAACGAGATAGGTTAGTGCTTAACTACTATACCATGTGATGGTTTAAAATTATGTAACCAAAAATAGTGGAGTGCACCAGCTTGAGTTAACAAAACCCTATTTACTCCTCCCGCTACCTGAAAATACACCCACATTGTAATCAGAAAGATTTTTAAGTTAAATCAGAAGTAGTTATTATTGAAAGTAGAATCTCATGTTAGACATTGCATGTAGAAATTAGTTTTCAATTGTTGATATCATTATTTTTGATGAATTATTAGTTGTAATATTCGTTTTCCTCTACTACTTAATGCATCCATGACGATTCCAAAAGTACTTGATAAAAAAATATAGTCTCGTTATATTTTTATTAACTGTTGCCATTTTTAATAGAAAATATTTTGAATATTGTGTGATAAACGGTATATATTTATATGTGGTAGAGCCAGCTATATTATGGTTGTAGCGCGAATGCATTTTGCTCGACCGGGATAAGACCACACTCTCATAGATTACCCGCGTAAACAAAAAATGCCACTTTTTAGGTCCTATTTTTCGTGTAACCTACTGATAAGTGCCAGTTATTCGTTTAGCAGTCGAGCTAGTAACGTCCAAGTATGACACTAGTTATCACTACAGATGGCGTTGTAACCAAAAATTGCAGATTTTTTGGATGGTGCCATTATTGTTATCAATGTGCAAAACATCGAAAGCATAACAGTAGCTATTAGCACTAGCAAGCATTCGATTTACAAGGCCTAAACGGACCGACTTGCTTAAAATATTTTTTTAGATCGATGATAACCAAAATTTTACGGTGTTTTATCAAGAGATGATTCTCTTCGTCACAGTTAACACAAACCTCAATTGCTTGTGATATTTTTTCACATATATAAATTAATAGGTCGGTTATGCAAAGAGAACTATTTACTATTCGCGCCAACGACAGTTCTTTGATAACCTTGGATTTCAGTTATACAGAATGGGTCCCACATATATGCAATAAATGAAACCATATACTTGTTATCGCCTTTGCTGACGATATACAAAAATGAACGTAATCGGTCCAGTAATTAAAGAGTCAAAAAGTAGAGTTTTAATTTTATGCAAATTTGAACACTCTATAGAATTGGGTCACTAAGTCAATGATTCAATGAACTTGAATGAATCCTTGAACATTAAAAAGCGACGTTGCCACGCAGTGCAAACTATTGGTATTGCGACATATCGACAGCGGTGTCTTTTGTCGGCGTGCCACCCGCGTGCAACGTTGTCACTCTTCCAAGGGGTCAAGGTACGTTGTCTAAACAGAGTGTTCACTTTACCGAATTTATTTTAATATTTATTTTGTTTGAAAATTTCACTTTTTTATTTTACGGGTTTTAATTTAATATTTAATTTTTCTACACTTTTACGGACTAGTATTACTTGTGGTTTCATTTATTGCATATATGTGGGACCCATTCTGTATATGTATATTATTTTTGACCTTGGTCTTCCGGAGACCATGAATTGGAGCTTGGCGATAACATGACTACTGTAAACTTGTAAAGATAACTGCCTCGTTGGTATAATGGTCGTAAACACGTATACGGATTAAATGGTCCCCGGTTTGAATCCAGTCTGGCCAAAAATCTGTTATTGTTTTTTAAATTGTTTTCAGTTTCATGAAACAATTTTTTAAAACAAAAAAGAAACAGAAATATGCCTATGTTTCACCCCGCGTGTCCGGAAGCACGTGACTAACAGATGGTCCTGCGCCTGATCATACTCCGGTCGTGTCGGATATCCGATCTTAGGACTGTGAGAGAGGGCATATTTGATAACGCACTTGTGTTTGCGCCTCTGCTGAGGGCAGGCCGTCGTGACCGAAATTCGGTCTGGACATAGAATACTATAATACACAGTAGAATAGCTGTCAACTTTATTTTGTACGAGGTTTGGCGTCGCCAAACCCGATTCGCTGTGTTGACAGACTGGAATAAATTTACACATTTTAGACTTTTGATTAATGTTCAAGATCATCATTAAAAAAATCGTTTAAATTTTAATACATATTTATTTGTAAATAGGGTGCAATTTGACATTTTTTAAATAATTTGCATGCGAAATTTTGAAACGATTGTAACGTCAAAACACATCTCGTGTTGACATTTATACGTGTGAATTGACGTGTTAGTGACTACGCGGGCTCCGCTCACTCCCCCGTTCTATTATGTATGTACTATAGTATTCTATGGGTCTGGAGAACATTATTGTTATTATTAGCCTTATTTTTTGCCAACGCGATTGGCAGGCGAGTTATCCGACCGCAGATTTTTATTAAATTGTTACCAGGAAGATGTTTGAATGCTGCCCATAACCTGTTTCAGTTTACACAGAAAACGATATGCGGTAGCGGATATTTTTACTCCGCCACCACATAGCTACTATTACCTCTGGTTTGACCAAAATACATTACTGTGTGGTAAGATTATTTACAGTATGAAAATAATAATTTGTTTACATATTTTTCTTTGTTAATAATTATGAAGGCACAATTATAGGTCTCCTTTGGATATATATAGCAAGTGTAAACTGTTTACGAACTATACATATCGTAATTTTAAAAACGATATAAAATACCGTTTGCTTATTACAAAAGTTGTCGATCGTTATTCTATGAATTATAAAATAAGGTGATTTTTGGCACAGTTAGAAAGCATTTTAGTAATTTTTTTGTAACGTCTATGTACTTTGATATAATGAATGGTCCAATTTATATTACGTAATATTTATAATAACAAATTATTGATACATTCCCAATTTACTATCCGAGCCGATTTACTAAATAAAAATATACGTATTTTGTCAAACTTTTTAATATTCATGAATATTGAAAAGTGTTGTTATCAATGCTCTGTTTAGGGAAAAAGGAAAGATACAGCCTTATTTGTACGTCCCACTGCACAGGTCTCCTCATTGGAGGTTTAGTAAGTTTTTAGGGAAAGGGCTGTTGGGAATATTTTCATTTATATCTTAGTTAAGTCTTGCTAACTTTAACTTAATCATATTGAACACAATGGAGAATTAATTTATTATAATTTTATACTTAAGTCCTAATTATGGACCTTTCAAGCTGTTGTTAGTGCAAATATCACTCGGCTTGTGCTTTTGTTACTCTTTTAATTGTAATTTATGGATTGTATAAAATTATTATAAATATTATTAATTTTGAAATAAAAATATTTTTGAAATAAATACTTTTCAAATTGTTTTATTTGAATCCTTTAACATGACAAATATATATTATTTAAATTTGTAACAGTTGTGATAAAACCTTAAACTAATAACAAAAATATTATAACTAAAAAGTTATGAATCGTAAGTATAACAATAGGAGGAAGTTTTAAATCACATACTATTTATTGCATTGTGAAAATTTTACACCCTATAGGCGTTTGTGCATTCACTCGTATTTAATGAGTTTTCGATTCATATTCGTGTTTTTATGAACATCTTACCACTGCACTGATTTCGAGCAAAGATTTGCAGAGATTTCTAGGAGGTACTTATACAAAAACCTTTCGTAGACGTATATCGTGTCAATCGTCAGTTTTCCGTATTTTCGTGTCTTATACATTGAACAAATAACAGCACATTTATTAAGAAGGGTATTACGAATAGTATTTTCACGAATCACGAAAACGAATTAAATATGAGTGAGTGCACTAACATCCTAATCCCTAGTACTAAACTCGGATTCACTTATAAAATTAACGTTAAATTATTGTTGCACGCCACAGTTGATGGCACTAGCGCCATCTGGTATCATGTATCAGAAATAGGAGTGTCAAGATCTTTCTAGAACTTTCCCGTTAGCGCCATCTAGTATCGAATAGAAGAACTAAGCTTTCTAGAAAGCTCCACACCACACTTTAGTTCACTTTATTTCGCTCGTATCGCCAATTCAATACTGCCTCCTATTTTAACCCCCCCCCCCTTTCCTCTGTTTATATGACAATAGAAAGAGACAGGAATCAAGATAATTAATTTGTAATTAGCGATTACAAGTAGGGCCGTTAATATGTATTAGTATATACTAATAGCACCATTTGAAAAATTTTACCCGAACATAAAAAGTTCTTGTTGTGCATCGTTTGGACGTGATATTTTATTCTCAACAAAAAATGAGTGCACATTGAATTATTTTTGACTTATAGTTCAGTATCCCACTGATGTTAAGTGGTGATGATGTAGTCTTCAGATGATAAGTGATAACGCGATAAGCTTGACTTAGCAAAAACTTTTTTTATTGAAGAAAGGATAAACGCTGGCAAATTAATTCACAGTACTTAACAAGTTGCGCTTAAAATAAATACGCTTTGATCGCGGACTAAATAAACCGCCCGAAGTTGAGGTTGGAGAAAATTAAAACCCCAAATGGAGGTGGTTGGTGTGTTACAAATATACAACTTAGTAAAGTATAGTATAAAATCCTGTGCGAAGAGCAGACGGGCTCGTGTTTTGGTATAGTTGAATACCAGAAGAATGGCATCTATACTTTCGGAGACGACCTGCAGTGAGGGATTTGTACGCTCTAAATCAGCTTCTCTTTCCAACTGAATATGATCACGACTGGCCGGGTAAGTCAGCTAATATCTCTAGGAAAATGCTGTTGTCTGCGTTCGAATAGGAAGGGAAGTAGATAAATAGATGTAGGAAGAAGAGAATTGTAAGTCATCATAAGCTAGGTCGGGCTCCTCGCCCACGAATCAAAGAGACCATTCACTCAGTTTAAACCCAGGCGAATTAGCCGTGCGCTTGAAGCTTTCGTAAAAGGATACCGTGTACCTCAACCACGAATTGAAGAGACCATTCACTCAGTCTAAACCCAGGCGACTTAGCCACCCGCTGGAAGCTTTCATAAAAGGTTACCGAGCTGAAAAACCCTATAAAGACCTTCGAAACAACAAGGGGTCCCACTGTTCTAAGTCGTTTTCTTCTTTTTTAAGTTGTGAACATTCTGCGAATCTTGTATCAAAATAAGCTACATCAGTAAATTATACAATGAAATAACAATTTATTCCAATACACTCAATCATATAAAATAGTCAATAATTTAGTTTACGCTATCTTTGGTATGTTAACAAATGACAAGTTTATGACACGACAAAGCTTTTTCTTTAAAAATGATGTATCAATAATAAGCAGAATCAATCCTTATAATTACAAAGAAATAATTTTAATTGATCCTCTGGCATACCTACTATTTATGACCTCGTCATTTAAAAGTGCAATATAAAAAAATCTATATCTCTAAATCCTTTCGGACGGTATAAAGTCCAGTTGACCTGCAGTAATCCGACAAACGTTTTGCAAGCGATGTCGGATTATCAAAATTGTCGGACTATAGTGTACTACCACAGGCCGCAGGTAGTTCGGAACTTTTTAAGGTGATACCTCGAAAATTTGGTGATTTTTCTATTTAACAAAATTTTTAAGTTTTACAGATATGATTTATGAGTATATGACCTTGGATAGCATAAAAGTAAAACACGATAACATGTAATTTTCTCGATAGAAAAAAATTGCAAAGTAGGCTCTAATTATTTACATTTCTCCATGACACCACAATATTCTTACGAATAAGTTCATGGAATTATTTTTAAGGCATAGTTAATAATCATATCTAAATTCTCATAAACCAGTTTTTTATCCATAGAGAAGTTTTCTTAAAATAAATAAAAATGTTGTTTGGCGCTTACTTATTTTTTTTCCGAGCGCTTGCTCGTTATGGCTATCTCATAATTTGCGTAATATGAAGCATCACTTTCATTTTGACACTCCCGCAGTCGTCCGTTAGCTTCACCGACAAAGGAATAAGCCACGCCCCCAAAACTTCGATTCATTTTCAAGGTACTCTCTTAATAAGGAGTATCTATCATGTAGCCCAAAAAATTACATGTCAAATATAAAGTAATAAAAATGTTAATGAATACCTAAACAGTAAATGCGCGCCGAACCGCTACCATAGTCACATTTAAACTGAGGCAATGGCGCGAACTAATTGGAATCTGTTTGTCCACATATTCGCGAAAAACAACGCCCCCTGTGGCGGTTACACAACGCGACTCGATTGTACCTACATGTTTAAGGCATTTCGGATTACATATAGCGGCTGATTAGCCAGGTTGTAGCCAGGTTAGCCGGGTTGGGGTTCCACTGTATGTAAATTTTTATTAATTAATATCTGATTATTTTTGATTTATATCTAAGCTCTTGAAGCAATTATTGTCAGTTCCTTTTCCAATATTCATCCCGCAATTGTTATAAATGGCTAATATTAAATTTCTTTCGCAATTTACAAATTGTTCAAAAGAGCTTTGTTATGCAATGTTCGGAATTTATGATTGTCGTTTAAATAAGTTGTGATAAATTCCGGGGGGTGTCTCGTAAAGAACAATTCTAAGCTCATATATTTGGCAGCAGTCAAACGTTTGCGTTCTGCGTTTGATCTACAAAGGTTCTTGTGAGCGTAACTCGTGAAATTCGTCGCTTTTTCCTCCACTAATCTCGGCGTTACCCGCTGCTGTGGATCGTCTTCTAGGGGCGGCTGAAAAATTACGATATCATAACTTTGTTTAATATCATAATAGATCTATATATAACTTGAATATATACGTTTTCCGTCTAATTAATTTATAAACCTAGAAATTTTTGTTAAAAATGGGGCTTTAATAACGGCAACTCCGAATATTGAGTTCAAATTTTTTAAGTTTTTACGTGTTAGAGCCATGCTGCAGCTATATTGTGGTTGCAGCACGAATGGGTCTGCTCAACCAGGGTAGGATCCCGCTTTCACAGAATACCAGTGTAAAATAGCAGCTTAATGCTGCTGTGTTTCGTATGGTGACTGTAGAGAACCGGATACCCTTTTTACTAGAAACGAGGCGTTCCATTTTAGTCCTCAGGGCTGGCAACGCATCTGCATTTTGATTCGTAATTGAAGATAAATGTAGATATCTATAGGCCACAGCATCCATTTACCATCAGGTGGACTATGTGCTCGTTTGTCACCCTTATTCTATAAAAAAGTAGAAGAAAGTAAAGATGTATCAAATTGCTAACCGCGTAGTGGCGATATAAAAAAAATATCCACTACTCCAATATCGTCCCGCAAGTGTCATAAGAGGCCATAGAGGGAAAAATGAGGTGATGGACAGGCGTCTTCCTATTAACAACTAAACTAAATAATAAAGCATGCGGTCGCCTATCCCACTGTAAGGCAATCTATGGAGATGCATGTTTTCAACACCATTGGACTCTTAATAGGCAGTATCGGTAACGGTACCAAATTGCAAAATATCCAAGAGTCTAAATCCAGTGTGTTAAGACATAATTTTTTGAAAAATCACAAAAAATTTATAAAACTATACTAAAAATACGTACAGAATGACAGATGTTAAACGACCTCACGTTTCATTTTACGAGTTTAAATAAGATATCAATCGGCTAACCCTGATTCTACGGTTCCTTGTCACTAGTAACCTAAGGCGTACATTACACGCTCATGCAGGCTGTCAGTTTTACAACAATCGCGGTTGTGATTAACGAATAACCTACCGTGTAATGCAGTGATTGACACCTGCATAAGCGCGTAATATACGCCTATCAGTCACCATCCGTTTTTTATCAATCACGATTGACGGAGTTGATTGACGCCTGAATGAGCGTGTAATGTACGCCTTAGCCCCTCAATTCCAATAAAAATTCAATGTGGTCGCACGCGCCCGGCAAATCCCGAGCGGTCGCATGCGACCGCCCCACCCGCAGCACTTAAAACCGTTAAAACTTATATTTAGTGACTACTTTTCTATGAAAAAGTTTGGCATTATAAAATATATAAAAAATTCTTTATATAAAAGTCAGGTTTTACTTCATTACAAGACTATTGTATTTTGATAACAATAACAAAACATACCAAGCGAATGTCAGCAGCGTGAAAATCACAATTATTTCATTACAATTTTATAATAAAACACTAGAAAATCCAAAAATCAACACAATAACATTCACGCGAAAATGGCGTAGAAATGAACGTAGATTATAAATACATATCCATAGGATAACCTGACTTTTTATTGCACTAGAGCTAGAGGATAGAAAATTTCGTATTGATTCTATAATGCCAAACTTCTTTACAGAAAAGTAGTCTCTAAATAAGTTTTAATGGTTTAAAGTGCTGTGGGTGTGCGCGGTCGAATCCGACCGCGTGAATTTTGACGGAATAGCGCCGGGGTCAGATTCGACCGCTTGGGGAAATAGGGGTTAGAGCGTGTTTATAAAATCCAGGAGACATGGCGGACACTTGGTTATGCAAGTGTGAAGAGGCCATGTGCTTTCCGTGTGTGAGCTTCTCGAAGTTCCATACTAAGCTGCTACTTATATAATTGAGTTGACGTCTTTCTCTTTTGATTTCATGAATTTTGTGCAACATATTAAAAAATCTCTAAAATTATGCTTTTCTACGCTTTAATTACCCTTCGACAGGAAGTTCCCTCTTCTCCCCATTTTCTCCATCCCCCCCCCCCACCATTCTTCTATATCGGCTTTAATTTAATAGATTTTTGCAAAAGTAACCTCAAACGTTTTTTTTCTCTATCTATCTCTATGCTTGTCTGCGCTTTAATTCCTTCACAGGGGGATTCCCAACTCCTAGCGCGGGGTTGCCATTTCACTTAAAATTACCTTTAAGATAAAATAATGCATACCGAAAACCGTATCCACTGCCATATCTGTGCCCTCGATATTTCCGCCGTTGCTGAATCTTCAACATTGCCATTGTAAAAGAAATGCCCAGTACCAGCTAGCCAATGGTATATGAATAGAATGGAGACGGCAACGTTATGCTTCAAGCCTTGCAGCGTCATACCTCCCTGCGGTATGGTCAGCAGATCTTGGGCGGTTATATTTACATCCAACTGACGCATGATTTGATTGGGCGCCGTACCGTTTTTCTTCCAAAGCTTTAATGTAAATTAAAATAAAATAATTTCACAAAATGTTAAATACGAGTGGTATCTCTAATTTAATGTGAAACTGGGTACCATGTTACCATAGCAACCCATGAAGTACTGGAGAAAAGAAGGTGTACATATATAAATTGCACATGAAAAAAACATACAGACCTACAATTATTTGTAGGTTACACAAATACGTATTCCGCGCGGGATTCGAATCAGCGGCCTACAATACCGCAGCCAACTTTTCTCCACCGCGCTAAGACCTACTTGGTTTTCTCATAGATACAATCGAGGTAGAGGTATACTATCAATAATATATCATTACCATCGACATTTGTAAGAGTTTTCTGTAACCACTGTGCTGACTTTCAAGATCTAAGATCAAGATGTTAGAGTACATACACATTTCTTTATTTACTATTTCAAGATTGAAATAATTTAAAAAAAAATCATCTCGTCTTTGTCATACTAAGGCCAATGAAATAAAAATTGTCGAATCAATGTTTTTTCTATACATAACATTTCACTTTTTGCTTATCCATTGTAACCACAAAATTACAAAATAAAATAGTTTAAAAACAATTTCACAGTGTTTGCGTCACAATTATTTAGTTTTCACTGTTCTCACGACATTGAAAGGGAAATTCTGTACAATATAATTTTTGGTGCAGCAAAGAACAACTCGCGGTACGAAAGTCTAGCGGCGACCGTTATTGCGCATAATTGGCCGTATTGGGTATGATTGGCTGTACGTATCGTTCGCACGCACTGATTGACTCTCCAGTTGCATTCTTTTCCCCGTACTGATACGACATTCGCAGCTATCCCCTCTATGTTTCGCTCAGCGCTAGAGTTACAGCGCTAGGGTAAATGTTCCGTAAATATGCCGCGAATACAGAAACCGTGAATATGGAATGGTAATTTATATGGGATTATAGGGGATACGTTCCTAGGTGACAAAATAAAAAATATATATTTATATAATCAATTAAATTTAAGTTTTTGACCGTATTAATTAATTTTTATCTTCAGGCTTAGGCAGTGGTTTAAAGATTTTGTGATTGATGATGATGCAATTTGCCTCTTAAAAATAAGGGGTAGGTTCCAAAATAGAACCCAGCGTACTGTCCAATGCAAATGACGTCATGAATCGACGCCATACTGGTGATTCGTTCCAAAACATAGGACAGTAGATGACGTCATACATTTGCGCCATATTGGAAAAGTGTTGGCGATTATTTTGTCATTTTGTGCTCCAAAAGCAATATATCCTCCTAATGGAAATACCAGGAATTATTCTATATTTTTTGTATTTGAATAAATAAAAACAAATTCTGGCATGCTTCATTTAGCGTACACACAATTAAAAATTGTTTTAGTATGGCCAGATATCTGACAAAATATGGCGGCGGCACACCAGTACAACATGGCGTCAATTGATGACGTTATTTGTATTAGACAGTATACTGAAAACGTTTCGGAACATACCCAAGATTTCGGTCCATAGACGGATCAATTTTCTTAAAGAAATCACAAAGCTCATTCGCCATTCTTAATCCTTCACTAAGATTTTTTAAATTAAATGTCGCGTTTAATTTGAAAAACCGAAAAAAAGTGCTTGTTGAAGCCGATGAACCAATGTACAGATTAGATCCGCGAATAAAGAAATCTGTAGCCGCGAATATAGGAATTGAGTCGTATTTTTTTAATCCGCGAATAGTGAAAACGCGAATGAAGGAAGCGCGAATAAGGAGCTTTTACTGTACGAAAAAAAAAACTTTGGTCATACAAAAAGCTGTTTCGATTTTCATTATTTACAGATAAAAATTAAACACAAGGTGAAGTATTGGTACGTCCTACTGATTGAAGGACTGCTTTTATGGTTAGGAGTCCGTCAGAGTAGCTAACACCCTCTTATCTATTTATGTCGTCAAAGAGCAATGCTTGCGCTACTGTGTTCTGGACTGAAGTGTATAGAGAGCCAGTACAATTGCAGGCGGTGAGGCATTCAATCTCAGTTCTCATAGGTGAAAACATATCTGTATCTGCAGCTTTCTTTGCAGTTGGCTGCAGAAGTCCGTAAACTGCAGTAGCCACTTTTCGTTAGGTGACCTGTACTATTATTTTTTAATTACCTATGTGTGGGCAGTTATGCAGGTCTAGGGAAAAATACCAGTACCACTGCGACCTAAAAGAGCTATTGTGATCGCTGCTATGGCGATAGTTCATTGCTAAGCTCTATGTCTTTAGTGAATGGAAGTAGTTGCTTAGCCGTGAGCAATTTCACTTCTTCTGGGCGGAGTACGTAGTTTCCAAGATGAGTGTTACGTTTGGGAGTAATTACGATGTACCAGTTCTGGCTCACTTGTAGAGAGGTTGTACCAGTTCTGGCGCACTGAGTCAGAAGTTGTACAAGTACGACGTTCGTCGATTCACGATCCTAAAAAAAAAAAAAAAATAGGTTTTGGCATGCTCTGATCACGAATCTGCGGTCCATTTTTGCGTAGGATGTACGGTTCCGGAGATGTGCAGATCAATTAACTCTTATCTAATTGATATCCGCTTCGAGCCTCAACCGTCATTAGCGCTCCATTGTCCTTATCTACTTATCTATTGTTGATTGACTACCGTCATTATCTATTATTCGTCGGCGTGTGGGTCGGCTTATGCTATTGTATTATACTCCTTTGTTCCTATCTACACTAATCTGACTCATTAATAAAACACATTACCCAATTTTGTTAAAAGTTTTATTTATAAAATACAAAATCTTATTACTTATTATCTATAAAATAGGAGCGAAACATCTCATCCACTAAAATATCGTTGTACAATTTGTTCCCTGTAAATATACTCGTAAAACTATGCATTGAACATCCCTGAAACTTATATAGCAAATACATTAAGCAATATTCGCCACAAACTGAAGTCCACTCATTCTGAATCCTATCAACATTCCAGTTCCATCTTTTACAATTTCTTTTAAAAAACTCTAGATGATATCGTACAGGTGCCCGTCCGAATGAATCAAAATATTGACCGACGTCATTCGTATCGATATATAAAGCTACCCAATGTGACCCTGGTTTATCATCTGTATCCAAATTGCATATTATATACGTTGGTACGTGGGTGTACATGGGTAGTTTATTGGCAGCATAAACATTATTTTCTAGAGTGGGGTGAATCTTTTTCAGATGTTGTTGAACATCTAGTGTATCCATAATATTACTGCTATTAGTAGATTATTACAGTACCAATCTACTCAATGACTAATATAGGAGTGATCAATTATAGTGATTTCTAAATATTAAATTGCATTCTTTGTGTTATACAAATCGTATTTGAGTCACCAATACACTGAACAAGACACGACAGGAAGGACGTAGGAATGTAGAGATAAGCAACAGAATGTAAGGTAAGCTTGTTGACGCATAAAGATACTATCAATTCTACTGCAGAAATTCTTTAGATTAGAATTATTACTCACTGGTACTATATAAGACCAAGCAACTGCAGTCATGGAGTTAGTGTATGGTCGTTTGACCGCAGTGGATCTATCAATACTACGTTTGTGTTACTTCAACGCATCAAAGGCCATGGATGTAAGTGTTTATTCTATTGACAAACTTACTTTTCTTTCTGTTATTTTCTTACGTGTGTATGATTTAGTGTTAACAAATTATATTTAAATATTATGTGCGTGTATATGGTTAAGCCGTGGTAGCTCAGATGGTTAGCGCAAAATGTAAAATTCACAGTACGCGACCCGGGTTCGATCCCCGCCGGCACCAATTAAATTGTTAATTACAATTTTAAGTGCTGATTTACCACGTGCTCAGCGTAGCCCTAAAACCCTCTCAGAAATGAGAGGAGGCCTATGTTCAGCAGTGGACTTTAATAGGTTGTAACTTTAGCTTTTTTAACTTTTATGATTAAGTGTTAACAAATTGATATTAACATGATAACTGTGTTGTTGCAGAAATCATTGAGCTTCGATGAAAATACCTATAAACAGTATTACTACTCGCCACTCTCCCCTCAAGAAGAGAGTGATGACATCGTCATTAATAATAACACATGCGATGGTGGAAAAAGAAAATCGCAATCGATTGATCATTTTTTTGAAGCTGAATCAAAAATAAAAAAGAGGAAGCTGTTATCATCAACCGTAGCACGAGCCGCTAGAGATGGTGTATCATACATTTCTACTAATTCTGACGACGGAGACCAAGCGACGCATCTCATCAAAATTGAAATGTACGATATGAAGAAGCTATCCAAGATTCCAACTACTGATCATTGGAAACATGCTTTCACGAGGATTAAATATTACGTAAAGACTAATAAGGATAGCATCTACGACAACACAAACGCCCTCGTATACAATATTACAAAGACAATAGCAGAAAGTGAAAAAGTTAAAAAATACTTTTTTAACAATGACAGTCATTAGCTGATCATTAGTGAATGTGATTCTGTTTACTTAAATTACAGGAAGACAAGAGCAGAAGAAAGAGATGAGTGTGGCATACGTGTACAGAACACATCATTGAAGAACAAAACTACAACACTGAGTGGAGATGAAAACGAGAAGAATATGCAGTACTCAAGAGCTGAATATCCATTCTTCAGTTCAAAATCTAGCCGGTTGCTCAGTTTCGAAAACTGGCCTCTCGTTATGCGACAGAAACCTGAAGATCTTGCAGAAGCCGGTTTCTTTTATACTGGCCATGCAGACAGGACCAAGTGTTTCCATTGTGGTGGTGGCTTAAAAGATTGGGAAGATGATGATGATCCTTGGCAGCAGCATGTTCAGTGGTTTAGTCAGTGTGCTTATGTAAAATTTAAACTCGAACAGAGTTTTGTATTACATTAAGTAGAATATTTATAAAGAAATAAAAAAATAATATATTGCATACAATTTGTTTTATTTAATTTTATAATGTTTCACATAGTTACATACACACAAAATGCATTACACATAACTCATAAAATCTATCACACAACACATATTATAACCTTAACTACTATAGTCTACAGTAACATTTGTTTTTATCTATCTCAATAATATTATCAAACTCAGCATAAACTATACAGTTAATTGTTTGTATTAGTGAGGATTCAAATCGTACTTCTAATCTTACACTACCATGCTTTATGAGATTCCAATGAGCTGATGAGTTGGCTGATAAATCAGGAGTTAAGTCAAATGCTAATAGACAGTAACCTTTGGCATACTGTTCACAAGAGATTCCATTTCCTTCATTAAGAAAGTGAATACCAGTTCCCGAGAATAGAGTATGATATGCTGATGTAAATATGCTATTATTAAAAGATGGTTGCAAAGCTTTTGAAGGTATTTGTTGACCATCAATATATAAGCTGAAAGAATTAATACCATAGTTTTCAAAGTTAAATGGATTTTTAGTAAGGGAACCATTAAATGCAGAATTGTTCACAAATCCAATTATACATCTTTTGGGTACCTGCCCTAAAAATATATTATCAAGAGTTTTTCCTTGAACACCCGATGGAATTGTTAAAACTTTTACTTCAGCTCGAGTAATAGGATATTTAGCAGTGGTAGAAGCTAAAACTTTTTGATGTGCGAGTAATACACTTGGATTAATTCGTGCTCGTCGAACAATAAGAGTTGCATCCGTAATGCAAACTTTAAACTTTACATCGTTTGACCCAGCAATTAAATTAAAGCTCTCTCTAGATCGAACCAATTTAACACTCATTTCAACACCATTAATTAAAAATTTATCTTGGTTGAAAATGTCACCGTGAAGATGACCAATCATTTCTATTTCCTTACTTTCACTAATCAATTCCTGTCTTTTAACAAATCCTATGTTTTTACCATCCGTAGAATCCATTTTTCCTGCTGTATCATCATACCAAAGACTACAAGTAAGATGAGATTGTTTAGCAGCAGGAGCATAGTTTAAAAGGGTTTCCATGTATGCTCGATATGCATAGGTATTATTAGGTGGTGATACAAGTTTTTGGTTTAAATAAACATCAAGTTGACTAAAAAGTGAATGCAGCCAATTATTTACAGGTGCTACTATTGTAGTAGATATCAAGTTAGTTGAATCTTGATTTAATACTTTTGCCTTTATGTGGAGTAATGTATGAGACAAATCTATGTAGTCATCGCCTGTCCCAGGAACTTGAAACTCGATAGGTCCATCATCACCAAGAGATGAAATTGGTTTATAATGAATCCACAATCCATTTTCAATGCTAGTTTGTGTAGACGGTAGTGCAAACAAATCCAATTCTGACTTAACGCACTCGCAAGAATGATTATGAAGGAAAGACATATTTAATTTGAAAATATATCTTTGTTATTTTTTGGTTTTAGACCAAGTTTTTTCGCAGCTTTCACTTTAGCAGTTAATGGTGGAATGAACGAGGTCAATCGTTTTCTTTTAGTTTTATACCCAGATCCTGTCATGTTAAATTCATCAATTTTCTCATCAGCCTTTCGTTTTAAATTCGTACTAACTTGCTTTAGACGATCTTTTATTGAGGCTTCCATAGGACGCGCTTGAACCATATCCGATAAAAGTCCTACTCCAGCGCTTAATGCCTCCTTACCAATCACTCGAGCACCACTTGAAAGTAAAGGTAAAACTGATCTAAATAACCCCCCTAAGAAGCTCCCAATACCATGACCGCGTTGGTATGGTGCACCCTTATAAATTACTCCAACTCCTGACCCAGCTTGATGTGTATAATAATTTTCATATGGACATTTATGATGATCACGAAGGGAATTCATTATTATAATTTTCGGAAATGTAGTTTAATACACACGGTTCCAAACTGGAATGGTATTTTTTGTCCTGTGCTCGATCTTATAACTATTTCCAGCGTATCGAACTCTCTTCGCATAACAGGTAAGTAGTGAGGTTGAGAGAAAACGTGCATTTTATTTGCACCATAAATGTATTTTGTAGGATCTAATGAAATGACTCTTAGTAAAGGAGTCATAACATCACCCACAATCTGAGGATCGATAATGTCACAATATAGAAAGAGTTGAGATGGTAACCCTAAGTGTAAATTAGCAGGACACTTTCCAAAATTTCTCTCTAGGAGATTTTTATTTGGTTCATAACCTAGTTGTAAACTTAATTTGGGTGATAATGTTACGGATGTTATATTTTTATCCAAAACAGAAATAGACACAAATTTTGTTATTTCATCATAGCGAAATTTCAAGTTCTCTCCGATACCATTTAACACTCTTAAAATATGCTCAACGTTATCATAGTTGGTAGCTGGAATATGTTTTTTGTAGTACACTGTGGATGGTTTATCTTCATTAGGCATTAACATAGATTTTGTAATGTATATAACATTTTCATGATCTTGAACAGTAAACATGGTACATGTATATTGAAACTCGACAACTCCAACCGACCATTCACCTTCTAATTTAATAGCTTTCGGTAATTTCGTTGAAAAATTTGTGGTCTTGTTATCAGGAAAATATTCCATTGAACTATTGCTGAGCAAAGTTAAATAAAAACTTTCTTTATTCATATTTCTTTTAAACTAGAAGCTAAAATCCAACTGTTAAATTTATCTGGATAACCTTTCCACTTCACTAATACTTCTTTTCTGTTACCTGAGTAACGAGTGTCAATTATTTTATCTATTTTATATTGTGAGGTGGGGTTGTAAGTGATTTTCTGTAATTCTCTTTCATAAAAAGTACCAACTATTGGTTCATTTTGTAAATCTGTTATTGTATAAACAACCCATGGAGATCTATCAATTATTGAAGATATAATAAATATTTCATCACTCCAATTTGATTCATATCCTTTTTGGAAAGCATGTTTATATTTAGTTATTCGAACATAATCACCCACATTGAAATTTGGTTTAGGATTTTCTAAAGAAAGTTTGTTTGACCGTCTATCATAAAGATTAGTCCAAACTGTCATAATATTGTTGGAATTTACATCACATGGGCAAATCTTAATACTAGAGTGAAAGCTGTGATTGTAAGAGTATATTAAATCTTGTAAAACATCTATATATCTATAAGTATTATTATGAGTGAAATAACGCCACATTTTCATTTTTAGTGTTCTTTGAAATCGTTCAACAATACTGGCCTTAATGTCAGGATTTTTAGTGGTATAGTAATTAATCTTTTTGGATTTAAAGTATTTTTGTACATCTTTTGAAACAAATTCTGTACCTTTATCAGATTGTATGTGAGTAGGTGTTAAATTACTTTCAGTAAATATACTTTCAAAACATTCTTTAGTTGTTTCTGAGTTTTTCTTTTTCATTGTTCTTGCAAAAGCATATTTACTAAATACATCAATAACACAAAGTATATACTTGAAACCATCATTACATTGAGAATAAGTTCGCATATCACTTAAATCAGCTTGCCACAGTTCATTAATATTTGATAGAATGTACCTATTACGCGGGATTTTTTTTCGAATGGGTTTATGTAATGTGTATGTTTCTTGTGATTTTAACCATTCCTTTACTTGCTTTTTATTCATTTTACACTTCATGGCTTTTGATAATTTATCAATACTACCAAAACCAGCGGGATTAGATGGATCATAATAAATCCTGTTAATTTCTTCTAGTACGGGGTCCATTTTTCCCACTCACTTTCGCCTTTTACGTATTTTAGTTGTAGACTTTTTATCTCTACTGCTCGGTGTAGAAAACTCTTAAAATTCAATCTCAGAGGGTTTGTTCAGATCTTTTGCTTGAAGTTGGTTAATAAACTCACATCTCTTTGGATTTCCAATATAAGTAAGTGGTACTTTAATATCTTTTAATGCTTCAGCAAATCTATCCCAACCTACTGGATCACTTCTTTTTAAGGGTCTTAGTGAATCATTTATTAAATCAACAATATTACTTCCAGGAATTTTTTCATTATCAATTGTGACTGTACCTTCATTATCCCAATGTATTTTACCTCTACTTGTTTCAACTAAGTTTAATAATAACTGTCTTACTTACTTACTTACTTATCGTCACGCACAATCCCTAACGGGGTAGCCAGAGAGAACAGATCGCCAAGTGTCACGATCCTTACATACCTCTTTCGCTTCTTTCAGGTTCATTAACTTCTTCATACATGCACGTCTAGGTATCCGAGTACTCTTGACCCTCCCCTCTTCGAGCAATTTGCTCACATGGTCTTCGAAAGTTAGTCTCGGTCTACCTCGACACCTTTTAATATTTACTTTCGCTCTATATATTTTCTTCACCATTCGGTCTTCACTCATTCGTTCAACGTGTCCAAACCATTGGAGTACGCCCCTATCAATTTTTGTGATAAGGTCATCTTTCAATCCTGCCATATTGCGAATCTCTTCGTTTCGCTTTCGGTCGGCTATGGTAACGCCACACATTTTACGAAGAGATCGCATCTCCACTGCATTCAACTTGCTTTTATGCTTCTTCTGGCATACCCAGGTTTCGCTGCCATATAACAAAGTCGTGAATCGACGAACGTCGTACTTGTACAAGTGAGCCAGAACTGGTACATCGTAACTACTTTTGGGCATTAAGGGTCCGCAACCAGTTAGGATGTGCAGAGGCGTTTATTCCATTATGGAACAAAACTGATACATCCTTGAGTTGCTAAGTCCCAGGATGGACATGTGCTTTTTAAGACAACAGTGTACAGTTAGGGCTATACTAGAATGATCAATTTATTTTTACTTAATCCCATGGCTTCTGAAGCGAATTTACGTTTAGGTGACCAGTAAGTTCGTTTACGGCTTGATTTGTAAAATAATATCTAATAGTGTAAGAGTTATCGCACATGTATATAAAGTATTATTTTGCATGTGTACTTAGGTTCAGTTGCTGCACCATATTTGTCATACGCGTGCAAATTCTATCATGACACATAATGAATTAATAAATCAGTGTTATCAGCACTTAGCGCGGTCGGTTTTATTTATCATAGCTTTTACCGTCCATATCATTTAGCATTAACTATTATAGTGTTAGGGAAACACCCCACAAATAGGACTATGGTCATCTTAAACTTTGCCGCCCTATAAAACCAAACTTAGGAGCGCACAGAGACGAAAAAACAAATTGAAAAAAAAACAAGCAAGCTTTGAAAATATTAGGAACACTTCGAAAAATCAATTTGAAAAAAATACTAACTGCACTACATAATCGACTAAAATATTTACCATTATGTCAACTCAACTATCAAAATGGCGTCGATGAAACAGCACCCTTTTGACTCTTTAATATTTGATTGACTGATGAAGCTATCATATCACAGAGTCAAACAAGGCTGTTTTTGTGTTATAAGAAAGTGACCATATTACCCTCACGTACTATTTTAAAGGCATTTATCAAATGATAGTCGCTAACGATACATTACCAATCATTGCTGTAAGGCAATTCATTTTAATCCTATGGTGTGATAGCTTATCTGTGGATTTCGTTCGAAATTCGTTATTGGTCTCGGATTAACGACTACAGTAATAAGTAGATCGCGGATTCGCGGCTCATCTTTACCTGTCGGGACATTTGAGGGCTGGTATTTTTGTTGAAAGGTCATTCTGCTATCTATAACGGGGCAAGACGTTTTCTTTTAGACAACTTGATAATAATGTCCTCCAGACCGAATTTCGGACACGGCGGCCTGACTCAACGGAGGCTAGCCACCAGCGCAGGACACGATTACAGTGCCCAAGTGTATGCGCAAGCACAGGTGCACTCTCTATTCCCTCACTCTCATAACCCGATGGGGCGGTAAACCGACACGACCGGAGAGAGATCAGGTGCAGGACCAACGGCTTTGCGTGCTTTCCGAGGCACGGGGGTGAGACACCGCCAACTTTCTGACTCCAGGCACCTGAGAATTTCTTGACAGAAAAACTGAATAATTGATTGTATTGCCCGACCCGGGATTCGAACCCAGGACCTCATGATCAGTAGTCGCACTACTACAACCACTAGATCAACGAGGCATATTGGCATTTAGCATAGCGTAGTTAGCATTATTTTGAAGTTCACATATAGTATAACCATCAGGCTATTGTTACTCTGCCTATGTAAAGGGGTCTCAACGCTGCCTTATGTTCAAAAGATTTAGTAAATGTGCGTCTAGTATTTTTTGCTATTTTATTCATTACGTAGCGTACGAAGTTAATTTTTATTTTACTTTATTTTACTCTAAACCTACCTCATTTACATAAGGCACCAATCGCACATCGTACACCATAAATCCGTCGACGCCTATTTCTATCTCTTTAAGTTTGGCTTCTAAAACCTTACTGATAACAATCTTCGACCTAAAAATAAAATAAAATTAAATATAATTTTGTATGTCTTGTTATGTATGTAATTTTTGTTTAGAAAATGGTTGATAATTGATGAACGGGCTCACAATTGACCTGATGATAAGTGAATGCTGCGGCCATAGATATCTGCATAATATATCTTCGATTGAACATCAAAATGCAGATGCGTTGTCAACCCTGAGGACAAAGATGGAATGCCCCTTTACCAGTAAAAACAATCTCCGGTTTTCTAAGCTCACCATACCAAGCAAAGCATTATACTGCTGTTTCACGCTGGTATACATTACACATGAACGCGTGATTCTTACAATATCAGGTAATATATTTTGAAATATTTTATAAGTATATAACAAATTAGTACAAGGTTTGTAAAAGATAATTGATTATCAAATGGAATAAACATCATAGGGACTGAATAAAGCAAGAGCTATTAATACCTATAGTAATTATTCTCATAATTTTCAAAAACATGGGTTTTCATGTCTGACATGATATTGAACATATTTGCACTAATTTATTTATTATATTTATATATTATTTATTATTATTATTAAATTTGAACATACTGTATTATTTAGGTCCCTTTAAAAAGATCAATTGTTCAATTTAAAACACAGAACTTAAATTCTGTAACAATTAGTATTTCGGACCATTAGTTTGAATACCTAATATTCTCGGTTTGCGTTCCCACCGCAATCTCTCTATTTTAGGTCAGGTCAGTAGTGGTCAGCTTATATGTTATCTCATGCATATTAATATATATCAATATTTTCTTAAGATTGCATAAACAAACTTTTATTCATTTATTTTAGTTTGTACTTTTCCCCTTTTTAGTTTAGTAATGTTTTTATTAAAAGAATACTCCAATATACTTATACTTCGAGGCCTCAGGTGGCCTCCGAGTGGGCTTGGCGGGCATACTGTGGTTGGGATCTGGTGACCTATAATCCAAAATGTATAAAAGAACCTAACTGCAATTCCCAACAGAATTACAGAATGGGAAATGCTTACGAGTGCTTGTTATCCTAGCCCCATGACCGTCTCCTCCCGTTCTTACTCTCGCGAAGTCGGTATGCGTAGGTGGGATCGGATCTGGTTGTTGGATAGAAATTTTCCCTGTATTATCGTGGTCACTTGAGACACTTTTTTTAACTACTTTACAAGAGGAGAAGGCTCTCATCAATTCGAATATATTGTCATCATCAAATGAATCAAGCTGGTTATTTTTCGGTGTAAAATATGTTTGGAGAGGGTTATTATTTTCTTCATCAGATGCGGAAGAAGAGGTATATAAGGTATATATATATATATATATATATGAATTTTCGGATTCTTTGTGTCTGAACTGATTTCATGTTTCTTTTAATTAATAAACACTAACATTTTTTCATATATCGTAGGAGCAGTTTACATTAGAGATGGGCCGAATATTCGTATTCGGCTAAATCACTGAACATTCGTTTTCATAGTGTCCAATGTATTGAAATGTACGAATTGAGTAATGCGATGTCTTTTACTGTTAAAAGGGTATTTTATTTATGGTTTAAATCTACTTAGTCTAGAGTGCCTCAAATGCATAAATCTATACATTTATGTTTTTGAGGCACTGTACATTTGTTTCCGATTATAGCAAATAGAAAATTGATAAAATGTTTTTGGAATCAAACAAAGAAACATTACATTGCATTAGTACACTTCCCTTTTCTTTGGTCATCAGTTTCTCTAAAATAAGTCCAAATAGTAAATCTCCTGCCGCTTATTTTTATCGTATAATTATCAATTTTCGCTAAGAATAAAACAGCGAAATACTTTTTTTATCACAAAATTAGTCAAAACATAAGCATGTGCCGGCAACTTTCTCAGTACTGGATGATGCAATAACTGTCAGGTGTGGCGGGGAGCGAGGGGCAGGGTCCGGCGCTAATTCCACGCGCTTTACGATAACAAGTTTCGACATAAATTGGTTGGGTCCCGAGGTTATCCTGCCGAATAATGTTCGACCGAATATTCGGTTCGGTGAAATCCATATTCGGCCCATCCCTAGTTTACGTACATAATTTTCACAAGGACAAACGTTCAGACCCGAAACAATGTGGCGGCACTGTCATCGCGCCACAAGTGGAACGCATTGACGCCTAAATCACGCTATCAAAGTTCCGAAATAATGCGGTAATATACAATAACTCCGAACCATCACACAGAGCATTGGCCGCTCCCCGGGCCGGTCACCTTATCCGACGGCATATCTCCCTTTTTCCTTCTACGGCCACAATAGGACATATAAATACTTGTTCCGTGTGGGATACGAACCCCCAGCCTCCCGTGCCGTAACTCATTACTAATGCAACTGCGATATGAAGTAATCATTTCGTCGGATTCTTTTTTTTACTAAGCAGGTTACTTCATAGGTGGTCCCATGGAAGAATAGGGGATGAAAATTTTAATGTAGGTAGTAGCTATTAAGGCGAAATTCTAGTTGTTACTTTGACTTGTCATATTACTTAATTCACTTAAGCGGGTAAAAAAATTAACTTTTAAATAAAAAGTAATAAAATTCAACTTTAAAAACTAAAAAGAATTTCCACTTTGGGTGGTTTAATCTTTGACACAACCAGCACGATCTCCTAACGTCGACTTCAGAAGCTATTTCAAATTACCTACGTCAATTCTTTTTATTATTTTTAATAGGTTTTTACGTTTTTTTAGTTTAATTATTTTAATTGATTCGAATGTTGAATGTTGATAAAATGGCCAGGAGGAAATCAGTAGGATTATGTTCGTTGCTACAGTTATTAAACTGCATTCGACATTTTTTGTAGTTGTGTTTTGCTGTTTATACGCTTCATTTATACAAGTTTAATACGGCTATTATAACCGTTATACAACTATACAAAGCAGTTAATATATAATATACTTAACTTATTTTTTAATACAAGCTGAAAACGGAATTAATAGTAAAATCATTGACTGTTTAATCAATGAGGAAAATGCAAATTTAGTTTCTTTGTAATAATTGAAGTATAGAGCTGCAATTTTATAGAGGTCTATATCCCGCGATGGATAGATACATAACTCTTTATTGCATTTGAACAAAGTTATTACAATAACGGAAAATTTAGGAACTACTAACGGTCTTCATATCACGTTATGCAATTTCTATCTGACAAACCGAACATAAAAGGACATTGTAATTTTATATTTTGACGAATATCATTTTGTCCAATATTAAAAAAAAACTGAAAAAAAAATACGATACAGTTGCAGCAAGATTGCCAATATACTCTGGAAGGAGTGACACAATAACATTGCAGCTGAAGTGTCGCTGCCAATATTGCTGTGCTATAGGTCTCAACAAGGTTTCTAGCGAGATGTAATTTTTATCGCTCGTTTATGAGCACTTTAAGACACATTGTTAATTTTATATTTTGTGTAAATAAGTATAATGTTGCAGTTAAAAAAAACTCAACTTTCTTGGATATGTCTGGAAATATTTTATTTTAACTTACTCTTTGTCCAAACTATTAGATCCTGGTTTTAGCATAGCAGCTGCCATTCCTCCAGTAGCTGGAGCACCGCGAGCATGACATGTACTAACAACTAATTTCATGTAACTGCTTAAAAATTGACGATCCATATTTACGTATTTGTTTCTATCTGGCAAAAGAAATTCTTTTCGGTCTCCTACAGAAACATTACAAATAGATTATATATGCAAATTATTTAAATTAAAAAAAGAGATTTTGTGTCTAATTTAATAAAAATAAAGTAATGTCCAGGTCACACCTATGCCGGTGGTTGTTGGGAGCACTAAGCTCGAAGTTATTGACGAATATGTTTACCTGGGACAAATATTCCGACTAGGTAAGTCCAACTTCGACCGAGATGTCAATAGACGGATTCAACTCGGCTGGGCAGCGTTCGCGTTTTGATTACGACACATCTTCTCGTCAGGCATACCTCAAAATCTCAAAACTAGATTGTGCAACCAGTGCGTGTTACCAGTGATGACCTATGGATCTGAGACGTGGTCCTTCACTGCCGACCGGATGAGGAACCTCAAAGTCGCTCAGCGAGCTATGGAGAGGGCTATGCTTGGAGTTTCTCTGTGTGATAAGCTTAGAAATGAAGATATCCGCAGCAGAGCCAGAGTAACGGATATAGACCAACAGATTAAAAAATTGAAGTGGCAATGAGCCGGCCATATAGCTCGAAGAACCAATAACCGATGGGGAAAAAGGTTCTTGAGTTGCAGCCTCGTACCGGCAGGCGAAGTGTAGGGCGTCCTCCCACTAGATGGAGTGACGACCTGGTAAGACATGCAGGAAGTCAATGGATGCAGGTGGCTCGGGACCGTGCTTTGTGGCATTCCTTGGGGGAGGCCTATGTTCAGCACTGGACTTATGAAGGGCTGTAATGATGATGATGATGAAAATATTAAAGCCAGCTGTTGCTAAAATTTATTGAAAAATGTATTTGTTGAAATTTTAATAATTGGGCATGTAATTCCTTCTTACCTCAAGATCAAATACTTACAAGCAAATGATAATTCTTTTATTTAAACCTTATTGGTGGATATTGACGTTTGGCCTTCAACCACCAAACTGCTGGTTCAAATGTATTAAATAATGTTATGCGGTGCGGCTATTAATTTAAATAGAATAGTGGACTGTGTATGAGCGCGGTGCGAGCGGTGAATGGAATTTAATTTATTCGTGATACTGCAAATCCCCTAAATTCGGGATATAGGAAGGACGTGAAGGAATGCATGTGCACCCACCTGGACTTCCGCTGATCTGCCTCGTGTCTCGATGGCTGCCGGTTGTCTTCACACTTATCAACTTCACAGATAATCACGAAATATAGCGTTATTGCAAATGTCTATACTTTTTACTATATGCTTGTATAATTCAATATCCAAATTACACAAGGGCGGGAGCGATGATGCGAGATATAAGCGGTGCGGTTGATTGCGTGTCTTCTCAACTTGTGTGTACCCGTTAACACACGAATGCACATGCTGGGCATAGAGGGCGGTAGATAGGAAACCGGAAATGGGCTTTGCAGTAATCTTATTGGATAATAATTAACGAATCCCTTGAGCGTTAGGCGATAGTGCAAGTGGCGTGAACACCCCCCCCCCCCGGCCTTGAGGTATCCTCAACTAGCAAGTAAAGTATAAAAATATAGATACATATAGATAAATACTTATATAGTAGCGAAATGAAGCGACGTTATGACCTAAGAATTAAACTAAATATATAAACGATAATGTAAAATTAACTATATTAATCACTGTGTTGGTAAAGGACACAGTTCGATAAGAGGGCGTTTTAAAGTGGAATTCTTAAGTTTAACTTGCGCAACGCGTACCACACCATCCTTACCGGGAAACAATTGGGTGACAACGCCTAGAGGCCACTGAAGCGGTGGAGTATTATCCACGTCTATTAGAACAATCGTCCCTACAGAAATGGCAGTAGAGTTCTTATTCCACTTCACTCTACTCTGTAATGTATGTAAGTATTCGAATCTGAAGCGTTTCCAAAAGGACTGAACTAAAGAATCTATTAAAGAAAAGCGTGATAACAGATTAATACGTTCCTTGCTTAAATCTGCAGCTGGTAAGCATTCAAGTGGTTTTAAATTTAGAAAATGTGCGGGTGTAAGTGCAGTAGGTTCCGATGGATCACTGCTTAATACATAAAGCGGGCGAGAATTTAAGATACACTCGATCTGACAAGGAGTAGTAAGCATTTCTTCATACGTGAGGATTTGCTTACCTATTACGCGAAACAAATGGATTTTTACAACCTTAATATTGGACTCCCACAAACCCCCGAAATGTGGAGCGCTTGGAGGGTTGAGTTTCCAAATAATGCGATTATCAGTGAGCACCTGACTGAATGCCTTATAATATTCTTCTGATTTTAAAAATCCATGTAATTCATGTAAATATGAACGCGAGGCGACAAAATTAATACCGTTATCGCTGTATATAAATCGACACGGACCTCTACGAGAGATAAATCTCTTAAAAGCGTCTAAAAAACTTGCCGAACTTAGATCAGACGCTAATTCTAAATTCACTGCCTTAGTAACGAGGCATATAAATAAACATAAATAAGCCTTCTGGCTTCGTATACCACGTTTACGCGTCAATGTGATATAAAGTGGGCCCGAAAAATCCACACCTGTGTGTGTAAACGCATTACACTGCTCTAGGCGGCAAGCAGGCAAGGCAGACATCATGGGGTAAATAGGTTTGGGTTTATGTCGAAAACAAATGTTACACCTATGAATGCGGTATCTCACTACACGGCGAGCTGATAATATCCAATATTTCTCCCGTAATGCAGCAAGTAAATACTGAGGACCAGCGTGGAAATGTTTATAGTGATAATAATCAATTATAAGATCAACAATATGCCCCTTTTTTGGTAGCAATATTGGATGCTTTTGGGAATCCGATAAAGACGAATAATCTAACCGACCACCTACTCGAAGTACATCGTCCGTGATAAATGGCGATAACCTTCGTAATGTTGATGAACATAGTTGTCCTTTTTTAATATTTTTTATATCTTCGGCGAAAGCGATGCCTTGCACAATTTTAATAACTGTGATTTCAGAAATCTCTATGTCGGATGCGGTTATAATTTTATTTATGCGCGGTAATTTGTTTAAAAACCTTAAAACGTAAACAACGGATCGTAAATACTTATTCCAATTAGAAAATTTTAAGCTTAACGAGATAAATGGGTTTTCTTCCATGTCACTGACTCCAAGCGACACAGTCTTTTCTTCTGGTAAACTGATATGAGTTGATGCGAACCTTTATACAAGCCATTCTTTACACGGCAAGGAAACCCACGAAGGCCCATGTAACCAAAGGTCACAATTTAAAATTTGTGAGGGTAACAGTCCACGCGAAATATGATCTGCAGGATTTTCCGAGCCGGCGACGTGGTAAAAGTTATCCGGTAATAAATAGGACTGTATTTGCGAAATACGGTTAGCAACAAAGGTGTTGAACTTATGCGGTGAAGAACACGCCCAACAGAGCGCGACTTCCGAATCTGAAAACGCATAAATTTTGTCGATCGGATGCCTCAATGACAACGAATCGTAAACGGTGCGTACTAACTTAGCGAGCAAAACCAAGGCACACAACTCAAGCCTGGCTAAAGTTATAACCTTTAATGGGGACACCCGAGATTTAGAACATAGGAGCGTTATAATTGGAGGATTATTTCCGTTAACAACATGCGAATAGATGACACACCCGTAAGCTTTTTCACTAGCGTCGGCGAAGGCTAGTAGCGACACATGGGATTTTTCATTTACGCCGATATGACGTGGAATCTGTAAATGTGAGATTAAAGGTAACTCTGATATATATCGCTGCCATGTATTGACAATATTAGTGGGTGGAGTCTCATCCCAGTTAAGTTTAAGAACCCACCAGGCTTTAATTAATAATTTGGCGTAAAGTATTACTGGACCGACAAGTCCTAAAACATCGTACAAGCGAGCGGTTGTGGAGAGGATAGCGCGTTTGGTACAAGTGACCGGTGGCGGCGAAACAAGAAAGGAAAACTTATCGGTAGCGGGATACCAACGAAGGCCTAAAATTTTTAAAATGTCATTATCATCAAATGATACCGAGTCTTGTTGACGATGTGATGCTGGTATATGTTGTAAAAGCTCCTTGCAGTTACTTGTTCACTTAACCAAATCGAATCCACCTCGGCGAAACATTTGGATAAGTTGAGTGGCGGTGTTGACTGCGTTGTTGACGCAAGGCGCGGAGGAAACGAGGTCATCCATATAAATATCCCTTTCCACTACAGAAGCAGCAAGGGGATAGGACTCCCTTTCGTCAGCGGCTAACTGGCGTAAAGTGCGAAGTGCGAGGAAAGGGGAAGAGCGTAATCCGAATGTGACGCGATTAAATTCATATGTTCGTATAGTTTCTTCTGTAGAAAACCGATATAAAATGCGTTGAAAAGCGCGATGGGATTTTTGGACTTCGATACACAAGTACATTTGCCTAACATCTGCAAAAAAAGCGATGCGATAAACTCTAACGTTTAATAAAATATTAAAAATGTCTGTTAAATTCTGTTAAATTTTGCCCGGTGTGCAAAATGTCATTCAAAGAAATATCGTTATCCGACTTAGCACTAGCGTCTAAAACGATGCGCAACTTCGTTGTACTTTTATCATTCCGTACGACAGGGTGATGCGGCAAATAAAAAGAAGGCTGTATACAATCATTATCAGAAACAGCGGATAAAATACCCTTATTAATGTATTCCCGTATAACAACATTGTATTGATCGCGAAGATCGGGATATTTGTTAAAGCGTTTTTCCAAAAGTAAAAGGCGTTTTTTTGCATTCATTAAAGAGTCACCCAATATGTCGGGCCTTTTCTTAAATGGCAGGGCGACCACATACCGTCCGTCGTTTTGGCGGTAAGTAGTAGAAGTATAAATGTCTTCACATTCCTGCTCATCACGGCTCAAATATAATTTTTGCGGAAGTTCTTCAATTTTCCAAAATTTTTCCATTATATCATTAAGACAATTTTGATTTAAATTTGTATCGTAAGAACAGGAAACAAATGAACGCGGGGAATGATGTGATATAGCGACTTCAGCATCACCCATAATAATATATCCGAGTGATGTTTCTATGGCACTAGGCCATTGCGAATGAATTGTTTTCAGGCGACAAAAGTTTTATGTAGGTATTAACCCCCAATAAAATATCTATAGACCCAGGTTGATAAAACTGATCATCTGCTAAGCGTATTTTATCTAAATAGCGAATTTTTGAAACATCTACTATCGAATCTGGCAACTGACCCGTGATGGTCGGAACAACTAATGGTTCAATATGATAAAATTTGTTATTAAAACGAGACGTGAACTGCAGTGAAGTGACACCTAAAATCTTCTGGGACACACCACCGATCCCGTGTACTTCGGTAAAACGATTTTTATTCGAAACGGAAAGAAATAAGCGTTTACAACAATCCTTCGTAATATAGTCGCTTTGGGATCCGGGGTCAACTAAACACCGAATAAAATGTTCATTGTCGTACTTATCTACGACCTTTATTTTTGCAGTCCCCAATAAAGTAGTATAGCGCGGGAGAGTACTATAATCGCGAGAAATATTACATGAAGAGGTAAGTGTTTTTTCATTTTCCTCCGTATTCGAATTGTGAGCGACAGAAGAATTTACCTTATTATCGTTAACTGCGCGGTAATTAATCGAATGCGCGCTGACATTTCAAATGACTTAACAGTGTCATGATCTAATTTTCTAAGTGCAATATTTAAAAACAAAAAATCAGCTAAGTCCTCAATTTTTAATTGCTTTAGAGCATTAATTGAAGCATCAAATTTGTCCATAAATTTATGATAACCTCCTGTTGTGTTTGCGTTCACCTGTGTTAAATCCAATAGTTGGTTAATATACGTAGATGCGAGTGTGCGTTCGTCATTATATCTTCCTAAAAGCGCATTCCAAATAATGGAACAATTTTCTGCGGTAGGGGCTAACCCGGCACAAACTGATAACGCCCTGTCACTCAATTTGTTAACCAAATAATAAACACGTTCGGCATCAGTTAATTGTAAATTGTCGTGAATTAATGTCTTAAATTGTTGATAAAACATGGACCACTGGCGTATGTCTCCGTTAAATGACATTAATTCAATAGGCGGAAGTGAAGTTTTTAATTTAGTAGGAAATCTATTTTCTAACGTAACAGTGGAAGGCGATGAGGATATTTTCGTAATTTGGCACTTAATACGACTATATAAATCTTCAAATGAGTTCCAAGCTTCGTAATCAACGTCTGCATTAGGGTTTAATTTTAAATTTTTAGTATTATAGTTATCTAGAACTTCTTGAAACTCACTACGTAATTGTTCTATATTCGAAGCGATGCTAAGAAATAAATTCTGCTCGTCCAAGGAATTAAATGCGCCCTTTGAGGTCTCGTAAATTTTTTGTAATCGTTCGTAAATATAATTACGTTTAGCGATAATAATTTTTAAACTAACTTCTTCATCCGAAACCAGTTTCGATTCTTTGCTTCTCGTCGTCATTTTCAACAAACAAATGCGGACTAAAATTATTGCGATAAGTGACGGTAGAATTAGTTAACTGGGGAACGAAGCAATCTCGCGTTACTAGAAAGATGGCGGTTAATCAACAAGAAAAATATCATTAATGGAATAATGAAGCGGTGTGGTATGCGTTACAAAAGGTATTATAATACGTGTAATAAGCGATGCGGGATAAATAAATATTGTAGTTAGTATAATTAGAACTACAATTTATTATGATTTAATAATATATTCGTATATAATTTTTTGTAATATATAAAAAAATGAATTTACTTCTCCGGGCCTAAAGGTTAATTTAATCCCGGCCGAAGTGACCAAAAAATATATGGTGGATATTAGCGTTTGGCCTTCAACCACCAAACTGCTGGTTCAAATGTATTAAATAATGTTATGCGGTGCGGCTATTAATTTAAATAGAATAGTGGACGGTATATGAGCGCGGTGCGAGCGGTGAATGGAATTTAATTTATTCGTGATACTGCAAATCCCCTAAATTCGGGATATAGGAAGGACGTGAAGGAATGCATGTGCACCCACCTGGACTTCCGCTGATCTGCCTCGTGTCTCGATGGCTGCCGGCTGTCTTCACACTTATCAACTTCACAGATAATCACGAAATATAGCGTTATTGCAAATGTCTATACTTTTTACTATATGCTTGTATAATTCAATATCCAAATTACACAAGGGCGGGAGCGATGATGCGAGATATAAGCGGTGCGGTTGATTGCGTGTCTTCTCAACTTGTGTGAGCCCGTTAACACACGAATGCACATGCTGGGCATATAGCGGTAGATAGGAAACCGGAAATGGGCCTTGCAGTAATCTTATTGGATAATAATTAACGAATCCCTTGAGCGTTAAGCGATAGTGCAAGTGGCGCGAACACTTATACAAATACAAATACAAAATTATATAAATACAAAGGTGTTCAAAAGAAAAATAAACTGGCAAATGCCTACAGATCATATTTTTATAATGTTACGTTTTATGTTAGGGCAATGCAATATTTTGTTTTAGAAATGTTGATTACGGTTAATGGTCCAAATACATCAAGGTTGATTTCAATAATATTGTATTAGAGGCAGCAAATGCGGTTTTTTTTCTAGCCGTGGTAGCCCAGCAGTTAAGCACTTGTTGCAAATATCATAATACGCAAGCAACTCGAGTTCCATCCCCACGAGCACCAATGAAATTGTTAATATAGGAAGTTTTAGTGCTATTTTACTAAATGCATGGGTGGTGAAGAAAAAAATTGTTAAGAAGTCTCATGTCATATGCCTTAAAAATTTAAAAAAATATTTTAAGTCATGCAACAGGCAGTAGGGCAACGCGGCAGCCACTAATTTGCTCTAAAACCTTCACAGAAATGAGAGAAGACAAGTGACTTACAACAGGGCTGTAACATTGCATTAAAATTTCTATTTGTTAATAAAATTAAAGTGGTATGCAAATAACCTTACCAAATTTTGCTATAATGGAAGCACAATAATCCCAAATTCCACAGTTAAGTCCTATAGAGTGATCCTTCAAAGCATATAGAATTTCTTCCAATTCAAATGTCGATACAATATTCTCAATTAACACACAAGCTTTTATTGATCCATGAGGTAAACCGAGTTCATTCTGGGACCATACAAATATTTCATTCCATAAATTTGCCTCAGATGACCCTTGAACTTTTGAAAGATAGAAATAAGGACCACTATTGCTTTCATGCAATTTCTTTGCATTGTGGTACATTAAAATTCCAAAATCAACTAAGGGACCTATTGCTTCTTTGCCATCTATCTGCAAAAATAGAAAATTAAAATAAATAAAATAAATAAATAAAATTAAAAAAAAATTAAAATAAAATTCTAATATCAAATTCAATCAGGTTTTACACCTTCTAGAATAAAAATATTCATTTTCAAATAGGAAAAACCAGAAGGGGAAGGGGGAGGAACCTAGAAATCCATCATGGCAAATCTCTTCACCGAAAACATTGCGTGTCTCCTACACCTGATTCAAAATTTAAACGCTGACTATTAGTGCTTCAGCAGGGTAGGGTCTTAGTCCCATTGCGGAAAATTATGAGACACACCTAGATATATGGTAATTTCATTTGTTTGTTATTTTAACATGTACAATGTACATACAGATACATGTGAATTATTAAAAACCTAAAATGAATTATATCTATCAATGTAAAGTTACAGCCTCCCAAATATTATGTCCTCTCACAGATGCTGCTCCTCTCATTTCTGAGTTTTCCAGCAGTTAGCCCGCCTTGCTATTTAAGTACCTGGTGGCAAACTTCGTGCCTTCGCAACATGTTTTGAAGTCATAGTTTTAAGATGGCCCTTAGGGGGTGCGAAGTCAGAAGTCCTCCACGTGTGCCTGGCAGTTGTGGGTCCCTCTCGATACGTTTGGAGGGAAGAGCAGCTACTGGGCCGGTGCACCCTGGGCGCGGCGGTAATCTTCCTCGAGAAATGAGAAGAAATTCTTATTCCTTGGGGAATGTTGCTGCCGCGGCTAATTATTCTGACATGGGTGGGGTCCGTCCCGGACCAACAGTGCGTTCCTCTGCGTGACCCTCTGATCAGCAGAGGGCATAGCAGAGGAGTGAGGGCGGGCTCGGTGTGCACTTACCCTGCCTCCGGGCAGACAGTGAAGGATTCATGAATGAATGAATGAATATACTTTTATTGTACACCACAAACAAATATACAGTTAACAAAACACAAAAAAGATTATAATATTATGTAAGTACAATTTGGCGGCCTTATCGCTACATAGCGATCTCTTCCAGGCAACCAAAGGTGTAAGGATTAGAACAGTGAGAACTAGGTAGGTGGTGCAATATAAATATACATAATATAATAGCGATTTATAGACAATACATGCAATAAAATAACATACAAATAACTAATACATGAAATTATATAAATTGCTTAAATATAATAAAAACAAAGCAAAACATATGTAAATATAAATATACATACATACATATATATATAAATATTTAAACAAACTTACACATTTATCCAAATATATATATATATATATATATATACATACATAAAAATCCTCAAACAATAATATAAAGCAGATAAATACAATAGATACATAATCACTTAATTTATTCTAACGGTGTTCAAACGACTGAGACAAGTAATGCTCTTTAAGTAGTCGCTTAAACATAACAATCGTTTTTGCTTCACGTATACGCAACGGTAGGGCATTCCAGAGCTTGATAGACTGGACAGTAAAAGATTTATTAAAAAAGGAAGTATTGTGAGTTGGAACCCTTAAAATGAATTTTCTTGAAGAGCGTAGAGGTTCTCCTGGAAGCCCTACAAAACTAAACTTCTCCTTTAGATAAGGAGGTGTAGAAGGGTGAAATAATACACAGTACAGAATAGAAAGAATATGCATATTCCGGCGAAGTCGGATAGGTAACCACTTGAGACGTGAGCGAAATTGGGAAATATGGTCAAATTTGCGCAATCCAAATATGAACCGAATACTAGTGTTTTGAAGTCTCTCAAGCTTATTTAGCTGGTCCTCGGTTATGTCTACATAGCTTGCGTCAGCATAGTCGAGAATCGGAAGGAGAAGAGACTGTGCGAGCATAATTTTTGTAGGAATGGGAAGAAATGATCGAAGGCGACGCAGTGAACTAAGAGAGACAAAGGTTTTCTTACTTACCTCATTCAGTTGGCGTATCCAATTTAAGGAGTTATCGAAATAAATACCAAGATTTTTGACACTGTCAAAGTAAGGGATTACAATTCCATCGAATTCGATAGGTGGTACGGAGGACCAGTCAATTCTTGTGATGAAGCTCTAGCTACCAATAATAATGGCCTGTGATTTTTTGGGATTGACATTTAGGCCGTATGACTTACTCCACTCATGAATAATATTTAAGTCGTTATTCAATGTAGAGATTGCATTCGGCAAATTCTCAAGAGTTGACTGGGTGTAAATCTGAACATCATCCGCATACATGTGGTAGAGAGAAGATATTTTATGAGTGATTGGAGTAAAGGTGACAACACGCCGCCCTGCGGCACGCCTGCAGTAATATCACACCAAGATGAGTGGGTTTCATCAACACGAATACACTGCCGACGGCCACGGAGATAACTCTGAAACCAGTCAATTACTGATGGAGATATGTTAAGGGAACACAATAGACTCAACAGTATATCGAAATCAACAGTATTGAACGCATTACTGAAATCCAGCAAGGTCATGACTGTGAGTTGTTTATTATCCATACCCCACCGTATGTCATCAGTAACTTTGATTAAAGCAGTAGCCGTACTATGACCAGGACGGAAACCTGATTGTAAAGGATTCAACAAATTGTGCTTATTAAGGAAAAGGGTCAGCTGTTGGCAAATAAGTTTTTCAAGGACTTTAGAAAGGAAAGGTAAAATCGAGATGGGACGGAAATCAGAAAGGTTGACAGGATTGGATCTCTTCGGAAGGGGTATAACATGTGCACTCTTCCAGGCTTGAGGGAATTTAGACGAAGAGACACATGCATTAAGTATTTTCATTCATCCTTTGCTGTCACCGCCGGTATCGTAATCCCAGTATCGAAGTGTCGTGGATCATGTCTCGCGGCTTTGATGGGGACCGAGGGTCCTGGCTTAATCGCCCGGACCGCGAGGGAGAAAACCTCTATAAAAAGTTACTCCGAATCCCAAGTGGCGACACACCGCGAGGGGATGGATGGCTGACGGGGTTCTATGAACAAATCAGTCGCTAGTGCGCTCCTCGCCAGGGTACCTGCAGACCCCCTGGCGAGTAATAAATCCTCTAAATCTGCTTACCTTGGTACAGGGGTCTCTGCCAAGGTGGACCTTTAATTCCCCCATACTCGTGGGTACAAAAAATGGAAAAACAAAAAACCAAAACCGCCGGCAACGGCAACGTAAAGGAGAGGAGGAACGATGCGGGGACAGAGTCCGACGCCGCATCGAGCAGCGTGGGAGGCTCAGAGAGCTCCCGACGCGTGGGGCCTGGGACCGCGGAGACCAGTAAGTTCTTCCGCAAGCGGTCCAGGCGGGATGGCGACCAGGGGCCGTCATCCGGTGAAGAGGAGGTTTCGGCCCGGAAAATCCCCACCAACAGTCGGGGCGGGCTGAAAGGCAAGGGGAAGGGGCTCTCTGCCAATCAGAGGGCCGACCGAGCAGCAAAGCTTGCCGAGGAGGGGCGCCACCCGGGCGATACGGCTCGGGTATCAGGCGAAGAGACGAGTGCGACTTGCGGCTCCGAGGTGGAGCGTAAGGCCAGATTCGTAAAGGAGGTGGAGGCCGCGATCAAGGTCGTGGCCTACAAGCAAAAGCCCTCCTCGAAGTTTAAGGCCATTCCCGGGGCCTCCGCCTCCATCATGGCGGCTGCGGAGGCCAACTTTGTTGGGGCCGGGCCTAATGCGGACGAGGTGGCGAAGCTGCGGGCGGACGTGGCCCACCTGACGTCTCCGACGCCGAGACTCTCCAGAAGGAGAACGAGAAGCTCCGCGCAGACCTGGCCAGTCTACGTGAGCCTGCCTCTCGCGCGGCGCCCCAGACGCAGCACCCAAGCCAGCCCGTGCCGGTGGAGAACCAGGTTCTGAACCTGGTCCGACAGGAGCTGGCTGCCTTCCAACACCGGTTCTCCGTGCTGGAGGGCATCGTCCTGCGCCCCCTCAAAGAGGCAAACAAGACGGTGGCGAGGCCGGCAACGGTCTCGTACGCGGCGGCCACGGCTGCCGCATCTAGGCCGGGGCCGTCCAGCCAGCCCTCGGGCGGGGCTGCAGTTGCCCCTCCCCCCCCTGAAAGGCCGGCTCCGGCAAAACCGGTACCGGCTGAACCGGCTCCGGCTAAGCCGGCGACGGGAAAGAGAGGCAAGACGAAGGCGAAAAAGGGCAAGGCGGCAGCACAGATGGTGGCTGCACCAGCCCCAGTGCCCGCGGCGAATGTGCCAGCGCCAGCGGCAAGCCAGCTGCCGCCGCCGTCACCGCCCCCAGATCCCGTCAGATGCGCAGACCTGCGCATCATGAGTCTGGACGACTCGGTATCGGAGGAGGAGTTGGTGGCCGCCGTCGCCAGGTCCGGGGGGTGCACTACGGACCAGGTCAGGTCGGGCGCCATACGCCCGGACCAACAGGGTATGCATGCCGCCACGGTGTGCTGCCCTGTTACGGCGGCCAAAACCATAGTGGAGGGCCGAAGGCTTCTGGTGGGCTGGGTCTCAGCGCAGGTTAAGCTGCTGGAGCCCAGACCTCTGAGGTGCTATCGCTGTCTCGTGGGGCACCACGTATCAGTGAGATGCGCCTCGGAGGTTGACCGCAGTGGCCTTTGCTTCCGCTGCTGTCAGCCCGGACACATATCGGCGACCTGCTCCGCCACGCCGCACTGTGATGCATGTGCGGCGACCGGGAAGCCAGCCGATCACCGGGCCGGAAGCAAGGCCTGCGTGCCACCCGCCAAGGCCAAGGCTGCGGGTAGGCGAGGGGCCTCCGCCGCCACCGCCTCTGTGGCCTCCGCCGCAGCCGCAACTGCCGCTGCCACCGCTGTCACTGTCGCCGCCGCCGCCGCCGCGACACCGACGCCTGCAGAGGGGCCTCCCGTGGAGGAAGCTGAAATGGAATGCCTATAACGGCCCCATTAAGCTTCCTCCAGGCGAATATCAACTACTGCGCCTGCGCTCAGGATCTGTTGCTCCAGAGCATGGCGCAGTGGTCGATTAACATCGCTGTGGTCGCTGAGCCGTATTTTGTCTGGCCTAGGGAGGACTGGGTGGCGGACCTTAACGGCTCAATTGCCATCATCTCTTCGGCCGCCGCCGGTACCCCGACCCTTGAAGGTGTCAGGAGGGGTCAGGGGTGCGTAGCAGCACGGTTCGGGGAGTTCGTCGTTGTGGGGGTGCACTTCTCCCCGAACCGATCTCTCGCCGAGCTCCACAACTCTCTTGCAGAGCTGAGAGCAGTCGTCGTCGGAAGTTATCCCCTCCCCGTACTTGTCATCGGGGACTTCAATGCCAAGAACTTGGCTTGGGGTTCTCGTCGTACAGATGTGCGGGGTAGGATGGTGGAAGACCGGGCTCTGGAGACAGGCCTGGTCGTCCTAAATCGGGGTTCTGTCCCCACGTGTGTGCGGATGCGGGGCGAGTCGGTGGTGGACATCTCGTTCGCTAGCCCCGCTCTGTCGCCGCGTGCCATTGACTGGCGTGTCATGGAGGGGGTGGAGACCTACTCCGACCACCGGTACATCCGGTTTGACGTCTCCACCCAGCCCTCGAGCGCGCCAGTCCAACAGGCCCCGAGTGGTCCGCGTTGGGCGCTGAAGCAGCTGGACCGGGAGCTCCTCCTGGAAGCCTCGATCGTGCAGGCCTGGGTGTCATCACCAGACAGGCCTGCTGACGTCAATGATGAGGCAGGGTGGTTCAAGGAGGCCATGTCCGAGATATGTGACGTGGCAATGCCCTGCGTCCGGCCAGGAAGTGCCCGGCGTCAGGTGTATTGGTGGTCGCGTGAGCTGACGTCTCTGCGCGAGGCGTGTGTCGCCGCGCGGCACCTGTACGCCAGGCACCGCAGGCTCCGCATTCGTCCACCGAATGCGGCAGCCATTGAGGCGGAGCTGTACGAGGGATACAGAGCGGCGAAGACCGCCCTCCGGGCGGCTGTCCTGCGGGCCCGGGATCGGGCCCGTGAGGAGATGCTGGAGACTCTCGACAGAGATCCGTGGGGGCGCCCTTACAAGATGGTGCGGGATAAACTCCGCACCTGGGCCCCCCCGCTGACGCAGTCTCCGGCCCCAGCTCGTGGAGGACGTGGTGAGCGCTCTGTTCCCTGCGCGAGGGGAACATCCGCCCCCGCCTATGGCTCCGCCACCTGCGGTGCCGGAAGCGGACCACCAGGACGACGACGACGACATCCCGGAAGGGACCGGGGTAGACCTGAGAGTGGCGGTACGTAGGCTTAAGGCCAGGAATACCGCCCCAGGACCCGATAGCTTGCCTGGCAAAGCCTGGGTCCTGGCCTAGGAGGCTCTCGGGCCCCGACTGGAGAGGCTCCTAAGCGCATGCTTGGAAAGAGGCCAATTCCCGCTTCGTTGGAAGACGGGGAAGCTGGTCCTCATTCGGAAGCCGGGGCGCCCTGCGGACTCTCCGTCCGCATACCGGCCCGTGGGGCTGCTCAACGAGGTGGGCAAGCTCTTTGAAAGAGTCATTGCAAAACGCCTCGCCGAGCACCTTGCGGGGACGGGGCCGGATCTTGCGGAACACCAGTTTAGTTTCCGCAAGAGGCGCTCTACGGTGGACGCCATCATGCGCGTGAGAGCGCTCACGACGGGGGATGCAGTGGCCAGAGGGGGGGTTGTCTTGGCGATGTCTCTCGACATCACCAACGCCTTCAACTCCATGCCCTGGAGCTGCATTAGGGAGGCACTCCGGTATCACCGGGTGCCGACCTATCTCCGTCGTATAGTCGGGGACTATCTGATGGACAGGGCCGTCATCTACCCCGGTCGCAACGGTGAGTGGAACCGGCGAGAGATGTCGTGCGGTGTCCCACAGGGTTCGGTTCTGGGGCCACCTCTGTGGAACATTGGTTACAACTGGGTGCTGCGCGCCGACCTCCCTACCGGCGTCAGCGTAGTTTGCTACGCTGACGACACGCTGGTACTGGCACAAGGGGGGTCGTACGAGGCGGCGGCGGAAACTATGACACGCGGGGTTGCGATAGTCGTTGAGAGGATTCGGCAACTGGGTCTCGAGGTGGCTCTGCGTAAGTCCGAGGCCATGCACTTCCATGGTCCTCGGAACAGGCCACCGCCGGGATCCTCAGTGATGGTAGGAGGGGTATCCATCGGCGTCGAGTCGACGCTGAAGTACCTAGGACTCGTCCTCGATGGAACTTCGTTGAGCACTTCCGACGTTTGGCTCCCAAACTGGAACGGATCGGGGCTGCCTTCAGGCGGCTACCGCACGATCTCCCGCGAGGCGGCGAGCCTCCTTGCCGGATTGCCGCCATGGGATCTGGAGGCGATAGTCCTCGCGCGCCTGCACGATGGCGCGCGGAGGCACTATGCCGGGGGGAAACCCCGCTGCCGCGGCAAGTTGTCGCGCAGCGGACAGACTTCCGGCACGATCTCATGGCGACATGGAGAGAGCGACTGTCGCAACCCCGTGCTGAGCACGCCACTATAGCGGCGATAAGACCCCTCTTTGAGGAGTGGCTTGAGAGACGTCACGGCATCCTCACCTTCCGCCTGACGCAGGTCCTCACCGGACACGGTGTGTTCGGGAGGTTCCTGCACCGAATCGGGCGGGAGGAAACGCCCGGGTGCTCCCACTGCGAGGATGGACCGGAGGACACGGTGGAACACACCGTGGAGGTGTGCCCTGCTTGGGCGGAGCACCGACGTGTCCTCGTAGCGGCGATAGGCGGCGGCGACCTCTCGCCTGTGGACGGCGAGCAATGGGTAGCTCGCCGTCCTTCCGTCTAACGACGACAGGCCGTGTCGACGGCGCGTTTTGTTCCACGCGCGCCTCAAAGAGCTGTCAGCAGCGTGAAGGGGCCCGCAAGGGCCGACGCCTGCCGGGGCTGCGGGCTGTTCGAAAGAGATACCGCGGCTCCGGAACGTAAGGGCACTGAAGGAACACGGATGGTTTTTAGTCAGTAAAAGTCTGACACTCCCTTACGCTCCACCCAGAGCGAAAGGCGTCATGAGATGATTTTCCATCCGCAAAAAAAAAAAAAAAAGATGGCCCTTAGGCCGCCCTTATCATAATCTACTGTTACTGGTATAACTTCATATGTGCTTACGTATTTTGACAAATTTAGCAGATGTCATAATAGTTATTAACCCCAGAGTATTTTCTGTATAGAGTGTAGAAGTAAGGAGTACCAACTCCCATAGAAGAATAGATGAAAAAGTGGCCATCTGTAAGCAGTAAATAACAGTTCAAAAACTCTCCACAACAGCGCTGGAGTAGCTACTGGGATGAAATGAACTTAGCAGTTGTCAACGGTTTGAAGTGTGCTGCTAAACTGCTCAACAGCTCTAAAAGCTAAAATAATTTTATTTAGTAAATATAACCTCGAAAAAGTCGTCTATCCCACTAATATTTTTCGGTGCGTTCTTTAAAATTTAGCCCGTAACTATAGTGGCGCCACCCTTATTAAACAGTTTTCTATAGACACTTTTTAATACACAGTCTGTACTCCTTACTTCCACACTCCATAATGTTCTGGTTATTTTGAAATTACGGCGACATATCTATAGATAAGAATGTGTAAACATATCACGCCGTAAGCTCACTCCAACTGATTGTAGCACGCGACGAGGAAAGGATTTTGCGCGCTCGGCGGGGATACACCGATGCCGAGATATTATTGCCTATGTGATCGCCTGGGAGGCAATCATATAGGCAATAATAGTATTAAAGGTAGGTTTTTTTACTGTTGACTTGTTTTACGTTTCTGAGTTTTTATTTGTTTATTCAATATTATAAAGTATAAAAACATGTTATATTTGATAAGTGGAACTCAACGACGAGGGGATCGCAAAGGGGCATGCCCAGTCTTCATAGACACTTCGGCCATGAGTGCCCACATATAAAAGCATATAGATATGATAATATGCAATTAAAACAATGAAATGGTAAAGGAATTGCTTTAAAAAAAGTCGGGGTTTTGAAAATATTTGAAGTTTTTATTTTCACAAATGCAGTTTTTTTAACAACTATTTTTATCGATTTTATCGCGTTTTATTTCTTTGATTTTTAATTCCAGACATTTCGGGTGCTTTCCAGCACCCATGGTTACGGCAGACTGAGGTGACCGACGTCCCAATGTCAGTGTTAACCCGGAGTACCTTCAGATTTTTAATTTTTATTTATTGTCCGATCTACAGAATGAACTTACTGTGTCTAGAAGTCTTGCAGTGGTATGCTTGGGTTTTTAATTTCATTAAATACCAGGGTCCTAAGCAGGTGGTAGTAGCAAGCATCCTTCCTAAAAAAGAATTTATATATTAGATATTATATAGAATTTATATAATAAAATACACTTTACGACTAATAGTGATGACTTGCAATTCTAGCCCTAAGTAAAGATCAGCTAGGGCTTAACTTTATTCCTTCCATAATGCTGCTCCTCTGGTTATTACAGAGTTCTATCCGGTAGCAACCATTAAATCTTATATGCTCACCATAATAGTAGCGAGCTTGCTTTAATTGGTATGTGACACAAGCAATTAATATTAAGTCGCTGTAAGTTAAAACAGGAAATTCCCTAACATTTTAAAGTCTACATTTATATTTCTAAAGTCTGCCTGCCCTAGCTCTATTTAGATTGTTTTCCCTAGCATACTCAGAAAAATCATTATTTGTCTCCATATTTTGATGAACTATTTCAAGTATTTGAGCCGCATCATCCCTGTCCCTTATTTTTGTGTGGAATTTATTAACTATAGCAGAAGCCACAGCAGTCTATCATCAAATGTGTAGAAGCCCTGTTAAAGTAATTTTGATGAAATATTTTAAATTCAGTTTTAAAAATGCCATTCACCACCTCTACTACCCATATCGACACATAGTCACGGCTCTGGATTTATTAGCATATCTTGTCATTAACTGCAATTCACCATCTGCTGGAGACATTTCTGCGACCCTTAGACATCCACATCTATCCTCGATTACAAATCAAAATGCAGATGCGTTGTCACCCGTGAGGACTAAATAATTTTCTCGTTTCCAGTAAAAAGGGTCTCCGGTTCTCTACACTCACCATACAAAACACAGCAGCATTAAGCTACTATTTCACGCTGGTATTCTGTGAGAGGGTGCTCCTTCCCCGGTCGAGCCGACCCATTCATGCTACAACTATACTTCTAATATAACTGCAGCATGGCTCTACCAAGTATAACACACATACATAGTACTTGTCACTATGTATGTTTGTTATCGCAAAATGTAGTTAATCACAAAAGAGACATACTTGCAATGCTGATGGAACTGTTACAACATGGTAAAAAACATTGTGCTTTTATATAATTAGTTAGCAGTACACTGTGTGATGTATGATCTAAGCTTTGTTGTTCTGGGTGCAATACATTACTCACTTCAGATTGCAACGAGGATGGACTAGATGATTCAGATGGTTCCCGTTCTGCAGTTGAACATGATGCTGTTCTATCAGTTCATTGCCAGCAATTATGATATACACGGCATGACAACTGAAATAATGTAAAATACAAAAAATGAAGTCAAAGTGAAAAAATAAAAATAAAATAGATTTATTTCAAACTCAAATATAAATAAAATATTTATCAAGTTAAATGTTACTGCACAAGGACGGATTTAATGCCCTATATTATTTAATAATTAAGGACTGACAGACTACCAGCAGTCCAAAAACAATGAAAAATCAACTGTCTCCTTTCTTGGTAGTTGATAAAACTGGTTAATCTCATAAATAAGCTAGTATGTTTGTCAGATACAGCTAGGGCAGATGTGAAAAAATAAAACAAGTTCTTGAGTTGATATACAATCAGTGTAAAAACATGTATAATTATCAGATATATGGATCACATTTAATAAATTGAAATGTTAAACATGTTAAACACTTACCTCACGTAGCGCAAATAATTCCTCACGTGGAAAATCGAAGACAAACAATGTGTGTGATCTTATTCTCATAAGTGTCAGTGCCACAGCTGATGTATAGATGTTCAAGACGAACTATTGGTGCATTTTGCGAGTGCCACACTACACGTTCACTGTACTCGAAACTTGTACCTAATAAAGAAGCTACAATTATTATATTGATATTATTCAAGTAAACTCAGTTATAAAGCATTTCTTAGAGGAAGACATACCACATCGTGATATGTACCAACTATTTACCTGCTGTGTTCGAACCAATTGTTGAGAGATCAACAATTGCATTTTACTTTTATAACAAAACAATAACATGATAACAACACGTAATTTAATTCTTGTGACATAACAGTGACAGCGGCCTACCTGTCGGATACGATGTTGCCACTTAACGGTCATAAAATCTATGGAATGATATCGATTTTTATTCGATTAATAATATCATAAAAAGAATAATCTTTGACGCGTTTTAAGTTCTGCACGCTTTTTAAAATATAATTTCCTTTATTTATTGAAACTCTATTTCAAATGTATTTTTAAGAACAGTTAGCTTGTGCTGTATTGTTTTGTTATGCTTTAGAGAATTCGTGGTAAATCAGCTGGAAATTAACTTCTTGAATTATCATAACATGATTCCATTTTAAATGTTATGTTAAAAACAGATAAGAATAACAGTTAACTTGTGCAGTAGCGTTTTGTTATACTCTAAAGAATTCTTGGTAAATCAGCTAGTAATTCGCTTGTTTAATTATCATAACTATAAATGTGAAGGTTGTCAATGAATTCAACCGAGCCTATAACAACGGTTGTTTTAGTTTTTAATGGTTGACTGCCGCTTTTGATGACTTGAAATTAATAAAAACCTATTTTGCGCAATAAGTTTTTTCTCTTTGGTAATGAATAAACCACAGAAACCCCTTTAATGTATAATAGTCCTTTTTTTGATACAAGTAGCACATTTTAAGGAACCGCAAAAACAACTTTGTTATTTATACAAACACTATGAAAAACAAAATAATTTGTTGCTGGCGATAATGACAGTGGTATTTTGACTCGATTTAAAATATATGCTTGTTACTACTGAACTCTTCATGGGCCTGCGAGTCCGACTCGCACTGAACCACTTTTTTTCAACATTTAGTTTTATTCTAATAAATAGTTTTTTCGTTTAAGCGGAGCTCTTTTACTTTAGGTTTATTACCTCTTTATCTACAATAATCAATCTGAGTAAGTACAGTGTGTAAATACGATTCTTAAATTGTAAAAATAATAATTGGATTTGAACATCTTAGGTAGGTATTTAGTTTTATTTATTTAGAAAATATTAATCTCGCAATTATTTATTGTAATAATATAATTTATCACACAGCTAACGCCCTCATTAGCAATGTAATGGTGAAAGAATTTTCAAAATCGGTCTAGTAATTTTTGAGATTAGCCAAAAAACGTATTCATTGAAAGTAGCGCCCTCAATAATAAAATTAACCCTATATTAGATATCTAAAATTATACATAACAATCTAGTGGTGAAAGAATTCTTAAAGTTGGTCAAGTACTTTACGAGTTAAGCGAATAAAATATTCTTTGATAGTAGCTCCCTCAATAATAAAATGCATCCTACGTTTTAAGCACCATAGCAAAAAACGATTCAACATAGCCTAATCCGCACACACAGTAAAAACATAACCATCCTTTTTCGTCTGTAGTCGGTAAACATTTGGTTAATAACGGTTGCGTATCGACTGCTTTGGATAAATATCCATTGTCAACGGTTATTTTAAACCTATATCCTAACATCGTAATAATTATCGAAAGATCATATAAGCATTGTAATAATGACACCATAAGTAATCGATTGAAAAGGGGAATCGATTTTTTAATGATTTTTGTGATTGGCAACATTTTTTATTTTATTCACTGACTAATGAATTACGTATTTACCTAATTTTATTTTTATCTTTTCGGTACTTTTAATTTGTGCAAAAATATTCCCATTGTTTTAGGATAAATGAATACCGCGATTAATAACCATAAATAAAGATATATTTTTTTAACAAATGCACATTGTTGGGCGTTCGATGGCCTAATATGGGCATCCCCCTTGGGGCATGCCCAGTCTTCATAGACACTTCGGCCATGAGTGCCCACATATAAAAGCATATAGATATGATAATATGCAATTAAAACAATGAAATGGTAAAGGAATTGCTTTAAAAAAAGTCGGGGTTTTGAAAATATTTGAAGTTTTTATTTTCACAAATGCAGTTTTTTTAACAACTATTTTTATCGATTTTATCGCGTTTTATTTCTTTGATTTTTAATTCCAGACATTTCGGGTGCTTTCCAGCACCCATGGTTACGGCAGACTGAGGTGACCGACGTCCCAATGTCAGTGTTAACCCGGAGTACCTTCAGATTTTTAATTTTTATTTATTGTCCGATCTACAGAATGAACTTACTGTGTCTAGAAGTCTTGCAGTGGTATGCTTGGGTTTTTAATTTCATTAATTACCAGGGTCCTAAGCAGGTGGTAGTAGCAAGCATCCTTCCTAAAAAAGAATTTATATATTAGATATTATATAGAATTTATATAATAAAATACACTTTACGACTAATAGTGATGACTTGCAATTCTAGCCCTAAGTAAAGATCAGCTAGGGCTTAACTTTATTCCTTCCATAATGCTGCTCCTCTGGTTATTACAGAGTTCTATCCGGTAGCAACCATTAAATCTTATATGCTCACCATAATAGTAGCGAGCTTGCTTTAATTGGTATGTGACACAAGCAATTAATATTAAGTCGCTGTAAGTTAAAACAGGAAATTCCCTAACATTTTAAAGTCTACATTTATATTTCTAAAGTCTGCCTGCCCTAGCTCTATTTAGATTGTTTTCCCTAGCATACTCAGAAAAATCATTATTTGTCTCCATATTTTGATGAACTATTTCAAGTATTTGAGCCGCATCATCCCTGTCCCTTATTTTTGTGTGGAATTTATTAACTATAGCAGAAGCCACAGCAGTCTATCATCAAATGTGTAGAAGCCCTGTTAAAGTAATTTTGATGAAATATTTTAAATTCAGTTTTAAAAATGCCATTCACCACCTCTACTACCCATATCGACACATAGTCACGGCTCTGGATTTATTAGCATATCTTGTCATTAACTGAAATTCACCATCTGCTGGAGACATTTCTGCGACCCTTAGACATCCACATCTATCCTCGATTACAAATCAAAATGCAGATGCGTTGTCACCCGTGAGGACTAAATCATTTTCTCGTTTCCAGTAAAAAGGGTCTCCGGTTCTCTACACTCACCATACAAAACACAGCAGCATTAAGCTACTATTTCACGCTGGTATTCTGTGAGAGGGTGCTCCTTCCCCGGTCGAGCCGACCCATTCATGCTACAACTATACTTCTAATATAACTGCAGCATGGCTCTACCAAGTATAACACACATACATAGTACTTGTCACTATGTATGTTTGTTATCACAAAATGTAGTTAATCACAAAAGAGACATACTTGCAATGCTGATGGAACTGTTACAACATGGTAAAAAACATTGTGCTTTTATATAATTAGTTAGCAGTACACTGTGTGATGTATGATCTAAGCTTTGTTGTTCTGGGTGCAATACATTACTCACTTCAGATTGCAACGAGGATGGACTAGATGATTCAGATGGTTCCCGTTCTGCAGTTGAACATGATGCTGTTCTATCAGTTCATTGCCAGCAATTATGATATACACGGCATGACAACTGAAATAATGTAAAATACAAAAAATGAAGTCAAAGTGAAAAAATAAAAATAAAATAGATTTATTTCAAACTCAAATATAAATAAAATATTTATCAAGTTAAATGTTACTGCACAAGGACGGATTTAATGCCCTATATTATTTAATAATTAAGGACTGACAGACTACCAGCAGTCCAAAAACAATGAAAAATCAACTGTCTCCTTTCTTGGTAGTTGATAAAACTGGTTAATCTCATAAATAAGCTAGTATGTTTGTCAGATACAGCTAGGGCAGATGTGAAAAAATAAAACAAGTTCTTGAGTTGATATACAATCAGTGTAAAAACATGTATAATTATCAGATATATGGATCACATTTAATAAATTGAAATGTTAAACATGTTAAACACTTACCTCACGTAGCGCAAATAATTCCTCACGTGGAAAATCGAAGACAAACAATGTGTGTGATCTTATTCTCATAAGTGTCAGTGCCACAGCTGATGTATAGATGTTCAAGACGAACTATTGGTGCATTTTGCGAGTGCCACACTACACGTTCACTGTACTCGAAACTTGTACCTAATAAAGAAGCTACAATTATTATATTGATATTATTCAAGTAAACTCAGTTATAAAGCATTTCTTAGAGGAAGACATACCACATCGTGATATGTACCAACTATTTACCTGCTGTGTTCGAACCAATTGTTGAGAGATCAACAATTGCATTTTACTTTTATAACAAAACAATAACATGATAACAACACGTAATTTAATTCTTGTGACATAACAGTGACAGCGGCCTACCTGTCGGATACGATGTTGCCACTTAACGGTCATAAAATCTATGGAATGATATCGATTTTTATTCGATTAATAATATCATAAAAAGAATAATCTTTGACGCGTTTTAAGTTCTGCACGCTTTTTAAAATATAATTTCCTTTATTTATTGAAACTCTATTTCAAATGTATTTTTAAGAACAGTTAGCTTGTGCTGTATTGTTTTGTTATGCTTTAGAGAATTCGTGGTAAATCAGCTGGAAATTAACTTCTTGAATTATCATAACATGATTCCATTTTAAATGTTATGTTAAAAACAGATAAGAATAACAGTTAACTTGTGCAGTAGCGTTTTGTTATACTCTAAAGAATTCTTGGTAAATCAGCTAGTAATTCGCTTGTTTAATTATCATAACTATAAATGTGAAGGTTGTCAATGAATTCAACCGAGCCTATAACAACGGTTGTTTTAGTTTTTAATGGTTGACTGCCGCTTTTGATGACTTGAAATTAATAAAAACCTATTTTGCGCAATAAGTTTTTTCTCTTTGGTAATGAATAAACCACAGAAACCCCTTTAATGTATAATAGTCCTTTTTTTGATACAAGTAGCACATTTTAAGGAACCGCAAAAACAACTTTGTTATTTATACAAACACTATGAAAAACAAAATAATTTGTTGCTGGCGATAATGACAGTGGTATTTTGACTCGATTTAAAATATATGCTTGTTACTACTGAACTCTTCATGGGCCTGCGAGTCCGACTCGCACTGAACCACTTTTTTTCAACATTTAGTTTTATTCTAATAAATAGTTTTTTCGTTTAAGCGGAGCTCTTTTACTTTAGGTTTATTACCTCTTTATCTACAATAATCAATCTGAGTAAGTACAGTGTGTAAATACGATTCTTAAATTGTAAAAATAATAATTGGATTTGAACATCTTAGGTAGGTATTTAGTTTTATTTATTTAGAAAATATTAATCTCGCAATTATTTATTGTAATAATATAATTTATCACACAGCTAACGCCCTCATTAGCAATGTAATGGTGAAAGAATTTTCAAAATCGGTCTAGTAATTTTTGAGATTAGCCAAAAAACGTATTCATTGAAAGTAGCGCCCTCAATAATAAAATTAACCCTATATTAGATATCTAAAATTATACATAACAATCTAGTGGTGAAAGAATTCTTAAAGTTGGTCAAGTACTTTACGAGTTAAGCGAATAAAATATTCTTTGATAGTAGCTCCCTCAATAATAAAATGCATCCTACGTTTTAAGCACCATAGCAAAAAACGATTCAACATAGCCTAATCCGCACACACAGTAAAAACATAACCATCCTTTTTCGTCTGTAGTCGGTAAACATTTGGTTAATAACGGTTGCGTATCGACTGCTTTGGATAAATATCCATTGTCAACGGTTATTTTAAACCTATATCCTAACATCGTAATAATTATCGAAAGATCATATAAGCATTGTAATAATGACACCATAAGTAATCGATTGAAAAGGGGAATCGATTTTTTAATGATTTTTGTGATTGGCAACATTTTTTATTTTATTCACTGACTAATGAATTACGTATTTACCTAATTTTATTTTTATCTTTTCGGTACTTTTAATTTGTGCAAAAATATTCCCATTGTTTTAGGATAAATGAATACCGCGATTAATAACCATAAATAAAGATATATTTTTTTAACAAATGCACATTGTTGGGCGTTCGATGGCCTAATATGGGCATCCCCCTTTCTTACAAGAGGACACATCTGACAGTGAGACCGAGGATAATTTAGATGTCACGGATTACAACTCCCATGACAGTGTGGCTGATCCTTCTTTTGTTCCAGACCAACCAGAAAATGACCTACATACATAAGACCGAAGCTCTTCAATACCATCAACATCCAGTAGCACGGAGCCAGTATTATCAGTTCCTAACTGCTACTCCTGTGATAATAAATAGAAGTTTGAGTTTGACATAGTCTGCCTAATAATGTGATGGTTGAATGTTTTTAGTGGTGGTTGGTGAATAGTTTTTAGTTGTTTTTCAAACTTTAATATAATAATAATAATATTCCACAACCATCACACAACGCCATCTAGTCCCAAGCTAAGCAGAGCTTGTGTTATGGGTACTAGACAACTGATAAACATACTTATATATTTCTAAATACATAAATATTATAGATAAATTACACCCAGACACAGAACAAATGATCGTGCTCATCACACAAACATTTGTCCTGGGTGGGAATCGAACCCACGACCTCCGGCTTAGCAGTCAGGGTCACTAACCACTAGACCAACAGGCCTGTCACTTTATATATTATATTGTAGTATTTATACCAAAACTATATTTTAGTTAACATTATTTTTTTATTAAAAACTCCTTAAGACTGTGTTAAAAATGGTTAAAAAGCCGATTTTCAGACAACTAAGAATATTCAAGATTTATATTTCTTTTTGCATTTAATAAAGCCTTTTATTGTGTTAAGTTTTGTTAAATTTTAATAAAAGTTAAATTGATTAAAACTACTTTTACGGATTTTATCACGTTTATTTTACTTTTAATTACTTTTATTTTTAATTCCCGACGTTTCGGGCGCTTTCCAGCACCCATGGTCATGAGGGACTGAGATGACTGACGTCCCGATGTCATTGTTAAACACGGAGTACCTTCAGCTTTTTTAATTACTGTTTATGGTCCTATCTATGCAAAATGAACTGACTATGTCCTGAGGTGTTGCAGTGGTATGCTTGGGTTTAGTTTTAATTTTATTGATTATAGGATCCCAAGCAGGTGGTAGTACCCAGCCTCCTTCTCTATTGAAATTAGGATGTTTTTTAATTTCAATAGCCTCATGTATCATCCTTGGTAGGAATCGGTGTTCATTCGCGAGGATTTGTGGTCTATCAAATCTGATGTAATGATTGGGGCCGTCTAGGATATGATCGCAAACTGCAGACTTCCCGGAACGTTGATGCTTCACATCAGCTATATGTTCTTTTTTTTTCTTTTAACAACATAAAAAAGCTGAAGGTACTCCGTATTTAACAATGACATCGGTACGTCAGTCATCTCAGTCCCCCGTGACCATGGGTGCTGGAAAGCGCCCGAAACGTCGGGAATTAAAAATAAAAGTAATTAAAAGTAAAATAAACGCGATAAAATCTGTAAAAGTAGTTTTAATCAATGTGTAGTGTTTGCGTAAATATAAGAAATCATTATAAAAGTTATATACTAAAAAGTTGTTTTATTTTGTTGTGGTTTTTAGCTTCCCAGGTGATCATTTAGTCTAAACACTGACAGCCAATCGTTTTTTAGCGCGGATTTTCAGGTATATCTGCCATTTTAAGACATTGTAAGGTTTTTCAAAAATAACTATAAAGTGCTATATGCATACTTTTTATTTCTTTATGTATTACCTATTTAAAAGATATAACTAATATTATTGTTAGTTATTGTTATATTTGAAAATTAACCTCAATTAGGGCGCGAAAATAAAAATAAAACAAAAACTCAAACATAAACATAAATATTTCAACCCGCGTAATTTTTTAATTGTGTGATATTTTTTGAAGCAATGGTAAGGCTTTCTTTTTTTTTCCGTGCTAGGAATCCTCTCCAAATATGAGCCATATGAGGGTCCTGACTCATTAGCTGATGCAGCTTCCACCAGCTCATCCACTTTCCACCAGCGCATCTCCACAGCCCATAAAAATTGCGGGCAGCGCCATTGGGTATGGGACTTATTATGAATTACATAGGCATTGACTAGGCATTGCTCTTCCGATTCAGTTCATTCAAATCTACTCCAATTTTATAATGATTGTAATCTAGTATACAGTCTGGTTGGGCGTAGTGTAGGGCGACCCCCCACTAAATTGAGTAAGTACCTGGTAAGATATGCAGGAAGTCGATGGATGCAGGTGGCTCAGGACCATGCTTCGTGGCATTACTTGGGGGAGGCCTATGTTCAGCAGTGGACTTGTGAAGGGCTGTAATGATGATGATGATGATACAGTCTGGTTACATCTTGTTGGTTACACCCACACCTGTGACTTTAGATTCCACCTCTGACCAGGTAACAGCATGTTTCGTTATCAGCATGAGCACATTAGCTCTCTCCACTTGCAGGCGATAAAATTGTAACAAAAGGTCATTTCATCTCTGTCTAATGGTTGGTGACGCCAATCCTGTGGCAGACAACGCTGATTCCCCATCACTGTGCCAACAAGACGAGTGTCTTTCAGCCAGCTTTCCATGTAAATGGTGTGCGAATTTCCAAAAAATTATTTGCTCACTTTCACAATTTCTAATCACTTATATAAGGGACCATTCTCAATATGTACCCAGTAGCAGCATCGCAGAGCATGTAGATCTTCATGCCATATTTATCTGGCTTATTTTTATTATAGACATGGAAGTGTTTATGACCCCCAAACCCACAAACAAGTTCCTTGGTCTATTATCAGGTTTTTGTCGGGATAAAAACTATTTTCACATAAATGACAAAGTTCATCAAATACAGCTGGAGTTTGAAAAAGGCATCATATTTAGGATGACCACGAGGTTTATAGCATGTCATTCAAATATTTAGCATAATTGTAAGCAGCTGTAAACGGACCTGAATCAGTTGTGGTTTATGTGCTTGCTGGCGAATGAAGTTTCAATCATTTTCTGCATCAATCAATATGAATCGAAACTTTGTGGACAAGCATCATGTGTACTATAATACTATTATACCAAAAAAAAATTCAATTCTTGGATTTTCACAGCTTTCCAATTGTATAGCATAACACCAGGTTTCAGTATGCCTTTTCTCAACTGTTTTGTTCTACTTTGTGATGCATAACCAATATGTAATCGGCTGTTAAAGTGTTAATAGTAATTCATTTACAATAGTAATCTTGCGTTAAAATTATGTAGCTGACATTACTTAATAGGTAAAAAATTTCATAGTTTTATGATAGTTTGACATTTTCATTATTATTGGGATTTAACCATACCTAGTTTTACCTGAAAGCATCTGGACATGCCTAGTTTAAGCCATGAATAATTCGAATAAGTTTAACCAACCACACTTGGCTGCACCTAGTTGAACCTGGATAAACTAAGGTAAAACCCCACTTTCATATTTAACCTGTTTAGAAAAATTATGCAACTTTTTAACTTACCAGTATATCATGATCAATCATATTCCATGCTCTAGGCCGTAACATCAAGACAGGACAGGTGGTGATACTTAATGGAGCACCAGGAAGTTTACCGTTGACCACTAAATTAACATTATGGTAAGCAAGCAGTTGATTCTTCCAAGTTGGACAGTGTCCATCATCAAAATCAACTTGAATGCCTCGAACATCAGAATTAAGGGCAGCAATAAAATGTGCAGCATTTGAAGCTGACACATCACCTAAATCTAAGTGGCGATTTCTGAAATATTACAGAAGACAATCAGAAAACATACTCATTGTTGTCAGATTTTAATTTGCGGTGTATTAAAAACTTTTTTATTTAGCATTATAAATACAGAATGCCCATAATACCTACTGTAGTCTATATGGAATTGGAGCCACTTTCCAAGTATTATCACTTCTTTCAGATGATTTCTTAAAATCTAAACTAATCTGGGTTTGAATGGCGACATTTTTTTGGAGTCGATTTTTATAAAGATTTTCTATTTTTAAATCAAATGTTTTGTGCAATTTAGCCACAAATTCAACAGCTTCCTGACTAAAAACTGATTTCTGTATGTCTACTAACTTCGGTGGTGCAGATTGTAACAAAATAACAGTAGACATATTTATTTACTAATTATTAACAGGCAAAGATAATATAGTTAAAATAAGATAAATATAAAATATAACCCAATATTAATGTCATTCCTATCTTATCAAACTTCTTAGGTTGATCTTTGAATGTGCGTTTTTACAGCTCACAGAACAGTCAAAAACACAATCACTACAGTACACAGAACACTATTATACTAGCCTATAACGAAAGGGAACACTATATTAGTAATGAAACACTACAATTATAATGAGCTAATAAGAAAAGAAAATGAGTATGAGGTGATTTATTTAAATCGACCACTATTGTTGAGTAAAACATTCATTTAATAGGACAGTTATCTCTGAAGCAATAATCTGATGTAACTTAAATCTGATGTAAATTTAAATCGACCACTATTGTTGAGTAAAACATTCACTTAATAGAACAGTTATCTCTGAAGCAATAATCTGATGTAACTTGAAAAATTATATTCTTGTATATTGTTACTCGACTACATTTGATTGATTCCAAATAACACTATTACTCCTAGTCCTAGGAACTTGAAACTGATAACTCTTGTACATACAACTTTATAATTTGTGCTGATAACTAAAACATAGATAAATAGATATGTAGCAAGCTAAACTAAAACGTACTAGTCACAGAGTACTTTTTTATATAGGGAATAGAGGTCTCTCTCGACGCCTTCAAATAGGAATCGACAATGACGGTGCTGCCGTCTGCATGAATGATATGGAACTACTTTCAGTGTATAACTAGATATACATAGGTAGGATGCCTTCTTAAATATTCATTGTTATTATTTTATTAATTAATTTATATAACTAATTATCCTTATTCCGTGTGGTATATTATACCGAGTACATTTTCTCTACTTAGTATATATTCTCACATTACATTATATGCACACACGGAATAGGGAAAAGTAGTTATATAATAAAATAAAAGAATGTAATAAATAAAATAAACTAACGATATTTTTGTACTAGAAGGGAAAATTTACAATAGTAAAACCACAATGTCTTTAAATTAATCATTTAATTCGTCTTTTAAAACACTTATAAAATAATTTAACGATAATTTTTGTACTAGAAGAGAGAATTTACTATAATAAAACCATAACATATAACATAACATAAACACTCACGCCTGTCACCCAGAGGGGTAGGCAGAGACTACGGACTTCCATTTGACACGATCCTGACATACCTCTTTCGCCGTTAAGGTACTTTTTTAAGGTTTCGTTAAGGGTACTTCTAACGTGGCCCATTTTCAAAATATCGCCAATTTGGTCGATAAACTTTTTTCTAGGGCGTCCCTTCCCGACTCTGCCGTTCACATCTGCCATATAAATTTGCTTTGTCACTCTTTCCTCATTCATTCTTTCTACATGACCAAACCACCGAAGCATTCCTTTCTTAATCCTGGTCACAACATCATCTTGCATACCACATTTATCTCTTATCACGCAATTTCTCACCCTGTCATTCAGATTCAACCCTAGCATACTCCTTAAAGACCGCATTTCTACAGCATTTATTCTACTTTCGTGCTTCTTCTGCCACACCCAGCTTTCACTACCATACATTAAAGTAGGGACTAACACAGCATTATGAATTACCATACGTGCCTTTTTTGACACATTCTGGTTCCTCACAATAGAGTGTAGTGTCCCATTCACTCTATTCCCTGCATTTACTCGTCGTTCTATATCCTTATCATATCTACCATCCCTGCTAAATACACATCCCAAATACACAAACTCATCCACTTGTTCAATTAACTCTCCTTCTATTCTTATTTCACATACCGTTTTGCTTTCTTCTCTTTAAAAAACCATCACTTTCGTCTTACTTGCGTTCACTTTCATTCCCCTTTCTTTTAATGCCCAGTTCATTAATGTAACCATCATTTGCAACTCAGCCGCCGATGACGCAAATATGACTTGATCATCGGCATACAAAAGGCATTTGACGGTTAACTCGCCCATTCTTAACCCGCATTCTTCATCTTTCAAAGTTTGCAAACACCTGTCCATAAATAGGTTGAACAGCCACGGGGAAACTACACAGCCCTGTCTGACACCTTTTCGGATGCCAAACCAGTCCGAGTAGACCCCATTGATCCTGACACAAGCACTCGAGTCCCTATAAAGAGACCTTAATGCCTGTATCAAACCAGCGCTCAACCCATATGAGTTCAGTGTTTGCCATAACACATTCCTGTCCACTCTGTCATAAGCCTTTTCCAAGTCCATGAATGCACAAAAAACTTTCTGGTTTTTAGCCAAAAACTTCTCCGCAATCATGCGCATGGAAGACTTGATCTGTACACCCCATTCCCTTTCTAAAACCCGCTTGCACATCCCAAATTTTTCCATCAGTTTCTTTCATAACTCTTTCAATTAACACCTTAGCATACAGTTTACTCACAATACTAAGCAAGCTGATACCACGGTAGTTTTTGCAGTCCTGCAGTCCTTGCAGTGTAAAACCACAATGTCTTTAAATTAATCATTTAATTCGTCTTTTATAACACTTATGGAAGTATTTTTTCGCCTTTATTTGAAATACATCCTCATAATCATTGGAGTCTCTCTTCCCTTTTAATATTTTGTTTATATCATTACAGTAATTGTTTATGAAAAATCTGCAAGATAAATTTATAATAAATTCTATAATTTTGTCTTTGTGTTGATCACAATTTAAAAAATCAAATTCTATATGTAGAAATAATATAGTTTTTATGAATTCTTTTAGATTTTCATAATATAAATAACGTTTTAAAATTTCGTTGGTAATGTCTTGCATTGCAGATATGCAAGAGAGGAGAGATTCGGAAGGACTGACAAGCCAACGTCTGCCAGCATATTCTCGGCATTTAATATATTCATTTTCTTGAGAGGCAACCATGTTTTTAGCGCATTGCTGACAATTTTTAAATATTTTCTTTCTAGCACTGTGTACAAAATATCCACTCACATATTGTAGAGCGCCTAGTACTCGGGGATCATTTTCCTTTTGACTTAGTTCAGTTACTTGCACTGTGGGTATGCTATCAATTTCACTGGTCACCGTGGCTTGGCAGTCATCTATTATGAGGGTGTATAAAACTTCACAATAGTCTTTTTCACAATTTGCCCCAGGGGCATGGACACTAGATATGTTATTTATTAATAAGCTAGTGTAGGCACTTTCAAACCTTTCTGTTGTGGGGTTTGTGTTGCGGCACCCATGGCTTCTAATAGCCCCGAAAAAGTTTTCTATGGGGTCTTGGTTTAGGTGCCTCATCCAAACAGAAGTTATGCCATAGTCATTTTTTAATTTTTTTAAAAGTATTTGAACACCATCTATTGTCCATACCCAATTTTCTAAAGTAGGGACTTTCTCAGCTTTACCTGTTACAATGTTAGTAAATTTCATATTTCTTAATTCTATTTTAGCCTTATTCCATACATTATTATGACAAGAATTTGGTCTTGCAGGTCCTAATAATGGCTTTCCATGTTGTTTTCGCTTTGTATAACTCCCGTTTAAAGAATCAAACAGTTGATCGAAAAAAAGGAGAACATCAGCTGTCTCTTTACATTCTTCGGAGAGAATTCCTTTGTCTGTAAAAAAAAAATGTTTTAGCAACATAATTCCGAATGTAAATACTATTAAGCTACACTTGAGAACAACATTTGACAAAATAATATTAAAAGTTTGTGTAGACTAGATAGAAGTGCATTCCGATCTTAGCAGGCTCTTCCAAATACCACGGCCAACTGCTGCAATCACGGCCGTGGTTGCTAGATCGCAGTCGCGCCTGTCGGGCTGTGACTGCCACAATCTAAATGTTACCTTTATACACAACATTAAAAGTTCTTAATACATGATGAGTAATTAATGTATAAAGGTACTTTATTTTACCTGCTAAATATCCCATGTTGGATGCTACTGTTTGACTGAAGATTTGTGTGGCATATTTGACCTTCATTTTGGAAATTTTATTTGGTATGACATGATTGTCCGTAAGCTTTGGCATTAGCCTTATACCTTTGTACCCAGGGTTTTCTTTGAGTAGCAATTCAATATGGTGCCATTTTGCTGTTCGCATTTGCTGATCACGTACATATGTTAGGTTTTTTGTTATTAAATTATTACGAGTGCATTTTATTAGATGGGGAGGGTCATATAGTGGAATGACTTCCTGATCGTTGACAAGAAACATATTCTCTATAGGCTCTCGTCCAGACTTTATAAAAATCCCTCTAGTCTCCTGTAGTAAAAGTTTAATGGCATGCCTATTATTGGTGCCTTGATCAGACACTGTTGCTATTACAATTAGCCCAGCCTCTTGTAATTCTTTAATTACATCTTTGAGTTGCACTGCTAATTCCGGTCCACTTGTTGCTCCTGCAGAAAATGTATATGATACGGGTTGTTTATAATTTTTTATCAATCCCCGTATCATGAACACTTGTGCATGATCAGCATAGTCAGGACTAGTTTTCCGGCCATCAGTGGCGAAACCAATTACCCTGTCTTTCCGCTCATTATAAGTTACATTGGCTTTCAATGTCATTTCGTCGAATAAAACTATGCACAGTCTCTCTTCTACTTTAAACTTTTCTGTAGCTTTTTTGATCTGAGCAAATATTCTTTTATTTATTCCTGGTTTTACATTTGCATGGTTTAAAAGTTTTGTGAGAGTTTGTGGAGTTGGCAAGATGAATATTTTTCTTAAAAATCTATAGCACTTTGGACTTTGTTTTAAAATTGACAAAGCTACAATTTTTTCCTCTAGAGAAAATCGTCGACCTTTGTACTTCTTTTTAATTTCCCTGAACTGCAGTAAAGTTAATATCTTAGCTGTGCTGGGCAACTTATCAATGGCTTTTATAAATGCAGGATTAGAAGTTAGTTTTTTCGCTGCTTTGAGACTTGCAGACTGCTTTTTAACTTGGTTTTTATACTTGCTTAGTTTGTTTTTCACTTGAATAAGCTTCTGGTATAAATCATGTTCTAATGTTGTTACAGCTTTGATTTTTTTAGAAACAATGGACTTCGTTTTCCTTTTAGTGCACCCTAGAAGCAAAAAACTTTGTATCAGAAACAAATAAAACAGCGTACTGGCATAAGTTTATCTATTCTAATAATAGCTATGCCAATATTAGCTTATATGTAGTGAATTCCTACTTAAACTCAAGTGAAACTGCCATACACCTGTGTCATGCGATTAGTATAGTATTGGACAGTGTGCTTTGGACTTACAATTGCACTCTCAGTAGATAGCCCAGACCGAAATCCAAACTGCGCGTCATGTAGGTTAGCTACTTTTTCAAGGTAAGAATTAAGCACACCGTCCAGCACCTTAGCGACATTTTTGTTTTACACATCGTAAAAAACAGAGTCAGAACCCTCGGGAGGTGAACACCAGCATACTTAAGATGCTCAACGCTAATGCCATCATGCCCAGGAGACTTGCCACCAGTTATGTTTTTTAGTGTATTTCGCACTTGTTCTGCTGTAACATGCACTAGTTTATTTTCTCTGCTTTTTTTGCTGGCTTGTTAAAAGTAGGAACCGAGGGGCCCAGTGGCGAGTTGACATTAAAATGAGCCCTAAACATTTCTGTAATAGGAGCAGGCTCATTCTCCCCCTCAACACTTGTTGGCAAACCAGACTTAACATCAAGCTTTCTTGTTGCCTTCCAGAAACAATCAAAATTTTTAGTAGATCTATGTTTGGCCAAAACATCCATTTTCTAGATTTTGTTGGCACCATTTTAGTCGACTTTTGAATATTTTATGTGATTGGTACATAGAATCTACCAGACTTAGGCCGATTAAATAGCAACCACACTTTATAGTTAAGCATGGCCTGCTTGTGAGCGTCATAAACATGGTTTTTCCACCCACATAAATGACTGTTATTCTTATATTTACGCGAACACTACACATTGAAATAATACTGGTTTTTACGGAATAAAAAAATATAAAGTTAAATTTTAATATATGGTAAACGCGGTTAACTATGACATCTGAACGTTGAACATCTCAGTCCTTCCCGTGACCATGGGTGCTGTAAAGCTCTCGAAACGTCGGGTAATTAAAAAGTTAAATATACGCGATAAATTCCTTAAAAACTAGTATTATTTCAAGACTGTCATTCTTGTTCCTTCCCCCACGAGTCATACTGGACTTACTTGCCGCGTCGCTTAGGGCATGTACAATATTCTGATACAAGCAATCTAGTACTTTTTGTGGTCATTCAAGCAACACATTTCGCATCAATGTATATAATTTGTATTAAAAATAATTTCAAGTTACTCACTGTTATATATGTTTTCAGATACATTTATTTCAAAAGCAGATTCTTTTACAATGTTTGACACTTCTGGTATTACTTTCTTAGCTACATTTATATCAGTAACAATATTTGACACCTCTGGGATGTTGACAGATGGATCTGAAACATGAGTATTAGTATACATACATTATAATGTGTATTATAATGCTAAGTACTGATACTAAAAATAAGAAACAAATCAAGACAATAAATTATCTGTATCTATATCTATATACCTACTATAGTAAAACTTGAAGAAACAAAATCAGTACATATGTAAGTTTGTGTGGGAATTTCATGTTTTTAACTGTCAGATCTACAAAATATTAGCATCTCCAAAAATATCACACTATAACTAAAGGGAGACAAACAGTTTTACCACAAATTTTACCACAAAAAGTATTCTCAGCAGTGACCAGTACATGAATAAACTATAAGGTTCAGAATAGAAGTCTAAAAGGAATAATGTCCTCCCGACCAAATTTCGGCCAAGGCGGTCTGCCTCAACGGAGGCCAGCCATCTGCGCAGGACAGGATTATAGTGCCCAAGTGTATGCGCAAGCACAGGTGCACTTGTTCTGCTGTAACATGCACTAGTTTATTTTCTCTGCTTTTTTGCTGGCTTGTTAAAAGTAGGAACCGAGGGGCCCAGTGGCGAGTTGACATTAAAATGAGCCCTAAACATTTCTGTAATAGGAGCAGGCTCATTCTCCCCCTCAACACTTGTTGGCAAACCAGACTTAACATCAAGCTTTCTTGTTGCCTTCCAGAAACAATCAAAATTTTTAGTAGATCTATGTTTGGCCAAAACATCCATTTTCTAGATTTTGTTGGCACCATTTTAGTCGACTTTTGAATATTTTATGTGATTGGTACATCTGCTCATAGAATCTACCAGACTTAGGCCGATTAAATAGCAACCACACTTGATAGTTAAGCATGGCCTGCTTGTGAGCGTCATAAACATGGTTTTTCCACCCACATAAATGACTGTTATTCTTATATTTACGCGAACACTATACATTGAAATAATACTGGTTTTTACGGAATAAAAAATATAAAGTTAAATTTTAATCTATGGTAAACGCGGTTAACTATGACATCTGGACGTAGCATCTCCAAAAATATCACACTATAACTAAAGGGAGACAAACAGTTTTACCACAAATTTTACCACAAAAAGTATTCTCAGCAGTGACCAGTACATGAATAAACTATAAGGTTCAGAATAGAAGTCTAAAAGGAATAATGTCCTCCCGACTGAATTTCGGCCACGGCGGTCTGCCTCAACGGCGGCCAGCCATCCGCGCAGGACAGGATTATAGTGCCCAAGTGTATGCGCAAGCACAGGTGCACTCTCTCTTCCCTTACCCTCATAATCCGATGGGACGGTAAACTGACACGACCGGAGAGAGATCAGGTGCAGGATCAACGGCTTTACGTGCTTTCCGAAGCACGGGGGTGAGACACCGCCAACTTCCCGACTCCGGGCAACTACTGAGAATTTCTTGACGGAAAAATCAATAGTTAATTTTTTGGCCCGACCCAGGATTCGAACCCAGGACCTCATGATCAGCAGTCGCACTACTACAACCACTAGACCAACGAGGCAGTCTCAAAGCAATATGCTATTTAATATAGTAGATTTAGACATTTGGTAGAGCCATGCCACGGTTATATTAGTAGGATAGTTGTAGCATGAATGGGTCGGCTCGACCGGGGAAGGACCACGCTCTTACAGAATACCAGCGTAAAATAGTAGCTTAATAATTTGTCACCCTATCTTATAAAAAAATACTATAAACTGAATCAATCAAATGGATAACAAAACTGTAATATAGTTAATCTGAACTGCATAAGGGAAGAGCCACTGACATCACTGGTTATATAGACAAGCTGCATGTCTTTTACTCAATCAGACTAAAATTGGTTTCGTGAAAAATTTCTGTAATAAAAATAGTTCATTCCAGAAAATTTATTCTTTCCTGCAGTGAGCTAAGATGTCTCTCTCGTTATGCCGAGCAAGACAAAGTATTATTGGACCTATTTAGTTGCATCCTGCTCCAGCAAAAGATAAAGCAATGCAAAAATTATGTCGCATGTTGCATTTTAGTTTAGTATTAAACAGCGGAACATACCTATGTTTTCTTTCATCCAGGCATAAGTGCTGGATGTAGCCATGGCATCAACCGCAAAATCTGAAATAGAAAGTATATGAATGTATATAATTGCGCCGAAAATAGTCATTATGACACCAATTTCAAACAGCAGCTCAAACCAATTAGAATCATCACTGATCTAGCTAGCTATCTACCTTTTGTGGTTGATGGTTCATCTTCTGGTGAGTGCTTCATCTGTCGAAGTGGTCTTCTTTCTACAAAGGTGAATTTGGGTAGGGCCAGTGGTCCTGAAACATAGATGTGCAAGAACTTAGACAAAAAACTTTTATTCAAGTGAACCAAGTTTCAAATTAAGTCTTAGTACTTTAGATTTTTAGCCAAAAGCTTAACAGAAATAAAATATGAGACAATAATAAATTGCAAATGGTATGTAGTCAATTTAATATTATTTTAACAAAAAATATTAAAGGGTCCACAAACATTATAAAGTGTCACTTTTTTAATTTCGTAACGACCTACTAAAGTCCACTGCTGAACATACATAAGCCACCCCTAAAGATTGCCTCATTGGGGAATATTTGCCATAGCTGCCATGCTTGGCAACCGCATTTTTTACCTGATTTGTTTTCCTCTGTCGCCTCTTACGACACCCATGGGATGATATAGGGTAGTGGTTTTTCTTACACCATCACTACATGGCCTATTTTTTATTTATTTGCTGAAAACTAATACTTCTTTTTGTTGGCAACAATTTTTTTTTCAATAAAACTGCTATTTTTGGAAAGAGCATAAGTTAAGATTAAAGATCTAGCATATTTAAATAGGTTGATCAAAAAAAATGTTTCTCCAACTGGTTTCTAATTGTGAAATTATATTGCCAAATACGTTCAATCTTACACTTTAACATTGATTGAATGATTTATTGATATTATTTTTCCCAATAAAAAGTTATAGAATGGTCCATCACAATAAGAACAGAAGCAGCATTGTCTTTAAATAATGAAAAGTTGCCCTGATATATAATTTAGGTAATGCTTCATAATTTGTCCTGTATTTGAGAGTAGGCAGGTACCAGTCGTTTTATAGATTAGATATAAGGTTTCAACAAAAAATTATCCCTATAGCCCAATACAAAAAGTTCCTTCCCCTTTTTATTTACAATAGTTTTTTTTTATTCACAAGTCATACATTTGAATTATTTGTTTCTTTATTCAAAAGGGCTCCTAGTAGTGGCCAAGGTTCCATTAATGCCTAGTGTTAAAGAGCTAGAGATTGCCTGTGAAATCAAGGGACATATAAAATATAATAATAATATAAAACACAAATAGTACATAAGATGCTAAAACTAACCTGGCAGGTTTAATGTTGGTGTAGCAATATTACTCAATCTACCATAGCGACAACAAAACTTTTCTTCAAAGTGTGCATGACACACACGGCGGTGTTTGTATATGTCATCAGAGTCCAACCCAATAATATCACCTCCAATAGAATGGACCCATATATTAAAGCGTAGTCTATCTTTTTCTGGATTTGGAAATAAATGCAGAGGCATCTGCATACCTGAACAGAAATAAACACAATATGTTAATTAAAGTTATTAACTCTTATTGAAGTTACATGGTTGACCTTCTCAGAGTGTAGTCAAAAGACCTTCAAAATTTACTGGTCTCAGTCCAAAAGATATCACTTTCATCTGTATAAAATTATATGGATCTAGTTCAACCTTTTGGATCACTATTTTAAGCACTTATTCTAGTTATAGACTGACACTCTGACCAAAATGAGTAATATGGCAAACCTATTAGTAATGCTACGCAGGCACCTACATGCATTTTTTCTTAAGCATTTGAATTATATATTTGACTGAATGCTAAAACTTGATAATATTTAAAAAACTTACTTCCTGAATCCAAACAACCAGGAACACAACACTTTTTACTAGATAGCGACATAATGTCTGAAGTCTTTTAAAACAAAAACAAAAGTATTTAACAAACAAAACTCTATCTCAAACACAAACAGTGAACAATTTCACACAACCCAACGTAGACCTGGAGGAGGAGGACAAGGCACTCAACTCAACTCGATAAACTCAACAACAAAATGCAAAAATATCGAATTTAAACAAACAACCAACTGGAAGAATGTACCAACTGGAAGAATGTTAAATTGACATTAGAGGACATTTTGGATTTTGATAAGTCCCGTTCAAAATGGCCGGCAATAAAATTTTTATTTCTACTATACTTTAAACCAAAAATAGTAAAAAAGATTTGTTCTATGTTAATCGTGTAAACTGTTCGCTAAAATAATGAGACAAAAATAATTATTTAATAAAAACTATATTTTACGAAACGCACGGAAATTTTTTCTTCTTCTATACGTTCGTAAAATTCTACCAAAAGAGAAATAAATTCGTACATGGTTAGACAGGTTATGAGACTAATTTAGGAGTACGCCCAACACAGTTAGAGTTCGCACGATCAGATATGTTTCAAATTTGGTACCATAATCTATCGCCGGTGGCGTTCCCTGTATTACTGCTATAGAAGTAATAAATAATAATGCTACTATGTTAAAAAACCACAAATTTGTATTGGTTTTCTAACATTTTACATTCAACCCTAACTAGTACGAATATTTTTTTTAAATATCCTAACAATTAGTACTGAGATTGAATACCCTGGTACTAGTTAATAAATAACGTCAGTGAAGTTCTAACCATGGGCGTGCAACTTAGAACATTATTTTGAGAACAAATTGATATCTTTTTGTGATGCCATCTTTCGTGTGGGGCACGTAAACTAAGACTTACTTTTAACGAACTAGAGGGCACAATTATGTATTAAGTCTATGCAAAGGAAACAATCCATGTGCTACGTACATACTCTCTAGTATATAGTCAGTAATCTATGGTTCTAACCTTGCTACATATTTATTTATCTATGGTTCTAACAGTGCGTAAGTCATTTTGTGAGTGTTTTGAGATTTGAATGTCATTGGATAGAGCATTGTGGCGTGCATCGTGTCGACCAATCAAAACACGATTCCTGATCAATACCAACGCGTTATTTGAAAAATAGTTACATAGCGTATCTCAGTTAGTGGTGCCAACATTGCGTATGTCAGCTATTCACGTACAAACTCGTCGTGAATCAAGTGCTCCGATGTTGTGATTCCGATTTAAGGTATTATTTGCAATTTATCTTGATGTTTTATTCCTAATAATATCATCTTTCTTTCTCTTTTTTCAAGGCGATTGCATAGAAATACAAGATAGATTTTCTATTAAGTGATAGCAAAGAACTTGATGATGACATGTTGATTCTTTGCAGCGACTTAAAGATACAAGTACTTACCGGTAACATTGACTGACTTAGAAAATATCGATATTAATAACTTATCAATAGAAATAGTTTCCGAGCGTCCATCGCCTTTGCTGGGTCTATTGAGCCCTCAAAACATTCAGGATATCATACCTCTTTCGTCATCTGAACAAGTTACCATAGTACATTTGCGGCCAAGAGAAGAATTGCAGCCTTTGTCCTCGTCTGTTGAGATTTCACCGCCATTAGAAATGACACAACCACCTGAAAATGACATTGAAGAGACATTCTTACCTTCAGCTCCATCTAGCTGTTTAAATGAAGAAGTACAGCCGCTTTCCACGACTGCCGGAAATTCACCGTCGCTATTGGAGCAGCTACCGTCTGACAGTGAGATCGAAGATATAAATTCTAATAGAAAAAGGAAATCGAAGGGATTCGCACAACCTAAAAAATGGAATAAAAACACAACAAAACTGAAGCGTATGCTAAGTGAAGAATATGTGTGGTACCATAGGGACAGGAAAGTTTCAGGGCAAGAGAAATTTAATGTACTTCATGATGTGCCACGTCCAGCACGTTCAATTGGTTCACGTTGCACTTCCACATTTTGCTTGTCTGACATCGAAAGAGAGAACATTTTTGGCAAGTTCTGGAAAAGCATGACTTGGGAGCAACGGAAGCAGTACGTTGTATCTCACGTCTCCGTTTGTGAAAAAAAGCAAGTAAAAGTAAAATCTAATCCTCGTAGAAGTGAGAGTAAACAGTACTTTCTCAGTACATCAGAGGGACGTACCCAAGTTTGTCTGAAGACTTTTTTGAACACTCTGGGTTTGAAAGAGTCGACTATAAGATGCTGGATTGATAGATCTGAACATATTATTGCTAATACAACACCACGACCAAACGACGACAATGATGAACGCGTTATTAAGAAAGAAGACATGACATTCCTCAAACAGTTCTTCGCTTCGTTACCAAAAATGCCCTCGCACTATTGCAGGGCATCTACATCGAAACAGTATTTAGAGCCGATTGTTGAATACAAGAACTGTCTTTTTAGGTTGTACATCCAAGAGTGCGAAAAAGAGTCGAAAAGTCTACTTAGTCGCTATGTGCAAAGTTTTTGACGAGTTGAATCTAAGCCTGTTCTCGCCTAAAAAAGCTCGACCGCAAAAACCTTATTTGGTTGAATATTTAGACTACAGTTTTTTCGACGACTTCTCAGACAAGAATTCGTTTATGTATGACTCCATACAGCCTGTTCGCTCCGTCAATGATCCTACAGTAACGGACATACGAGCACTGCAGTATAATCCAAGTAGAGTCATCAAATATAAATTGAACTTTGAGGAGGATTATCAAGATCTGCCACGCAGAATTCGACGAAGAGTAGTAATGCCCGAAACTTTACCCCCTAGACCAAAACTCTACCAAAGTTGCATCAAAATATCAGTAACTAAATGGAAACATTTACAGGAGTTAAAGACTGTTATTCCTTATGACTGTACTATGATTACCTACCACGGGAATCATAGTAGATTCCCTACCCTATGGATCTCATAAAAGTCTGATTATAGATAAGAAGTTGATTCGTTTTAAGCAAAACATTTTTTATAATACAAATTATAATTTTTTCTGTTTTATAAAAAAACCATTTTGTTAAACAATTTTATCATTTCCCTTCTCCATTTTATCTCCTTTACCTATATTAATTAGACGAAACATGACGTAAGTCAGTGACAACTACTGGCAACACTGCAGAATTCACCAAATTACTTCAGTGGAAAAGATTCTCGCGATTTTCACGAGTTCAAATCATCACAGAGTTCATTTGTATTAATAATTAAACACAATATGGCCTTATGCGTAAGTTACATCCATTTCATACAGTTTTTTCACTCTCCTGTAAAGTAGCCATTTTTGACTTTCGTACTGTTAGAACTTCACTGACGATAAGTACTTTTATAATGCGTATGTTCCGAAATACAACGCAGTGTACTGTCCAATGCAAATGACGTATCATTTAACACTTTATTGTACTACCGTGCCACCGCCATATTGTGTCGGATATCCGGCCATAATAAAACAATTCTTAATTGTGTGTTTGCCGAATGAAGCATGCCAGAATTTGTTTCTATTTATTCAAATACAAAAAAATATAGAATAATTGATGGTATATCCATTAGGAGGATATAATGATTTTTGGTGCACAAAATGACAAAATAATCGCCAACACTTTTCCGAATTGCGCAAAAGTATGACGTCATATACTGTCCAACGTTTTGGAACGAATCACCAGTATAGCGTCGATTCATGACGTCATTTGCATTGGACAGTACAGTGCGTTGTATTTCGAAACATACTCAATATTAACCGGTGTTGATGTTGTTATTTTGATTTTGACAACATAAACCTTTGAGCAGGGATGTTCGATGATCATCGATGTTAGAAGTTGAAACATCGATGTTTTAACATCGATGTTACTACACGTTAAACATCGAAACATCGATGTTGCCACATGTCAAACATCGATGTCAATGAACCAATAATCGATTAATAAGTACTTGTGAACAATGCGAACCCGCGAAATAAATATCAACTAAATATTTCATCTCCTATTAAAGATTTAAAATTTTGAATAATTAAGGATTCCTAAATGCATAGAGCTCCCTGTCAAGCGTGAACTATAATGTCACAGTTGTAACTGCTTTCGCTTACTATACTAACTATTCTACTAAAATTGATATTCAAATTAATTGTTTTTTTCCCTTACTGTCTATATACACATAATTTTGAAACAATATGTATCTACACAATTTAATTATATTTAGCTGTTTTTTTTTTGAGATTGGGATAACAAGTTTATTGTTTGCTTGAAATTTATGATAATAAATCACTGGGCGATCGTGAGCATAGACGATTTTACTGAATCGTACATTCTACAGTGCATTTTATAAATGGCTATGGATATTTACTGCTTCGGCTGCCTGATTAAAAATTGTGTGATTTGTTCGCAAATCGTGAACAAATGGTGACGGAAAAGTCCATAATTTTTTTTTGTGAAGTTTGTTCATTTTCCCTCAGTAGTTAATATAAAACTTACTTCTAAATCGTAAATTAGGATAGTAAAATTTTTAATACCAGATTTATAATTTTATAATATCAAAATAATAATATTCATAGTTATCGGCAAAAAATATAACAAATTAAATATTTGTTAAGTTTTTCCCATTTTTTAAATTACTGTTTCACACTAAATGTTTTATTAATTTCTTTAATTTCATTAATAATAAACCATAAACAACACTACAAATTTTTGTTCATCTAATTTTAACCTACTAAATAGGTACATGAGCTATAACATCGATAATGGCCAACATCGATGTTTTGAGTATGATAAACATCGAACATCGATGTTAAGTTACCGATATCAACATCGATGTCATCATCGATGTTTCTGTAACATCGATCGTCCCTACCTTTGAGTATAGAAAATAGTACTATTTTCTATGCTCAAAGACAAAAAGACAAAAACTAAACGTTGCTTTGATGCTGTGTTATTCTCATTTCACAGGTATGACGAATCAGTGCTGCCACCGTGCAGAAAATTTTATCATTAGTCATGGTCTGAAATTTCCCCAGATTTTGGGATAATTTTAACTAAAAAAATCAATAGAATTCATTCTTCCATACAAACGTAATCTGGCGATGACTCCACCGTTTGATGGTGTACGTTCAAAATAAAAAAAAATGATTTCAATTTAGCTCATTATCTAGCCCTGTATAGAAACTAAAATGTAAAAAAAGAATATATTTAAAAGTACTAATTTTAACACATATTTGGGCGGAAATAAATACCATAAAAAGAACGAAAATTGCAAAACAGTTTCCATACATACATATAATCACGCCTCTTTCCCGTAGGGGTAGGCAGAGACCACTTCTTTCCACTTGCTACGATCTTTACATACTTGTTTCGCTTCGTCCACTTTCATTATTCCCTTCATACATGCTCTACGTTTTAGGGTACTCTTAACCTGGCCTTTTTTCAAGACGTCCCTAATTTGGTCTAGAAAAGTCCGCCTAGGTCTACCCCTTCCATTACTTCCATTCACACTCGCCTTATACACTTTTTTTCGTCAATCGTTCTTCATGCATTCTCTCGATGTGGCCAAACCATCTCAGCATACCTTTCTCAATTTTTGTCACTACATCTTCTTTCAGACCACAACGTTTCCTTATCTCACTATTTCTTACCCTGTCACTCAGTTTAAATCCTATCATACTTCTTAATGCTCTCATCTCAACTGATTTATTCTACTTTCATGTTTCTTCTGCCATACCCAACTTTCACTTCCGTACATGAGTGTCGGAACTAATACCCCCTCATGCACAGCCAAACGAGCCTTGTTAGACACCTTCCGACTGCTCATAAAGGAGTGCAAAGCTCCATTCACCATGTTTCCTGCATTCACTCTTCTTTCGATATCACTCTCACGCTTTCCATCTCTTGTAAACTTTGACCCCAGATACACAAACTCTTTCACCTGTTCAATTTGTTCATCTTCAATCACGATATTGCAGTCTGTCACTGCCTTATCTTTTTTCAAACACCATCACTTTCGTTTTCCTTACATTCATCTTCATTCCCTTCCTAACAAAAGCTCCACTCATAGCAGTTACCATCTCCTGCAACTCCTCGGCCGAAGGATTTTCACCACAATTTACTGTCCCATAAGTATATGTGATTGTACTCATCACAGCTTTTGTGTAAATGTGAGAAGCAATTATAAGATATTCTAATGAGAAACTCTATATTTCGTGGTAACGTTTGCTCCGAAACATGTGAAACGATAATACGAATAGCTAATTGCAATGAGTGGTAATCACATTTGACTAGAGTTAAATTAGGTACGCCATTATTGATTTCAGTCATGGTAGACTGTAAGTTTTTTTTATTAGAAGAGCATGTAAACAGTTTACCTATGCAGTAAAAATTCCACGAGCATCGGCGTTTCTCAGAAGTTCTAATGCTAGAAATGCGGATAAAAATAATAATATATACTTCACGAAAACATTAGAAATTGAATGATTTCAATATTAAAACTATTGACCATATTTTAACCTACTTTTGCGAACGAAGACTAGCAACTAAGTTTTTTTATGCGCCCGAAGCAAATATGGGCAACCCTCAAGAAAGCGAGCTATGATAATTTGAATGTAACTGTTCAAAGTGCCTCTACCCCGATATTAGATAATAATAAATAATAGTTCCTTTCCGGTTTTGACAACGACTTGCTGAAGTACGCTATCACGACCTCTTGGTCACCATTCCGTTGAGACAACACACCGCCAAGTCCTATATCACTTGCGTCTGTGTCAACTACAAATTCTTTGCTTGCATCAGGGTATCCCAAAATAGGTGTTTTGCACAGACGGTCCTTGAGCTCCTGGAATGCGATATTACAACCTTCATCCCAGCAGAAATGTCGCTTCTCCTCGGTTAGCTTATGCAGAGGTTTGGCTATATCTGCAAAGTTCTTCACAAATCGCCGGTAATAGGAGCACAAACCCAAAAATGCTCTAACCTGCGTCTTGTCTTTTGGAACCGGCCAATCCTTTACAGCTGCAATTTTCTCTGGATCCGTGCGGATACCTTCTTCCGACACTACATATCCCAAAAACTTGACTTGCCGTTTGAACAGTGAACATTTCTTCGGACTCAGCTTGAGATTGGCACTCTGAATCTTCATGAGCACGCGTCCCAGGTTTTCAAGGTGTTCCTCAAACGTACGGCCCACGATGATGATGTCATCCAAGTAGACCAGACAGGCATCGCCAATTAGCCCGGTAAGTACAAGTTCCATCAGCCTTTCAAACGTTGCTGGAGCATTGCACAACCCAAACGGCATTACTTTGAATTGCCACAGACCCTTTCCCGTCGAGAACGCAGTTTTCTCCTTGTCCTTGGGGTCAATTTCAACTTGCCAGTAGCCACTTTTTAGATCCAGCGTGCTAAACCATTTTACTCCTGTAAGCATGTCCAGCGTGTCATCAATTCTTGGCAAGGGATAGCTGTCCTTCTTTGTAACGTCGTTCAGACGGCGGTAATCAACACAGAACCGCATGCTGCCATCCTTCTTTTTCACCAGCACCACTGGCGAACACCATGGACTAGAGGAGGGTTCAATAACACCATCCTTCACCATTCCTTCAATCATGGTTTCCACTTCCTTTTCACGTGCTACCGGCAATCGTCTTGGCCGCTGACGGATAGGCAACTCTTCAGCTGTGTTTATTTTGTGTTGAACTAAACCAGTCTTTCCTATGTCAGCATCGTTTGACGAAAATACATCGGCGTACTCGAGTAACAACTTCTTCGCCTTGACCAATTCGTTCGGGGACAGAACACTGCGACAGTCTTCCAAAAGTGTGGTCACTCTCGTTTCTGCATCCTTGCTGGGGGTCCCACTCGATATATATTGGCACCGACGTAACCAATCCACTTCCTCACAAGTACCAATTAATGTGCCTTTTTCTATAATCTGGTCCCGGTCGCAAAGGTTCAGCACACGTACTCCTGAGATGTCCGTGGTCCTGACCAAGGTTCGAGCTACTTTCCATGGAAGGTCATTGTTTACCCTTTCCACAAGTACACAACGGTGAGCTTGCCCAGCGTTTCGGGGAAGACTAATCGGAACAATCGTTTCCGATCTCGGCGGAAGAACAATCTTCTTAATGCTGTACACGTTCCCTGGTAACGCACCTTCCATAAAAAGTTCCTCCTGTCCACATTTCAAAACACCTTGCTTAACGTCGATCTCACAACAATTATTCCTCATAAAGTCTAGGCCTAGGATGCAGTCGTCCATTATATCAGCCACGATGACATTATGCAGGTAGATCACGTTGCCAAGCTTCAACTCCATCTCCTTCTCTCCACGGACGGGTATACGCTGACCGGTGGCTGTTACCAAATTAATGCGTTCTCGGTTGTATGTGGAGTCCCCAAGGAACTGACTTATAAGTTGGGAACTAACAACCGTACGAGAGGCTCCAGTGTCTATGGTCAGTTTACACGGCATTCCGTTGACCTCGCCCTTGATGATTAGACTGTTCCCATCATGGGTTTGTGAGATCGAGATCCTTGGGGCTCTTTTAACATCAGCCAGCACCCGCCCCGCGGTTCTGGCTTTTACTCGTTTCCCTGCTGCTGCTGGGCGGTGCTGTTGGCCGCACTACCCTCCTGGGATCGTTCACCTTCCCTTTCTAGGGTTCGCTTAGGGCAGCTGGATCGAAGATGGCCCTTTTCCCCACAGCCATAGCACCTAGGACTGTATCCTTTGTTGCGGTCGCGAACTGTAGCTGCTGCAACCTCCCTGACGCGATGGGAACGATGATCCTGCCGCACGGCTTCTACCTCCAGTGCATGGGCCAAGGCGTCCTTAAGCGTCTCGTGGTGCCCGAGCCTCACAGCAGCTCTGACTTCCAGGTCGCGGATGCCGTCGATGAATGTTTGCACCAGGTTCCCTCCAATGAGCGCAGGTAGAGACTGGTATGCTTTACGAACCATCTTCTCCACCTCAAGGGCCCACTGCTGCAGGTTTTCGTTGCTGCGTTGCACGCGATCTTTAAGCTGCGCGCGAAAGACGTGTTCCAGGTGAGCGTCACCATATCTCGCCTCCAAGGCCTCAAGAAGCTGCTCATAGGTCACTTTCTTACCGAGAGCTTCCAACACAGTTAAGGCTTGGTCGCGCAGGCCTAGGGTGAGTGCAGTCATGGCTTGGCTTTTATTCCAGCCGTTCGCCTCCATGACGGCCTCGAACTGGATTTTGTAGGCCGACCAGGAAGAGGTCCCGTCGAACGGCGGCACTTTGAATCCACGTAGCGAAGGTGCTGCAGCTACTACGGGAGCTGTAGTTCCATCCCCAAGTTTGAGGTCGTTTAGCGTTTTCTTCACGTCAGCCATCACGTTGTCAACCCGATTGTTCACATGGTTGATTCGGGTTTCATGTTCTTCGATTCGGGTTTCAGCTTCCGACAGGCGGTTGTCGTGTTGAGCAACCCTATCCTTCACCTGCCTTATCTCTTTCCCAAAGGTAGCGTGAAGGTCCTTCATGAGGAGCATCTGCTCTTCCGACCGACGAGCCTGTTCCGCCAGCTGACGGGCCTGTTCCTCCTGTCCGCCCCGCAGCTGCTCCTCCAAACGACGAACCTGGTCTTCCTGTCGTTGGGCCTGTTCATCCTGTCCACCCCGCAGCTGCTCTTCCAACCGACGGACCTGTTCCTCCTGTCGGCGAGCCTGCTCCTCCTGTCGGCGAGCCTGCTCCTGCAGCATCACCATCAGAGCACCTAAGTCAGGTGCCACAGACGTAGAAGCTGCTGACGGACCGGCTTCCGTGGCCGGCGGCTGGCCCTCAGACATCTGCGGCGTTGCACCACCAAATCTCCTCTGGTCCGTCTCCTGCTGGCGTTGACTTCGGGTACGGACACCCTCCGTTTCCTCCTTAGGTAAAATCAGCATTATTTTATCCCACTTCTGACACCAATTGTTACGAGCTTGAGGTTCGTGACAATAAAAATTGCCGATAAAATTACCTAAATTAACACTTTAATTTACTTTATACGAATTAAAGTTAAAAAACACTAATAATTAAACACACTAATTCACTTAATTTCGCTCCGAAGCTTCGCTTGTGTCGCCGAGTTAAACTCTGTCTCGATCGCATCTTGCGCCACCTATTTATTCAAATCAGCAAAACATCCGGAATGTTCAAGTAAACACGCGCAAATTACCGAGAAATCGAGTATAGATTTTCTAGAAACTTAGTTCTTCGGGCGGCGCTGTCGGTCGAGAGATCCGCGATGTCATTCTCTGCAAAGCCCCCCCCCCGCTCTCGCTCCTGACACTAGATGGCGCTAGTTGACTTATTCACACAACAGTACTGAAGCCCCATTCATGTCTTCAATATTCACCTGCATGAGACCCCTTCATGTTCTCAACAGGCAAGAAGTAAGTAAAGAATACTGAAGCCCCATTCATGTCTTCAATATTGTAATTTAATATTTGATTGCAATTGTGCTTTCTTTTCATTAACATCATCATTTAATTTGTTTAATTGATTATTAAGTGCATTTTCTGATTCCTTTACTTTATCTTCAATAGTCGACTTTAAATCATTTTTATCTCTGAGGTCTTTTGTAACGGCTTCAGTTCTGACAATCAAGTCCTTAGTCCCCTCTTTAGACTTTTGTTTAATATCGTCCTCCTCATTTTCGAGCTTATCCAAACAATCTATCTCAAGTTTTTCATTTGCCGTAAAATTGATTTGTTCAACCCAATCAATCAAATTGGAAGTTTCATCGTGTCGGTGTTTTAATTTGTTTTCGATAGCCTTCGTTAATTATTGCTTTTTGCCATCAACGACGGCATTAGCTTCTTTTGTCTTATCAATAATAGCTTTCTCTGCTTCATCTTTCTTTTGTTTTACTTCATGTTCCACATCAGCCGTTTTATCTTTAGTAGTTTGTATAGCATGTTCAATATCTTCGCTTAATTCGTCCTTCTTTCCTTTAAGATTTTCTTCAATTTGATCCTTTTTACATGATGCCTTTTGTATTAACTGATTAGCTGATTCCTTCATTTCTGAAGACTTTTCTTTGACGTTATCTTTTTCTTCCTGTGCTATCCTTTCAGCAGCTTTCTTCCCGTCTTCTAATTTGTCACATATTTTATCTTTCTTGTCCGAAGTTTGTTTTATAAGTTGATCTGCATATTCTTGTGTTTCAGATGACTTTTCTTTTACTTCGTTTTCAATTTTGTCTTTCTCTTATCCATAATCGGTTCCTTCTATCCTCCATCAATCTTTCTCTCTTTACACCTTTGCACTCTTCTTCCTTCTTCAAGAGATCCTCCACCGTAACCGCTGTGCGATTGTGGAACTCCTTACCTCTCCATATTCGTCGTGCTAAATCTCTTCACTCTTTCAAAATTCTTGTTAAATCGTATTATTTAGAACGCTATTAGATAAATTACTTTACCTTTCTCTTACTCTTTTCATTTAATCTATTATATGATATTTTATATATAACTTTCACTTACTTTTATTTGTATGTGTTATTGTATATATTTTTTTTATTATTATTTTGTATCCATAAGTTTTCTTCTTCGTGTCCCTTTGTTTCCAATTACTTAATTTGTTCCTCTATGTCCTGTATTTAACATTCGATTTTCTCCAAGTCATATTCATATACCATCTCTTTTATTATCACTTTCTATTCTCAAGTTTTTTTTTTATCTCATACTCTTTTTTTTTCAATTCTTTCATTTGTCATCTAGCATCTCGTTTTCTATCCATACATCACTTTCCGTTCTCAATCTTTCTGTCTCATGTCCACATAACAGTATTCTTTGAAAACCTACTTCAATGTCTACCCATAAACATTCCCAAGAGTCATACTTCGTATTATACTGACTATTTCGCTTTGATGTCATATATATAATATTGTTCAATACATAAATAGCGACTCCTCCACTCCGTTTATCATTACGATCGTCTCTGTATAAGTCGTAACCCGGAATCTTTTTCCGAGTTTGGAGTAGCGATATGTAGATTGGTTGTTTGCTGTGGTGACAGTGGCGATAAAGATAGTGGTCTCTTATTTGGGTGTACATCATTTCTTTCCTTTATTATGAGTTTGTCCTATTTTATGTAAGCAACGTTCTCCTTTTCTATTTCTTGTTGTAGTTGTGCTTTTAGATTTTTTTTCTAATTTTAATACTCTTTCTGTATATATACTTCGTTGACGTACTTTTCGATTCTGTAAGCTGTTTTATATTTTGCAATATTTTAATTCTTTACCTAGCGTAGTTACGACTACAGCAACAGGACTGATATTAATTCCCCTTTTACCAAGTCTTCTTACTGATCCAAGTTCGAAGTCTTGTATATCAATATTCGTTTGATTTTTTTATTACATGCATAATTTTTTCTTGTAACTAAAAGTATGTTAATTCTCCCTCCTCAACTCCAAAAACTACTAAATTTCTTTGTTTATTTGCTTTTCCGAATGCGAATATTTTTTCTTGATCTAAAACCTGTGCTTGTAAATTATCGTATTTGTTGCTCAGCTCTTGGAATTGCATTCTTTCTTCTAATTGAGAAAACTGTGATTCTAAAAAAAATTTTTTTTTACTAAAATCTGTTTTAATTTCTCTCATAAGTCTGCAGATCATCCATTTTATTTTTATTCGTATGTTTGTTATGAGAGGAATTCGCGGCCTCTTAATTTTCGTCATTACCATCAATAGATTGTTGAATATTACACTTTTTTCACTTTATTTATCTAATTTATATTTTGTCATATCACTATTTTAGCCTTATTTAGCGATCTTAAATCATTGACATTCATTTTACACTTACTCACTGAAGGTTTCTTTTCTTTGTTTATAGGTGAAGTCACATATTATTTTGAGTACCGTCACAAGATTTTTACTTTAAGTCTTTAGGTATTAAATTTTTTTTTTTTTGTTTACTATAATACGGAAATTATTATGTCACTGTTATTGTCACATGTGTTATTATGTCGAGATATTTAAATTTGCTTTCTTTAGCAGATCTAGTACTGTACGCTGCGCAATCGCGCCCTCTCTTTGTAAGGATAACAGATAATATTGTTAGCTCTCTTAGTGCGCTCAGCCAATTCTTGTATTGCTCCTTCAGTTACCAGCATGTTTTGACGTAATCGCAAGTGGTGTACTTCTTTAGTAAGTTCCTCCAGTTGTTTCATTATATTTGGTATTTGTGCCATTAGTGACAAGTACAATCGACACATAAGGAAGAAACCACTCGAGCTATTGTCTTTAACTCGAACACTCTTACTTCAGTTGGTGACATTCCATGACAATCACCACATAAAATGCTCTTGCAGGAGTCACAACTTACTGATAGCTTCTTATCGTTTGTGGTTTTGCTACATTTAGAACATTTAAAGCTTTTTGGACTCATTTTTTTTAACTGATTTAGTAGAAAATTTCCTGTAATGGCAACACTATTGTCTATAGGTCGCTTTCATTGACAGAACCGGAAATCAATGATGTAAAAGAAAAATAAAATTATGAAGGTAGATTTTAAAAGTTCGTAATTCACGCGAATAGTTTCTTTTCAAAGTTTTGCACTTTAAGTTTATAATTACAGTGAGAACACACCACTAAACACCTTTAGCCTGCCTCATATCTCGATTGTACTTTTACAACATGGAACACACTATTTGAATTTATTGGTACTAAATCATCAACAGCACTTGTGCACACAACCACTTCAATTTGACACTTCAAATTATTCATCAACACTTCAATTATTTGTAATCATATACTTATTCATTCATCGGTATTACTATTTGGACTGTTGAAGGAATCTCTCTCTCTATTCTAACCAAATCACCTACAACGAACTTTAAGATTTTCCGCTTCTTTTGTTTTGTTTAATGCCCGAAAATCTATTCAAAGACGATAATCTCGTGTTTTCTTCTTAACAAGGATAATAGGTGACGCGAACTCTGAAGTAGACTGATAATTCCACAGTTTTCTAATTCTTCTACCATAGCTCTAACACGCTCGCGTTCTATTTATGTTTTGCCCAATGAGTCCGAAATACCGAGTCATCTTAGCTCGATATAATCCCACTTCTGATTTGTTAGCTAATAATACAATTTATGTTACAGCATATCACTTTTATTTTATCCGTTTATAACTCACAATTTATTTATCGTACAAATAATCACTTCGTACAAATAATCACTGTTACTTAGTACCTTCACTTAGAACTGAATAGAACTGAATGCCCCGCTTGGGTCGTGACGGCCATATTTATACTCTTTTGTTTAGGAGTCAAATCCGAAACTATTACAATAAAAATCTTACCGGAAATTCAAAGCCACAGAAGCGGAAATCCGATTTACATTTACTACATTTAAAATTAGGATCATTCAATATGTTATGCTTAATTGTTCTTTATACTTAATTGCTAACATTTGTTATTAAGGAACAGGAAATTACATTTGAAATTGCAATAAACAACAAAAACCCATCATGGCGGTAAGCTGTCATCATAGATTACTGTATATCATCTCTAGTATATATACAGTAATCTATGCTGTATATACTAGAAGCTGTCATTTTTATTGATTTGTGACGTTTGACATGTTTATTTCACGTATTTTAAAATTATAATATTTACTGTTAAAACCAATTATATACAATAAATATATATAAAAATCTAAAACTAAAAATTTAAATAGTCAAAAAGACTTGCTCCCCGTGGTATAGTGCCAAGAACGCTGGCTGTGTTTCCTCACTGAATAGCTATACTTAGCCTTTGAGCGAGGAAAGAACCAGCCACAGACTACTAAGAGGATACTATGCATGAACCAGCCCTCTTATCACCAGCAGCAACGACCAGTCGTGGATACAGTTCCTTTAGAAACTTCACTGCACGTATTTTTGACACGCTTTTGACAACTAACAGTTGTCTTTTTATGATTCAATCATGGAGGTTAAAGAACAGCCCACCTGTCCTCGAAAATTGTAGAATTTATAGCGGCGCTTACATCGGTGAGTAGTGACTGCGAAGTTAGCTGTTTATGAGTACAAGTAGATGAAGTTAGTTGAATATTGTACAAATTTTTTTCGCGCCATTGGTGAGGAAAATGACAAAACTAGCTGGATTATAACTTTTTAATATTATTGTGAACTGTAAGAAATAAACATTTATGAATAAATCTTACTTACTTATTACTTTCCCTTATTTTTTAGTTCAAAATCAAATAGCCTCTAACAGTTTCATTTGTAATACTCTTGGTTTATGTGGGTGACCCTCCAGATAATTCAGGGTAGTGGCAGTAGATTACCTAATTAAAGTTCTTGATTATTACTTATGATATTATTTTGAATGATTTTAATATAAAAAAGTATGTATCACAATCAAAAAATATTTACATATGGAGTGTAACTTCATCTTATTGTATATTTTAAGTATTTGACTACTTTATGCACATGTTAATCGCACAGACCGGCAAAGAGTACCTACTTGGGGGTAAGATTCTTGTAATAATAAACTAGATTTTGTAAACAGTTTTATAAATTCAGACGATTTTTGAATCCAATACCTTGGCTAAGGGGAACAGTGATGCGAGACGAGTTCTTTGGATTAAATGGTTTGAGGTGTGGCCCACCACGCACTTGACCAGTACTTTTTATTTTTAATTTTTAATAATTTTAATGAAGATACATTAATTTTTTCCTTAATATTATAAAAACACTTGACTGCCTCATTGGTATAGTGTCGTAAATGCAATTATTGACCATGAGATCTTGGGTTCGAATCCCAGGTCGGGCCAGTCTTTTTCGGGTATATCTATCAAGAAATTCTCAGCATCAGTCCGGAGATAATAAATTGGCTGTGTTTCACCCCACTTGCTGTGTTCTCTCTTTCCGGTCATGACGAAACACAGTCCCATTGGATTATGAGATGACCTGTGCTTGCACATACACTTGGGCATTATAAAATATGGTCTCGAAGACATTATTATAATTATAATATATGTTATGTAGCAATGAATAAAACAGATCCAATAAAGAAAGTTATGTGTTACTCATATACTTTCAATACAATTACAGGTTTACATGCAGAAATATTAGGAATTGAACCCACGAAAATACCCCAAGAAAGTACATCTGGTATATGTGACATATACCGGATGTACTTTCTTCAAGTTCTTTCTACTACAAGTTCACATGAGAATTGTATAAGAGGTATTTAATTAATTTTTTAAAGAGGGGGGGGGGAGGAAACGATCATGTGGCTCACCCGATGATTTGTGACTACTGCCGCCCATGAAGGACCACAACACCAGGGGAATCGCATATGCGTTGCCAGTGTTTGAAAAAAAGAGTAGGCTCATTTCTTGAAAGTCCCAAGTTGTATCGGTCCGGAAAATTCTCTGGTGGTAGTATAATATTAATAAATTCTAAATTACTGCAACTATATTCTATTACTATACCAGTAAATTTGCGATGATTTAAAGATATAGTGGCTGGAATTTAATAATAATAATATCCTCCAGACCGAATTTCGGTCACGACGGTCAGCCTCAACAGAGACTACTATCGGCTCAGGACAGGATTATAGTGCCCAAGTGTACGCGCATGCACAGGTGCACTCGCTATTCCATCACTCTCATATTCCGATGGGACGGTAAACCGACATGACCGGAGAGAGATCAGGCGCAGGACCAACGGCTTTACGTGCTTTCGAACCCAGGACTTCATGATCAGTAGTCGTGTTACTACAACCACTAGACCAATGAGGCAGTCAATTTTCAAGGCTGGAATTTACTATAATAATAATAAGTAAGATATTAAGATTTAATATGCTGAAAACCTTTTCGTAGACGAAACAAGTAAAAAGGCTATATATCAAAACCTGGCTAACAACGCACAAGGTAAATAGCATGTGGGGTAGGCAGTTGACCGAAATTATTCCTGTAGTCAATTCTAGGAATGGATTAAACGTGGTCGTACCTTGCGTTCGTTGCATCTGAAATAACTAGAACTCTGAGACGAAGGGCTCCTGACTCAAATGTAGAAGGTGGTTAAAACTCTTGATATAACTTCAAACTTTTGTTATCACTGGTCCGCAAGTCATGCAGTAGGAATGCTACTTTTTGCACTGTGCACACTGCAGCACCGCGCCAGCTCCAAAAGCATTCTAGTAGCATAATGCATAATATATATTATATCATTATAAAGCAGAAGTTGCAATTAAAAATCTTTCATTAAAAAGAGATTCCAATACAATCTGGTCTATGGTGTTATTATGTCATCTGATCTCTATATGCTTACCTGTTTGTCATACTTTTTTCAGATACATTGATTAAAAGAAGATATACAGATATAAAAATAAAGAAAATGTTAAACAAAATAATGATTTTATAAAACAAAATAAAAGACGAAAAAGTCAAGTGTCAGCAGCAGAAAAAATGTCGAAGACAACATTATTTCAAAAGGTTCTGAAATCATTATCAAAGCCTGCGTAGACATTCCTAAATATGCAATTAATTCACCATATTAAAAGTGGCCGTGGAAGGAGTTTTAATATTGAAGAAAAATTATAAGCTTTTTCAATTTAGAGAAGAAGTCCCAAAGGCTATAATTTTCTTGGAAAATTATTTACCTTGCCCTCAAAAAAAATCATGATATATTCCCGTTATTCGACCCACCACATTTATTAAAATGTGTGAGGGATAATTTCAAATTAAAAGACCTAAGGTATATCCAGAATGACCAAGTTAAAATATGTAGCAAAAAGGCAACATTTAAAATTACTGTTGGAAATTGATGCAGAAGAGGATGAGTTAAGAATGTGTAATAAGCTTACGATTTTGTGCAAGTACGTACCTATATATACTTTGTTAAATAGTATTCAATGTTGAAATTATTTTTTGTAAGATGTCTCTTTATCGCTTATTTACTTGTTTTCTTGTTTCAAATATTTTATTGCTTCTTATTATTTAAAAAGTGCTCATAACATTTTATATCTTTGCAGAAAATAAGTTGCTACCTCAAGAATATGAAGATGTGGCAGATATACCTCTCCTGTTTGATTCTTTTAATGGAGGTTCCTGTAAGAAAACATACAAGATTTATAATAATAGTGTAAAACCAAATTCAGATTGTTTAAGTTATTAGTTATAAGTTTTATTTTATCATTATTGATTTCAATATGTCTGTCTTTTAATATTTTATTTATAGTTATTGCACCAGCTTTTATGCCCTCTTTAAGGGTCTGAACTATGTCAATTATTTTGATCAACAAATTAATGATTTGAAATATCCCATTTGGGGGGAATCACTGGTCAAATATTTTTATTATTTTTGTTATAATCTTCAACACATTATGAAAAGTTTTGTGAAAGTTGTAAAAGCGTTTTTCTTAAAACTACAAATTTGATGTATTTACTTGGTATTGTGGGGTTGTCTTACAAAGATCATTATAACAATTATTACATTAATTACATACTTACATTAATTTTCATCTTTTTGAAATAAAACTTTTAGTTTTTAGTTTCTGCGAATTTGCTAACTGCCAAAATGTGAGCAGTAAAATCTCTTCTATTTACTACCTCTTCCTTTGCAGTGGAGGCTATTTTTACCGGTAAATAATCCAGATTTTATAATATATTATTCGCATTTTACGAACAATTTGCCGCCAAGGAATAATTTAAATTTAAATTGTTGGCAAGTAGGACTCATGTTTTCTGCTCCATGGTTTTTCACTAAGAAGAAAGTATTCAGCAGAGTCGTAGTTAAACTAACGCATTAACTAACATAATTTGTTATTATCATATAGAAATTGAAACAAATTCTTTAAAGATTTGTTTTATTTGTTTTATATTGTCCAATTTTTATTGATGGGGAAACTGTTTACTATGATTACGTATACTTTTTTAACCTTCTTAAATCTCATTGTAATAGGTAAAACTTTGTTTCACAGCATATATGTTCCGAATTAAGTTTTAGACACTTTTTATAAAATCTTTGATCAAATCTGCAGTATCTGTGCTCTCTTGGGGTAATTAATAATGTTTTGAAAATAAATTTAAAACAAAGTTGTTAAAGACAAAAAATTATTTAACATTAATTATTAATATGTTTCAGTTCTAAAGACTTATTTGCACAAAGTCTAAGACCACCTGATACACGTTGGTTAAAATTCGTGCTTTACTCTTAATTTTAGGTATTTTATCAGGTTACACTTAGGTGATAGGTCAGGTTACTTATCCATCATCCAGTAGTTAATTTTCTTCCGCATCAATATCTAAGAGTTATTAATTTTAAATGCTCCCATTTAGCAGTCTACTGTGTCATGCGTATAATTCTTAATTCTTTTGAAATAAAATTTCCGCTTTTGATAGGTATAGGATCAAATAAAGAGCATTATTTCTTATTTTAAATTTCAAAGCATTCTTGCTGTCCATGTCCTATTAACTTAATTATTGCTTACTTTGGTGTTAATTGTAAATTAATCATAGATACCATTTAATCATGTTTGTTATAAATCTTTTATTTTTTAATTACTGCCATCGTAGCACTTTTGCAAAATCTATACCAAATTGATAGCTTAATATGAGCTTTATCTCCTTTATCATCAAACCAAAACATGTTCATATTTTCACTGTTAACATCCTCAGTCTTCAAAACCTATGACATTTGCATTGTAATGTAGTGAGGAGAACACTAGCACCTCATCAAGCATTAAGAAGCACAAGCACTTTACCACGCTCAAGCGTTGTTCTTTCATTTGCTTAAATATAATATTGTATTGTGTATAATGTATCATTTTTGTTGATTTATGTGGCATCTTCCACAATTTATTAGATTGATTCTAATTTCGCAAATGGTTTGTGAAGTTGTATAATGTATGAGTATGTTATAATGTGCTGCGGTAGCTCAGATGGTTAACGCTCGCTTTAAATATAACAGAACGCGAGTAACCCGGGTTCGATCCCCGCCGGCACCAATGAAATTGTTAATTACAATTTTAAGTGCTGATTTACCTCAAGCTTGGCGGTGACATGTGAAGTTTGCCAACTGTATTGGGTAGAGCGGCGGACACTTCCTTGCTCTAAAACCCTCTCAGAAATGAGAGGAGGCCTGTTCCCAGCAGTGGGACGTATATGGGCTGTAACTCTACTTTTACTGTGTTATAATATATAAAATGCTCGTTTTGTAAATTATTTTTATTTTTTAAAAGTATAGTTATTACACACATTTATATATTGTTGTTACTAAAATATGATAACGTTATCGTGTACATATTTTAAAGATTAATAATACTGCTCCAAAATGTAACTTTTTATATTAAATTAAAGATGCACCACTATAACAATTAATTGATACTAATTCATGAAATTATGGAAGAGGAGCAAACCTTTGGAGAGGATTCAATTACCAATGTGCTCTTAAATGGGAACGAGTTGATTCTTGTGTTTATTGGAGTATATTGGATACCACTGTTTTTCCTGGTATTAATATTGGGGTCACGCAACTGACATTGAAAACATATTCTGGTTTATAAAAGAGAGCGTACGGCCAATTTATATCTTAAATTTTAAAGAGTCCCTTAGAAAAAAATTAAAGAAATAAACGTATTAACTTTGGCTAGCAATAAATTTATGAAAATGTAATGTTTGTCCATAAAAAAACATAAATAGTTTTCATAAGAATAAAGATGTTCATACTATAAACACTAGGAACAAACATAAGCTTGTAATACCAGTTACTAGAATCCACTGAGTCAGTAGTGCTTTTATGTGTAATGTATTATATACGCTTTTACAACAAAATTTCAGAAAATGTACAAAAAGTGTTATAATATTAAATAATACATCAAGTAACTTCTGAGAATGAGGTCATCGCCACCATGGTTGTATGTACTATTAAAATATATTTGAAAAGTGTACAAATAACATTATTGTAAAGTGAAATATGTTTAAAAAAAAGTCCCGCTGGGTTTCTTGCTGGTTCTTCCCAGGACAGAGTTATCAGTGGTAAATAAAACATAACTTTCAATAAGTATTATGTAATAATCTATGTTTAAAAAAAATCTATTGTATTCTATTCGCTGTAATATAAGATATTTACTAACCAGTAGGGACATTGCATAAGGAAATCAATTGACATTGTGCAAATATTGTTAAATTTAACACATCTAATGTTATTCAATAACAAAGCAAAGAATTTATAAACAATAAACATTTTAAAAATAGGAACTAACAGCACAAGAAACATGAACAACTATTAATTACATTGCAGCACTTGCGCAATGTAATTAGTGGTTGTATATAAAATAAAAATAGTAAAGTGCAAATAAAGGGAGAGCCTAAAGCACCAATAATTTAACGCCATCTACTAGGCAAAACCCGAACTTTAACTAAAATGAAATTTGAGTCGTACATCTATCTCTAGTATATATACAGTAATCTATGGGAAGGAATTAAAAAAACTCCATGTACATATCCTCTTAGTAGTCTGCTGGGGGATGAAACTTCCATACAAATTCACAAAAATAAAATATGCATAGAAAGTTCTGCCCTCCAGTGAGCGGGGTACATAAACTTGTAAGATAGTTTTCTAAAGCATAGTAAAGATGGCGTTCGTTAGATAAAACTGGGGTTCTTACCTAATGATCCAGAATCCACAACAACATAAAATATGAATTGACAATTCATCATAGCAATTTTTAATATAATTCGTTCACAGTTCTTTCAAATTTAATTAAAATTTAATCAAAAGTTATGTTGCTGAGTATTTAGTTCATAAGTGTATAAAATATATAAGAAATGACATGTGTAAAATACTACATTATTGTAATGTTTTCACATAGAGGGTAAGACGAAAAACATGTCAGTCGGTTGTCCGAGCATTAAACGAAGCATATACGTTAGCAAATTACTTGTGTTTTATTCTAAATAATATCACAAATACAACATTTTGGCGACGAGTTTCGTTATCTACGTGTGTAAAAAAGTGTTATTAAGAAAAGAAATTATGGCTAGCAGTGCTAATGTAGTGTTCGGAGGCAGTCTCAGTTTTGACCACCGAATTCACGAGTGGAGTATTTTTAAATGCCGATTATTCCAGTTTTATACCGCTAATGATATAACTGAACAAACGGACAAAGCTGGTGTTAAGCGTCGAGCAATTTTACTGTCGTCATTATCAGAAGACACGTTCCGTATCCTCCGAGATTTAGTGACACCGAAGGAACTTGATGATACAGAGTACAAAGTGCTTATACATTATTTAGACAAACATTTTATGCCAAGGAAGTGTACATTCGCAGAACGTTTTAAGTTTTATAAGGCTGAGCAACGTCCAGGCGAGGGATTGGCTGAATGGGCGGCCAGAGTACGAAGTCTTGCACAATACTGTGGGTTTAAGAGCGAGCTTGATATTGCCTTGCGTGACCGATTCGTTTTAGGACTAGAAAACATATCAGAAAAAGAAAAGTTATTCTCAGAATGCATCGACACATTGACGTTTAATAAAGCGTTGGAGTTAGCACAGGGGGTGCATTGCGCGCGATCAGCTCTGCAAAGTACTTTGGAGACTACGCGTGACTCATCACCATCACAGCGGACGATATTTGCCGTGCGCTCGAGTACATCACGGTTGGGATCACAACAACAACAACAACGAAAAAAGTTTTGTGAAGTATGCGGTTATAAGAACCATGTTAAAAATCAGTGTAGATTTATTAATTATACATGTCAAAAGTGTCATCAAATAGGACATTTGAAACGAATGTGTAAAACACAAATAAAGAATAATAATTTTGTAACGGAGGAAGGGGACGACATTGTCGAAGGTGAGGAATTTTATAACATTAGGTCAGTAACTGGTGAGCCTATGCAACAGATGGTAACGATAGCGGGCGAAAGCATTTTATGTGAAATAGATAGCGGTAGTGCCGTTTCGGTGATGCCAAATGATGTCTATGAAGCGTATTTTAAAACAAAGTTTAGAATGCGTTTTTCTAATATCGTTTTAAATTGTTATAACGGGAGTAAGATAGCACCCAAGGGTTCCGTGGAATTACCATTAACGTATGAAAAATGTACACAGCGAATAACATTTTTTGTAATCGATACAATACATAAACGACCTACTTTGTTGGGACGTGATTTTTTGAGCTTGTTTAAGTTAAAGATTTGTGGGTCATGTTATTATAGTGCAAATGAGAGCGATTTAGGTTCTAAGCTTTTAAAAAAATATGAAAAATTATTTTCTGACGAATTGGGGAGATTTAATAAATTTAAAGTTACCTTGAAAATCAAACCAAATGTACCTTTAAAATATTTTAAGCCGCGCCCTGTACCTTTTGCCCTAAAAAATAAGGTAGAAATTGAAATAAAACGGTTGGTCGAATTAGGTATTTTAGAAAAAATAGATCATTCCGACATCGCTACGCCAATAGTTCCGGTGTTGCGGGCCGATGGAAATATTAGGATTTGTGGGGATTATTCTGTCACCTTAAATAAAGCTCTGTATGTAGATAATTATCCAGTACCGCGTATTGAAGAAATATTTGCCAAACTCCATGGAGGTGAGGAGTTTACCAAACTTGACCTCTCCAGGGCCTACAACCAGTTGGAACTGGATGAGTCGAAACAGCTGACTTGCATTAATACCCACAAGGGTTTATACCGTTATAACCGGCTCGTTTTTGGATTATCCAATGCTCCTTTTATTTTTCAGCAAACACTTGAAAAATTACTGGGTGATATTGAAGGTGTTTGCATATTCATTGATGACATTTTAGTGACGGGTGAAAATCGTAGTATACACTTGGAACGTTTAGAGAATGTTTTAAGCAGATTAGAGGATGCTGGTATGCGGTTAAAGAAAGATAAGTGTGAGTTTTTTAGGGATTCGGTGGAATATTTAGGATTTGTAATAGATAAAAACGGACTTCACAAATCACAAAAAAAAGTTGACGCTATTTTAAATTGTAAACGACCCAAAAATGTAAGTGAATTAAAATCGTTTTTGGGCCTAGTAAACTATTATAGGGTGTTTCGTTCCTAATACTTCCGGTGTTCTAAGCCCTTTGAATTGTCTTTTAAAAAAGGACGCAAAGTGGCATTGGGGAGAGGAGCACGAAAACTCTTTTAATGCTATTAAACAAGAAATGGCTTCTGAACGAGTGTTAGCTCACTATAACCCCGAGCTGACGACGATAGTAACAGCGGACGCGGGTCCTGTTGGTTTAGGCGCTGTGCTGTCGCAAGTACAAGGGAATGGCGAGGAACGCGTCATTGCCTATGCATCACGTTCACTTTCGAAAGCAGAATGCAATTACGCACAGATTCAAAAAGAAGCTGCGGCCCTTGTTTTCGCGGTGAAAAAGTTTCACTATTTTTTATATGGTAGAATGACACCGTACATTTTGCGTACAGATCATAAACCGCTCATAACAATATTTGGTGATAAAAAAGGAATCCCAGAGTTGGCAGCAAATCGGTTACAAAGATATGCTCTATTTTTGTCGAGTTATAATTTCAATATTAAGTATATTAAAAGCGATGATAACATTGCAGACTTTCTATCCCGATCAATAGACGGTATGCGCCAGTGCAACGAAGTGCTTGGCCCAGAGGTAGAAACATGTTTGTACATAAATTTTTTAACGAATAATATTTTGAAACCAGTTACGTTAAATGACGTTAAGTTAGCGACAGCGGAAGATGCGATTCTAAAGCGAGTAGCGCAATACGTAAACAAAGGTTGGCCAGGAAAATTACTAAATGATAATTTTAAACCTTATTATAATTGTAGGTTTGAACTTAGCGTAGAAAACGGTTGTCTTCTTAGGGGGCATAAATTAGTAATACCTACCATATTTAGGGAGCAACTTTAAATGAACTTCATAGTTCCCATTTTGGAATTGTGAAAACTAAAGCGGAAGCGAGATCGCGTATGTGGTGGCCAAATATCGACAAACATATTGAACAAAAAATAGGTTCGTGTAGCATATGCAGTACAATGCGATCCGCCCCACCACGCTCTCCGCTCTCTCCGTGGCCCTACCCGGAGAATCCTTGGGAACGTGTGCATCTTGATATGTTTTCACTAGAGGGTAAGCATTACCTCATCATCGTTGACGCCCATACCAAGTGGATTGAATGTTATTCTATGCAGTCAACAGACACCTTATCGATTATTATAAAGTTGGAAGACGTTATGAGTAGGTTTGGTTTAATGAAAGTATTAGTAACGGACAACGCGACAAATTTCTGTTCTAATGAGTTTAACGAGTTTTGTAGTATTAACGGAATCAAACACATAACTAGCCCTCCTTATCATCCGGCCTCTAATGGACAAGCGGAAAACAGTGTTAAAACTATAAAAAAGGGTATAAAAATAATTCTAATCGAAAAAAATAATCAAGTTTCAATTAATAAAAAAATAAATAACCTTTTGTTTAGCTATCGTAACTCCGTTCATACAACAACAGGGTTTTCTCCTGCTCAATTGATGTTCGGCCGTTCGTTACGTTGTCGTTTCGATCTGTTGCGAGGCACGAAATCGCTTGAGTCACAAAACTCACCTTCAACATTGTCTTTTAAATCTTATCAAAATGTTTGCTCTAAACAGATCTCACAAACTAGAAACTATGGAGGACAACGCAGTGTTAAATTAAAAAAAGGAGATCAAGTGTTGGTTAAACATTACTTTTACAACGGAAATAAACATACTTGGAAAAAGGGTATTGTTCAAGAAAAAATTGGTAATAGAATATATTTAGTACATATATTAGATTTAGATTTAGTGGTAGAAAAACATATTGATCATTTATGTTTGTACAAAGGATCAAATGAGTTTTGTATAACAAAGCAACATAACAAAGGAGGGGTTTTATCTAGTTCTGTCGGGGAAGCTGGTTTAAAATGTAGTGGACACTCAGTGCAAGAAACCGATTATCCTAACCAAATTGCAACGACCGAGTCCGAAGTAGAAGGGGAAGGTATAGAGCCAAGTGTAGGTCCTAATGTGTCCCCAGACTCTAATGAATGTTCTCAATCTAAAAATGTCCTTGACCTTACGTCGAAAGAGCCCAACGAACGCCGTTATCCTGTTCGTTCCACAAGAAATCCTAGTGCTAAGTACAAATATTAAAGCTGAACATGTTTGTTAGATTAATATTTAAGTAGTTTTGTATTATACATTATGTAATTAAGTGTTATTTGTTTTAAAGTAATGGTGGAGGGATTGTAATGTTTTCACATAGAGGGTAAGACGAAAAACATGTCAGTCGGTTGTCCGAGCATTAAACGAAGCATATACGTTAGCAAATTACTTGTGTTTTATTCTAAATAATATCACAAATACAACAATTATATACTATACAACTACTCAATTATATTTTAGAAAGAGAAGAGACTATTAAAAAGGTCCAGTCCAAGGAACATACTACTCTCTAACGAGAGGTCCAGTCCATCCATCGGTGTTGTGTTCGTTCATAGATGAAGATTGTTTAATAATTCAAAATCAATTGATTGAAGAACCACAAATAAAGAATATTAAAAATACAATGACTCAGAAATTAAAATATTTTGCGACTTTACATTCCTCTCCCGTGAAAATCATAATAAGATGTCTTATGATTATTTATAATTTTTTCGTCGGTTTCTTCGTCTTTAATATATAAAAAAAAAACTTATGTGAAATAGGCAGAGTTTTATTAGTGTTAATATTATCTACAAAATTTCCTTTTGGAGATTTAGGATTATTATTTTAGATATCCAATAATTAGACATTTTTTCGAAGCGAAAGGATCGGATGTAGCTCAATTGGATAGCTGTCACTGTAAATTCCACGGTACGCGTGTATCCGTGGTTCGATCCCCGCCGCCATCAATGAAATCGATCGATTGGAAATCTGGTGATTTACCACGTGCTCGGTGGTGCGGTGCTTTTTTTGTAACCTTACTTTTATTTCCAATAATTATCTAGTAAATAACATAAACATTGATAGTAAAATTGTACATTTCGTAATCAGCTTAGTTATTGCATAAAATACGCCATCTAGAGATACCTACCGCAAGACGCGTTTTACTAAAGTCTAAAGCGTCATCTAGCGTGCAGGGTACACTATTTCAAAAACTGAAATGTGAGTTGCACATCTATCTCTGGTATATAGGTATTGTTACCCGCTCCAGTCGACGACACAACTAGCGCCATCTAGTGTCAGGAACGAGAGCGAGGGGAGCGTTGCAGTTTATGACATCACAAGTCTTTCGACCGACAGCGCCACCCGAAGAACTAGAAAATCTATACTCGAACTCTCGGTACCTTGCGCGTGTTTACTTGAACATTCCGGATATTTTGCTAATTTAAATAAATAGGTGGCGCAAGATGCGATCGAGACAGAGTTGAACTCGGCGACACAAGCGAAGCTTCGGAGCGGAATTAAGTGAATTAGTGTGTTAAATTATTAGTGTTTTTAACTTTAATTTGTGTAAAGTAAATTAAAGTGTTAATTTAGGTAATTCTATCGGCAATTTTTAGTGTCACGAACCTCAAGCTCGTAACAATTGGTGTCAGAAGTGGGATAAAATAATGCCGATTTTACCCAAGGAGGTAACGGAGGGTGTCCGTACCCGAAGTCAACGCCAGCAGGAGACGGACCAGAGGAGATTTGGTGGTGCAACGCCGCAGATGTCTGAGGGCCAGCCGCCGGCCACGGAAGCCGGTCCGTCAGCAGCTTCTACGTCTGTGGCACCTGACTTAGGCACCCTGGTGGTGATGCTGCAGGAGCAGGCTCGCCAGCAGGCGGAACAGGTTCGTCAGTTGAAAGAGCAGCTTCAGAGTGGACAAGAGGAACAGGCCCGCCGACAGGAGGAACAGATGCTCCTCATGAAGGACCTTCATGCTACCTTTGGGAAAGAGATAAGGGAGGTGAAGGATAGGGTTGCTCAACATGACAACCGCCTGGTGGAAGCTGAAACCCGAATCGAAGAAAATGAAACCCGAAACAACCATGTGAACAATCGGGTTGACAACGTGATGGCTGACGTGAAGAAAACGCTGAACGACCTCAAACTTGGGGATGGAACTACAGCTCCCGTAGTAGCTACAACACCTTCGCTACGTGGGTTCAAGGTACCACCGTTCGACGGGACTTCTTCCTGGTCGGCCTACAAAATCCAGTTCGAGGCCGTCATGGAGGCAAACGGCTGGAATAAAAGCCAGGCCATGACTGCACTCACCTTAGGCCTGCGCGACCAAGCCTTAACCGTGTTGGAAGCTCTCGGTAAGAAAGTGACCTACGAGCAGCTCCTTGAGGCATTGGAGGCGAGATATGGTGACGCTCACCTGGAACACGTCTTTCGCGCGCAGCTTAAAGATCGCGTGCAACGCAGCAATGAAAACCTGCAGCAGTGGGCCCTTGAGGTGGAGAAGATGGTTCGAAAAGCATACCAGTCTGTACCTGTGCTCATTGATGGGAACCTGGTGCAGACATTCATCGACGGCATCCGCGACCTGGAAGTCAGAGCTGCTGTGAGGCTCGGGCACCACGAGACGCTTAAGGACGCCTTGGCCCATGCACTGGAGGTAGAAGCCGTGCGGCAGGATCATCGTTCCCATCGCGTCAGGGAGGTTGCAGCAGCTACAGTTCGCGACCGCAACAAAGGATACAGCCCTAGGTGCTATGGCTGTGGGGAAAAGGGCCATCTTCGATCCAGCTGGCCTAAGCGAACCCTAGAAAGGGAAGGTGATCGGTCTCAGGAGGGTAGTGCGGCCAACAGCACCACCCAGCAGCAGCAGGGAAACGAGTAAAAGCCAGAACTGCGGGGCGGGTGCTGGCTGATGTTAAAAGAGCCCCAAGGATCTCGATCTCACAAACCCATGATGGGAACAGTCTAATCATCAAGGGCGAGGTCAACGGAATGCCGTGTAAACTGACCATAGACACTGGAGCCTCTCGTACGGTTGTTAGTTCCCAACTTATAAGTCAGTTCCTTGGGGACTCCGCATACAACCGAGAACGCATTAATTTGGTAACAGCTACCGGTCAGCGTATACCCGTCCGTGGAGAGAAGGAGATGGAGTTGAAGCTAGGCAACGTGATCTATCTGCATAATGTCATCGTGGCTGATATAATGGACGACTGCATCCTAGGCCTAGACTTTATGAGGAATAATTGTTGTGAGATCGACGTTAAACAAGGTGTTTTGAAATGTGGACAGGAGGAACTTTTTATGGAAGGTGCGTTACCAGGGAACGTGTACAGCATTAAGAAGATTGTTCTTCCGCCGAGATCGGAAACGATTGTTCCGGTTAGTCTTCCCCGAAATGCTGGGCAAGCTCACCAGTGTGTACTTGTGGAAAGGGTAAACAATGACCTTCCATGGAAAGTAGCTCGAACCTTGGTCAGAACCACTGACATCTCAAGAATACGTGTGCTGAACCTTTGCGACCGGGAACAGATTATAGAAAAAGGTACACTGGTTGGCACTTGTGAGGAAGTGGATTGGTTACGTCGGTGCCAATATATATCGAGTGGGACCCCCAGCAAGGATTCAGGAACGAGAGTGACCACACTTTTGGAAGACTGTCGCAGTGTTCTCTCCCCGAACGAATTGGTCAAGACGAAGAAGTTGTTACTCAAGTACGCCGATGTATTCTCATTAAACGATGCTGACATAGGAAAGACTGGCTTAGTTCAACACAAAATAAACACAGGAGAGGAATTGCCTATCCGTCAGCGGCCAAGAAGATTGCCGGTAGCACGTGAAAAGGAAGTGGAAACCATGATTGAGGGAATGGTGAAGGATGGTTTTATTGAACCTTCATCTAGTCCATGGTGTTCACCCGTGGTGCTGGTAAAGAAGAAGGATTGCAGCACGCGGTTCTGTGTTGATTACCGCCGTCTGAACGACGTTACAAAGAAGGACAGCTATCCCTTGCCAAGAATTGATGACACGCTGGACATGCTTACAGGAGTAAAATGGTTTAGCACGCTGGATCTAAAAAGTGGCTACTGGTAAGTTGAAATTGACCCTAAGGACAAGGAGAAAACTGCGTTCTCGACGGGAAAGGGTCTGTGGCAATTCAAAGTAATGCCGTTTGGGTTGTGCAATGCTCCAGCAACGTTTGAAAGGCTGATGGAACTTGTACTTACCGGGCTAATTGGCGATGCCTGTCTGGTCTACTTGGATGACATCATCATCGTGGGCCGTACGTTTGAGGAACACCTTCAAAACCTGGAACGCGTGCTTATGAAGATTCAGAGTGCCAACCTCAAGTTGAGCCCGAGGAAATGTTCACTATTCCAACGGCAAGTTAACTTTTTGGGGTTTGTAGTGTTACGAGCTTGAGGTTCGTGACAATAAAAATTGCCGATAGAATTACCTAAATTAACACTTTAATTTACTTTATACAAATTAAAGTTAAAAACACTAATAATTAAACACACTAATTCACTTAATTCCGCTCCGAAGCTTCGCTTTGTCGCCGAGTTCAACTCTGCCCGATCGCATCTTGCGCCACCTATTTATTTAAATTAGCAAAATATCCGGAATGTTCAAGTAAACACGCGCACGGTACCGAGAGTTCGAGTATAGATTTTCTAGAAATTTAGTTCTTCGGGTGGCGCTGTCGGTTGAGAGATCTGTGATGTCATTCTCTGCAAAGCTCCCCTCGCTCTCGTTCCTGACACTAGATGGCACTAGTTGACTTATTCACACAACACTGCCCCCTCCTAAGACATGCTCGTCCCGAGCATTATCGGTCCCATAATAACGCGCCAAGCGATCCACATGGACGATCTTAGGAGTCCCTCTTGCGCCTTTCTGTAACGGCTCCGCAATGTCAAGGGATGTCCTATCCCGTGGTGCACCAACATTGTACAATTTCGATGCTCCTCTACTCCGTGTCTGAGGTCCCCTCACAGCCGCACAACTTGTACATGTACGACACCAATCCTCCACATCGTCACGATAATGGACCCAATAAAACTGTTCTCGGACCTTCAGTAGAGTTCGTTTAACTCCCAGATGGACTCTTGAACGACCATTATGGTACAGCTGTAAAACATTCGGCACTTTAGCTTTAGGGACAACCATTTGCAAACGACAGCTGTCTCCTCGACCATTGTCACATTTACGGCACAGGACTCCATCCTGAAGCAGCAAGCTGTCCCATTGGGCCCAATAGCTTTTCGTGGTTGAACTCATCGCTGAGACGTCCCTCCACTTAGGCTTGGTAGCACGGACCTTCATCCATCCCAGGATCGGCTTGATGTCCGGATCTTCCTGCTGTGCGTGTCGTAGGCTGTCCTTCCACCCGTTGCTGAGGTGGTCTGTCCTGAGCACCCTCACGGATACCACTTCCTTACTCTCTTGCCTACTACAACGGTTGCAATCTTCAGGACAAGGTCTTCTTGACAATGCATCTGCGTTGCCGTGAGATTTCCCGCTGCAGTGTCTGATAGTAAAGTCGTATTCCTGCTACTGCTGGGCGGTGCTGTTAGCCGCACTTCCTTCCTGAGACCGTTCGCCTTCCCTTCCTAGGGTGTGCTTAGGGCAGCTGGACCGAAGATGGCCCCTTTCCCCACAGCCATAGCACCTCGGGCTGTATTTTTTATTGTGGTCGCGAACCGTAACTGCTGTAACCTCCCTAGCGTGAGGTGAACGATGATCCTGTCGCCGCCAGGCAGTGCTGTTAGTTGCACTACCCTCTCGAGATCGATCAACTCTCCTTTCCACGGTTCGCTTAGGGCAGCTGGATCGAAGATGGCCCTTTTCCCCACAGCCATAGCACCTAGGGCTGTATCCTTTGTTGCGGTCGCGAACTGTAGCTGCTGCAACCTCTCTGACGCGATGGGAACGATGATCCTGCCGCGCGGCTTCTACCTCCAGTGCATGGGCCAAGGCGTCCTTAAGCGTCTCGGGGTGCCCGAGCCTCACAGCAGCTCTGACTTCCAGGTCACGGATGCCGTCGATGAATGTCTGCACCAGGTTCCCTTCAATGAGCGCAGGTACAGACCGGTATGCTTTTCGCACCAGCTTCTCCACCTCCAGAGCCCACTGCTGCAGGTTTTCGTTGATGCGCTGCACGCCATCTTTAAGCTGCACACGAAAGACGTGTTCCAGGTGAGCGTCGCCATATCTCGCCTCCAATATCTCAAGGAGTTGCTCATAAGTCACTTCCTCACCGAGAGCTTCCAGAACTGTTAAGGCCTGGTCGCGCAGGCCTAGTGTGAGAGCAGTCATGGCCTGATTTTTATTCCAGCCGTTCGCCTTCATAACAGCTTCGAACTGGATTTTGTAGGCTGACCAGGAAGAAGTCCCGTCGAATGGTGGCACCTTGAACCCACGTAGCGAAGGTGTAGTAGCTACTGCGGGGGCTGCAGTTCCATCCCCAAGTTTGAGGTCATTCAGCGTTTTCTTCACGTCAGCCATCACGTTGTCAACCCGATGGTTCACATGGTTGATTCGGGTTTCATGTTCTTCGATTCGGGTTTCAGCTTCCGACAGACGGTTGTCGTGTTGAGCAACCCTATCCTTCACCTGCCTTATCTCTTTCCCAAAGGTAGCGTGAAGGTCCTTCATGAGGAGCATCTGCTCTTCCGACCGACGAGCCTGTTCCGCCTGCTGATCTTCCAACCGACGGGCCTGTTCCTCCTGTCGGCGGGCCTGTTCCTCCTGCAGCTCTTTCAACTGACTGGCCTGTTCCTCCTGTCCGCGCTTCAGCTGCTCTTCGAACCGACGGACCTGTTCCTCCTGTCGGCGAGCCTGCTCCTCCTGTCGGCGAGCCTGCTCCTCCTGTCGGCGAGCCTGCTCCTGCAGCATCACCATCAGAGCACCTAAGTCAGGTGCCACAGACGTAGAAGCTGCTGACGGACCGGCTTCCGTGGCCGGCGGCTGGCCCTCAGACATCTGCGGCGTTGCACCACCAAATCTCTTCTGGTCCGTCTCCTGCTGGCGTTGACTTCGGGTACGGACACCCTCCGTTTCCTCCTTAGGTAAAATCGGCATTATTTTATCCCACTTCTGACACCAATTGTTACGAGCTTGAGGTTCGTGACAATAAAAATTGCCAATAGAATTACCTAAATTAACACTTTAATTTACTTTATACAAATTAAAGTTAAAAACACTAATAATTAAACACACTAATTCACTTAATTCCGCTCCGAAGCTTCGCTTTGTCGCCGAGTTCAACTCTGCCCAATCGCATCTTGCGCCACCTATTTATTTAAATTAGCAAAATATCCGGAATGTTCAAGTAAACACGCGCACGGTACCGAGAGTTCGAGTATAGATTTCCTAGAAACTTAGTTCTTCGGGTGGCGCTGTCGGTTGAGAGATCTGTGATGTCATTCTCTGCAAAGCTCCCCTCGCTCTCGTTCCTGACACTAGATGGCGCTAGTTGACTTATTCACACAACAGTAGTATTGGAAGAAGGTATCCGCACAGATCCAGAGAAAATCGTCGCTGTCAAGGACTGGCCGGTTCCAAAAGACAAGACGCAGGTTAGAGCATTTTTGGGTTTGTGCTCCTATTACCGGCGATTCGTGAAGAACTTTGCAGATATAGCCAAACCTCTGCACAAGCTAACCGAGGAGAAGCGACATTTCTGCTGGGATGAAAGTTGCAATATCGCATTCCAGGAGCTCAAGGACCGTCTGTGCAAAACACCTATTTTGGGATACCCTGATGCAAGCAAAGAATTTATAGTTGACACAGACGCAAGTGATATAGGACTTGGCGGTGTGCTGTCTCAACGGAGTGGTGACCAAGAGGTCGTGATAGCGTACTTCAGCAAGTCGTTGTCAAAACCGGAAAGGAACTATTGTGTCACAAGACGCGAATTGCTCGCTGTGGTAAAGTCGTTGCAGCATTTTAGCAAATATCTCCTGGGACGAAAGTTTCACTTACGAACTGACCATGCTGCACTAAAATGGCTATTGCAGTTTAAAAACCCAGAAGGACAAGTTGCGAGGTGGATTGAACTACTGCAGGAATACGACTTTGAGATCGAACATCGCAGCGGGAAATCTCATGGCAACGCAGATGCATTGTCAAGAAGACCTTGTCCTGAAGATTGCAAACATTGTACTAGGCAAGAGAGTAAGGAAGTGGTATCATTGAGGATGTTCAGGGCAGACCACCTCAGCAACGAGTGGAAGGACAGCTTACTACATGCACAGCAGGAAGATCCGGACATCAAGCCGATTCTGGAATGGATAAAGGCCAGTGCTCCCAAGCCCAAGTGGAGTGACGTCTCAGCGATGAGTTCGACCACTAAAAGCTATTGGGCCCAGTGGGACAGCTTGCTGCTTCAGGATGGAGTTCTGTGTCGTAAATGGGAAAACGTTCGGGGAGACAGCTGTCATTTGCAAATGGTTGTCCCTAAAGCTAAAGTACCGGATGTTCTACAGCTGTACCATAATGATTGTTCAGGAGGCCATCTGGGAGTTAAACGAACTCTACTGAAGATCCCAGAACGGTTTTACTGGGTCCACTGTCGAAACTATGTCGAGGACTGGTGTCGCAAATGTACAAGTTGTGCGGCTGTAAAGGGACCTCAGACTCGTAGTAGAGGTGCATTGAAGTTGTACAATGTTGGTGCACCATGGGAGAGAATAGCCATTGACGTGGCGGGGCCGTTTCCGGAGAGTGAAAGCGGTAACAAGTATTTCATGGTTGTGATGGATTACTTCACTAAGTGGCCAGAAGTCTTCGCCATTCCAAATCAAGAAGCTTCAACAGTTGCAGATAAACTAGTTCATGAAGTCTTCTGTCGTTTTGGAGTACCTTTAGAGATTCACAGCGATCAAGGAAGGAATTTTGAGTCTCAAATATTCCAGGAAACTTGCCGAGTTATGGGTACTCATAAAACAAGAACGACTTCTTATCACCCGCAATCTGATGGAATGGTGGAACGATTTAATCAGACATTGGAGAGGTACCTAGCAAAAGTTGTAGACAATCGGCAACGAGATTGGGACAAGCACATACAACCGTTTTTGTTGTCATATCGAAGTTCTGTTCACGAAAGTACAGCAGTGACACCAACTTTCGCAAACTTTGGAAGAGAATTTCGGCTGCCTGCGGACCTGATCACCGGGATACCACCTGATGCCCCACGCAGTATAACCGATTATGCAAATGACTTGCGGAACAAAATGAATGACATTTATGAGCACGTCAGACAATCGGGCCAGCAAATGTCTGAGAAAATGAAAACCCGGTACGACCGCAAAATGAACAATAAAGGGTTCAACGAAGGTTCATTAGTGTGGTTGCACAATCCAGTCCGCAGCAAAGGGAAATCTCCTAAGCTTCAAGCTAAATGGGACGGCCCGTACCGGATTGTAACCAGGATCAACTATGTGACCTACCGGATACAGAAAGGCGCAAGAGGGACTCCTAAGATCGTCCATGTGGATCGCTTGGCGCGTTATTATGGGACCGATAATGCTCGGGACGAGCATGTCTTAGGAGGGGGCAGTGTTACCCGCTCCAGTCGACGACACAACTAGCGCCATCTAGTGTCAGGAACGAGAGCGAGGGGAGCGTTGCAGTTTATGACATCACAAGTCTTTCGACCGACAGCGCCACCCGAAGAACTAGAAAATCTATACTCGAACTCTCGGTACCTTGCGCGTGTTTACTTGAACATTCCGGATATTTTGCTAATTTAAATAAATAGGTGGCGCAAGATGCGATCGAGACAGAGTTGAACTCGGCGACACAAGCGAAGCTTCGGAGCGGAATTAAGTGAATTAGTGTGTTTAATTATTAGTGTTTTCAACTTTAATTTGTGTAAAGTAAATTAAAGTGTTAATTTAGGTAATTCTATCGGCAATTTTTATTGTCACGAACCTCAAGCTCGTAACAGTATTATCGTGTATATATGTACAGTAATCTGTGGAAGTGTAGTACTCTACATATTTATTTATCTATGATGTAGTAAAATTTTTGCTAAACAAATATGGAAAAAGTGTAAAAATCTTTTTTCGATTAAATAGATAAAGCATAAAAGTTAAAAAATTAATCTTATAAAATTAGTTGACACTTGTTTAATTTCTTAAAATAAAATTGAGGTGAATTTTTGATTTTTTGTTTCATTGAGGAATTTGACTTGGAACGCTGTTTGTAAACTTATTTTTATTTGGTTATGTTGTTGTGTTGTACATAAATATTTTTATCTCTCTGTTGCTGTTGTATTCTAGGCCACAGACAGAGTACTTTTGTATAAACTGAAAGGCCAAAACAGGAAAGAACCCATCAGGATGGAGGATTCTAGCGAAAGCTCTGCCATTGAGCAAATCAAATTTATACCTAAAAAGAAAAGAAATGTTCGACAGCGCATTAAGGTTGATGATGATGATTCTGAAGATGAGGAATTGATATTAGCCAAATTAGAAGAAGCGAAAGAGTTACAAAAACTTCGAGAGCGGCCAAATGGTGTTAGTATAATCGCTTTAGCCACTGGTCAGAAAGTGACCATAGAAGAGGAGATAGTTTGTAAAGATCCTTATAAAATAAAAGCTGGTGGAATGGTTAACATGCAGGCTTTAAAAAGCGGCAAAGTAAAGCAGGTTGATGATGCGTACGATACAGGTATAGGTACACAATTTTCCGCAGAAACTAATAAGCGTGATGAAGATGAAGAAATGATGAAGTACATAGAGGAACAGTTGGCAAAAAGAAAAGGTAAGGTTTCTGCAGCGTGTGTTACTTTTGTGCTTGTAAGCAGGCAACAGTTCTAAGTGCTATAGGAGTCTACTTTGATAAAGGCAATGTTGAGAATTATACACTTAGGTCCATTTTTAGTTTTGGTTGTGTCCTTTACTTTGACTATGACGAGGGCAACTTAAATAACTTATAAATACTAGGTAGCTACTATAACCACATACTAAGTAGCTGTATGGAATATAGTGGATCATGTTATGTTCATTAAGATTAAAGCAAAGACTAGGATGCAATGTGAGAGACACTCGGAGAATCACAGTATATTTCAGACTTGAAAATGAATCTGTGTTTTAGACTAAATGATGGCTCTAAGTTAGATAAGGGTGTATGGTACTAAACACTAATTGTGTGTAGTGAGCACTTGACCAATTATTTTCATTAAGGCATCACTATCATCATCTTCTCAATAGAAAAAAAAACCACAAAATTAGCTCTGTTTCTCAGCTGTTTTAGTTTTGTTCTCAATAGTCATTGCCACTATAGATTTTTTAATTTACTATAATTAATGAGGTATTAAATTAATTTTAATGCATGTATTATTCTTATTCCACAAAAGACATGGTCATGCATCTCAGTTGGACTAAAACTACAGTCCGTAGCCAAATTATTAGACATATTGTAGTATTTATGTGAAATCTGAATTAACAGCTACCAAAATTTGGTTTTTATTATTTAATTACAATGAATATCATCTGTGTGTATAATTGCCGACATAATGTCATGAGCACACTTTTTATTGGTCGATACAACTTTGACCATGCTGACATTCAACGTGATTGGTTCATCAGTCGATTCTCGTCGTCTATTGGTTTCGAACGTATCGTTCGGCTTCCGTACACTTCAGAGCAATAATTTTAGTGATAACTTTTTCCATTAGTTTATTTTCGTTAATTGTTTTTGTTACCTTGTTGTTAATTTTTGTTTGTGTGTTCCTTGTTATTAATTGTTTTTGTTATTTCTTGTTTTTAATTATTTTGTTATAATTTGAGTGTGTTTGTGTTTGACGACTCCGTGGTGTAGCAATGAGTGGCTGCGCTGGGGGTCGTGGGTTCGAATCCCGCACGGAACAAGTATTTGTATGGCCTACAAATAATTGTTCCGGGTCTGGATGTTTGTCCTTGTGCAATTTATGTTTGTAAACTGCCCCCATGATACAGGAGAAAATCCTAGTGTAGGGGTAACGTTTTTTAAAAAAAAAAAGTGTTTAGATTTTGGTCTAAATATGCAGAGAAGGAAGAATTCGGTGTTAAATAGACAATCCCGACAAATGGTCTATTCAGTGTTTAGTTACATGAAAAAATTAGGTACTGCAAAAAACATCATAGACTACTAAAAATTTCAAAATCAATATAAAATTTTAAAAATTTTATATTGATTCTATAATACCAAATTTCTTCATAGAAAAGTAGTCTCTAAATATAAGTTTTAATGGTGCTGCGGGTGGGTGCGGTCTCATGCAACCGCTCGGGATTTGCGGGGCGCATGCGACTACGTGGGATTTTTATTTTTTATGGGGATTGAAGGGTTGGAGGCCTATGTTCAGCAGTGGACTTGTAAAGGGCTGTAATGATGATGATGATGAAGGGTTGGAATATGTTTTAGTGCTAATAAGGTCTTTTATTTAAGATTGTATACATGGTGAGGTCTTGTTTACCCATTTTTAAAAGTTTGAATATTTCTTTTTAAGTTATTAAAAGTACTACAATGGAAGTACAATAACTATTGCTTATTTATATACTATGTAATTAAAAAACAAAGCTATCAAAATAATTAAAATACAACCACATCTGCAGCACATGCAAGAATATGACTAAAGCAAGTCCATACTTGTTTAAGCTTTGATACCAATATAATAATGTTATAAATGCAATATAAGAAAAATGTATAAAACAGAACTGAAAATTTCTTAAGTATAAATTTACTTATTAAAAATTACTATTTATAATTATTATAAGGTTAAATGGACACCAGTTTGTGTATTAAAATTGTTTTATAAAATATCTATACTGCATCTAATATAGTGGCCAGAGCCTGCACATGTATTTGTTTCACCAACCATTGAATGCCTGGTTGGAAAGTTGCAGTAACTCTATTAAGATGGGAGCTCATAGTTTTAGAATGTTTTCAAATTATATAATATGAATTTTGATTTAAAATATGTGTGGACTTTTTAATTTTAAATAAACTTTAAAAGTTAATTTTAAATCCTTAACTTGCAGAGGGCATTAATGAAGATAAGAAAGAATCTGAGAATAGTGACTCACTGAAATACTTATCCCCTGAAGAAGCAGCATTGCTTTCGCTACCCGAACATTTAAGAGTTTCTTCAATGCACAGATCTGAGGAGATGTTATCAAACCAAATGCTCAGTGGTATCCCAGAAGTAGATTTAGGTATTGATGCTAAAATAAAGAATATTGAAGCTACAGAGGAAGCCAAAATGAAACTTTTATGGGAGAGACACAACAAAAAAGATGGCCCATCACAGTTTGTGCCAACTAATATGGCTGTGAATTTCGTGCAACATAATAGGTTCAACATAGACAGTGATAACAATAAAAAAAGGAAAGTAGAAAAAGTAGAAGTTTCAAAAGCAGAAACTAATGTGATAGATGCTAGTGTGGACAAAATTGTAAAGAAGGCAAAAGGTGAAAGAGCGACAGATGATTATCACTATGAAAGGTTTAAGAAACAATTTAGAAGATATTAAGCACTATGCAATTCAAATAAGGATAGTACTGACCTGGCGCCATATGGTGACGTCATAGCTGTTAATTCAAAAGGGTCAGCAAAACAGATCTTTGAAATAATATTTATTTACAAATACATACAGATGAACCGTCGAAAAAAAAGTTTTAATCAGTAGCACTTCAATAATTTATTTATTAATTTATTTTTTGGTGAAATGCCTTGAACAATGAAAATAGGAAAAAAAGTTTTAAAATATTTTTAAAACTAATTACGACTTCAATTTATTTGATAAGACTCTATTAAATAAATATAAAAGTGGAAAATTAATTTTCTTTGCGAGCTGTACTTTTGAAGTGACAGTTGACAGATCGTAGTCATTCGAGGTCATTAATGTTTCTAATCATGTTTGAATCACATTGTAAATATTTAATTTGTAAAATAATAAATTGTAAAAATTGAACATTTTACTATAACGTAAAATACATATTATGTATTATGACCAATTATCTGTATTATTTTAAACCATTCGTGGCGGTGGACGCACAAGGGTGTCAATTTAAATTGACATTCTTAGGCGGATGACACCGATCGGCTTAAGTTATATTTTGGCCATAATTTTTCGCCAATTTCTATTCTAAAGGGATATACTTTATATATGCACATGTTTTACATAAATACAACATTATAGTCGCCATCTCTGTAAATAATGTCTCAAGAAAAATAACAAAAATCTCCTCAGGTGCGGAAAACGCCGAACGGCGTCTTCCAGTGGCTATCAACATTGAAAACATTTTTATTAAATATTTATTTTAGTTCATACTATGAGCAATCTTGATTTCATAGTTGATAGTTAAACATGTTGCTGCGTTAATATGATTATTTGTTTATGGTTACGCGGAAACGATTCGTGTATTTTAATTTTATTCGAGGGTATATTTTGCCAAGTTTCTATCCTTCCTCCGAACCTATTGTCCCTTCCGTAAACACACTGAGAGGGGAAAGAGGAGAGGCTAGAAGGTGGCGTGATTCGTTCGACGAATGAGAAGCGCGCCCGACCGAGATGCATTGATAGGAAGGCCGAAGCTATATAAGCTCGAGCACGGCCCTCGTGCGGTCTCTTCCTTCGCACCACTGGCCTGGATCGCATCTCTGGGGCGCCCCAGAAGAACCCACCAGAAGTCGCACCACAGCAACGGAAGCGCCTAAGCCGCATCGAAGTCACACCCCGGTAGGTGTGCTTTTACTATAACTCAATGCCTGCTTGAGCATTTTTTTGTTAGCTTACCCGCTCTAATTCATTCCTCCTAATGTGCTCGAGCAGGATTCCTTCATAACCTTGGCAAACAATAGATTTCGGAAGAGCGAGTGCATTGTCAAGGGTCCGCCATCTTTTTGAGGCAGAAGAAGCTTCCGCGTATACAGTCCATCTAGTATAACATCTCGCGTAATAGGGTCAAGGCTCAACCGGGGAATCGAACTCGGGAACCCTAAGGCCCGCCGCCCAACATGGCAAAATTTGAGGCAAATGAATGTAATATTGTGGGTTTGGCTTGAAGTAATAATTCTAACAGTTTTATTCTGTACACATAATATGAGATTGACGATTGATTATCAATCTTAAGTAATTGATAGGTATTTATGAAACATATATTTGAATTATATGAATAATAACTTTCGTGTACCATTTTAAGGTTTTATGTTAACTGTTATAGTATGACATTAATTAGTCGTGTGTATTTACGTTGCGCATATATTTAGTATAATTTGCTGTAGCGTTTGGCTTTAGCGTGACTATATTTGGTTGCCGTGGATTTTGTACAGGAACCATGTCGCAATCGTGTTCACTAGATGCCAACAGAACCTCCCTATTACTGTGCCATTTGCAAACAGTTATTTTATTTTGGTTGTGCAGAATTATTATTTTACCTTATTGTAGTTTCGGTGATAATTGTTTAGGATTTCCAGCCCTGTTACCTGTAGCTACTTAGCGTTCCCGTACAAAATGTTTTTTTTTTCTAAATGTGTTGCTATTAGAAATACACTTGCATAATAATTATTTGAATATACATAATGGCCGACATTAAGATATTCCTGCATTAATAATTTTACAACTTTTTCGAAATGACCACGCCCACTCGCCCCCTATTATTAAATATGTGAAAGAGCCCCCCTAATAGCGGGATGGTAGATGATGGATTCCCCCTGTCGTCGAGAGTAGAGTCGGACGCAAAAAGAGAACTCAAAGATCTGCTTTCTCCTTTGCAGTGTGAGCCAGAGAGTCATCCTCCCTGCGCAGAGATGGTAATGATGGCTTACAGAAATTCATATAAATGAAATAACCCAGCATATAAATGAAGTTTTTAGCATATACCAAATCTATCGCCTAAACTATATTTGATGCCATATTGATTAGCTTTTAACTTCATGTATTGTCGTAATAAAAGTCTGCCCTTCAAAGCATCAGGGATTCATCATTTGCCAGTTATCTAGTTGAATAGTAAATTAATTTAATTTTAATGTTAAATGCATCATTTAATGTCTTTATTTTTTTATACTTTTGTTGCCCTCCTCATACTGTCCATTTATTTGATAATAGTAAAGTTACGGTACAGTAAAGTAAGTCCTACGCTGGGCACAGGTCTCCTCTCATTTCTGAGAGGATTTTAGGACAAGTAAGTGTCTGCCGCGCTGCTCCAATGCATGTTGGCGAACGTCGCATGTCTTCGAAATATTTAATAACATTTAATAGTCTTAATATGTTTAAAATCTATCCCTGGGCATATGTTGACTGAATACGTCTGATTTGTACAAATAATAAGTTTTCCAATAATCCCGTAAACTATTCATTTAAATGTCACCCTTGTGTTGCCATGCCACAGCCATGGTTATTAGACGCCAATTTTTTATCCTGCCGAAAGGAGACAATCATTTTTGGCCCCACTAGAAATATTAACGTTATTTAATGGTATTTACACCAAAAAAAAGACACCAAATTATAATAGTAAATGGTCTATAGATTTTTCAAAAATGTAAACGGAAACAAGAAATCTGAAAAAAAAATTAGTTGTTTTGACATTCGTGTTCTGTTCATTGGCTAAGGTAATGAAACATTTAAAAAATTATTGTCTTAGAGATGTGCCGTGATAACTCGGAAAAAATCGACTCGAGTTGAAATTCAGGTAACTCGATTTTGAGCTCGAGTTAAACAATTCAAATTAGATGAACGAAGCTGTGTCAATATTTCACAAATTATTTTTATAATTGTTCTTCCATACAACACAATTATTATTACTGCACTTAATAGGTAGTTATATATTATTTTTCATCTTCATAAAATAATATCACTCTAACGTTATGACGTAAGTCTTAATGTTATTAATAATTTGACTATCCGAAGTATATATAATCAATTTATATCATATATAACATAAATTGATACAACATTATATACATATTACCTAATATCATTTTATTTATTACATAATATATCAATAAATTGCTCGAATTAGTAAGTCGATTTCATCACTAAATTGTAGACAAACACTGCATTGGCCGTAAGATAAATATGCGATTCGAGTACAGTTTTGTGACTCGAGCCACTCGGGTTAATTTACGAGTATGTATGTATGTCATTCTAGATGTACACTAGTTTTAGAGTAAATCAACTATTTACAGAAAAAGGAGACAATCAATTTTTCTATGGAGAATGGGCCCACTACAAATTTTAAAGATTATCAATGAAATGCATGTCGATTTATTCCTTATAATCCATAGATTACAATAAAATTATTAGTTTTACTGCAGCTAAACGGAGTCCTGAGAAATTAACAAATAAAATATGAATCTAACAATAACCTAAAAACAAACTGAAAGCGATTTTCTAGTAGTATTCTTCGGTATTATAAGTTAAAATAGTGCACAATTGAATAATAGTACATATAAAACTAAGCTGTAGGTATATTCAGCATTTATAAATATTTTAAAATCGATGTAAAACCTTTCACTAGTTCGGGCAAAACATAGTGCCTGTTTATGCACAAATGTCGTATGGATTCTAACTTTGACATGTATTGATTGGTTCTGAGTGTAATTCTAAATACCAAGATGGCTAAGGGATAATGTCTTCAATAATAGTACATATAAAACTAAGCTGTAGGTATATTCAGCATTTATAAATATTTTAAAATCGATGTAAAACCTTTCACTAGTTCGGGCAAAACATTGTGCCTGTCTATGCACAAATGTCGTATGGATTCTAACTTTGACATGTATTGATTGGTTGTGAGTGTAATTCTAAATACCAAGATGGCTAAGGGATAATGTCTATTTATATTTATGATATTACCAACACACAGTAAGATACATTTTAAACTGATTGTATTACAAAAAGCAAAATATAATGTAGGTAATTCTATTTATCATTGTAAATCATAATTTATTTAAGTATTCTATTAACAGTAGTAGGTGCAGAAACAGAAACCTTTTATTCAATTTAGATTATAAATAATACTTATTGAAAGTCACTTTTTTAATTTACCACTGGTTCGGAAAAAAACCTCTGACTTGAAGAGAACCAGCAAAATACCCAGTAGGTCTTTTAAAAAAAAGCCAGCTTACAATCATGTATGTCATAATTAACAACACAGAACAAATTAGAAATAGCTTGGTAGCGATCACCTTACCCACGGGTTATTGTCAGCCATAAATTCCTTTATACTATAATAACCCCTTTTATACAAACTTAATTTAATACATTTTTTGAACTTTGATGATTGACTGACATATATAGACAGGAGCGGGGTCAAGACATTATTTTAAAATGTTTTGGTTGATTAGTAAGTAGTAACATCATAATAAAATGACTAGGAATTAACATGCCTTATCTATGTTATTACACAATGATAAATAGTGAGGAAGTAAGATGTTTTAAACTGTTTGTGTAAGGATTAAAAAAACACAGGCTTAATTTAAATGTATTTATTACTAGCGATGCGCCTCAGCTGTGCCCTGGTGATTTATGGATCTCGACAACAGTGCCATCTACCGAGTCCAAATGTAAATATAAACCATCTAGAGATCCATCCAAACACACACAAACATTTTCATTTAAATTGGTTGGAAGGTTTCTGATGTTTTGTCTATAACGGACATAGGTAGAAACATTTTAGTGTTAGATATATTTCTGAAGGTTTTTTGAAAATAACTTGATGGTAACATGTACATTTATGATATTGTAAGCAATCAGAAGGAATTTTCAATTATAATACAAGACTGTTGTCTTCAATATCCATACACTTTTTGTCTCTGCAAGTTTTCAGCCTGCACGGCATACAGATTTGTTCTAAGCGATCCACCTGAAAAGAAGTTAATGACAATTGTAAAGGTGTCTTAACTAAATAATAATTCTTATCAATATATTATTTTTTTCTATATTATATAGGAATTAAAAGGACATTTTTAATAATAAGAGATATGAGATAAGACTATGCCTTCAATGTCAATAAACTGTATTTACATATTTCTGTGAGCATTTTCTTATATCTGCCTTTTCATATGTTAAATAATAAAGAAATTATTATAAATTATACAGCATTAATCAGCTCCAGCTGATCAAATACAGAAGCAGTAATTATTGATTAACATCAGTAATATTCAACCATGTAAAAGTTGTCTCACATTTTATTTTTACCGGTTTCATGTACTTACATAGTAGACAAAGATATTATTGTTATATTAAGTATATCTGATTCTAGATGACAAAATAATATTCCTTTGTGCACAGTGAACAACACAGCTGTCGAAACATAGTAGAAACAACCATTACACTTTTTTATGGAAACTATTATTATTAAACTTTATATTTGCTTTTAGTACAAATAATTACTACATTTTTTACACATAAATATATGTAACATTTATATTGCCTATCTACTATGGCTGGTATAAATCCAGGATCTGTGTCTGGCTTAACAAAAAAGCCATTTAGTATTAAGCAACTTGCTGAATACATAAGGTTACCTATTTGTACACAAATGCAGTTATATGAATTGCTCTTCAAAACCCTCTTTTAAGTCCCTCGACCCAAAGATTCTAATTTTCTTTTAACATTATAATAACTTCTTTTGTGCATTCTATTTATTATTTAATTTAGATTTTACTAATAAAATAAACTTAATACTTTGTCACTTTTAACAAACTAATAAGGTTCTAAGACCCGTTTATTATTTGTATTTGTTTGAGGTATAATATACAAACTTAATAATAGATTTTCACAACCAAGAATAGGTGTAAATTAATAAACTCTTATATTCTATTTGCGAATTTTACCACAAAAACTAAAAAGAGAAAAACATACGTACTTGTGTCAATTAATATTTGGCTAACCTTTCTGATAATTGATAATATCCATATTTTCTTAAACATTAGTTTAATAATGCTTGTAAATAAAAAACTCCATTTTGTTCTTACCATAATGATGCGACTCCAACTATGTTTTATTTCACTCGAGTGAATCGAGTGAATTTGTCCAACTCGATAATCGATAGAAAATAAATTTTACCGAGTTACCGAGTTAACTCGGTAACTCGGTTTTCGTATAGATTCAGAGGGTGCTATATAGATATTAATTTACTTGTATATATAATAAGTCGCTGCGGGTGACATCACAAGTTGCATCCAAATTCAAACTTGCATCTGGCATGTTGTAAACAAACCTGAGCTTAGTTTTATTTATGATATTGATTTATAGTTTTAATTTCATGTTGCCACATATTACTTATTTATAAAGGTACATATTTAAAAATGGTTTAACTAAAGTAATCGCTGATCTCAACTCTAGTGATAAACTTTTCTGTAAATAGTTGGTTTACTCAAAAACTAGTGTACAACTAGAATGACATACATACATACTCGTAAATTAACCCGAATGGCTCGAGTCACAAAACTCTACTCGAATCGCATCTTTATCTTACGGCCAATGCAGTGTTTGTCTACAATTTAGTGATGAAATCGACTTACTAATTCGAGCAATTTATTGATATATTATGTAATAAATAAATTGATATTAGGTAATATGTATATATTCTTGTATCAATTTATGTTATATATGATATAAATTGATTATATATACTTTGGATAGTCAAATTATTAATAACATTAAGACTTACGTCATAACGTTAGAGTGATATTATTTTATGAAGATGTCGATACGCATACCAAAAATAATATATCACTACCTACTAAGCGTAGTAATAATAATTGTGTTGTATGGAAGAACAATTATAAAAATAATTTGTGAAATATTGACACAGCTTCGTTCATCTAATTTGAATTGTTTAAATCGAGTTACCTGAATTTCAACTCGAGTCGATTTTTTGCGAGTTATCACGGCACATCTCTAAGACAATAATTTTTTAAATGTTACATTACCTTAGCCAATGATCAGAACACGAATGTCAAAACAACTAATTTTTTTTCAGATTTCTTGTTTCCGTTTACATTTTCGAAAAATCTATAGACCATTTACTATTATAATTTGGTGTCTTTTTTTTGGTGTAAATACCATTAAGTGACGTTAATATTTCTAGTGGGCCCAAAAATGATTGTCTCCTTTATCACTAGAGTTGAGATTAGCGATTACTTTAGTTAAACCATTTTTAAATATGTACCTTTATAAATAAGTAATATGCGGCAACATGAAATTAAAACTATAAATCAATATCATAAATAAAACTAAGTTCAGGTTTGTTTACAACATGCCAGATGCAAGTTTGAATTTGGATGCAACTTGTGATGTCACCCGCAGCGACTTATTATATACCTATACAAGTAAATTAATATCTATATAGCACCCTCTGAATCTATACGATGTGCCGAGTTAACTCGGTAACTCGGAAAAATTTATTTTCTGTCGATTATCGAGTTGGACAAATTCACTCGAGTGAAATAAAACATAGTTGGAGTCGCATCATTATGGTAAGAACAAAATGGAATTTTTTTATTTACAAGCATTATTAAACTAATGTTTAAGAAAATATGGATATTATCAATAATCAGGAAGGTTAGCCAAATATTAATTGACACAAGTACGTATGATTTTCTCTTTTTAGTTTTTGTGGTAAAATTCGCAAATAGAATATAAGAGTTTATTAATTTACAACTATTCTAGGTTGTGAAAATCTATTATTAAGTTTGTATATTTTACCTCAAACAAATACAAATAATAAACAGGTCTTAGAACCTTATTAGTTTGTTAAAAGTGATAAAGTATTAAGTTTATTTTATTAGTAAAATCTAAGTTAAATAATAAATAGAATAAATGCACAAAAGAAGTTATTAAAATGTTAAAAGAAAATTAGAATCTTTGGATCAAGGGACTTAAAAGTGGGTTTTGAAGAGCAATTCATATAACTGCATTTGTGTACAAATAGGTACCTTATGTATTCAGCAAGTCGCTTAATACTAAATGGCTTTTTTGTTAAGCCAGACACAGATCCTGGATTTATACCAGCCATAGTAGATAGGCAATATAAATGTTACATATATTTATGTGTAAAAAATGTAGTAATTATTTGTACTAGAAGCAAATATAAAGTTTAATAATAATAGTTTGCATAAAAAAGTGTAATGGTTGTTTCTATTATGCTTAGACAGCTGTGTTGTTCACTGTGCAGAAAGAATATTATTTTGTTATCTAGAATCAGATATACTTAATATAACAATAATATCTTTGTCTACTATGTAAGTACATGAAACCGGTAAAAATAAAATGTGAGACAACTTTTACAAGGTTGAATATCATTGATGTTAATCAATAATTACTGCTTCTGTATTTGATCAGCTGGAGCTGATTAATGCTGTATAATTTATAATAATTTCTTTATTATTTAACATATGAAAAGGCAGGTATAAGAAAATGCTCACAGAAATATGTAAATACAGTTTATTGACATTGAAGGCATAGTCTTATCTCATATCTCTTATTATTAAAAATGTCCTTTTAATTCCTATATAATATAGAAAAAAATAATATATTGATAAGAATTATTATTTAGTTAAGACACCTTTACAATTGTCATTAACTTCTTTTCAGGTGGATCGCTTAGAACAAATCTGTATGCCGTGCAGGCTGAAAGCTTGCAGAGACAAAAAGTGTATGGATATTGAAGACAACAGTCTTATATCATATATCTTATAATTGAAAATCCTTCTGATTGCTTACAATATCATAAATGTACATGTTACCATCAAGTTATTTTCAAAAAACCTTCAGAAATACATCTAACACTAAAATGTTTCTACCTATGTCCGTTATAGACAAAACATAAGAAACCTTCCAACCAATTTAAATGAAAATGTTTGTGTGTGTTTGGATGGATTCCTAGATGGTTTATATTTACATTTGGACTCGGTAGATGGCACTGTTGTCGAGATCCATAAATCACCAGTGCACAGCTGAGGCGCATCGCTAGTAATAAATACATTTAAATTAAGCCTGTGTTTTTGTAATCCTTACACAAACAGTTTAAAACATCTTACTTCCTCACTATTTATCATTGTGTAATAACCTAGATAAGGCGTGTTAATTCCTAGTCATTTTATTATGATGCTACTTACTAATCAACCAAAACATTTTAAAATAATGTCTTGACCCCGCTCCGGTCTATATATGTCAGTCAATCATCAAAGTTCAAAAAATGTATTAAATAAAGTTTGTATAAAAGGGGTTATTATAGTATAAAGGAATTTATGGCTGACAATAACCCGTGGGTAAGGTGATCGCTACCAAGCTATTTCTAATTTGTTCTGTGTTGTTAATTATGACATACATGATTGTAAGCTGGCTGTTTTTTAAAAGACCCACTGGGTATTTGCTGGTTCTCTTCAAGTCAGAGGTTTTTTTCCGAACCAGTGGTAAATTAAAAAAGTGACTTTCAATAAGTATTATTTATAATCTAAATTGAATAAAAGGTTTCTGTTTCTGCACCTACTACTGTTAATAGAATACTTAAATAAATTATGATTTACAATAATAAATAGAATTACCTACATTATATTTTGTTTTTTGTAATACAATCAGTTTAAAACGTATCTTACTGTGTGTTGGTAATATCATAAATATCAATAGACATTATCCCTAAGCCATCTTGGTATTTAGAATTACACTCACAACCAATCAATACATGTCAAAGTTAGAATCCATACGACATTTGTGCATAGACAGGCACTATGTTTTGCCCGAACTAGTGATAGGTTTTACATCGATTTTAAAATATTTATAAATGCTGAATATACCTACAGCTTAGTTTTATATGTACTATTATTCAAGACATTATCCCTTAGCCATCTTGGTATTTAGAATTACACTCACAACCAATCAATACATCTCAAAGTTAGAATCCATACATTTGTGCGTAGACAGGCACTATGTTTTGCCCGAACTAGTGAAAGGTTTTACATCGATTTTAAAATATTTATAAATGCTGAATATACCTACAGCTTAGTTTTATATGTACTATTATTCAAGTGTGCACTATTTTAACTTATAATACCGATGAATACTACTAGAAAATCGCTTTCAGTTTGTTTTTAGGTTATTGTTAGATTCATATTTTATTTGTTAATTTCTCAGGACTCCATTTAGATGCAGTAAAACTAATAATTTCATTGTAATCTACGGATTATAAGGAATAAATCGACATGCATTTCATTGATAATCTTTAAAATTTGTAGTGGGCCCATTCTCCATAGAAAAATTGATTGTCTCCTTTGGAATATTTGTATTGTCCAATAGTTTTGAGGTTTTGTTTTTGGAACAAGTTAAGATGAGATTTAACATGTCACGATCCATATCTAAAAAAGTAATCTATGGGTACTTTCTTAATCATTTCCACCCTAAAACCGGGACGTTGTTCGAAATCAATTGGGTAAGGTCGTAAAAAAGTGTAAATAACGCACTGGAAGATATAACACACGGTAACACAATAACGTACTGGAAGAATATAAAGGTCAATGTTCACTTGGAAATAGGTTCAAGTAAAATTTTAAAAAATTATCAACTACATATTTTCATGACATTAAAATTAAATAATCAAAATCGAATCTTAGACTATGCATAGACTATGGATAGCTTGCATGTTTGCGAAACTAAACACCAAAATAACACAACACTGTAGAATTAGCTTTTAACAAAATAATGTGCTTACAAAAAACAGCAAGCACTAATCAAAGTAGGTTATTCATAAAAGAAACATAACGAATTTAATAAATATGTGTTTACAATTTACAATAAGTACAGATACTGTAAATATTACCATTTTTTTATAAGGACTATCCCATTCAGTGTTGCCAGATGCCTTGAACGTTTTATCTGTATTAGAAACTGCTAAAATCTGTATTAAATCTGTATGCTATTTAAACTTAAAATCTGTATAATATAATAAACCAAAATAGAATAATTGATCATCATCATCATTGCTTCTTTTGAAAAACAAGGAATAACTACTAACGTGATAAGTTATTAGGGTTTGATTATCGTTATTAAATTTTTTTATAGAATAAGGGTGACACAAGAGCACACAATACACCGATGGCAAGTGGATGCTGTGGACCATAGACATCTACATTTATCCTCGCTTAAGACTCAAAACGCAGATGCGTTGTCATGCCTGAGGGCTAAGATGGAATGATTCGTTTCCAGTAAAAAAGGGTCTCCGGATTTCTACACTCACCATACGAAGCACAGTAGTATTAAGCTAGTATTTTACGCTTGTATTCTGTGAGAGCGTGGTCCTTCCCCGGTCGCTCTGACTCTTTGCGCGTGGCTCTACCAAGTATAAAATATACACTATACACAAAATTTTTATATAGAAAAATTTAACACATTAATTTAAGCAAACAACGCATTAAAACTAAAACATTTGCAACAAACGAACATATAATTAATTTATTATTTTCAGTCATACATATTTTATATATACATATTATAAAATACACTCGTAATTCTGCCGTACTAACTAATTACGTTGTGAAAAAATAAATTAACCACAAAGAATAGAATCATGCAATGATGTGTGTAACGCGGTATCTAGTCATTTATTTTGCTTCGTTCTGTTTTAAGTTGAATATTATGGTAATCCAATCAATAGAGTTAGAAAACTCTGCATAAAAATCTGTATTCAGTGCTAATCTGTATCACACACCGAAAATCTGTATAAATACGGGGAAATCTGTATATATGGCAACACTGATCCCATTTGACACTATTCACGTTCGCACAGAGCCATATTTAAGAAGAAATTTATATTTAAAAATGCGTTATTATAATGTAATCAATAAGCGAACTTTATATAGTATTAATTTAATAAGTAATGATTAAAAAAAACTTTTTTGTTTATCTAATAAACTCAGCATACAAATGTAATTCACCGTGTAGTGGCGGTTGAGAATATCCACTACCTCATATCTTCCCGTGGGTGTCGTAAGAGGCGACAGAGGGAGACAGGCAGGAGATGGGCAGCAGCATCTTCCCGATAACAGCAATGATATAATAAAAAACTGCGGTTGCCAACCCGCTCGCCAAGCGTGGCAACTATGGCAAATATCCCCCCATGAGTAACGACGCAAACAAACAGCCCCCAGACCCCGGCGGCCCCGCTATTCCTGGCTACGGTGGCGACCATGGTAACGGCGGGGCAGGGGGTGCTAAGAATCTCCGGTGGAGGTTCTCGGTTGCCACCTACGACGACTCGACCTGGCAACATATAACGCACGCACCCTGAGGACTGACGAGAAGATACTGGAGTTGGAAGAAGAGGTGGACAAGTTGCGCTGGCATATTATTGGGTTATCCGAGGTCTGAAGAGAGGGGGAGGACACGGTAATCCTCGAGTCCGGCAACTTGTTCTATCACCGGGAGGGTGGCCATCTGTCCCAAGGAGGTGTCGGATTTATCGTCCACAAGTCTCTCGTCAAAAACGTTGCAAAGCTTGGGAGTGTGTCGACGAGGGTCGCGTACCTGATACTCAGAATCACCAAACGGTATTCGCTGAAGGTCATACAGATTTACGCACCAACCTCGGCACATCCCGATGAGGAGGTGGAGGAAATGTATGAGGATATTTCCAGAGCCATGCATTCCTCCAAAACCCACTACACGGTGTTGATGGGAGACTTCAACGCAAAACTAGGCACAAGAGAAAGCGGTGAGCTGAAGTTAGGGAAATTTGGAGTAGGGCAACGGAACCGTAGGGGCCAGCAGCTGGCCGACTTTATGGAGAAAGAGGGACTCTTTATGATGAACTCTTTCTTCCAGAAGCGGCCCCACAGGAAGTGGACCTGGTCGAGCCCCGACGGTTCGACAAAAATGAGATTGACTTCATTATGACGACCAGACGCCAACTGTTCAGTGATGTCTCAGTGATCGCAAGGGTGAAAACTGGCAGCGATCACCGAATGGTTAGAGGCACACTGAACCTAAACGTTAAGTTGGAGAGGTCTCGTCTAATGAAGTCAACGCTCCGTCCCCCTCGTGCTCTAATCCAGAATCCTGAAACCTTTCAACTCGAGTTACGTAACCACTTTCAGTGCCTAGAAGATTGCAATGCAGTGGACGATATGAATGACAAGCTCGTGGAAACTGTCCATGCGGTCGGAGCTAAGTTCTGCAAGACCGGCCGCAGAAGAACACAAAAGCTCTCCGATCACACTCTTAATCTCATGGCTGTTAGACGGGAGATGAGGCTGCAATCGTCAACAGATTTGACAGCATACAGGCAACTGAACAGACAGATCTCCAAAAACTCCAAATGCATGCGGCGAGACTTACGCAAATTTAATACTGCTCGTATTGAAGAAGCGATTGAGCGGAACCAGGGCTCCAAAGTCTTTGCCGGAGATCTGTCTGCCAGTAAGAGCCAACTGTCAAAGCTGAAGACTGAGTGTGGCAGCATCGTTTCCGGGACTCCTGAGATTCTGAGTGAGATTGAGAGGTTCTATGGGCAGATGTACACATCATCGTTGGAGCCACACGCAAGTGTGAGTAACGATTCAAGAGCGGGTCTTATCCGACACTATTCCGATGATATCCCGGACGTCAGTCTGAGCGAGATTAGAATGGCTCTTCAGCACCTTAAAAACGGCAAGTCCCCGGGCAAGGATGGAATTACAGTGGAGCTTCTGAAAGCGGGTGGAAAACCGGTACTTGAAGTCCTTCAGAGGCTCTTTAATTCCGTCCTCCACCGTGGCACTACTCCGGAGGCGTGGAGCAGAAGTGCGGTGGTCTTGTTCTTCAAGAAAGGTGACAACGCCCTCTTGAAGAACTACAGACCAATATCCCTTCCGAGCCGCGTCTACGTGCTGTTTTCGAGAGTCATTACGAATCGTCTCGCACGCAGACTCGACGACTTCCAGCCTCCCGAACAAGCCGGTTTCCGAAAAGGCTTTAGTACCGTAGACCACATACATACCCTTCGGCAAATTGTACAGAAGTCCGAAGAGTACAATCTGCCACTTTGCCTGGCGTATGTGGACTATGAGAAAGCCTTTGATTCCGTCGAAATTTGGGCGGTGCTACAGTATCTTCAGCGGTGCCAAGTTGACTGTCGGTATATCGAAGTGCTGAAGTGTTTGTACAGTAGATCTACGATGGCTATCCGAGTACAGAACCAGAGTACGAAACCTATCATACTGCAGAGAGGTGTAAGACAGGGTGACGTTATTTCCCCGAAACTCTTCACTGCTGCATTGGAAGACGTTTTCAAGCTACTGGACTGGAAAGGATACGGTATTAACATCAATGGCGAGTACATCACTCACCTTCGATTTGCCGACGATATAGTCCTTGTGGCAGAATCGCTGGAGGACTTAAGCACTATGCTCAATGACCTCAGTAGTGCCTCCCACGGATAGGTCTTAAGATGAACATGGACAAAACAAAGATCATGTTTAATGTCCATGTCACACCTATGGCGGTAGTTGTTGGGAGCACTAAGCTCGAAGTTGTTGACGAGTACGTTTACCTGGGACAAATAGTCCGGCTAGGTAAGTCCAACTTCGACCAAGAGGTCAATCGACGGATTCAACTCGGCTGGGCAGCGTTCGGGAAATTACAACGCATCTTCTCGTCAGGTATACCTCAAAACCTGAAAACTATGTTGTACAACCAGTGCGTGTTGCCAGTGACGACATATGGAACTGAGACGTATCCTTCACTGCTGGCCGTATGAGGACGCTCAAAGTCGCTCAGCGAGCTATGGAGAGGGCTATGCTCGGAGTTCCTCTGCGTGATGAACTTAGAAATGAGGATATCCGCAGTAGAACCAGAGTGACCGACATAGCCCAACGGATTAGTAATCTGAAGTGGCAATGGGCCGGCCATATGGCTCGAAGAACCGACAACCGTTGGGGAAAAAAGGTTCTCGAGTGGCAGCCTCGTACCGATAGACGAAGTGTAGGGCGACCCCCCACTAGATGGAGTGACGACCTGATAAGACATGCAGGAAGTCGATGGATGCAGGTGGCTCAGGACCGTGCTTTGTGGCATACCTTGGGGGAGGTCTATGTTCAGCAGTGGACTTGTAAAGGGCTGTAATGATGATGATGATGATGATACAAATATAATAAAGCCACATTAAAAATGTGGGTTAAACTATAGACGTCCGGTACTCGCGTACGCTGTTGGTAGGGGGAGGGGGGTCATGAGAAGTCCCCCCCTACCCTTTCCCCGTTGCGGAAATGTATAGTTAATGAGTAATATTTTGACGTGACAACGTCTTATAAATTGGTTTGCCGGGTGACACTTCAAGAAACTGCGTTACGCTCCGCTCACGTTATGCGCTCACAATGAGAGCGAGTGAGAGGCACGCGTCCCTTCCACTCGGGCATGGTTAGCCCGCCTAAGAGCGAGAGAGACAGACATAAAAAGTGTTATTTCATCCTTCTTCCTACTATACGAATGAATATTCACATTAAAATTATTTTACCACTCAAAGTCGTTGTCACGTAAAACTTTCGCCCGTATACCGACTTTACAGGCAACCAATTTTTTTTTTTTGTAAAATTATAACCTCACTTTTTATACAGGAATATTGACACAAAGTTACTTCTACAACGGCCGTACGGTGTTGGGTGGGGGGAGAGGGGAGGGAGGGGTCATGGGAAGCCCTACCTACCCTTCCCTCGTTGCGGAAATGTATAGTTTATGAGTAATAATTTTTTTTGTAAAATCATAACCTCACTTTTTTATACAGGAATATTGACGCAAAGTTACTTCTGCAACGACTTTGGCACTGAGGGAAGTGCAGCCCCTTCGCCCTTGCGTAGCAAATCGCAGGCACCTAAGTGAGCCGCAGCGGCTGAGGCTGGTCGCCGAAGGCGACCAAATAAGCCGAAGCGGCGGAGGCGAGCATTTGCCTCAGCCGCTGCGGCTCACTTAGGTGTCTGCGATTTGCTACAGCGGGCGGGGGCTGCTCTCCCTCCGTGCCCACGGCTTCACAAAAACACTCTACAGGTAGGGCAGACAAGACTACGTGGAGTCGGGATGTGCTAATTCGGTTTTAGAACCGATTCGACCAATCTTATCTATAAAGTTGCCCTAAACTTTGCTATTATAGTGGTAAATGAAATAATGTAATGTGAATTGTTATAATTTTGTTTTCTGAAAATCCTCTTGACTGCTCTCCACTGTGACTCAATTTATTTTATATAAGTCCCATCTCCAGCCACAAATGGATTGTTTGGCTCCGAGTGATTAACTTTTTTATGAGTGTAGCTGTGTTAAAAAAGCAAATGGACATATTTGCGTTTCGTTATTGCAATTTTTAGTGAAATTTATTTTTGTCGTAATTAATTCAAAAGACATTTCCGAAATCCAAAAACAGTGTAAATGGTTCGAGCTTAACCTTGACAATCCTCCTAAATTGAAAACAAACATAAAAAATCAAGTACTGGACCTCTTTGCGTTTCGTTATTACACAATTTTTTCTGAAATTTATTTTTTTCGTAATTAATTCAAAACTCATTTCCGACATCTAAAACTGAGTGTAATAGGTTCAAGTTTAACCCTAACAAGCCTCCTAGACTAAAAACATTATTAAAATCAAGTACCGGATGTATATAGCCAACCCAAAATGTGTTTTTAATAGTAATTTATTTATATTTGGCCAATCAATAAAATTTTAAAAAATGTTTCTTATCATTCAAACATGTTTTTATAATATGGTCCTGTGCGAGTGGAAAAGTTGACGAAAGACGACGACCTCTTTATTAAAAACGGACCTAGTTCGGCTACTGAAGGACCACTAGTAATAATAAGTCAGAGTAGTATAACACTCCATTATTTATAACATTACACCTTTTTCATTTCACCGTAGTCGGTTAAGTTATGTGAACAGCCTCATTTATAACATTCCAGTGTGTGACATAACAAACGCCATAACACACGTAACGAACTGGAACAAACACACTCGAAAATTCAAAACTCAACAATGAATACCGGTCATAAATCCTGCACGATTTACTTAATTAAACTTGACATACTCTGGTAATTGACCATAAATATCGAATCAAGAACCTAGTAAACGATATCTTTGTACTTCTCACGTAGAATTCACAAATACACTGCCCGAAATTTGTGCTCTAAATTATGGAATTGACGTCACGACTACAAATGAAAAAAATATGTCAAAACTGACATTTGACAGTAAGCCTACGGCGTTGCCTCACCGAAATTAGGTAAATAATGTTGTTTAATGTTGAAAACAAAAAATCTACCCCAAATCTTATGGGAGTAACACACTGGATAACTTTTGGAGACACAAATTAGAATAAGGGTTTTTTCCACTAGCATTGTATCATTGCAATAATTTATACATTATCACACGGCATCTTTATTGCTTTCAGAGTAAACTACAATTTTTAAACCATAATGCTATATTATTATATTTGTTGCATTTTTCGTCCTATAAACTGATAGGAGACAAATTTTTTTATGCGGCTTTATTTTGTTGATTCAAAAATATTTTTTATTTTTATGTTTAAGCCTCTTGAACATTCTGGTTATTTCTACATTATTCTAAACATGATTATCAATGTTTTATTAATTAATAATATTATCATACTTTTTGTTAGCGTATGGTATTCACAATCAAACATGGGCTCACTCAAAACTTTTAAAAAGTACATTTTTTACGACCTTACCCAATAATCATGCTATGAGCTTCGATGCGGGATTGCCAGGAAACAATACGGAGTTAACAAATGACAAAAATAAATTCCTCTATATTATGTATACTAAGTTACTACTAGTAACTATTATTGTCAGACCTACAAAATCTAGTAAAACAATAGCGCGGCGTCTTAGCCCATTCAGTGCCACACCCGCCCATGGGCGGACGGATTTCAAACCTAAATAAGTATGCCAAATAACATGAAAAAATTATAAGATTTTGTCTAATAACACGTTTTCGATTGATTCGTTACCAAAACGGCTTGCGGATATCTTAGATTTTAGAAAAGGACAATTCTGACCTGTCTTGCCAACCCCGCCCATGGACGGGCAGTACGCGTATTCAGAGTTAACAAACCTTTTGTTAAAATTTTAATGAAAAACTATAGTTTTAGTAGAAATAATAACAATTAAAGTATATTTATATGTAGTGATAATAAAATATAAACTTTATTGTTCTTTGCTTATTATTAAAACAATAAAAACATAGCAATATACAAGGTGTTACAAAAAAGCGGTCCTTTTAGGGAGTGATTTTATTGCTCATTCTTCATTGTGGAGAAGTAATTTTTATGAAATTTCAATATTGGTCCCATAGAAGAAGTTTTTGTTTTCGAGCAATAGAATCACTTCCTAAGAGGATTACTGACTTTTCTGTAACACCTTGTAGATAAGACAACATACTGTCGGTAACTACGAAGCAAGATAATAGGAGATGATCTACACAATGGGATTCTTCACTTTGAAAACAGACTAAGTGCCGACACCTATGTTTTGGTCACCGACCATATACAATTTTTCGGTATGATTTAATTTTGGCTAATGACCTATTTCACATTGTGGTTTAATACAGATAAGATCATAAACTGTCGGTAAATAGGAAGCAAAATAAAAATGCAGATCTGAACAAAGGAGCCGGTCGGTAATAGTCACTTTGAAAACAAAAGAAGGGCCGACCTTTTGTAATGGTGCATTATCTCTCTATAACACAGCGCGTGCTATGTAAGTAGTCGCCATGGTGCTATGGCGCTTTGACGCTATTAAGTATTAATATCTAGCGGCAACTAGTTCTGGCAGTAGCGCTGTTGGGAGATGACGTGTAGTGCAAATTTGATCTAGTAGCACGCTATTCATCGCGCGCGACCCAATTTAGTGTTAGACGTTGTTTAGTTAGTGTATACTGTAATTTATAAATGATCGAAGGACACAGTTGTCTGCTATAACAGAAGCCTAACTAATGTTTTTTAAATGTAAATAAAATATAAACACAAAAGTATATATACCTAATATTAAGTACTAGATTTTTATAAATACAATCGTTAAACTTTTAAATACACCGTTATTTGATTTATAATTTATATTAAGGTTAAAATAACGTTTACATCAATTATAATTAAAAATAATTAATTTTATTTCTTTTTAAAAGTACATGCCTTAAAAATATTTTTAGGATTATAGAAATTCGTAAGACTGAAAAGTATGAAAAAGCGTTCATTGGTTTTTATTTACTACCGCTTTATATTAAATATACGCTTTATATTTATAGTTTAAAGTCTGTTTAGCAGGGATGGGAGATATGATAAGGATATAGAACGACGAGTGAATGCGGGAAATAGAGTAAATGGGGCCCTGCACCTCTTGTGAAGAGTCAAAATGTGTCAAAAAAGGCACGTATGGCAATTCACAATGCTGTGTTGGTCCCTACTTTAACGTATGGTAGTGAAAGTTGGATGTGGCAGAAGAAGCACGAGAGTAGAATCAACGCAGTAGATATGCGGTCGTTAAGGAGTATGTTAGGGCTGAATCTGAACGACAGGGTAAGAAATTGTGTAATAAGAGAAGAGTACGGTTTGCAAGATGATGTTGTGACCATGATTAAGAAAGGAATGCTTCGGTGGTTTGGTCATGTGGAAAGAATGAATGAAGAAAGAGTGACAAAGAAAATTTATGTAGCAGAAGTGAATGGCAGAGTCTGAAAGGGACGTCCTAGGCGAAATTTATCGACCAAATTGGCGATTTATTGAAAACGGGCCAAATTAGGAGTACCCTTAACCGACGAGCATGTATGCGTAGGTGTATGGATGTGAAGGAGGCGTGAGAGGTGTGTCAGGATCGTGCCAAATGGAGGTCTGTAGTCTCTGCCTACCCCTCTGGGTGACAGGCGTGAGTGTTTATGTTATGTTATGCAAAGTCTGTAGCGTGCTATTGATTTAGTCGTTTTGAACAAATTTAACCTTTTGTTATGGACACCAATAATTTTACTTTGCATGATTCTTACTTGCATACTTTATGATTTAACTTAAGTAAGTAGCATATTATAGAAAAAAATTGTCTACGATAAAAAGCTTTCACTCGCATCTTGACGTTCGTGGTTTTAACAACTTGACTTTTGCTGAGTGTTTTGGAAGTTCGTTTGCTGTTTGACTTAGTGTATCGAGTTGAGACTATCTCCTCTGCCTAATTTCTACCAAAGCTAGTGAAAAAGAGGTAAGGCATGGGATAAAATTAAACATACAAAAAGGTTGACTAGGCATGACTTGAAAAAAAAGCCCTAAAATGTATGCTTTTATATTTCATTTTAGATTTTCTTATACTAATATGAGCTTAAATCTGTCTTATACGCAGATTAGGATACATTTGCTTCGTCTTAATTGAATTAGCTGAAAGTTTTGCCTTACCTTCACATTCCATGAATAATTCGTGGAATTCGTTAACGACAACAATAACAAATGAAACTGGCACAATTTTTTCTCAAATAACACAAAAATGTATGCAAATACGCTCTACATAACGTACAGGACATGTAAATTAGACATTAAAAATATCTTATGTCGAAATCTAAGGCCTCATGCTGAAACCGCCGATGGGCGGGCCAAGATACTTTATCGAGATGCCGAGCCCGCCAATGAGCGGGCCGAATACTGGTATAAGATGGCATGGGGGTAATGTCATTTCTTAGGAAGGCAGTGAATGGGTTAAAAGGACCATAAAACACGTGCAGTATGGCAATGTTTACTGCTTTAGTTTATAAACCAAATTTTCTCACACCGTCATTCAATAAACTCGGTGACGACGGTCGAGCCTCACCTTCAAGAGAAAGTCATTATTAATTATTAAGTAAAATTGTGCGAATTGTGAAATTACGATGCACTAGAAATACTATGTAACTGAAAACCCCTCTCGATGTTTTCACTTCACTTCAAGTACTAATTAAAAACTACTTATTATACTAAGTATATATAAAAAGTAGACTAAATACTATTATTAAAAGTATTTTTTACTTATTAAAACATATTAGAAAAAAAAGGTTTACAATCCCTGGTCACATTTCAACAATACTGAAAATTATTAAGCAAGAAATCATTTTCATGTGCGGAAAACGCCGATCGGCGTTAAAGCGTTTAGGAAATGCGTCCGACGCCTATCGGCGTCAGTCCCTTATACCACCCGCACGTACGTACGTAATAAGGACGTTTCATTTCCCTCTGTCGTATCATGCAACACCTGCAGGATGGTGTGGGGTAGTGGTTGTCCTACGCCGTCACTACACGGTGAATTTTTACTATATACTACGATAATTGCGTCAGAAAATTGCCTGGTGAACAGCCGCGCAGTTCTGGCCCACGGCTTTTGTATCCTGTGTGCTCAAATCGTGATTATTTTAAGGTTTTATTCGAATACTTTTTTGTTTTTCTACAATCTACTATATGAATTTTGCAGTGAATATATTAATTTAATCATACTAGACATTCCTAATATTTACAATAGCTTTATTTCACTAATAACGTTTTACAAATAGCTGTCCAGTGCCTGCCTCCTAAAGTAAGTGAACCTGTACAACTGGAGTTGTTTCCCCTCAAAATAAACGAGCTAACTAATTACTAATAACTATATCGACTATTAAAATTGCCGCGCACTGTTTTATTATTTGTTAGCACAATCTGTATACTGTAATACTGCAGATAATTAAGAACCAGGGGACAATTTGAGGATATCCATTATATTAAAGATGTTAAAAGCTGAGATTCGCGTTATAAAATAAAATTATATCTTACCTCGTTTGAAGAATACCTCCCGCTCTCCCTCAGTTACGTACACTATTCCTGTCTCCACTACTCCCAACACCACAATAATAGGAAAGACACCACCGTCGATAATGCGACAGTTGTTTCGCCTCTAAATGAGGCATCTCCAGGTGAAGTAGACTGCGGTGGCTGGACGCTAAGGCTTAGTGGTGACGGGGATAGTGTACGCAATGGTGGCTGATAATCTTACACTCACCAGATGTCTCAGGTGAACCTATTTGGTACACAGATGGTCGCACTGTCAGCGTTATTGAAAATTTGTGATGAAATTAGAGTTTGTCGGTTTGTAGTGTATGGATGCATGGATGCAAAGCAATGCCTGCGTGCTGTATTATTTAATTTTGACACATTTTAACTCTTGTATTCTTATATCGGGTCTTTACCTATGAAATTACCGTTTTTTATGAAATAACATAAATTTTTTCTATATTTTTTATTTCTATTAATCGAAGTAATAACCCATGCAATCGATGCATCTTTGACTGACCCTCAGTTTATCGACGTACTTCTTGATGATATCGGCTGAACGGGAGGCATGCAAATAATTCAATATGGAAAGCCTATTGCCGTAAATTTCACAAACAATAGCAATCAGCTGCCAGTTTTTATGTATGCTACCAAAACATAAATTGAAGTATAAACACAATATTCAGGAAAATCTACCTTTAATTGTCAATAAAACAAACAAGATAAAACCAAAATATCGGACGGAGACAGTGTATGGATACTATATTTTGTATAACAATCATGACTATGAGCCTGAACTGACACACAAACCCATTTAAAGTAAATGAGTTGGTTGGTCCCAATGTGGATAAAATAGGAAAGAAAATAAAAACATTCGGAATGTGTGTGAACAAATCCAAACCTTTTGTTAATTCTTATCTCAAAGTCAAATAGTTTCAAACAATTAAAATAACACTAAATTTTTTCCTTGAAATTGTTTTGCAATATACAGATTATAGTCATAAAGACAATATAACAACAATAAACAATCTATTTTATTATATAATACTTAGAGAATAATTTCTTGTAACAGTACAAGTAATGTAAATGGTCGAAATGCAGGCAATGGTTATGATATGATATTTATATAATACAATAAAACCTCTGTTTATGGTTTAAGTTAAAAAAAACATTTTTTTTAATAATTGTGATTCCTTTTTTTCATTTGTGAAAGTATCAAAATGTTTGCAATTTATAAGAAATTAAACAATTGAACTTTTTCAAATGCATTGAATTTTTATAATACAATTAAAATAAAATTTATTATTTTTGTTAAAATCGCCACGCACTATTTTATTTTTACATTACTTAGTAAACTTAAGACCAGAATTTCGGACGGAAATTAATATAACTAGCCTAGGAGATATTATATTATTAATAAACATAAATAAATCAATTTTACTTAAATAATAAGAAAGGCGAAGGTTAAGGCACATTTCATGTATGGAGGCGTAGGCACATATTTTCCATATAAAGCTGGACATTATTTATTTAGTACATTGATAGAAATTTAGCAACTTATTGGGAAATCCTGTCTAATACATGATGTGTGATGCGTTTTTGAAGAGAAACTGGTGGGTTTCAATTATAATAATAAATATTTACAACTCTTATAACATATTCTTAGATATAACCTACTATTCTATATATTGCAGCTGAATTTAATTTAAATAATCATATTATTGTTGTAATATTGAAATAGGATGAAAATTTACAACTGTCTTTATAATGAATTTGCAATAAAAATATCTCCATGATAACACTTTGTGCCAAATATGTACAAACAAACTATGAAAATAAGAACTTTGTTCAATCAAAATATACATAAAAATGATTGTAAAAATTGCACTTAATAAATACAATGTAAATGTACAATTAATATTTCATTCAGGTTATAAAATTGTGCTCTTAATAAAATATTACTAACACAGTAAACAACTTTTAATATAATAATAAAGAGTAAATTATAAGTCTATGAGACCAATTCCGAACAATGTTCATATTATAATGACCAAGTAATAAATTTTCAAGCGGCTTTTTAACCTTCGATAACAAAATATTTTTACTACACAAACAGTATGTTTCAAAAACCCTGTTAAATGTGACATTCGTACAACCAATAAGCAACCTCCACAATAGTACAAAGCTACTTTCACTACTATAATCAGAAATGTCATCTTATTTAGCTATGTCTGAGATTTCAATATTTATTTTAAGTTTGAAATGACTTGTGATATTCTGAAATTTATTTAGTATGTGTTATTATTACTTTTAACTTATTACTGCTTTATAGGTACTTTTTAAGGATTTAAACCACTGTGATATTTTTACACGAAACAGTGTCTGAGAATTCCTATAACATGTTACACAATTCCTATAATATATAATAAATATGATTAACATATCTCAATATGTGTATATCTGGCTGTTCAAGTTATCTTTAAGTTAATGTTTTATATAAAGTCTGTGCCAATCCGATAAATCCAATAATTCTTACATGCAATCAATATTTAGGTTTTCCTTTTAAGAAGTATTTCATAGTTGAAAATTTTCAAAATTAAATAGCAATGTAAAATATGTTTTCTATAAATAAGTTTTATTTGTGACTAATTAAGTTTAAAAATTGTAAAAATAAATTGCATTTTTTTATGTTATGAATACTACATGTTTTTCTCCTTTATCACCAACCCGTAAACATCTTCTGCTTGGACTTTAATATGGAGGATTTGTTATTTAATACATTTAATAAAACTAATTTTAACTGTCTCAGTTTATGCTTCTAACAATTCAAGACATAAGGGTATGTATGGTATGTATGGTCTAAAATATTAAAATTTAAGGGGATATAGTAAGTCAGCTCAAATTCTAATTTCGCCCCCACTTCCCCGCGCGTCGTATACTATATAACGACATGTTTGTAATCACTAATACTGTAAGTAGATAGGTCGTTAGATACTTTTCATTAGGTTTATCATATTTATTCCTGTTTCTTAACGCCAAGCCAGTCGCTTCTTCTTTTTATTACGGTTATTTCCCATTTTAATTTTACGTCGTCCTGTTGCGTAATGTGTATTCTGATCGTAAGCGACACAATATCTCCCTTCAAAAGCCTAAGCGATACTAACGGGGCGACAGGAATCAAGCTTCAAGACGCCGATAGTGTAGGTAATTTCTTTTACAGTGAAAATAATGGTATTTAAAAAAAGTAAATAACATAAGCACTGCTTTATAGTTAGTTCAGGTAGTATGCAAAGTTTCATGATCTTATTTAAAGTGTTTTATGAATAACAGCGGTTTATTGTTCAGTTTGGTGGTAACTTTGGATTTTTTTTTCTATTGAGAAAACTTTACGGAATCGTGTTTTCGTCTAACATAGTCCTTAACATTAATCCTCAACTTTACCATATATTTATTTCAAAATTAATGCTGCAATACTTCCGGCAGGAGTATCTTGCTAAGCCATTTGAGGTTATATTTCCCCTTAAGGCAATAAAATTCATAAAAATCATTCAGTTGAAATAAATATTAGATTGGCACAGACTAACGCCGACAGAATTTTCGAATGCTCGTACTTGTGCCTACGTGACGTAAATTAACACCTAATTACTATTAACACCTACAGTTATGTGAATAGAACGCATAATATCTTCATTATTTTGCTATGTGACATAGACAAGTAAATATAATAATACGTAAACAAATTTACATGTTTAAACATTAAGTTACAATCACTGACGTAAAAAATGGACGTAATGTTATATTGAAAATGTGTAAAGCACACTACGTTTTAAAATTTGTCAGTCTTAACGTGAAATACACGCACACACTAATGACAATCGACGCCAGTATGAAGCATGATAAAATTGGTACTTCAGAATAAATATTATGCATCGGCAAACATCAGAAACAGTCATATAGTACATTACAAAAACGTATGTAATTTGGTAATAAAACACTCGCAATTTCAACTTTATTACAAACGAATGAATGTCAGAATCGTTTCCAAAGACAGCATTTAGTTGCAAGCTGTGCGAGCAGTACAGCAAATGAGTCAAATTAAACGAAGAGAGGACTTGCGCCACCGTTTTGTTGAATCATACAGAACTGTATAATTAGTTTAACGAAGTCAGTTTCAAATTTATTTATTGATATCGGGTTAAGTCAAAAGTTAGTATCTCAATAATTTAGTAAGACAGTTCCATATTATATATAGTCTTGATGCGGTCGGTCGTATTTAGAAATACGAAGTTAGCCGATGCATAATATTTATTCTGAAGTACTTATAATGTTGTACATAACGTGTTACACGTCCGAGAATCTGATGGCGCGTATCGCCAGCGCATGAATCACGAGCGTGATGATTTTTAGGACGTGAGACCATCGTCAGGTTCTGTAAGTCACAGCGGCTGAGATGGGCGGGCGAATGCCGGATTCTAGGTCCGTGAAAATCATGACCAGATGGACTCCCCAGCACAAGAGACCAAAAGGCAGGGCAAAAAAACGTTGAGTAGAAAATGTGGAAGTGGATCCGAGAAGAATGGGTAATGACACTAACTGGCGCAGGGAGTCGAAGAATCGCGACAAGTGGAGGAATATTGTGGAGGAGGCCAGGGCCCACAAAGGGCTGTAGCGCCACAGGACAGATAGATACATAACACGTTAAGTATAGTTAGTTACATAACACGTTAAGTTATAATAAAGTATATTTTGTATTTTTTAAAGGAAGCGTATTGACTTTCCAAGTATTAAGGTTTAATTTTTAGTTTCATAAGTATTATCTAACTACCTAATGTGTCTCATTTGGCAACCAAAAAGAACCGTAGGTAACCAATCTGGAGCATCAGTCTATGTAGGCAAGAAAGAATTAATCAACTATAAATAGTAAGTTGGTGTTGTTGGTTTGCATATTCGTCTATCTTTGTAATATCTTGTATTTTCTTCTAACTGTGCTCTGTTTTGTAAATTATTTAAAACGTAAACGTTACTGAGAAATATTAATTTAAAGAATTTCTAGATTAATTTCTAGCTCGCGCCTCATTTTTTTTATTAACTGGTTTTACGGCTCTGGTTTCTAGACCTTCTGAACCTATCCTTTCTTTTGGAATCTTCATTTTATATTCTTTTTCTTTACACTATATGGTGATGCGTCACATTGCGAAGTTTTTGAGAGATTTTGACGACAGCTCAACCTAGCGGACAGTTGATTACGACAGCCACTCGAGTTCATAAGGCGCCCAAGCGATCAAATTAACTTGAGGTTTATATCGACATCAAAGCACTTGTTTTGTCGTGTTCTCTAATAGTTCACACGCGCGGACTCTTAATTCACAAAATCGCATCACTTTTACGAATCAAAATCCACTTCAAACCATTATTCAAGCGACAAAACAGGAGCGACAATCCGTCTACGGCCAAGTTCCCGACAAAAACCTCTCGCGCTGCATATTGGCACCGACTGTCGGGCCTTGACGTATATGAGTGCGTGTATTTCGTGTAAGACAATAAACATATAGGACCTAGAGTGATGAAAACATTTTCAGTGTAACATCTTGTCCGTATTTTTTACGTTCGTGATTACAAATATAATATGGGTACATCGATTCAGATTATAAATTAATTTTCTAACCATACATTACATTTTTTTAAATGTATATCTAATGTGATTAAAACTACTTTTACGGATTTTATCGCGTTTATTTACTTCTTATTTTTAATTCCCAACGTTTCGGGTGCTTTCCGGCACCCATGGTCACGGGGGACTGAGATGACTGACGTCCCGATGTCATTGTTAAACCCGGAGTACCTTCAGCTTTTTTAATTATTGTTTATGGTCCGATCTATGCAACCATAAACAACCATAAACGACCATAAACAATAATTAAAAAAGCTGAAGGTACTCCGGGTTTAACAATGACATCGGGACGTCAGTCATCTCAGTCCCCCGTGACCATGGGTGCTGGAAAGCGTCCGAAACGTCGGGAATTAAAAATAAGAAGTAAAAATAAACGCGATAAAATCCGTAAAAGTAGTTTTAATCATGTGTAGTGTTCGCGTAAATATAAGAAATCATTATGTATATCTAATGGTTTACATTATCAAACTTCAGTACTATGTGTTTGTATGCGAACTTTTTTCTGACTGCCATTTCTATTTAGAGGCGGCGAATGACCGGAGTACCCGGGGTTTTGAATTCCAAGTCCACCAGGTTCTCCTTCCCTAGGTCTAGGTTTCTTTAAAGAGGACCTAAGCGGTGATCTAGTGATGGTACTAGCGTCTGATAGGCCCGTTAAGGTTGTCGCTGTTGTGTTCATAGACGCGACGCTTCCGTGGCCGTTTGTGCTGTACGGTTTGCCTGAGGCATCTGTCATCGAAATACCTGTAAATATATAGTTTTCATTAAGATATTTACTCATAAAATTGCAAGTGGAGGTTCAGAGGTTGCACTTCCTATTAAGCCCAAGATTTATTATATATTGTAAAGATATGCTGCATCTAATGACTACATTATAAATAATAATTTTTATTTTAATGCCTTTGTAATAAGATCGAAATCGTCGGTCATCATCACAATACTTCGTGATCTATAAAAAGGATTGGGAATATCAATTCTCAACGTTGAATCATTGATTTCATTAATTTTCTATCAGCATTAACGATTGTAAAAAATCAACATGTAGTATCGCTATATACAATTATGCAGTATCGCTAGCAAAGCCGAAACAACAGGGAACGTCATGACGTTATCGGCGCGCCTGTGCGCGTTTAATACACTTGTGGCTCTTATAATATCTCCAGCGTAGTCTATCCAACTATCCATTACAGTCTATAAAAGTCGGTTGTTGATTTGACCTTTCTACGCTCAGGAGAATTGCCAATAGTATTTATTAGAGATGAAACGGATCTGATATCTGGTAACTATCCGTTATTCTGCATATCCGGCCTAAAATTACTATACGGATAACAAACAGCCATATCCATATCCAGCCTGATACCGGATTTAAAAAACCAAACATCAAATTTAGTTAAGTAATTCATTTATGTCACTTAACAAATATAATCAGTAATCACAAAATTTTCATTTTAAAACTTACTAAATTAGTACTCTTACTGCGCTAAGGCACAGAATAAATAAGAGTACTATGTAGCGAAGGGCAAATTAAGGTGAATAATTACTAATTTCTCTGCATTGAAAGGTAACAAGCGGTTTCGCCTGTCTTCATAAACAAGACCAGCTTCAGAAAAGTCTTTCACTGTACACACTGCTGTAGGGTGTTGAAAGATAGATTTTGGCAAACTTTGATACATTTGGGTATTGTGTGTACCCGTCCACCATATATAAAGGTCATGATCGCAAACAGTTTGCACTGACTTTACCTTTCGCTTCTTGCGATGCACCAAACGGCAATGTTCGGCAGAATATCCGACTATCCGGCGATAAGACTGGCCGAATATTTGGTATCCGGTACCAAACAGCTATCCGTTTCATCTCTAGTATTTATTATTATTTTGAGGTGTTTTAAGGAAGATTCTGCTCCCCATCTCTTGTTTTAGTTCTTCTTCTTCTCCCTGTCGTCTCTTATGACATCAACAGGATGATATGGGGTAGTGCATAAACTTACATCACCACTAAATGCTTTACCTTTTCGGAAGTTTTCAAGGAAGTTATTATCACTAGAATATTACCTCTTCCTTCTTTGAAGCCGGGGTTGTTGATGGTAGTGCCTTCGGTCTCGGCATGTGGGTTCGTCGGATCGCCTCCGACTCGTCGCGAGAACAACGTATCGTATAACGACATTATGAATAGCATAGAGTTAATAACTATGCAAACGATCTGAAATAAAGAAAATGGGTGATGTCGGTAAATTTTCATCTGTATGTGATAAAGCACGCTGCAGCTATATTATGGCTGTAGTACAAATGGGACGACTCGACTGGGGTAGCACTATGCTCCCACCGAATACTAGCTAAATGCTGCTACGTGGTGGTGAGTGTAGAGAACCAGAGACCGGAGATTTTCATACTTGAATTATTTCAGATTATCAGTAGTCAGTAGTCTTATGATTAACCAGACTGCAATCTCGGAAAGTTGTGGGTTCGAATCCGCCATTGACTACTCGACTACCACAGCGAATGAATCCTAATTTAAGCATTTTAAGCTCACTTGGAGTAGTTAACTGAAGTATTAGTATGTTAATAGAGACTGCTTCGTTGGTCTAGTGGTTGTAGTAGTGCGACTGCTGATCATGAGGTCCTGGGTTCGAATCTCGGGTCGGGCCAAAAAATCAATTATTGAGTTTTTCCGTCAAGAAATTGTCAGTAGCTGCCCGGAGTCAGGAAGTTAGCGGTATCTTACCCCCGTGCCTCGGAAAGCACGTAAAGCCGTTGGTCCTGCGCCTGATCTCTCTCTGGTCGTTTTGGTTTACCGTCCCATCGGATTATGACAGTGAGTGCACCTGTGCTTGCGCATACACTTGGGCAATATAATCCTGTGCTGCGCCGATGGCTAGCCTCCGTTGTATGTCAAGTCCAGTGAAAAAATTGCCTGCACAACCGAGCCGAAGCCCCCAGTGGAAACTGGGCTCAGAGGCAGCTCACTGAGCGACGAAGAGGACTGCATTTTGCCGTCCAATTCCGACTCGGTGGCTGACGATGAAACCCGAGATCAGCTGGCAGGCTTATTTTTAGGCGGGGACAGGGATGACGCGATCGATGATGGCGTGCCCTTCGTCCAAAACTAGCCTAGTGCAGGCCAACCTCCACCACAGTGAGACAGCGTCGGCTCAATTACGCAAATGGTTGGAGGCACAAAGGACGGCCATAGCCGTAATCCAAGAGCCATGGGTTGGGGCCGGTAAAATTAAAGGCCTAAACAACCTAAGAGGTGAGTTATTCTACAACTCTGAGCACGACAAGCCTAGAGCGTGTATTTATACTACTAAAGATATCTGTGCAAAACCACTAACAGATTTCTGTTCCAGAGACATGTATGCCGTAGCATTATAAAACACACAGGAGGAAAGGTTAGTCGTCGCCTCGGTCTACATGCCTGAGGAAGACACCCCTCCCCTTCACGACCTCGTCAGGCTGGTGAATTTCTGTGAGAGGGCCGGACTAGAGGTTGTGATCGGGACGGACTCCAACGCGCATCATCCCCTTTGGGGAATGGAAACCCCTAATGAACGAGGTAAGGTTTTAGTTGAATATTTATTTAGCACTAACCTAACCATATTAAACACTGGTTCTGAACCAACCTTCATAAATAAACGCTGTCGCACAATAATCGACCTCACACTTGCAACAGAAGGAGCAGCTAAGCTAATAACGGGATGGCATGTGTCGAAAGAGGCCTCATGCTCAGACCACAGATGGATCTGCTGCGTACTACAGGTCGATATCCCCGCTATACCACCATGGAGAAATCCCAGCAAGACGGATAAAACAAAATACCTCAATAGGCTGACGTCTTCGCTCGCGGGTGTTGGGGGAACTAATACCATAGCAGATCAATCGCTCCTAGAAGAACAGGTAGCAGCTGTCACTAAAGCCATGATCGATAGCTACCATGAATCATGTCCAGTAATCACTCCACCAAAACATGCTGAGCAAAAGCAACAGTGGTGGGGTAAAGAACTAGACAGGAAATGTAAGAAGGTAAGAAAAGCCCTAAATAGGGCAATGAATACCTCAAAGGATGAAGACTGGATTCTATATAAGAAAGCTAAGTCTGAATACAAAAAATGTATCAGGTATCGACGCTCAACAGGATGGCGCAAATTCTGTGGTAGCATAGAAACCTGTGAACAAGCAAATCGGATAAGGAAAATCCTAGCTAAACAGAACACGCCGGGATCTATCTCTTTAAAGAAACCCGACGGAAGCTACTCAACATCGCCGGATGAAACCCAACGTATCCTAATTGATACTCACTTCCCAGGTTGCTGTGTAGTTGAAAGGGTGAACCAGCATGAAGATGCACTGACACCAACAAAAGAAGACTGGGAATTAGCACAAAGAGTGGTGACGATGGACAAAATCCATTGGGCCATTCATAGTTTCCAACCCTATAAGGCAGCAGGACCTGACGGCTTATTTCCGGCACTTCTTCAGTGTGGGGGGGGGGGTAAAGTCCTAATAGTCAGACTTGTTGCCATAATGAGAGCATGTCTGACTCTTAAATATGTTCCTAGGGGATGGAGGGAAGTGAAAGTCACGTTCATACCCAAACCAGGTAAGAACGACTATACAGACCCTAAATCCTATAGGCCTATTAGCCTCACATCCTTTCTCCTAAAGACGATGGAGAGGATGTGTGAACGGGAGTTGAGAGGGTCGGCGCTAATTAACTTACCGCTACACGAAAAACAACACGCCTATAGCTTAGGTAAATAAACAGAATCGGCACTTCACCAGGTAATAACAAAGATTGAAGAGGCCATCCAAAACAAAGCAATATGTCTAGGCTCCTTCATAGACATAGAAGGTGCTTTTGACAGAACAAATTTCTCCAGCATAAAAGGTGCCCTAAGTAGACATAATGTTGAACCGGCGCTGATTGACTGGATAGTAAACATGCTCAGTACACGAACAATAAAGATTGCTGGTGAATCTCAGACAATTGAGATCATGAAAGGATGCCCGCATGGTGGGGTTCTTTCACCTCTCCTGTGGAATATGGTAATTAATGAGCTCATCAGCAAATTAAACGCTAATCATTTCTAGACAGTCGGTTATGCAGATGATCTGACAATACTGGTCTCTGGTAAGACAGCAAGCATTGTGTGCGACCTGACCCAAGCGGCTCTCCGTATTGTGGAGAGATGGTGCAGGGAATATGACCTAACCGTTAATCCAAATAAAACGGTTATAGTAATGTTCACACAAAAACGAATGCTGAATAACTATCATCTTCCAAGTCTTTTCAGCACAAAACTCCAACTTTCTTCCGAGGTAAAATACCTAGGTCTTACCTTGGACAGTAAACTTAACTGGAACAAACCACATAGAAAACAAAATCAGCAAAGCTAGTTTAACTTTCTGGCAGTGCAGAAACATGATTGGCAAACGATGGGGTTTAACGCCAAAATTATACTGTGGTTGTACAAAACTGTAATTCGGCCCATGATCACATACGGCTCTTTGGTATGGTGGACCAAAACCAATGAAGCCACCACTATACAAAAGCTACAGCGTTACCAGAGATTAGCTTGTATGGCTGCCCCGGGCTGCATAAGGAGAACACCAACAGCAGCTTTGGAGGCTATGCTGGAGCTAACACCGCTTCATCTATATATACAACAAGAAGCAACTTTAGCTGCCATTAGACTCAAGACCCTAAATCTTTTAAGTAAGAGTAGAGTCCCCCATACAGATATAATCGATAGAATTTACTCAAAAATACTTATCTTACAAGCCAAGTATGATAGGATACTAAAACAATTTATATTTGATAAGAAGTACAGGATACAATTGAAGGAAACTGACCATCTGGAAGGATTGGGTCCCAGAGAGCTCAAAGTTTTCACGGATGGCTCTAAGACAAATGAAGGTGTGGGGTCTGGGGCTTTCTCTGAAGACCTTAATATCCACATATGCACACTGCTGGGTACCCACAACACAGTCTTCCAGGCTGAATGCATGGATATCATCCAAGCGGCCATAGCAATAGATGCTAGGAAGGTGAAAGACTTCTCCATCAGAATACTGACCGACAGTATGGCGGTACTACAAGCTCTGAGTTGCAATGTGACGAACTCGGGACTGATATACGGGTGCCATCAACGATTGAATGAGGTATGTAAGCACAACAATGTGACTCTGCAATGGATCAAGGGACACAGTGGATCTAGAGGCAACGATGCAGCAGATGAACTGGCCAGAAGGGGATCGGCCCTAGCAACTATAGGGCCGGAACCAATAATACCAATCCCCTTTGGCTACGTTCGTTCACTGGTACGTAGATACTTCAATAATTTACACGCTCAGCTTTGGAAAAATTTAGTAGACTGTAGACAAGCTAGGGAGGCCCTACCTCAAGTAAACAGTCGTCTAACCAAGGTTCTAATGAGACTGAACAAGCCACAGATCAGGATAGTAACAAGTGCTATCACAGGACATGGCTCTTTTAACAAACATTTGTTCACCATAGGTGTTACTGACAGCCAACTGTGCAGGGCATGCATGGGAGAGGAAGAAACGGCGGCTCACGTGTTGCTGGCATGTCCGGAAGTCGCTTCATACAGGGCTAAACATCTCGGCACGCCGGGATCGCTCCCCGAAGTTGCTTGCAACATCAAGGGACTGCTGAGCTTCTTCGGGGAGATATCATGGCTCGAATAAGCATATTATTCCTGCCCACACGCAAAATACGCGCTTAGACGTGGAGTTGCGGAAAACAGCCCGTCGTAAACTAAACTAAACTAACTAGCCTCCGTTGAGGCAGGCCGCCGTGACTGAAATTCGGTCTGGAGGATGTATGTTAATAGAATTATTAGTATTATTTTTTGATACCTGAACGTAAAACGCTTCTCCTCTTGTAAGATAAAATCCCCTGTCATCGACCTGTACCGCGAACAGACCAGCTGCGGCTATGGAGAGCAGTGCTGAAATGAATAAGAAAACTATAAATTATTTTGTACAAATATTGTATGTTGTAATTCACAGTGTAACACATAATTCTTTTTAGGAACACACTGGTGGCTTTTGATGGAGGCGGCATGACATTAAATAAAATTATTTTTTACGGATTGTGTGATAATCAGGGTTAACTAGAGAATGTAATAAGGGCATTAAGTTCGCCTTTTGTCTGCTAGTTGTAGATGTTTGCAATATGGGATAAATAAAAATATTACATACACTCATAATATAATATTTGCGTTTCGACATTAGGAATTTAAGATAAGTTAAAATTGAACACGATAAAAGTATTAGTTTTAAATATAAGAAGTCAATTATATTTACACACGAATATTAAATCCTTTACTTTATTTCTGAGAGGGTTTTAGGGCAAGGAAGTGTACGCCGCGCTGACCCAATGCGTGTTGGCGAACTTCACATGTCTGCGAAATATTTTATGTTTATTTCTCAGACATGCAGATTTCCTTACGATGTTTTACTTCACCACCGAGCACGTGGTAAATGAGCACTTAAAATTGCAATTAACAATTTTAACAATTTCTTTGGTGCCGGCGGGATCGAACGCGGGTTGCTCGCGTACTTTGAAATTTACAGAGAGCACTAACCATCTGAGCTAACACGGCTCTTAGAAATGAGAAGAGGCTGTGCCCAGCAGTGGAACGTATATAGGCTGTAACTTTACTTTTTACTTTTACTTACTTTATTTATTATATTGTGGCGGCGCTGTCGTCGCGCCACAAGCGAAATACACCGAAGCCTAAATCACGCTGTCAACATTCCGAATCAGAAACAGTATATAGAACATCTCCGAACTATCACACGGAGTGTTGGCCGCTCCCCGGGCAGAACACATTGCGGGAGATCTCCCCTTTTCCTTCCACGGCCACAGTGGTGACCCCGACGTGATCTGAACACGCAACCAACAACCTTCGGAAACTTCAAGCTTCATCATCGTCACAGAGTACCCCACCCATTCGCTCCCGAGTAGATAACGTCTGCAGTCTTCATATCCTGCAAGCCATCTAGCTTCACAAGGTTCATCGCAGCATTGGAATATAATGCTTCCTGTTCCTTCAAGCTACTCTCTGCGCCATACAGTGTTCGGCACGGCTCTGAGCCTCACTGCTCGCCTCTGCTTCACGGCACTCTCGCAGATTTCTTGCCTTCTTCTCGACTCACCGCAGACTACAAGGCAATCTCCTGGCACTTGCACATTCGTCGACAACGAGACTGCATTATCGACCTCCGGTCTGAGCAGGGGGTGATGTGGCGGCGCTGTCGTCGCGCCACAAGCGAAATACACCGAAGCCTAAATCACGCTATCAACATTCCGAATCAGAAACAGTATATAGAACAACTCCGCACTATCACACGGAGTGTTGGCCGCTCCCCGGGCAGAACACATTGCGGGAGATCTCCCCTTTTCCTTCCACGGCCACAGTGGTGACCCCGACGTGATCTGAACACGCAACCAACAACCTTCGGAAACTTCAAGCTTCATCATCGTCACAGAGTACCCCACCCATTCGCTCCCGAGTAGATAACGTCTGCAGTCTTCATATCCTGCAAGCCATCTAGCTTCACAAGGTTCATCGCAGCATTGGAATATAATGCTTCCTGTTCCTTCAAGCTACTCTCTGCGCCATACAGTGTTCGGCACGGCTCTGAGCCTCACTGCTCGCCTCTGCTTCACGGCACTCTCGCAGATTTCTTGCCTTCTTCTCGACTCACCGCAGACTACAAGGCAATCTCCTGGCACTTGCACATTCGTCGACAACGAGACTGCATTATCGACCTCCGGTCTGAGCAGGGGGTGATGTGGCGGCGCTGTCGTCGCGCCACAAGCGAAATACACCGAAGCCTAAATCACGCTATCAACATTCCGAATCAGAAACAGTATATAGAACAACTCCGCACTATCACACGGAGTGTTGGCCGCTCCCCGGGCAGAACACCTTGCCCGGCGGGAGATCTCCCCTTTTCCTTCCACGGCCACAATATGTTCATTGCCCTCAAGTGATTTAAAAAAACAAAGTTTCCCAGTTGAGGTTTAGAGAAATGATATACAAAAGAATTGATACTCACTTGCCAAAAGCGCCAGCGCTAACTTCACCATGACAAGATGTGTGTATTTTAAGCCAACTTTCTCCTTCGACGAGATCATCGCGAGTTGCAGAACTGACAGTATGCAGAACACTCCGAGCACCGTCACGCCCACAACAGCTACCACGCCAGCTATGTAAACCGCCGCTGGAAAAAATAATAAAAGACGTTAATATTTAGTAATATTAGTGACCATAGTAACTGAAGTCGCCCAACAGATAAGTATGTCTAGAGTGAGAATGAGCTGGCCGAATATAGCTCGAAGGACCGACAACCGATGGGGAAGAGATTCTCGTGTGGCAGACATGTAAGGTAAACAGAGAAAAAGTTAATGTCTAAATTTAAGTTTAGAAATTCGATTTTATGTTCTGGTAATACTAAACCACATACCTCATACATTGAGCTAGGGTATTAACGTGGTAGAGCCATGCTGCAGTTATATTAGTAGTATAGTTGTAGCACGAATGGGGCTCGACCGGGAAAGGACGTAAAAGCGTAAAATAGTAGCTCCATGCTGCTGTTTCGTATGGTGAGTGTAGAGAACCGGAGACCCTTTTTACTGGAAACGAGGCATTCCATCTTAGTCCTCACGGGTGACAACGCATCTGCATTTTGATTCGTAATCGAGGATAGATGTAGATGTTTATGGGTCCTATCCTATAAAAAAAGGTAAATTTACCGTTTCATAACATTTGGCCATTTTGTTTACCATTAGTATAAAATCGATTAGTGTCTCGCGCATAAATATTTTTTAATCCGGAATATTTAGTGAAATCGTTAACGAGATAAATGGAAAAATGTATTAAAATCCGTTTTTGTCTAATTATACAAATATTTGCTGTTTTATTGGTGTTCTGATGTAGTTGAGATGTGAGTGAATGGCAGAGTCAGAAAGGGACGTCCTAGGCGAAAGTTTATCGACCAAATTGGCGATGTATAGAAAATGGGCCAAATTAGGAGTACCCTTAACCGACGGTCATGTATGCGTAGGTATATGAATGTGGAAGAGACGAGAGAGGTGTGTCAGGATTGTGTCAAATGGATTATAATTATTATGAGATTAAGATGCTAAATCATGGCCACACATTTTTACATTTTAGGAACGGCATTATGTACGGAGCTCGATTTTGCTCATAATGCCTGTTGAAATCTTCTTGCAACCATTCCAATACCTGTATATTAAAATGTTCGAGATATATGATTAAACTATAATAAGAGTTACATCATTCCTATTACAAAAAAAAAAGACGTGTGGCACTCGGGGACTGCCGCGTTGAAGCTATTGCATAGCATTTTGTATCAACTTATGCAGTTATAATTATTTATTTATTTTATTTATGCAGTATTTCTTTTTCTTTGATATTAATTCAAGTTACACTTTTTGTTCATTCATATTCAAAACACTTTATACACAAATTTTACAAGTACAGCTATTTACTGTTTTACATAAATACCTATACACCTATATACTTTCTCATAAACAGCTGCTTATGTATTCGTCCGATTTCGGAGCAGCTCGTCTCGATTCGTGCGAGCTTCGTAGAGTCGTACAATACGTCTAGTTGCACGCACACAAACACCGTGTCGAAGACTGCCGAAAAGAAACGACGTTAGACAATGCACGGCCTTCAAGCCACACCTCCGTGCCCGTCGGAGTGGGGAGCGTGAGGTTTTTTCGTTACGGAATTTCTGGATTCGGTCCCCGCGCTCAAGGCCCGCGATAGAAGCTATGCAATAGCTTAAATATAAATATGTTTAAGTCTGTCCTCAAAACGAGAAGTTAACAACTTCCTATTTTGTGACTAATAATTGTTAGAGAGATATTTTTATATACGAAATGAAAGGTAATTAAATTTAGAATACAATTTTATTTACATTATTCAAAATGCCCTCCCCTATTTTGAATACATGCCCTTAATCGACGCGATCAATCATCAATCGCAGCACGCACCACACTCATATTTATTTCTGCCGCTGCTTAAGCCAAAGATGCTCGGAGAGATTCCAAATTCTGATGAGGTTTAGCGCAGACTTTCTTCTCCAAATGTTATCGTATCTGATATATAATCCAGTGGGCTTAAATCTGGACTAGAAGAGGCCCAGTCATTATGTTAGATAAAGTCAATTCCATGGGCGGTCAACCAGTTTAGCGTGCTTCCGTGCCCTATGAGCTGGTGCAGTCCTGTTGGAATATCCAATGTCTGTTTTTGAACATTGTTTGAGAAAGAGGTTCCACTATGTTTGTTGGGACGGTATTTTGGTACACCTCGGCACTGGTTTTTACACCTTTTTCACAGAAAAACACCTCAGTTAAGCCTGAATATGAGACTCCAAGCCAAACCATCAGTGACGAAGAATAATGTGCTCGTTGAACCCTCGGAATACGCGTGCTGGCTTCTCCACTGCTGTGCTGCATACACCTTATCATTCATATAACTCAATGTTATCATTTTGTTTATTATAACTTTCTTCGATGTAAAAAAGTTTTTCATCCGAAAACAAAATTTCGCGGTATTTTTTTCCCGAGCACCGCCGCAACAAAGCGCGGGATCTATCCAGCCTAATTCTTTTCAAACGCTCGTTCAAAAAATGTCCGCTCTTCTTACGATTAGCTCGTAGTCCTAGGTCTTCATTGATCACTCTTTTGACCGTGGTTCTGCTTAGGCCCATCTGAAGAGCTAAGATTTTTTGTTTACGAACAGGATTTCGTTGGATTCGCGCCTTCACTACTTTGATGATCACGGGTGTCCTAACTGTACGAGGTCGGCCGGTTCTCTTATGATCTTCGAAGCTTGAATTTTCAGTGAATCGTTTGATAGTGCAATTAAACAAATCGTAGGGTTATTTTCAATTTTTGTAGAATATTGAAAATCTCTTTTGGCGCGTAACCACAGCGGTGCAACGCGATAACCGCTACTCCATCTTCTTTCTTCGACCATTCTATATTTGAAAATGAATAAAGATTAATGTCTTTTTTATTTTCGGCAAGCGCAAACGTGATATTTTTAAAGTTGGTGAAGTTCATCTAGCCAGTGTTCAAAGTTTTTAAATAATAAGGTTTTGACAGAACTTATGATCCGACTAAGTATATAGTTTGTCGAAATTGCTTAATTTTTTTAAAGTCATTTGAAGTAACATGTCAAATTTGTGCTTAGTGTCAATGATTGGGGTCTATACCTTTTCAGTAGGCGAAGTGTAAAGCGTTGCTCTCCCATTAGATGAAGCGAACATGTCGATAAATGCAAGTGACTCAAGACGTGTTTCGTGGTATTCTTTGAGGTAGGTGGAGTGGGGTGTTCTTTGTTCAGTAGTAGATTTGAAGAAGTATCCCACATAATCATTCCGCAAAAATTTTACTTGCTTTAAATTTAACATTCCCGATCTTTCATCCATATTAATACGATTTTGTTACAATACATCAACGATTTAGAATTGGTAACAAAACATGTAGGTAATATTTGGCTCTACGAAAACTTTACATTCCAAAGAAATTCATCAAAACTGTTGGTAGAAATTCATAAAGCTCTAGTCAAAACCGTAACATTTTATAATACGCTTCGTTACATGCAAAAATTTGAAAAGAAAGTGCAACGGATATTGTATTAAGTTTGAGTTTGTGCGTGAAATATTTGCTATTCTAAACGGGTAACTGGCGCTAATTTGTTTATGCTATATCTTAACACTTATGTTTAAGCTGAATAGGAAAGCTGCCAAAGAACTATAAAAAAACGATTTCGAAGTAATAGAACGGTTTTAATTCCTGTAATTAACATTGTTACTAATACTATAATAATAATATACAACTATGAAAGTGTGTACGATGATTCTATAAGTGAAAGGCTGGTTGGCAAGGCTGATTCGCTGATCAAAGTGTCTGCCAAGCTATCTGCTATCTTTTGTGTACCAGAGACGTAAAGGAGCCGCGGCAAGATATCTTTGCATAAACGTCCGCATCGGGTCCCTATGCCCGTGACACTAAGCCACGGCTTTTGTTCTATGAACATAATATTTATTGACCAAATTTCGATCACAGCGGCAAGTAGCAACAGAGACTGTCTATCTGAACAGGACAGGATTACAGCGCACGATTGTGTGCGTAAGCACAAAGTGCAGTCTTATTCCCTCGCTCTCATAGTCCTATGAGATGGCAATCCGATACGACCGGAAAGAGATCAGGCGCAGGAGCAAAGGCAGAACCAACTAACACACTTTCTGACTCCGGGCAGCTAATAATTCAAATACGGGAATATAATGAGCAGTCGCGTTTAGGACCGCTAGACTAAGGAGATAGTCATGAACATAACCTTAAGAATCGTAGAGTCTACGATATAATTAGTGTTGCCACCTTTTTTGAACAGTATTTTTCCCCAAAAGAGTAAGATGAGAAAAAGTACACATTTATTTATTATTATTTAAATGAAATATATATATATATATATATAAATATATATATATATATATATATATATATATATATATATATATATATATATATATATATATATATATATATATATATAAATAAATAAATTTATTCACAAGAAATATGGTACAAAGATGTTCTTATAAAAATAATAATGATTCACATATTTCACCAATTTTGGTATATGAAAACTTATTTACTAATTAACTTATGGTTAGAATATACAAAAATTTAAGTAAAAATAAACATGCATCACTTTACAATCTTAATATTAATCGTTTAAAATACAATCAGATATTTATATATATATATATATATATATATATATATATATATATATATATATAGTATTATGTTGTTGATCTTTGCTTTTGCTATCAATGATCTAAAACTTTTAAAATAATTATAGGAGTCTATGCAATTTCGATTCATTAATACAATGCAATAATACATGTTCTATGTCCTTCTTCTTTCAATTTTACATTAACGACGGAAAAAATCTTTCCGTAAAACTTACTTGTTCCAGACTTCCAATCACAGTTAAAATAAAAAGCGCGACAGTCGAATTAGGGATAAAAATATAGTACTCCTCATACTATATTATTTTTCTATAATATATAGTACAAATGACGATATTATATATTATAGACATCATTCAATTACAATTCAAAAAATTTTTATGAGTTAGACCCACCAAAAACAGGTCTCCTATTATAATACATAAAACAGTGCAAAATCTTTATGTCCGCAAGCAAAATGCACAGTGCTAGAATTATAAACATTTGAATTCGTCATTACAAATAAGCTATTCGACTTTTAAATCGAAAGACACACCACCGTCGATGTGTTTCGCCGCTAAAATCTGATGATGGCTGGTTTATGACTTTTTAGTGTTGAATGGTCTAAGTTTTAGCGGTCGTCCACCGCAGTGTCCTCAAAGTAACGCCTGATTCCAATGATAATCATGATATTGATTATTTTACGTTGATGTGTAATTTTGTTTTTGGAATATTTAATAAGTTATTCAATATTTCATTGAATAATTAATCATAATATATATTCGGGATAAGATAGAAGAAGAAATATAATTATTCGCTTTTAGTTTATAACCAAAATGTCTTGGAAATGGTCATTTTAATGAACAGCAGGAAGTAGTCTGGAAGTACTTCAGGAAGCGCTTGACAGATGCGCCATATCGGCCAAAATGACCGAGACATTCGATAGGATAAAGCAACACCCGCTGTATCAATACATCGTCCACAAACCAACTATATACTGCACCGGTTGAATTCATAACCAAAATCAGTTTGATTACGAAAATAACAAAAAATTTATTCTAATCACAACAGCAGTAAGTATATTTTATTCTGATTTACCTTAATTGAGTTTAATTAAATAATCAGTACCCGGATGACCGAGCTTTGCTCGTTTTTTTTTTTGAAATTACATTTATAAATTACATACTGATGAAACTTAAATAATATTTTTTGATCTTATTGACAGAATAGAAAAACTGAACTGATTATTTAAATAAAAAATCATGACTGCAATTAGTTTTAATAGAATTTTCGTATTTTTAAAAATTACTAAAAAAAGGGCTTGAAATAAGTAATAGATTTTCTCACAAAAGAAGGAAACTCGAAAAAAAAAGGAAAAAAGCTAGACCAGAGACAGGACGCGAACCACGGAACTCCGATATCACGCCCGACGACATCCCACCTGAGCTATAACGATCGTTAGTGATTTGTAAAAATTTACCTTCTTATATTGTATTACAAAAGTTACTAATATTTAAAGTAAAACAAAAGCCAAGAGGATGTATCTCCATCCATACTAGACAAGTTACTGATATGAGGCGTACCCATCCTGACTCACACACTTTCCACTTACGCCACTTAAAAATTCTATACGGCAACTTAGACATTAGAGTTTCTGCAGAATACGGAGTGTTTTGTAATGCAGTTTGGTTTGTCATGGAACTATTTTTGTAACGCGCTTTCAAAAGGATTTAATAATGCTACTATTGATGGTAATGCGGCTTACGACTAGATATTGGCTGTGGTTCATAAATATCATGGATTTTTGTAGATAATAAGGCAAGGATTGACTAGAATATATAGAACCTGATATAATAAATAGAACCTGATGAGTGAGTGTTGTCGCAGATCTAGATGGAAAAACAAACTAATTTACCTTAAACTACTAAGAAAGGAATCTAACTATCTCGAAACACGAAATAAAAATGATAGCAAAAACTGACATATTTTGACGACCGGCGAGAGATCAGGCGAAGGACCAACGACTTTACGTGATTTCCGAGGTACGGCGGTGAGACATCGCCAACTTCCTGATTCCGGGCAGCTACTGAGAATTAATGGAAAAACTCAGTAACTGATTTTTTGGCCCGACCTGGGATTCGAACCCGGGATCTTATGATCAGCAATCGCACTACTACAACCACTAGACCAATGAGGCAGTTATACTAAATTACTGCCGAGGAGACATTTCTAGTTGGATTCCTAGTTGGAATGCCTCCTCGGCAGGGGAGGAATTACTGAATACTGAAACGGAATTACTTCTGAGGCATTTAGATTTTTCCTTGACAGCTGATTTTTGTTTATGTTCTGTCTATTGTTGTTTCTTGATTATGTAGTAAAGACCTTATTCGAATTTGGCTTCCCGATTACCGTCAAAAGCTCTCAAAATATTATAGTGCAACAAGTATATTCGCAAACGCCTTTACGTAAAGGTACTCTCAGGTACTCTTCTCTCTCTAATCTTATGGTGCCTATCGCGCTGCTTTGAAAAGATTTTAAGAGGATAGAGTAAGTCAGCTCAAATTCTAATTTCGCCCCCACTTCCCCGCGCGTCGTATACTATATAACGACATGTTTGTAATCACTAATACTGTAAGTAGATAGGTCGTTAGATACTTTTCATTAGGTTTATCATATTTATGCCTGTTTCTTAACGCCAAGCCAGTCGCTTCTTCTTTTTATTACGGTTATTTCCAATTTTAATTTTACGTCGTCCTGTTGCGTAATGTATATTCTGATCGTAAGCGACACAACTTCTCCCATCAAAAGCCGGAGCGATACTAACGGGGCGACAGGAACAGGAATCAAGCTTACGCGCCGATAGTTTAGGTAATTTCTTTTTACAGTGAAAATAATGGTATTTTAAAAAAAAGTAAATAACATAAGCACTGCTTTATAGTTAGTTCAGTTAGTATGCAAAGTTTCATGATCTTATTTAAAGTATTTTATGAATAACAGCGGTTTATTGTTCAGTTTGGAGGTAAGTTTGGTTTTTTTTTCTATCGAGAAAACTTTACGGAATCGTGTTTTCGTCTAACATAGTCCTTAACATTAATCCTCAACTTTACCATATATTTATTTCAAAATTAATGCTGCAATACTTTCGGCATAACGGAGGATCTTGCTAAGCCATTTGAGGTTATATTTCCCTTTAACAACGGTGGGATTGTATTGCAATTGGATTGTAGTCAAGCACAGGCTTATAACTAGCAAAAATTGATGAAATTTTAGCTCCGGCTAATATTTGACAGCCGAATTTGCAGCGTCGTATGATATAATGTAAGGCAATTAAGGTAATATTTGTTTACACAATAAATTTTAATAAGACTTAGGTACTAGGAAATTTGGGTCATATTTCAGAGCCGCGAGTGTTACGCACATTACCTCATTTCTTTACTGAAGGAGTATTATGTCAACTAATGTTTGTTTGTTTGAGCCTCTTCAGGGCGCTCTTTGTGACAGCAACATGTACAGGCCGGTCACGTATTTTCTAATTATAGTTTAAACACCTACAATGTTAAAAGGCAGTATTGTCCAATATTTATTTGCGTTTGGTTAAGGTGGTTATTTATGTGTATAATAAGAGTTACACCGTCCTTATTTTAATTTCGACAAAATACCTAATATGTTGATAAAAACAATATTTAAAAAAAGGACTGCGGAAGAAAGTTCAGAAGACATTTTAATTTTAAAATAATATGTCATTCCATATTATGTTAAAACTGTTTCACTTTTAATTTTTTTAACATGGAAAAACGAATAATGAAAACGAAAATTCCTAGTAGAGTATATATACATCTTATGTATTCGCTTTTCTTTTGGTACGTTTAAGACAAAAATATATTAACCCGGAGTACCTTCAGAATTTAAATATTATTTTTGGTTCGATCCACCCAGAATCAGTCAAATGTACATTGAAGTCTTCCAGTGTGGTATGCTTGCATTTGAATTCAATATTATTAATAACCGAATCTTAAGCAAGTAGTACCTCGCCGGCTTCTCTATTGAACTTGAATGTTTTTTTCATTTAATTTCAATAGTCTCACAAATTATCCTCGGTGGGAATCGATGTCTTTATGCGAAAGTTGTTAGTTTTGTAATCAGATTTAATGGCGGGGGCCGATTAGGATATGATCGCAGGTTGCAGATTTCTAGAAGAGTTGGTCACGTCACTTATAACGGCAAAAAGAAATATCTATAAAAAAATCTAATCTTAGCGGTCAGCCACCGCAGTCTACTTCATCTGAGAATGCCTCGTGTAGAGGCGAAACACGAGGAAGTAGAAGAGCTGGGTGGTGACGTCCCCGACACGCAATTGTCCTACAAAAAAAAAATAAAAGGGCGGGAGGTGCTTAAAACTAGGTAAGACACATCATTTCATTTTCTTACGTGGATGTTAGCAAGTTTATTATTAACAAATTTTCTATAAAAATTATACTTTGTTTTTATGAATATTAATAAACAAAGTAACATCAATGCTATCGTGATATTAGAGAAATAAAATTACAATGGCGCCTTTAAAACTGCATCCACTTATCTGTAATTGTCGTTTTTCTTTGCAAAAAATGCATGTCACGGCACTAGGACAATTGTTTGGTTTTTTTTCTAGTTTTTCATGGAATAAATTTCTCACAGTGTCATGGTTGTAAGAAACTATTTGTGGGTATTTAATGTTTTAGGTACATTATGATTATCCAATTATCAATTACTTAAATCTCTGTTCTACTCAATGCTTAGATAGAAGATTACTCACAAAGACCGCAGACCTGTCAATAGTGAGAGCGTGTATGACTTTGTCTGTCCCATAAATACGTTGTAGATATATTTTATTGCTTAGAATTTCATTTGGTTTTTTACTTACTTTGTTAGAACTTAGATTTGAACTCAGCAGACGTCATTTTAATTCTTTGTTTATTATAAAGGCCATGGTCGTCATATTGCAGAAACAAAATAATTTAACAATTAATGATTGCTTCGTAAAAATGAAGAAAAACATCATCCGAGCATAAATATGCACAAGACTACAATGCAGTGTTCCTTCAAGTAGAAAATGTAAATTGTTCGAGAACAGTTACGGGCCGTTGCGTAGTTTTACAATGTAGATGTCAAGTGCAAGTATAATATCGCAATCGTGAGACTCACGGACAACATTAATTTAATATTCTCATTCTGCGCGTTTGCTATACAGATGGTGATGACGATGCGACAATAAATGTTATGACGAATTGGGACACCGTTTTTAAACCGCAAATAAAAACCCAATGAAATCATTACAAAGTAAAGTTACAGCCGATATATTATGTACCAAACTGTATCATAAGCCTGCTCTCATTTCTGAGAGGGTTGTTAGGGTAAGGAAATTAATGTCCGCCGCGCTGCCCATATGTGTGTTTGGTGGACTTTACTTGTCTTGCATTTTATTAAATTTCTTAAAAATGAAGGTTTTCTCAATATTGCATTCTTCACATCCGAGCACGTGATAAATCAGAAACCGTGGTAGCTCAGAAGCTAAATGCTAACCGTTAATATCATAGTACGGGACTGATCAAGGTTCGATCCCCGTCGGCACCAATTAAGTTATTAATTGCAGTTTATTTTTCTTTTATTTTTTTAAAGAATATTAACAATGATATAATAAACATTACTAATATTCCCCTTAACCACTCGTGGTAAGCTTAAATTGCTTACGTTATGAGTGGTTCACGCCAGTAGTCAAATGGCGGATTCGAACTCACGACCTTTTTGAGTTCGCGGTAGCGGCTGTATTATAGTTTAGTCCAAAAAAAAAATTTATTAGCACAATATGTAGATATATAATTTGTCATGTGACAAAGATGGTGGTAGAATTTTAAATAATAAATATTACGTATATGTATAAATTCGTGCAGCGATTCAACTTTCTGCGATTATTTAATTAACAATGATCGTCGACTAAAGAATTGCTGTCAGTTTTATACAGATCATCTGACATTAGCAATTATTGGGTCAGGTTCAATCATTAATTTAGATAATAATGAGGGATAATAACCTAACGTTCACCAGATGTCGCTAGTTGACATTAAACAGTGTACTCATCATTGAAAAATTGCAATATGATTATAAGGTTTACAGTTCCTAGTGTACGTATATTACATTATTACATAAAATATTATATTATATCATATTACACAAAACAATGCATCAGAGCTGTATTCTATAATTATTTATAAATTTTTAACTTTTTTATATTCTTATACTTTTAAGAATATCCTCAGTTTGGTTTATCCATTTCTATGAATATAAAATATAACCAATATTCCAGAAAAAAATTTCAAACACATTAATCGAAGAAAACATTAATCGCTACACTTTTCTAACAAATTAACTTTCTCCGCTATGAAATCTGTCAAATATTTCATCTGATTCCGAAGTAACGACGCCCTGGTGGTAGAAAAAGTCGTGGATGTCCTCAATGGCATTAGCAGTTTCTCTTCGTCGCTTCTTAAGACACCCATGGGATGATATGAGGCAATGGATATTCTTACACAGCCACTAAACGGTTTGAACTGTGTTGTGCGTCTTCCATCATTGACTAGTCACGTGTTGACGGCATCTACCGAGTTTGCTATGGGCAATACCAGAAAAATATAATGGCTTCTGATAAATATCAATAGGTTACCACCATCTACCGTATTACCGATTACAGTACAAGACGTCTCGCATCTTTAATGTAAATACATTTGTTTTTATAATTGCAGTTATATATTAAGCGTAATAATAGTGGTGATAATGGGAAACCCATCCAACTATGGGAAATGTACATGTACAGCTGGGGTTGTCACGCATTGATAAAGTAAGTAGACCATCTTACAGCCAACAAATAAATTTTGACGACGTCTGTTGACTTATGGACGTTCTGAAATCCTCGTATTCGCTTCGATTTCGCTTCGATTCGATTCGATTCGCAGGATGTGTACGAAGATTTATAGAAATAATAAACGGCGGTTCGGTATACGGTTTACCTTATAATCGTTTACATCTGCGACAGTCGATTGTTATCAGTTGAACGCCGCCATGCAAAATCGTTCGCTTGTTTTCAATGCAATTTTCTAAGATTACGTCTCTATTTTCAATGATTACTGTTTATGTTCGCGTTTTTGCACTCTTCCGAGTTTCCAGTACAAACCGACTTTCGTAATATCATAATATTTTAAATAAAAATATGAACGTAATAAAACTTTAACGTTCAGAAAAATGGTAATTAGTGGTAAAAGATCCATCAACTGTAAATAGAACATGGAAAAGAAGTATTCTAGTAATATTTTTTTCTTAAAGAAATTTATCCTTCATTAGTAATGTGACAAACGAGCACAGAGTAGTAAACGAATGCTGTAGTTCATAGACATCTTGGTTTTGTTTTTTTATTCAATTATAATTATTACGTAATACGCATTGAAAGTCATTTTTACCACAGGTTCGGAAAATACCTATGTCCTGGGAAGAATCAGCAAGAAATCCAGCGGGATTTTATTTACGTAAACATATTTCACTTTACAATCATGTACAATTTTTAAATGAATTTTAATAGCTTTTAAACTTATTTATTGACAAACTTTGAACATTTTCTGGGATTTTGTTATAAAAGCTTATATACATTGCCTCATAAATAAATTATTAATTCTGTGGAGTCTAGAAACTGGCATTACACGCTTATGTTTGTTCCTAGTGTTTAAAGTATGAGGATCTTTATTCTTATCAAAGGTATTTATGTTTATATGTACATATAATACATTTTCATCAATATATTGTGGTGAAAAAGTTAATGTTTATTTCTTAAAAAAATTTTGAGGGACTCTTTATAATTTAAGTTATAAATCGCCTGTACAGTTCTCTTTTGCAAAACAAATATGGCTTCAATGTCGCATTACCCCATTGCAAAATTCCATAAGAGATTACGCTATGAAAGTAACTAAAATAAAATTAGCGATCCTAATATTGGTGAGACTTGTAATCTTTCTTACAACATATGCTGCAGAAAGTCTGCCTGCTAATTTAGATATCACTACATCTATTCTCGTTTAAGAATCAAAATGCAAATGCGTTGTTTCTTTTGAGGACTAAGATGAAAACCTCTTTACTGGTTAAAAATATCTCCGATTCTCTTCACTCAATATACGAAACACAGGAGCATTATAACCACATTAATAGCAGTATCATGCCACTTCATCATCGTTCCGCTGGATAATGTCAGTTACTGTTGTTTTATTTTTGCGGATCCTCTTTAAGAATTTTATCGCGCAGAGAAATTTCGAGCACAGCCCTTTTCATCGCACGCTGAGTGTCTTTGAGCTTCCTCATACGACAGGGCTCATACGGCAACACGTTCTCTTAGACCAGAGTTCCCCAAACTTTTTTGTGTCGTAGACCCCTTGCCATGTTTTTCCGTGTTGCGTACACCCCCTACTTACCTGATATTGATTTCCTGTAAATTTCTAACTGTAGTGAAGTTTAGTGTTAAAAACTTAAAGTAAAAACACTTGTTAATTTATACATTTATCAATTGAATTTAAATTAAATCTACTCAAAATAAAATTTTGTATCTGTTATGTAAAATATACGTAACATTAAATAAATATAAAATAAACTATAAATATTTTATAAATAATGTATATGTTTTGATATTATAAGACAGTATGATGTAAGTATATAGGTACTATCAGTGTGTATGTGTTGAGATCCACTATCGTGGACCCCCATTTTCATTTCATGGACCCCCAAATTTTTTTTTCGCTGACGTAGACCTCTTGCAGGTTGTCATAGACCCCTAGGGGTCGATATAGACCACTTTGGAAATCACTGTCTTAGACGAAGGCATACATAATTTAGACTATTATACCTCTTAGTCAATATCCAGGTAAACAATTGAATTGAGTGATGTCATCTTAACAACCTCAGTATCAACAGTTTGCGTTTTAGTTAGCTACTGTAAACTAGGTAAAGGTTAGATTCATTCAATAACGAAACGAACGAATAAACAGTGTGAAATATGAACAATTGTTATAATATGGGACATACAGTTAGCCAACGTTTCTGGCAACATAATGTTATCCATTACAGTTGATAAAAGTCCACTGCTGAACATAGGCCTCCCCCCCACAGAATGCTTAATGTGGGCAATCTGTGGGTGCGATTTTGCCATTGATGCCTCGCTTAGGAGGTTGGTAACTTTTTTTAATCATTTTCAATTGTCATCAAAAAGATGCTGCTTCCCATTTCTTTTCCTTTTTCAGTTCCAGTTTCCGTTTCGTTTCAGTTTCCTTCAGCCGCCTCTTGGGACACCCACGGGACGATATGGGGTAGTCATACCGCCTCTTCACGCTTACACATACGTATATACTCGTATTATAGTTCTAACCTAACCCAGTCTACGTTATTATTTTATTCAGATGCTCTTATTTTGGATTCATGATATCAATGGTAAAGTAGCTTTTAATATAATTAGGTGGAGTAGCTAGTTGGCCGTTCATCATTAAATCCTTCAATCATTAAATTCCTTGCTAAAATTTGATGTAGAATCACGATCTCATGATGCTAGCGTATAATTACAGCATAACATGCTAGAGTGTTTTGTACACAAATGTATGATATTATTTCAGTAATTGAGTATACACAATGCTGAATTTATTACACAAATAAAAGATGTGATGATCATGTCCTCCTAACAGAGTATTGACCTTTCTGATAAATCTAGAGGTCTGCACGTTTTACTACGACTAAGGCTCGACCGAGGAAGGACCACGCTCTCACAGAATACCAGCGTAAAATAGCAGCTTAATACTGCTGTCTTTCGTATGGTGAGTGTAAAGAACAAGAGACCCGTTTTACTGGAAACTAAGCATTCCATATTAGTCCTCACGGGTGACAACGCATCTGCGTTTTGATTCTTAATCGAGGATAAATGTAGATGTCTATGGGCCATAGCATCCACTTACTATCAGGTGGACTGTGTGCTCGTTTGTAACACTTATTCTATAAAAACAACTTGGCTGACGTAGCTGATATGAAATATATAGTTTAGTCTATAGAACTTTTTTTTTTTTTTTTTTGGTGGGTAGGTGTGTAAAAGTCAACAGTTGATTTGTTAGCTCCGTTTTATTTACTCAAATAAAAATAGTTTAATATCTAATTTAAGTTCAATTACTTTCAAATCAGTGACTTAACGCATTTTTGTTTACATTGTTATTATAAACATATGTGTTTAAAGAAGATTTAAGAACTTACTTGCATCACCCTATAGCTCCATTTAGCTTACAAGGGAGTAACTATATTTATACATTTAAAGTGATTAACGCATGATGGCAAATGTCACCAAGGTTGATCTGGTGCAGAAGGAACTTGAAGTTGATTGGATGCAAAAGATGTCAGAGTTTGAGAAACGCTTAAAAGCTGCTTTAGTCCCATCAAATCCAACCTTGGTTCAGCTAAGTGAGGAATTTTATGCTTTTAAAGACTTAGTGAGCAACATGTTTAGTATTCTGCAGCAACAATTTCGGAGGTGTACTAATGCAGTTGATGAAATAGATATGCGACAAAGGCGTAAGGTACTACTTTTTAATGGTATTCCTGAAGAGTCTGGATTAAATGTAGAACAGGAGGTACTTGAAATTGTTCATAATAAATTGGGCCTTTCACATATAAGCAACTCTTCCTTGAAGCGCTGTCATCGATTGGGAGCTCCGGGCAGTGATCGGACAAGAGCTGTACTTGTTCATTTCCAAAGTTATGATACTAAATCTGAAGTCTGGAGATCTAAGGCAAAATTAAAGAATACACCATACACAGTATCGGAATTTCTCACTAAAATGAGACAGGGTACATATAAGAAGGCACGCCGACATTTCGGCATGAAGAATGTTTGGACTCTTGATGGAACCATAAACATTAGGCTTCCTGATAGTAGCCGCATAAAAATTTCCACTGAGGAAGAGTTTGATATCCTTCTTACTAAATGGCCCAAGCCTAGTTCTCCTTCCGTCACTGCGCAGAAAAGCCCATGAGAAACCAGTTCTCAGCAAGGTGGGGCCAGGCGTAGACAAGTCATCCCAGCGGTTCAAAGTGTAGAAATCAAGAAGACACGTCGTGTTATGCCCAAAAAATAATTCCTCTGTAATCGGCAGTTTGTATTCTATCTTTACTTCGTAAGTCCTTTTTTTTTGTATTTTTGTTTGTTTGTTTGGTTTTCCATTTGTTTGTTGTCATTGTTTGTTATCATTTGTTGACGGTAATTGTATTATTTACATTATTTGCTTGATTATAAAACAAACATACAGCGGATAATCTAATAGTGACAATTCGACACAAAGAGTATATGTATAATTACTATATTTATGGAGTAAGCTTTTGTATAAAGAATAGAATAAGCTGTGTCTGAAAAATAATTGTACATTATTGATCTTGTATTTCGAAACTTAATCGTATTCCCTTGTTTTTTTTTGTTGTTTTTGTGTGGTACCTTCTTGCTGCTATGTTAGCAAAATTTAAGTTCTTTTGTATCACACCGTTAAAAATATGTTCTTTTTGCATTACTGTTTGTTTTGGTGAATCTTGTTGTCAAATAGTATCTATTAAGTTATCTTGTTAATTAAGTGACTAACTTAGTGATTAACTAACAGTAAATTTTTGTCTTGTTATGCTTTGATCAAGTAGGTTAGTGTTAATTGCTTTTTTTTTTAATTCTTATTATCATTGTAAGCTTTAGATATGTATTGAGTCGTATTTTGTAGTTAGTCTAACAATAATAACATATTATTTTATTATTTAATAACATATTATTATATTATTATTTTTTTATTTAGAATTTATTATTCTTATATCTCTATTATTAATGTTAGATATGTCGGATGATAAATCTTTTTATTCTGCCCATGATTCAGATATCTCGTTCGAGTCTTGTGATGGTAGTGATAGTATGCCCTCCCTTCGCGATGAACTAATCAATTTATTTACTCCTTGTAAAAACTTGCTTAATATATGTCATGTCAATGCTCAAAGCATTCCAAGTCACTATTTTTATTTTGAAGAAGTTTTTTCTATAGATTGTGTTCATGCAATCTTAGTATCAGAAAGTTGGCTAAAACCATCATTAATGTCCAGCTTATATCCTCTAAATAATTTTGTTCTTGTGCGTAACAACCGAATTGAAAAAGGAGGAGGTGGTGTTGCCATATACCTTAGAGCAAACATCCCTTATAAAATAATTTTAGCTTCTCCATCTGCGTATTCTGCCTCACCGGAGTTTCTGTTTCTGGAAATTGATATCAAAGGTGTAAAGGCAATTCTTGGGGTAGTATACTGTCCACCTACTGTTAATTTTTTCGACGCTCTTGAAAGCGCCCTCACTTCCACTTCATCTGAGTATATGCACTGCATAATAATGGGTGATTTCAATACTGATTCGTTGATTGATCATATTATCACGGCTTCTCCCGATTATGTCATTAAGCACGGACAACTATCGGCTCCTGCTTTTTCACGACATGATCTTATTTATATATCATATAAGCTGATTTCTCCTAAACTCAATCCCGTCGTACTATACATTCGTAATTTCTCCAGAATGGATTTTGATAAACTTAAAAGTGACGCCCATCGTATTGACTTAACCTCTTTATTTAAATCAACTTGTATTGACGATAAAGTCTCAATCCTTAATAATATAGTTCTTGGTCTGTACAACAAACACGCTCCCAAACATCAAGTAAGAGTGAAGCGTTCACCAGCCCCGTGGATGACTGAGGCCGTAAGGTTGGCAATGTGAAATTTAAGAAGCATCGTACACAGGACAGCTGGGATCGCTACAGAGTGCTAAGAAACAGATGCAATCAGATGGTACGAAATGCTAAACGCCGTTATATCCATAGTAATATTGCAAACTCTTCAACCGCTGATGTGTGGAAATTTCTTAAAACACTAGGTATTAGTAAGGCCGTTACATCTGACCGTGGACCATCAATCACTCTGGATGAAATAAATCATCACTTTATTTCTACTTCTCCTTTGGATCCCACAGTACGTTCTACGACAATAGCTTCCATTCAATCCATGCCATCTCCTCCTATTCCTTTCTTTCACTTCTTACCTGTGACTGAGGATGAGATACAGAAGTCTGTACTAGCTATTAAATCCAAGGCCGTGGGTTGCGATGAGGTTAGTAAGGTTATGGTATCCATGATCCTTGAGTGCCTATTGCCTGCAATCACACATATCATAAACTATTCCCTTGACTCAGGTCAATATCCTACTCAGTGGAAAAAAGCATTTGTGCGACCACTTCCTAAAATACCTAATCCCTCATTACCTACCCATTTCCGACCAATTTCAATATTACCATACCTATCTAAAGTTCTGGAAGCCTGTGTTCACAAGCAAGTCTCTATGTTCATAACCAAACACAATCTGCTGAATAAATATCAGTCAGGCTTTCGTGCAGGTCACAGTACTACCACTGCATTGATAAAAATTACAGATGATATTAGAATGGGAATGGATGAGCAAAAGCTTACGGTGGTAGTGCTTGTTGACTTTTCAAATGCTTTTAACACAGTCGACCACGATATCCTTATAGCCTTCCTAACTAATCTTAGATTCTCAATCCCAGCTTTGGAATGGTTTTCATCCTATCTTCGCGGCCGCCAGCAATCAGTACGATTAGGACAAGAGTTCTCAAGATGGGCTGACATTGAAACAGGCATGCCGCAAGGCGGAATACTTTCTCCTTTAATGTTTTCTTTATTCATAAATTCTATCACTTAAGTTCTCAACTGTTCGTACCATCTGTATGCAGATGATCTTCAGCTCTATGTGCAATCTAGTGTTAACGACCTTAATGATAATATTCATAAACTCAACCACAACCTCGATGCCATTAGAGATTGGTCGTACAAACATGGTGTTTTAGTTAACCCAACCAAATGCAAAGCAATGGTTATAGGTAGTAGCAGAATGTTAGCTAAGATTAATAACGATAACCTTGCTCCCGTATTTTACAATGGCACGTTGTTGCCATTTTGTAAGTCTGTCAAAAATCTTGGCTTACATATAGACCATACTTTAAGCTGGGAAGTTCAAGTTGCCGAAACAAGCCGTAAAGTAACTGCCACCTTACGTTCTCTTTGTCGTCTCAAAAACTTTCTGCCTTTTAAAACTAAACTTCTGCTAATCCAGACTTTGATATTACCCATTATTGATTATGCAGATGTGTGTTACCCAGATCTATCTCAATATCTTCTCGATAAGTTGGAGCGCCTTCTCAACAATTGCATTAGAATCATTTTTGGCTTACGTAAGTATGACCATATTTCCCAGTACCGATCTAAGCTTAAATGGCTATCTATTCGTCAAAGGCGTAGCTCCCGAACTTTGCAAGTACTACATTCAATTTTAAATGACCCCAATTCTCCCTCTTATCTTAAGGATAACTTTCAATATTTGTATTCCACTAACGATAGAGTTCCCCGTTCCCAAAATTGTCTTAAAATTCGTATTCCACCACATAGGAGTGGTTTCTATAATTCCTCTTTTACTGTGCAGTCTATACTGCTCTGGAATGCCTTGCCTGTTGATATCAAGAAAACTAGTAACAAGAATTATTTTAAAAGACTAGTTCGAGAATTCTGTCGTAAGAATAATACCACCTGACTATCCGACTATTGTTTTTGTGTTTTTTTTTTCCTCTTTGACTTTATAAGTAATATTTTGTATAATATATTTTAATATGTATTGTGTTATTTTATTTTTGTCTCATAATATTTTATTTACTTATAGTTTTGTATGGAAGTACCCGTTTATATATTTATTATTTATCCTATATTATATATTAAGTAAGTATGTATATTTTACTAACTATTCTATTCATTTGCATTTTATTTTGTTTTATATCATTATTATTTATTTATGAAGTGATTTATTACACCTGCCACAGTCTCTCAAATCATCCAGGGTTGACTGGCAGAGAATGCCATAAGGCATTAAGTCCGCCCTTTATATCCCTTAGCATATAAGGTGTATAATGAAGATTAAATAAATAAAAAAATAAACTAGACTACTAGATAAAGTTTAGCAGAAAAGAGCCAGTCACAACATTACGATAGGAGGATATCACCAAGCTGTGGTTTGTTTTAAAATGAGCACGGTTATGTTTTGCATTTTATGTATAGTACCCGGATGACCAATGAAATTACATTTATAAATTACATACTGATGAAACATAAATAATATTTTTGATCTTATTGAAAGAATAATAAAAACTGAACTGGTTATTTGAATAAAAAATCATGAGTGCAATTAGTTTTATTAAAATTTTCCTATTTTTAAAAAATACTATAAAAAGTGCTTGAAATAATAGATTTTCTCACAAAAGAAGGAACTTGAAAAAAAAAGAAAAAAAGTCGTGCCAGAGACAGGACGCGGACCACGGAACTCCGATATCACGCCCGACCGTCATCCAAACTTAGCTATTACGATCGTTACGCTATAAGTACGTCAAAATTTACCTGCTTATATTGTAGCAGTTTTTTATTGCCTGAAAACACGGACAAAAGGACATTTCTAAAAATAAATCCTAGCTAGATCGATTTATTGCTCCCCGAAACTCCCTGGACACTAAATTTTATGAAAATCGTTGGAGCCGTTTCCGAGATTCCGATTATATATATACACAAGAATTGCTCGTTTTAAGGTATAGGATATGTATATTGTATACGAGTATATTGTCACCCGCTGACATTTTTACACGTATGACATAAAGTATGAATCACACAATTTCATCCATATTGTTTTTATTTTAGGTATACAAGCGGCCCGCCCTGTCCTCGTTTGTGTAGTATCTATCAACGTCATTTATATTTTTATTTAGATTTAAAATAATCAATAATCATCAAGGATCATTTCTCACGCAAATAATCTCCAAGCTTTTTGGATATACCTGTATAGCCTGCATACACCTGGCAATGCTCTATTTCTGTGCGTGAAGTTTTATCACTATCGATTCAGTAATTCCGAAGACTAGCCCAGAGTAACAGACTGACAGATAAAAATTTTAAAACGATTATTCATGACAATAGACATGCAAATAAAAGGCTGTTGTTTCGCTCGGCGTTGCCAAGACGTAAATAATAACGGAGTACAAAGCAGGGTTTTTGCGCTAAAAATCTGTCCAAACTTCAAACTGTAAAATTAAAAAAAATCATGAATTTATATATAATTGTAAAAGTTTTTGTAATGGTACATACCAACTACAATTTTTGAGTTTTTTTTTTGATTATATAAGTTGGTATCAAACAACACAAACATGCGATGACTCGCAAACATCAAAACCGGTTTTCAACATTACAACATACAGCCTACGCATATTCACAGCACAGGGCCCTTTGATATAAAGTAAATAGTTCGAGAACAATAAGAAATGTGCTCCCAATACGACTAACGGTATAGTTGTGAATCTCTAAATCTAAAACTTGAACGCATTATTTTATGCTCGAACGGAGGGACACCTGTGTCGGCCATTTTAGGTCGTGTGTTTAGTATGCTGGGTTCGTTGCTGTATTCTCTATATACGTATCAAATGACTTAGCACTGGTAATACGCGAAAAAAATAATCTATAATAGAATTATATTTATTTTTTATATACGAGGGGCAAAACGAGCATGCGGCTCACGGATGACAATATTAAATGATTCGTAATGAAAAAGTAATATAATATAGCATAGAAAATACACTAAAATATATACTGTGTGCAGTTAATGTAGTAAGAGGCGTTTGAAACTGAAACCTGACATGGGAAGCAGCATTACAGCATTCAGCCGCCTGCAAAGAGTGGCCTATGAAACGATCTATATGACAGACTTATGTTTAGGATATAAAGTAAAAAAAGTAAAGTTACAGCCTATATACATCTTACTGCTGAACACAGACCTCCTCTCATTTCTGAGAGGGTTTTTAGGGCAAAGAAGTGTCCGCCGCGCTGCCCCAATGCGTGTTGGCGAACTTCACATGTCTTCGAAATATTTTTTTCTTTATTCTCAGACATGCAGGTTTTCTCACGATGTTTTCCTTCACCGCCAAGCACGTGGTAAATCAGCACTTAAAATTTCATTTAACGAAATTCATTGGAGCCGGCGGGGATCGAACCCGGGTTACTCGCGTTCTGTTATATTTACAGCGAGCGTTAACCATCTGAGCTACCACGGCTCTTTTTTAGCATTGACAGAGGGTAATTATTTTAAAAAAATATACTATAAAACTAATATGTTTAATATTATAGTAATATTTATATTTAATGACTTCTTAATCAGTTCTTAATCAGTTAAATAAACGCGATATAATCCGTAAATTAAGTTTTATTCAATATTTATATTTGTTTTGCGGTCCGTACTTTTTAGTCGTAATTAAATTCATTACCCCATCTCGTCAGCCGCTTATGGAAAATTCCAGATGTAAAGTATCTACTCAGACCGGCGCACAGGAGCAGCGTTAACGATGCAAGACGTTTGTTACTGTAGCCTGCCAAGCGTTTCAATTTCAGGAAATGCTACATATAACGGAAATAGGCCATATTCAGTAAAGGATTGTTCACATACTGATGAATATGAAGAAACATGTTCTTTAGTTTACGTGGTAGAGCCATGCTGCAGCTATATTAGTATATATTTGTAGCATCAATCGGTCGCTTCGATCGGGGAAGGACCACGCTCTCAGAGAATACCAATGTAAAATAGCAGCTTAAAGTTGCTGTGTTTCGTATGGTGAGTGCAGAGAACCAGAGACCCATTTTACTGGAAACGAGGCGTTCCATCTTAGTCCTCACGGGTGACAACGCATCTGCATTTTCATTCTTAATCGAGAATAAATGTAGATGTCTATGGACTACAGCAACCACTTACCATCAGGTGGACTATGTGCTCGTTTTCACCCTTTTCTTATGAAAAAAAAATTGCAGGTTTATTAACATACATATACCACACAGTAAACGTAGAGTTAAAATATTCTACAATGATTTATTCATTGACTTTATTTAGCCCATCAAAAAATATACTTCAGAACACAAGCCTTTCCCATAGATTGTTAGAGGGAGCATATTAGATATTGTCCCCACAATAGGCTATGTTGGCAACCGCAATCTGCTACCCGTCTCCTATTTCAGTTCACTACTGACGCATGTTTAGGCATCCACGAGGTGAAAGGAAACTGATAGCCCCTTTTTATAAAAAACATATTTTGCTTAAAGCTTTTTTTTTATAGAAGAGGGGGCAAACGAGCATGCGGCTCACCTGATGTTAAGTGACTACCGCCGCCCATGATCAACCGCAACACCAGGAGAATTGCGGGTGCGTTGCCGGCCCTTTAGAAAGGAGTAAGCTCTTTTCTTGAAGGTCCCCAGGTCGTATCGGTCCGGAAAAATCGCCGGTGGTAAACTATTCCACAGAGAGGTTGTACGTGGAAGAAAACTCCTTGTGAAACGTACAGTGGTGGACCGCCAAGCATCCAGATGGTGTGGATGGTATCGGGACGTTTGCCGTGTAGTGCGTTCACGAAATTTGGCGGCTGGGATTAATCCGAACAATTCCTCAGAGCACTCCCCGTGATAGATGCGATAAAATACGCAAAGAGATGCAACATCTCTTCGCAGCGCCAGTGAATAGAGCTGATCGGAAAGCACTCGGTCGTCGACGATTCGAGCCGCTCTGCGCTGGATGCGGTCAAGTGGAAGGAGCTGGTACTGGGGAGCCCCAGCCCAGAGATGGGAACAGTATTCCATGTGCGGCCGAACCTGCGCCTTGTAAAGTTGCAGGCGGTGTGCCGGCATGAAATACTGTCCCGCTCTGCTGAGCACGCCAAGCTTTTTAGAGGCCAATTTGGCCTTCACTTCCAAGTGACCACGAAACTGCACGTCACTCGATATGTCGACGCCGAGGATTCCGATACTGGCTGAGGCAACAAGGGGAGTGCCTTGAAACTGAGGGGATACGACAAAGGGGTTCTTTTTAGCGGTTAACGCGCAAACTTGTGTCTTCTGGGGGTTAAGCTGGACTAGATTTAGTCGTCCCCAATCCGAGACTCTGTTCAGCAAAGACTCGACTTCAGACACAAGTTTGTCCCGGCACTCGGAGACGTTTTCCCGAGAAATATTGGCTCGGCCGGTGTAAAGAGCATCACCAGTGCTGTCATCCGCATAGCAATGAATGTTACGGGTATGCAACATATCATTGATATGCAGAAGAAACAGCGTTGGCGATAGCACGCAGCCCTGTGGAACACCAGCATTAATAGGCTTGCAACTGGAGCTTGCACCGTCTACAACGACCTTGATGCTCCGATCTGCAAGAAAGCTGGTGATCCAATCGCACAATTTCTCGGGAAGCCCATAGGAAGGGAGCTTCGAAAGAAGCGTTTTGTGCCAAACCCGATCAAAGGCCTTCGCAATGTCCAAACTAACGGCCAATGCCTCCCCCTTGAACTCTACTGCCTCCGCCCATCTGTGAGTGAGGTAGACCAGAAGATCACCATCTGACCGACCACGGCGAAAACCGTATTGGCGGTCACTAATCAGCTGGTGATCCTCAAGGTACCTCATGAGCTGGCAGTTTACAATGGACTCCATTGTTTTGGAGAACAAGGAGGTGATGGCGATTGGTCGGTAGTTGGACGGGTCTGAGCGGTCGCCTTTTTTAGGGATCGGGTGGACGAAAGCCGTCTTCCATGATTTTGGGACTACGCCTAGGGAGTAGGAGTACCGGAAAAGACGCGTTAAAACCGGTGCCAACTCTGGAGCACACGTCCTCAGCACAATTGGGGGGATTCCGTCAGGCCCACTCGACTTGTGGATGTCCAGGGAGAGGAGTGCTTTGCGAACCGAGCGCTGTGTGAACTGCACTTCCGGCATGGAGCACTCACACCGCGGGATGGTCGGCGGCGTACTCCCCCCGTCATCGAGAGTCGAGTTAGACGCAAAGAAAGAGCCTAGAAGATCGGCTTTCTCCTTTGCAGTATGGGCCAGTGAGTCGTCCTCCCTGTGCAGAGATGGAAGAGATGGCTGACAGAAATTCCCCTGGACAGCCTTGGCGAGAGACCAGAATGCACGGGTTCCAGAAGGAAGGCGAACTAGTTTCTCGCCAATTCTGCCTATGTGCTCTGACTTTGCCTTGGCAATGACTCTTTTGAAGGACCTAGAGGCGGAATTATACTTCTTTTTTAGAGCGCTGGTGTTTACATCCCGGGACGCTGATGCATCAACCCAGGCTTGGTAGCACTCCTGCTTATAGCATGATGCTATTTTACAGGAGCGACCAAACCATGGCTGAGATTTGCCTCCAATGGGCACCACAGAGGAAGGAATAAAAAGTTCCATACCCTGAAGTACCACATCAGTAACAGAATCCGCAACAACGTTGGGATCATCCGGCGAGAAGCAAACCCGCCCCCAAGGGTAGGATGCAAAGAAAGACCGCATCCCATCCCAATCGGCTGACATATAGTGCCAAACACGGCGGCAGCCTGCAGAATGCAACCGCGATTTCAGCGTGAGTGGCACAACACTCCGGACCAGACAATGGTCCGAGGAGCCTAAAGGGGCGTCGACGGAAATCTGATATCCGTCCGGGTGAGAGGTCAGCAGAAGGTCCAACAGGGAAGGTGCATGATCCTCCACATCTGGAATCCGCGTAGGCGAAGTAACCAGTTGTGTCAGACCATATGCCAAGGCAAAATCATGAACAGATCTCCCCGCATGATCGGTTAAACGTGAACCAAGCCATTCGGCGTGATGGGCGTTAAAGTCGCCGAGGATCACGATCTCTGCGGAGGGGATCTGCTGTAGCAACGAATCTGCAGCCATTTGGACGTGGTCGAAGAGTCGGTCTGTTTCGGCATTACCGCTATGGGACCTATAGAGGCACCCGTAGACGCGCGGATGGTCGTCGCTGTCTACGCGTAGCCAAAGGATGGACAGGTCCGAACCTTCAAGTCTGCCGAGGCGTCGAGAACAGATGTCCTCTCTGACGTAAACGCAAACTCCAGCCCGAGGCACAAAGGAGTGTTCCAGTTTGTACCCCGGGTAGGAGAGATACGACACATCAGCCGGAGAGGACACCTGCGTCTCGGTCAGAAAGAGCAGAGCCGGCCTCGCCGTCTCGAGATGGTAGTGGACGGCGTTTAGGTTAGAGTGAAGTCCCCTGATATTGCAGAAATTCACGGACAGCGTGGCAGGGGTCGCCTTGGTTTTGTTGCTCCGTTTGCCCCGAGCAGTTGTAGTCTTGAGCGGAATTTTGCCCCCCCCCCCCCCAGAATACGCGGGGCAGCCTGAGCACCCACGCTCAGAAGTGGAGAAACATGGTCGTGGATGCTCAGCGAGGGATTCTCCAGGGGTGCTGGTACCCTCCCGGGGTAGTCTATCATTATTTAATTCCGCTACCATGTTGATGGGGGGGGGGGGGATTTGGGCCTCCGACCACCTGCAAAAAAGCTTGTATTTAATCCTATTTTTAAGTATGAATGTTATTGTATAAAGTAAAAATACCATATAAAAGTAACAGAAGTGAAAAAGTTACGTATCTATTTGCTATTTGTAGGTACTAATATGGTTGTCCCCACGATCAAGCATTAGGGTCAGTAAGTCTGGAAAATAGTAGAATAACAAATGAAATGTCTCTTAAAAGGTAATTTAGAATTTTCTTTTTAGCCCTTGAAAATATCTCTTTGCATAGTAAATAATATAACAGCCTAACAAGTTAAAAGTTATGGAAACAAATTACTGAATAATTATTTAATTTTATTTTCACACAGCTATTATGATAAACAAAATTAGTAAACCGTTTAGGAATTCTATAAAAAGTCTATAAAAAGTTCAGTGGACACAGGAAGACATAGGAGGCCTGTTTGAACTTGAAGTGGAAATTAATTAATACATATTGACACGGCCGTATTAGCTATGCTCTACCGGCCATGAGGCGTGAGAATTACCTACACTCAACACTCACACTTACGACACCAATTGGACGACATGCTGTGATGCGCTTTTTATAGGAAAAATCTCACACGTTAAACGTAACACTAGGTACACACGTAATTTTCTTCCTGTATCATAAGAGTATTTTTCATACATAAATCGCACACAGACCAACATCCAGACCAGGTACTATTACTTGTAGGACATATAACTGTAATGCGAGTTTCGAAACAAACGCTTGTTCCATGCAGGATTCGAACCCGCGGCCCCAAGGCGTCGGAGCGGAGCCAAACGCTTAGCTACTTCGCTACTGAGTCATTGAATTCTGGTATGACAGATTTTCTTATGCCGACACGTCACGAGAATGAAGTTATTAGTGAAGGGTGTGTAATTTTCCATTTAAATGTGTAGTGTCCACGTAAAAGTTTTTATACGTGGTAGAGTCATGCTGCAGTTATATTAGAAGTACAGTTGTAGCACAAATGGATCGGCTCGACTGGGGAAGAACCACGCTCTCACAGAATACCAGCGTGAAACAGTAGCTTAATGCTGCTGTGTTTCGTATGGTGAGTGTAGAGAACCGGAGACCCTTTTTACTGGAAACGAGGCATTCCATCATCCGTCCTCACGGGTGACAACGCATTTGCATTTTGATTCCTAATCGAGGACAGATGTAGATGTCTATGGGCCACAGAAACCGCTTACCATCAGGTGGACTGTGTGCTCGTTTGTCACCTTATCCTATAAAAAAAACATAAGAAATCATTATGTACGAGTATGGACAACAATGTCAACCATGACAATGAAAACGCCATGTAAGCATTCGTCAATAACCTATTCAATTAGAAGCTTAAAATACTTAGTGATTAATTCGTAGTTGTGCATATCATAAAATTCTAAGATAAGTTTAGAAATCCCTACGGACGTTTTTCCCAAGAGGACAGCCTTTCCTGGGGAAAGTCAACGGATAGAGAGCTAATCGTGTGCGAACTGCCTAAGTTCCATTAAGAGGAGCCATTTATCGCCGATCTAGGCGAAAGTACAACGGATCGATTTAGAAGAGAATCTAAGAAGGCTATCGTAAATAAATTCCGTTCACCAACATTAATTATTCCACGGTCCGCAAGTGCATTAAGCCGGAGGATGCATAAGCGAACAATGAAGGAGGATTGATGGTACCTTTTAACAATACAATAGCATTGTTTTAGCATTACGTGGATCATTGAAGGCAAGCGAAATGCAAGGTGGGTACTTTCTTGGACACTATTGTTGTATCGCATAAGTATCGGTGTGATGGAGTATAAGCAAACACATATAATAATAAATCAAAGACGAAGTCAGCTAGATTTTAGAAGCACAGACAAGCACACCTCTACTCATAATTCTAGGAGCGTTATGTAGCAGAAGTACATCACAATACTGTTTCGCTGCAGACATTCCTCAAACTATATTATTTCTACAAACCTCAAACTATATTTATTTTACAGAAGAGGGCCATTAGAGCAATATATAATTTAAAACTAAAAGAGTCACTGAGACAAAAATTTAAGGAAATTAATATTTTAACTATGGCCTCTCGATACATTTATGAAAATGTAATGTACGTACACAAAAATAAAAGCAGTTTTGCGAAAATAAGTGATATTCATTCTGTAAATACTAGGAACAGACAGTCCGACCGAGTCAGTAATTCATTCTTGGGGCGATGTATACGCTTTTACAACAAAATCCCAGAAAATATACAAAATTTATCACACACAAAGTTCAAAAATGTTATTAAACTAAGTTTGTATAAAAAGGATTATTATAATATTAAGGAATTTATGGATGCTAATAACCCCTGGGAAGGGTGATCGCTATCAAGCTATTTCTAATTTGTCTTGTGTTGCTAATTGTAAACATGATTGTAAGCCATTATTGGAAAAAAAAAATAGTCCCGCTGGGTTTCTTGCTGGTTCTTCCCAGGACAGTGGTTTTTTTTTGCGAACCAGTGGTAAATGAAAAAAGTGACTTTCAATAAGTATTTGTTATAATCTACATTGAATAAAAAAGTTTCTGTTTCTGTTTCTACACATGATAAAACCAATACACTAGTAATGATTTTCATAGGTGTAGGCAGAGATCGAACTTGGTTTGCTCGCCTGTTAAAAAATTTAAGTTAATTATTATACCACGTACAGAGCCATGCTGCAGTTATATTAGTAGTATAGCTGTAACACGAATGGGTCGGCTCGACCGGGGAAGGACCACACTCTCACAGAATACCAGCGTAAAATAGCAGCTTAAGCTGCTGTGTTTCGTATGATGAGTGTAAAGAACCGGAGACCGTTTTTACTGGAAACGAGGCATTCCATCTTCGATTCATCTTTGATTCGTAATCGAGGATAAATGTAGATGTTTATGGGCCACAGCATCCACTTACCATCAGGTGGACTCTGTGCTCGTTTGTCACCCTTATTCTATAAAAAAAAATTGGCTAACTTCGCTGATATGAAATATATAGTTTGGCCTATCCTATAAAAAAACGTAGAAACACGGCTAGATGATACGAAATCTATTAGTTACCAAAATTAATCTCGACTTTATGTAAAAACGAAAAACCGAGTTTCAGTGTCTGTTCCAGTTTTAGAACGAAACCTTAGCCGAAACTAAAATTAGAATAGTTAATTTTAGTTCTTATAATTAAATTGAGACACTCAGAATATTGTTCAACGATACGAAAACACCTTCGGACAAAACTTTAAAACTATTTTTAAAAGTGTTTCCTAAGCCGCATCAGACATTATTCTGCTAGATTTTGATTGAAGTACTGATTCGATTCCTGTATCACAATTACTGCTTTTGTTTGAGTTGATTTTTGTTACGGGACTGTGCGGAAAATGGTCTGATTGAATTCATTGTCGAAAGAGAAAGAAGTAGCCCGCGCACTCGTTATATATACAATTCGTTATACACGAACATGTACACTAACGTTTTTTTTTTTGTACATTTCATTTCATTTTCATTCCTTCGCCTACCACAGTTAGTTTCCTGCGTTTAATTCATTGTACCAGACGCACACGGGCTATAGAAGGTTGTTTGTAATACTTTGTTAAAAGGTGAATTTTTCGATGAAACAAATGCTACTTGAAAGTGATCCCGTTGCAGGCTTCCCGGGGCGCAAATATTGTGAATATGTACATGACCTGTATATGTAAAATGTCCGGTTGTGAAGTCCAACTACGACTAAAACATCAAACGACAAACCCAGCTCAGCTGGATGGCGTTCGGGAAACTGCGACAAATCTTCTTGTCTGCTATTCCAAATTTCAGACGAAAGTGTACAACCAATGTGTGTTGGAAGTAATAAATTACGGAAATTAAACGTGATCCTTCACTGCTGTGTAGTAAGCTAAAAGTCATTCAGTGTACGATGGAAAGGGTTATGCTCAGAATTTATTTGCGGGATAAAGCTCGTAACGAGCATATCCGCAGAAGAACAAAAGTAACTAAGCGGATCAGTAAGCTGAACTGTACTGTATTTAGTGGCAATCTATGGAGGAATCCTATCTTTAGCAGTGGCCTTGTGTTCATCACAGAACTAGTAATATCTACTAGTACTGTAGTAGATGTACTAATCCAAGAATAGTTCCGAGTCCGACATACATCATGAGTAATGTTAATTTGACATAATATCATTAACATATTATATTTCAGACAATTTTTGATCAGAAGCGATTTTTCACATGGACATAATAATTACATACAAAAACATAAACGCTCACGCCTGTCACCCAGAGGGGTAGGCAGAGACTACGGACTTCCATTTGGCACGATCCTGACATACCTCTTTCGCCTCCTTTACATCCATATATCTACGCATACATGCTCGTCGGTTAAGGGTACTTCTAACGTGGCCCATTTTCAAAATATCGCCAATTTGGTCGATAAACTTTTTTCTAGGGCGTCCCTTCCCGACTCGGCCATTCACATCTGCCATATAAATTTGCTTTGTCACTCTTTCCTCATTCATTCTTTCTACGTGACCAAACCACCGAAGCATTCCTTTCTTAATCCTGGTCACAACATCATCTTGCATACCACATTTATCTCTTATCACGCAATTTCTCACCCTGTAATTCAGATTCAACCCTAGCATATTCCTTAAAGACCGCATTTCTACAGCATAACAACAATAAGCAACATAATAATTAATACAATAATTTTATTAGAACATAATAAAATGCTTTTTATTTTTGCAATCAAAATATATTACTGTAATATTTTAGGTTATTGTGATGATAACGTCAGCCATTTGCGACTGCAAGGTTCAACTTGTAAATGTAAGTCCTTTATACAGTTAAATGAATTTCCTAATACTGAAGTATTATTGAAACAGTACTGCTACCAATTTTACATTCTTGCATCGGGATACTCACTAAAGTGATTGGAAGAAAGCAATAAACGAACGATCAGAATGTATCTGAAAGTGGTGGTTTTTTCTTGCATTCTGAACCATTCTGTGTAATTCACACATAATTTCTAATGTAACAAGATATTCAAATATAAACTAATAATGGAACCGCTCTCTTATTTACAGGTGTTTGATAAAAACGTACTTTTTCTTTTAAACGTTTAATAACCTTACCAGATATGCACTATTAACCACAGTAACTTGTAGCAGACAACTTGATTGAGTTGAGTATTATAGATACGCTCGCTGCATCTTTGTAGCGAACTCTAAACATTTCTAATACACTTTGTAACCCATTTTAAAAAATATTATAAATAGATTTTAGTAGGATTTTCACACACTATTAGTTTTTCACTAGATCGTGAGGACTGCGAAAACGTGATATCTGTCGATACTTATTAACGGACTACGCTTTAATAGCCTCCTTATTGTGAAAGCGTATATGCCTGTATCAGAAAATATATGGCCGAGATTTTTCTATACTATGTCAGTGTCTTAACAAAGGAGTTAGCAGTTCACTAGATGATGGTAAGTGGTTACTTTAGATCATAGGCACCCTCAACCAAAACTAAGAACCCGATCTTTACGTTGCAGTTGCGTTGTCATCCCTGAGTACTAAGATAGAATGCCTTACAAACAGTTTAAACTGGTACACAGTAGTGTACAGCTACTACGTATTTGCTACAATGTGTTTTTTACGTGGTAGTCACGCTGAAATTATATTACGGTTGTAGTGTATATGGGGCCTGCTCGACCGGGGTAAGACGACGTTCTCGTAAAATATCAGCTTGATAATGCTGCTGTGTCTCGTATGGAGGGTGTAGAGAACTGGAGCAACCACTTTACTTGAAACGAGGCAATATCTTACGTCATCAGGGGTAAACAACGCTACTGCATTTTGATTCTTAATTGAGTATAACTTTAGTTCTATGGACCACAGTATCCACTTACCATCAGGTGGAATGCACGTTTATAACCTTATTCTATAAATAAAATATGTAGTGATAACAGGTGCGAGGGATGGTCCTACCTAGACGGATTACCATTAGTAATAAGTAGACTAATCATAAACAAAAAATACTACAACAAAACAATTTTAATTTAATTATCAATAACGCCAAGGACTATATAGTTCCAAATTAAGTGAGAAAATCGGCTACAATATCACATGAATACCAACTGTTAATTTTTGTTTGGTTAAATATGAGTGCGCTCTTTAATTTAAAATGTCGGCTAAAGCTATTGTGGAAGAAGTGGCGCGTGCGACTCTCATAGTTTTGCTCACGACTCTCAGCATTGTCGTGACGGCTTTCGAGTCGCATGTAGGATGAACATTTGTCAGGATTTATCTGAGATATCTTGACTATTCTAAGTGGGTGTTAATAGTCAAGTAGGTTAATTATCGTTGTTTTTTTTAATTTTTTACTTTTACTATCCCAAATTCTAAACAGGATAACGACAAAGTTATGTTATGATTAGTATTAAATACAGAGGTTAAAACTGAAAACAATCACTTTCTGATGACGTTCATTCTACAGTTGATAGGACTTCCCAAAGTTTTATTACATGAAAGAAATGTCCACACAAAATAAGAAATTTCAGAGTCATTCTGTAAAGATATTTTTCTTAATTGTATCTAGTATTATTGTCACTTGTTAGAAATCGTCGTCCTTATTAGAAATAATCGGTCAATTAAGTTAATTACATCTCTATTTTAATAGAAATTTTAGTCCCAGTCCATATTTAAGAACATAAAACTTTATAGATAGGTATTATGCTTCTATAGTTGTACAATAGTTAAGAAAATTAAACTGGCTATGTAAATAAAATGTTACAATAAATTGCCGATTTAATTTCACAATATTATTTAAAGAAAAACTGTAAAACCTTAAATCCAATATTAATTAAAAAATAAATAAACTTGTTTTGAGTAATTTGTGTTTCAATATAGTTATTATAATGATATAAATTTAATTAATCCACTTTGATTTCATTATTTTCTCCAAATGCCGCTCAGGTCATTCTCTTTATTCTACACGATTATTAGACTTAATATTATTAGGCTTACAATCATTCAGCTTAAATATAAATTGTTAAAAAATGTGGCTAATTGTTTAAAAATGTCTCATTTACTAAGCAAGACATGCTAACCCCATTCACAAGAGCAAAAGAAAAACTGAAAAATGTACCGCACTTACTTACGAAACTGTGCAGACAATCCGACACTTCATTTGATCCATGTCGAAATTATACGGTAAATAAGTTAAAATAAACTAAGTACTAAATTCCAAGCTAAAACGGTAATGACTTAACAAGTTACACTATCAGCTGGGAGTGTTGAACTGTGAAAGCTGACGGTCATTCGTGCCAGCCTAATTAGTCCCGGGTATTCGTTAAGGGAAAGTAATCACTGGCCGGAATATCCCTAGGTAATTAGCGTTTAAAAGTAGATTATATGTTGACTTGTGAATAACTTATTTATAAAAATGCTTGTTGCTACGTCACTGTCACGTCACATTACTAATAGAGTAGTTTTTTTTTCTTCAAATGGATTGTATTAAATACCTACATATTATTATAAAAAACTAATTGATTTAATTTTTTTTACATATTAAAAAATTTCAAACAGATATCTGCAAGTATTTCACATTCCACAAGATACGTATTCATAGCGTACAAAAAGACCATAAAAAATATTTGGGAAGATCCAAAAGTGCAACTTGATTGAAAATTATCAAAAACTTTACCGAATTCGTTAACAACAAGTAAACAATAATTTTGTTAAAATCCATCAATAGAAATCATTCAAAGGACGAGTGGAAACTTTTGGTAATACTTGATTAATTGCTTCAATCATTTGTTATCGTGTCACCATACTAAGAGACGAAAGGACGGAACAGTAAGAAATAGTTACCTCAGGTTTAAATGTATTTTTCTTTGAGAGAATAAATTTAATATAGAATTTGGGATTTCTTATTTATAAAAGCTCCCTATTTAAAAACATTTATTAAGTTTTTCAATATGTAATATACACGATTAAACTAGATGATATCGTGGTACATCGCGTCATGACCGCTTTTCAACAGTAAAACACTCTTTTAGCAGATTTTCGGGATCGAGAGGTACCGTTACCGTTAAGCATATTAAAGGCCTCTCCCATAGATTGCGTCATAGGGGGGATATTTGCCATAGTTGCCACGCTTGGCAAGTGGGTTGTCAGCCGCAGTTTTTAACTTTTAGTCGTTATTAGGAAAACGCATCCGCCCTATCTTCTGATGTTTCCCTTCGTCGCCTCTGACAGCACGGGATGATACGGAATGATCGAAATGTACAATACCATAATAATAATAATAATAATATTCCACAGCTATCACACAACGCCATCTAGTCCCAAGCTAAGCAGAGCTTGTGTTATGGGTACTAGACAACTGATAAACATACTTATATATTTCTAAATACATAAATATTATAGATAAATTACACCCAGACACAGAACAAATGATCGTGCTCATCACACAAACTTTTGTCCTGGGTGGGAATCGAGCCCACGACCTCCGGCATAGCAGTCAGGGTCACTAACCACTAGACCAACAGGCCAGTCAAAACTATATAACTATATATTAATAAAATTCACTATATATTAATAAAATTCTATATATTTATAAAACTATATATTAATAAAATTCACACTCCTCCCACGACTTATATAATCGGACAGAGATACAACAGAGGGTTCAATCACAATAAACAGAACCTTTGCATCAGCTTACGCAAAACCTTTGCTGTCTTTTTATATTTTTAAATATTACGAAATGCTAGCAATGTATAAGGATATGACTCATTTTATTATTCAAATCAATAACTAAGTTTCCGTACGTCAAGGTGATCACCCTAATGTCGCTAGCGTGGAGTAATTAACAAACTTAAATAAAATTGAAAAGACAAACAATTTTCTAAGTGAATAAAACAAACCATAATCCAAAAACTTTTTATATATGACTAATTACTGATGTCGAGGAGTTTACGATAGACAATTTTTTTTTTCGCCCATTATAAACTAATGGTTGTGCCACGTTCTTTCAAGGTAAGAGTGAGTGTATTTGCGTAGTTTCATAATAATTATTTTATCTATTTAATTGTACGAGTATAAAGTTTTCGTATTATAATCTTTTCTGCTGAGAATTCGGAAGACTTTGGAGCCTCCACAGTCTTCCGAATTTATATTGAAATTATTGCATAATTTTTAGTTTTTCAAGGGGAATTTTGCACTTTATTTATTAAGTTTCATATTATTCCCTTGTGTGTCTTCTTAAGAATGTCGCCAATTCAAGTTCTACTAGAACGTCCTCTTAATTGGTACATTAAAATCATCACCTAAGTTTCCTCCCTACGGGAGTTTTGTATTTTTTAAATTATATAGGGTCAGATATTACTCTAAAAGTACTTAATAGTAAAATAATTATTCAATTCAGTTAAACCGTTTCCGAGAAATCGGTTAACATACATAAAAAAACATATACGATGAGAAAGAACCTCTTCGTTTTTTAAATTCGGTAAATTTACGTGAGCCTAAACACATCTCTAAACATAATTTCGTGATGTGCGAAATAATGTGACACGTAAATGACAAAACATATCAAGGTGGTAATGAATACGCCCTGCGGGTGGGTCACGCCTCACCGAAAGCAAATATTTTTACTTAAGCATTTTTATTTTATAATAACAATAAAAAAAATGGATGATCTTTGAAATATACACGTAGAAGTTAATGTATGTGAAATCTACGTCATATTATATTAATGAGAGTAGTCGCCACCGTAATACAGTGACACTGCCTTTCGATGACTTTTAACCGACTTCAAAAAAGAAGGAGCTATTCAATTCGATTGTTTCTTTACCTAAAAGTTTTTTCTGAACCGATTTTGATGATTCTTTTTTTATTTGAAAGCTAAAGCTTCTCATGTAGTCCCATATAATCTCTAGGATCTCTGATTGTATTATCATATAACGTATATGCGTATTTAATTGACTTCGACTACATTGATGATGTTCTCGTTTTATTTATATTGTAGTAGGTTGTACAAAATTTTTAATTTTACTTCTTGTTGATATTCACTTTTTGATTTATAATTTATTAGTCATTTATACTATACTATACCTACTAACTTGTATACAATTATGACATGAAACTGAAAGTGTTTAATTATATCCTGTATATTAGATTGTCTCTGATGACCGTAAATGTCACATGTTTCACTACATGGCACAGAACGGCTCCCAAAACCTTTAAGATTTGAGAAGAACTCCACATTACTTAAGGGCGTATCGGCAAGAAAATTAGATTTCCTTCGAATATATTTATATACATAATAGGTTACAAATCATGTGTATTAATAACTTTCAGTGCGTAAAGGCAATATATCTTCACGATTACATTGATATGCAAGATTTTCCATCAATAAGTCATTAGTATAAACTACGAATTCATCAGTTTTATGTACACAACTTTTCTCGCGACTTCGTTCGATAAAACTTTATTATTTATATGTATAAAGTATATAGATGAAGATCGCATCTTTGATATTTCGAAGGTGAAAAGAAAACATATTGTTTAACTAAAATTTCGCAGAATAAGAGAATGTTAATTTTGATGGCTCCGTGGCACACTAGCTTAGCATTGAGCTACGGCGCTGAGGACGGCGGGTATGTATCAATCACGGAATAAGTCTTTGGTAGTTTTTGGTTCTGGATATTTGTCCTCAAAATAAAAACAACCATAGCGCCATTCTAAAGAGACAGTAACCTAATTTGTTTTAAGATTGGAACTGCGAAGAATCTTAACGTCGTAATTAAAATTCGACAGTCATGAAACATCTTCTAACACAAGCATTGTTTGGAGTGTATGACTGGAATAACATAGTGATAGAGATATTCTCTCAGATCGATTTTACCGTGGCAATAATGTCGAAAAATTATTCGAACATTTCATAATGCGGCAAAACATCTACACTCACTAATCCTATCAGTTTTGAATAAACGTTGTGTAAATAAAAATAAAAATGTTTGGCAAAGCGTTAAGCGGGGTGTACGGTGACCCTTCATGACAATTAAACGGTATTGTATTTGACTGTCTCATTGGTCTGTTGGTCTTAACCGCGAATGCTGGTCGTGTGGCCTTTTTTATAAAGGGGGGGGGGGGCAAACGAGCATTTGGCTCACCCGATGGTAAGTGACTACCGCTATCTATAAACAACTACAACACCAGGGGAATTGCAAGTGCGTTGCCGGCTTTTTAGAAAGGAGTAAGCTCTTTTCTTGAAGGTCCTTAAGTCGAATCGGTCCGGAAATATGGCCCATGGTAAATGATTCTACGGAAAGTCGTACGAGGAAGAAAACTTCCACTAAATTGCAGGTGGTCCCAGGTTTTAATATCGGGTCGGGCCAAATTCGTCTCATTGCAGGAGTGTACAAGCTTGAATTTGAATGTGGTCTCTCCTACATAGGACAAACTAAAAGATCAATTACCTAAAACCCGCGTCAAAGAACATATAGCTGATGTGAAGAATCGACGCTCCGGGAAGTCTGCAGTCTGTGAACATGTACAGGATCGCCCCCGTCACTACATCAGATTTGATAGACCACAAATCCTCGCTAAAGAACACCGATTCCTTCCAAGGATGATTCGCGAGGCTATTGAAATCAAAAAATATCCTAATTTCAATAGAGAAGATGGCTGAGTGCTACCATCTGCTTGGGATCCTATAATAAATTAAATTAAATCCCAACCCAAGCATACAACTGCAAGACTTCATGATACCATAAGTTCATACTGTGTAGATCGGAATAAAAGTTAAATTTTTATCTATGGTAACCGCGGTTAACTATGACATCTGGACGTTAAACATCTCAGTCCTTCCCGTGATCATGGGTGCTGTAAAGCTCTCGAAACGTCGGGTATTAAAAAGTTAAATATACGCGATAAATTCCGTAAAAACTAGTATTATTCCAAATTCGTCTCTTTTACAATGTTTATTTTTTTAAATCATTTATTTATCGGTTCACCATCATTTGTTTATTTCAGTACAAAAATAGGTAATAACTATGCACATTATAAAACAAACTGATATGCAAATATTTTTTATTATAGAATAAGGGTGACAAACGTACACACAGTCCACCTGATAGTTAGTGGATGCTGTGGCCCATAGACATTTACATTGATCCTCTGTTAAGAATCAAAATGCAGATGCGTTGTTACCCCTGAGGTCCAAGATGGAATGCCTCGTTTCCAGTAAAACGGTTTTCTTGTTCTCTACACTCACCATACGAAACACAGTAGCATTAAGCTGATATTTTACGCGGGTATTTTGTTCGAGCGTGGTCCTTCCCCGGTCAAGCCGACCCATTCGTGCTACAACCATAATATAGCTGCAGCGTGACTCTAAAACGTATAAAATATAATACATCATGTCAAATGTAAGATAGTAAGATGTGAATATAATTCATAATAGAACACCTAAGAGTAGTTTAAGAAACATCAATAAGCTATCAAAAATAAAATAAAAGCTATATATAATTACTTACACTAATAGGGTATCTAACTGGGACACGCATATTAAATTCATTCAGTAATAGCGAGCGGTTAATTTTACGGGTAAAAATTTTGGACACGAAGGACAAATCAATTATCTTACGTGGTAGAGCCATGCTGCAGTTATATTAGTAGTATAGTTGTAGCACGAATGGGTCGGCTTGACCTGGGAAGGACCACGCTCTCACAGAATACCAGCGTGAAATAGTAGCTTAATGCTGCTGTATTTCGTATGGTGAGTGTAGAGAACCGGAGACCCTTTTTACTGGAAACGAGGCATTCCATCTTAGTCCTCACGGGTGACAACGCATCTATATTTTGATTCGTAATCGAGGACAAATGTAAATGTCTGTGGGCCACAGCAACCACTTACTATCAGGTGGACTGTGTGCTCGTTTTTCACCCTATCCTATAAAAAAAAATATTATTCTCATTCGGAAATATGTTTATTACTCGTGTCCTCTATTTATTTTACATTATGGACATTCAGATTTTCTCACGTTTTCCTTTATCGTTGCCACATGGTGTTTACACGTGAATCCGTAATTAACAATTTCAGTGGTGCCGCCACCGGGGCTCAAACTCAGATTGTAGCGAACTATGAGATTTAAAACAAGCGTAAAGCCCGCCTTGTACTACGGTGTGATGTCTAGGTATGAAAGCGTCTAGAAAAGCACTAAAGCGAAGATTTTTAAATGAATAAAGTCCTACCCCGCAAATATCTCTCTGTTCTGATTAATTGTTCGGATCAATCCCAGCCGCCAAATTTCATGAACGCACTACGTGGCAAACCTCCCGATACCATACTCACCATCCGGATGCTTAGCGGTCCACCACTGTGCGTTTCACAAGTAGTTTTCTTCCGCGTACGACCTCTCTGTGGAATAGTTTACCATCGACGATTTTTCCGGACCGATACGACTTGGGGACCTTCAATAAAAGAGCTTACTCTTTTCTAAAGGGCCTGCAATTCCCTGGTATTGCGGGTGTTCATGGGTGGCGGATGGCGGTAGTCACTTAACATCAGGTAAACCGTATGCTCGTTTGCTCCCTCCTCTATAAAAAAAGTCTAGTTTATATAATAATAACTTATGCTTTAAGCAGACTGTAGAAATAAATACTACCCCATATCTACATTGAATAAAAAAAGTTTCTGTTTCTGTTTCAAAATGCTTGAAAATGTCTTAGCAGGCACTGGACGAGGGCGCAAGCGCTTAAACTGTTCGATTTTATACATTTTCTCGTAAAATAAAAATAGAAACGAATTTATACTTATAATTTATATAAAAATGTGTTCTCAACGTGACTTAAAAATAATGCCTTTCCCTTAATGTAAGTTTTTTAAACAAAATATAAAATAAACTCCTTTTTATCTAGACGCACTTCATAGGCTATTGATAAGGCAACATTTGTTACAAAATTAAGAAGTAATTATTTGTTGGCAACGTTTTCAAATTCTGTGGTGAAAATTTCTACTCATTTTAATCACAGACTATTATTTGTTTGCACATTGGCAGTATGAACGTAAACAAACGACAGACTAATGTTTAAAATGTTAACAATAAATGTTTTTTTTTAATTTAATGGTTTTTAGCTTTCTACGTTCCTTCTCCATATAAACCTTAACTATGACAACTTTAACTATAACATCCACTATAACTTTAACTATCTCAGAATTCGTGCGCGCAATATGTTTGTAATAAGTTTTCCCTTCATATATATTAATTATATAAATAGATTCTATAGCTAACGCTCAAATAGTACGATTCGAATACGATCGTAAAATGTCATTTTGGCTCATCCCACAGAGGTTCGAAAACGTAACAAAGGACTGCAACGTCGTCTTATGTCGTCAACAATACCAAATATGTATTAATTTGCTTCATTGTTACATTCAATCACGTTCATGCATCTACCTGGAAGGAAGCGCATGCAACTTGTGATGTAGTTAAATATAACCTTACTAAGCGTTTACGTGACGTGATAAAATAAACAAAGTTACCAAAATTAAGAAGGTATTATTAATATAACGCTTTTAAAACAAAATACAATGTGCGTTTGTGATTTTCGAGATTTTTCGTTTTGCACAATAAAATCTATTTGCAAAACAAAACATATTAGAACTATTTTTAATATTTTACGCCTATTAAAATTTATATGTTTATTAAAATATTAGTTACTACATAAAATGATAAAGACAAGTTCATTGTAAATATTTGAATTAGTATACCGTGACGGACCGAGTAGTGGCCGTGTAAGAATATCCAATATCCCATGTTATCCCGTGGGTGTTTACGACAGAGACAGAAGACGACAGAGGGGACACAGATCAGGAGATGGGCAGCAGCATCTTCGTAATAACGACTAAAACAAAAAAACACGGCTGCCAACCCGCTTGTCAAGCGTGGTAACTATGGCCAATGTTCTGTTTATACTAAGCAGTGGACTTTAATAGGTTGTATAATGATAAAGACAAGTTCAGTGTCAAAAATAATTAAGTTAACATACCAAGAGTAAAAAATAATTTAGTATAGCGATAACAATGATTTCAAAAGGAAGGATAGGCCCATCTAAACATTTTCCTTATAACTTTTTCCATACAAGAAAAAGTAGCGCATATGTCATAATACAAACGTCATATCATAACACGACGTACGACGTACCAGGGCCGGATTTCGTGGTATAATTATCCTAATTGTACCATTATTTAATAGTTTGTAGTATATAGCATCATAATAATACTAAGCGAAAATACCATTATTTTACCTAAAAGTCGGCTTGTATTATTATTATATTATTATTTACTTTTTAGTATTAACCCTACGATATCGAGAATTTCTGTATTGTACATGAGTACCGCGTTTTTTAATAAAATTAGAATTAGTTCCCTTTCTCGTCATCTACAACTATCCTCGATTACGAATCAAAATACCCATGCATTGTCACCTGTGACGACTAAGATAGAATGATGAATGAAATGAATGAAGAAGATAGATGCCTTGTTTCCAGTAAAATGGATCTCCGGTTCTTTACACTTACCATACGAAACAAAGCAGTGTTGAACTGCTATTTTACCCTAGTATTATGTGAAGGCGTGGTCCTTCCCCGGTTGAGCCGACACATACCACAACAATATAATTATATATAACAATATAATTTCTGTATTGTACATGAGTACCGCGTTTTTTAATAAAATTAGAATTAGTTCCCTTTCTCGTCAATAAGTGCTTGATCGATGCATTTATGTTGCATCCTTTATACTTACAACTATGAGGGGCTACCACGATAAAAACTCTATGCTCCAGAAGCAATCGGTTTGAAAACAGAATTTCAATACATTTTATGAATCAGATTTTCAGATTCAATTAAGCAGATATGGTTTCTTTTGTACTCTTTTCGTTTTACCCTTATTGAATATAAAATATATTAGGTAACAATATTGAAAATTTAACTTACACTAAGTTTTTTAGACAAAAATAAAACAGAAATAAAAATAAAACCGTCAAAACATATAGATAAACTAGACGCGTGACGCCAAGATCGCGGGACATGGGAAAAAAGAAACATGAAGCGTTAAACGTGATATATTTTAAAAATAGTATAATTTTGTTTTCCATATTCAATATGGAATGGAATAATGGATTCAGACCCTCATAGGGTCTGAATCCAACCCTGGCCTAATCTTGGTAACGTAACAAAACTAACTATAAAATAAAACTTTAAAAATGCGTTTATATAATAATTTAATTATAACAAAATTATTATAAGGTTATTAACCGATGATACGATATCCCATGTTGCTATTTGTCTTTGTATCGTAATTTTTGCATCCTTTTACCACGCAACTAGACATATTTATGACAGGCAAATCTGTCATGCGCGCGCACTACTGTCGACTGATTCGCGTTGGCCCTAAACTGTAATTTTAGGGCCAGCGCACTGGTCCGTTTTAGTTGTTCGATCGGCCCGGTCCTTACGCTAGTAATATATAAGTCAATGAGGGATAAAGCTAAATTTCACAGTTCATAAACAAGAAATTATGAATTGCAATATTCAGTGCTGATTTGCCATGTACGTAGCGGTGAAGGAAATACCGTGAGGAATCCTTCGTGTACGGGGAATAAAAATACTTCGACATGTAAAAGGCCGCCAGTCTCAAGTATGAAAGCAGGCCTGCGTCTAGCTGTGTTTGAATCATATAGTACGCTTTTAATAAATACAAGTTCGTACTAAATATAAGCGAAGTTAGATTATTTTCTTTATTAATAGGACAGGCCTTCGCAGCTATGAGAAAATGAGAGCAAGGGCGTCTAAAATCACGGTTATAATAACGTTGTGCTTCGTTCTTCCACCATAAAATATATCGCATCTAAAGCTAGATGATTTATGAGAAACGTCTGTTAAAGAAACTTTGTAATACAACATTTATCACTATCTAAAAATAAATGAAATAGATGGTTTTGTTCGTATATATAAATTTTGACGTTTTATTTCTTAGCTTAAACTTTTTTTATATAAAACTGAAGTCGAATTTACAGCCTAGCTAAAAGTATTTCTTTTAACTTTTTTTTCTTGAACAAACGAGCACATAGTCTAACTGATAATAAGTAGATGCTGTGGTCCATAGACATCTACATCAATCCTCGATTAAAAATGAAATGCAGATGCCTTGTCACCCTTGAAGACTAAGATGAAATGTCTCGTTTTCCAGTAAAAAAGGTCTCTAGTTCTCTAGACCTACTGTAAGAAACACAGCAGTATTAAGCTGTTATTTCACGTTTGTATTCTATAAGAGCGTGGTCCTACCCCACAAATCGACCCATTCGTTCTACAACCATTACATAGCGGCAGCGTGGCTCTACCACGTATATCTGCACTGCTGCCCATGATTGAAGGTCGTTGCAGTTGAAGGTATAGACACGAAAGACAAGAAAGCTTAAGAATACCAGCGTAAAATAGCAGCGTAATGCTGCTGTGTTCCGTATGGTGATTGTAGAGAACCGGAGACCCTTTTTTACTGGAATCGAGGCATTCCGTCTTAATCGTCAGAGGTGACAACGCATTTGCATTTTGAGGATAAATGTGGATGTCTATGGGCCAGAGCAACCACTTACCTTCAAGAGTGGACTGTGCTCGTTCGTTACCTAATGCTTTATAAAAAAGCTAAAGATGCGTTGCCACCTCTAACGATTCAGACGGAATGCCTTAGAGCTTGTCTTTATACAAAATACCTATACCCTTCAGACCACAGCTGAGTAGCCTACACATGCTACTTGGCGGCCGAAATCGTATAGGCAAACGTCCTACTGATGATCGGCGGCGGTGAACCGGATTATTCAACAGCACTTCTCCATGAATTATTCTTACATGGAACGACCTACTGCAGCGCTTCGCTCCAGCAAATCCTGCCACCCTAGCCCAGATATCATTGTAGATGAACTCGAGAGAGCTGGTGTGGCCTTGCGAAGAATGTGTGCTGATGACTACTGCCCGCCGCTGGGCCTCTCCATGCCCACAGAATCCCAGCTGCTGCGACGACGTCTACAACAGCCGACGGAAAAATCTGTGCAAGTGCATTAGCCCAACATATTTATTGTATTATCATTCTACCCTCAATGACCATACAAATGTACTACCGAAAATATTCAACTGGAATGGTGAAATAATAACCTGTAATAACTGAAGAGTCTACTCTACTAAATATTGATCAACAGTGGTTTGTGTGTAAATGAAATGCCATTCCAATTAACCTTCAAGAGTAGTATATTGTGTATACATAGATATACTTTGTGTTTGTTAAAGTGTCTGGTCGCAGATCCGAGGACTCGAATGTATTTAATAGTGCGATATTGGTGCAGTAGACACCCGTGCTTCTTTCTTCATGGCCTCTTGTGACTTCGGGACTCGTTAACTAACAAACCGTCACTCATCAACTGCTCCTTTTAATGAAACTGTACTGGAGCGAGAAGATGCCACTATTATAATATTTTATTTTCCCCAGGAACACGAAATACGTATATTTTATCTCTAAGACAGTAAAATTTCTACACGTGATTGCTCTTCACAGCCACGCACGTATTAGGTATATCAGAACGTAGAATTGCAATTAACAATTCCAGAATTGTCGGTGGCATGTATGGAATAGAACTCAATCGAATTCAATTCTCGCGTCTATATTAAATTACTCAATTGTATGGCGTATTTTCTCTCAATCTGTGAATATCAGTCTACAACCGGATTCAGTCTACAAACGGATATTTTAACTTAGGAGATAAAATAGCGGACATGCTAACACAGAAATACTGACCCGTTCTAATACGATATATTCATGTCCGGTCTAACGATTATGCTGAAATATCGAAGAAGGAATACAGTTATAAATACAAAAAAACACTCACGTTACAACCATGACTAGATGTTTTTTCACCATATATATATATATATATATATATATATATATATATATATATATATATATATATATATATATATATATATATATATATATATATATATATATATATATATATATATATATATATATATATATCCACCTGGTGGTAAGTGGATGCTTTGGCCCATGGACATCTACAACTATCCTCGATTACGAATCAAAATACCCATGCATTGTCACCTGTGACGACTAAGATAGAATGATGAATGAAATGAATGAAGAAGATAGATGCCTTGTTTCCAGTAAAATGGATCTCCGGTTCTTTACACTTACCATACGAAACAAAGCAGTGTTGAACTGCTATTTTACCCTAGTATTATGTGAAGGCGTGGTCCTTCCCCGGTTGAGCCGACACATACCATTAATAGATCTGCGGCATGGCTTAACCACGTAAAACATAATACTGCGAACAATTCATTACTAGCAACTAAGCGATTGTATTGCCAGTGATGAAATATGGATTAAAGACGTGGTCATTCACTACTGGCCGTATGAGGAAACTCAAGTTGAGGAAACTCAAGTTGTGTGAGGCTGTGTTTGGAGTTTCTCTGCTCAATACTATATAGATATACTGCCCCATCTATCGCTTATAAGATTATTTTACCATTTCCCATACACGCCTCTTGTAACACGCACGGGACAAAAAGGGGTAATAGATTATATAGAGATAGATTCTCTTGTGTCGCCACAACACTGCAAGCTACTAATATTACTATGGATTTGATTAGTTTTTTTTAATAAATTAATTTTCAGGTTCTCAAAAGTCCACAGATTACTATGAGCCTCACCCGACTATACTATATAGGACTTATGTCTAATGGACTTTATGAGGTTTTCGTAACGCGTATTTAAAACATTATCTATACGGAAGATTCAAGGAAGAAGAAAATCACATCTTTCTTTTTCCTACAGTGCAAGAAAGATTAGATTTAGCAATTTCATTTGAAAACTTTTATCCATGCATTCATTTATTAGAGCAATTCAAAAATTCTCGGCTGAGCATAAGAACACTCAACACACACAGATGGGGAGATTGTGACATAGTTGCCACGCTGGCAGGCGGGTGTTTTTTTATTGTTTTCAGTTGTTATCAGGCAAATGCCGCTCCCATCTAGCTTTTCAGTCCCTCTCTGTCACCTCTTACGAAAATCGTGGGTTGATGAGGCAGTATATATTTCTTACGCTGCCACTACGAAGCAACGGAAACAAACACTTAAATGTTTGTTAGTGACAGAATCGGTCAAAAAGGAAAGATCTGCTCGAATTTCAAGTAAATAACTTCGTGGGTAGTGCAGTGCACATTTATATTATTGTTTCACAAAAACTGAAGAATAACCAGGTGCAATATTCCATCCATCCATTACAGCTTATAAAACTCCACTGCTGAATATATGGCTTATTCATAGATTTCCTTACGGGGGGGGGGGGGGGGGGTTATAGTTGCCACCCTTGGCAACCGTAGTTATTTATTGCTTTGTCATCAGGAAGATGGTGCTGCCCATCTTCCGTTTCTTTTCCCTCTGTCGGCTCTTACGACACCCTCGGGATGAGTGGATATTTTGACACCCCCACTACACATGGTCAGACCGCCACTACACGATGTATTATTAAAAAATATTATTTATAACGGAAGAATACAGCGAATTTTTTCCCATATCAGTGTAAAATAGTTACATAATTATAACGGTATTTCATACGATTAGTGACAAGCACTCAGGCGAATTTTCTTGTAACGTGATTTTTAATCGTTTTTTAGGTCAAATTAGTTTTAAAGGGTGACAACACATCTGCATCTTCATTCTTTACCTCGGATAGATGTAGGTCTATGGGTTAATAATACCCATTTACCGTGTTAATCACTCTTATTTGTTTAAAAAAGTTAAGTTACAGCCTATATACGTCCCACTGCTGGGCACAGGCCTCACCTCATTTCTGAGAGGGTTTTAGGGCAAGGAAGTGTCCGCCGCGGTGCCCCAATGCATGTTGTGGCAATGCGTGTTGTTTAAAAATCTCAAATAAATTGTATATTATACAAAGACGTAACTTTAGATTCCTTTAAAAGAATTTATTATCAATCCCAGAAAAAGAAACTGTAAAAGTAACAGTAATGTCAACAATGACATCAACGGACAATTTTGGGACTTACTTGAAGGACGGAATTTCGAGACGTCTGTACCGCATTTCTCTCGGTTGTACAACAGCTTCTTGCAAACGCGCCATGGTCCAAAGTATCCTTGGTCAAAGTTCGGATTCTCCACTGCAACAAAAAATGTAAATCATTACGAACGTCCGATCTGCAGATACATTTGAAAGTCTGTTATTATATTAGGTTAATAATATGTGTGTATATGTTTATCCTTATTTATGTGAGCTTCACCCATTGTAGCAAGGGTTTGTTTCAATCGCCACGCAAAAAAATGGTTTTAATTAACAGCTCAATACTTATGTATTCAATTATAATATAATTAAATCAATTTTATTGAAGTGGGGACCAATGAGCATGCGGCTCACCTAGGGGAAAAGCAGATTCGTTGGCCGCCTTTTAGAAAGGCGTAGCATCTCTTGCTAAAGGTATCAATCCAGAAAATGGATTATGATGGCCAATTTCACAAAGGCAGGCAATGACAGGGTAGGAACCGCAAACTCAAAAGGTTGCGACTACTGTTGTGAACCACTCCTAAGACAAGCATTTTATACTTACCAGGAGTGGTTACAGGGAATATTAGTAATTTTAATAAGATTGCTAGTATTTATTACAAATAATAAATAAACAGTGGTAGACCGCATTTTGATGACGTGGAATATGAACTAACTATAGTTTAATTATAATATAATTTAGCTTAAATATAAAGAATTTAATTAAGCGATGCTGCAAACTTAAAATTACACTGCAAAAGAAAACTCAGCAAACAAATCAGCTAATTTTGAATAGTCTCATCTCAAATTCTCATGGGAATTATAGACAGGTAAGGAGTATAGCTACTTCATGTCTTTATTGTTCTTTTAAACGTAAATTTTTTATAATAGTAATGGCGTTGTTTGATATTCAGAGGTCACAGATATCACATACAAACAGGTTTACAACGAGGTCGTTTTCGTAAGCACTGACTCCATAAGAAGTCCACTGACCCCCTAAAGAAATATTTTAGCTGCCGAAAATTACTTATATGGAAATTTATTTGGGGGTATTACGTAAGCAGTATTAAAGGTAAGATAAAGACAAAGCCGCGTTCCTTTTCAAGCAGTTGACAATTATTATATCAAACTCTAATAAGCTCGTCAGACTAGTATTGTAAATCGGTGTAACAGACGGCCAGGAAAACAATTCGGGCGGGTAGGAAACAATTTCGTAATCCTGTGTAAATGGTAATTGATTGGATTGCAAATTGAGTTTACGTAGTAACATTATTTAATCTGTAATTAGTTAACTATAACATTAGTGTAACTATAACCATTTTCGGAAAAAATAACTTAGTACGCTATAATTAAATTTTTAAAGAAAAGTAAAACCGATTTCAAAAACTAAAAAGAATAAAAAGATTTCGACATAATATCTTTTGAAATCGATGCTATCAATTTGGAAGTAGTGTACCGATTAGTAAATTTTTATATTTAAGATCGGTTTTACATTTCATAAAAGTTTATTTTTTTAACCGTTTTGAGATTTTTTTACCGTAACCAGCTATCAAAAGGCTACTACTGAAGATAGGCCTCTCCCATAGACTGTCTCATATTGAGGTTATTCTTAATTACCAACCCTTTTAAGTGGTCTTAATAATATCATAATTTTAAGATAATAACTAAAAAGTCGTATAAATAGGTAGGTACATTTAAATCTTCTTCCTGAATTTTTCCACCCTTAGGGATGGAATTATTTCTTTTAATTTATAGGATCACCTCTGAATGTATAATATTTAATAGGAAATAATCATTTAAATCGGCTCAGCCATTTCCGAGAAATTGGTGGACATACCCAAAAACATACGCGTCGAATATAGAACCTTCTCGTTTTTTTTAACTCGGTTAAAAATAATAATCATTACATTCATCACACTTGACTACAGCGCCACCTATCGAATCCTAGCATTACTATGAACCATCAACTGATCAAAACAAATACATTGTGTGCATATGATTCCAAACTGTCAAGTCGTTCGGAAATTACACGATCACTAACAGATGTACCAACGATTATATATGTATAAAGAATATTTAAAATTTCGTAGTTTTCTGTAAATGCAGATATAACATCTAGTTTACGCTAGATATCAAATATCTGTAGATCAAAATATATAACATCATATCGTTTGATGTCATGAGTGGCCGTGGTCCGTGTGCAGAAGTGACCTTTTACGGATTGATGAGAAAGATACTGTAGTATTGTATTAGAAATACAAAAACATGAAAACGAACAGCGTATACAAATCTTCGATGAATCCTTAAATGTTGTATTAAATCTTAAAGTTTCAAGTTAAATAAAAACTGCATTGTTTCGAACTACACGATATAAGACTGTCTTTTTCGTTCGTTCACAGCAGCATAATTCTGCTGGCTTTCGTATGATTAACGACGAGAACTGGAGACAAGTTTTCGAGGATGACAACGCATCTGCATTTTGATTCTTAATTGAGGATAAATGTAAATGTCACACTTTACTATAAAAAATAAGCACACAGCTACCTGACGGTGGGTATGTGGATGCTGAAGTCCACAACGTTCTATATTTATTCTCAATAAGAAATCAAAATGCAGATGCGTTGTCACTCCCTCAGGACCAAGATGGAATTCCTCGTTATTAGCAAAAAGAAGTCTCCGGTTTTCAACAATCATCATACAAAACAGCAGCATTACACTGCTTTACGTTGCTCTACTGTGAGAACACCTTCGAGATGATCCTCCCCGGTACGAGCCGACCAATTCGTGCTACAGCCATGATATATAGCTGCAGTATGACACTACCACGTACAAAAAAATGTTGCCCTTATAAAAAAAGCGCACGACGGGAATATAATAATAGTATTCCCATAAGAATATATAGTCCCTCCTCCTAATGCTGGTTTCCAATTAAGAGTCACGTATCTGTCAAACGCGAGCGCGCTAACGACTCGAGGAAGTAACGAGCCGGCGGCGCTGAGTACTTCACATTTGCACCTCATTAGGAAGTGACTCACATGTCACATGTCAACTGTCTATATGACTAGCCTTCGTAATGTAGTGCAATCTTTAACAGCTGATTGCCTTGGGTATCCGTATGACTAATTCTATGGTACGAGTGTCTTACATGACCGTATTAATTAATTAATCTTTGTCGTTTTATACCCGACTTAGGAGGGTTATCTGTTTATAACAATGATATATAAACTTATAGATACGTTGTCCGCACTCTAAAATGGCAAGATCAAATGAAGCCAATTGGCCACATCGCGCTTACTCACGCACCAACCTGTCGCGCGACGCTACGTTTGTTTTTAATTTATTATATCGTGATTCGTGTGTGTAAACCTGTGCAAAACATAAAGAAAACATGCCGTCGTGTGTTTTCAGACGATGTACAAATTATACCCCAAAAGTTAAAGACAAAAATGTGTCATTTCATGCGTAAATTCACAAAACTACCTATTTTCATTTCATTTTATTCGACGACGCCGTCTAATGGCGGCCGGCGCATGCAGCTAGTAGTCAAGCAACAGGCACCCCGCCGTACCTACGGTGTCATATTTTCTTTCTCTTTCTTCACGCGTATAAGTAGTTCTAGTATTGTCGCCGTTTTTAAGTGCCGCGATGTTCGTTCATGACGTGTCTATATATAATACGTCATTGGTTTATAAGCCTATATTTTTATCAGCCTGTGTGTATGTATGTTTGTATGTATGTGTTTTTTTGCAAATATAAAAATGTCTTTAAAAATAATATTTAGGTTTCTCTAGTCATTTTTCATTTTGAATGACCATTTAGGATCTATAGTGATTTAAAGTTGGTTAGCGACCATTCTCGCTTAAATTTTAATTAAAAAAACTTCTAATAAAGCCGTGATAAAGTTCTTATTTAATCTTATAATGGGTATTATTAATATTTTTACGCAGTCGGGTTTCGTTCTTAAAAAGCGTTGCAGTTGTTATTGTAAATGAAATGAAATTAATATGGTAACGAGGCACTCTACCTTTAACTAAACGGGTCTCCGGTTCTCTACACTTACCATACGAAACAAAGCATTATTCTGATTTTTTACGTTGATATTCTGTAAGTGTGGAGTCCAACTTCGGTCAAACTAACCCATTCGTGTTGCAGAAATAAAATAGCTGGAGCGTGTCCCTAACACCTTAAGACATCAAACTTTTTACGCTCCACCCTGTCGACAGTCTGGGTATTTAATATTCGACTTACAGTAGATAGCAGTAGATATGATTTTTGTGGTATTTCCTATAGTCGCTTCTTACGACACCCACTAGAAAAATATGAGTGGTGTTTTTAGGGTCCCATAGTTAAACAAAACATACATAGCGAAACTATAAGGGTTCCTCCCTTATAGTTTCGCTATGTCCGTCCGTCCGCGGTTTTACTCAGAGACTCTAGGTGCTACAAATCTTGTAATTTGGTATAGTTATAGATCACGCCGACAAAACTGTGAAATAAAATTGTAAAAAACATTTTTATTCTGGATACCTCCTGGGATACAGGTAAAGGGAGGAAGACTTTTTCTAGCCGTCCATCCCAACGTGTGAGGTATCGTTGGATAGGTCTTTCAAACATATTGGGCGTATGGGAGAAAACTTTTGTGATTCAGGGTTCCGTTTGCGAAATATTTAGCTATAAAAATGTTTTTTTCATTAGTCATGTGTCTATCCCCCACCCCTCTATCAATTAAACCGCTATTTTTGGAGATGTGAAAAGTATACACGATAGTAGTATATACGAGTATAATGAAGTTAAAATGAAAATTATTACAGCTAAGTAGAAATAACAAGTTAACGACTAATAGTCGACCAAGTTATAAAATTAACGCACTTGGACTAGTAAAAATTTCGTTACAATTTCATAAAAAATCACCTAGAACTAACTGCATTATAACTTTGTAATGTTATTGTAAACTGTAAAAAATAAACATTTTAAGAAAACGACTTATGCATTACTACTATAGCCTTATTTTGCAGGATAGGCAGTGAGGATCTTTTTTACTTACTAACTACTTTCGCTTTTTTTAGTTGGTAGTTACTGAAGGCCTCATTCAAAGTATTCATACAATCATATAGCCTCATATAGTTGCATTAGTTTTACTCTTGGTTTACGCGAGCGACCCTCAGGATAGTTTAGGGCGGTTTTGTTTATCGAAAATACGGTTACGGTTATGTCGTTATAGCGATCAAACCGCGGTAACTCGCTTACTTAATATGTTCATTATCAAGAAAGCCCCTCCTATGTTCACGTATTGTGACGGGCAACTACGGAACCCTACCTCTACATTGTGTGTGGTCCGACACGCACTTGGCCAGTTTTTTCTTACACCGCCACCACATGGCTTAAATATACAATAACTAAAAGTAGAAAGTAGAAGCTCCTAAAGAAACTCTATCCGCGACTGGTCGTCGCTGCTGTTAAGAGGGCTGGTTCCTGTTTCGCTCAAAGGCCTTAGTAAAGCCATTCAGCGAGAAAACGCATCCGGCGTTCTAGGCACGATACCGGGGGGAGAGACTGTATGACAATTTAAGTTATTAGTTTTAGTTTTTTTGTCTTATAGTTTTTTAATATTCAAATATATATATCAATGTTATATAAATAAATGGCAATAACTTTTACAAACCTTTTAAAATAAATACAGGAATATTCCGAAATGAAGTAACTTGTTAAGTAATACTTCAGCCTATCTACATCTTATTATTATAGCTTATATACATCTTATTTAATATTTGTTTATTCGTATTTTATGCGCTGCCATACCGTTCATTAGATTGAGATAAAGCTTTGTCAACATACTGTTGCACTTCCGCGAAGGTTATAGGCATAGTTGGACCCGGTAGGTGGCGCTGTTGTAGAATCCAGATATCACCCGTGCGAAGCCGGTAGCGAAATACCGAAGCTAGTATTAAATAAAATTGAGGTGTATGTCTGTAATATAGAAATAACTGGCTTTTTTTTAAGTCCAGGATTATTTACATGCTATTAAGTCATAACGACCGTGTAATGTCTATGTCACACCTATGCCAGTAGTTGTTGGGAGCACTAAGCTCGAAGGTGTTGACGAGTATGTTTACTTGGGACAAATAGTCCGACTAGGTAGGTCAATCGACGGATTCAACTCGACTGGGCAGCGTTCGAGAAATTACGAAACATCTTCTAGTCAGGCATATCTCAAAACTAGATTGTACAAACAGTGGATGTTGCCAGTAATGGCCTATGGATCTTAGACGGCGTCTTTCACTACTGGCCGTATAAGGAAGCTCAGTCACTCAGCGAGCTATGGAGAGGGCTATGCTGGGGGTTTATCTGCGCGATAGACTTAAAAACGAGGATATCCGCAGTAGAACCAGAGTAACCGACATAGCCCAACGGATCAGTAAGCTGAAGTGGCAATAGGTCGGCCATATAGCTCGAAGAACCGGCAACCGACGGGGAAGAAAGTTCTCGAGTCGAGTCTCGGGTGACGACCTGGTAAGACATGCAGGAAGTCAATGCAGATAGTAGTGCAGTAGGGATGCAGGTAGCTCAGGATCGTGTTTTGTGGCGTTCCTTGGCTCCCCCAAGTGTATGTTCAGCGGTGGATTTGTAAAGATCTATAATGATGTATGATGAAGTCATAAGTCACTATTTTTTAAATTATTGTTTGTCTGTACGGGCAAGATTATGGAATCGGACACTATTAGAAAACAATGCTAGGTACAATCGAGGCTAGGCTTTGTGACATCGAAAAACTGATCGAAAACGAATTGATTTTTGATGATTGTTTCGTAAACAATACAAGATAAAAAAGTTTTGAGCAAAACAATTTTGGTTTGCAATTTTATTTATACAAAAGGTCCTTACTTTTTACCTTCTATTTCCTCAAATTTTGATGCAAAATCGATTATTACCACAGAAATAGTAATAATAAGACAATAGAAACGAATTATCGCTCGATTACTTCCAAAACCGATGTCGCCACATCATACCGTATTCTAAACATAAGGATAATGCACAATGATATCTAATGTTTCACATTACATTGCTTGGTGAGTTTGTCAACGTAGAACAAAAGCAGCAATGGTATTGTACTATAAGAAAAGTAATAAATGAAAGCTTAAAATGGTAAATATCATAGTAAAGTATTTGTCCAGATGTAAATTAGTTAAAACAAAGATAATAAGTAAATAATTAACATACCGACGAAATGTTATGCCTTTATTAGTTTTACAACTGATTATGCTGTATTTTCACCATTATAAATTTATAACAACATAAATTCACGTACGACGTTCCCCGCGCAAATAAATCACAAAATGGTGAATTATGTTCGTCAACACATGATAGCGGCAACAAGGTCACACGCCTATGCGACTTCTATTGTCTAATACGATTTCTGTGATTACTACCATCTTTTTTACTATAACATCAACACCATGTTACCCACAAAAAAAGGAAATGATAATAATGGTTTGACCATTTTTTCGTTAATTAAGAGATTCTAATTTTAAACATTTTCCAATATCGTACATAGGATTTAAAACAATAGCTAAAAATTGAGTTTAAAGTGGTTTCTCGATAATTGAATTACCGTTACCGTTACAGCCAATTAAGGTCCACCGCTGAAAATAGGCTTCACTCATAGGTTACCTCACAGGGGGATATTTTCCATAGTTGCCACACTTGGCAAGCGGGTTGGCAACCGCAGATTTTTATTTTTAGTTGTTATTAGGAAGCCCCTGCAGCCCATTTGATTTGTTTCCCTCTGTCACCTCTTACGCCACCCACGGGATGATGTGGGAGTGGACATTCCTACACCATCACTACACGGTAATTGAACTACTTGCCAAAAGACTATTGTTCTAGATATGCACGCTTTTTATTTTATTTATTTATTTATTTAATCTTCATTATACACCTTATATACTAAGGGATATAAAGGGCGGACTTAATGCCTTTTGGCATTCTCTGCCAGTCAACCCTCAATGATTTGAGAAACTCTGGCAGGTGTAATCAATCACTTCATAAATAAATAATAATGATATAAAATAAAATAAAATGCAAATGAATAGAATAGATATATAGTTAGTAAAATATATACATACTTACTTAATATATATATATATACACACTTACTTAATATATAAGTACCCGGTTGACCGAGCTTTGCTCGGTATTTTTCGCTCGGTTTTTTTAATTCGTGTGTTTTTATAATTAGATACAAATTACATACTGATGAAATACGAATAATATTTTTTGATCGTAGCGACATAATAGAAAAAACTGAACTGGTTATTTGAATAAAAAATCATGAGTGCAATTAGTTTAATTTAAATTTTCGTGTTTTTAAAAAATACTTTTAAAAAATATGGTATTACGATTTTGTGACCGCCCAATATAAGCTATTTGTAATCATTAACAAATTGTCAAAATTTACCTTCTTATTCTAACGATATTGTAGCAGTTTTTCATTGCCTAAAACACGGACAAAAAGACATTTTCTAAAAATAAATCCTAGCTAGATCGATTTATTGCCCCCGAAACTCCCTGCACACAAAATTTTATGAAAATCGTTAGAGCCGTTTCCGAGATTCCGATTATATATATATATATATATATATATATATATATATATATATATATATATATTGCTCGTTTAAAGGTATAGGATATAGGATAAATAATAAATATATAAACGGGTACTTAATATTACTATACAAAACTATAAGTAAATAAAATATTATGAGACAAAAATAAAATAACACAATACATAGTAAAATACATTATACAAAATATTACTTATAAAGTGAAAGAGAAAAAAAAACACAAAAACAATAGTCGGATAGTCAGATGGTATTATTCTTACGACGGAATTCTCGAACTAATCTTTTAAAATAATTCTTGTTATTAGTTTTCTTGATATAAACAGGCAAGGCATTCCAGAGCAGTATAGACTGTACAGTAAAAGAACCACTCCTATGTGGTGGAATACGAATTTTAAGACAATTTTGGGAACGGGGAACTCTATCGTTAGTAGAATACAAATACAATTTTTATGTTTAAGTTCTGAGCGGAAATCACGATACTGGATACTTATAAATTTATTCAGTAACAATTTAACTTTAAAATACTGCGAGACAAAAGCAATAAAGAGAAAGCATTTCATTTGAAATTAATTTAGTAATCTTAAATTAAAAAATCAGTAATCAATCGTAATATAGTGAAAATTACAATTAAGTCGATTCCAAAGTTTCGTAACCACTATAGACTACAATAACTTATAGTGTAAAGGTGTTCGTGACTGCCGTACGGCGTTTCGCCAGACCACGGTGCAACTGTTAAATCATTAAGAACTGCATCGAACAATAAGTCATAAAATGTACAACGATAAATTTTACGATCCCGACAAGTCCCGGTTAACCGATAGCCTAGATACTGAAAATATTTCTTTCCAATATAACTTAGTGGTAAGGCCTAGAATCTATCGATGCGATGGTGTGAACAATTTACCTTCTAACATAAATCTTTTAACCGTTTAAAGCAATGATATTACTTATAATATCATTGGTTTAAAGTGAGATTATATCAATTATTGACTGGTTGAAAGAAAACAACCTAAAAATTAATCTGGACAAAACGAAAATAATGACGTTTCAATTTAAAAAAAAACACCTCAATAAATCTAAACATCAAATATATGGGTCAAGACAAGAAAAGAAAAGAAAGACAAGAAAAGAAACAAAGGTTAAAAAATTTTTGGGACTACTTATAGACAATGATATGTCGTGGAAAACACAAATTGATTATATTTGTAAAAAATTGCACCAATTAGCATACGTTCTTTATATGTTGGGAAAAATTGCAAACCAGAGAGCACTATTAGCAGCGTACCATGGCTATGTCGCCTCAATCCTGAGATATGGCGTTATATTTTGGGGAAATGCACCTAACATTCGCGAAGTATTCATCGCACAAAAAAAATGTCTACGTGCGATCTGTAGTTTAAAAAGCACAAACACATGCAAGCCGCATTTTCAAAAATTAAAAGTTCTAACATTTTCCTCATTATATATTTATGAAACAAGCATTTTTGTAAAACGTAATATTAACATGTATCATCATCATCATTACAGCCTTTCACAAGTCCACTGCTGAACATAGGCCTCCCCCAAGTAATGCCACAAAGCACGGTCCTGAGCCACCTGCATCCATCGACTTCCTGCATGTCTTACCAGGTCGTCACTCCATCTAGTGGGGGGTCGCCCTACACTACGCCTACCGGTACGAGGCTGCCACTCGAGAACCTTTCTTCACCATCGGTTATCGGTTCTTCGAGCTATATGGCCGGCCCATTGCCACTTCAGCTTACTAATCCGTTGGGCTATGTCGGTCACTCTGGTTTTACTGCGGATATCCTCATTTCTGAGTCTATCACGCAGAGAAACTCCGAGCATAGCCCTCTCCATAGCTCGCTGAGCGACCTTAAGCGTCCTCATACGGCCAGCAGTGAAGGACCACGTCTCAGATCCATAAGTCATCACTGGCAACACGCACTGGTTGTACAATTTAGTTTTTAGAGATTGAGGTATACCTGACGAAAAGATATGTCGTAATTTCCCGAACGCTGCCCAGCCGAGTTGAATCCGTCGATTGACCTCTCGGTCGAAGTTGGACTTACCTAGTCGGACTATTTGTCCCAGGTAAACGTACTCGTCAACAACTTCGAGCATAGTGCTCCCAACAACTACCGGCATAGGTGTGACATGGACATTGAACATGATCTTTGTTTTGTCCATGTTCATCTTAAGACCTATCCGTTGGGAGGCACTATTGAGGTCATTGAGCATAGTGCTTAAGTCCTCCAGCGATTCTGCCATAAGGACTATATCGTCGGCAAATCGAAGGTGAGTGATGTACTCGCCATTGATGTCAATACCGTATCCTTTCCAGTCCAGTAGCTTGAAAACGTCTTCCAATGCAGCGGTGAAGAGTTTCGGGGATATAACGTCACCCTGTCTTACACCTCTCTGCAGTTGGATAGGTTTCGAGCTCTGGTTCTGTACTCGGATAGCCATCGTAGCCCTACTGTACAAACACTTCAGCACTTCGATATACCGACAGTCAACTTGGCACCGCTGAAGGGACTGTAGCACCGCCCAAATTTCGACGGAATCAAAGGCTTTCTCATAGTCCACATACGCCAGGCAAAGTGGCAGATTGTACTCTTCAGTCTTCTGTACAATCTGCCGCAGGGTATGTATGTGGTCTATGGTACTGAAGCCTTTTCGGAAACCGGCTTGTTCGGGAGGCTGGAAGTCGTCAAGTCTGCGTGCGAGACGATTCGTAATGACTCTCGAAAACAGCACGTAGACGCGGCTCAGAAGGGAAATCGGTCTGTAGTTCTTTAAGAGAGCGTTGTCGCCTTTCTTAAAGAACAAGACCACCGCACTTCTGCTCCACGCCTCTGGAGTAGTGCCACCATGGAGGACGGAATTGAAGAGCTTCTGAAGGACTACAAGTACCGGTGTTCCACCCGCTTTCAGAAGCTCCGCTGTAATTCCATCCTCGCCTGGGGCCCTGCCGTTTTTAAGGTGCTGGAGAGCCATTCTAATCTCGCTTAGACTGACGTCCGGGATATCATCGGAATAGTGTCGGATAAGACTTGCTCTTGGATCGTTACTCACACTTGCGTGTGGCTCCAACGATGATGTGTACAGCTGCCCATAGAACCTCTCAATCTCACTCAAAATCTCAGGTATCCCGGAAACGATGTTGCCACACTCAGTCTTCAGCTTTGACAGTTGGCTCTTTCTGGCAGACAGATCTCTGGCAAAGACTTTGGAGCCCTGGTTCCGCTCGATCGCTTCTTTAATACGAGAAGTATTAAAGTTGCGTAAGTCTCGCCGCATGCATTTGGAGATCTGTCTGTTCAGTTGCCTGTATGCTGTCAAATCTGTTGACGATTGCAGCCTCATCTCCCGTCTAACAGCCATGAGATTAAGAGTGTGATCGGAGAGTTTTTGTGTTCTTCTGCGGCGGGTCTTGCAGAACTTAGCTCCGACCGCATGGACAGTTTCCACGAGCTTGTCGTTCATATCGTCCACTGCATTGCAATCTTCCAGGCACTGGAAGCGGTTACGTAACTCGAGCTGAAAGGTTTCGGGATTCTGGATTAGAGCACGAGGGGGACGGAGCGTTGACTTCATTAGACGAGACCTCTCCAACTTAACGTTTAGGTTCAGTGTGCCTCTAACCATTCGGTGATCGCTGCCAGTTTTCACCCTTGCGATCACTGAGACATCACTGAACAGTTGGCGTCTGGTCGTCATAATGAAGTCAATCTCATTTTTTGTCGAACCGTCGGGGCTCGACCAGGTCCACTTCCTGTGGGGCCGCTTCTGGAAGAAAGAGTTCATCATAAAGAGTCCCTCTTTCTCCATAAAGTCGGCCAGCTGCTGGCCCCTTCGGTTCCGTTGCCCTACTCCAAATTTCCCTACCTTCAGCTCACCGCTTTCTCTTGTGCCTAGTTTTGCGTTGAAGTCTCCCATCAACACCGTGTAGTGGGTTTTGGAGGAATGTATGGCTCTGGAAATATCCTCATACATTTCCTCCACCTCCTCATCGGGGTGTGCCGAGGTTGGTGCGTAAACCTGAATGACCTTCAGCGAATACCGTTTGGTGATTCTGAGTATCAGGTACGCGACCCTCGTCGACACACTCCCAATCTTTACAACGTTGTTGACGAGAGACTTGTGGACGATAAATCCGACACCTCCTTGGGACAGATGGTCGCCCGCCCTCCCGGTGATAGAACAAGTTGCCGGACTCGAGGATTGCCGTGTCCTCCCCCTCTCTTCGGACCTCGGATAATCCAATAATATGCCAGCGCAACTTGTCTACGTCTTCTTCCAGCTCCAGTATTTTCTCGTCAGTCCTCAGGGTGCGTGCGTTATATGTTGCCAGGTCGAGTCGTCGTAGGTGGCAACCGAACCTCCACCGGAGATTCTTAGCACCCCCTGCCCCGCCGTTACCATGGTCGCCACCGTAGCCAGGAATAGCGGGGCCGCCGGGGACTGGGGGCCGTCTTTTTGTGTATTTGTTCATTGGGGGGTATTTGCCGTAGTTGCCACGCTTGGCGAGCGGGTTGGCAACCGCAGTTTTTTATTACGTCACAGTTGTCATCAGGAAGATGCTGCTGCCCATCTCCTGCCTGTTTCCCTCTGTCGCCTCTTACGACACCCACGGGAAGATATGGGGTAGTGGATATTCTTAACCGCCACTACACGGTAAGATATTGTGACAACAGATTGTGACAACATTAATATTTATAAACGTAAACTTTTTGATCTACTAAATGAAAAAGCATATTATTCTTTAGATGAATTCCTTAGCGACACATTTTAACATTAAAATACTATATTGAATGTATACCTATCATGACATGTGCCAATTAATACTAGATGACAATTAGAAAAAATGATGATAATTATTATATGTTATATTATACTATACCTTTATTATCTTTAAAATTTTCTTATATTAATACATTATTTCAATTAAAACTGACATCAGAAGAGAAAAAAATATTAAGCAATTATTATTTTATATTTTGTATGCCTACTGGCGGGACATAGAGAACCTACCTTGTATTTTACTATGACGTATATTAAGATCTGTAAAATAACCTATGTTCACAAAATAAACTGATTTGATTTGATTTGATGTCAGTGTAAAGCTCTTGAAAACTTTAAGAGAATTTTTTTGTGCTTACTAGTAGTAAGGGTAATAGGGTAATAGGCGGTGTTCAAAGTTGTAGGCTATACGAATCAAAAAATAATTTCATTGGAAAAAAATAGTCCTTTGGTATTTAGTCAAGAGCTTTAATAATTAAACTATTTTGTGCTAAGAAATAAATAATTTAACCAAACAACGGTAATTTACCGGCATTTTCTTAGCTCCGGTGTAGTGGGAATAAAATTTCTCCATACAAAATTTCTTGCCGAGTTTCACACACATACTCTAATTGAGTTCTAATTCCAAGCGAAAATAAAAGCACTGAAGAATGAGTCAATATTCCATAAGATCTCATAAAAAATCTGATTAGGTTTATGTAAAACTCTCTGCAGTACAATAATTCAATGTCAGATTTTTAAAAATACAATTCAATGTTATCTTTATTGATATACTAAATACTCTTTTTTGTAAATCAATTGTTATCTTTTACAGAGCGTTTCCTTTGACATCAATGGCACGGACAAAAATATGCTTACGTAAAGACTTTTTGTTTGGTGCCACAAAAGTACTAAGATACACCCACCAGAGAAATAAGATTCTCAGGGGTGACAATGCATCTGCATTTCGATTCTTAATCAAGGATAAATAAAGATTTATATGTACCACAGCATCTACTTACCGTCATGCGGATATGTACTCGTTTGTCACCCTTATTTCTATAAAAAGGTATTCTGTGCGAAAGCTATTCATCATCAATGTCAAGCCGGTTAAAATACAGGTTGAGACATTTCATCTTAGATATTAAGGGCATTTTTGGCCATCTTTGTTTGAAGATTAAGCTGCAGTAACTACTTACCATCAGCTAGACTAGTAGCTCCACTCGAGTGTTATAAAATATGCTAATTCAATTCTTAATTTTACCAATAAATAAAATAGAAGAGATTTCTCTCGCGACTCAGTGGTCGGACTAAACTTCCAAAGAGGTCATTGGCTGACAGTCAAGAGAAGCATTGTCATGCTAGTCATTGATGGGACATGATACGCATTGGCAAACTTGAACAACAGTTACAACATTGTAGACTACACAACGTTGTTTAGATGGACCAATATTTCGGAATAGCTGTTACGTAGTTTTCTATTTTCTATGAAAAACAGTAGTTCATTACATTTTGGTCACAATGCTTTCGATTTTATGTTTTTACATGAAACTTGATTTACGTTTAATACAGAATAATACGAAATACGTAGTAAAGACTATTCTTTGATGAATTTTAATGACTAATATTTTTTACTCTATACTCGGCGGTATGACTCCTGTGTGCCTAGTGCGAGTTTTTTTACGCGTTCGATAGCGATAAAGTTAACTACGATTTGTATGGAACAAAAAAACGCCAACTAGTGTCAATAATTTGAAACAAAATTCCTGAGTGCGAGATTACTAAGTGGTCGATATCGAATGTCGAACATTGACTCACTTTCGACAGTGAGAAGATTAACATTAAATTAACGGTCGTGATTGGTTGTTTGAAGTATTTTGCGAGTTCGAGCAACAATTTTGATCGTTGGAGACGTAAACTTTACGCCGTCGCTATCGAAAAAGTTTTCACATAGATTTTTACAGTGATATGGAAGAGTGAGTGAGAAGAATTGTTGAAGAGTTAATTTTATTTCGTTTTATGCGAACGATGTATAATTATGACAGGACGTTTTTTTTTCGCTTGGGGGATGTTTGCAGCCGCTAAAGCATACATAAGGAATAACTATAGATGACTGCTATTATAACGCCAGTGTTGAAGCAAAAGCTTGTGCATATTTTCGTCCGTTGTTACATCCCGACGACAGACAATTTAAGGATAGCATTTTCCACTAAAGTGTTCAAATTTTGTGTAAATAGCGTTTGATAAATCTAAGGTCTACCATCTCTATTCAATAATTAAATCAATTCGTTCTAAATTTTTATACAGACCGTTTGATCGCTTGAGACGATGCTTTGCCGAGGCCTTCATGCCGAAAATCCAATAAATTCTAGTCCGCGTTACCTTGTTACAAAACACACGTATCAAACTTCACTTTACTGCTCCAAAAATTTCACCATAAAATCATATTAGAACGAACACATCTTTATGTTTTTGCTTTTAATTTAAACGTTATATTATTAAAAATCACGGGCGAGTTACGCGTCCGTGTTAACAATTAAATGTCTAATTCACAATCTCATTATACTAACACAAATTGTCGAGTGTCGAAATCTTGATCAAATTACGAAACATAAACAAATAGGTAATAAAGATATAATAACCACAAATTTGATAGACATATGCTAATATAAAGACCACTAAATAAAAATTTCATTCTGAATTTGCTTAGTTTATCTCACGAAACGAACATGCTACCAACATAATAGAAGGAATAAACGCCATTCACGGTGAGCAAACGACAAACGTGAATCGAAAGGTTAGCTTAGATTGTAACTCACAGACTCACACTCGCTCGTCTTTGCTTGTCGATACCGACGACGTTAACTCGGTTAACGTGATAGTGAAGTCATTCGATTAATTTTGTGGAACTCGCACTAGGCACACTGTTCTGTTTAAGAGTCTGCGTAGGTACTCCCCTCGTAAATTTTTCTGGCACTAAATAGCAGTGAGTGCAGCACTCTGCTGTGGTTTGTGCTTTGAAGGGTATAAAATGGCAAAATAGAATAGAATAATTTTTTATTTAGTATAGATTACATGTTGTAATTTTTACTTTACCACTGGTTTGAAAAAAAAACCTCTGTCCTAGGAAGAACCAACAAGAAACACAGCGGGACTTTTTTTAATAATTTTAGGTGTTAAAATATTTACAAAATTTATTTTAGAAACAATTTAGAAGCGACCACCTCATTCCCAGGGGTTATTATCAACCATGAATTGATTTATATTATAATAACCATTTTTTTATATAGTTTTTGTTTAATTAAATATTTAAACTTGGTAATAGAAAGACCTTGTATATTTTCTGGGACTTTGTTGTAATAGCGTATATATTACTCCAAGAATACTGACTATGGAGTCGAGAAACTGGTATCACTAGCTTGTGTTTGTTCCTAGTGTTTACAGAGTGTATATCACTTTTTTACAGAAGCTACCCTTGTTTTTATTAACATAAATTAAATTTTCGTAGATATAATTACAGATAGAGGCATTCCATCGCAGTCCTCAGATTTTTTCTTTGTTTTTTTTTTTGGTTGGTTTGGTTTGGTTTTAACTTGGTTGTAAGCATTGAGTTATATGTACTACGTACTAGAGAAGCTATTCCAAATAAAAAATATGCCCTACTCCGTACGCGCTCATGCGCGGGAAACGGTAGAGTCGCGCATGCGCAGTTGATATAAACGTGCGAAAATTGTCATAATAAATAATTGTTTATTTAGATTGTATTGTTAAGCGAGTACATTTTTTTTTAAATTTTTGGTTTATTTTACATATGTGCTCATTTTAATATAAAATTATTATTAGCGCCGCTCCGCACTGCATGAATATCGAAGCCACAATAACAGGTGTACGGATTGCAGTACAGTTCAGTAGAACATAGTGACTGTTCGGATTTCGGAATGCCATATCTAGTGCGTAGTACATATATATTGATGGTTGTAAGCGACAGCAGCCCATGGACGGGGCTGCTGTTGCCAATTCCTATAAGATAGACTGAAGTTCGTTTGTCACTTCCGGATCTCAAATGGAGCTTATGGGGCAGAGAAGGAGTCCTATCACTTAAGAAAAACCGGCCAAGAGCGTGTCGGGCCACGCTCAGTGTAGGGTTCCGTAGTTTCCCGTCCGTCACAATAAGTGTTCCCACTTATGAGTTTAAAGGTGGGTATCCATTATGTTCGCGCTCCAGCAGCGCTCCGCGCTCCTGCAACTGCTCCCGGCAGTGGGTAGGCACTGTTGTTTCCATCCAAGTTCAAAATGATTTTCCTAGAAAGTCCTAATAAAGTTCTACTTTTCAGATTTTTTTCATATTTTCTAAACTTATGGTTCAAAAGTTAGAGGGGGGGGGACACATTGTTTTTTTAATTTTGGAGCGATTATTTCCGAAATGATTGATATTATCAAAAAATGATTTTAGTAAACCCCTATTCATTTTTAAATACCTTTCCAACAATATATCACACGTTAGGGTTAAAATTAAAAAAAAATCACTTTTTTTTTGTTTTATTCTGGTTTTATTTAGGGATTTTTGTTCGTTAACATGTCAATCCCATTAAAGCTAACTTAAAATCTATACATATGTTATTAACCTGCACATACTTAATGCAATATCTGAGGTGGGGGCATCTAGGAAAAAAAAAATCACTTCAAACTTTACATATAGGGTGGGCTACCCTAATAAAACATTTTTTTTCCAATTTTTATTTTACCACTTTGTCGGCGTGATTGATACACATATTGGTACCAAATTTCAGCTTTCTAGTGCTAACGGTCACAGAGATTAAGCGAGGACGGACAGACGGACAGACAGACATGGCGAAACTATAAGGGTTCCTAGTTGACTACGGATCTACGGAACCCTAAAAACTGACATAATATTATGTGCAAAAACACAAATTGTTGGCTTTCTTACTGCATTTTTATTGTCCCCCATGACCGTCACGAATGCCTCTGTGCATTATTCGTGGCACTATAATATCTATTATTCAAGTTAAACTTCTGGCTATAAACGCATCCCTATAATCCAATAAAGATAAGTAGTAGTAGTAGCAGCTTAGTTTTTTATAGAATAAGGGTGCCAATCGAGCATACAGTTCACCATGGTAAGTGGATGCTGTGGCCTATAGACATCTACTTTTATCCTTGATTAAGTATCAAAATGCGTATGTGTTGTCACTCGTAAGGACTAAGATGGAATGTCTCGTCTAGTAACAAGGGTCTTCTGTTCTCTACACTCACCATACGAAACACACAGCATTAAGTTGAGAGCGTGGTCCTACCCCGGTAGAGCCGAACCCCATACGTGCTACAACCATAACATAGTTGCTTTGCTCCTTTACGTTTGAAAATACATATGTTGACATTTAACAAACAAAATTTTAACCTTTTACGTCCACACTAATAATTTATAAACGTCATTCGAAAACATAACAATAATATTAGAGTTTAAGAATACTAGAGTTTGATAATCCTAGTGAGAGCATTGGGTCATAGTTATCAAAATATTGTATTGTCATCGATCCTTAATACGGACTCTTCAAGTCAATATGCCGTCTACAAGTTGACGAAAATTACATTAAAAGATTCCGTTACATAGATAGTTAGATAGATACACGCGAAGCTAATGAAAACGTGTTAGAAATTATAAACAATCTTTACATTAATACGGAATCATAAATTCATTACATGATGGTATTGACATAGCCATTTATTAGCGAGGATGTTATAAAAAGATTTAGCTTGACAAGTGTAATGCAAAGCTATTATGGTGTTAAATTATGAAATTATAACATTATAAAAAGGTGTTTCATTTGAAATACGATATAAATTATCTCTAATTATATGTTTTGAGGAAATGTACAGTGGGTGTTCAAATTATTATACTCAACATATTTATTCCGTTTATTTAGTATTTAAAACCAATTATACTTTACAACGACGGTTTTAGTTCTATCAAATAAATTGATAATGATTAATAATATTATGCTTTATAGTTTACAACACTAAAATTGTCTACTTTTAACTAGGCAACACTATATAGTCGCCATTTTGTTTCGTTGTCAATTTTGCATTTCTGTAAGCACAATATCTGTGTCTTTATTATAACTAAGTGAACGATTTATTCAGTAAAAGGTATGTTTTATTGGTTTTACTTTGTAATTAGTTATTATTCTTCTTGCATTTCGCTGTTTTTGCTGTCTAATACATATTTTATATTAAAATTCGTCTTTTTCATCAACATAACGTCACTTTCAATAGATTTGAAGATGGGGAAGCGTCCTGACGTGTCTCCAAAAAAGAAAACTGAAATTAAGACTTTGCTACAACACTGTAAATATTCTCAAAGGAAAATAGCAGAAATGTACAAGGTTTCTCGATCTACAGTGCGTAATATCAGTAAAGCTGTGAACAAGGGGAGTCTATGACACCGAAACGTTCCGGAAAATGTGGACGCAAACGCATCACTACGCCTGGAGATGAGCGAAAAATTCGGCAAATAACCATAGAAAATCGGAATAAACCCAGAAAAGTCATTAGAGATATTCTCGAAGAGGCTGGAGTGACTCTGTCCGACATGACGTTACGTAGAAGATGGAAGGAACAAAACTTTTCCTGCCGTCGACCATCTAAGAAGCCGAAATTGACTCCTGCCATGCGTCTGAAACGCCTAGAGTTTGCAAAAAAATATAAACACTGGACTGCAGAATACTGGCATAAAGTAATATATTGTATTTTAAACATATTTTATATTGTATCACTGTATGGACATGTCTTTACAAATGTGAATTGATCATGTTCGGTATTTCTAGGTTTGCTTCTCTGATGAGTCGAGTATCCAGATCTTACAAGACGATACGCAGTTTGTTCGTAGGAGACCAAATGAGAAATTCAAAGAAGACTGTATTGTAGAGAGAGTGAAGCATCCACTATCCATAATGATCTGGGGAGTTATCAGTGCAAAGGGTAACGGACGCCTCTACGTAGTGGAAAACACCATGCGGCAGGATCAGTACATTAAAGTTCTGTCAGAAAAACTGATCCCACAGACATCAGAATGGTTTCCTATTAAGGATTTCCTGTTTATGCATGACTCAGCCCCATGTCATAAAGAAAAAAAAGTGGCAAAATTCCTAAATGACCATCAGATAAAGGTGTTGGAATGGCCTGGTAACTCTCCAGATCTAAACCCCATAGAAAATGTGTGGGCTGCATTAAAAAAGGAAATAGCTAAAGAAAAAGTCATAACTAATAAACAAGAACTGATTGAGAAGATAATCAAAGCTTGGTTTAACACCCCAGAATTAAAAACAATATCAAAAAATTGCATAGACAGCATGCCTCGTCGACTTCAAGAAGTTATTGCACAAAAGGGTGGTTTTACAAAATATTAAATTGTAAAAAAACTTGAATTAAATTAACTTTTTACACCAAAAACATGTTTAATTATTTTCAGAAATAGTTTTATAAGCTCTAGTGAAAAAATTATACCAGTAAACAGATTAAATTTATTACTTAAAGAAAGTTAAACTTAAAAAACTTAAAAAAAGTCTTATTTCATGGTTTGAGTATAATAATTTGAACACCCACTGTAGTATAAAAAAAACTATCACTTGACTATTTTTGAATAAAAGTTTCAGTTGTTAAAAAAACGGATATTGGATTATATAAAAGAATAAAAAAAATCAATCGAACCAATCCACAGAGCGGTTCTCGAAGTATCGAGTTTATGTAAGTATATCGCAGTAAACAGTAGAATAATGGACGTCCAAAGAAAAATTTTTTTTTGGTAAATCCAAATGTGATGCCTCAAGGCTTAAGCGCTCATGTTATTCGTCAATATTATAAAGTATTTTAAATACACACATGTTTTTACAAACAACCTTATTACTATTACTTCTAATTTTCCGACAATTTTATGTCAATCGTCAATAAAAAAGTTTGGAAAATTCAAAAGAAAAATATTTTTATTTGAAAAGACTTAACAGAGTTATGTTAAAACTATCAGAAATTAACTTTAATATTACTTATAATTAATATTTAATATATAATTAAAAAAACAATAACTGATTTTAGACTGACCCAGGATTCGAAACCGGTACCATAACATAGTCAGCAGTCGTGCTTACGATCACTAGTGGACATGACATTTCAAATCAAAACAAAAAATACGATAAACGGCAATAAAGAAGACACCAAAGCATGTAGTTCTTAGCATGAGATTTTGCGATTCGAACTGGAAAATTCATTCATTTCCTATTTTCACTTAATTTCTCAACTCTACTTACTATAATAAATCACGTTAAATTATAGACAGCATTGTTTTGCGGTACATTGAGCATCACTAAGTTCGCTATAAGTACTACACACATCTAAGCATAATGGAGTCAATAGAAGGGTTTTGTCTAACTTTTTTGTCTTTTAAACTTGTCTACCGGATGGCACTAGCTTCTTGCGGTTCAAGAAGACCTGCGGCCAACTTCAAAGAAAATAGGTTACTGCTTAGGAACTAAGTTGAAATGCCTCATAGCTAGTTTATCTTGGCTCTCAAATCTGAACAAAGCATGCACCCATTGCTTTGTTCAGATCTGCTGCATGGTGTCGAAAATAAGCAAGTACAAACCTTACCCCGAAACTAGGGTTGTCAATCATACTATAATAATTTTATCGAACGTAGTACACAGTTCTTTTCTATTAAACAATGTATTAAATATGTACTACAAATGATTTCAAATTTGGTTAATTAGAATACCAACGTAAACTATGTACGTGTATAAAAAAATAAATACCGATTGAAGGTTTAAAAGTTTTATTTTTTCATGTTATAATATCTCCCTTAATATTATCTTTCGAAAATATTTACTGTATTTCCTTTATCTAAATGCCGTTAAGCCCCCTAACTATAGAGACGACCCGGTAATACATGAAGGAAGTCGTTCGATGTATGGGGCCCAGAACCGTGTTTGGTGGTACTCCCTGGAATCCACAAAACATGGTCTATGTTCAGGAGTTAACTTGAGCGCTTTGTATCAAACTACTTAAAACCGACAACGTACCTACTACCACAAAATACCGTGTTTCATTGATAGAAATAAGTATCTTGACACATATTTCAATGTGGTTTGCACAGAAGAATATCATTTTACGACCAAAATCGTTAATAGAACGGGTAAAGCCTTCAGGCGACACCGCGAAAAAATGCACCTCCTTTCATCGAATAGTGTAGGACTATGACACCACTAACGAAAGTGAAATTTTGATATAGGTAAATTCATGTCTTTATCTTGAATTTGCTTGTTCAAAAACACGGTTGTATAGTTTTGACTCGATCTTAATTAGTTGCGAAAACACCTCAAAGATCACTATAGTTGAAATTACAACGAAATTACTTAATCCATATGCTTGTGAATCACTCAAATATATTCATAACAGCAATATTCATAATTTACTTGCTCATTATTTTGATTACTTAAATCAATAATTTTAAAAAAATATTTTAAGATTCTAACAATAATTTCTAAGCGGTTTTAATGGTCGCGGGCGCTACGCAATTTTAGACCTTATGACGGCGTTACTTAAGTTTTTATAGAAATTATGTATTCACTCGGATCAGTACGGTGATAGCCCAGAGCTACTTTTTCGATGTGTCGTCAGCCACGACTGCCAGATACGAACAACTTTACTCCACCCACTGTATGATATTATTTATGTATGAATAATTAAAATTTATAGAAACACAGCAATGATATTTTAATTATATCGTAAGATTAGAATATTTTATATTATTATTTTATTGTATGATTATTCTTTCTCAAAACATTAATGGTCTGGCGATATGCCTCTGTAATATCATGGTTATAGCCACGTTATAACAGACAGAAAACATTTTTGCGTGGCAGAGTCATGCTGCAACTATATTCTGGTAGTAGCACGAAGGGGTCGGCCCGACCGGGGAACGACCACGCTCTCAAAGAACACCAGCGTAAAACAGCAGATCAATGCTGCTGTGTTTCGTATGGTGAGTGTAAAGAACCGGAACCCTTTTTACTGGAAACGAGTCTTTGTGTCTCCACATTGCAGTACTCAGGGGTTACAACGCATTTTGATTCTTTATCGAGGATAGATGCAAATGTCTATGGGCTCATCCACTTACCATCAAGTGGAGTGTGTGCTCGTGTTGTCACCATTATTTTCTAAAAAAAATGCGAAGCATGGCGATTACATAATAAGAAAGATGGAGTATAGTACTGCGTATATTTTAAGTGATGCCGAAACCATGCCCAACTTCTTGCAACGTACTCACGCACACATCTTTCTTCTTTCTTACTTTATCAGCACGTAAAGTTCACTTCTGGACGCACACATATGCACCTAAACCATGTTGTTGGTTGTAAAAGATTTTAGATACCTAGATAAAATGTACGTAAGTGTGTGGTCTAACAACAAGTTGCGCATGTATTTGGCTTGGTTTTTGCATCACTTGAAATGTACGCAACGCTCCGTCTTCTTTTCTTCGTCGGTTTTTCTTCGTTGGTCTGAGGCTTTGCAGGCCGATTAGCGATCGCATTTTTAGATGTTTCGTTCCATTTACGCTTCTCCCCGTTTCTGGCCTAGCTATGCTATATAAAAAAGTTCCTAACTGCAATAGAAGAGGCCCATGGTGTGGATGGACTTAAAGAAAAAAATTACGTTTATTATTGTGGAGCACATCTACCATATCTACATAATAATTCGTCATCCAACGATCATTATCATTAACATCATCTCATCTCGTCATCCATCCTAAAGGAATCCCACAAAGCACGATCCTGAGCCACCTGCATATCGACTTCTTGCATGTCTTTCCAGGTCGTCACTCCATCTAGTGGGGTCCCGCCCTACACTTCGTCTGCCGGTACAATGCTGTCACACGAGAATCTTTCTTCCCCATAGGTTGTATGTTCTTAAAAATATATGACTGACCCATTGCAGCTTCAGCTTACTACTAATCTGTTGGGCTAGGTATGTCGGTACCGCACAAAGCACCACACGAATACAGTACCGTTATTCAGAAGAAGAACATTTTTTGTTCAAACGGACTATTATAAGAACATTCACCTTAATGGAATAGTATTATAATAAAAATGCAAAATTTGTAGTGCAGCATTTTTAATGATATCTATACAAAAAGTTGACTGCACGATGACTCTATAGCTCTATATACATAATAAAAAAACAACTTTAAGCTCGAGCGCTCTGGTGCCATCTCCCACAAGTTTTGTCACAAAGGTCCCAAGGTCAATGAACCGTTTGGCGGGCTTGCCGCATTTTTAAATGCAGCGTGGGCACGGGATATGGTTAATAATTTATGCCCGTCGTCTAACGTTTTTAGCAAACAATGAAATAATAATTATCTAAACGATATGCAAAATTAGGTTATTAATTTGAAACATTTAATTAGACGCCAATTTATTTAAAAACACTGATAATTACATTCATTCAATAATAGAATAAAATAGACGAATAGTTGGAAGTTTACATAATACACTATAACACGTTATAAACAATTTAAAAATAAAAATAAAGATGATTTTATTTTACTTTATGTGTTGATGTTATGCAATAGAAGCAACTGGAAAAACATACCGTTAACCGTTACTACACTTCAACCTCCAAAATATAACCAGAGTTTCACCGCTTCATCTGCGTTCAAGTATAAATAAAGGAATGGGAAACGTGTTTGCGATCCACTACACCGGCTTTGGGATATAAGCGATATAATCTGTTACTCGTAAATACTACAAACGTACTTGCTTATTTTATGTAAAGAAAAGAAAAAAATCTTTTGTCCCGTCAATACATGACAAAAGATAATTCTTTTTTAAATTGTAATTTTGTAATATACACATGGTTTAAAATAATGTTTTTTTTAAAGCTCCAACTAAAAAGAAAAAAAAGATGGAAAATTAACTTACAACGTTTTAAGCGTATTTTCTTGTTGATGCATATTATATGAATAAATAATCAGAAACCGTAATTTAAGTTATTTTCAGTCGATAACGAGTTGAGAAAGCCACTTTATCCCTCTGTCATGCAATTTTTTTATTACTTGTATATACATAATATATAACTTGAACATTGGATCACAGACGAGAGCTGTTTTAATTTAATTTTGTTGTAATGTTATCGACAGTACCTATATATTTTTAAAGAGCAAAACAAATTGTAAAATGTCGAAAATGACAAAGAAGAAAGTGAAAGACCATTTTGTTATCTTCTGATGAATGATGAACGTAAAGAACCTATATTGACAGAAACTAAAATCTAAATTAAATGTAAAATTAAATTTAAAAGACTAAATAGAAATCCGTAAAATATTTTTTTTAAATCCAACTTTGCAAATGGTCAATGCAGATGAATTTCGTATTATATATTAAACTTTGACTTTTCGTTCATTTTTCAATACAGTAGTCACCCTTCACAGACTACAAATTTTAGTTTTAATACTAAACAATTATATATACAGTATTAACTTTAATGATTAGAATTAAAATTGATCTAAACAAACGCATTAAAAGCATTTAGTCCTCGATTAGGAAAGAAGACTGTTATCATATAATAAAGTAATATATATTTTTAGACATATTTCTCAGTATATAGATAATATTGCGATACTATTGTATAATTATATTATATATGGCACACACAAAACATAGGCAACACGTAATTTTAGTTTTAAAACTTTCCCGTGGAGTATTTCTCGTGATAAATTAGCAAGTAAAATTGGTAATTCTAATTGATAGAATCAGGCGTTACTTTGCGGAAATCCATTATCATAAACATATTAATAGTTATTTCGCAACCATCCGTTAAATTAAATAAAATGATGTTTCTTCCCTAGTTTGAAGAGCACCTCCCTCCCTCAATTGCGTGCACTAATTCCGTCACCACCAATCGCAGCACCACTACTCCCAACGCCACCATTCTAGGAAAGACACACCATCGCCGATAATACGACACGTGTTTCGCCTCTACACGAGGCATCTTCAGGTGATGTTGACTCTACGGCGGCTGACCGCTAAGACATTACCTGAAGATGCCTCGTGTAGAGGCGAAGAAACACGTGTCGTATTATCGTCGATGGTGTGTCTTTCCTAGAATAGTGGTGTTGGGAGTTGTGGCGTTAGGAGTAGTGGTGCTGGGATTGGTGGTGACGGGATGAGTGCACGCAATAGAGGGAGGGCGGGAGGTGCTCTTCAAACTAGGGAAGACACATCATTTTATTTAATTTAGCGGATGGTTGCAAAATAACTATTAATATCTTTATTGGTAATTCTGTCATATCGTCTTTCAAGACCACTACGAAAGTTAAACAAAATGATATTATTATATTGCATTCAGAGTGTCATGTATTCAATTTAAGTAACCATATTGACGACGAAATCACAGCTTTTAGGATACTGAACTAAAATAACATAACGTTGAAACGGGAAAGAAACTATAACTTAATATTCCTGTTTCGTTTTACACGAAACCGTATCGTAGCACAATGTTTTATTCACGTGACTGATAAAAATAACAAAATAAAGGGGTCTAAATGTAGAAGTAACGTTTTAAGACAACGAATTTCGTGTTTAATGACTTGAATTTTATGAGGAAAGTTTTATTTTTTTTTAGATTAGGGTTGTCAAGGAAATGATATTTCGGATCCTGATAGCGATATTATTTGTTTTACTATCGGATATTGCTAAGATTCTTTTAGTAACATACATTAGATTCTTTTAGAAACTTACAGCTACATTTATTTAAACTAATATTTTAACATCATTGCCTTAATTGACTGACATAATATAGAATGGTTTTAGCACTTTTGATCCTGTACTGTACTATATATAAGGTTTTAGCACTTTGATACTGTACTGTTCAAAAGATTTACATTTAAATAAATTCTTTAAGACTCGCGATTTGGCCCGACTTCATGGGCGATGGGCGCAAATCACCAGTGATTGAGTGAGTGACTAAACGCCAACATTACCCTACTTCATAAAATATGCACGGACACGAAAATTTATCTGATAGAAATAATTCAAATTTTAACCCAGTTGTCTGAGTAGCTACTTAGACAACTGGGTATAAAAGACTTTGTTTTATTCTATTTGGTGACCAAACATAAAAAAATTAAAGTTGAAAGATTTAAAAATAAAAGATTATAAATTAAGACAAAAGTGCACACGTTTTAATAATACTTTAAATATAGTATCATCAACTTGGTCATTAGCATGTTTTTGTTGTCTTTGTTATATATTATATTATTACCCCTACCCCTTTAGATAATGTTTTTGCGACATATAAGCTATTGTAACTTTGTTGTCTTAATTTTCATAGCAAATATTTTGTAATGCTGTGTCACCTATGTGCACGCATTAGTCCGTAGATTAAGCCTATTTTCAATAAAAATATAATAATATGTACACTGCCTTATACGTGACCTATAAATAAATAAATATACATAATATGTACGAATACACATAGAATAGAAGGAATCAAAAATATCCAGAAATAACGTATTCTGATGATTTAATAAGTATATCATTTTACTATTAATGTACAGCTTCACACTTTCAAAAATCTTCACCAGTACTATATGTGTTCATTAGAAATGAAACTCCAAATGTACGGTGGATGTGGTGCATGTATTTGCTGAAGCGTACAAAAATCGCAAACTTACTTAATGGTCCGGCTGGACACTCTCTACATCGTGAATTAATTTTTACCTTATAAATAAATCGGCGACACCTAGTGTTCAATCATTTACAATGCAATAGAAAACAACACAGACTACTAGATGACAACTAAATTAGAATACAACGCTATTAAAGAAACAATAAGTTATTATTGAAATTCATATCATCTGTAAATGAATATTATCTGTATTTTACAATTAGTGTAAAATAACAATGATTCTCTTTCTACATGTAAACAAAATTTGTTACAGTGTTTATCAGATAATTATTATTTTTAACACAACGTAATAAATAAAACTTCAGGCTTTGAAATGTGCAGTCCGACACTCATATATTTTATTTACCTAAATAATATACATCCATGAAAAAAAACTCTCGGTAGTTTATATTAATAGCAGACTAGGTTAGAAGGGAATCGATCCCTTGACCTAAATGTTTGCAGTGTGACTCCGGGTGCGATGACTATCATATTCTTTAATAAATCCAACCACTATAGTCCATGCAAGTCAGTTTAAATTCATATGCACAGAATAGTCTTGTGTATAATAATTTTGGGGGCAAAGTTTCAAGTTTTGTATTGTACAACAATGGTACACTCATAGACTGGATAAGCATATATTATATATCGACTGTAGTCTCAATACAACACTTAAATAAAAGTCAACACTTAAATAAAAGTAAAAAGTTAAAGTTGCAGACTATATACGTCTCAGTGCTAGGCACAGGCATCCCCTCATTTCCAAAAGGGTTTCATTTCAGGACAAGGATATGAACACCGCGCTGCCTCAATACGTGTAGGCGGACTTCACATGTCTTCGAAATATTTTTATTTATTTATCAGACATGCAAATTTCCTCGCGATGATTTACTTGAACGCTGAGCACGTGGTAAATCAGCACTTAAAATTGTCATTAACAATTTCATTGGTGACGACGGGAATCGAACCCAGATTGCTGGCGTAGGTACTGCGAAATTTACAGTAAGCGCTTAGCATCTGAGCAACCACGACTAGCACACAAATAGTAATTCTTTGGGTCGAATAGATTATGTTTTACTATGCCTCCATCATCGCATACCATTACTCAAACTTATCGTATAGCCGTTAAGTCGGAAACGGGGAATGGCGCTGTACGCTGTCATGGCGACGTACTGCGACGATCGTAGTGCTAAACGTCCCACCTATTTGACAATGCTTCCTGTCACTGTTTAAGGTATTTAATTTTCCATCTGGTAATTTATATAGTAAATATTATTGGTCTAATATAAATACGGTTATTTCGTTGTTTGTCGAACGGCACATGGACAGGGCTCTTTTGTGTCGATAAGATCGAGTCGACTAGTATCGACACCCACAGGACGAGATGGGGTGGTAAATTAAACTAACAACTATTAATGGTATGGCTTCAAAGGTAAACGTCTAGTAGTGGCGATACATAGTACAACAAATACATGTGAAACTATGAACACTTGGTCACACACCAGTGGAGTTAACATCGGTGAGTTAGTCGAGTTGTAAACTGAGGAGTTATGAAATGATATCATATATTTAAAGGAACGTCCACGGATCCTATCTTGAAGAATGGGCAGCAGCATCTTTCTAATAACAACACAAAATAATAAGAGTATGCGATTGTATTGCGCGCTTTGCAATTGTGGCAACTATAGCAAGTAACTACCTATTTGGCCATGTCTATCTTCAGCAGACGAGGTCTATTTTCAGCAGTTGTATTGAATCAATAAATGTAGGAACTTGACTATATTTTCAAATTATTTGCTTATAACTCAATCAGTCAAAACCATTAAAATTATTATAAATCTATCAACCTTTTAATCACTATTCGAGTAAGCTGCTTCTAACTTCTCTACGAAACGAGCCTTTGTCTTCGCATTGGATCGATATTATACACTTATCAAAGCTTAGACTTACGTCTATCAGACAGCCTTTTCCTTTGTTTACAGGAAGATAGGAAAAAAGTAAAATATACAATAAATAGACTTTATTGGGTAGTGGTTCACCTCATATAGAAGTTCTTAAGTCAGATTTAAAATTTCCAATATTGCTTCTCCTAATAATATTAACATTTGTAATGTGAAGTTTGTCACTTCACTTCACTTTTTACAATTTCAGTAATGACACAATGTAAAACAACGTACTTACTACAAATCATACGTATAATATTGTAATTCGACGGCTCCGTGGCGCATAAGTGGCTTAGCAATGAGTTGCAGTGCCTAAGGACCGCTTGTTCGAATCCCGCACCGAACAAGTACTTGTATGCCCTACAAGTAATTGTTCGAGCCTGGATATGTGTACTAGTGAAATTTATGTATGTAAACTGCCCCCACGATACAGGAGAAAGTCCTAGTGTGAAGGTAACATTTTATAAAATAAATAAGATATGTAGGGTGGTAATAAATACCCTACATATTATCTTATTTATTTTTAAATTTTGTCCGGTCCTCTCTCAATTCGAAACAATTTAACGGAATGAAATAGAATCGACTAATCGATCGAAGTTAATAGTTTCACAATAACGTCATCAGCCTTATCAGACTGTGGCTGTCCATCCGCTTAGCCAAGTGTAACAATTTGCTAGTTGAGTATTACCACCCCTGCCCCGTTGGTCTAGTGGTCGTGAATACGATTGCTGAACATGAAGTCCCGGGCTCTAATCCTGGGTCTGGCCAAAATCAATTATTGGGTTTACTGTCAGTTTACAGAGAATTCTCAATAGCAGCCCGGAGTTAGGAAGTTGGCGTTATTTCATCTCCGTGCCCCGGAAAGCACGTAAAGTCGTTGGACCCTGCGCTTGATCTCTCCTTCGGTCAAGTCGAATTATCGTCGCATCTATGAGACCGAAGGAATAGACTGTGTCACTTATCTTGTGCTTACGCATACACTTGGGCACTATAAACCTGTGACATAGATTCGGTCCGGAGGTATTACCACCATAGAATACTATAATACACAATAGAATAGCTGTCAACCTTATTTTATACGACGATAGGCGTCGCCGGGAGCACACATATAAGCAATAACATCGTATTATCACTACTACAAACCCGATTCGCTGTGTTGACAGACAGATTTAAATACATATGTATTTGTAAATAGCGTGCAACTTGACATTTTCTAAATAATTTGCATGGGAAATTTGGAAACGATTGTAACGTCAAAACACATCTCGTGTTGACATTTATACGTGAGAATTGACGTATTAGTGACATTTTAGTGGCTACACGGGCTCCGCTCACTCCCCCATTCTATTATGTATGTATTATAGTATTCTATTACCACCCCGAGAACTCACAACTTCAAAAACGAACATTCCTTTAATATACATTTAAGTAAAATTCGAGTGTCTGTACAATCGAAATAACTGCTTTCTCTTAGGATCAGTGGATTATTTATTATTGTTACGAGCTTGAGGTTCGTGACAATAAAAATTGCCGATAAAATTACCTAAATTAACACTTTAATTTTCTTTACACAAATTAAAACATAAAACACTAATAATTAATCACACTAAATCACTTTATTTCGCTCCGAAGCTTCGCTTGTATCGCCGAATTCAATACTTCCCCGATCGCGTATTGCAGCGCCTTTATATAGGGCTCTTCCACGAAAACATCCAGAATATTCCAGAATATTCGAGTAAATACGCGCGCCAACCGACCAAGCGCAGAAAGATCGAGTGTAGAGCTTCTAGAAAGTTTAGTTCTTCAATTTGATACTAGATGGCGCTGTCGGTTAAAAATTAGTCATGTCATTTTCTGGAAAGCTCTCTCCTCGCTCTGTTACCCGACACTAGATGGCGCTAGTGTCATGAGATGAGATGTCAACTTAGCCGCGCAACACTGCCCCCTCCTAAGACATGCTCGTCCCGAGCATTATCAGCCCCATAATAACGCGCCAGGCGATCCACATGGACGATCTTAGGAGTCCCTCCTGCTCCTTTCTGTATCCGGTAGGTTACATCGTTGATCCTGGTCACAATCCGGTACGGGCCGTCCCATTTAGCTTGAAGCTTAGGAGATTTCCCTTTGCTGTGGACTGGATTGTGCAACCACACTAGCGAACCTTCGTCGAACCCTTCGTTGTTCATTTTGCGGTCATACCGGGTTTTCATCTTTTCAGACATTTGCTGGCCCGATTGTCTGACGTGCTCGTAAATGTCATACATTTTGTTCCGCAAGTAATTTGAATAATCGGTTATACTGCGTGGGGCATCAGGTGGTATCCCGGTGATCAGGTCTGCAGGCAGCCGTAATTCTCTCCCAAAGTTTGCGAAAGCTGGTGTCACTGATGTACTTTCGTGAACAGCGCTTCGATATGACAACAAAAACAGTTTGTTTGTCCCAATCTCGTTGCCGATTGTCTACAACTTTTGCTAGGTACCTCTCCAATGTCTGATTAAATCGTTCTACCATTCCATCAGATTGCGGGTGATAAGAAGTCGTTCTTGTTTTATGAGTACCCATAACTCGGCAAGTTTCCTGGAATATTTGAGACTCAAAATTCCTTCCTTGATCGCTGTGAATCTCTAAAGGTACTCCTAAACGACAGAAGACTTCATGAACTAGTTTATCTGCAACTGTTTGATTTGGAATGGCGAAGACTTCTGGCCACTTAGTGAAGTAATCCATCACAACCATGAAATACTTGTTACCGCTTTCACTCTCCGGAAACGGCCCCGCCACGTCAATGGCTATTCTCTCCCATGGTGCACCAACATTGTACAACTTCAATGCACCTCTACTACGAGTCTGACGTCCCTTTACAGCCGCACAACTTGTACATTTGCGACACCAGTCCTCGATATCGTTTCGACAGTGGACCCAGTAAAACCGTTCTCGGATCTTCAGTAGACTTCGTTTAACTCCCAGATGACCTCCTGAATAATCATTATGGTACAGCTGTAATACATCCGGTACTTTAGCTTTAGGGACAACCATTTGCAAATGACAGCAGTCTCCCCGAACATTTTCCCATTTACGGCACAGAACTCCATCCTGAAGCAGCAAGCTGTCCCACTGGGCCCAATAGCTTTTAGTGGTTGAACTCATCGCTGAGACGTCGCTCCACTTGGGCTTGGGAGCACTGGCCTTCATCCATTGCAGAATCGGCTTTATATCCGGATCTTCCTGCTGTGCACGTTGTAAGCTGTCCTTCCACTCGTTGCTGAGGTGGTCTGTCCTGAGTATCCTCACGGATACCACTTCCTTACTCTCTTGCCTAGTACAATGTTTGCAATCTTCAGGACAAGGTCTTCTTGACAATGCATCTGCGTTGCCATGAGATTTCCCGCTGCGATGTTCGATCTCAAAGTCGTATTCCTGCAGTAGTTCAATCCACCTCGCAACTTGTCCTTCTGGATTTTTAAACTGCAATAGCCACTTTAGTGCAGCATGGTCAGTTCGTAAGTGAAATTTCCGCCCCAGAAGATATTTGCTAAAATGCTGCAACGACTTTACCACAGCTAGCAATTCGCGTCTTGTGACACAAAATTTCCTTTACGGTTTTGACAACGACTTGCTGAAGTACGCTATCACGACCTCTTGGTCACCATTCCGTTGAGACAACACACCGCCAAGTCCTATATCACTTGCGTCTGTGTCAACTATAAATTCTTTGCTTGCATCAGGGTATCCCAAAATAGGTGTTTTGCACAGACGGTCCTTGAGCTCCTGGAATGCGATATTGCAACTTTCATCCCAGCAGAAATGTCGCTTCTCCTCGGTTAGCTTGTGCAGAGGTTTGGCTATATCTGCCAAGTTCTTCACAAATCGCCGATAATAGGAGCACAAACCCAAAAATGCTCTAACCTGCGTCTTGTCTTTTGGAACCGGCCAATCCTTGACAGCGGCGATTTTCTCCGGATCCGTACGGATACCTTCTTCCGACACTACATACCCTAAAAAGTTGACTTGCCGTTTGAATAGTGAACATTTCTTCGGACTCAACTTGAGGTTGGCACTCTGAATCTTCATGAGCACGCGTTCCAGATTCTGAAGGTGTTCCTCAAACGTACGGCCCACGATGATGATGTCATTCAAGTAGACCAGACAGGCATCGCCAATTAGCCCAGGAAGTACGGGCTCCATCAGCCTTTCAAACGTTGCTGGAGCATTGCACAACCCAAACGGCATTACTTTGAAGTGCCACAGACCCTTTCCCGTCGAGAACGCAGTTTTCTCCTTGTCCTTAGGGTCAATTTCAACTTGCCAGTAGCCACTTTTTAGATCCAGCGTGCTAAACCATTTTACTCCTGTAAGCATGTCCAGCGTGTCATCAATTCTTGGCAAGGGATAGCTGTCCTTCTTTGCAACGTCGTTCAGACGGCGGTAATCAACGCAGAACCGCATGCTGCCATCCTTCTTCTTTACCAGCACCACGGGTGAATACCATGGACTAGATGAAGGTTCAATAACACCATCCTTCACCATTCCCTCAATCATGGTTTCTACTTCCTTTTCACGTGCTACCGGCAATCTTCTTGGCCGCTGACGGATAGGTAATTCCTCTCCTGTGTTTATTTTGTGTTGAACTAAGCCAGTCTTTCCTATGTCAGCATCGTTTGACGAGAATATCTCGGCGTACTTGAGTAACAACTTCTTCGCCTTGACCAATTCGTTCGGGGAGAGAACACTGCGACAGTCTTCCAAAAGTGTGGTCACTCTCGTTTCTGAATCCTCGCTGGGGGTCCTACTCGATATATATTGGCACCGACGTAACCAATCCACTTCCTCACAAGTACCAACCAGTGTGCCTTTTTCTATAATCTGTTCCCGGTCACAAAGGTTCAGCACACGTACTCTTGAGATGTCAGTGGTTCTGACCAAGGTTCGAGCTACTTTCCATGGAAGGTCATTGTTTACCCTTTCCACAAGTACACAACGGTGACCTTGCCCAGCGTTTCGGGGAAGACTAACCGGAACAATCGTTTCCGATCTCGGCGGAAGAACAATCTTCTTAATGCTGTACACATTCCCTGGTAACGCACCTTCCATAAAAAGTTCCTCCTGTCCACATTTCAAAACACCTTGCTTAACGTCGATCTCACAACAATTATTCCTCATAAAGTCTAGGCCTAGGATGCAGTCGTCCATTATATCAGCCACGATGACATTATGCAGATAGATCACGTTGGCTAGCTTCAACTCCATCTCCTTCTCTCCACGAACGGGTATACGCTGACCGGTGGCTGTTACCAAATTAATGCGTTCTCGGTTGTATGCGGAGTCCCCAAGGAACTGACTTATTAGTTGGGAACTAACAACCGTACGAGAGGCTCCAGTGTCTATGGTCAGTTTACACGGCATTCCGTTGACCTCGCCCTTGATGATTAGACTGTTCCCATCGTGGGTTTGTGAGATCGAGATCCTTGGGGCTCTTTTAACATCAGCCAGCACCCGCCCCGCAGTTCTGGCTTTTACTCGTTTCCCTGCTGCTGCTGGGCGGTGCTGTTGGCCGCACTACCCTCCTGAGATCGTTCACCTTCCCTTTCTAAGGTTCGCTTAGGGCAGCTGGATCGAAGGTGGCCCTTTTCCCCATAGCCATAGCACCTAGGGCTGTATCCTTTGTTGCGGTCGCGAACTGTAGCTGCTGCAACCTCCCTGACGCGATGGGAATGATGATCCTGCCACACGGCTTCCACCTTCAGTCCATGGGCCAAGGCGTCCCTAAGCGTCTCGTGGTGCCCGAGCCTCACAGCAGCTCTGACTTCCAGGTCGCGGATGCCGTCGATGAAAGTCTGCACCAGGTTCCTTTCAATGAGCGCAGGTACAGACCGGTATGCTTTTCGCACCAGCTTCTCCACCTCTAGAGCCCACTGCTGCAGGTTTTCGTTGATGCGCTGCACGCGATCTTTAAGCTGCGCACGAAAGACGTGTTCCAGGTGAGCGTCGCCATATCTCGCCTCCAATGCCTCAAGGAGTTGCTCATAAGTCACTTCCTCACCTAAAGCTTCCAGAACTGCTAAGGCCTGGTCGCGCAGGCCTAGTGTGAGAGCAGTCATGGCCTGGCTTTTATTCCAGCCGTTCGCCTTCATAACAGCCTCGAACTGGATTTTGTAGGCTGACCAGGAAGAGGTACCGTCGAACGGTGGCACCTTGAACCCACGTAGCGAAGGTGTTGTAGTTACTACGGGAGCTGTAGCTCCATCTCCAAGTTTGAGGTCGTCCAGTGATTTCTTCATGTCAGCCATTACGGTGTCAACCCGATTGTTTACTTGGTCGATTCGGGTTTCAGCTTTCTCGATTCGGTTTTCAGCTTCCGACAGGCGGTTGTCATGCTGTGCAACTCTATCCTTCACCTCCTTTATCTCCTTCCCGAAGGTAGCGTGAAGGTCCTTCATGAGGAGCATCTGCTCTTCCAGCCGACGGGCCTGTTCCTCTTGTCCGCCCCGCAGCTGCTCCTCCAAACGACGGACCTGTTCCTCTTGTCGGCGGGCCTGTTCATCCTGCTGCTCTTTCAACAGACGGGCCTGTTCATCTTGCCGGCGGGCCTGTTCCTCCTGCTGGCGGGCCTGTTCCTCCTGTCCGACCCGCAGCTGCTCTTCCAATCGGCGGGCCTGTTCCTCCTGTCCGCCCCGCAGCTGCTCTTCCAAACGACGGACCTGTTCCTCCTGTCGGCGAGCCTGCTCCTGCAGCATCACCATCAGAGCACCTAAGTCAGGTGCTGCAGATGTAGGAGCTACTGACGGGCCTGCAGCCGGCGGCTGGCCCTCCGACGTCTGCGGCGTTGCACCACCAAATCTTCTTTGGTCCGTCTCCTGCAAGCGTTGACTTCGGGTAAGGACACCCTCCGTTTCCTCCTTAGGTAAAATCGGCATGATTTTATCCCACTTCGGACACCAATTGTTACGAGCTTGAGGTTCGTGACAATAAAAATTGCCGATAAAATTACCTAAATTAACACTTTAATTTTATTTACACAAATTAAAACATAAAACACCAATAATTAATCACATTAATTCACTTTATTTCGCTCCGAAGCATCGCTTGTCTCGCCGAATTCAATACTTCCCCGATCGCGTATTGCAGCGCCTTTATATAGGGCTCTTCCACGAAAACATCCAGAATATTCCAGAATATTCGAGTAAATACGCGCGCCAACCGACCAAGCGCAGAAAGATCGAGTGTAGAGCTTCTAGAAAGTTTAGTTCTTCAATTTGATACTAGATGGCGCTGTCGGTTAAAAATTAGTCATGTCATTTTCTGGAAAGCTCTCTCCTCGCTCTGTTACCCGACACTAGATGGCGCTAGTGCCATGAGATAAGATGTCAACTTAGCCGCGCAACATTATTAATAGTTTTTTTTTAATAAGGCATAAAATAATGGTCTGGGCTTATGTTTGAAATGACTGCAATGATCATGATGAAACTATTATATAAATAAATAAATAATTATAATATATATATATATATATATATATATATATATATATATATATATATATATATATATATATATATATAGTAATAATTAAATTTATATACATATTTATACCAATTTAACCTTTTTATTTTTATTACTTGCCATCGCTTGGAAGCATGGTATTTTGTGAATGCAATATGTAGTAGGTACGTTGTCGGTTTTAAGTAATTTGATACAAAACGCTCAATTAACTCCTGAACATAGACCGTGTTTTGTGGCATAATCCAGGAAACACCACCACTGGTATTCCGTGAGAGCGTAGTCCTACCCCATGGTCATGGTTGTCTCGTGGTCGAGCCAACCCAATCGTGCCACAACTATAATATAGCTGCAGAGTGGCTCTACCACATAAGAAAACTTCAAGTATCCATCAGGTGGATTGTGTGCCCGCTTGTCATCCTAAAAGCTTTTTTAAATGTTCTGTTTTATTAAACAGAACACTTATGGAATCATCTGTACCTGTCTCTCACATAGGTTTCTGTCTTGGGAGTGTTACGAATAGTTGAAATTGGCCATAGTTATAAAATGTAATTGAATGATTGATTATTCACATTTCATATGCAATTTTACACACAGTATAGTAAAAAGTTATGGGCTATACGAGCCATAGCTAGGCCTCACTAATTTTAAGAGGGTTTAAAGCAATCCGTCGCACTGCTTCAATGCTGACGGACTTCACATATATTTCCCAAAAATATTTTTTTCAACAGGCATATATCATATATATATATATATATATATATATATATATATATATATATATATATATATATATATATATATATATATATATATATAAATATATGTTACCTCGCGATGTTATCCTTTACCACCGAGCGCATAGTATATCAGTACCCAATGTAGCGATGACTATGACTATATAAATATTTAGCTCTTAGCGAAGCATTTAGCCCCAAGGCGAGGTATTGTAATATTGTTTGAGGCAGATGACAGTCAGTCGCGGTGCTCGCATCCTGTCGTTTAAGGCTGATATTTGTCCAGCACGAAGTAAGCGTGTGATAGTCGGTGGACAAAAAATTTACTTTACTAGAAAATTTTTTGTTTATTAACAGTAAATAAACGTGTAGCCGATTAAGAATCTAATTCAATGACATGATTTTCTTTATATTATATAAAAATATAACGTCAAAGTTATTTCCCGACGATTAATTTTATTAATTTTCTACTCGATCAATACAGAATATTTTAAAAATATATTTAATCAAGAATTTAAATGAGTATTTCATGTATGCGTATATTATTTTTCTGAGCATATACTATTTCAAGAAGTATCGTTACTTGAGCGTCAAAATCGTGTTTAAAATACGATTTTGTTTGGGTGACAAACGAGTACACAGTCCACCTGATGGTAAGGGGTTGCTGTGGCCCATAGACATCTATATCTATCCAAAAATGCAGATGCGTTGTCACCCATGAGGACTAAGATGGAATGCCTCTTTTCCAGGTAAAAAGGGTCTCCGGTTCTCTACACTCAACATACAAAACACAGCAGCATCACGCTACTATTATATATAAAGTTGTATGTTTATATTTATTATTAAATTTGTGCGAGGAAAGAATAAACTTTATTATTATTATTATTCTACGCTGGTATTCTATGAGAGCGTGGTCCTTCCCCGGTCGAGCCGACCCATTCGTGCTACAACTATACTACTAATATAACTGAAGCATGGCTCTACCACGTATAAAATTTTTGTCCAATCTGGTCTTAATCTACTCAAATACAGATGAGAGGTTAAAATTTTACTTAGGAGTAAAATTTTGTTGATAATATGAAAAACTGGGATGTTTAAAATATCAATTTAGGTTAAATAGTGACGGCACAGAACAACTGCGCACAGCATAATATGGACCTGGCACTTTGAATCAGATTTTATTAAAAAAAAAAAACGAAAACAGAAAAAGCGAGCACTTTCGATTTCGAGCAGCGAGAAGTTTCGATACTATTACTTTAGGTACCTACAACCTGCTAGCAAACCTTCACATTATATACATAACTAGAAAATATTTCTCGATTGTCTATAGATCGCGTACGGAAAATATTAAATTATCTGAGATAAATTTACTTCTATTAAGAGACAAGGTTAGCTCACGATCCTAAGAAAATTAACCGACGCATATACGAGTAGAAAGTAAGCAGAAAAGAGTTGATCGTCGGCTTTCCTAGCGAGCTAGCTTAGGCGATTTAAGCTTATAAATATTAAAAAAGAAGTTTATTACATCCTTCACACTTTTAAAAATGTTAATCGATTAGAGACGATAAAACGGCGAGTCAGGTAAAGCCTAATAAATAAATATGCGTAATACGTAATATGTATTTATGTATTATAGCTGTTTTATTTGCGTTCATTGCGTTTAGCCTCAGATTAAATAATGTTATTGCGTAAGTTTAGCACATTCGGAATACAAAATATTTTTTATGAACGTTAAAAATTAAAATTTAATTAATGATGATTAGTATGTATGAAATAAACATTTTTATGTGGTAGTCACGCTGCGGCTATGTTATGGCTGTAGAACAAATGGGTCTGCTCGACCAGAGAAGGACCACGTTCTCACAAAATACAACCGTGAAATAGCAGGTCAATGCTGCTGTTTTTCGTCTGATGAGTGTAGAGAACAAAACATTTAGCATCGATTAAGAAACAAAACACATCTGCATTTTGTTTCTTAATCGAGGCTAGACGTAGACGTTTAACGGGAGGGGCCAAGATATGAATATCATCGGACGTACTGGGTTCTCGTTTGTCACTCTTACACAAAAAAATACCGCACACTTCTATGGTATTTTAGAAAGGGAAATGCTACCGATAAAATCCTGACATTGACGTGCTTTGTTTTTTTTACAAGTCAGGGATACACGCAAAGAAATAAGCACCACTAGATTTAAAAATAAATAACGACACATATTTGTAGTATTTATTTTTTAAGTGCCGATTGGTGGGCTTTATGGCGGAGATACACATGCATGTAAATTGCGAGGAAAATCGCACAACTTAAGAATTTTTGACATGCAACGACAACGATATAACGGCAAGGGTCCGCAGAAATAAAATGTATAATTTTTTATAGAAGATGGCGCAAACGAGCATGCGGCTCACCTGATGATAAGTTTTGACCGCCGCCCATGAACCACTGAACAGGGGAATAGCAGGTGAACACAGCACAACATATTTACAGTTCCTCTGATGATGAGTCAGTCGATGGTCACCTGCAGTTAACTTTATCAAAGAAGGCTAAAAATGCGTTGTCACCTCTGAGGACTAAGATTGAATGCCTCACAGCCTGTAATTGTACTGATTCTCTATACTCTGCCAATCAGACCAGAACACACTAATGTAGATGCTGCTATTTGGTGACAAAATTAGGTAAGAAGAGTGCTGCACCCACTCGGATATATTCCCGAGGCAATGTGATGACTGGGACACATAATGTTATAACAAGGTAATAATTCAATATAAACTTGTCATTCCTTATGAGTAATAATATAATTTGTATAGTTGCTAATTGCTATGACAAATTAGTCAGTTCAAAAAAAAAAACAATATAAAAACATACATTTTTTTTAATGTTTTATAATGTATGATTACAATTAATAAATCACTACAAAAATAAATCTATGATTACAATTTTAATAGCATAATTAGTTATCCTTATTTTAACTATTTAATAATGCCTAAATAAATAAAGTTCTAAAAAACAACTAATTAAATCATTGAAGGTGCAATTTCTTAGAAAATTATTCATATTTTATGAATAATTTAACTTTATTTATAATTTTATTTTCAAATATTGGCCACAAAAGTTACTGTAGGTTTTAATCTGCAATTTGCTTAAGTATGAAGTCTATGTGGTAATACTCAATTGTAACTGGAGAATTTTATAGCTTCTTCTAGATTTTAACCTTCTTATTATTTCATAGGAGGAAAAATAGTCTCGTAAGCATAATTCTAAATTTATTAAAATAGAAATCAATAAAATAAATAATTTATATGTGTAGTACGTCAATTCAGTATTTGTATTTGAATATAATAAAGTTATAATTACGATCTAAACTTATAGCCAACACCCATTTGTAAAGATGTGCAACCACAGGACTTACATAGTTTTATCCAAAAGAAATACTCACAATAATATGACTGCACGGAGAGATCAATGTCAGAGTCATCTGAAAGAATTATGTTGATAATGATATATGGCTCTATGTGCATACAGGCAAACTAAGAAGTGATTAGTATTTAGCAACTTAATAATTATTTTTATACTTGTAAGAAACATCTACTGAAAATTTCTAATGTTAGGATCAGTGTGTAGAATATACTATGACTATAAGTACATGTTATTTTGTTATATCTAATGAATCTATGAAGTGCTTTCAAAATACAAGAAGTGCTTTTACTTCATAAATACTACAAAAATTAGGAAATTAGAACAACATTGGATTTTTTTACAATCTTTAAAGTTAAAAAGTTACAGCCTATATGTCCAAGGCACAGGTCTCCTCTCATTTCTGAGAGAGTTTTAGAGCAAGTAAATGTCCGCAGCGCTGCCCCAATGCATGTTGGCGAACTTCACATGTCTTTGAAATTTTCTTATTTCTCAGACATGCGGATTTTCTCACAATGTTTTCCTTCAATGACGAGAATGTGGTAAATCAGCACTTAAAATTGCGATTAAAATGTTTATTAGTACCGGCGGGGATAGAACCTGGGTTGCTCACATAATGTTAAATTTACATCATGCACTTAGATCCTGAGCTACCACGGCTCATGAGCTTACAATCTTTAATAAATAATAATTCTTATGAAGTAGAGCCACACTGCAGTTTGTTATGGCTGCATCACAAATGAGTTAGTGGAAAGGGTTTTATATTTATTACATAATGTCTGAGCTTCAAACTGGGTTAGGCATTTGGTGTGGGGCATCACAAAACATTGTCATGCTCTCATAACCAAGGATGTCTATTATATCAATAAAATATGATCTCCAAATTTTACCTGAATTAATGAAATAACTAAAAAAATAATTATCAGTATCTAATGCTAGTCATAATGAACAGCACCATATTTTCACCATACATACTCCTTAAATTAAGTGCGATATAGTGTGAACTCATATTAGCTTTTAATATTATCGGAAGCTTGCAATAGCCATTCTTGCTAGAAAGCTATTTTCTAGCAACTAGTATCACAAACCCAGTAAAAAGCTTGTGATTGATCCAGACAGTTGTACAAAACAAATGATTGCAAATATCAATCCTTACTATATAAGACTTAAGTAAAACAATCAAAAGTTTATGACAAATACTAACAAGAACTGGAGAATCTGGTCACTTATACCTAATGAATGACCTCAGAGGGACAATGCACTGTGAGTCTTAATTAAGGATAGAGGTGGACTGTATGCCAGTTTGTAACCATTACTTCTATAAAAATAAAACATTACAAAATTGTGGTATGCCTGCACTTATATGATTTTTTTTTATAGAATAGGATGACAAACGAGCTCACAGTCCACCTGGTGGTAAGTGGATGCTGTGGCCCATGGACATCTATGTTTATCCCTGATTAAGAATCAAAATGCAAATGTGTTGTCAACCATGATGACTAAGATGGAATGCCTCATTTCCAGTAAAAGGGTCTCCGGTTCTCTACCATACGAAACACAGCAGTATTAAGCTGCTATTTTATGCTAGTATTCTGTGAGACTGTGGTCCTTCCCTACCCATTCATGCCACAACTATACTACTAATATAGCTGCAGCATGGCTCTACCATGTAAAAAAATAAGTGATGGTAGTGAATAAAAATATTTTAATTTGGTACACAAAAAATAAAAAATTCTTATAAGAAGCTATTTAAAATGTGCTATTGTTAACATTAAATTTATTATCACATAAAAACAATGTAATCAGACATTTATCCACATTATTACTATAAATCTATTTTACAGGAAAAATAAAATATACTCACAACTATAAAAATAGCCCCATGTTGGTAGACCAACTGCAATCGCTCCAACAATAAAGCAAATAAAGCCGAGTATCACCACAGCTATTGAATACAAAATCTTGCCACTTGCCATGGCTGCATGACTTGGCTAAGTTTATGGAATATTCTAGTCATCAGGAATGTATTGTAAATGTCCTGTGACTTTTCAATGTGGTTTCACTCATCTGAAACAAAGAGAAAATCACTGTATCTACATGTAGTATTGGTGAAACAAACAAAAAGACCTCTACTTATTTTAATAATATAAATTATTCCACTTTTTTGTAAAAAGTACTCATATATGTTTTCTCCAACAAGACTTTAACAACTCCAATAAGATTATAACAGGTGGGCTCAAAAAGTCAATTAAGATTAACCAGTCGATAGCTGGAAAGAATAGACTACCTGAAATCAATGCTATATTTCATAAGATAGAAAAATTCAAAAAATAAGAAATCAAGGCACACATTACCAATAACTTTGCATAAAATCAGATTGATAAATATTGTTTTACTTATCCTACCAAAAACATTCAGTGGAGTGGATCCCAAATTACTAATTTATGTATGTAGACTATTACATTATTGGAAACACTATGTCCAGCAGCAGATTATCAGGGTATTTAATGTTTATGTAATTGTAATTTCGATAGTATAAAAGCAAAGACAGTTTGAAAATGGTGAACTTTACTTTTATGAATGGCAAATTAAAAAAAAAACTAGAAAGAACTAATTTTCATGGAGTTTTATTAAAATAACTTGTTTAAAAAATAAAATAGAGGATACTAAGAATCTTAAATCATGATATATAATTAATGGTCTTACCAAAATCATGAAAAAAACAACTAACAAATAAATAGCCTAAATTTTGTTTTTATTTTAGTTTTAAATAATATAAAATTAATTTTACTCACAATGATATAATTTTGACCAAAGTATTTTGTCACACGATAATCACTCAAGTATGGAACACAAGATCGATTTCAACGATTTGCAATCTACTAACATCTCTTTTTTCACGGTAAAAAGAACGTAACAAAACACCTGTTTTCACGTGAATGCACAAAAGTTTACTCGGAATTCGAAATTTGAACCACAGCGACACACCTCTATACACAAGTTTGTCTTTTCAATTAAGTAGATGAAAAATATTTGTTTATATTAATAATTTAAAATTTTTAAGAATAAATAAAATTATTTTAACTTTTATTAAAAAAGTTTGGATGAAATTCGACCAAATTTATGAATAAAGAAAATATTCAACGCGTACGCGTAGTCGCGTAGAACCAACGACCAACCGAACACCGAACAGTAAATAAAACTGGTTTTTTTTTCTGTAATCCTACTCCGAGTTCCATCCAGTCCCAATCCCATAGACGTATATATTTTATTACGTCTATGTCTAGTCCGCAACTCAACTGACATTTGCCTTTATGAAGTCTGTCTATTGTCTATACTCATCTTTGAAATCGTAGACAGAGACAGAGAACAGAGAATCCTATAGACACCGCCATAGCGTGTCGCAGAAAGAGACAAAAAAAAATACGTCACTATATTTAGGGTTACAAGTGTGAGGAAAAATTTACCCCACAACTAGCTATAAAATTAGAAATTAGTACGTAAAGTAAGCCTGAAAGGGAACACTGCCATTAACGATTATCATTGATAGGTATTGTAGTGGATGGAGAGCTAAGTGGACTGTATTTGACTAATTATTTATTATAATTTACTTTTGGGAAGAAAGAAGAAACTAAAAAAATTGTGATATCTATCTGACTAATAAACTTATAAGAAAATTCCAAATTCAAAGTTATAAATTCATTTCATTCATTTGTTTTTTCCCCATTATTTCTTTCTTTGGCGTCGCTTATTACCGCACAATGGAAATATGAAATATCGGTATATTTACGAATATGAGTTCTACCGTGGCACCAGTGCTGCAGAAACAACTCGAAGGATTAATGATGTGTACGGCGCTGGTGACGCAAAGAAAAGCACGGTACGTTTTTGGTTTCAAAGTTTTCGTTCTGGAAATTTCGAACTTCAGAACCAACCCCGTGAACGGCCGGAGACCAAAGTGGAAAATGAAGAATTAAAGGCTATTGTGGAAGCAGATCCATCACAAAGCACTTCAGAGATAGATGAAGGCTTCAGAGTAGGTGATAAAACTGTGCATTCATTTGAAACAAATCGGAAAGGCAAAAAAAACTAGAACGATGGGTACCTTACGAATTTAGTGAATCGAACATGTGTCGACTACAGTGTTACTTTGCTCAAACGACACAAAAATGAAGGGATTTTAAATCAAATCATAACTTGCAATGAAAAGTGGATACTGTACGATAATAGTAAGCGATCTTTGCAATGGCTGAACCCTGGAGACCCAGCCTAATCCTGTCCTAAACGGAATTGACTCAAAAAAAGTAGCTTGTGAATGTTTAGTGGACTAGCGCCGGTGTCGTTCACTACAGCTTTCTAAAATCTGGCCAAACGATTACCGCAGATATCTTTTGTCGGCAACTACAAACCATGAAGGAAGAACTAGCTGCTAAACAACCGAGATTGGTCAAATGCTCTAGGCCACTGCTGCTTCACGACAACGCAAGACCACACACTTCCTTCCTTCCTTTACAGCCTTTCACAAGTCCACTGCTGAACATAGGCCTCCCCCAAGTAATGCCACAAAGCACGGTCCTGAGCCACCTGCATCCATCGACTTCCTGCATGTCTTACCAGGTCGTCACTCCATCTAGTGGGGGGTCGCCCTACACTACGCCTACCGGTACGAGGCTGCCACTCGAGAACCTTTCTTCCCCATCGGTTATCGGTTCTTCGAGCTATATGGCCGGCCCATTGCCACTTCAGCTTACTAATCCGTTGGGCTATGTCGGTCACTCTGGTTTTACTGCGGATATCCTCATTTCTGAGTCTATCACGCAGAGAAACTCCGAGCATAGCCCTCTCCATAGCTCGCTGAGCGACCTTAAGCGTCCTCATACGGCCAGCAGTGAAGGACCACGTCTCAGATCCATAAGTCATCACTGGCAACACGCACTGGTTGTACAATCTAGTTTTTAGAGATTGAGGTATACCTGACGAAAAGATATGTCGTAATTTCCCGAACGCTGCCCAGCCGAGTTGAATCTGTCGATTGACCTCTCGGTCGAAGTTGGACTTACCTAGTCGGACTATTTGTCCCAGGTAAACGTACTCGTCAACAACTTCGAGCAGAGTGCTCCCAACAACTACCGGCATAGGTGTGACATGGACATTGAACATGATCTTTGTTTTGTCCATGTTCATCTTAAGACCTATCCGTTGGGAGGCACTATTGAGGTCATTGAGCATAGTGCTTAAGTCCTCCAGCGATTCTGCCATAAGGACTATATCGTCGGCAAATCGAAGGTGAGTGATGTACTCGCCATTGATGTCAATACCGTATCCTTTCCAGTCCAGTAGCTTGAAAACGTCTTCCAATGCAGCGGTGAAGAGTTTCGGGGATATAACGTCACCCTGTCTTACACCTCTCTGCAGTTGGATAGGTTTCGAGCTCTGGTTCTGTACTCGGATAGCCATCGTAGCCCTACTGTACAAACACTTCAGCACTTCGATATACCGACAGTCAACTTGGCACCGCTGAAGGGACTGTAGCACCGCCCAAATTTCGACGGAATCAAAGGCTTTCTCATAGTCCACATACGCCAGGCAAAGTGGCACATAGTACTCTTCGGTCTTCTGTACAATCTGCCGCAGGGTATGTATGTGGTCTATGGTACTGAAGCCTTTTCGGAAACCGGCTTGTTCGGGAGGCTGGAAGTCGTCAAGTCTGCGTGCGAGACGATTCGTAATGACTCTCGAAAACAGCACGTAGACGCGGCTCAGAAGGGAAATCGGTCTGTAGTTCTTTAAGAGAGCGTTGTCGCCTTTCTTAAAGAACAAGACCACCGCACTTCTGCTCCACGCCTCTGGAGTAGTGCCACCATGGAGGACGGAATTGAAGAGCTTCTGAAGGACTACAAGTACCGGTGTTCCACCCGCTTTCAGAAGCTCCGCTGTAATTCCATCCTCGCCTGGGGCCCTGCCGTTTTTAAGGTGCTGGAGAGCCATTCTAATCTCGCTTAGACTGACGTCCGGGATATCATCGGAATAGTGTCGGATAAGACTTGCTCTTGGATCGTTACTCACACTTGCGTGTGGCTCCAACGATGATGTGTACAGCTGCCCATAGAACCTCTCAATCTCACTCAAAATCTCAGGTGTCCCGGAAACGATGTTGCCACACTCAGTCTTCAGCTTTGACAGTTGGCTCTTTCTGGCAGACAGATCTCTGGCAAAGACTTTGGAGCCCTGGTTCCGCTCAATCGCTTCTTTAATACGAGAAGTATTAAAGTTGCGTAAGTCTCGCCGCATGCATTTGGAGATCTGTCTGTTCAGTTGCCTGTATGCTGTCAAATCTGTTGACGATTGCAGCCTCATCTCCCGTCTAACAGCCATGAGATTAAGAGTGTGATCGGAGAGTTTTTGTGTTCTTCTGCGGCGGGTCTTGCAGAACTTAGCTCCGACCGCATGGACAGTTTCCACGAGCTTGTCGTTCATATCGTCCACTGCATTGCAATCTTCTAGGCACTGGAAGCGGTTACGTAACTCGAGCTGAAAGGTTTCGGGATTCTGGATTAGAGCACGAGGGGGACGGAGCGTTGACTTCATTAGACGAGACCTCTCCAACTTAACGTTTAGGTTCAGTGTGCCTCTAACCATTCGGTGATCGCTGCCAGTTTTCACCCTTGCGATCACTGAGACATCACTGAACAGTTGGCGTCTGGTCGTCATAATGAAGTCAATCTCATTTTTTGTCGAACCGTCGGGGCTCGACCAGGTCCACTTCCTGTGGGGCCGCTTCTGGAAGAAAGAGTTCATCATAAAGAGTCCCTCTTTCTCCATAAAGTCGGCCAGCTGCTGGCCCCTTCGGTTCCGTTGCCCTACTCCAAATTTCCCTACCTTCAGCTCACCGCTTTCTCTTGTGCCTAGTTTTGCGTTGAAGTCTCCCATCAACACCGTGTAGTGAGTTTTGGAGGAATGTATGGCTCTGGAAATATCCTCATACATTTCCTCCACCTCCTCATCGGGGTGTGCCGAGGTTGGTGCGTAAACCTGAATGACCTTCAGCGAATACCGTTTGGTGATTCTGAGTATCAGGTACGCGACCCTCGTCGACACACTCCCAATCTTTACAACGTTGTTGACGAGAGACTTGTGGACGATAAATCCGACACCTCCTTGGGACAGATGGTCGCCCTCCCGGTGATAGAACAAGTTGCCGGACTCGAGGATTGCCGTGTCCTCCCCCTCTCTTCGGACCTCGGATAATCCAATAATATGCCAGCGCAACTTGTCTACCTCTTCTTCCAGCTCCAGTATCTTCTCGTCAGTCCTCAGGGTGCGTGCGTTATATGTTGCCAGGTCGAGTCGTCGTAGGTGGCAACCGAACCTCCACCGGAGATTCTTAGCACCCCCTGCCCCGCCGTTACCATGGTCGCCACCGTAGCCAGGAATAGCGGGGCCGCCGGGGACTGGGGGCCGTCTTTTTGTGTATTTGTTCATTGGGGGGTATTTGCCGTAGTTGCCACGCTTGGCGAGCGGGTTGGCAACCGCAGTTTTTTTATTACGTCACAGTCAAGACCACACACTGCACAAAAGAAACTTCTTAAAAGAAACTATTGTGTAATGAATGAGAGCTTAGTGGACTGTATTTATGTAGGGTGTGTTTTAATCTTGAAGAAAGACGATACTGAACTAACTGTTACCAGCCCTCTGTCACTATTGTTTCCTGCGTGAAATAATTACCTACAATCGCTAGGCACCCAGGGTAACATACGCAGTCGGGGCTAGCGCGTTGTACGCGATTCAATGTTTGTTTTGAGTTTTTTTTAACGGTGTTTACGTAAATAGTTTTTTTTTGTAAATACTTGTTGAAATAGTCTTTGTTTAGTGTTATTCATATTATTTTATCTATTTGATAATTTGTAATGGGAAAACGTCGCTAATATCGTCGTCGTCGCTATAATTGTTGCGTGGATGGATGCCAAATGCCTAAAAAAGGTTTCAGATATATCATTCTTTAAAAATACCGAAGGATTATAGAAGGAAGTTATGAAAAGTGAATTTATTTAATTTTTCTGTTAGATGGGTACTTATAGTAAAAAAGAATTAAGTAATAATTTATCTACACAAGTAATATCTACGTACTTTATTACAAAACTTAGTTGAAATTTACTTCACTATCCAAGTATCTACATGCTTACATACCTATATATTATGTCTTGTAGTTAAAATATTTTCAGTTATAATAACACTAAACATTGAAATTAAAACTTTGTTTTCTAACAAGATTTTTAACTGAGTAGAATACGATGGCATTTCTGTTAGGAATCGTATTTCATGATTATTTGTTGTGGCCTTGCTAGTTGCATGCGTTGAGCATCGCAGAAATCACATAGGTACGAAAATATGGTCAGTCGATCATAGTTAGAATAGGTACTTCGCCTAAGTAACTTAATTAACATTTCGCAATGTATTTTTTTAGTCTTTATTGTTAACCCTTAGTAACCACGAAAAGTCCGCCATGGAAGAGGAAGGGGAAAAGATGCAAAGTAACATGGACACTCGCGCGCAGCGATAGAATTTTATTTAGCTTGCGTGCGCGATTTATCTGATTAATAATAATGTCGGCTATTAAACGTCGGCAAGCAGTCGACATCAAAGGAGTGCAACTCCTGTACGTAGTACTATTATTTATTCTGTACTGTTACTGTGATATCTATATTACTAATTATTTATTTAATTGCTGTTTAAAACTGCTAGGAGTTGAGTTAAATTAAAAATTGCAAAAAACTAAAGTAAATTTATTAAACTATTTAAACAATGCCGCAGTCTTACAAACTATCACTAATCTAATGCCTAATGGGACCTAATAGGGAGCCTGAGGGGACTTCTTGCTTGTTGTTGTTCTCTTGAGCGCTGTCCTGCCGCGAATGTCGTACGCTGGCCGGGAGCCCTTCTTTCATTCCCGCCGACGGGGTCGCGTTGGCGCTGAGTAGAATGTTAGGTTTAGCATGGTCATGTTTGATGCCTGTGTCGTCACAGGTTTTAGAGAGCCTGATGAATTGACCCTGGTCTCTGAGGAAGACAGGGAACAGGACCTGTTTCTAGAAAAATTCTTTGGTATCATAATAACCCTTCTTGTACAATTTTTCTTTAACAAAACATTTAAACTTGTTTAATGACAAATTTTAGTAATTTTTTTTGGGATTTTGTGGTAGCTTTTTAAAATTGCCCCATAAATTAATTACTAATTCCGTGGAGTCTAGTAACTGGTATTACAAGCTTATGTTTGTTCCTAGTGTCATGTGTGACGTGCGTCAATCAAACACGGTGTTCTGGCCAGTACTGAATTTATTTTAATTTTACAATTATCATTACATCCTTCTCCCTCAAATTTACAAATAGTTTCCTTCGCAAAGAATTTACTTATCAGACATAGGTACACAGTAATTATACTTAAGTAATAAAATCATTAAACACCAACATTATTTATTTATTTATTTATTTATTGATAGAACCACCAACGGAATAACATGTTGTTTTAAAAAAAATTACAATAGGGTTAGGAACTAAGATTTACATGTTTCCATTTAAAGGTAGTTACAGCATGTTTAAAAAAGACGATAACTGTACGATAACTTAATAATTGTTACAAGTACGAGTGAAATACTAATATAAAACAAACAAAAACAATTAGACAATACGAAATATATGAAAAATAAAAATATATAAAAATAACAACATTTATATCGAGTTTATATAAAGATATGGTATAATTTTTACTATGAGTTTTTAAATAGATTGACAATTTTGGCTCTAAAAGATTTTATACTATCGTTAAATAAGTCAATAGTCTTATCTTTAAGGACACATTCGTTATATAATCTGCTTATTCTCGGTATAAGAGAGTGATGACCAAGATTAGTTTTATGCAATTTGTGTTTGAGTAAGGGAATCGAAAAACGCGGCACACGGCAGGGAACTTTGAACAATATTTGTGATAGTAATTCTGCAGAATCTATAGTCCCATTTGTAAGCTTGTACAAAAAAACTAAATCATGTAGTTTACGTCTGTCCGATAGTGAGTTTAATTTTAGTTTTAGGAGACGAGTGGAATAGGATTCCATGTGATTACTACTAGAACAATGTTGAGTAAATCGTCTTTGAATGCTTTCTATACGATCTTTGTGTATTTGATAATTAGGGTTCCATATGATGGTGCCGTACTCTAATTTACTTCTAACTAAGGAAGTGTAAAGAAGTTTTTTTGTTTTGATTTTTTTAAAACATTTTGAATTCCTGTATAGAAACCCGAGCATTTTGCGTGCCGATCTACAAATATTTTCAATGTGAATATTAAATCTTAATTTAGCATCAATTGTAATTCCTAAGTCTCTGATGGATTCAAGCTTCTGAATTGGATTATTGTTCAACGTGTATTGGGTTTCTGATGCAGTATGCTTACGCGTAAAGTTGATATATGAACATTTAGAAGCGTTAAGATCCATGCCGTTTAACTTGCTCCAACGAGCAATTCTATCGACATCTTCTTGTAGAGATTGTGCATCATAATCGTTTAGAATTGCTTTTGCGAGTTTCAGATCGTCCGCAAAGATGAAACATTTTGAATTATGTACACAATTAGTTACATCATTTACGAAAATATTAAATAATAAGGGTCCTAATATGGATCCCTGAGGCACTCCCGAGGTGCACCTATATTTCTGAGAAAAGTAGCCCCTGATCACTACATATGAAAATCTGTCTTTTAAATATGAAGCGAACCACGAAAGTAATGGCCCTCCGATTCCGAAAGATGATAGTTTCGCTATTAACAACTGGTGATTCACCCTGTCGAAGGCTTTGGAGAAATCGGTGTAGATAGCATCTACTTGAAAACGTGAGTCAACGTAGGGTGTTATAAAATTCAAAAAACATGAAAGGTTTGTGACAGTAGATCGAGATGTCATAAATCCGTGTTGGGTGTCTGAGATAGCGTGGCGGACATGGCGTGTCAATATAGGCGATATTAAGGACTCGAAGATCTTAGAGACAACTGATAATATTGATATGGGTCTATAGTTGGCAATATTATCTCTATTCCCTTTTTTGTACACAGGCACTATTCTTGCAAGTTTCCACATATCTGGGAAGACCCCGGTACTGAGGGATGTATTAAATATAATACAGATAGGCAAAGACAACGCTTTAGCACACTTCTTAATAAACGATGGAGGAAGATCGTCGGGTCCAGCACCTTTCTTTGCGTCAAGTCTTTTTATTTTTTTATTACTTCCTTAACATTGATGTTTATTAAGCAGAGATTGTTTACGGTAACTGTTTGTAGGGGAATGTTTCTGCAGGGTAGGTCTCTCCTCTCATATACGGAAGCAAAGGATTCTGCAAAGAGATTGCACACTCCTGGGCCGTCTGTAGCAACTTTATTGTTAAGTACCATTCTGGCTGGGTACGTGTTTGATGGTTTTTTTACGTTTTTTAAGTGTGTCCAAAAATATTTAGGATTTTTTTGTAGGCTACTTTCAACGCATTCAATATAATTATTATAACTTGCTTTAATTAATTTATTACAGCTAAACCTTAGTGATTTAAATTTGAGTATGTCTAGAGGGTTATTGTAAATTCTACTTTTTACTCGATATTTATTTTTAATTTTTAACATATAAATTAATTTATTATTATACCATATAGGAAACTTTGAACTTTTAGGCTTAGTCTTTGGCACGTGTTTTTCAATTATTGATTTTAATTTGTGATAAAATTCATTAAGCATTGAGTTAACTAAATCGCAGTTTAGTAATAGTTCCGACCAATTTGTACCATCTAATTCTTTATTAATGGCCTCATAGTCTGCTCTAAAGAAGTTGTACCTTTCATTATGCTGTGCATTGATCGTATTAATCTTCAAGAAATCAAGCTTTAGGTTAAGTGGCGGATGATGATTATCAATTATGCCGATTGGATTGAAGTTTTGACTAACTGTCACATGAGTATGATTTGAAAGAACCAAATCAAGCAACCTACCATTTGCGTTAAATATTGAATTGAATTGTTTTAAATTGTGTTCCTCGATAAAATCAACAAAACTAGACGCTAAGTTAGAACTACTAACGGGGTGTAGACAATTTAATTCCGGTACTTTCGACCATGCAATACTACTAATATTAAAATCCCCCGTTAGCATGACGTATTCATTTGTATTAATAGCTTTGGACGCATTTTCTAAGAATTCGCTTAGCACATTGCTATTCATCGGAGGTGGCAAGTATACTACGCAGATTGCAACATGACTTGGTTTACCATCTATAATTGCATCAACCGTAATCCACAAATCTTCGCAGTTACTCTCCCAATGCAGGCAACGGCTTGATTTTAAGGTATTTTTAACGGCTATCATTACACCCCCCCCCCCATTTTTGATTCTTTTTGAGTCTAATTGCTCCCTGTCTCTCCTATATACCGTATAGCGATCATCAATAAACTCACTATCGAACACACCGTCATTGAGCCAAGTTTCTGTAAAAATTAAGATGTCGAAATCATTACATAGTATGTTAAGCTTTACATCATGCGTCTTACTACGAATCCCCCTTACATTTTGGTAATATATATTTAATGTATAGTATTTAAACAGAATTTCGATAAGAGACTAACAGATAAGCACTTTACTATTGTAAATCTTCGAGCTGCTCAATGTTACGCACGACAATATGCTCGGAATTATCGGTTTTTCTTAAAAAGACACGACCATTTTTAATCCAGACAAATTTGTATTTTAATTTCTTTGCTGTCGCTCTGGCAAGGGCGTGGATTTCCTTCAGCTCCGGGGTCAAATGTTCGACTACAAATATAGGTTTTTTTTCGCCACCTATCCCGATGTGGCTTGTATTTAGTTTTTCATTGGTGTTGCTTTTGTTGAAATTTATTACTCCGGCCAAGAACGTATCACGAACCCGTGGACAAGCAAACTTCACAATAATAGACCGTGGTCGTGCATTTTCTGGATTAATCTTGGCGATTCTTGTACATTTATGGATATCAGCGTCGGATATTTTAGTGCCAGTAATCTTCCCTATTCGTGTAATAATATTAGGTATATTTTCGGCCCTATGTTCCGGAACACATTGTATCTCTAGGTTGCTCATTCTTGAATGCTGCTCCATTATGCTTAAGCGACTATTGAGGTTTTTTACTGTTGATTTAAGGCAATCATTTTCTTCTTTTAGTTGTTTTACATCTTTAAATTTTACTTGCATATCCTTTTTTAAATCCTCGTATTGGTTAGTAACGAAAAGAACTGATTCCTTTAGATCAGTGATTTCCACGGTTAGTCCCTTTATTTTATTTTCTATAATTTTGCTGATATTGCTTTCAATTTTGTTTATAAATGCACTCATCTCATCATGAATTATGTGCTTTATACTCTCAAGAGTGAGAGATTCCTGACTTTGAGTTAAGTGCGTAGGTTGTGTGCGTCTTAATGTGATGTTACTGCTCGTTTCTCGAGGTGAGATTCCAGAGCTGCGAACAGGCGTGTCAGAATTATCACATTTTGGTTGCTTTGCTCGGCAAGTCGGGCAAACCCAATTGTTTTTAAAATCAGCAGAAAGTTCTTTATATTTTTTGCTGCTGGTGTTTATACAATCGTAATGGTATTTAAGACTGCATGTAATACATTTAAGCTGCTCTTGCGTGATAAGTTCTTCAGAGCACGCGCCACATTTTTTGTTTCTCAAGGTTTTTGTACTCATATTTGCGGAACAGGTGTGGTGAAGTTAGCAAAAAGTTAATACGGTGACTTGCTATAGCTTATTTGACAGGCGCTTACATGCAATTGAATGTGGTGTGACGTAGATGCGGAGCGATCGCGGGTTGCCCTAGGTCAGGGAGTTTTTGATTTAACGATGTTTTGTAAATACAAATTGCGATTACTCACGAACCCCTGCACCGATTTCGACGATCCAAACACTAATCACTTCTTTATAATAAGGACTATAATATGTACCAAAATTGTCAAATTACGTAAAGTTTAAACTATACATTTAGATTAAAATGTCTCGGATCAGCTGATAGACACTGTTATCGTACAACGCGCGGGTAGTGAATTCCAAAAAATTAGTAATGTAAAAATTAAATACTGAAATAATCCTACATCTTCCTCCTTTTTCTTTTTTACACACACCCAGTTGTTTCCATACCTTTATAAGATGAACCATGATGCACCAGTTTATGTTGTTTGTCCATATCTATTAGGTGGTTTCACTGACCTCCCGGATCGTGTAATATAATTATTATTAATAGTATTTTCTCTATATGTTGAGTACATATTTTGGTTGTTATAAGATACACTGGCATTAACGTCATCATATTCGAAGTTATAGTTAGGAGTGTCGTGTCTGTTTGGCGAATCTTTTATTATATGTTTCCTATTTCTAACTATTTTACTACCAGTAACTAATTCAATTTCATATGAGCGGTCTCTTATTTTTCTTGTAATAATCCCGGATATCCACTTTCGTTTATTTACGTCTAGTAACACTTTTACATTCTGCCCGACATTTAATTTTTGCAAATTTTTTGCATTGCGATCATAATAAATCTTCTGTTTTAGTTGTTTTTCTTTTAATTTACTTAAAATATTTTTTTGTGTTTTAGGTTTTAAAAATTTTGTAGACATAGGTAATATACTTCTCAATTTTCTACTCTGTAATAATTCCGCCGGAGAAGGCAAGTTTTCATCTAAAGGAGTGTTTAAATATTCTAATAAAGCCAACCTATAATCCTGCCTTTCTGCGGTAGACTTCAGAATTATATTCTTTATTGTTTGAACGGTCCGTTCAACTTGTCCGTTTGATTGGGCGTAACGCGGCGATGAAGTTATTTGTGTGAAATACCATTCTGATGAAAACTGTTTAAAATCACTCGATGTAAATTGTACAAATATTATTACACGAATGTAAATTGTGGACCACAGTCAGTCATGACTATATAGGGTATACCCTGTCTACAAAATATATTTTTTAAAGATGTAATAACAGAAAATGAATGAGTTGACTGCAATTCGACCAATTCAAAAAATTTGCTATAATAATCAATTAATAACAAATAATTTTGGTCTTTAACTTGAAATAAATCTACTCCTATTTTTGCCCACGGTCTATCCGGTATTTCATGACATTGTAATTGTTCCTTTTGATTATTTCGTCTAAATGATAAGCATATTTGACAATTTAACACCATATTTTTTAAGTTATTATTTAGCCCTGGCCAAAATAGAATTTCTCTCGCTCTTAGTTTGCATTTCTCAAGACCCATATGACCTATATGAAGTTTGTTCAAAAATTCTTTTCTTAATATTTTAGGAACAATAATTCTCTCATTTTTCCAAACTAACCCATGTGCAAAAGATAAATCCTCTTTATAGTTCCAATACGGTTTAATTATATCATCCACTTCTCCTTCAAATTTCTGACCTCATAAATTGGCTCTTCACGTCTTATATTTTCCGAGTGAACCTTCGAAATTATCACCGCACGACGTATGTCCAATGCAGTTTTTAATGTTAAATTATCTTCCCTTAATAAACTTTCCCGTATACTCGCACTAGTCACACCACAGACCAGTCTATCCTTTAATAGACTATCAGATAATTCTCCAAATTCGCATGTCTGAGACAATTTACGCAACTCAAATACATATTGATCGATCGTTTCATTTTGTTTTTGATCTCGTGTGAAAAACTTATGCCGCTCAACGGTAACGTTTCTTGTAGTTTTAAAATCTTGGTCTAGTATTGTTAAGACACCCTCAGCTGTTGCGTATTTTTCCGAAGACTGGTCTAAAATGTCTCGACACTGTTCTCCAAGCACATGTAGTAATATATTTAGTTGGATGGATACATTTTTCTTATCAATCTCGCAGGCTTTACAATATATAATATAACTATTGCGCCATTTTGTCCAACTTTCCCTTAAACTTCCAGAGGACGAATCAATTGCATTTCTATCAAAACAAAATGGAGGTGGCGGCGTTAAGACACTTTCCATTTTTAATACGTGCACTCGTAATTATTACTATTACACCGATAATAAACGAATTAATGTAATTAAATTATAATATATTTATCTCATTAATAACAAATCTTTGCTCCATTTTAAAATTTAAATTACCGACTGCGCCATGTCATGTGTGACGTGCGTCAATCAAACACGGTGTTATGGCCAGTACTGAATTTATTTTAATTTTACAATTATCATTACACCTAGTGTCTAAAGTATGAACATCTTTATTCTTATGAAAGCTATTTATTTTTTAATGTGCATACATTACCTTTACATAAATATATTGCGGTTCCAAAGTTAATATGTTTATTATTTTTTCTCTCAGGGACTCTTTACAATTTAAGTTATAAATTGCAAGTAGGCTCTCTTTTGCAAAACAAATATGACTTCAATGACAGTCGCATTACCCCATAGTAAGATTCCATAAAACATTACGCTATGAAAGTAACTAAAATAAACTAACCGTCTCAACATTGGTGAGAAAGTAACAGAAACAGAAACTTTTTTATTCAATATGTATTATAAATAATACTTATTGAGTCATTTTTTTGTTCGTTTACCACTGGTTTGCAAAGAAAAACCTCTGTCCTCAGAAGAACCAGCAAGAAACCCAGCGGGATTTTTTAAATTAATAGCCTACAATCATTTACGTTACAATTTACAACATGAAACAAATTAGAAATAGCTTGGTAGCGATCATCTTTCTCAGGGGTTATTATCATCCGTAAATTCCTTAATATTATAATTAACATTTTTATACAAACTTAGTTTAGTAAAGTTTTTGAACTTTGTGTATGTCAAATGTTGTATATTTTCTGGGAATTTGTTGTAAAAGCGTATACATCGCCCCAAGAATGAATTACTGACTCGGTGGAGTCGAGTATTATTGTCATTTAAACAAAACAAGCTTCGTATGATGGTTCCAAATTTTTTGCTTGGGTTCACATGCTTTTGTGGCGTGACGTATACGCAGTTCAAAATAGTGCGTGGAAATTGCCTTAATAAGTAAAACTTTGCGGTTTCCAATAAAAGGTTGACTTTCAAAATGATTCTGGCATCGTTTGAAAGTTGTTAAAATAAGTTTCGGTAATAGATTTTTTCTGCAAAGAATGATACTTCTTTATGTGAATGTATCTTAAATATTCTTTCTGCCAACGTACATACTTTAATAACATCGCGTGAAGGATAAATAAGACAGACTAGCAGACAATCCTCACATTTTATAGTTTTTCTTAATTTCCTAACTACAAACCCACCGATATATGAAATAATTTCTTCAGTATAGGTGGTCAGTTTTGAGCGGTTAAAATATAATCGTGGTCATCATCGACCAAGAAATTATTATTAGGGGGGAAATCCTTAATCGAGTCTTCGAGATCTTGAGTGCAGTACATATTAATTTTATTTTTTTTTTGTTTTTTTTCTATACATATTAAGAAACCAATCCAACTTTTCTATTTGTTTGCCAGATTGGTTTTCCCTCTAATTGCAACCCTCTGATGTAGATATCCATTATATTAACAAATTCTAGTATGCTATCGCCAATTTTACTATTAATATTTTTTTAAAACCGTATATATTCAGAGTCCGACTATTGAAAATATCAAATAAGTTGTTAATTTTCAGTTGTAAAATCAACAGTAGCCTCGGAACCCGAAAATTTGTGCTTTTTGTGTTTGTGCCGCCAACTTAAGTTTCATTATTTGTTTTGAAAAATTAATATGCTGATTTTGACGGTTAGCTAGATGGAGACCCTCCCTTTCTTGCAGATTATGAAGCAATTATATAAAATGCAATGAAATTATTCTACCATGCAAATTTGTTAATTAATTTTTCTGACCTAGTGTATTGCTGACAAGTTTCAGCATATGAGCTGGATCCGGAAATATAACTATGTGCTGTTTATCACAAAGAAAATACGAAGTAATATTTTTCAAATCATCGAAATTGCAACCTAAGTTTTTAGCCATCAAAAAGTTGGTTGGAGAGCCTTCAAAAGTTGGGTTCCTATATTAACACAATAATCTACTAACAAACCCATACACTGTTTAATTCATGTTGCCTTTTGTTCGCCTGTACAACCATCAATAAAAAAATAACCGATTGGCATCTTTCATCCATTATTTATAAATGTTACCATAAACACCAATAGCTCCCTAGCTTCAGCTACATTATGACCATCCAAAGCTACCACATAGGATGGTGAATATTTTCTACCACTGGAGGAGGGGTTCAACAATTATTTCAAGAAATTTCTATTGGTAAGGTCAACAGATTCCAATAAATTCCCATGTTCTTCACTTATCAAAGACTTTTTTTAAGTTCTACAATAGTATTTTGCATTTTAGCTACTTTTTTTCTCGAAGTCTTTAATTTTTTCAGTCATTCGGATGACAGTTTTTCTGAGTGTTTCCATTTCTGTCGCAACGTTCGAGGAGTGTACTCTGGAGTCTTGTACTAAAACCCAAAAAAAAAAAGTTTAATAATCATAACTTTGTTACTACAGACACAACATTTTCTGATTGTAATACTATTGATGGTTGATTGGAAATTGGAAGACTTACTATTTCAACTGGCTTTTGACCACTAGTCGACGGCAATAGGTCAACAGCAGGACCAATCTGAAATCAATTAATTTGTATGTCAAATCTGCCACAGTTTTAGTTTCATAACATCCATTGATCAAGCGCCTCGATAATGAATTAATGTATCAAGATTATAATTTATAACGAAGGTAATTTATTTTAATACTGTAGAATACATTGCAAAATTGAAGGGCTAAATGGACAAAGGTTACTTGAAAATTGAAAAGTCCAACTTTTTTTGAAAAAAGAATTTAATTTCTAATGAACTTAAGTTTTATCTGATGATAAACCGATTCTTGAAGTTAAACACGCCAATTCTAATTCGTTACATAGTTACAGACGCTAGCATAGGTGTTAACTGCCAAATAAGTATATATTTCAGATTTGTAAATGTGCCATCTGCAGAAATATTTTCAGAGAATCATTGTCATTGCTACTTTTGGAATAATACAAGGTAATTATAGATTAATAAATCTTCTGCATCTTCACAAGGACAACATAATTTTATGTTATACGGGCTCCAGACCCCTGTGTGATTCACGGCGTGAATTCACGCCGTATTTTTGCCGCGAACTCGTCGCGAAAAACACATCCCTCCACACTCGCAATCGTTCACAGTTTAGTTCGCGCGCTCGTCGAGAATGGACGCTGAAATACGCACTGCTAATGCCGTGACGCTATACGCTCTGTCTCACGACAATTACGTGTAGTATATAAAAGATAAAAAAACTGTATTTGTAGTTTTTTTTACAATTATCGCTTTCTTCTAGAAAAGCATCGATCACTTCAAAGGCAATTCAAATGGGCTTGTAAATTTTGTCGCTGCTTGCTACAGACTTCCTTTCAGAATCCTTCACCTTTTTCTTATAATTTCTATAACTGGATATTAGACTTTCTTTTTTTTTCAATCAGTCACTTCAACGCTTTTTGTGGTAGAGCCATGCTGCAGTTATATTAGTAGTATAGTTGTAGCACGAATGGCTCGGCTCGACCGAGGAAGGACCACGCTCTCACAGAATACCTGCAGCTGTGTTTCGTATGGTGAGTGTAGAGAACCGGAGACCCTTTTTACTGGAAACGAGGCATTCCATGCTAGTCCTCACGGGTGACAACGCATCTGCATTTTGATTCGTAATCGAGGATAGATGTAAATGTCTATAGAATACAGCATCCACATACCATCAGGTGGACTTCACGCGCGAGTTTGACGCGGGCACAAAATACCGACACTGAACGGGTAACATGGCGTGAAAGGCGCGAAGCCCGTGAACGGGCGCGAAAGCCATCCACATCACAGAATACATTTACCCTGACGGGAAGAACGAAAACTTCATACAAAAGAAATGCCAACAACTTGCGACACTAGCGCGCCAGTTTTTGACCCGTGAACTAATTTTCGCGCCAGATTTCAAAACTGATGATAGACTCGTGATTTTATTTCATTTTATTTTATGCCATGTATCATGAAAACAAAGCGAAATTCTGGTATTTAATTTGAAAATTACCTGAATTTTGGTTTATTTTCATAATGCATACATATTTATGGAAAGGTATTAAATAAAACGAAGTTGTAAGCGTGTTTTAAAATATTTATTTTTCTTTTCATTGCTTTTTTCGAAGCTTCATCGGTGAACTGCCTATTTTGTAAAATATAGTGTCGTTTTATACATATACATATAGTGGAAATAATTATATGCATTTTATTTTTATCATAGTGCTCAGAACAACCAAGCAACCATTCGTAATTTAATTTTTTTCTTAAAATTTTCTACTCTTCTACAACTGTATTCTTTAAAGCTTGTGAATAAATGACTTACCTCTGTGTTCTGGTCTGCAAGCATTGTGATTTTGCACTGATGGCAAATGGGTACTAATTTTTTTATCATGAAGCCACATACATATGCGCAAGCTTGCAGTTCTCCAGAACACTGAGGTATTACAGTATTAGATGCTTCTACACCTTCTGTTAAATCAAATGTTTTAACAGCTACATTTGTTTCTTTATTTTGGTCAACTTGACTTAAAAAAGATTTTAAATCATTTAATATGACATTATCGTCTTCTTTGCAATTTTTATTTTTACTGCTATGCAATAAATTGTTGATCATGGAGGTTTTGAGAGCTGCAACAAATTGTAGGGTGTTTGGGTTCGGGTTGCATCCACAATTGCTGCGGATGCAACCAAAACAGTTTTCTAATGGATCTTGATTGAGCCTGCGCGTTGATAAACTTTTTATACCATATTGCCTTTCTAAATTAAAAAATAGACGCTCAACTGCATTTATAGTTCTAATAAAACCTTCCTGCGAAGGTGGCTTGCATCTGGCCCCAATAAATTGTAATTCTTGGAACAGGATTTTCATTTCCTTAAAAAAATTTAAATGTGGACTTCTGCGGGTAAAATTTGTAAGGATTTTTTTTCCTCTTTTCTGGTCAGGCGTATCGCCATTTAAGGTGTCGAACAGCTGGTCTATTTTTTCTATCAGCATGGCTGTCGTCGTTGCTTCTTGCGGCAGTTCATCTGTAAAGTAAACACTCATTTTTTTTTATTTTATAGTGAAAGGTTAGGGAAAATGAAATGAAATTGAAGACAACGGGAAATTCACGCGTTCGCCGCGTCGCGTCTTGCGCCCTCGTTCGCTCTTGGAAGCGTGTCGGGGAGGGAGGCACGAGACAAGACGAGACGAGCGTGTACAGCAGGCATAAAAATTACACCTAATAAGTAATCAAAATTACTCAAAATAAAGTAATCTTTATAAAAATATTCAATTATAAAAGGAAGCTGTCAACGCGAAGTAGCTTAATTTTATCTTATTAGAATGATTATTTGAATAAGCTCTGATAATAGTTGATTGACATATTCAGAAACTATTATATTTCGAGACGTCGATTATTTTTGAAGATTATTAAAAGTTATTATTAAAATAATTAAGAAAACTAAGTTGTACAACCAGTGCGTGTTGCCAGTGATGACATATGGAACTGAGACGTGGTCCTTCACTGCTGGCTGTATGAGGACGCTCAAAGTCGCTCAGCGAGCTATGGAGAGGGCTACTCTGAGTCTCTGCGTAATAAACTTAGAAATGAGGATATCCGCAGTAGAACCAGAGTGACCGACATAGCCCAACGGATTAGTAAGCTGAAGTGGAAATAGGTGGCCATATAGCTCGAAGAACCGACAACCGTTGGGGAAAAAAGGTTCTCGAGTGGCAGCCTCATACCGGTAGACGAAGTGTAGGGCGACCCTCCACTAGATGGAGTGACGACCTGGTAAGACATGAAGGAAGTCGATGGATGCAGGTGGCTCAGGACGGTGCTTTGTGGCATACCTTGGGGGAGGCCTATGTTCAGCAGTGGACTTGTAAAGGGCTGTAATGATGATGATGATGATGATTAAAAGTTATCCAATAAAACAACTTACTGTTCGCAATCTTTGCAAGCATTCCTGCAGCAACTGAATGGCTGAATACTTGGCAAGCTAAGCTGACTTTCATCTTTTGTTTAAAATTGGGTTCAATATGCTGCTTGGTTAAAGCAGGTGCAAAAACAAAATTTGGATTTTCATTGTCTTTTTCAAAGAATGATTTAATGTGGCTCCACTTGGCTACACCTGTAATAATAAACATGTAAAATATATTATAAATAATGACAGAAGTATTAATAAAATACATTTATTGATTCTGTGTTAGTTTATATTAATCTGATGATCATCCGCGCGGCGGGTTGCACAAGACAAGATAAATCTTATGAAGTTTGAATTGCCACCTTTGACCTTAGTCATGTACTCATGTCATACCTACTTATTATCTATTATTTACAACATTTAAATTACCTGGTATAGATTTTCCATCAATTTGCAATACTTGAGGGCATTTAATGTCGTACTTCAGTAAATTATTTCTGAAGCATTTGATTAGGTGAGGTGGGTCTATAATTGTGACGATTTCATGGCCTTTAAACTCAAAATATGGTTTAGCCACTGAGGAACCAAGGGAGTTTAGTGATTTGATGTTTACACCAAAGTTATCCGATACAGTAGCTGTGACATTCAACCCAGCTTGGAAGCTTGCATCAAGTACCTGTAAATACAAATATATAATTATATAATATATTGAGTATGCAATGGTTTTTTTTTCTTCAGTCAACTATATTGCATACTTACTTCTTTTATAAGAACAGATAATCTAACAGCCGTAACACAGTCACCAGAAAAGTAGAAAGCTAAAGGCTGCTTCCACTTTTTTCGGATTCCAATAGCCATAAAAAGCAATGCATGTGTGGCTGGCTCCATAGTTCTGCCTTGATTTCCATGATCTTGATAACCATCAATTACATCTTGTTTACTATTATGTTGCAAATGTTTTCGTATTGACATTTCGTCAAATACCAAAATGCACAGATTTTCTTCTGGTTCTCGATTTTTAGTTATATCTTTAATTGTTTTGAATATTTGGCTATTTATACCGCATTTCATCGGAATTTTATTCAGCAATGCTTTTAATGTACCTTTGCTTGGTAGACAAAAAAGTCGCCTCAGCAGTCTATAGCAGCCAGTAGACCTTTTATAGATGCTTAAAGCCATAACTTTGTCATCTATACTCCATCTCCGACCAGTTAGTTTTCTGGGAGTATTTTGCAGTTGACTTTGCAACAATAAAGCAAATGGCCCTGATATATTTTTGTCCATGAGACTTTGGACATTATTATTTGTAGTTAATGTTTTGAAGAGGGCACGTGGTTGTTTCTTAATTTTTTTTCTAAGTCTCATTATTTCGCTCAAATTTCTCCTACATCTTTTATACAGTTTAAGTTTCTTAGGGGTCAATTCCAATGACTTGCTTAAATCTAGCTCCCTCAAAATCCCTTTAGTCCTTGGCATCTGGAAATAAGTTAAATATTGTGATCATATAGATCCTCATTTCTTAAACAATACTTAAACAGACTGTAGGTTCGAAACCTATACATATGAGGGCAACAATGAAAGTTTTTAGCACTGGCCACTTGCAAACGATATAATAAAAAATAAGTTCCAATTTTGAAAGTGGAACTCTTTACCAATATTATTGTGTATAGTGCCACCAACTTATCTGTTCAGGTGGACAAAATTGGAACTAAGGCCGCCATTTTGTAAATGACATTTCGCTGTCAGTTATTATTTATTCTGAGCTATCAGGTGAGTGTTTTTAAAAAGTGCAAATAAAATGCCTAAAGCTCTTAAAAGTGATGCGCGACAGATTATCCTAAAAGTTTTATCTTTTATGAAAGAAGAGAAACGTGTACAAGCCCCAATTATACCATTTGAAAAGCTGTATGAACGCGTTACTGCCGCGACAGGTTAGTATTGCCAGATATGGAAAATTAAAATCACCTAATAATGTACTTGTGAAACATTCAACAAACAAAAAAAAATCTCAATTTACTGTAATTCGTCTAAATTACCTAGCTTTGTAATTTGTGGTCTGTGAAGTAGCTATAGTGACGGCATATACACGGGCTTATATTTATTTAATTTTACCTATACAATAATTATTTGTCGTTTCGTTACAGGTGTTTCTGAGCGATTTGTACACAAACTCGTAAATGAAGAGAAACACGCTGAAGAATCAAATTCTAAAATTTCTACCCCTGGCAAAAAAAGGCAAAGAAAAACCGGGAAACATGAAGTTGATAATTTCGACATTGGTGTTATAAGAAGAAAAATTCACGAATTTTATTCAGTGAAAAAAGAAATTCCTACCATACCCAAATTACTGAGTATTTTAAAAGAAGATATTGATTTCAAAGCAGAATGTGAAACTCTTCGAAAATTGCTTCACAAAATAGGATTTCGTTATAAGAAAACAAAATCAAATAGAAAAGTGTTGTATGAACGTAACGACGTAGTTGCATGGAGAGCAACCTACCTACAAAAAATTAAAGAAAATGAGTGTGGTGAAAAAAGACCTATTATTTATTTAGACGAAACTTACATACATTCGTCTCACTCAACTGGGAAATGTTGGCAAGGTCCTGAAGAGGGTGGCGATTTGGAACCTGTTTCGAAAGGTAATAGGTGGATCATAATCCATGCAGGTGGAGAAAAAGGTTTTGTGGAAAATGCACTTCTCGTATTTAAATCAAATACAAAGTATGGGGACTACCATGATGAAATGAATAGCACTAATTTCAAAAAATGGGTATATGAAAAATTACTACCTAATCTGCATGAACCTTCTCTCATTGTGATGGATAATGCGCCATACCATAGTATTTGCGTAAATAGGTGTCCTAATTCAAACCACTGTAAGGCTGATATGCAGAAGTGGCTTGTAGAAAACAATGTGGATTTCAATGAAAAAATGACAAAACCACAGCTTTATGAGTTAATAAAGAAAAATAAACCTGCTCCGGAATATGAAATTGATAACCTGATGAAAAGTTATGGCCATGTTATTCTTAGATTGCCGCCTTATCATTGCAACTTGAACGCAATTGAAATGATATGGAGCTCTATGAAAAGGAACATAGCAGACAAAAATGTTGGAAAATCTAATGTTCTAATGCCCCAATTAATTGAAGATGCATTCAATAAAATTACACCGGTGCAGTGGAAAAACATTTGTAATCATGTGAAAAAAATTGAAAATGCATACAGACTAAAAGACGCGTATTTAGATGAACCCTTTATTATAGAGTGTCAGAGCGATAGCGAAAGCGATTCCAGTGACTCAGAAGATGAATTATTGGAATCATAGCTACTGATTACGCGGGTACGTCTTTCAAAACAGAAATTCCTGGAGTTCCGCCGCTTGAACTCCGAGACCACGACCACAATTATTTTTATAAAATATAAATAATATATATAATAACACTAATTCTCACTAATTTTAATATATTAACACGAAATTTGTTTTATTTTATATTATGTGTACCTAATGAATATGTAGTCACCTATTTCCTCGGCGAATTTCTTAAATGGCAATAGTAAGCACTCCACTAGCGACTCTGTAAACTGAACAGATAAGTTGGTGGCACTATATGTATTTTATTAATTTGTCACTTGGTTACGATTTGGCGGCAAATTGAAAATTATCTGTGTCACGACAACATGAACTCAACGCTAGAAAATTTTCGTACAATGGGTGCGTTTGGCAGAAAAATGCGCTAGCAAGCGCTTACTAGCGCTAAAATAGTTTTCGACCAGGACACGATTGCTACTTCAGTAGCGCTGACACAATACGCCATTTTGCTTATTTAATTTGTTTGTTTTGAAGTAGAGTTTATAAGTTGTTTTGTGCAATATTAGTTTTAAGTAATATAATGACATGAATAGACATATACATATTATTAAAAATTCATGATTGGTAAGTTTTTAATATGAATACTTCACAAACATATATTTAAATTAGGTTAGGTTCCCCGGTTAAAACTAACATCGTGTCCTAGAGGAAAACAGCTACTTACGATTTGACAGCGCTTACCGCTTACTATCGCCATTTTGCTTACAAGCGCAAAATGTGAACAAAAGTTTCACAAGTTTTAATGTTGTACATATATAATGTGTACATGTGAGTGAAAATTATTATAAGTACTACAAACCTTCAAGCTATCAGTAGTTGGTTCACATATGGTTGGCACCTGAACAGGTAAAGATGTAGTAGGGTTGGCTATGGTTGGCACCTGAACAGGTAATGAAGGTTCCAACACTAGCACCTGAAAATTACAATGAACAATTTAGAAAATTCATTCTATTTTCCACATACATGCACGATGGAGCATGATTACCGAGATGAGTTTTCACAAAAGGAATATGAAATTTTTTTTGCGATGCGACAACGGGGATATTTATGCAGAACAGCAAACGAAATGCTGTCAAGGAGGTCACTGCACTTAACTTAATGGTGTACTATTTTATGTAGAAAACACAAATCTAGAATATTTCGTCTATTTTGGAGAGACATCATCTTAAACTTAACCAGTTGCTGATAGTAAGGCTGCCTATGTGAGATACCACTGGCATGAAAGGCAAGATGTCGAGTAAATGCATGCTGTATACTTTCAATGAGTTGGGAGTGCACACTAGAAGATGGATTCCATATGACACTAACGAAATTCAAGGAGTCTTCTTACAAAAGCATTATATAAAAAAAATTTGACACCCTTTATATTGCGCTTAATAAATTCTAAGAATTTCAGGGCTTTGTTAATAAACAATGTTTATATGAGATTTAAAGGTTAGCTTTCTGTCAATAGTTACTCCTAAGTCTTTAATCACCAGTACCTCTTGCAAAACTACATTACCAATTGAGTAACTAGAGACAAGCAGTTTTATTTTCCTGGTTTTTTATTTTATTTTGTAAACAAAGGTAATGATCAGTTTCTACATTTAAATTATCAGGATGTTTCCAATGCCATATTATCCTCATTTTTGTGTTCAACTTGTTGAAAACTTCATGATTGAACTTCTAATAAAAAAGAGTAAGTAAGTAATACTTTTATGAAAACCATTATTTGAGATTGAGGGTTGTGTATTTATTTTGGTTTTTAACAATACTATGGTTGACGTTGAGTTAACTGTTTTTATTATTACTGATACAAGTTTGCTCTTGATCTGAATCATGCCTGATGAAAATTAATGAGGTCTATTTATTTACTTATTTAAATTTTATGTACAACAGTGGTACAAGGGCAGATTTCATGCATCAAGACATTCTCTACAAGTCAATCTTTTGGTTGTTTGGTTTCTCTAAAACAAAATGAAATTTAAAATAGAGTTTAGACAAGGCCTATTAATTTCTTTCTGTGAGTTTTAGCTTAAGTATTTGTTTGACTGTACTTATAAATTCCAACCACATATCAAGCTTTATGATTGATGGAGTTTTGAGTAATATAGTAATTAATGTTTACTTACTTGAGGTTTTTCAACTGAGATATTTGTATCTTGTTTACTTTCACTTGCAGTTGCACATTGTTCCTGGCGAATCTTTACCATTAAATCCTATGTCCCAGTTCTATCCTCGCACTGTTAGTGAATGAGGAATCATCAAAGTGCTTACTGCATAACATTTTGTGTTGCGAGTGCAAGTCTCTTAGTGATTTCTCAGTTGACCACTCTCCAGTAGGGTAACAGTATTCAGCCCATACACGTGCCCTGAAATTATTGATTTTTTAAAATCTAAGTGTAGTTTTGATCACAGTTAGGAAGGCCTTCTACAAGATAAGACCAATAACCTGGTAAGGGTCACGGGTAGCAGATGGATGCGAGACGCACAGGTCTGGTCGTTATGGTGACCCTTGAGGGAGGCCAGTGCCCAGCAATGAAAAATTTATGTTATGAACATTATGTTTACTATGTTATGGACATTATGAATGTTAAAAACATTAAGTACTAAGTACTTAATAAGATAATGAGGGAAAAAGTAACAAAAAATTAGAATAGCTTAGTTACTTACTTTAAAAATGTATGTCTACCAGGTAGAGGAAATCTGTGGAAACTCAAGTTTCCATCTTCTGTGGCAGTGACGTTACACTTTGCACACTATCTTTTTCGTTCATAGCGCGTATGGCGTGACATATTAACAAATAATGCTCAGACACACGTACACAAAACAAAAAAAGAAATGAGTCTATATCTCGTAAAATTGTCCAGGCAAAAAGAATTACAAACACCAAATAATAATATAAGGAAATGAGTCTCTATCTCTAAGCGTCCAGCGGTCACACAAAACAAAAACACAGAAGCACGAAATAATGAGTCTCTATCTCGTAAAAATCTTCAGGCACATGCTATAAAAGCAAAGAAATATACAATAGAAATAAAAATATTTCAAAGTACGTTTAGCGCTTTCAATAATCCACCATATTGCAAAGCAAAGCATCAATAGTGATTTGTGATTTCCATAGATTACTGACTATATACTAGAGATAGATGAGCAACTCAAGTTTTATTTACGTTAAGTTCCGTGCCCAACCGTCAGGTGGCGTAAAATTAAGAGTGCTTTGGGCCCGCCCTTTATTTGCACTTTACAATTTTATATTTTCAGAACCATTAATTATATTGCATAAGTGCTGCAATGTAATTAATGGTTCTTTATATTTCTTGTGCTAATTGCTAGTTCCTATTAATAAAATAAAAACCGGATATATTTAAAATGTTTATTGTTTAAAAATTTCTTGCCTAAATTAATAACATTAGATGTGTTAAATTTAACAATATTTGCACAATATCAATTGATTTCTTTAAACATATTCTTTTTAACTGGTTAGTTAAGTTAGGAAATATATTATGTTACAGAGAATACAATACAATAGAATTATTATTATTAAATATAGATTATTACATAATACTTATTGAAAGTCATGTTTTATTTACTACAGATACCTCTGTCCTGGGAAGAACCAACAAGAAACCCAGCGGGACGTTTTTTAAAACATATTTCACTTTACAATCATTTTGTTTATACATTTTTTAAATAAATTTTAATAGTACAGGCATGGTGGCGATCACCTCAATCACAGGGGTTATTATTGATGTATTTTTTGATATTATAATAACACTTTTTGTACATTTTTCCTTAAATAAAACATTTCAACTTATTTATTGACAAATTTTGTACATTTTCTGAAATTTTGTTTTAAAAGCGTATATGTTGCCCCATAAAAGCACTACTGACTCAGTGGAGTCTAGTAACTGGTGTTACAAGCTTATGTTTGTTCTTAGCTTTTAAAGTATAAACATCTTTATTCTTATGAAAGCTTTTTATGTTTTTATATGCATACATTAGTATATATATATATATATATATATATATATATATATATATATATATATATATATATATATATATATATAATATATGTACAACAATACATACATTATTGTACATACATTATTGCTATGCCAAAGTTAATATATTTATTTCTTTAAATTTTTCCCTACGCGACTTTTACAATTTAAGATATAAATTGAACGTACGGCTCTCTTTTATAAAACACATACGGCTTCAATGTCTAATACTAAGAAAAACTGTGGTATCCACAAGACTCAACTACTTCCCATTTAAGAGCACATTGATAATTGAATCCTCTCCAAAGGTTTGCTTCTTTTCCATAATTTCAAGAATTAGTATCAATTAATTGTTAATAGTGGTACATATTTAACTTAATATAAAAAGATACATTTTGTAGCAGCATTATTAATCTTTAAAATATGTATTTGATAACGTTATCATATTTTGGTAACATAACTTTTTTTAAATGTGTGTAATAACTATACTTTTAAAAATACAAACAATTTACAAAAGTGACTTTCTTATGCCCACTATACCATTGTAAATGTGTAAATCAATATATTTTTTTTTACAAAATCAGCATTTTATATATGTATTATAACATACTCATACATAAGACAACCTCACAAACCATTTGCGAAATTATAATCAATCCACATTATGGAATGCAAATAAATATTGTATTGTATCTAATAAATTGTGGAAGGTACCATATAATCACATAAAGCAACATTTATATTATTTTAATACTAAGAAATAATATTTCAATAAAACTGATATCGTTGACTATGGCACACCCACATATTCCTGAATGTGCAGTTAGTATAGCATAATATGAATATCGTGGAAGATAGTACAATTTCGAAGACAAATTGTTTGGCAAAGACGAACATTAAAAAATGTCCTTACATAAATACTAATTAAACCAGATATAAACTCAATTATATTTAAGCAAACGAAAGAAAAACGCTTGAGCATGGCAGAGTGCTTGTGTTTCTAAATGCTTGATGAGATGCTAGTGTTCTCCTCACTACATTACAATGCAAATGTCATAGGTTTTGAGGACTGAGGATGTTAAGAGCGAAAATATGATCATGAACATGTTTTGGTTTGATGATAAAGGAGATAAAGTTCATATTAAGCTATCAACTAGTTATAGATTTTGTAAAAATGCTACAATGGCAGTAATTAAAAAATATATGTAATAAAAGATTTATAACAAACATGATTAAATAGTGTCTATGATCAATTTACAATTAACACCAAAGTAAGCAATAATTAAGTTAATAGGACAAAGACAGCAAGAATGCTTTTGAAATTTAAAATAAAAAATAACTTCCTTTATTTGATACTTATACTTATCGAAATGGGAAATTTTATTTCAAAAGAATTAAGATTTATATGGATGACACTTTTTGTACATTTTTCCTTTAATAAAACATTTCAACTTATTGACAAATTTTGTACATTTTCTGAAATTTTGTTTTAAAAGCGTATATGTTGCCTCATAAAAGCACTACTGACTCAGTGGAGTCTAGTAACTGGTGTTGTAACACCAGTTACTAGACTCCACCAGTTACTAGACTGCACTCGCTTATGTTTGTTCTTAGTTTTTAAAGTATAAACATCTTTATTCTTATGAAAGCTTTTTATGTTTTTATGTACATACATTAGTATATATATATATATATATATATATATATATATATATATATATATATATATATATATATATATATATATATATATATAATATATGTACAACAATACATACATTATTGTACATACATTATTGCTATGCCAAAGTTAATATATTTATTTCTTTAAATTTTTCTCTACGCGACTTTTACAATTTAAGATATAAATTGAACGTACGGCTCTCTTTTATAAAACACATACGGCTTCAATGTCTAATACTAAGAAAAACTGTGGTATCCACAAGACTCAACTACTTCCCATTTAAGAGCACATTGATAATTGAATCCTCTCCAAAGGTTTGCTTCTTTTCCATAATTTCAAGAATTAGTATCAATTAATTGTTAATAGTGGTACATATTTAACTTAATATAAAAAGATACATTTTGTAGCAGCATTATTAATCTTTAAAATATGTATTTGATAACGTTATCATATTTTGGTAACATAACTTTTTTTAAATGTGTGTAATAACTATACTTTTAAAAATACAAACAATTTACAAAAGTGAATTTCTTATGCCCACTATACCATTGTAAATGTGTAAATCAATATATTTTTTTTTACAAAATCAGCATTTTATATATGTATTATAACATACTCATACATAAGACAACCTCACAAACCATTTGCGAAATTATAATCAATCCACATTATGGAATGCAAAAAAATAGATATGACTTCAATGTCAGTCACATGACTCTAGTAGTAATACCAAGAAAAACTGTGCTTTCCCAATCCATTTAAGAGCACATTAATTATTGAATCCTCTCCAAAGGTTTGCTCCTTTTCCATAATTTCAAGAATTAGTATTAATTAATTAATAGTGGTACATCATTAACTTAATATAAAAAGATACATTTTGTAGCAGCATTATTAATCTTTAAAGACCACTATACCATTGCACATGTGTAAATCAATATTTTTTTTTTACAAAATCAGCATTTTATATATGTATTATAACATACTCATACATAATACAACCTCACAAACCATTTGGGAAACTATAATCAATCTAATAAATTGTGGAAGGTACCATATAATCACATAGAGCAACAAAAATAATACTAAGAAATAATATTTCAATAAAACTGATATCATTGACTATGCACACCCACATATTCCTGAATGTGCAGTTAGTACAGTATAATATGAATATCGTGGAAGATGGTACAATTTCGAAGACAAATTGTTTGGCCACGTCGATAAAAACAAAAAAAGCCTTAAAAGATATATATTCTTAGGTAAATTGTTCACTTTACTCAAAACGGACATTAAAAATGTCCTTAAATAAATACTAATTAAGCCAGGCATAAACTTTTTTAAATTAAAGAAATGAAAGACTTGAGCATGGCAGAGTGCTTGTGTTTCTTAATGCTTGATGAGATGCTAGTGTTCTCCTCACTACATTACAATGCAAATGTCATAGGTTTTGAGGACTGAGGATGTTAAGAGCGAAAATATGATCATGAACATGTTTTGGTTTGATGATAAAGGAGATAAAGTTCATATTAAGCTTTCAACTATAAAATAGGTTTGCTGGAAGAGAACTCTTATTAGGGTTAAGCTCGCCTTTGTACATTTATTTAAATATTTAATAATTGTTACCAACTTATTGTGTGTACAATAAAGAATAAAGAACTATTTATGGATTTTGCAAAAATGCTACGATGGCAGTAATTAAAAAATATATATAATAAAAGATTTATAACAAACATGATTAAATGGTGTCAGTGATCAATTTACAATTAACACCAAAGTAAGCAATAATTAAGTTAATAGGACAAAGACAGCAAGAATGCTTTTGAAATTTAAAATAAAAAATAATTCTCTTTATTTGATACTTACACTTATCGAAAGGGGAAATTTTATTTCAAAAGAATTAAGATTTATACGCATGACGTAGTAAACTGCTAAATGGGAGCATTTATAATTGCTCTTAGATAGTGATGTGGGAGAAAATGAACTAAGGATGATGCATAAGTAAGCTGACATATACCTAAGTGTAACCTAATAAAATACCTAAAATTAGGAGTAAAGCACGAACTTTAACCAACGTGTATTAGGTTGTCTTTGACTTTGTGCAAATAAGTCATTACATATTAATAATTAATGTTCAATAAATATTTGTCTTTAACAACTTTGTTTTGATTTTATTTTCAAAACATTTTTAATCACCCCAAGAGAGCAAAGATACTTCATAGCAAGTATATTGTCCAAAGTCCGCCACGTGCCACGTCCGCCATTTTGTTTTGGTTTCTTTCGAACCACACTAATACTGTCTACTTCATCGTTCGACCCGCCATGCATTTAGTCGTCACTTTTCGCGCACTCAGTATTCAAATAACCCCCTGAGTTTAACAGAAGTCCGTTATTTCAATTTTAGGTACAGACAAACACTTCAATTACACGAGTATGAATAAATTTAAAATGGTCTACTTAGAATAATAACTGTTACAACTTAACAAGCGTGGCAACATGGCAAAATCCCCCCCCCCCCTATGAGGCTATTGGGGAGGCCTATGTTCAGCAGTGGACAGTTTTATAAGCAGCAATGGAAAAACCTGTATTAGATCTATCGCCGTGCAAGGTGTTATGCTCGGGGAGCGGCCAATGCTACGTGTGCTAATTCGGGGCTGTTATAATAACTTCTGTTAGTCAGTTTTGTTTGATTTTGTTTAATTCCTTTAATCAAAGATTTTATAAAAAGTGTCTAAAACATAACTCGGAACATATATGCTGTGAAACAAAGTTTTACCTATTACAATGAGATTTCAGGAATTAAAAAAGAGATGGAAGTTGAATGAAGAAATTGTTAGCAAGATGCTAATAATATATTATAAAATCTGGATTATTTACTGGTAAAAATGACCTCCACTCCAAACGAAGAGGTAGTAAATAGAAGGTATTTTACCGCTCACATTTTGGCAGTTAGCAAATTTTCAGAGATTGAAAACTAAAATATTTTTATTTAACGAGTTATAAAAAGATGAAAATTAATGCAGGTATGTAAATAATGTAATAATTGTAATAATGACATTCGTAAGACAACTCCACACCAAGCAAATACATCAAATTTGTAATGTTTCAAGAAAAACACCTTTGCGACTTTCAGAAAACTTTTCATGTGTTGGAGATTATAACAAAAGTAATTAAAAACATTTGACCAATGATTTCCCCGAAATAGGATATTTGAAATCATTGTTAATAAATAGCAAATTTCAATTTTTAACATGACATAAACATAAAAAAAGTAAGGAGGTATTTTATAAAACAAATTTAATACATGTACATGCACTGACACACACACACACACGCGCGCGCGCGCGAGAGAGAGAGAGAGAGAGAGATCACTTATTATGTCTATAAAATTTTATGATTTCTTTATACAAAAAATTAAATTAATTTAAACAATACAACTATGTATTCCTCATCAACAGGGGAGATGGGACTGTTCTCCTAAATACAGGTTACTAAGTAAACCTAGCTATGAGAAGCAGGTTTCTACCCATTTCAAATTGGTACTCATAATGTATTGTATATATTTGTAAAAAGTATGTGAACTATGAAAATGTCAGTAATGAATTATTATTATTATTTTTGGGGTATCTGTATAGTTTTCTCATCTGGTTGGTTTCTATAAATATATAATTATAAATTAAAATGAAAAGATAAATATACATAAATATCAATAAAATAAAATAAATACAAAAAATACATATTATATTATTACATTTTCATAAATATATTGCTATGCCAAAGTTAATAATATAAATTGAACGTACGTCTCTCTCTTATATAAAACAAATATGGCTTCAATGTCAGTCGCATGGCTCCAATAGTAATACCAAGAAAAACAGTGGTATCCACAAGAAAGACTCAACTATTTCCCATTTAAGAGCACACTGATAATTGAATCCTCTCCAAAGGTTTGCTCCTCTTCGATAATTTTAAGAATTAGTATCAATTAATTGTTGCATCTTTTACTTAATATTAAAAGATACATTTTGGAGCAGCATTATTAATCTTTAAAATATGTACTTGATAACGTTATTATATTTTGGTAACATAACTATTTTTTTAAATGTGTGTAATAACTACACTTTTTTAAAATACAAATAATTTACAAAAGTGACTTTCTTATGCCCACTATACCATTGTTTACATGTGTAAATCAATATATTTTTTTCTACAAAATGAGCATTTCATATATGTATTATAACATACCATAGAATACTTTAATATACAATAGAATAGCACTTCCGTCGACGTAATTACGACCACACATACAAGCAATTACAAAAATTAATATAGTATGTAATTGATGTAATAATTGTAATGATGATCTTTGTAAGACAACCCCACACCAAGCAAATACATCAAATTTGTAGTTTCAAGAAAAACGTTTTTGCAACTTTCACAGAACTTCATAATGTGTTGAGGAGATTATAACAAAAATAAATAAAAACATTTGACCAATGATTCCCCCTAAATGGGATATTTCGAGTCATTAAATTGTTAATAAATATCAAATTAAAATTTCCAACATGACATAAACATAAAAAGTAAGGACCCTTATCATAAATTTGTTGATCAAGTTAATTGTACATAGTTCAGACCCTCAAAGATTGCATAAGAGATGGTGCAATAAAATATTAAAAGGCAGACATATTAAAATCGATAATGACAAAATAACACTTAACTACTAACTTAAACAATGAATTTGGTTTTACACAATTTTTATAGATCCTGTATGTTTTCTTACAGGAACCTCCATTAAAAGAATCAAACAATTTTATCAAACAGGAGTAGTATATCTGCCGTATCTTCACATTCTTGTGGCAGCAACTTATTTTCTGCAAAGAAATAAAATGTTATGAGCACTTTTTAAATAATAAGAAGCAATAAAATGTTTGACACAAGAGGAAATACAAGTAAATACTAAATATGCGATAAAAAGATATCATACAAAAAATAATTTCAATATTGAATGTTATTTAACAAAGTATATATATGTACACTTGCACAAAATCGTAAAGCTTCAATTTTTTCTGCTGCCGTTACTTGACTTTTTTGTCTTATATTTTGTTTTTTGAAATCATTATTTTGTTTAACATTTTCTTTATGTTTTATCTGTACATTTTCTTTTAATCAATGTATCTGAAAAAAGTATGCCAAACAGATAATCATATAGAGATCAGATGAAATAATGACAGCATAGACCTGATTGTATTGGAATCTCTTTTTTAAAGAATTTTAATTCTAACTTCTGCATTGTAATGATATTATACATATTATGCAATATACTATTAGAATGCTTTTGGAGCTGGCACAGTGCTGCTGTGTGCACAGTGCAAAAAAGTAGCATTCCTACTGCATGGCTTGCGGACCAGTGATAACAAAAATTTGAAGTTATATCTGCAAAAGTTTTGAGTCTGGAGTGCTTCCTCTCAAAGTTCTAGTTATTTCAGATGCAACAAAAGCAAGGTGCAACCACGACTAACCCGTTCCTAGGTTTGGATACAGGAATAATTTCGGTCAACTGCCTACCCCACATGTTATTTACCTAGTGAGTTGTGAGCCAGGTTTAGATATAAAGCCTTTTGACTTGTTTCAGCTATAAAAAGATTCTCAGGATATTAAATCTTAATGTTGTACTTGTTATTATTATAGTAAATTCCAGCCTTAAAAATTGACTGCCTCGTTGGTTTAGTAGTTGTATTGGCGCGACTTCTGATCATGAGGTCCTGGGTTCGAATCCCGGGTCGGACGAAAAAATTAATTATTGGGTTTTTCCATCAAGAAATTCTCAATAGCTGCCTGGAGTCAGAAAATTGACGGTATATCACCCCCGTGCTTCGGAAGGTACGTAAAGCCGTTGGTCCTGCGCCTGATATCTCTCCGGTCGTGTCGGTTTACGTCCGATCGGAATATGAGAGTGATGGAGTAGATAGTGCACCTGTGCTTGCGCATACATTTGGGCACTATAATCCTGTCCCACGCCGATGGCTAGTCTCCGTTGAGGCTGGCCGCAGTGACCGAAATTCAGTCTGGAGGACATTATCATTATTAAATTCCAGTCACTAAATCTTTAACTAATCGCACACTTGCTGGTATAGTAATAGAATATAGTTACAATAATTAAGAGTTTATCAATATTATACTACCACCAGAGAATTTTCTGGACCAATACAATTTGGGACTTTCAAGAAATGAGCCTACTCTTTTTTTAAAGCTGGCAATGCGTATGCCCCTAGTGTTGTGGTCCTACATGGGTGGCGGTAGTCACTATCCATCAGGTGAGCCGCATGCTCGTTTCCACGCCGCCTCTTCTTTTAAAAAAATAAATTAAATACCTCTTATACGATTATCGTGTGATCTTGTAGTAGAAATTTGTGAAGAAAGTACATCCGGTATAAGTGATGTGGGTTCAATTCCTAATGTTTCAGCATCTAAACCTGTAATAGTAGTGAAAGTATATAAGTAACACATAAAACTCTCTTGGGCTTGTTTTGTTCACTGCTACATACCATATATCATAATTACTAGCTTTTTACCCGCAGCTTCGCTCGCGTGGGGTTTAATTAAGCAACATTGATAAATGTTGTTTCATTCTAAATTTAGCAAAAGTCAATCACTATTAGAGTCACCTCGCTGTGTGTCTTTCTTTATGTCTGTTTGTCAAAGATTTGGTTTTGAATTCTCAAAGACTATTGAACATAGATGATTGATATTTGGCATAGATATAATATGGAACATGTGAATGAAGTTTTTCGTAATTGCATTAATATCTTATGTCTATAATCACCTGCTATTTTTTTATATCAGGTGTATCTTCTGATGTATCCATAAAAAAGGTATCAATAACCAAATTGTCTTAAAATCAATTTTTATTAACCTTTTTAAATTTGGAAAAAATTGTGTTAATATGTACATTCTTTCATCATTAAAATTAGTTTTAACAAAACAATGATGAATTTAAATCTCCCCCCCCCCCCTTGACCATGGGTACTGTCAAGTATCAAAAAACCACTAATTTGGCTTCAATGCCTTTTACTTAGTCCCTTGGACTTGTTTTTTCAAAAATATATTAGAATTACAGACACAACTTTTCTACAGATTTAATAATAATAATAATGTCCTCCAGACCAAATTTTATAGTGCCCAAGTGTATGTGCAAGCACAGGTCATCTCATAATCCAATGGGATGGTATTTCGTCACGACCGGAGAGTGAGAAAACAGGACTAACGGCTTTACATGCTTTCCAAGGCAAGAGGGGTGAAACGCAGCTAATTTCTTATCTCCAGACTGCTGCTGAGAATTTCTTGATAGAAATACCCAAAAACAGATTTTGGCCCAACCCAGGATCTCATGGTCAACAATTGCATTTACGACACTAGACCAATGAGGCATTCAAGTGTTATTATAATATTAAGGAATAAATTAATGTATTTTCATTGTAATCATTCACATCACAAAATAAAAAATAAAAAGTACGGGCCAAGTGCGTGGCGGGCCACACCTTAAACCATTAAACCCAATGGACTCGCCCCGCATGGTTATTTCCCTCTGCCAAGGTAATGGTTTTAAAAACTTTCTGCATTTATAAAAACTGTTTACAGAATCTATTTTATTATTACAAGAATCATTACCACTAAGTAGGCACTCTTTGCCGATCTGTGCAATTAAGGTGTGTAATAAAGCAGTCAAATACTTAAAATTTACAAAAAGATGAAGTTACACTCTATATGTAGATATTTTTTATTGTGATACATGCTTTTTTTTCTATTAAAATCATTCAAAATAATGTTATAAGTAATAATCGAAAATTTTACCAATTAGGTAATCTGTTACTACCCTAAATTATACTGTGGGTCACCCGCATAAACCAAGAGTATTACAAATGAAACTGTGTGAGGCTATTTCATTATATGAGTACTTCGAAAGGGACAACAATAACTACCAACTAAAAAATAAGTGAAAGTAGTAAGTAAGTAAGATTTCTTCATAAAATGTTTATTTCTTACAGTTCACAATAGCATTACAAAGTTATAATGTTGTTTTATGTCATTTTCTATGGAGTTGTAACAAAATTTTTACTAATCCAACTTGTTAATTCTAATTTGCTGCGAGTTTTCCTTTTAATTACATTATATATGCTACCATTGAGTATACTTTCCACATTTCCAAAAAAGAGTTGGTAGAGGGGACACATGACATGACTTTAATGAAAAATACGACTAAAGCTTAATATTTAACAAAGAAACCGATAAAAGTGAATAAGCTTTTATTGCTAAGCCAGTGTGTGAATTGTAAACCTTACCCTGCGTTATAATCTAGGGCTTACTGCTAAAAGAATTGCTATTAAACATGACAGTGAGAAAGCTTTTAATAGACTTACCAAGGTTAAGACTGGGGTCTGGGAAGTCTTGGTTCGAGGATATAAAAAACGATCCTCAAAGATCCGATCACAAATGTAGTTATTGTAAATTTCACAATCGGTTTTATCCTTTCTAAATACACACACAGCACAGTATATAAATGCACTAGAAATCGGAATAATATTAAATTGATTTCTATACTATTAGTGATTTTGATTTTTATACTATTAGCTTTACTATTAGTGAGTAGCGACCGCCATTATTGTTTATTGCGTATGTACGTAGCACATGGATTGTTTCCTTTGCATAGACTTAATACATAAGTGTGCCCTCTAGTTCGTTAAAAGTAAGTCTTAGTTTACGTGCCCCACACGAAAGATGGCAGCACAAAAAGATATCAATTTGTTCTCAAAATAATGTTCTAAGTTGCACGCCCATGGTGATTTCTCTGTCTAGCTCTAGCGTATGGCGTTGTCTCTGTTTCGCTTATTTTGTCCGACGTTTGCATCGGCTCCATAGAGACTTGACCCCCCGTGATCCACATTCGCGGTTCACGCCTTTCACGGGTGTTCACGGCGTGAATGTGGAGGGCGCTTTAAAGAAATAAACAAAGGTGTTCTGAGCTATAGGTAAACGTAACCTAATGTAAAATAGAATCATATTTTTTCAAATCCTCTTTTACAACGGTTGTAGTATCTTTAATCTCCAGTGTTATAATTTGTATTCCATCAAGTATTGGTTCTGTATTTTAAATTGGTGGCTAGATTCGCCGAGTGCAACAGAGCGAGAGCGATATGGGTATTAGATTAGACATGGCGGAAAGTGAGCATAACTAAAATCTTATATTTGTACACTACACTAAATAATAAAAAAAAAACAAATTCACAAAATCTTAATTAACTTCCCTAGTTTTATTTATTTGTAGGTATAGATTTATTGATTAATTTATGATTTCAAATACGTAAAAAGTAAGTATAAAAAAATCATTTTTTTAAATACAGTAGAGCGTCGATTATCCGAAAGTCGATCAACCGAACGACCGCTTATCCGAACTACTTTGGTACATCTATGGCTTCCCCGCGCAGTGCCTCCTATGTTAACCTACGTTCAGTACCGATAGCGCTGAACGCTTATGTTTTAATTTTACTATATTAGCTCACAATTTAACATACCTAAACGTAAACGTGTTGTTATTTCCATAAGAGATAAATACGAGATTAACAAACAATTAGAAAAAGACGAATCAGCAACCAAGTTATCTAACGAGTACGAAGTGGAGATAAAAAAACCAAAAGACGGCCATATAAAATTTTATATTATCCAAGTTTGATTCTACTGATGGATCCACAAGTCGTAAAATTATGAAGGTCGCCACGAACACCGATCTCGATGACGCTGTTTACAAGTGATTTACACAAAAAAATCACAAGAAGAACATATCTCTGATCCCATTCTATGTAAAAAAGCAATAAATTTAATGAAAAACTTGGAGGGAAGTCGAACCTTCAAGCAAGTACGGGCTGGTTAAAACGGTTTAAGTCAAGACTGGCATTCGTGAACTTCAAATAAAAGGAGAAAAACTATCTGCTGATTGTTAAGCAGATGATTCTTTCAAAAATAAAATTATGCGATGTATTGAAACAAGAAGATCTTGCTCTAGAAAACGTTTATAAACCTGACGAAACTGGGCTCAATTGGAAGGCTTTGCCACGAAGTAATAGTCTCACTATTGGACTAGTAAGTTGGTAGCATTCTACCCAATTAGAATATACGTCGACTGCAATTAGAAAGTTCCTACCATATAACGAAAAAATATCTATATGCAAACGATCCCATACCTGTGCCGGGTAGGGCCTAGAAGCTAAAAGTGTGCGCGGAGGTGCGCATCGAAACTTATTACAAACTGAACACGGCCCTATTTTTTCCGCAATATGCCTATCTATATGTGGCCACCACATCCAGGTTCTGGCCTGCTCTTTTGTTTTTACCACGCCAAAGTGTGGAGAATGTAGTTCGTTTAATAGCTGCTCGCGGAATATTGTTGGTATGATTACTTTGTGGCCCCTCAGGATACAACCACTTTCTAGAGCTAACCCTGACCGACAAAGAAAATATGGCTTTAATAACGAATCTGACACTTTTCTAGGTCACGCTTTAAGCATAAACTCTTAACACTTTTATTAAAAGATTATCTCGGGATGTTTCTTTTTTTATATCTTCCACAGTTATTGGTTTTAAAACTGAGTTATCTATAAATACATATAATATACAATGTTTTATAAAGATCTAAGCATTCATTATGAATTGAAATCACGGTCTGTAAATCAATTATTTCTGTAATTGATTTACAGACCGTGATAAGAAATCAGCCGCGTTGCTGTCACTTCTACCATACTTTAATGTGAAATTATAAACATATAAAAAGATCGCGTAACGTTGAAGCTGATTAGCCGCCATGTCAGGTATACTCTTTTTGTTTCCGAAAATGGTTAGTAAGGGCTTATGATACCTAAACGGTACCGTTCGACCATACCAATAGTGGTAGAAATTTCAGAGCATACAAGGGGTGTCCGTTCTACTATAAATAAGAATCCTATTTATAAAGTATAATTTACATTTCATTATATAATTCTTTACTATTGGTCGAGGGAACTGTGGTGTTTTAAAAATGTTATAACATAATAAGATAAGCTGGTAGGGAAAGAATTGTCAGTCTGATTTGATCTATTAAACTGCCTGCTACGTAATCCGTATTTTATTGTAAATTTAGTCCTAAACAGTACAATGTTATCATAGAAGTTTTCCATCCGAAAGTTCTTATTATTCTCTTACTCAAAATATCTACAAACAGTATTAAAATCCATTACTTTCTGTTAAAAAGATGTATTCAATGTAAGTATATTAAAAATTGGTGGTATAAAAACACAACTTGAGTATATTGAGCGGGAGTTTCGGTGGTTTTAAATAAATATTCTAAATTCTCAGTAATTAATAAATAGTATGTAAATACATGCATGTGGCATCCCTTTTTTTAAATAATAAAACTATTTCATATAAATAATGTTATTTTATTTTTTTACCACATAGAGCCATTGTAAGTTCTTCTCAACTAAACTTAATAATATGGTTTATAGGAAACAAAGGTGTGTTATGTCCATATTCTCATTGTTTTTTTAATAAATTTGCATAGAATAACCTATTTTTCAACATATATATAAAATAATCAATCTTATCTAAGTATTGGTACTAATATTGTATTTGAAATCTATATGCTTTAGTCCTGAGTTCATTTGATTATTTATTATTTTCAAACAATCATTAGTTGTTTAGAACTATTTGCTAGTTTACACCTTTGTCCACTTAACCATTCAATTCCGTTTTGGGTCGAGGAAAACTAATATTATTTTTATTTAATATTGTTTACTTACACGAATGTTTAAATTATTTTCAATCTCCATAAGTGATTCTTCATGTAAACTGATGGAGGAAGATGTTGGAATACAGGCTTTTGTTTCCTAAAAAAAAGTTAATTATCTTTAAAACATTAATTAATACAAAATAGGTGTAGGAAGGTGTTTTTTAGAAATATATTCAATACAAAATTTTGTCTTTAATATAAACAACCTAAAACTGATGTGTGTAACAAATGTGATTATAATACACACACTGAAGAGCATATTGATAACTACAAAAGAGCATTTTCGTTGAAAAACAAGAAAGATACATGTGTATTAGTGGAAAAAATAAAAAATAAATCAGTTTTGACATACAACAAACTCAGCCTCTACCTAAAATTCCCATATCAAAAGCATTTTATTTAAGGCAAATATGGTTTTATAATAAATGTATCCATATCATTAGTAGAGATGGCCACAGGTCTTATTTTTGCACTCACACAGAAGACTGGTAAAAAAAGGTACCTAGTGTAGAAGTTCTTATTCACACATTTTTAGATTGTGACAGAGATTTTGGCCGCATAGAAAAACTTTTAAGAAGAAAATAAAAATAGTAATTAATAAATAGTATGTAAGAACATGCATGTGGCAAACCTATTTTTAAATAATAATACTATTTCATATAAATAATGTTATTTTTATTTTTTTACCACATAGAGCCATTGTAAGTTCTTCTTAACTAAATTTAAATAAACTAAATTTAATAAATATTCTAAACTGTCAGTAATTAATAAATAGTATGTAAATACATGCATGTGGCATCCCTTTTTTTAAATAATAAAAACTATTTCATATAAATAATGTTATTTTATTTTTTTACCACATAGAGCCATTGTAAGTTCTTCTCAACTAAACTTAATATGGCTTGTAGGAAACAAAGGTGTATTATATCCATATTTTCATTGTTTTCTTAATAAATTTGCATAGAATAACCTATTTTCTAATATAATATATAAAATAATCAATCTTGTCTAAGTATTGCAACTAATATTGTATTTTAAAACTATATGCATCAGTTCCTAAGTTCATTTGATTATTTATTATTTTAAAACGCTCATTAGTTGTCTATAACTATTTGCTAGTTTACACCTTTGTCCACTTAGCCCTTCAATTTTGTATTGGGTCGAGGAAAATAATATTATTTTTATTTAATATTGTTTACCTACTTACACGAATGCATAAATTATTATCAATTTCCATAAGTGATTCTTCATGTAAATTGATGGAGGAAGATGTTGGAATACAGGCTTTTGTTTCCTAAAAGTTAATTATCTTTAAAACATTAATTAATACAAAATAGGTGTAGAAAGATGCTTTTTACAGAAAATTGAATTTAAAGTTCTTGGTATTTTAAACTCTGTACGAGATTCAAGTTTTAATATTGATTTTCAAAACTTGAATCGCGTTCAGAGTCTAAAAGAAGCCTGTCTCAGTAATTTTTTGCTATTAAAATGCACAATATAATGCTTGCAACTAACAAGATAATCGTACTAGATAGTACTAATATGTCATTAACTGAATATTTACCAGAATTGGTACAGCATAAGGTAATAGCAGAGTAAGTTTCTTCTTTAATTTATATTAACATTTTATTCTTATAATGTCTGCTGCAAATTTTTGATGACGGTTTTGGTGTCCAATCTGTTTGTGCTGTAGCTACATTCCAATTCCGATGTAAATTATCATGTTCAGGAGAACTGCAACAAACCATTAAATCTTTCAGATATTTAATTAATAGACACTGCAGAATACATATCTGTACACTGGAGGCAAGTGATCATAAGTCACATTAAGGGGAAATGTAACCTCAAATGGCTTAGCAAGATCCTCCGTTATGCCGAAAGTATTGCAGCATTAATTTTGAAATAAATATATGGTAAAGTTGAGGATTAATGTTAAGGACTATGTTAGACGAAAACACAATTCCGTAAAGTTTTCTCGATAGAAAAAAAATCCAAAGTTACCTCCAAACTGAACAATAAACCGCTGTTATTCATAAAATACTTTAAATAAGATCATGAAACTTTGCATACTAACTGAACTAACTATAAAGCAGTGCTTATGTTATTTACTTTTTTTTAAAATACCATTATTTTCACTGTAAAAAGTAATTACCTAAACTATCGGCGCGTAAGCTTGATTCCTGTCGCCCCGTTAGTAAAGATGGGTTAATACCGATATTTGTCAGTATTAGTTAATATGAATATATTCGTCAAGTGATATTATAATATTTCAATTAATATATGAACATGACTGATATCTTAATACGACGGTTATACGTATTACTATTCTATTCATGTAGGTTTTTTTATATTAAGTTTATATTGTTACGAGCTTGAGGTTCGTGACAATAAAAATTGCCGATAAAATTACCTAAATTAACACTTTAATTTACTTTACACAAATTAAAGTTAAAAACACTAATAATTAAACACACTAATTCACTTTATTCCGCTCCGAAGCTTCGCTTGTCTCGCCAAATCCAATACTGCTCCGATCGCATCTTGCAGCGCCTATATATACAAATTAGCAATGAAGCATCCGGAATATTCAAGTAAACGCGCGCAAAGCGACGAGTGTTCGTGTGTAGATTTTCTAGAAACTTAGTTCTTCGGATGTCGGTTGAAAGATTTGTGATGTCATTTTCTGCAAAGCTCCCCTCGCTCTCGTTCCTGACACTAGATGGCGCTAGTTGACTTATTCACGCAACACTGCCCCCTCCTAAGACATGCTCGTCCCGAGCATTATCGGTCCCATAATAACGCGCCAAGCGATCCACATGAACGATCTTAGGAGTCCCTCTTGCGCCTTTCTGTATCCGGTAGGTCACATCGTTGATCCTGGTTACAATCCGGTACGGGCCGTCCCATTTAGCTTGAAGCTTAGGAGATTTCCCTTTGCTGCGGACTGGATTGTGCAACCACACTAATGAACCTTCGTTGAACCCTTTATTGTTCATTTTGCGGTCGTACCGGATTTTCATTTTCTCAGACATTTGCTGGCCCGATTGTCTGACGTGCTCATAAATGTCATTCATTTTGTTCCGCAAGTCATTTGCATAATCGGTTATACCGCGTGGGGCATCAGGTGGTATCCCGGTGATCAGGTCTGCAGGCAGCCGTAATTCTCTTCCAAAGTTTGCGAAAGCTGGTGTCACTGCTGTACTTTCGTGAACAGAACTTCGATATGACAACAAAAACGGTTGTATGTGCTTGTCCCAATCTCGTTGCCGGTTGTCTACAACTTTTGCTAGGTACCTCTCCAATGTCTGATTAAATCGTTCCACCATTCCATCAGATTGCGGGTGATAAGAAGTCGTTCTTGTTTTATGAGTACCCATAACTCGGCAAGTTTCCTGGAATATTTGAGTCTCAAAATTCCTTCCTTGATCGCTGTGAATCTCTAAAGGTACTCCAAAACGACAGAAGACTTCATGAACTAGTTTATCTGCAACTGTTGAAGCTTCTTGATTTGGAATGGCGAAAACTTCTGGCCACTTTGTGAAGTAATCCATCACAACCATGAAATACTTGTTACCGCTTTCACTCTCCGGAAACGGCCCCGCCACGTCAATGGCTATTCTCTCCCATGGTGCACCAACATTGTTCAACTTCAATGCACCTCTGCTCCGAGTCTGAGGTCCCTTTACAGCCGCACAACTTGTACATTTGCGACACCAGTCCTCGACATCGTTTCGACAGTGGACCCAATAAAACCGTTCTCGGATCTTCAGTAGAGTTCGTTTAACTCCCAGATGGCCTCCGGAACAACCATTATGGTACAGCTGTAGAACATCCGGTACTTTAGCTTTAGGGACAACCATTTGCAAATAACAGCTGTCTCCCCTAACATTTTCCCATTTACGGCACAGAACTCCATCCTGAAGCAGCAAGCTGTCCCACTGGGCCCAGTAGCTTTTAGTGGTCGAACTCATTGCTGAGACGTCGCTCCACTTAGGCTTGGGAGCACTGGCCTTTATCCATTCCAGAATCGGCTTGATGTCCGGATCTTCCTGCTGTGCATGTCGTAGGCTGTCCTTCCACTCGTAGCTGAGGTGGTCTGTCCTGAGCATCCTCACGGATACCACTTCCTTACTCTCTTGCCTACTACAATGGTTGCAATCTTCAGGACAAGGTCTTCGTGACAAAGCATCTGCGTTGCCGTGAGATTTCCCGCTGCAGTGTCTGATAGTAAAGTCGTATTCCTGCTGCTGCTGGGCGGTGCTGTTAGCCGCACTTCCTTTCTGAGAACGTTCACCTTCCCTTCCTAGGGTGTGCTTAGGGCAGCTGGACCGAAGATGGCCCCTTTCCCCACAGCCATAGCACCTAGTGCTGTATCCTTTATTGTGGTCGCGAAACGTAACTGCTGCAACCTCCCTAGCGTGAGGTGAACGATGATCCTGTCGCCGCCAGACAGTGCCGTTAGCTGCACTACCCTCCTGATATCGTTCACTTTCCGTTTCTGCGGTTCGCTTATGGCAGCTGGATCGAAGATGCTCCTTTCCCCCACAGCCATAGCACCTAGGGCTGTATCCTTTGTTGCGGTCGCGAACTGTAGCTGCTGCAACCTCCCTGACGCGATGGGAACGATGATCCTGCCGCACGGCTTCCACCTCCAGTGCATGGGCCAAGGCGTCCTTAAGCGTCTCATGGTGCCCGAGCCTCACAGCAGCTCTGACTTCCAGGTCGCGGATGCCGTCGATGAATGTTTGCACCAGGTTCCCTTCAATGAGCGCAGGTACAGACCGGTATGCTTTTCGCACCAGCTTCTCCACTTCTAGAGCCTACTGCTGCAGGTTTTCGTTGATGCACTGCACACGATCTTTAAGATGCGCACGAAAGACGTGTTCCAGGTGAGCGTCGCCATATCTCGCCTCCAATGCCTCAAGGAGTTGCTCATAAGTCACTTCCTCACCGAGAGCTTCCAGAACTGTTAAGGCCTGGTCGCGCAGGCCTAGTGTGAGAGCAGTCATGGCCTGACTTTTATTCCAGCCGTTCGCCTTCATAACAGCCTCGAACTGGATTTTGTAGGCTGACCAGGAAGAGGTACCGTCGAACGGTGGCACCTTGAACCCACGTAGCGAAGGTGTTGTAGCTACTACGGGAGCTGTAGCTCCATCTCCAAGTTTGAGTTCGTCCAGTGATTTCTTCATGTCAGCCATTACGTTGTCAACCCGATTGTTTACTTGGTCGATTCGGGTTTCAGCTTCCGACAGGCGGTTGTCACGCTGAGCAACCCTATCCTTCACCTCCTTTATCTCCTTCCCGAAGGTAGCGTGAAGGTCCTTCATGAGGAGCATCTGCTCTTCCAACCGACGGGCCTGTTCCTCTTGTCCGCCCCGCAGCTGCTCCTCCAAACGACGAACCTGGTCTTCCTGTCAGCGGGCCTGTTTCTCCTGTCCGCCCCGCAGCTGTTCTTTCAACTAACGGACCTGTTCCTCCTGTCGGCGAGCCTGCTCTTCCTGTCGGCGAGCCTGCTCCTGCAGCATCACCATCAGAGCACCTAAGTCAGGTGCTGCAGATGTAGGAGCTACCGACGGGCCTGCAGCCGGTGGCTGGCCCTCCGACGTCTGCGACGTTGCACCACCAAATCTTCGTTGGTCCGTCTCCTGCTGGCGTTGACTTCGGGTACGGACACCCTCCGTTTCCTCCTTAGGTAAAATCGGCATAATTTTATCCCACTTCTGACATCAATTGTTACGAGCTTGAGGTTCGTGACAATAAAAATTACCGATAAAATTACCTAAATTAACACTTTAATTTACTTTACACAAATTAAAGTTAAAAACACTAATAATTAAACACACTAATTCACTTTATTCCGCTCCGAAGCTTCGCTTGTCTCGCCAAATCCAATACTGCTCCGATCGCATCTTGTAGCGCCTATATATACAAATTAGCAATGAAGCATCCAGAATATTCAAGTAAACGCGCGCAAAGCGACGAGTGTTCGAGTGTAGATTTTCTAGAAACTTAGTTCTTCGGATGGCGCTGTCGGTTGAAAGATTTGTGATGTCATTTTCTGCAAAGCTCCCCTCGCTCTCGTTCCTGACACTAGATGGCGCTAGTTGACTTATTCACGCAACATTATAAGTTTATATGATAGTAACTATGTATATTATATGCTTTGTTAAATATTAATGTTATTATTAAATAAATGATAGTATAGTATAAAAGTATGATTAAAAGCGATTTTAAGTGACTATAATAAAAATAAATTCCACTGCACAAAACAAGGACCCTTATTTTGTTAGTTAAAATTTTAATGATGATTTACGATACCTAAAAATACGTGAACACATTTTAATGAAAGTCGATATGATCTTAACAAGAATTATGGGGATATGGAATTATTAATTTTATTAAAATACATAAACTGAAATATACGCTATTAAAACACCACTAGAGAATCAACACAATTTTAAACATCTATTATTGTATTTCTAAAAATATTTGTAAAATATCCAATTGAAAATAGTTCCTAAGGTTTAAACAATAGAGAACTAATATCCGCTAAACACTATATAATATCGGTTAATTCATTCGGTTCGCTCGCTCGCACCGCCCGCCATACTTACGATACGAATGATACAAATATCGGTCAAGAATGTTTAATGATATTATCCAACCGATGTTGAACGGTCAGTATATAAATGAAGTGAATATGAAATATTAGCATATCAGAATCTGTTGGATTACTGATCTACGAATCCAACTAATATTACTAATATCTTAATGAATACGAATATATCGGTTACATCTTTACCCGTTAGTATCGCTCCGGCTTTTGAAGGGAGAAGTTGTGTCACTTACGATCAGAATATACATTACGCAACAGGACGACGTAAAATTAAAATGGGAAATAACCGTGATAAAAATAAGAAGCGACTGGGTTGGCGTTAAGAAACAGGCATAAATATGATAAACCTAATGAAATAAGTATCTAACGACCTATCTACTTACAGTATTAGTGATTATAAACATGTCGGTACATAGCATACGACGCGCGGGGAAGTGGGGGCGAAATTAGAATTTGAGTTGACTTATTCTATCCTCTTAAGCTAATTGTATAGTGCACACATTTTACAATCAGATCTCAATTTGAACATCACTCACATATGTCACTTTACTGCACAATTGTGTAAAGTTCTAAATAAAAATTTAATTGTTGCTTAAAAGTAGTGTTACCCGCTCCAGTCGACGACACAACTAGCGCCATCTAGTGTCAGGAACGAGAGCGAGGGGAGCGTTGCAGTTTATGACATCACAAGTCTTTCGACCGACAGCGCCACCCGAAGAACTAGAAAATCTATACTCGAACTCTCGGTACCTTGCGCGTGTTTACTTGAACATTCCGGATATTTTGCTAATTTAAATAAATAGAGGAAGAGAGGAAACGGAGGGTGTCCGTACCCGAAGTCAACGCCAGCAGGAGACGGACCAGAGGAGATTTGGTGGTACAACGCCGCAGATGTCTGAGGGCCAGCCGCCGGCCACGGAAGCCGGTCCGTCAGCAGCTTCTACGTCTGTGGCACCTGACTTAGGCACCCTGATGGTGATGCTGCAGGAGCAGGCCCGCCGACAGGAGGAGCAGGCTCGTCAGCGGGCGGAACAGGTTCGTCAGTTGAAAGAGCAGCTTCAGAGTGGACAAGAGGAACAGGCCCGCCGACAGGAGGAACAGATGCTCCTCATGAAGGACCTTCATGCTACCTTCTTACTGCATCCTAGGCCTAGACTTTATGAGGAATAATTGTTGTGAGATCGACGTTAAACAAGGTGTTTTGAAATGTGGACAGGAGGAACTTTTTATGGAAGGTGCGTTACCAGGGAACGTAAACAGCATTAAGAAGATTGTTCTTCCGCCGAGATCGGAAACGATTGTTCCGGTTAGTCTTCCCCGAAATGCTGGGCAAGCTCACCGGTGTGTACTTGTGGAAAGGGTAAACAATGACCTTCCATGGAAAGTAGCTCGAACCTTGGTCAGAACCACTGACATCTCAAGAATACGTGTGCTGAACCTTTGCGACCGGGAACAGATTATAGAAAAAGGCACACTGGTTGGCACTTGTGAGGAAGTGGATTGGTTACGTCGGTGCCAATATATATCGAGTGGGACCCCCAGCAAGGATTCAGGAACGAGAGTGACCACACTTTTGGAAGACTGTCGCAGTGTTCTCTCCCCGAACGAATTGGTCAAGGCGAAGAAGTTGTTACTCAAGTACGCCGATGTGTTCTCGTCAAACGATGCTGACATAGGAAAGACTGGCTTAGTTCAACACAAAATAAACACAGGAGAGGAATCGCCTATCCGTCAGCGGCCAAGAAGATTGCCGGTAGCACGTGGAAAGGAAGTGGAAACCATGATTGAGGGAATGGTGAAGGATGGTGTTATTGAACCTTCATCTAGTTCATGGTGTTCACCCGTGGTGCTGGTAAAGAAGAAGGATGGCAGCACGCGGTTCTGTGTTGATTACCGCCGTCTGAACGACGTTACAAAGAAGGACAGCTATCCCTTGCCAAGAATTGATGACACGCTGGACATGCTTACAGGAGTAAAATGGTTTAGCACGCTGGATCTAAAAAGTGGCTACTGGCAAGTTGAAATTGACCCTAAGGACAAGGAGAAAACTGCGTTCTCGACGGGAAAGGGTCTGTGGCAATTCAAAGTAATGCCGTTTGGGTTGTGCAATGCTCCATCAACGTTTTAAAGGCTGATGGAACTTGTACTTACCGGGCTAATTGGCGATGCCTGTCTGGTCTACTTGGATGACATCATCATCGTGGGCCGTACGTTTGAGGAACACCTTCAAAACCTGGAACGCGTGCTTATGAAGATTCAGAGTGCCAACCTCAAGTTGAGCCCGAAGAAATGTTCACTATTCCAACGGCACGTTAACTTTTTGGGGTTTGTAGTATCGGAAGAAGGTATCCGCACAGATCCAGAGAAAATCGCCGCTGTCAAGGACTGGCCGGTTCCAAAAGACAAGACGCAGGTTAGAGCATTTTTGGATTTGTGCTCCTATTACCGGCGATTCGTGAAGAACTTTGCAGATATAGCCAAACCTCTGCACAAGCTAACCGAGGAGAAGCGACATTTCTGCTGGGATGAAAGTTGCAATATCGCATTCCAGGAGCTCAAGGACCGTCTGTGCAAAACACCTATTTTGGGATACCCTGATGCAAGCAAAGAATTTATAGTTGACACAGACGCAAGTGATATAGGACTTGGCGGTGTGCTGTCTCAACGGAGTGGTGACCAAGAGGTCGTGATAGCGTACTTCAGCAAGTCGTTGTCAAAACCGGAAAGGAACTATTGTGTCACAAGACGCAAATTGCTCGCTGTGGTAAAGTCGTTGCAGCATTTTAGCAAATATCTCCTGGGACGAAAGTTTCACTTACGAACTGACCATGCTGCACTAAAATGGCTATTGCAGTTTAAAAACCCAGAAGGACAAGTTGCGAGGTGGATTGAACTACTGCAGGAATACGACTTTGAGATCGAACATCGCAGCGGGAAATCTCATGGCAACGCAGATGCATTGTCAAGAAGACCTTGTACTGAAGATTGCAAACATTGTACTAGGCAAGAGAGTAAGGAAGTGGTATCATTGAGGATGTTCAGGGCAGACCACCTCAGCAACGAGTGGAAGGACAGCTTACTACATGCACAGCAGGAAGATCCGGACATCAAGCCGATTCTGGAATGGATAAAGGCCAGTGCTCCCAAGCCCAAGGGGAGTGACGTCTCAGCGATGAGTTCGACCACTAAAAGCTATTGGGCCCAGTGGGACAGCTTGCTGCTTCAGGGTGGAGTTCTGTGTCGTAAATGGGAAAACGTTCGGGGAGACAACTGTCATTTGCAAATGGTTGTCCCTAAAGCTAAAGTACCGGATGTTCTACAGCTGTACCATAATGATTGTTTAGGAGGCCATCTGGGAGTTAAACGAACTCTACTGAAGATCCGAGAACGGTTTTACTGGGTCCACTGTCGAAACGATGTCGAGGACTGGTGTCGCAAATGTACAAGTTGTGCGGCTGTAAAGGGACCTCAGACTCGTAGTAGAGGTGCATTGAAGTTGTACAATGTTGGTGCACCATGGGACAGAATAGCCATTGACGTGGCGGGGCCGTTTCCGGAGAGTGAAAGCGGTAACAAGTATTTCATGGTTGTGATGGATTACTTCACTAAGTGGCCAGAAGTCTTCGCCATTCCAAATCAAGAACTTACTTACTTACTTACTTATCGTCACGCACAATAACTAACGGGGTAGCCAGAGAGAACAGATCGCCAAGTGTCACGATCCTTACATACCTCTTTCGCTTCTTTCAGGTTCATTAACTTCTTCATACATGCACGTCTAGGTATCCGAGTACTCTTGACCCTCCCCTCTTCGAGCAATTTGCTCACATGGTCTTCGAAAGTTAGTCTCGGTCTACCTCGACACCTTTTAATATTTACTTTCGCTCTATATATTTTCTTCACCATTCGGTCTTCACTCATTCGTTCAACGTGTCCAAACCATTGGAGTACGCCCCTATCAATTTTTGTGATAAGGTCATCTTTCAATCCTGCCATATTGCGAATCTCTTCGTTTCGCTTTCGGTCGGCTATGGTAACGCCACACATTTTACGAAGAGATCGCATCTCCACTGCATTCAACTTACTTTTATGCTTCTTCTGGCATACCCAGGTTTCGCTGCCATATAACAAAGTCGGTACCAACACTGCGTTATGTATTGCAAGGCGTGCACTCTTCACCACGCCTTGCCTTTTTATTAATGCATTCAGGGCACCATTGACTTTGTTTCCGGCAGCGACACGCCTATCCACATCTAAATCACATCTTCCATCCCGGCTGAAAGCACTCCCCAAGTATACAATTTCATTTACCTGTTCTAGACAAGAAGCTTCAACAGTTGCAGATAAACTAGTTCACGAAGTCTTCTGTCGTTTTGGAGTACCTTTAGAGATTCACAGCGATCAAGGAAGGAATTTTGAGTCTCAAATATTCCAGGAAACTTGCCGAGTTATGGGTACTCATAAAACAAGAACGACTTCTTATCACCCGCAATCTGATGGAATGGTGGAACGTTTTAATCAGACATTGGAGAGGTACCTAGCAAAAGTTGTAGACAATCGGCAACGAGATTGGGACAAGCACATACAACCGTTTTTGTTGTCATATCGAAGTTCTGTTCACGAAAGTACAGCAGTGACACCAGCTTTCGCAAACTTTGGAAGAGAATTACGGCTGCCTGCGCACCTGATCACCGGGATACCACCTGATGCCCCACGCAGTATAACCGATTATGCAAATGACTTGCGGAACAAAATGAATGACATTTATGAGCACGTCAGACAATCGGGCCAGCAAATGTCTGAGAAAATGAAAACCCGGTACGACCGCAAAATGAACAATAAAGGGTTCAACGAAGGTTCATTAGTTTGGTTGCACAATCCAGTCCGCAGCAAAGGGAAATCTCCTAAGCTTCAAGCTAAATGGGACGGCCCGTACCGGATTGTAACCAGGATCAACGATGTAGAGGGACTCCTAAGATCGTCCATGTGGATCGCTTGGCGCGTTATTATGGGACCGATAATGCTCGGGACGAGCATGTCTTAGGAGGGGCAGTGTTACCCGCTCCAGTCGTTGCAGTTTATGACATCACAAGTTTTTCGACCGACAGCGCCACCCGAAGCACTAGAAAATCTATACTTGAACTCTCGGTACCTTGCGCGTGTTTACTTGAACATTCCGGATATTTTGCTAATTTAAATAAATAGGTGGCGCAAGATGCGATCGAGACAGAGTTGAACTCGGCGACACAAGCGAAGCATCGGAGCGGAATTAAGTGAATTATTGTGTTTAATTGATAGTGTTTTAACTTTAATTTGTGTAAAGTAAATTAAAGTGTTAATTTAGGTAATTTTATCGGCAATTTTTATTGTCACGAACCTCAAGCTCGTAACAGTAGGTTAATTGGTAGTTTTTAATTACAACAAGATATTAATAAAAATGTAATTAATTAATTAAATAATGGACTTGGGACATGCTACCTCTAAACACTAAAGATTATTTTTTATAAGTTACATGTAATAAAAGAATATCCTAAGTCCTGATTCTCGAGGCACAATAAAAATCATGTTTCATTTAATCATGTAACTGACTTTGAAATTTGACTTACTTACTTACTTACTTATCGTCACGCACAATCCCTAACGGGGTAGCCAGAGAGAACAGATCGCCAAGTGTCACGATCCTTACATACCTCTTTCGCTTCTTTCAGGTTCATTAACTTCTTCATACATGCACGTCTAGGTATCCGAGTACTCTTGACCCTCCCCTCTTCGAGCAATTTGCTCACATGGTCTTCGAAAGTTAGTCTCGGTCTACCTCGACACCTTTTAATATTTACTTTCGCTCTATATATTTTCTTCACCATTCGGTCTTCACTCATTCGTTCAACGTGTCCAAACCATTGGAGTACGCCCCTATCAATTTTTGTGATAAGGTCATCTTTCAATCCTGCCATATTGCGAATCTCTTCGTTTCGCTTTCGGTCGGCTATGGTAACGCCACACATTTTACGAAGAGATCGCATCTCCACTGCATTCAACTTGCTTTTATGCTTCTTCTGGCATACCCAGATTTGAAATTTGAAATGGTTCCTTATCAATATTTACTTTTCTATTAATAAAGGGAATCTTGAAAATTTTAAAATCTTCAAGTTCCATGTTGTTGACTGTATATTTGTAAGAACATGGCCTAATAAATTGTTGTCAGTCCCAAGGTGTTGATATTATAAGTAGGGTCCAGATTAATACGTAAATCCATATTTTTACTTGAAATGGTTTTTGTTCTTAAATATATTTTCTATATAAATTGTGATATTTTGATCAAGAAAATGCAAATTCTACTTTCCATATTTCAAATATAAATCCATATTCCACAAGACATTAAATAAATTTATCCATATCTTCATTATTATATGTTAGATGGATCAGCAGCTCTGTGAAGTGCCTAAAAATTAGTTTTAGTTAAACATGACCAAGTTTTCTTGCTACTTAGCGATGCTGCTCCTTATATAGTAAAAGCTGCAGGTACCCTACAAGTTTTGTATCCAAAAATTATTCATGTGAAGTGCTTGGCTCATGGTATAAAAGATTAGGTGAATGCTTAAAGTCTCAGTTTAAAAAGGTTGACAGTTTAGTATTAAACATTAAAGGTAAGAAATTTTTTTGAAAGCACCAAACGGGATCTCAAAATTTAAAGAGATGTATCCCGACATTTCTTTACCGCCAGAGCCAGTGCTGAACCGCTGGGGAACTAGGCTGACAGCAATTGAGTACTACGCCCAGTATTACACTTGAAATCAAAACTATTATTTTTTAATTGGAAAATGAAGCTTCTGATATTTTAATCTCAAAAGAACTTCTCCAAGATGACATTATGTAACGATTTGCTTTACATAAAAAACAATTAATACTTTTTATCACACCAGATAAAGAGAGGCACTCGAAAATTCTTCCACTTCTGTAAATGATAATTTGAAGATTATCGAAAATATTGAAAGCAAGTTTTGGAATCAGAAGGTCCCGTTGCTGAAGTAGCGAGGCAAAAATTAATCTATGTGCTGGAATAAAACAAAGGATTCCATACCCTAAATAAAATTAACAGCATGCTGTGTCGAACATTAGAAGGCACCATAAATGAGCCATACTCACTTGCAGAATTATGCAAATTTAAAAATCCATCCTGTGATGTTTAAAAATCATTCAGCCAGTACAAAGCATTATTTCGTCCATACGGAAAGGGTTTTAATTTTGAAAATTTAAGGAAACACATAGTTATATGCTGTAATTCAAATAATAATGAAACAGAAGCCAAGTAAAATTGTATTTTTTTTGGTTTTTCTTAATAGAGAATCGTTTTAATGTAAAATGTCGTTATCTTTTATTACACATATTTTTCCCATATTTTACGATTTGAAATCCATGTTATATGTACATATTTTTATATTTTCTATTCATATTATTCCGGGCCCTAATTATAAGTGTAGGTAAGTTTTTATGTTTTCTCTCAATATTATCTCTAAATATGTGTGTGTCCTTTTATTAAAACTATTACTAGTCGTTCACTTCAAGAATGCCGTTACCTCCCGCCGCGCCCCTTCATTCCGCGCCTCAAGCGTCGCCCTTTTAGTACCGATAGCAACGTCGAAGTGTACTTACGTCCGTTTTTTTTTAATGCTCCCGTACGTTCTCTAGTTTGTTACTGTTTTTCCTGTTGTTTTTGTTACTGTTGATTTTTTGTTTTTGTTTCTGTTGATATTCGTTAATTTGTTCTGTTACAATGAGTAAATTTCGAAAATTTTTAATTTGATATATTTAAAATGTAAAATAAAACTATAAAAAATATTTTATTTTATCGAACACGTTATTATTTCATCATCATCATCATTCAAAAAATATTTTATTTCATCGAACACTTTATTATTTAACTTTATTGAAAATATGAATACTAAAAAACATAAACATGATGACTTTTTTCGTCTACGGTACCGTCAGCTGTGACGTCGTAACGGTCTACGACGGCAAACTCGAAATGAACGCGTAGTAGTTCTATAACTTTGAACTGAGGAAACTTTTTAAGAAGGAAAAACATGCACATGACAACATAAATATTCTTATTTTGCCCTTAACAGTTATCTCACCATATGGTCATTTGTTCAATATCTGATCCTGGTATGTTTTTAAATGCTTGAAGCTATTTCGTTTCCACCCCTTTGAGCTTTAGTTTCATACCACATAAATAAAGATGCAGAACTGTCAAATCCTCATCATAAATAGTGTAATTTAATGTTCAAAGTTTTCTCCTATAGAAATTAACTCCACTTGTGCAAAAAGGATTTGGTAAACATTTTTGTAGGTCTGCATTTTAGGTCTGTATTTTGATTCAGACATATCCTGGGATTTATGTTTATACCTAACCAATTACCAATTAAAAGTAAATCTTTTCCTATTTACAGAAGTTGTTTCTCAGGGCCATTCTACATCCCCCCCGAACGGGTTCCCGCCTTGTCGTGGCGGGGGGGGGGGCTTAGTAGCCGTGGCTTGGTCTCCCACGGTGAACAAAGAGGAACCCACGTGCCTGGCCCGAGGTGAAGGGCCGGCCTGAGGTGGCCACTCCGAGTGGGCTTGGGGAGCCCACTTCGGATGTGTGCTGGTGGACTGCAGTGAGTGGGGACTCGCGCACCCTCTACCGCTGCAGCCGAGGTGGAGTCGCGGAGGAAGAGGAGTGTTGGTATGGCGATGCGCCACTCGCCCTATCCTTCGCGACTCAAAGGGGGCCGCACCGTTGATGCGGTGGTGGTGGGGCTGCGGGGGGAGAGGATTGTCGGTATTTCGAGGCGCCGCTCTCCCTACCCTCCGCAGCCGAATCTTGGTTGGCGGCGGAGCCATAGACCAGATCCGCCGCTGGGGTCGGGAAGGCTAGTACTTCTAAGTGCTTGTTTTTCCTGGCCCCATGGCCTTTGTGCATCGGACGCGGGGGCGTCTGTTGCACAGACGTAATTGGAGGCCGTGGAGGAAGGCGCGCCATGTGTTCTGGTGCGCCTTACCTGGGAAGGTTTGTTTGCAACGGGCTGTTTTCCGCAACTCCACGTCTCTGCGCGTATTTTGCGTGTGGGCAGGAATAATGTGATTATTCGAGCCATGAGATCTCCCCGAAGAAGCTCAACAGTCCCTTGATGTTGCATGCAACTTCGGGGAGTGATCCCGGCGTGCCGAGATGTTTAGCCCTGTACGTAGCGACCTCCGGACATTTCAGTAGCACGTGGGCCGCCGTTTCTTCCTCCCCCATACATGCCCTGCACAGGGGACTATCTGTAACACCTATAGTAAATAAATGTTTGTTAAAGGTGCCATGTCCTGTGATAGCACTAGTTACTATCCTTATCTGCGGCTTGTTCAGTCTCATTAGAACTTTGGTTAAGCGACTGTTTATTACAGGTAGGGCCTCCCTAGCTTGTCTACAGTCTGTTAGATTTTTCCAAAGCTGAGCGTGTTGATTAGTGAAGTGTCTACGTACGTCTACCTGGGAAGGAGAACGGGGAGGAATTTTCCTCTCCCGAGGAGGTGCTGCCATGGGGCGGCAGGCGCTAGTAGGGCCGCGGATGTGTGCGAAAGCGTTCCCGTAGCCCTACCAATATGCGACAAAGGTGGAACACCATGGGGTTTTAGTCGGTGCGAGTCCGACATAACCTGTCCTTGCCCCCGCGAGGCGGGTATGCGTAGGCATTTCCCCATGAAAAAAAAAAAGGCCATTCTACATCCCTTTAAGTTTTGCTGAAAACATATGGCAATCATCACAAGTATAAAGTAGTTTGTAAAGATCATATATTTGTTCGATATTTAAATTCGGTCGGTGATCTCTCACGATTGTAGTGAAATTCATACCTTGGTAGAGATGAAATGTGGGACATAACAGATTTAATAATATCATGATGTGTTTAGTTCGATGATTCATGTTTTCCCCTTTTGTCACTTTCAACATTACACCCCTCTTATCTCAGTCTTAAGCAGTCTTAACCACTTGTTGGGAAATTTAGAAACATTGTCTTACAGATTGCTGTTGTTATACCATTAACAACAAAAGAATACACTAAAGTATTTGATCCTAACTTAGATTCATCTCCTGATCTGTCTTTGTCTTGTTGTAGGTTTTGACTGGATACATGATACTATGAATTGCCTTTTAACATTGTAGTCTTTTTCTGGATCCCAATAAAAAGTAAATATCTCTTCCTTATTCTGCTCGGATATTTTAGTACTGCATTTCATGTGGCAATTCGTGCTACATGCAGGTTTCATTCTTTTGCAAGGTACTGTTTTACCAATTTTGCAGAAGTAAGCTTAAGATCATTTATTATTCGCTTTTTTCCTCTCTGCTCTATTGTACTTTTATTCCGAACTTTTCTTTTTTTGGTAGATTATTATGAATTTGTTGTAAATTATTCTGGCATATAGAATTTGGTACATCATGAGATGTGCTTGGAACACCCTCTTAAATCGCAGCTAAATGCACAATTTACATAATACAATAAACAAATATAAATAATAAAGTGTAATTTATGTTCAAAAACAAACTTCTCATTTTATTTGGACTTAGGATGCTTTCATTTTTGATAATTGAGTGGCACAAAAGCGTAAGTCCAGATGAGATTGTATACCTTTGAATTAATCTGGACTTAAAACATGTTACCGAGTTCGAAAGTTTGTAGTTTATTTAGTTGGACTTAAAATATTATACCACCAAGTAGATCACTATTTGTTTGCACTTGTTTGTTTAAACGACATTACAAAGTGAATGTCGAAGAAAACTTAGTATAATATACCTCCGGTATGCAAATATTATCATTTCCTAT